>OX465427.1:16157507-18557507 GCA_950005045.1 Agrotis exclamationis | reverse complement strand
TGTTAGCACTGCAGTAATCCTGGGTCGCAGGACTGCCCGGGGTTGCGGGACTGTCTTATGAAGTAACCGTGGCCGTGGAACGTAAAGGGCTATTGAAGGATACCGCGGATTTTAGTCAGTATAAGTCTGACAATCCCTCCGGTCCTGCACTGGGTAGGAGGACTCATTTGATGATTTCACTACGTAAAAAGAAAAACCACTGCAGTGATGCTTATGACCAGTAATAGATAAAGAAGTAGACGAAGCAAAAGGAGTAAGTCAAAATTGTAGTAGGAAGCAAATACAGTTTCTGCCCACATCTATGGAAAAAAGGCTCTTCAGTACCTTTATTTGATCGTTATCAATGTCAGTCCCACGCTTTTCTATTCTAGATCCACTGTCACAATGGCAATATTTACCTTACGTACATACATTAAGATCCCTTATCACATATTCCATTACCCATCCCATTTGTAAAACTAGGCCTTGATCTAAATTACAAACTGCTTATACAAACGTTATTTTGCTCATAAAAATAACACTTATACATTAACTCTTTCAGTGAAAACATAAGCACTTTAACGTTAACTGTTTATTCCGTATCCTGTCTAGACTACTTTTATTCCTGTTACCACGTAGACTCAAAGCTGTAATGCAATTTCAAGAGGTGCACTTTCAAAGCATTTTTCCGGTTTTCCTGTTGGCTTTCGATGGCTTTTTACTGGTTTTGGGAGTAAAAGCGAGTTTTGGCTAAACGGTAGCTTTTCAAACTGTGTATCGTTTTATTTCCCGAATCGTAAAAAAAAACGTTAATAATATAAATAAAGATAAATTAATAATAAAAAGTCTAAGGAATATTTGAGAAACAGAAAGTAATTAGTTTAGTCTATTATTATTTATTATTGACAGTAATAGTTATTTATGATACTAGTGCGGTAAGTTGGTTTTTACAAACGAGTAGACGAATGTAAGCCCGAGATGAAGTCGAGGGCTTACCATAGTCACGAGTTTGTAAATACCAATTTCCGCACGTGTGTCATACAATGTTTTTCAACACATTTGCGAGAAAACAGTACAATATGTAATTAAACAAACTTTATTTAAAAGTTTCTAATATGAAAATGGCGCGAATTTGCAAATGGCGCCACATGCACGTGGTGAAAAATAGAACTAGGTACATCTTTCGTCTCATTTACTCTTTAGTATTAAAATGAGACAACGCATTGAGCAAAAGCGCTTCCAAGGAGGTTCGACCAGTCAGGCTGTTTATTCTCATAATGTGAAACTCTTTGGTGGAGTTCTTATTTTTTTTTAATGGAAATTAAAAAAAAACGTAAAGAAAACGCACGGTGCTATACAACGGGACGTGCCGTAAAATAGGTACTTAGGTGAGAGTACCTATTTTACCGCACGTTCCGTTGTATGGTGCGTAATTTTTAACTTTCGAACAATGTATACAGGCTTCGTAAACGCATTTTTCGAGCAAATGTGTTGAAAAAGTTTATGACTCATTAAAACAATAACTCACCACTTGATATTCAATCGTTCTATAAATTGGCAATCAAATTCCATACGAGAGACATTACAAAACCCATTAATATCTAACACGTCTTTGAAAACACATAACCCATTAGAACAAAGCATTTCTACAACAAAGACCAATCCTGTCTTATCTAGCACTTTCAGCGCTTCGCAGCGACATGTAATACTCATCTGAAACTCCCTAAGGATTACTCCGCGTATGAAATTTTAACAAGACCCACCATATCCGTCCCATTAGACATACGAATGTACGTAAAAGGAGTCTGTTTGCGGCCGCAGCACTCATTTTAAACTCAAAACAGAACTGGTTTGAGCCCGTTTTAGCCGGTTTCATCTGGATTGAGCCGCTTTTTTCGGGCCTTTGTAAAGCGCTGTTATTATTGTCGAGTACACTCGTTAGTTAACTTCTTTTGAGCGGTTTCGTATTTTCCTTTTGTGTTTCTTTTGCGTTGGGTAAACAGTTTTCCTGTTTTGCGAATATTGTTATGGTTTAGCTGCTTGCTTTCGGCTTATAGCGTAATTTTTGTGAACATTTCTTGTTTAAAGGTTAGGGGTTATCAACCAAATAACAAGTTTTCTTTGTCTTGGGTGCTATAAAAGTAGAATCATCTCAAATTCATTGGGCAAAGGACAACAATAAAGGCGCAAGGCTTTATCGAGCCTTCTGAGAGCCTTCCACCTGGTCACGCGTTGTCGTGGTCGACTTGGAAGTCGCTTAATAGACTGCGAACCCAGGTCGGCCGCAGCAAAGATAACCTCCACAGATGGGGATTCACTGACGGCTCAGACCTCAAATGTATATGCGACGTGTCCCCACAGACAATGGCTCACCTTCTCTCCTGTACCGCAAGTCCTGTCACCTGTACACTTGACGACCTTATGACTGCATCAGTGAGCGGGGTTCGCGTAGCTGAATTTTGGGCTAAACAAAATATATAAAATAATTTGCCATCGACACGCTAAGAAGAAGGCGCAAAGATAGAAAAATTTATTAAAAACATTATCTTTCGTCTACAATCCGCCCTGGACCCATTCCTTCTCACAGAGTAAATGCTCAAGGCTGATAGTACGCAAGTGTATTTTCGTGAGACATTTCCATTGTTTTGTTTACATAGTGTTGTTAATTTTAACAATAATAAAAAAAAAAACAAGTGTCTTGATTTAACACACACGGATTGTCGACTTGTGGGGCGTGGACTCTGCAATCATTGTATAGATAGTCGTTACGGTCAATGGATTGATTGCAAAGAATCATCACCAACACTTTGGGCTCAAGAGCTTGATGCAGAAAGCAGCAGTACTTTTCTCAATTAACAAAGCCTAGTGACCGCGCGGCCGCGGTGCTCACGCCCTAAGCCAGTGTTTTTCAACCTTTTTCATGGCACGGCCCCTTTAGTATGAAGAAATATTTCGCTACCCATTGCGCTACCTACATACACTGACTTATTGTGCGGCGCGAACGATGAGCACTCGCGCTTCGCGATTTGACGATCTCAAAGCCGTTGCGTCGAAGAGCGTAGTGACGTCATCATGGAGTCCAGCGATGTGACATCTTACTGAGAATAGCATAGCATTGCTCTTGAACACGGCGTGCATAGTGTGGAAATTCTTCTCTATGGAATCGTAACCACCGGCAGCTTGGACCCTGTTTCCGGTGCTGATGGGTTACTATAATATTCAAATATTTAAGAATATAACGAATAAGATAGAATAAATAATAAACAACGATAAAAATACAACAGTACCTAATGTTAATTTTACTCACGCATTCTTACAAGTTGCGAATCAAAACATGCTGTAATCGTGAACTGATAACACAGAAAGGTCATGATTTAAATTAACGAGATCGACCTTTTAAATAAAATAAATAAATAAATAAATTTTGACCTTATTTTCGGGCAATCCCAAAATGTGAACGTGAGTCAAACTGTAAACAAGTTATACAGTGGAAGAGTTTTCCTTATGTAATTTTATGATAGAGTTACGAGTTGTTGACAACTTCATATAATATAGAGCTTTAAATTCAAATTAATTTAATTCAGTTTATTTCTGACCATAATTAAACGCGTTACACATGCTACGCTTTACGTGTTGTAAGCCTTTCTTACATACTACGCCTCACGCATGCTACGCCTTACGCATGCTACGCCTTACTATATCTTACGCATGCTACGCCCGACGCATGCTACGCCTTACGCATGCTACGCCTTACGCAAGCAATATCTTACGCATGCTACGCCCGACGCATGCTACGCCTTACGCATGCTACCTTACTAATTATTTACTCGCGGCTTCGTTCGTCCTAATGGAAAAATTCAATAACACTACCGGACCCACTACCGGACCCAATGATTATTTATAATATCATTGACATGAATCCGACCCGGGACCCCAACAATCACGTTTGTGCCAGACACGAGACAGTCATAATTATATCACTTCTATTTTCTGTAGATATTGTTATATTAGCATAATCTTAAGTACCGGTATCATTCATAAACGTTACATAGTAGCACTAGTACCTACAATAATATCTGCTAGATTAAGGTTTGTTCGACGATATCCATTGTTTAAGCTGACTCATAGAGATCCTATAATAATGATCAGCTGATTATAAATACTTTGTTTTTTCCTGTACACTATTAGAGCAGTAGAGATCTTATTATCGTGAGAAAAACTTAAGCAGATAAAAACGGATGATATTTAAAGCGGCTTCTATTTGATAGTATTATTGTCCAACTTACTTGACCACAAAATTAGTAAATCACCAGCCACGAATCAAATAAATATATTGGTCAGCGCGGAGCTCCTATTTCTGTATGCAGAGTTTACAGGAACCTAACCAAACCGAACCTCGGGTTGACCCCAAAACTAAAATACATAATATCGGAATAAAAAGTATCCCATGGGTTAAGGCTTTGCCAAACAACGAGCTCGGCATGACGTGCAAGAAAAAATAAGTTAAAAATAACTAAAACCTGACTACGAAAAAAACGCGCACTGAAAAGTATAAAACAAGAACAATATTCATTTGACCGATATTGTGCTAGCCGTGGTCGTATGCTACCTAACCAATAAAGATAGTGTGATACAACGGCAGGTGGACCGCGGACAACTGAGACGCTTCTAACGACACCTCATTTGTCATGTAGTGATAAGTAATTTAGAATCTATGAGGGAACAGACAAACATACATACATACCGGTCAAAATCATAACCCTCCTTTCGGCTTTGCCGTAGTCGGGTCACATACATACATACAAACATACATACCGGTCAAAATCATAACCCTCCTTTTGGCTTTGCCTTAGTCGGGTAAAAATAGCGCCGACGCCCCACTAAACGTCCCTGGTATAATTATCTTTTGAATCCATACCTTTCATACTAAAATCAATCTTAGGCTCTACATTTACCGGGGTCGCGGAAGTTCGGTGTTGCAGGACTATCTTAAAAGGGCCCCGCAGCCCTGGAACACAAATAAACATGTGTAGGTTCAGGGTGGTTTGTATTCAGTAAAAGTCTGACAGTCCTTTCTGTTGTACTCAACTGGATGATTTTTTTAAACACACACAAAAAAAGGCTCAACGTCGAAGCTTCTAATAATATAGGTACTAAGAAATAAATGATATTCTATTCTATCTATCAAATTCCAAGAAATCCTTCACAAGTAATTCAGCACTATCTACTATAATAGCTAGAACACAAGATGGCGCCGGTATTTAGTGCTAAATTATTCGCCTTGCTCCAGTTCCCAGCGTTCATTAGCAATTCTGCTGCATAATGGGTACTGAACTTATTGTTGCAGGCGAACTCGTGTTAAAATGCTATGTTAGTTGGTTTTCGTCTCATTAAATGCAAAGAAAGAAGGTGGGATTATCTTGTTTTATTCTTTTGCTTCTAGTTTTTAGTCGAGAATTTAATAGAAGGGGGGTAGTCGCTGCAGTCGTAACACGACACTAGTCGGTTTAAAACTATTGAAGAGCAGTGGTGGCCCAGTGGTAACAGCACTGACTTAAGAGTCATGGGTTCGAACATAGTCAGGCGCATTAATTTGTTTAATTTAAGCGCATCACACACGGCTAAGATACTATGATATTTTATCTTAAGCTGTTATCTTACGATATATTTTATATCTTAAAATGTTATCTTACGATATATTTTGTATCTTAAGATGTCATCTTACGATATATTTTGTATCTTAAGATGTCGTCTTACGATATATTTTATATCTGATGTTATCTTACGATGTATTTTATATCTTAAGATGTTATCTTACGATATATTTTGTATCTTAAGATGTCATCTTACGATATATTTTGTATTTTAAGATGTCGTCTTACGATATATTTTATATCTTAAGATGTTATCTTACGATATATTTTACATCTTAAGATGCTAATATCGCTCTCTATCTTACGATACGAAAATATGAAAGATATTATCTTCTTCGTGTGTGACGGTCCATTGAACAGTATGGCGAGCGATATGGTATCTTAAGATACAATATTATAGTATCTTAGCCGTGTGTGATGCGCTTTATTTAATCACCACTGCTCTCAAAACGGTGAAGGGAAATATTGTAAAGAAGACGGCATGACCTAGAGATTCGAAGACTTGTGGCATCTACCAACCAACCATCTGCTTACTCCCTGTCACAGAGAGGAGGCCTGTCTCCCAGCAGTGGGAACATGATAGGCCGATCATGATTGAATAATTGCTTAACTAGTTCGCATTAATTGTTATTACAGTCGTTTAAAACTGAATTGAATTTTGCAATACACTCGTACATAATATAACCGTGCGTCCTCAACCGTTATCATAAATATACCTTGTTCTAGTTTCACTAGATACTGTATTCAATTAATTAACTATACAGTCTATTTATTTAAACAATTATTTAATTAAAACTAAACAATATGGGTACGATATTTTAAAATAAATAGTAGAAAGTTGGCTTTAATTTTGTATTTTTAAGCAATTGCATAGCTTTTATCGCAGGCTCTGAGCTCGGCGCACGCGAAAAACGTAACAAAAAATCCTAAGGAAATTTCCTGACCACATCTGACAGCACGCATCGTCCAACGTCGTTTTAGTTCGGGAGACTTCGGCAATCGTAAAGGTACGGACAGACGTGCTCATTACTAGCATGAAAGCATGCTTTTATTGAGCAAGGGGCAATTTTATTGAGGGAGAGGGAGGGGGAGACGGAGAGGGAGAGGGAGGAGGAGGAGGAGGAGAACGTTTCTTGACGTTTCACTTGATTGACGTGGCTGACCATAGCCTAATTAGTACAGTAATAAATAGGTATAATAAATAAATAAGTAATTTTAATTGCATAAGTTGATAAAAAATGCTATGCAATAGCTTTATCGTGGCAGTCACCTAGTGCCACACGTTTTTTTTTTGTTGTAGCTGGCACTTGCATTACTTAAGCCTCCTGCAGACACACGCGATTAATCGCGCTGCGACAACGAGCCAAGCTAATTTCCACTCTAAATGTACTGCGAATGGACCGCGACATGTCGCCCCGCGCGATTAATCGCGTGTGTCTGCAGGAGGCTTTATTTGAGACCCCTTTTAAACAAATAAAAAGAGTCTGCAAGATCAAGTTTAATTACGTTAATGGTAAAGTCAATTATGTATTTTTACAGAATTCATTTATAAGCTTACGAGTAAATGTGTCGCTTAATTAAAGTCATGAGTTTCTAAAAAGTTAAGGAACGTCGGCGTTAGTTATGATGTTACGCAGTTTATTCTCACGACAATTTATGCATTAGCTTTATTACCTAACTTTGAAATGAAGTTTTCACTTCGCCTGGAAAATAAATTGTAAGTTCGGCAATTTTTCTTCTTTAGTTAGTTTATTAACCGACTTCAAAAAAAGGAGGAGGTTCTCAATTCGTCGGAATCTTTTTTTTTTTTTTTTAATGTATGTTCCCCGATTTCTCGAAGACGCCTGGACCGATTTGGAAAATTTTTCTTTTGTTTGAAAGGGTATACTTTCCAATTGGTCCCATGATCATCAGGTCAGGATCTGATGATGGAATCCCAGGGAAATCGAGGGCAACCTTCAAATTTTATAGGCACATAGTACCATTTTCAAATATTTTCTAAAGCTGTTCAAGTATTTGCATCTGATAATCATCATCTCGGGTGGATGAGCTGATGATGGAAGGTACAACTCCTCAACGGCTTGGAGTAGGCATCGACTGATTTAGTTTGTGTTCGCATATCTCTGGAACTACAAGTCCGATTTAAGTAATTCTTTTTTTGTTGTACTAAGTATTGTTTAACTTACGGAATACTGCAAGTTTCATCAAAATCGGTTCAGTAGTTTTTGAGATAGGGAATTTTATTAGCTTATTGTGCACTTGAGAGAGAATGATTTATTTGACAAGAATTTGAGTTGAATATTTAAACTAAAAAGAGTAAAATAAAAAACTTTTTCAAAAAAAAATGTAACCGCCTTCAAAAACAACCACAAAAAAGGGTAAAATAACCTACAAAATAACTTTTCTTTCAGAAGTCGGTGGCAAAAAAACAATGTTATGAAAAAAAACAAAGGCACCGACTTCTGAAAGAAAAGTTATTTTGTAGGTTATTTTACCCTTTTTTGTGGTTGTTTTTGAAGGCGGTTACATTTTTTTTTGAAAAAGTTTTTTTTTGACATCCACAGTTGCCAGAATTAACTTAGGCGCCATTTTTTTCACTACAGACTTTCTTAAGTATCCGAGAAGCCTTTATAAAATTCAGCAGCGGGTTCACCAGAAATATTGTTCCAGACAATGTAATGAGTTCCCTTACTCGAAAGTTTATTCACGCCCAGAATTTTGTTAGGAAAGATGTATGGTTGAGATACTTTTGCTGGAGTATAACGTTTATTACCGTCTATTCATCTGCTCAGCCTTTTCCTAACTATGTTGGGGTTGGCAGTCTAACAGGATGCAGAAGAATCCGAGTATTTTACGACTCTTCTACACAAAAAAAATTAGTCCGAAAGATAAATTTATCAAAAAAATAGTCGACCTTTTAATTGATTTTTCTGTTGTCACGTAAACCAAAATTCGTCAAACGTCACTTGGTCGGTATGATATAATTTTACGAATTTCGAAGCGTTATAACTTTGTCAATATTCATTGATTTAAGAATACAAAAAAAATACATGTTCATTGTTATCCAATATTCTGACATGACGGTCTATAAACAGATTTTCACTTTATTTATGCAATAAATACCCTGTTCACAATACGCCATGCCATGGTGTCATTTTTAGTGCGTCATGACGTCGTAAGCCCCAAGAGTGGTTTGTGACTTGTTGATGAGTTTTATCTTTTGTGAATTATCACTGATTTAAGCCTCCTGCAGACACACGCGATTAATCGCGCTGCGACAACGAGCCAAGCTAATTTCCACTCTAAAAATACTGCGAATGGACCGCGACATGTCGCCCCGCGCGATTAATCGCGTGTGTCTGTAGGAGGCTTTAACGAAAGAAAAATATTATGTGTCCATTATTTTTCAAAACTGTAATTTATGGACTAGATTAGCAATTGATTAATGCTGGATGCCTACTATAAAAAAAAAATAGAAATAGTGACTGTTTTTTAATATTCAAATTTAAAAGAGTCATGTTCAATATTCCAACACACATAAGCAACAAATATATGGAACCTAGATTTAAACTTAAGAAACGTGAAGGACGAAATCAAGATATACAACAGGAAATATCAACTCCGACTGAACCAACATAGTATAAATGAGCTAACTGCCAAACTGCATGAAAAGGGCAGTGTAAGGGCCTATGCACACCACATTTCCTAAACGCACCGTCTGTTGACGTGCGTTTTAGAAACACGCGGCGGCGGCGCGCTTTTTTCAAACAGAACAGTTTGTTGTCGCTATACAAAGTGTCAAACGCGCGTTTGCATCGCGTCTGTATCGCTACAGACGCGCGTCAGAGGCGCGTTTAATAAACGCCGTGTGCATAGGCTCTAAGATTCTCTCGCCATAAGAGGAATAGTGTATCTAAATTAGCGACAAAATTCGCAGACAAAGTATGAGGATTGTACCTTTGGGTGCAAATCTCTGCTAAGAATAAAACAGCTGATGAAAATCTGACAGCATATATTAGATTATTGTTGGAAAGAAACAGATCGCCATGTAGCAGCATATATATAAAAAAAACTTTTAAAAATGTGAATAGTTTGTAAATATACATACATCCATCCTCACAAACTTTCCTATTTATGTTATTAGTTAGATGTCTGTGACAAATTCAGGGATCCGTGGGTGTTTGTGAATGTCAGCAATCTGTATTTATCTTTTGTGATGTAATCAAAATAATGTTGGCTTTGTTCTTGATTACGATTTGTGTTTGTGAATCTTATTGCGTGGGTTCTGTGTGTTTATTTGATAAGTTTATTTAACTTAGCTAAGTGATAGTTCTGATATTTTGTAGGAAGGTTTATATTTATTTATTTTCAACAAGATTACATATATTTAAAGAAGAGCTCAACCGTCCAACTTATTTCATATAATTTCAGCAGACCTGCGGTCAAACCTTTAAATATGAAATGTACATTACCCCTCCCCTATTTTTTATGGACATGATATTTAATCTTATGAAATACTTATTTCGATAAAGTTTTTTCTTATACATTTACTATGTCTGAGGAGAAATGATTTTTCGGTATTTCTTTCGAAACGATTATCGCCGCTGACCTGCCTAACCTACCGAAACGTATAGTCATTTTCACGATTTCTGAGAAATTAAATTCTTTTGATTACATCTGTTTTAGATTTCTGGATTGGCTGTCTACAAAATCTAACTAAGAGCCCACAGGTCACAACACAGGATACTCAATAACTAATAGAGATTAGAACAGAGGCCTCATCACAAGATTTCTGTATTGAATTTACTGTTTATTGTATGGAAAAATGAAAAAGCGCCTCTGGTGTACAAATGAGGAAGTAATTTTTTCCATTAAATTAACTTTAAAGTTCCCGTTAACGTCACAAGAACGGTAAGTCATGATAGGGCCTTAGGTGGCCTTATACAGTGTGGGAACGAGGTGGCGCTAGACGACTTGTATAGCTTTGTCTCTTTCCCACACCAGAGCAAATGGCCATAGTTTTCCCCATATCGAAACGGTATCCATTCGATAAACTTTACTTAGCATAAACCTATAAAGAAAATTTATGAGCCCGAAAATGAAAACGGCTAAAGTTATCCAATTGTTTGAGGGTCCTCATAGTTTGAAACTGATTAAAAACTTTTAATGTCACAATTATCCCTTTTTAAATGATAGAATTTAGGATACCTAGAAAAAGGGTCTCTTACAATGAGTGGAAAAGTCCGAACACCCTTCTCTGGTAGGAGGATGCTCCCTCTTCAATGGGAAGGAGAACTAAACTTCTTTTTCTTATGAAAATCCTTATGGATTTCATGCCATGTCAGACTCGACTGACTATAATAATATAATAATAATAATAATATTCCACAACAATCACACAACGCCATCTAGTCCCAAGCTAAGCAGAGCTTGTGTTATGGGTACTAGACAACTGATAAACTTACTTATATATTTCTAAATACATACATAGTATAGATAAATTACACCCAGACACAGAACAAATGATCGTGCTCATTACACAAACATTTGTCCTGGGGATCGAACCCACGACCTCCGGCATAGCAGTCAGGGTCACTAACCACTAGACCAACAGGCTTGCCACTATAAAATATACGGTGTCCTCAACTGCCTCATCACAAATCGATACTGTGTTTTTTCTAACGTTGTCCCTGATACAGTGAGACGAAATCGTGCGAGCTACGTAGGAAGAGGCGGGGCGAACTGGACCGGTTCCGTCCGAACTGGAAGGAAGACGCCCAGTATCATGAAAGGTGGAAGGAGTGGAGGGAGGCCTTTGTCCAGGAGTGGGACAGAAGAGGCTCCTAAAAAAAAATGTTGCCTCACACTACTTTCCCCTGTATAGTGGGTGCGTTTACAAACATAGAAACTCCGTACAAAAACACCCAAACCGAGAACAACTTGCACATCATATAAATATTTGTCCGAACCAGACACGCTGCGCAGCAGTTGTTTGGTCAGCCACTGAGCCAATTAAAGATATTGTTCATTCACGAAATTAATCATTAGGAATATTGCTAAGTGACCGTTTCAGACCCGCATTGGATAGGTATTTAGGTGGCCCTGACTTAGTGAGTGTTTAGCCTAGAGACCAATTAAATTTGCCTTGCGATCAAATGGAACAATTTAGTTAATAGCTAAACGATTAATGAAAATGAGTAATCAAGCTAGAACGTGTAAGTGTTGTATGTTTGACTAGCACTACACCTGTTTACATTCCAAGAATATCACTCAATTAATTATCTAGTAATTTCATTTTCATCTGTCTGGCCTTTATCCAATATTATATTCTGTAGGTGTGTGGAGCGGAAGGGATTATCAGACGAGTACACTGACTAAAAACCCTGTTTCTTCTGGTCCCGTGGGTATGTGGACGGCGAGTAATGGGTGACCCGCCGTCCGTCCGTTCCAAGCGCGCCTCAAAGAGCTGTCAGCAATCTCACGGGGCTTCCCTTAGAGGTTCACAGCTTGCCGAGGTCATGGGACTGTCTTATCAGGTAACCGTGGCCTGGAACGTAAAGGGCTATTGAAGGACACCGTGGATTTTAGTCAGTACGAGTCTGACGGTCCCACCCTTCCCGCCTTGGGTGGGACAACTCATTTGATTGATGACTGCCGCGACCGCAGGCAGGCTTGGGTCTTCTAACAGGGCCCCGTCAACCAGTAGGTAGTACCGGAGATTAGCGCGTTAAACCACAAAAATTCTTGCTTGCTTTATAATAATTATTAGTTTAGATATAGTAGGTATTGTTCGGAAAGAACATAAAAACACTTTTTGAGCATTTATAAGATTTATTGGTACGTAGCAGTGCAAGTCACAATGGCGAGAGAGAGAACCACAGATAAAAAATCATTCACCTATACAACTTGCTACAGATAACATATTATCTATTCCTATGTTCTATTTTTAATCGAACATAAATTGGCGGGCCGACACGACCATATACGCCTCTATATTATTAAACTATGAAGTGCTTAAATATTATTTTAAACTATTATTTAAATATTAAGCCAAACTATTATACCTTATCCTTAGTGTAAGTCTTTTACATACCAAATGTTTACAATAAAATTAAAAATTTAAAGAAAAATCAATCCTCCCTATCAATGGGCAATACGGCCACCTTATTTATAGCTCTTCTATGAGTGCCTTGACCAGTTTTGACCTCTATTACTCGCACTAAACCATCAGACCCGCTAAATAAATTTATAACCCTAGCCATCGGCCACTGCAATGGAGAACAGTTTTCACCGATTAACAACACTAGGTCCCCAATTTTAATATTCGGGTTGGCGTTATGCCATTTAGAGCGCCTTAAAAATTGTGACAAATAATCTTTGTGCCACGCCCTCCAGAAGTCTTGCTGTATCTTAATGCATTTTTTCCAAAATTTTAATCTATTTATATTCATAGAGGTTAAATCTGGTTCAGGTATCGCGTTTAATGGGCGCCCACATAAAAAATGAGCTGGAGTCAAAAAGGAAAGATCGTTGACATCATTTGATAGCTGAGTTAAAGGTCTTGAATTCAAGGTTCCTTCGATTTGAACCACTATAGTGTTAAACTGTTCGTATGTCAAACACATACTTCCTACGACTCTCCGATAATGGTGTTTGAAAAGTTTAACTGAGGCTTCCCAAAGGCCTCCAAATGTGGGACTATAAGAAGGAATGAACTTGAACTCAATACCCTTTGTTGCACAATAATTTAACACACTGTCTTTATGCTGCTGAGTATTATTCAGCAAATACAATTGTCGCAATTGATTATTGGCACCTTTAAATGTTGAGGCATTGTCACAATAAACCACGGAAGGAGTGCCTCGCCTGGAGCAGAATCTTTTGAAGGCTGCCAGGAAACATTCGGTTGTTAGATCGGAGACCAATTCTAAATGTATACACTTCGTTGCAAAACAAACAATCACTAAAACATAACCTTTACTTATGATTGATCTACGCAGGGTTGACTGCTTAATTTGGAATGGCCCACAATAATCAATTCCGATATGGTTCCAAATTTTATCTTGGTTAACACGAGAATGAGGTAATGTTCCCATTAACTGCCTGGCTCTTTCGGCCCTAAACCTAAAACATACAGTACACTTGTGTACAACCTTCTTTATTTCTCTCACTGCACTTACAATGTAATATTTTTGTATCAAACTAGAAAGAGTTAATTTTAATCCTGAGTGTAATAGAGATAAGTGTTCATTTCGAATAATGATAGTAGTGAGATGGCATTTATTAGGCAAAATTATTGGGCACCGTTGATTATATGGCAGATTTGCATTTTCTAGCCTTCCCGCTACTCGCATTATCCCCATCTTGTCCAAAAATGGATTGAGAGCCTTGATGTTTGTCCTTATTGGGCTACCGTTTCTAATACATTTCAACTCATCAGCAAAATGCAATGACTGAACATATTTAATCAAACATGACATGGATTCCTTTATTTCTGTTACAGATAAATTTTCTAAATTGCGTTTGTCTTTGCCGATTTTACAATTTTTGATAAATCGTAGAACATATGCAAAAATTCGCTGCAATCTCACAAGAGTGGATACATTTGAAATCGGTAACAATTCTTGTTGCATATCGCAATTGACAACCGCAACATTATTCGAATCTGAATCAAAAAATTTGCTTAGAGTAATTTCCTTGGGAATGAAATTTATTTCATACAACTCCTGTGGTCCTCGCCACCAAATATCATGGGATGACAGCTGAGTAGGGTTTAAACCCCTTGACAAACAGTCAGCAGGATTGTTTGATCCATTTACATGAAACCATTCACATTCCTTAGTTAAATTATTAATTGTGTTAACTCGATGCTGAATGTACGGAGAATTTTTTATAGATTTTAGCCACCACAGTACAATTTGGGAATCGGTAAACATATATTTACGTCTAAAATTAATTTCTTTAAAAACCGACTTAACCTTACTAAACAACTTAGAGAGAAGAACTGCACCATTAAGTTCTAGCTTTGGCATAGTTAATTTTGCATTGATTGGGGCAATTCTTGATTTGCTACAAACTAAGGACACATGCACTTCCTTTCCATGTATGGTTCTTACATATATACAACACCCATACGCAATATTTGAAGCATCACAATAACCTACTAGATCTATGTGATCAGCGTTGCTAATTTTCAAATTTCGGTTTACAATTATAGGTTCCATGTTCATTAAATCGCTGAAAAACCTATTCCATGACAATAGCAATTCGTTTGTAATTAGTGAATCCCAATCTAATTTCTCCTTCCACAATTTTTGCATGAAATGTTTAGCCTTTGTAACAATAGGCCCAGCCAATCCCAAAGGGTCAAAGAATGTCCCAATACAACTCAATACAGTTCGTTTTGTCCACTCCTGTGGAACTTCACCCTCTGGTCTACAAATTCGGAGCTGATCTTTGTTTACATCTAAGCATAACCCCAATGCCTTCAACACTGCATGCCCACTCTTAAATTGATGGTCTTTGTCAAACACTTGCTTGTCTCGTGGAATATTGGATAAGATTTTATGATTGTTCGAGCTCCATTTATGTAGCTCAAAACTTCCCAACCCCAATAACTCAATCAATTCATCACATACCTTTTTTAATTCCGCGATGCTCGGGGCCCCGAAGATACAGTCGTCAATATAAGTATTGTTGATTAACACCTTGGCTGCTAGTGGATATTGTTCTCCATACCTTAACGCCAACTCCACCAAACATCGCGTTGCGAGAAAACTAGAACTTTTGACTCCATAGGTGACTGTCTGAAGCTGTAAGCATAACAATTTATCATCAATCCTACTTCTCCACAGTATATTTTGCAGGTTATTTTGGGAGGGATCAGTTCTTATTTGTCTGTACATCTGGCGGACATCACATAGCGCTATAAACTCGTACGAACGGAACAGTATTAATATCTCAAATAGACCCTTTTGTACTACTGGCCCATTATGCAGAACATCGTTAAGACTTAAATTAGATTTTGCCTTTGCGCTCGCGTCAAACACGACCCTCAGCTTCGTTGTTTTACTATCCTTTCTTATGATTGGATGATGGGGCATGAAATAGAATTGATCAATAGGTGTTGTCGATGAGGCTAGGTCGATGATCTTAGCATGACCTAAATCAACATATTCCCTAATGAATTCTGAGTAGGCCTCTTTTAGTTCCGGGTTTTTGCTGAATCGCTTGGTTAAGTTGTTCAGTCGTTGCAACGCTAATGTAAATGAGTCACCCAAATGTAATTCTTCAATGGGTACCTTTAGTGGCAGCCGCACCTGAAATCTATTATTAATTAACTGTACCGAATTTCTAAATTCGGCCTCGCAGATGTCCGGCTTTACTATGCCCTCCTTATTTATTTCGGGAGTATGTTGTTCTTCCCAAAATTGTTGAAGGAGGAGGTCCACATTGTCAGTTTGAATTGTATCGTGCAATACAACTTTATGCTCGTTTATACTTGTGAGACAAATGTTTTCTCTTTTGATATTCCCAGACAAGACATAACCGAATTTTGTTGACAATAGACACAAATTTCCTCCATTTAATTCAATTTTGTCTGGCAGCATTATTTTAAAAAATACTTCAGAGGAAAGTAGGAATGAAATCTGTCCTGGTACATTAAATTCATTGTCGGCTAGTTTAATATTGTTTGGAAATTCAATATCTTTTAAATCAAATTTGCTCTGTGGTAAAAAAGAAGTAATATTGTCTACCACTGAGAACAATGCATTGCAATTATAATCATCATGCAATGAATTTATCATAACATTTGCAGCCTTGGTTATTAATTTTTCCT
Organism: Agrotis exclamationis; assembly: GCA_950005045.1. NCBI lineage: Eukaryota > Metazoa > Arthropoda > Insecta > Lepidoptera > Noctuidae > Agrotis > Agrotis exclamationis. The sequence goes on along the minus strand of OX465427.1, from coordinate 18,541,034 downwards.
TTTGACCTAAGGCTGAAATTTTGACCTCATGCTTAAAAGTGGGTAAACATAACTTTCGCATTAGATTGGAGGTAATAAAAGAAGTTTGACTTCCACTATCTAAAAGGCCTTTTGCAATAATACAGGAACCATTTTCACTATATATTTTAACTTTAATTGTAGGCAATAATATCATGTTGGTGGAGGTTGTGCTGTTTTGACAACATAGTTGCTCTTCTTTCTTCTTTGCCTCTTCCTTGTGCAACAATGTGTGATGTGTTTTGCCTTTGCATACTTCACATTTAAAGAAGAATTTACATTTGTTTTTGTGAAAGTTGAGACAAATCTTACATATTTTATTCTTGTTGACAAATTCTAATTTCTCATCAATGCTTAACAACTGAAACTTCTTACAAAGGTACAATTTATGGTCAGTTGATTGGCAAAACTTACAACTTACAGGGGACACACTTGCATGATTATTAACGCGAGCTTGACTTTTAGAAAATGGATGTGACTTACCTTCAGTTTGCTGGCTTTCTTCAAAGCTCAAGGCCCTTTTCTCCACAAACTCTAAGAATTCATTCAGGGTTGGTAAAGAAACCTGGTCCCTCTCTGTGAAATATGCTCTGCAAGAGTAAGAATCAAGCTTTCTAATGAGAATTGTCACAATCACCATATCCCAATATTCCACCTTTTGACCTAAACCTTTAAGTGCTCCAATTTGTTGTCGCGCTTGCGATACCAAATGTCTCAAATTTTGAGCAGTACCCTTTGAAATTGGCTGTAAATCAAGAAGTATATTGATGTGATGGGTTATTAATATACACTTATTGTCATATCTATTTTTAAGCAGCGCTAATGCTTGAGTATACGACTCATTTACTAACGGTAACCCTTCAACTAAAGCTAGAGCATCAGCTTTCAAATACTTGCGCAAATAGAATAATTTTTGCACTGATGCTAAACTGTTATCACTTCCAATTACTGCTAAAAACATATCAATAAAACTTTTGTACTGCACAATTTCTTTCCCGTCGAATGTAGGTAGCTCTAACGTAGGTAACTTGCGCGATATTGCACCTTCCAATGGTTGATTTGCTTCCTTGCTCACACTGCTGCGGTCCAATGTGGAATTCACGACCTTCTGCAGCTCACTGATGGCCGTAAAGCACAACTCTTCCACTTCGTCTTTCTCCATGTCGGTATCGCCGCAAGTATTTAATAACAGCTGCAGGTTTAACTGATTGTCCCTGTATATTAGCAACGCTGATTGAAGATCTTGTATTCGCATCTTGACAGCGTCAGCATCTACCAGCACTTGCTCTTGCTGCTCTGTTGCAAATTTGTTTGCGCGAGTTATTTGCCCTTTGAACTGGCCAATTTGAGCCTTTAATTTCCTTATTTGGGCTGCAGCATCTCCCGGCGGTGACATGTTTGTTGATTTTAATTGATTTTCCAATCACGGCTTGCAAATTCCTTTGAAAAAACTCTGAAGCTTGTAAAATATTGTGCTTGTTGATAATTTTGTTGACGTGACGTATTTGACAGCTTTAGTTGACAGATGAGCGAACGCCGAATGACGTGTTGAGCATTAATTTTCGCACTCTTTTGCACTCACTGTAGCTGTATATTGGCTCTCGCTCTGTCCTCGCACGCGCGCACGTATGTATTGTCCTTGTCGCTCTCGTTGGGAACGCGATATCGCCTTCTTGCTCGATTTCATGGACGTGCCGACGCCACGCCGGCCGGCCAATGTTCTCGATAATTGTTTCGGCACCAATTTTATGTTCGGAAAGAACATAAAAACACTTTTTGAGCATTTATAAGATTTATTGGTACGTAGCAGTGCAAGTCACAATGGCGAGAGAGAGAACCACAGATAAAAAATCATTCACCTATACAACTTGCTACAGATAACATATTATCTATTCCTATGTTCTATTTTTAATCGAACAGGTATGATCTTCCGGGTGGAGCCGCGCTTGCCGAGGTTGGTCTGTGGATGGGTGACCATCTGTCATAGCGAGTTTCCTCCGTGCCTCGGAAAGCACGTAAAGCCGTTGGTCCCGGTTGTCATTTGTAGATCTTTGACAATCGTTACTGTTAGTCAGAAGCTCTAAAGCAACCAGTCTTAACATGGGGTATCGTATTACCCAGTTACTGGGTTGTGGAGGTCTGATAGGCAGTCGCTCCATGTAAAATACTGATATTCAGCTGCATCTGGTTTACTTGGAAGCCGACCCCAATATAGTTGGGAAAAGGTATAGGCAGATGATGATATAGTAGGTATGATAGTATAGAAGTATAGATAAAATACTAATATCATAAACAATCCAATATTAGACGCCCTTTATTGACCTTGCATTAAGATTTATGCCATCCGACCTCCTGAGTCGCGATCTATTTACATTCGTAATTACTTTGGCAGAATGCTGGATTCCTTGGACATTTTAACACAAGTTTATACAGAGTGATTGATACACATAATATGTTTACATAGCGATGGTTCCCGTTGTCCACCCCCAATTTGTTCACTAGTGCTGGACATCGACACATTTTTTTCATAAATATTTCCGGCACATCACGGGGTGGACAGAGGGAAAAATTTATTGGAAATTTCCCATGGCCACCACTGGTGGACAGTGATACGAATTTGATTAAATGGTACCGTTGCCCACCACTGGAGGACAGCGAGACAATTTTAAACATGAGTATTATCTGTGGACATTGATACATTTTCATAATACATATTGGAAATTTGTGCCGAGTCATAATGAATCAGCGATAGTAGATACGACGAAATTCTGAATGAACTTTGTCAATTGGCATAATTTGAATGATTGCAGCGAGTTAGCGAATACTTTGAGTCGGTCGAATCGAGTGTGCATCGGGCTAGACATGTGTGGCTGAAATTATGTGTAAATATTTAAGTTTTGAGTCGCGTAATTTCGGTTAGTTTCTTAAAAATGTCTTTCGCAGCGTAAAATGAGTGGTCTGCTTTGTACGAGCACCCGAAATTAGGCGACTCACTGCTCAAAAAATATTGGACATCAGAAAAACAGAAAATATAATAGCAAAAAATTCACTTTTAGCCCTTTAATTAAGTACTAGTTAATTAAGTACTTCACTGATGGCCACATACAACTATTTTAAGTCGGCAGGATAACGTTTTTTTCTCCATACTTTGACGCTCCACCCCTAATGTATTTTTTTATCTTGATAAAATCATCAAATAAGTCCTCCCAACCACCGCCGCAGCCAGCAGGGCAGGGCGGGAGGGACTGTCAGACTTGTACTGACTAAAATCCACGGTGTCCTTCAATACCCCTTTACGTTCCGGAGTCACGGTATTCGTTAGTCCCGCGACCCCGGCGACCCCTTATGTGTTTTGGTTAATTGGATATTTCAGCAATCATTTGAATAATTTAAAGTAAATAAAATACGTGATATGTAATCTTGATAGATGTAATCCCTGAGCGATGATAAATGAGACAAAGGTTGTTTGTTGCGCAAATACATTTTATCAACAACAAAATTAAATAAATTGGTTTAAAGCAACAGATTTCTATTTCGCTATTTGAAAAACTTGCAATGAAAACTAGTAGGTTTTATTCAATGTCCGAAAAAAAAACAACAACCTGTGGTCCACTCTGACCCTGGATCGCAGATACTAGAAGTCATGGGTCTTTGCCCAGCCGTGGGTTGATGCAGGCTAGCAGTATCAGTCTCAGTATCAATTTAATTATTTTCAGGTACTGATTTCAAGAGAACAATGGTGGCCATAAGCCTAAATCGGCCGCCATTGCTCTCAGCATGTCCTAGAACTAAAACATCGGAGGCATGTGATGTCCACCGGTTGGGTGGACTTTGGGTGGACTCATAGAGTTCTCATATTAAACTGACGGATACTAGAACATGGAATTCATTCAAAGTAATCTAGCTGCTGGTACATTTGGAAGTTGAGCCAAACGGGTTACGGACAATATTTGAAGAAATATTAATCAAAATATTTTTAACTTTTTGGGATAAGTACAACCAATTTTTGAGATAAATGTTCACTATATAATTTAATTATATATTCCGGTTAGACTTATTTATTTTTTATATAAAATATGTAAAAGGTATTTACATTATTGCGTCGTTTTTTGTGATATACGTGTAGATTATGGGGTCGTTTAGATATAATAAAATATACATTTATGATATGTTTCTGTTATTCAATACCGTCAACTGTTTATTTTTATAATGTTTTCGTTTTCAGTTTTGCGTGGAACTTTTGGGAGATTAATTATTATTAATTCGGTGATCATTTCGACGGCAGATCTGACGTCAGTGTTAAATTGAAGGTATTCGATTATGATTTCTACTGAATAATAACTAGAAGTATTCACAGTTTTCATAGAAATGTGATAGGTATGCATATTTGAAAAGTAGAGTGCGCTCCACGAAATAAGGCCACCGGAAAATTCGTGGTACTACATTTTTTTAATGCAATTTGATGTACTGACATAGTGTGTGTCCACACTGGAAGCCTAGCGCGTCGGCGGCGGCGGGCGCGGTGGTGGGCGCAGCGGCGGGCGCGATCTGTGTCCACACTGCCGATCAAGCGTTTGTTTTTGTAGCGGCGAATTCAGGTGTTGCAAACCGGTGGTACAAAGTAGTTTCTATAAATCTTGTTTAAAGAAATTCATTTTAAAATGTTTTATAGGTTGTTTAGGATTGCATACAAGTAAATTATCAATCATTCTACATTTTTCTACTCAAGTACGGTAAAAATAATTTAAATATGTACAAAAACATCCAACGGTAGTACGTACTTTAGTGCATGTTCTGGTAACTAGATGATGCTACTAAAATACCGAAAAGGTTTGATACACCTGCCACCCGCCCGTTGTATCGGTTGTTGCCTGGCAACGCCTAGGCTCGCACAATCGCTTGTAGCCATCGCGCTAGGCCCCCGCCTTAGTCACTTCAATGTGGCCACGAGCGGCGATTTCATACATTCAATATTTCCGCGCCCGCCGCCGCCATCGCGCTAAGCTCGCAGTGTGTTTGAGCACAAAGACACTAGCGCCGCGTCTAGAGGACTTCAGTCGTGAACTCGTGACGCGGACTCTAGTGAGTATTTTAGTGCTCTTACTATGATTAGTGTCAAGAAACAAAGATAAAGATATTATCTTTTGATGAACGTGAAGAAAAAGAAGAACAATAACTTAGTATTTCTGGGGGACATCTGGGGGAATTTTTGTTCGGGAAATTGCGTAGCGTTTTCTCGTCCAAAACACCTCAGTGCCTCAAGTCGAATGTTTCCGACCAATGTGTGTTACCAGTGATGACGTATATAGCGCCGAAACGTGGTCCTTTACTATAGGTCTTATTAGTAAGCTCAGTATAGTACAACGAGCTATGGAGAGGGCTATGCTCGGAGTCTCTCTGCGCGATCGACTCAGAAATGAGGAGATTCGTAGACGAACCAAAGTTACCGACATAGCTCAACGAATTATAGTAAGTTGAAAAGGCAGTGGGCAGGCCATATAGGCATATAGCACGCAGAACTGATGGCCGATGGGGCCGTAAGGTTCTCGAATGGAGACCACGCACCGGCAAGCGCAGCGTAGGACGTCCACCCACTAGGTGGGCAGACGATCTTATGAAGGCCATAGGATCACGCTGGATGCAGGCCGCTTACAACCGGTCCTATTGGAAATCTAAAGGGGAGGCATATGTTCAGCAGTGGACGTCTTACGGCTGATATGATGATGATGATTTCTGGGAGAATTTTACAAAAGGTAAACGACATTATAAAATATATAGAAAATGCTATCTTAATACATGCTAATCCATGACGTTCGTATGAAAAAAATAATAAGTCAAGCGGGTCGTTTAATTTGTTGTCTGCAAAATAAATAATCTTACTAAATCCTTTTATAGATTACAAAACTCCTTTCTTCTCCATGATAATTTCATATCGCATTGCACGAGCATGTGAAAAATAAATCCGATTTTCACATGGTTCGTGCAATATGATTTGCACAAGAATAAGTCGTGGAAATGCAACATTTTTGCACGATGACATCATTATCTCCCATGCTATGTCACTTCATCTCATCTCTTAATTTCATATCTCCGATACATACAGTCCGGACAGCACGGTATCCAACGTTCGCTGAAGGCACGGTAAGGACAGCGTTGTGTAGCTGATTCGATTCTTGCACGGAACGTTTGTATGATCTAAAACCGGCCAAGTGCGAGTTGGACTCGCCCATGAAGGGTTCCGTAGTAGCAAGCATAGATTAGGGATATAATTATATTGAGATTAGTAAGTAATATACACAAAAAATAAAAATAACTTTGTTTTTCATAGTGTTTGTATGAATGGCAAAGTTATATTTGCGGTTTTTGAAAATGTACTATATCTCAAAAACTGCTAACTGTATCTCATTCAAACCAATTTTCGTTGGAAGTTTTTGTTGAGGTCTACATTATATTTTTTTTTTTAGTTTTATCATTCTCTTATTTTAGAAGTTTCCGGGGGGACACACATTTTACCACTTTGGAAGTGTCTCTCGTGCAAACTGTTCAGAAAAAATGATATTACTTAGTAAACTCTATATCATTTTTAAAGAGCTATCCATAGATACCTCACACGTATGGGTTTGGTGAAAAAAAAAATTGAGTTTCAATTCTAAGTATGAGGGGCACCCCCAAAGTTTGTTTTGTGTTTATTTTTGCGTGAAAATCCTAATGCGGTTCACATAATACATCTACCGACCAAGTTTCAACAGGATAGCTCTTATACTTTCGACAAAAAGTGGCTGTGACATACGGACGGACAGACAGACAGACAGACATGACGAATCTATAAGGGTTCCGTTTTTGCCATTTGGCTACGGAACCCTAAAAAGTAGTATAAATGAGAATTTCCTAGTGCGGGGCAACGTTTAACGTCAAAGAAAGAAAGATCGAATTTCAAAGAAGCTTTTTTTTCCTATAGCCGTCGTGCAAACAGATGCGTAAACCTACTTAGTTTCAAACACGTTCTTCAATTTGCACGGTAATATTGTCAGCATAGTAATATAGTTGTAATGTATGCAAATAAGTTCAGAGCGTTTACGTTTTCTCTTTGAGATGAGAGGCCGACCTTTGTGGTCTAATCAAAGATTTCACGGGTACCTATACGGTGGTCGGTTTATGTGTTTTGTGTAAATGTTGAGGCCTAGTTATTTCATAATATGTAGATGTGGGTCGTGGGCATGTAGACTTCGAGTAATGAGTAGCTCGCCGCCCGATCAAGGAGCAAGCCCGGAGCGACGGTGCGTCACGTTCCAAACAGCTGTCTGCAAACTGATGGGGCCCCCACAGGACCAAACGCCTGATTAAATAATCAGAATAAAGGCATCCTTACCTGAATTTTCCTTATGCCAGCACGTTACATGAACTTGGGGCCCCATTAGAATACTAGTGCTGCGGCATCTATTTTTAAATACCATAGCACCCTGCTGTAAGGTTTACCTACAGAATCTAATAAATGAAATAATTTTAATGTTTCTTTTATTTACATTTTTTTTGGTGTTTTATCTGTATAAGTACAATAAATACTTTAATTTTTTATTGAAGTCATCAAACTGTATCTCTCTCGATTTTATTTATCTATAGACAGTAGGTTATTCAGCAATGCCAAGAATTTCTAAAATTCATTCTGCATGACAATCTTTTGATGGACAGGTACACAGATATAAAAATACTTTTCGCGTTACATTGCTTGAATTAGGTACCTATCTGATAAGTAATTTGGTATATTTTGCCTTTTTTTTATACGATGAATTTTTTTTCAGTGTGCTCCACTGCTGGGCAAAAGCCTTTCCCAAGTTCATCCAAGAGCTCTTTGTCCAGCACCACTTCGAACCAGCCCTCATAATTTTTCTATTGTTCTTCATAATATATCGCCACAAGTTCTAATGGCGCATTTTCATTGGTCGTTAACTCGTTCGGTATACAGCATACGGTTAGTCCTCGCAGGCGAAATCGAGATAACAACCAATGAAAGTTACAAGTCGATACGTGTTCGTATACCTATTATATTAGGTACGTATATTTATGCAGCTTGCAAGGGTGGCAGACCCCCACTCTTGTCAATAAATAGCGACGGACATGGAAGTTTTCCTACAACCCGCACGCGGGCTATCGACTAATGAAAACGGATCCCCGAATGGGGGCACTGTGGCATGCGTTCCAGAAATCTCTTGCACCCGACATGCGGGCCGTAACCACTAATGAAATTGTGTCATAATCAACGTTGACCCTGAAATAGTCACTAAATTAGAATGACATTGTATTTTTTGTAATTGTTTAGATAACACAGTATTTCAAGACGTGAAGATTGGGTAATCTGATAAGGAACAGATATTCATATTGTGTTTATTAGACATTGCACCATAATTACGACATTCAAAATGAAGACAAAAATGGTCCGTATGAGAAGGGAACCAGTATTTTCTGATGAGCAAGTCATAATCAATCCAGTAACTGGGTAATACGACTCGTTAAGACTGGTTGTCAGACTTTCGAACAGTCTGTACACACAGCTAAACATCAAGCTATATGAAAAACCATTTTAACTTGGTCAAACTTGGTCTAGCTTTGTATATCTTTCCGCACTAAGAGCAGTCTGTTCTGTGGAGCTAAAAATGAAAACTACTGCACCAAACTAAATGAAAATTTTATGGGACCAAATGGCAGATATACTGTATCGAACAAAAAAAGAATCATCGAAATCGGACCAGAAACCTCGGAGTAATCGGTGTAGACAATGTTGAAAGCTTTTTAGGTTTTTGTTGATTTTTCAAAAAGTCCTAGTCTGATTTAGATAAAATTTTAATAGGACCATTCGGGAAGTATACCCTTTCCAACTAAGCAAGAATTTTCCAAATTGGTTGGTAAACGACGGAGTTATGCCCGAACAAACATAAAAATATATATATATAAACATCCGAATTGAGAACCTCCTCCTTTTGGAAGTCGATTAAAAATAAACACTAAAAAAGGAATTACAAATGAATGCATTTACAAGTCTCGTAACTACTATCAACTTCTTAGGTGCACTCTTAGAAATCTAGTAAAACTAGTATTTTTTTTCTGCTGTAAAATCACCACATGAGTCCTTTCGCCCTAAATGGACCGACAGACTTACTTGACTGACTAAAATCAACCAGTTCCTTCAGATGCCTCTTGTGTTCCCAGGCCTTAGCGCCCCGTGGTCGCGGGACTGTCTCCGGGGTCACGGGAGTTTTCCCGGGGTCACAGGAATGTCCCCGGAGTTGCGGGAATGTCTTATCAGGTAACCGTGGCTCCGGAACGTAAAGGGCTATTGAAGGACACCGTGGATTTGGACAGTCCCTGGGGCCCGACCTCTTCCTTCTCCAGGCTCAGCCCTCACGCTTGCGACCTCTAAACAATTCATGCAAATACAAGAGAAGAAGGAATTTGATTATCAGTTACCAAGCTAATACCATATGTTAGCAAAACATTCGGTATCAGACGCTTATCAGTAGTCATGAACGATAAGGTCAGTTGAGTAACACGCCTCCTTGTACCGCTCACTGCCCCGCTTACCTACTGAGGCCAATAGCGGAGATATTCCACATTAGGCACCTGGCGCCTGCGAAAAATCCACATAGGGCACCTGGCACCTGCGAAAAATTAACGTTAGGCACCTGCTAAAAATCCACATTGCCGTCATCTGACAACTGCTAAAAGTCTACATTGGGCACTTGACACCTGCGAGAAATCCACATTGGGCACCTGGCATCTGACAACTGCTAATAATCCACATTGGGCACCTTGCACCTGCGAAAAATCCACATTGGGCACCTAGCACCTGTGAAAAATCCATATGGGTGCCCCATGCGAAAAAATTTGATAGGAGCCGTATGTGAATTAGTATTCGGTCGGTCACTTCATCGGGTGCCCAATCTGGAATACCCCCAACACGCAGTGTTTAGTCAAATTATGTGTGTTTTGTGGCAGGTTAATAAATAGCGAAGAAATGCCTCCTTATTGTAGACCGCTTTAAATAAACGGGTAACAATAAATATTGGTCTTGACGTAGTCAGTAGTGACTACTCGAGCAGTCGAATTGCTTCGAGGGCTTGGTGCGGTCATACAGTCGCTCCTCATACAACTTGAAGCAATTGAAAATGACTGCGAAACAATCTGCAGCCCAACAGTTGCAGATTGTCAAACGGAAGGAATTATCCATTACTCTTGTATGGTGGGGATTTTTCAAAAAATTTTAACTCACATACACAAACATCTATATCCATACCTGTAGGCAATAGAAACATTTTTTCCGTGTGGGAGCCGAACCGTTAAGCCCGGTCCAGACATGATCATTTGACCGATCCTATCACCGTATCCGATCACCGTATCCGTATCTGCGTATTGTATCAAGCCCCGTATCAAGTTGTGGACGCCTCCGATTTGCTCCGTATCCGTATCTTCACAATAGTCATGATCGCGTACCGTATTTGTATCACCTTTGATGATCGGACAAAAACCGACACGACATGGGACGGGCCGTATCATAACGGCGTATCGAGATCCCGTATCATGATACGTATTTCATTACCCGTCCACATATGCGATCATGATACGCGTCGACGATACGGATACGGTGATCGGATCGGGCAAATGATACATGTCTGGACCCGCCTTTACACGCAGCGCTCGCAGTCAGTGCACTAATTGTGGAATAAAAAGGAAAAGGTTGTGGTAAAAATGATTTCCTTCCATCAATGGAAAAACATGCTTCTAGAAATATTTGCTAAGTACCTAGACCTAAATTAGTCAATATTTATGTAGAATTAATTGTATTCTATTCTTATTTCTGCATTTAGATGTCATACAAACGGTCAGTAACCGACGTGGTTGGCGCGTTGATGTAAATATGCGCAGGCGCAAGCGTCGTGTGACCCGATGATAGCGGTGGCGCGGGCGGTGTGACGTTCGTAAACAAGGCTCGGACGTCAAGTAAACATGACGCGACGCCATCTAGGACGTTGAGCGTCATTTCACTTTTTTTGGGTTTTTTATAGGGCGTAGGGCCAGAATAACCCAAATCCCTTCTTCAAAGTGTAGAGGCGTGACCCCTGAAACAAAAAAAAAAGAAAGATATGGAAGCAGAAAACTTTAAAAAGAAATGCTAAAACTTAAAACTATCTTATAGGTATAAATATCTTTTCTAAATTCTGTAGTAATAAAGACTCTATAAACACATTCACACATTTAGATGTCTAAGCCGAATGCCAAATAAATTGGACCTAGGTAAGCATTTTACTGCGCCAAATGGTTGGCGCAAAACAATAAATAAAGAAACACCCAGACTTAAAATAAAATTCTCGGAATTTCCTTGGCTCTTATAACGACTTGGTACCTCTTTATACGTCATCAACAGCCTATAATGTTTCCGAAAGTGGGACGTGGGCCACGCGGTTCCTGTGCTGGTTGGTAGATGTCACATATCTTCTAATTTTTGGTTCTAGGATATGTCGGTTTCCCCATGATGTTTTCCTTCACAGTTTTAAAAGCAGTGGTGGTGAAATAAATTACTTACACATAGTATTAAGTCTAGTTGAGTTCTAAGTTCTAACCCACGATTTAAAACTTCTAAGTCGGGGCCGCCTTCACCACTGGACAATCTCTGCTCTTTATACGTATTATGTTGCATTTATTTATATTAGGTTACGTTAAGTTACCCAAAGGTGCTACCTTACCCACGGCGACGGACGTCGCAAGACGATCTCCGGCCACCGTAGGCGCGGGCATGCGGGCGGCGAGTAAAGGGCAACTCGCAGCCCGACCATGGACCGTGCCCGGGTCGACGGCGCGTTGTGTTCCACGTGCGCCTCAAAGAGCGTCAGCTTAATGATGGGGCCCCCTCTCTAGAGGGCCAAAGCCTGCCGGGGTCGCGGGACTTATCTCATTACCGTGACCCCGGAACATAAAGCAACCGGGATATTGAAGGACCCCGTGGATTTTAGTCAGTACAAGTCTGACAGTCCCTCCCGCCCTGCCCGGGGTGGGAGGACTCATTTGATGATTTTACCACGATAAAAAAAAAGTCACTGACCTGAAAGCAAGAACCAAAAGTGGTGACCACCAGAAAGACTACCCGAGCGTGTGGGCAAGGGCTTCAAGAGTTGATTCCCGAGTGAAGCGAGTTTTTTTTTTATAGCACAAAATCCACGGTGTCCTTCATTAGCCCTTTACGTTCCTGGGTCACGGTATTGGAATAAGTCCCCCGACCCCGGCAGGCTTTGGCCCTCTAAAGGGGGGCCGTCATCTTGCTGACGCTCTTTGAGGCGCGCGTGGAACACAACTCGCCGTCGACCTGGGCATGGTCCATGGTCGGGCGGCGAGTTGCCCATTACTCGCCGCCCGCATGCCCGCGCCTACGGTGGCCAGAGATCGTTTTGCGACGTCCGACGCCGTGGACGTCTACCACTGCGGCTGGGGCGGAGGGAGGACGCTGTCCTCTCTCTCTCACGGCCCGCCTCCTCCTTCGCGAGCATGACTGCTTCGCAGAAGGAGGCGACCGCTTCCCACTCCGTCTCTCCCCGCAGCATGGCCTCGACCAATGCCGGGCGCGAGAGGTCTCCGCCTATCGCCTCCAAGAGGACACGGCGGTGCTCTGCCCAACTGCGGGACAGTCCTGCACCGTATGCTCTACTGTGTCCTCCGGGCGATCTTCGCAGTGGTGACACCCGGGCGTTTTTTCCCTCCCTATCCGACACAGGTACCTCCCGAAACTTCCGTGTCCGGTGAGGACCTACGTCATCCGATAGGTCAAGACGCTGGGACGTCTCTCCAGCCACTCCTCAAAGAGGGGTCTTACCGCTTCGATTGCGGCGTGCCCGAACCTCGGTTGCGACAGTCGTTCCCTCCAGAAGCGAGAGAGTTAAGGTAAGAGTCTTTAGTATAGGGTGGGATTCAATCTAGCCCAAGACGAAGGCTATTATTTTTTATTGCCGAAGTGAGTACTCTCCTTTTTCTCCTCTTCTTGAAGAGTATTCTTCTTTTGACAAAGATGGCGCGCGGCTGCATAGGTATTTCAAAAATGGAATTTGTTTGGGTTTCTTTAATCTGTCTGCATCCACTTTTATGAACTTGCACGTTCTTCTTTCAGCTCCAATTTATATATTTATTAATGGAAGAGATGACAAAGTCCTATTAATACATGCTTTATATTAACAGAGTAACAAAACAATATTACATTTACATAGTCTGACTAACTGCTTTATTATGTATGTGAAAACACATTAAGGTGAGAAAAATTTCCCCTGAGAACAACATGCGATGAGTCTGAGGACATTCATCACATTACATGGGAGACTTATGACGCTGGAAAACCTTTTTCTTTTCTTTTTACTCTGTGGTCATATTTTATCTTCAAAATATCTGTAAATTACACGATAATTTTTGAGATGCTATAAAATAAAACAAATGTTAGCTAGATAAAATACACGTCTTTAATGTTAGGGATACAAATGTATTTTCTTTTTTTATATTTAGAAGGTTTTGAAATTGGGTAATAGTGACCCAATTTTTAAAACTGCTGTATTTTTCATTAATATAAAACTAAAATTTGAAAGAACAGCAACGACACAGTAAAAATACAGACCAACAAAGGCCTAGGCTTTTTCCGAATCGTCCGACATTTCGCCAACCTCCCCAATTTACATCTAGTTTTTCGCAATTTCTGAGCTAGTAACTACGTATTGGAAATTTCAGCATCGTTCGAGTTTCCCGAAACATTGCAAACAGAATTCCGATGCGGGAAAAATTCCGGGTCCGCTGTCCAATCTAAAATCGAATAAAATGGTATCGATTGGTCCACCGCTCGACTCGAGCGTTCGTAGACTCGAAAGATAATTAAAAGATTCTGTGGTTTTAATTAAGGTGAAGCGTTCCGTTTAATTAATGACTGGCTTGCGTGGTTCTGCCTCTTTACTTACATTATTGTTGTTGAGAGTAATTCTCAGTATTACGATTTGACAAGGCATGTGCGTCACAACGGACATAACATGATCTAGAATTCTTGATAAACTGTTTACATTTAGAAAGAAAGAATAAGTTTTATTATTTTGACGTCAGTACAAGACACATTGATTATTAAAAAAAAACCGTTTTGTTTACGCCGAGTTTGATCATTAGTTAAACTATAAAATAAAATAAAAAATAAAAATAGCCTTCATTTCTTACTACAATTCTAGCGTTACATATTACATAAGGTTAATCTAGTCTAAAATAATACAAGTATAAGTTTATCTGGATAGTAATGTGTTATAACTTAACTAATGTTCGTGAGTAGTAGTCGCCTCTGCGGCGGCGGCGTAGCGTAGGTATATTAGGCCTCTTCATACATCTCTCAAGCGTGCTTCACGCATCCATAGGTACTACTGTTTGTTAAATCCTATACATTTTTTACCATTTGTTAAAAAATATATGGGATTTTAACAACAGGAAGTTAAACTATTGCAAAAAAAAACTGGCCCTTAGGCTTCGATATTCGTAGGGAAACTCAGTTTTCCAGGTATTTTTTTTAGTTCTTGAATCAATATGTACCGGCGGCGTGCATGAATGAGTGTAGGTATGTATGAATGAAAGTCGTCGAAGCAAAATGAGGGGTGCATTATGCATAATGCAGATGGCGTTCTAAAGGTTCTGCATACTACCAAAGTCAAAACTAATAAGTTTATGTATGTAATTAGCACTAACTTCTGCCCGCGTCTTCATAATTTTGGCTAATAAATATGATATAAATATAATGGTTAGCCTCTAGCACTCAGGAATATGTAGCTTCCTTCGAGATATAAAATTGGAGCATTAGTTCCGGAGTTACCCCCTTTATAATATAAATATAATGGTTAAAGTACAGAAATAGATTTTCAGCTAACCTTTTTACAACAAGAAACAGCCTTAAAGCAGTAAAAAGAACCTAAACCTATTCTATCTTGACAACATAAAATACAGGCCATTACAGCGCAGCATCTACTTATTTATGTCACGTTTTTATGACAAAAACATTTTTACGATTCACCCAGCCAGTCGTCCGGTGGCTAATGCTCGATATAAAATTGATTGTTTCCAAGCATTGAGAATAGAAGTAAAGGAGCACTATCTCTGTCTTTGAAAAGCATCTGTCGAGGCGGGGTATAACACATAGATGTGTGTTATCTAAAAATGGTATACTTATTTTTTTTTTAAAGAGCTTTTAGTGTCTAAACATACTATGCCGAAGTTACGCGACCGAAGTTCGACGCAATTACGCCTGCAATGCTATTTGAATTACTGACGACACACTATGCCGAAATTACGTCGCGTCATAGCGTACAGCGTAACTTCGGTCGGGCGTAAGTTCGGCGGGAACTTATTCTGTGACCAGGACCACACATTATACGCGACCGAAGTTCGGTTCGATTACCGACGAAGATCCGGGGGCGGGGAGCAGCAGGGAGCCGCCCGCGCCACCCGCGCCGAATTTCCGCCGCGTAAGTTCGGCACTTATGGTGTGTCATATTATCAGCCGAATACGTCGGAACGTGAAATCAGCCGCCGAACTTCCGTCGCGTAACTTCGGCATAGTGTGTTTAGGCACTTTTTGTTTTTGAAGTATTGTACTTTTAACTGACTTCAAAAAGGAGGATTTTCTCAAATTGGTCCAAATTTTTTTACGTTTGTACAGTACACCCCGTTGTTTCTGGTCCTGGTCGTGTGAATTTTTTTTAAGTCTCCTTTTTTATGAACTGATATTTATTGCTTTCAGGTGGTCACTTTTTAGGATTCCGTTATCGAATAGAAAAAAACCGGCCAAGTGCGAATTGGACTCGCCCATGAAGGGTTCCGTAACAGCAAGCATAGATTAGAGATATAATTATATTGAGATTAGTAAGTAATATACACAAACAATAAAAATAACTTTGTTTTTCATAGTATTTGTATGAATGGCAAAGTTATATTTGCGGTTTTTGAAAATGTACTATATCTCAAAAACTGCTAACTGTATCTCATCCAAACCAATTTCCGTTGGTAGTTTTGGTTGAGGTCTACATTACATATTTTTTTTAGTTTTATCATTCTCTTATTTTAGAAGTTACGGGGGGGGGACACACTTTTTACCACTTTGGAAGTGTCTCTCGCGCAAACTGTTCAGTTTAGAAAAAAATGATGTTAGTAACCTCAATATCATTTTTAAAGACCTATTCATAGATACCCCACACGTATGGGTTTGGTGAAAAAAAATTTTTTGAGTTTCAATTCTAAGTATGGGGGGCACCCCCAAAATTTGTTTTGTTTTGATTTTTGTGTGAAAATCCTAATGCGGTTCACATAATACATCTACCTACCGAGTTTCAACAGGATAGCTCTTATACTTTCGACAAAAAGTGGCTGTGACATACACGGACAGACAGACAGACAGACAGACATGACGAATCTATAAGGGTTCCGTTTTTGCCATTTGGCTACGGAACCCTAAAAAGGAACCCTTATAGATTCACCATGTCTGTCTGTCTGTCTATCCGTATGTCACTGCCACTTTTTTCCTTGGTAGGTACATGACGTATTCTGTGAACCGCTTAATAACCTCCCCTTGCTTACACGGAACCCTTTCGCATCGACAATAGCCCTCCATACCTCCATACTCCATGTTTTCAACGCGACAGTTTTGCGTGATCCAAGGTGAGCCATGACAGACCGCCAATTACGATTATTGGAGTTATTGTCGTAGATAAATTAAATATTATTTAACGCTCGACCTTCTCATGCGATCATTTTAGCAAATTCTTACGGAGAATTTGTGTCTTTGCTCATGTTGATGTAGGCTAAGGCTTAATTAGTCTATACAGTTCCGTTCTACAATTTTTTTTAAATTGATTTTTCTGCCATATTTTAAAGGGGGACTGAATCCAAAAATACTATATTCGTTCTAAAAAAGATAGCAACCCTATTTGTGACATTAGAAGACATTTTACTTGGAGTTCTTTTTAAATTCAGAATATGGCAGTCAAGTCTTCATTCCATTTCGCTCTGTCGAATTCAAACATCGAATGAACGCCTGGTGAGAGACAGTGCGCGTCATATTATGTCAAAGAGAGTCCAATTTCACTGACGATTCAATTGTGAACAGGGTTGAATTCTTGATTCGTATTTCATAGTGACATGACATTCCTTCTTGCAAATATTGCAAAGATTTTTGATTAAATAATCGTTTACCTATACAATTTTTCTTGGTCGTTGACTCAGCTTAAGTGAAGCTCTACTCGCTCTAAATCTGTCCTATGAGGCTTTTTGACAGCTACAATTTGTTTATAAATTGACGATTTCGAGACGCGGTACTCTTTTTTTATTTGGGACAAACTCACCACACTATTCCCAAAGCACTGCAACTCCTGAAAGCCAGAATCAACAGTAGCAACCACCAGAAAAGCGCCGAGACAATGAAGCTCGACGTGTCGATCCTGCAACGAAATTAATCAGAAAAGAATAGTGGAGGAGTAGGAAAAATATGTTTCCACTTCCCTCCATGCAAGTAGGAGACAGAACAAAACAAGGTCAATAGGAACAAAGGGGCATTACAACTGGGAGAAGCCCAGTTACCTAGCACCACGGGTAAAAATGACTACTAATATTAATGGGTCCTAAATTGTAAATTGTGAGCTGATTCGCACGAAAGTTTGTTCGAGTTTCCACAAGGTCCAAATAGTAGGTAAATGATTCCAGATGAAGTCTGAACAGTGTTCAATATAATCGAGACTCGGTACTGTCTAGAGAAGCGGTATCGTATTGCGGCTCTGGAACGCAAAGGACAACCACAAAATCAGAATGGATTTTAGTAAGAGTCAGACAGTCCCTTCTGCCTTATCCAGTGCGGGAGAACTCATTTGATGATTTTTCACCCACAAAAATAAAATGGTTTTGTGAGATTTCTTAAGGAATCATCTGACATTTAGGTACTGTTAGTTTTTTTTTTTTTGGGTTGGCAAAATCATCCAATGAGTCCTCCCGCCCTGGGTGGGGCGGAAGGGACTGTCAGACTCTTACTGACTAAAACCCACCCGTGTTCCTTCGGATGCCCTTTTCGTTCCGGGGCCACGGTATCCTGGATTAAGAAAAATCCGCGACCCCAGCAGGCATTTGGCCCCACAAGAGGCCCCGTCGGTGACGCGTGAAACACGACGCGCCACCGACCCGGGCTTGGTCCTTGGTCGGACGGCGAGCATACCCATTACTCACCGTCCGCAAGCCCGCTCCGCCGCTGTGCCCTCTGCTATTCAGAGGGACACGCGTTGGAGCGTCCACCCGACAGGCTATTCGCATATGGGCAAAGAGACCCCTTAGGCACACAGTGCATAAGGAAGAGTTTTTGCCCGCATCCCAGGGTACACCGGCCCGAAAAACTGGTCTTCCCCCGGACGTATCCGTGAGGGAACTCCAGTCCACGGGCGCACGTGGAGGTTTCCTGTCTTAGCACCCCAGGTACTGTTAGTTGAGGCTATGATACGAGTATGTTTTAAGAGAACGTTTTGAACCGTTGCCATGACAACAGAGTCATGACATCAGACATGAAGACCCGTCTTAAATCAATTTAACACGGGTCTTGGAATACCAGTGATAAATTCTAACACGGGTAGTTTCAGACGTGCCAAGCAATAAATATTCTGATTATAACAGTTTCCATATATTTTCGATAGTATATTTTGCTCTTAGAAGATTAGATCGTAAATATGTATCGTCGATTAGATAGTAAATATGTGAACGCTATAATTTCTAACAATAACTTGACAAAGTTTATGTTTCGCCATATTCTTTGGAAAGACAAAGGTTGTTGGCCGAAGCAAATTGATGGGTCTACACTTCTACAGTGAACGTAAATTTATTTTATAAAGTTCGTTGTTTGTATGGAGTGATAGGTTTCATCATATTGAGTGTTTGATCGATTGAATGCATTCCTTGAAATGGGAGTATACGGTAAGTGATACTAGATCTAGTTTACGTCAATTTTACCCCGATCATGTTTAACTAGCTAGGAAAATTAATCTAAAGTACTTTTAACTGCGAGCTCTCGACTATAGTACTTTTGACTGACAGTGTAGGCAAATCTTCAACTTAAGTAGAGTCTTTAGAAGACCAGCTGTGAGACTTCTGTTTCTGTGTTCAGGGTTGAAACAGACTTAACATGAGGAGATGATGGGGGCATAGTCAGCTCGCTTATTACCCTTTACTCTGTCAAAAACCAAGCTGTTCGTGTTGAGGTCCCCAGGTTTCCAACGCTTGCTCTTTGACTAACTAAACCTTTGCAGTAGACTTTAGAACATGAAATATTTTATTAAAATTCTATTTACTAACTGGTTAAAAGTGTAGTGGTTAAAAGTAGTTTTGACTAAGAGTTTTAACCAAAATCGCGTTTGGCCACATATTGTCTGGTAAAATTACTATCGACCAACGTGTTCTGTCAAAATTACTGTTGTCTGATTTTTGTATAAGATACTTTTGTCCCATTAAGAGTATTCGTAACATATAATATGTAAATATACATTATTGAGGACACGATGTTCTCAAAATAACCACTAAATGAAGCTACCATTATTTTCAGGTAACCAACTCGAAGGACTGTCCTCGAACGGGCGTTTAAAACGCAATAAACCACCCGCTGGTCATATTTTATTTTGACGTTTAGTTGCTTACGTTATAGCATTCACGAGTTATGACTTTCCTAGACGTTTGTAATGTCTTCCTCGCAAGAATTTTCCAGAAAAAATACTTTGAATGCTGAACGTAAAAATAGCGAATGGATAGAGACATGACTGTGTCGTGTGCATTACGGCTAAGAATACCATTGGATAACTTTGCGTGGGCGATACTAAGACGGTGAGATGTTGTCAAGACCATGGGCAATAGAAATATAGATTAAATGTATACTACTGTTAGTTTGTTGGATGTCAATGCCCATAAAATTCATTCGTTGAGACTTGAGAGAATACAAGATTGTATACCATTTTTTTGTCCGCATTCTACATAAACTCTATTTTTTATGTGAGACCGTGGATTTTAGTCAGTACGAGTCTGACCGTCACTCCCGCCCTGCCCTGGGTGGGAGGACGAGTCACTTGATAATTTTATCACGATAAAAAAAACAGTCATAAGACTGTCAAGAGAGTTAACCAAATTTACTGTAAAACTCATCATATGTTTTTAGTTAAAATGTCAAGTGATTTTTACTTTTACAGATCTTAATAAAATGGCCTTCTTAATCGGTCAAACATATTTTATTTTTATTTTACTTAAATTGTCCTATCCAATTAATTGACGTAGATTTTGAGTTATAGCTTATAGTTAGTTTCAGTTTGTAAATAATAACGTGTACTTCTATAATAAACTGTTTAATGTAAAAGATACATAAGTAATTGAATCGTAGAAAGGTAACGTGAACAATTGGCTTCTACTCTGTTTATAAAGACTTACCTACCCTTAGGGTTACCAGGTCTTAAAACCGGACAGAGTAGTCATTTTAGCATTTATGTGAAAAGACCAAACACCTTTACGGTTCCTCTCGCCGTGCAACGGTGCAAGCGAGCGTGGCTAGTGCTAGTCGTTGCTAGTTGCTTGGGCTAGAGGTATCAGGGGAAGCGGGCAAAGCGGAAACCAAATCATGACAAATATAAATAATGATTAAATTTAAAGAGCCTAACAAAAGCCAACTGCAACTTTGGCCGGACACGCAATCAAAAAGGCTGAATTTATCCGGCTTTGTCCGGACGCCTGGCAACGATACCACCCTTGTTCTTTTTACTACTGTGGGGTTGTTGGGCCACCACTACCATTGTTTTTTTATATTTGGACTTATCATAAAAACAATATTAAACCATTTTGGTTGGCACTAAAATGTTGATGCCAAAGAAAACAATAAGAATCAAGAGGAGTCTGTGTTATACGTTCCCATTTACTTTTAATGTTATTGCAATAATTATGCAAAGTAGCAGTTGTTTCATGAAATTGGTATTACAGAAGGCAGTTTTGAAAAGTTTACGTTGCCATCAGGATCGCTTGATTAAAAATAATGGTTTTAAAAAGTAGTAGAGCAAAATGCTAAAATTATTAAGGCTCTTACATACTATACCGGCGACCGACAGTATTCACGCGCCGCCGTAATGCCCGGCGGCGGCGGCTCAAAAGAAAGGAATGACAATGGGATAGCATATTCGTGAGGGAAATGTATAAAAGATAAAAAAAAAAAAAAAAAAAAAAATTTCACAAGCTGTATAAATAATTCTGTGATAATCTTGTGGTAGGTATACACATGTTGGTATGTACTAAGTAAAACTGTGACATGCAGACATAAATAAAAAAAACAAGTGCGAGTTGGACTCGCCCATGAAGGGTTCCGTAGCAGCAAGCATAGATTAGAGATATAATTATATTGAGATTAGTAAGTAATATACACAAACAATAAAAATAACTTTGTTTTTCATAGTATTTGTATGAATGGCAAAGTTATATTTGCGGTTTTTGAAAATGTACTATATCTCAAAAACTGCAAACTGTATCTCATCCAAACCAATTTTCGTTGGTAGTTTTGGTTGAGGTCTACATTATATTTTTTTTTTAGTTTTATCATTCTCTTATTTTAGAAGTTACGGGGGGGGGGGGGGGACACACTTTTTACCACTTTGGAAGTGTCTCTCGCGCAAACTGTTCAGTTTAGAAAAAAATGATGTTAGTAACCTCAATATCATTTTTAAAGACCTATTCATAGATACCCCACACGTATGGGTTTGGTGAAAAATTTTTTTTTGAGTTTCAATTCTAAGTATGGGGGTCACCCCCAAAATTTGTTTTGTTTTGATTTTTGTGTGAAAATCCTAATGCGGTTCACATAATACATCTTTCTACCAAGTTTCAACAGGATAGCTCTTATACTTTCGACAAAAAGTGGCTGTGACATACACGGACAGACAGACAGACAGACAGACATGACGAATCTATAAGGGTTCCGTTTTTGCCATTTGGCTACGGAACCCTAATAAAAACTGCCATGTTGTCATGCGTTTTATACACCGTGTTCTTCACGTTATCCATAAACTTTAGCAAATACTTCTATGGCTTTTTACAAATCAAATCCAACAAAGGAAGTAGTACTTAAAAAGGCTTCGTTACAAAGATATTTGTAATTTCATTTAATGAAATTTAATTGAGCTATGCAGTGAGAAAGTATCTTAATTTGGCCTATGTTGCCGCTTAGTGCAATTAAAATGATAAATCTATCAAATACTATTTGCATTTCATTTGTTTCAGCCCGCCAAATGTTATGAATGAAAATACGACGGTGCCAATTCGGATAAAGAGGCATGCATATCGGGTTATTTACGTCTAGGTATTTAGTTTGTATGAAAATTAACAAAAAATAAGAATTTATTAATGTGTCCATAATGAAAAATGCTTACTTCCGTGGTTTGAACATCTGGTCGAAGTTTATGTATATCGTCCGGAACACGGTGTATAATTTCATTGCAACTTTAATTTTCTCCGATTTTTCTTGGTTATGCCATAAATACTTAATCGACATTATCGACCTACGAACAAATGTAAGAACTTACTTTACTAAGAAGTTGCTCAAAGTTATCGTCAGCAGTGACGTGAAACAAACTTATATCTTTCGGTAAAATACGTCAAAGTTACCTTACTTTCAAAGTTACCTGACTTCGAACACGTTGCGGTGAGAGTCTGTAAAACATTTAGGCTTTTCCCTGTTATTAAAATTTGGAGTGGTGAGACAGTTCCGGAGTAACTAAGGGTACGTTCTCATCGCAGGGGTAGACGCCCATGGCGACGGACGTCGCAAGATGTTCTCCGGCCACCGTAGGCGCGGGCATGCGGGCGGCGAGTAATGGGCGACTCGCTGTCCGACCATGGACCATGCCCGGGTCGATGGCTTGTTGTGTTCCACGCGCGCCTCAAAGAGTTTCAGCAAAGCCTGCCGGGGTCGCGGGTCTACCGAATTACCGTGACCCCGGAACGTAAAGGGCTATTGAAAGACACCTCGGATTTTAGTCAGTACAAGTCTGACAGTCCTTCCTGCCCTGCCCTGGGAGGGAGGGGGGGCCTCATCTGATGATTTTACCACGCTAAAAAAAAGGGTACGTTCTCATTGCAAAAAAAGCAAATATTTTGTGATTTAAGCCGACGGTTTACAAACACGCTAGAGTGCAACCTAAAAAGCTAATTAGCCTTCAACAACCTACCTAATAGGTTTATAGATGAGCTGGCGCGCTTTTATGTCCCAGATAACTAGGTACTGCAGGGGCAAAAAGCACAGGCTGTTTGCCGTGCCTGCATGTCGTACGGTTGCACGCGCCAAGTCGCCAATCCCACGCACTCTGGCCGCGCTTAATGATCTCTTGGATGTTAATCCAACAGAAGATCTGTTTGTGGATGGATGGTCGAAGATTTTATTGGTATGCCAGAAGTACTGTGAGATGAATTTATGAAAGTGTTTTTTCTTGTTACGTTTTTACATTTTCTTTATATTCTAATGTGTTTTTATGTTTTTTTTTATATTCTAATTTATACTGTTTATTTCGTAATTCTAATTTGCATAATTGTCCTTCTTTAACCTTAAATTGCTGTAATTGGTTGTTCACACAGCCGTTGTAATTTGATAAATAAATAAATAGATTAAATTTAAAAAGAAAATAACCGTCAAGACACAGATGGCGCGAAAGTATCTCCTCCTACCGAAACGTCAATCAATGCCAGCGATACTCAATCGATTTCGAGTTCCCCAAGCTGATGGGACACAGTAAAATCTGTTATGCGCCGGTCTCCGACAGCATGATGGTCGCTAGTCAGGCAGCTCAAGTGAAACCTACCACCGCCTGTGCGATCGGTCAGCTGTCACCGCAGGTTTAGTTGTTGATTTCACCCACCCTGAATGATAAGTATCCCTTTCTGCTAAGTCAATTCATCATCATCATCATCAAAGATGAAGTAGCGTGCAACTCATACATGCATGGCTTGACAGTTTAACCGAGTTTACCAGATCGCGTGCACTGTTAGGCGCAGTGTGTACGCACCCTAACTAATGAATATCCCCATTAGTACACGAATGCCATATCAAAGTCGGCGTAATCGTTGTGACGTTATTACGATGGCATTGTTTTTCTTTTTAGAGTTCTGTAGGTACCGAAAGGGTGACATGTGGAGTGTGGACCCTATTACTAAGGCTCAGTCATTTGTATGACCGTCTATTCGCTGGGTGCGAAGTACTAGGTGGGGGTAGTACTATTCGATTGCAGCGCTCATGGTGGCGAATAGTGGAAGTGCCGACGGCTTTGTCTCAGAGTACATTCAGCTTTGCCAATTGACAAAAACGCGCTAATCTCAGGAACTACTGGTTCGAATTGAAAAAATATTTTAGTGTTGGATAGTCCATTTATCGAGAAAGGCTATAGGCTATATAACATCACGCTATGACTAATATGAGCAGAGCAGCAATGAAGAATGTTGCCAAATCGGGAAAATCTTATTGAGTGCTTCCATTGCGTGCGCTGCGTAAACGGTTTACATTACCCATAAATTATGTACAACGGAATTGTTCCTCATGAAACGTTCTAAAATAAAGTCCGCGACAGCATATGTCTATCTTTCAAGGTTAACTCACCAGCACCTTTTTTATGGAAATTAAATTGGTTTTAAAATAACACAATTCTTGCGACGATATTTTTATATACATAATAATAATCCTTACCCAAATAAATATGTTAGTTATAACAAGCATTTAATTTTGAACAAAATTGCCCTTGACATCATTTGATTTCAATGAATATCTGACGAGATATCGTAGTTTCTTCAACGGCAGGTGATGGGGAGCAGTCGGAATACGACGGCTCTCGCATTATTCCGTCAGAAAAACATAGGTCACAACAGTTGTTGTGTTGTAAACTGCAAGAATACTAGCAGACATAGTAAATTTAAATTTTATTGATTCCCAAGCGGTTCTTGGAAAGATGAGCAATGCAGGAGATGATTAGCTGCCGTGAAAAGAAAAAAGTAAATAATATCATAATCCTCATTTTAATCCTGTATTTGACATTTTTCTTATAGAATACATTTTGCCTATGTTTATTTAATTTTATTCAGAGCTGATGGATCGCCATGGAATCCAAAACCATGTGTTTTGTAAAGAGATCTGATTTCAATAAGAACGGTCAGAGCCGTCAACAGTGCAAACGCTAGGTGGCGCTAAAGTCGTGCACGGTGCCAGTTGGTCACACACAGTGCTGAATTTTGGACCGTGACAGGTGCTTGATTTTTTTTTTTGAGAATTTGTATAAAAATGGCCAGTATAGCAACAAATAAATTGTACCAAAATTAAACATAAAACAAGAAACGTGTCTTTTCAGTGTTTTTTTTTTTTGCTTGTAATTTGAAGTACCTACTGCAGAACCTTAAGTGTATATTCTCATGTAGTAAATAAAGTTAGATTTTGAGTCGCTCTATTGAATTGAGCCCACAGCCACACCACAGCGTTGAGTCTCGTTGTGAATTGACCCTAAGCATTGAAGTCCGACTCGCACTTGCTTGTTTTTTTTCTATCTATAATTTTTACTATGAACTAATTACCTACATGGGAAAGCGCATTTTATTGTTTTATTTTAAGGAAGATCCTGTTTAATTGTATGATATTTATCGGTAAAACCAATAAGGAAAATGGATTACATCATAAAATGGGTATTCCCTAAGTATTCTGGTAAAGGGTTTTCACAGAGCTTGATCTTGAGGATAACTTGTTTGATGGTAAAGGATAAACAAAGGTTTTTTTTAATTCAAAACTCTTTTGTTTCTTAACGAACAAAACACGATCGTGATTTAAATTAAAGATGAATTTACGCCGACGAAACTCAACGCGATGAAATCCTTTTTAACCAACTTCAAAAAAGGAGGAGGCTCTCAATTCGACTGTATTTTTATTAAAAATATAATGGGGTTATTAGTAATGTTTATTACGTTAAGTAAGTAAGTAAGACTGGTTGTCAGACTTTTCTACTGACGGCCAGTAACGACTGTCTTGAATCTTGAATGAACAAAAAATATCAGCCGGTATCAACGGCTTAATGTGTTTTCCGAGGCACGAAGGAAACTCGCTTAAATAAATGATCACTCACCAGTAAAATAATGAAAAAAAAATAGGTCTTTAGTTTTTGAGTTTATAAAAGCAGAATTTTCGGTTTAAAAAATTACTTCACATATTAAATATAATTGCGTTCAATTTCATTCGTGAATTCCATGTTAAGTCGTTGACCGTAAATATTCCTTCAATATTTTAACCGAACTACTTAACCTACTTAAGAAAGCTAGTTCCAATTTTAAACTCAAATTCGCTTGTTCGACAGCCAATAAGTCTTTGTAGAACTTCGTTCAAGCCTGAAAGAGGCACGTGATCCTAATGTTAATGAATGATGTAATCGCGTTTAATGAAAATTGCCTGAACAATTTTTAAGAGTAGTTTCGGTATAGGCTCGTTATAGTAATTATGACGAGTTACCATCTTATCGGAATCGGCTTGAACCGGTAAGAATGAACCATATACAAGTTTTATCTAATATATAAAATTCTCGTGTCACAGTTTTCGTTGCCATACTCCTCCGAAACGGCTTGACCGATTTTGATGAAATTTTTTGTGCTTATCCGGTATCTGTGAGAATCGGCCAACATCTATTTTTCATCCCCCTAAATGTTAGGGGTAGTCCAACCCTAATTTTTTTTATTTTTTAGACAAAATTTTTAATTTCTATTTTTTATGGCAAAACAACGTTTGCCGGGTCAGCTAGTCTACACTAATATTATAAAGAGGAAAACTTTGTATTTTTGTTTGTTTGTTTGTAATGGATAAACTCAAAAACTACTGGTCCGATTTCAAAAATTCTTTCAACAGTTGAAAACTGCTTTGGTCCTGAGTGACATAGGCAATAGAAGGGGGGCAAGCGAAGCCGCTGCGAAAAGCTAGTTACCAATATCAATAATTATACATTTAACACTCTCTTTGGCAGTTTTTCAAACACGTACTGCCCGATTGTAATTTCTCCTGTTTCTTGGGCGGATTTACAGACTTTTAAAGTCACATGCACAAACAACCAGATCCGGTTCCACTTTTTTTTAGTGTGGGAGCGTGGTAAATCTTCAAATGAGTCCTCCCACCCAGGAAGATCCGGTTCCACTAGGTACCTACTTGTAAGTCAATACAAAAATGATTGTTCCGAGCGGAAATCGAACCCGTAGTGACACACAACGCAGCAGTCCGTCGCTTAGCCACTGCGAAAACCTTGCCCCCATTGAGATGAACTAGTGGTTACTCCTTAATAATAACTAGAAGTCAGAGCTAAGCTGTGAGTAAAAGATAGTTTATTATAATAGGTAGGTACCTATGTTCAAATTGTAAAGCCTCCTGCAAACACACGCGATTAATCGCGCTGCGACAACGAGCCAAGCTAATTTCCACTCTAAAAATACTGCGAATGGACCGCGACATGTCGCCCCGCGCTATTAATCGCGTGTGTCTGCAGGAGGCTTAATTCAACAGTGCCACAGATAGAATTCTACGAAATTTCGAGACACATTTCTTGTTACTGCGTTACTAAATAATATAATATTACTAGGGCAATGTACGAGCTATTTCAGCATAGAGCTTCATTAATATACAGGGTTCTTTGTAAAACATTAACAACCTTTCATGCACTTATTTGTGGTTATAAACAGTTATTACTATACATCCTGAATGATGAAGAGAAAAATTCTGTGTGTGTCATAAAAAAAAATATATTTTTCCGATGACAATGTATGAAATACCATATTTTTTAAGTACCTACTTTCGAAGTCGTCGAAAGGTTGTTAATGTTTTACAAATAACCCTGTAGGTATACTGCAACACAAATATTGCACGGAGTTGCCAGCGCAATCAATTATTTTTTCATCAATCTTCGTGCAACTGTGACGCAACATATGGGATGGTGTCATAGAATGATGTATGCAGCTGACGTATAATAAACATGGTATAACTACACATACATAATAATGTATAACATAATATATTATAGGTATTATATCAACCTTTAATATTCCCACTGTTGGAAAACAGGCCTTCTGTCTGTGGGAGGTACTGATCTGTAATCCACCATGCGGGCCCAATGCGGGTTGGTAGACGTCATACGAGTATGCTTTTTTTTTTAGCGTGGAAATATCATCTAATGAGTCCTCTCACCCAGGGCAGGGCGAGAGGGACTGTCAGACTCGTACTGACTAAAATCCACGGTGTCCTTCAATAGCCCTTTATGTTCCGGGGTCACGGTAATGAGATAAGTCAGGCTTTGGCCCTCTAGAGGGGGGCCCCGTCATCATGCTGACACTCTTTGAGGCGTGCGTGGAACACAACGCGCCGTCGACCCGGGCATGGTCCATGGTCGGGTGGCGAGTTGCCCATTACTCGCCGCCCGCATGCCCGCGCCTACGGTGGCCGGAGATCGCCCCGCGACGTCCGACGCCGCGGGCGTCTACCACTGCGGCTGGGGCGGAGGGAGGACGCTGTCCTCTCTCTCTTGCGGCTCGCCTCCTCCTTCGCGAGCATAATTGCTTCGCAGAAGGAGGCGACCGCTTCTCCGTCTCGCCCCGCAGCATGGCCTCGACCAGTGCCGGGCGCGAGAGGTCTCTGCCTATCGTTGCCGTGAGGACACGGCGGTGCTCTGCCCAAGCGGGGCAGTCCTGCACCGTATGCTCCACCGTGTCCCCCGGGCGATCTTCGCCGTGGTGAAACCCAGGCGTTTCTTCCCTCCCTATCAGACACAGGAACCTCCCGAAACTTCCGTGTCCGGTGAGGACCTGCGTCATGCGGAAGGTCAGGACGCCGTGACGCCTACCCAGCCACTCCTCAAAGAGGGGTCTTACCGCAGCGATTGCGGCGTACCCGATACGAGTATGCTACTGATGTAGGACAATTATGCTGGTTTCTTCACGATGTTATTATCCTTATCGTTTTGAGCAGTGGTGATGAAATAAACTATAGAAATAAAGGCCCCTAGCTGTGTAAAAGAACCCACGACATACTCGTAAGTCAACTTAGAAAACTTATGATTTGAGAATCGTATTTCTCCGAGAACCAAAAGTAATTTCCTCATTTAAAACAGCTGGAAGGCAGCTGACTAAATGCATAAGTTCTTGTACTTCATAAATCAGGATTATTTATCACTTTTTCCCGGTCTATTAATAAGTTGTGATATCTAAGTAATTGTTGTAGAAGTAGGTATGTTGTGTTGAAATATCTAAGTTGTAAACCTTTAATTAAAACTGCATCTTCGCTATTTTTATCCTGATACTTAATAAAGGACCGTTAAGATAACGTATCAAAGTCAGTTACCTATTCACGACTCCGCTTTACTAACCCCTTGATCACGACCTTAGGCGATACGACTAGCGATATGTCTCGCGTCAAGCCACACGCGCGTGTGTTACTTGTTTATTTTTTGCGTGAGTGCCAGCAACAGCTCGTTATGTTACTACTGAGACAACCTCTATGACAGGGAAAATGGCATAATTCACAACGCTAGCGTAATGGGAGTCACGTGACTTATAATTTTTGATTCTAAGTTACCTCACTATTTTTTTCCAGCACAGTTATGAAAGTGTTGATGAAATAATTATAAAACACAATGTAATGTATTTACCTGTGTTCGAATTTACGATCTGCAACTTAAGACTCGTGGCAAACTTCACTCATTTGTTTTCTATCTCAACAGTCGCTGTGTAACGTAACTCGCGAGTCATTTGAGAGTGTATCTTGTGGTCAAGCACTAAGGTAGGACATTTACTGAGGTCGTCCAAGCCAATGAACTTGGAACATTTCCTATGCAGAATGAGTTGGCACCAATTACCGAATATCGTCCCCCTACATAGAGGGGCCTTTTTATTTGATGACCGATTTTGCAATTGTTGTCTCTAGTCGTTTATTATCTTTTAGTTTAGTTTGAGAAACTAGTGGCTTAATAAAACTGTCATATGGGTCGATTGTAGGTCATCCTGAGCTTACCAAGGTTGGTCTGTGGATGGCTAAATTGTCTGGTCTAAAAATATAACTTACAATATCTGGACCCCTCCGTGTCTCAGAAAGTACTTTGAGCCTTAAAACTCGTTATTTTTTAGTCTTATCTGTTCGTCAGCAGTGCAAGCGTCTTTAACTGCGCCACGCCCTGTTCTATCCATTTGTGATCCTGGTCTGGCCATATCTGTACCCCTACATGGTCTGCACCCTGTGACGGGGCACCTTCGGCATAGGTACCCATATTATTGGCACCGTTCTTTAGAAAGCCTGAAGACTGGACCTGTCCTACTAAGAAATATAGTAACTGATTAGATAATAAAGCCATCTCTAACAGGTTATTCGATAATAAACTGTCACTCCAAGTGGAATTTTGGTATTTAGTTGCATCCCAGTAAGACTGGAAACCGACTCCAACATAGTTGGGAAAACTCTATACAAACTAATTGAAGTTTGATAGCCTGATGAGGGGTCGCAGGACTGTCTTAAAATGGCACCACGGCTCTGGAACGTTGATGGCAACTGAAGGAACATGTTGGTTTTTAGTCTATTAGGTCTGAAATACCCTCCCACTTCACCAATGGCAAGAGGACTCATTGAACTTTTAAATAATTAAAAAAAAAGTGTGGTCTGATGTACCATAGAGGTTGATTAAAGGTTGGCATTTACCATCACCGTTGTTTAGTATTAAGTGCTATTGTCAATTTGCATGTTCATATTATGTTGTGTATGTACTCTATGCCTACCTCACCCTTTTGACCTTAGTTTTGTAATGCAAGGTGAGTTGAATTCGAAGTACTTTCTAAAGTATTTACATAGCATCACGTATCACATACGTACTAATTTGCATATCAAATGTTATTTAGTAATTGGTATTGCATAGATGCAAGAGTCAACTGCATTTATATAAAAAACAAATCCCTCGGGGATCACGCATGTAATCCCTAAAGGATGAAAATCAAAACATACTAGTATGTAGTTTGATTTTTCTTGCCGAGCAAAGGATTTGGCCTACGGATTGAGTATTCTTTTCCAAAAAATAAAATCTTTTGATTTCAGCCTATTTATTTCACTCAGTGCCAAATGTCTGATGGAATCGATTATTTACCCTTTCTTTGAAAGCTCAGTATAATACAAATATAAATTCCAGACACATTCATAAATTCCAGACTTTATTATAAAAAGTATGTATGTACTCTATACATAAAGGCCTTTCTTTTGCCAAATGACTGACAAAGCTGAATGAATGAGAGCAAAGAAGTTTCATTCACTCAATGCTCATCAATGAATGTGAATGAAAGCAGTCTTACGTCATTCAGTAATTTTTCTGTTGGCTGCAAATTGAAGATGATGTTGTAATGTCGTGTGTGTTTTGTTTTTTTAAACTTGTTTCTACTGATTACAATATTCTTCTGTTATGATGATAAACCATGTTAAAACCATGTAAAATATTCAGTACAAACTTTATTTAGACCTAACTGTCCCCCACAGTTTCGCTCGCCGCCCGACTGAAAGAATTGAAGTTCAGACTACGTGCTGTTATAGCCTTATGACCTTCCTTGATAAATGTAGTGATGCATCCGATACCGATACCGATATATCGGCGATACTTCGGGTTAGCCGATATATTGGTATCGACGATATTTTTATGACCGATTCAACGATACTTTTTAATTTAAAAATGCAGTATTAAACAAGCGTGTTGTCTCGTCTATTTCGTTGCAAACGATCCAAGAACTATACCCGGGAAACCTTTGCCAAAAAGACTTGCGAAATCGCGTTTCTCCGAAAAATTTAAGATTAAGTACTTTGTTTTTAAAACAAAAATCTTATTAATGTTAATTACTAAAATGTATAATTATCTAATATCAACCTCTATCATTACTTTTTATATTAAAAAAATCTGCCATTTGATTAAGGTATTTATTTCATCTTAATTTTTAATTCACAATTAGCGTATCGGTATCGCCGATATTTTTATAAGAGATCGGTATCGCCGATATTTCGATACGCCTTTTCGCCGATACGATACCGATACCGATAGTATCGGTATCGTATCGGCGAAAAGGCGTATCGATGCATCCCTAATAAATAGTCTATCCGACACAAAGAATTTTTGAATTCTAACCAGTAGTTCCTTAGATTAGAGCGTTCAACCATAAAAACAAAATTCCGCAGTTTCATAATATTGTAAGTAGGTATAAGTGATAAGGAAAACAATGATATACATTAATTGGGTTACGTTTATGATAATTAGTTCTGAACAAGCAAAAACAGAGCGCACGACTTTTGTCATTGCGCATTTCAATCGATGCGCAGACGTCAATATCTACGTCAGTCAATGCGTAATTGTTGTCTAGTGTTGCCAGATGTGGGAAAATTAATTAACCTTTTAATAGACTGAGAA
Source organism: Agrotis exclamationis (assembly GCA_950005045.1). Taxonomy (NCBI): domain Eukaryota; kingdom Metazoa; phylum Arthropoda; class Insecta; order Lepidoptera; family Noctuidae; genus Agrotis; species Agrotis exclamationis. Next base: position 18,508,506 of record OX465427.1, on the reverse strand, counting down.
ATAAATATTTGACGTCTAGTAAATCTCATAGTTTAGCTTGACTGCTGGATGGTATTTTTTTGATATTCAGACCGGAAAATGGGTCTTTTCCGCAAGATTTTTGGGTTTTTTTAGCGTGGTAAAATCAAATGAGTACTCTCACCCAGGGCAGGGCAGGAGGGACTGTCAGACTTGTACTGACTAAAATCCACGGTGTCCTTCAATAACCCTTTATGTTCCGGGGACACGGTAGCTCGTTAGTCCCACGACAGCAGGCTTTGGCCTCTTGTACGTAGAACACAGAATGTGTAATGTCAATTTGTAGTCGAAAAAAATAAAACGATAGCACGAAAACTCCCCAGAAAGAAGGAACACTTACGTCGATACTGGCAACATGGACTTTTGACACTGACCAATTACAAGTAGGTATAAATTATGTGTCGTACATCACTAACCCGAACAAATTAATTCCTGGTTTACAATTAAAACATACCAACATCTGTTATTAGTTTGTTGCTAGATTATTCTCGAGTATTTTCGTCTCTTCCTATTCCATTTATAATGTGAAATTAGGTCACTTTAATTTCTGGTGCAAATTGAAGTTTAGGCGGAACTTTCAACGAAAATAGGTACCTACCTACACGAGATTAGTACATACATAGCTTGAACTAGAATTGTGTACCTATACATTGAATTAATAATGTTGATTTTAGGAGATTGTTTCCCGTTTTTTTCAGTTTTCTCATCCGACTATGACCTATTTTCAGAATTGGCGCGAATGTGAGAGAAAAAAATGTTGATTTTTAACCTTCTTTTTTTTGTACGTGGTTGTAATTTCAAAGTTTGTTTAAAGAAAGAAATAATCAAACAAAGGACGAGCCCGAGCTTATATCAAACCAATATAATTGTCTCAAAATTTTACGTTATACACTAGCAAATAACATTTATAATAAGTTCGTGTGTAAATATAAAATAAATTATACCTACCAATACTTCCAATGGAAATCCAATAATTATGATTAATTCGATTAATTTGATCGTGCGAATTTGTCAATAACAGCTGAAAGTAGCTTCTGAATTCCGAATATTCACACGTTGTTCGATTTCATCCTCTCTAATTGATGAATATTAATAAATAAAGGTGTTCGTCACCATCACGCGATCGAAAATGGTGCCGAAAGTAGGGTGACCATATTAACCGTTAATTAAGGAAATAATCAACCATTAGCATTTACGGCACGATTAGCGCAGTGGCTGACCGATTGGATTACTGTGCTGCGTGTCGTGGGTTCGATTCCCGCACGGAGCAAATAATTTGTATGATCTACAAGTAGTTGTTCCGGGTCTGGGTGTTTGTGTGTGTGAGTTTCTATGTTTGTAAACGCAACCACGATACAGGAGAAATTTCTAGTGTTATAAAACAAGGAAAAAAAAAACAAAAAATAACAAGGAAATAGTGGTACAAAAATGTATTAAAAAAGCTCGGTATATAAGTATTTAATATAAATTCAACCGAATCTAACATGACTAAAACTAATGATTCGATGGTAAAATTTTTAGAAAAGATTATCCGTTTTTAGGGTTCCGTAGCCAAATGGCAAAAAGGGAACCCTTATAGATTCGTCATGTCTGTCTGTCTGTCTGTCCGTCCGTATGTCACAGCCACTTTTTGTCGAAAGTATAAGAGCTATCCTGTTGAAACTTGGTAGGTAGATGTAGTATGTGAACCGCATTAGGATTTTTACACAAAAATAAAAACAAATTTCGGGGGTGGCCCCCATACATAGAATAATATTTTTTTTCACCAAACCCATACGTAGGGGAACAGTGTATAAGACGGGGACGCGAGATATGATGGGAAATCACACACTTAAGGCAAACTTAACACAAAACTAACGTAGCAAAAGCGCCATCAGGACGCCATTTGTTAATGGCCGCTTGCAAATGACGTTCTGATGGCGCTTGCATTACGTTAGTTTTGTGTAAAGCATGCCTAAAGAGTGTATGTCCCCATTATACCTCGCGATTATTATCGTCCCCGTCTTATACACTGTTCCCCTATGGGGTATCAATGGATAGGTCTTTAAAAATTATATTGAGTTTACAAATATCATTTTTTTCTAAACTGAACAGTTTGCACGAGAGACACTTCCAAAGTGGTAAAATGTGTCCCCCCCCCCTGTAACTTCTAAAATAAGAGAATGATAAAACTAAAAAAAAATATAATGTAGACCTCAACAAAAAATTCCAACAAAAATTGGTTTGGATTAGATACAGTTAGCAGTTTTTGAGATATAGTACATTTTCAAAAACCGCAAATATAACTTTGCCATTCATACAAACACTATGAAAAACAAAGTTATTTTTATTGTTTGTGTATATTACTTACTGATCTCAATATAATTATATCCCTTATCTATGCTTCCTACTACGGAACCCTTCATGGGCGAGTCCAACTCGCACTTGGCCGGTTTTTTTAGAATTGCTAGGTACTTTTTAAGAGTAGATAATATTAATTTTGTTTTTTTTTTTTCCCCAGCTTGAGATCTACTGTTTGTTGGTGAGAATACAGGCGTGTGCATAATCTTTAAAAGATTTCAATTTAAATTGTCCCAGATACTGTTTGTCTATCCTAAACATGAAATAGACATGACTGTTATTTACAATGCGGAACTCCATTAGTATTAAGAAGCGTATGGTAACACTACGATCTACATTAGTCGATATGTAGGGTAGCCCAAATTACTTGTGGATTCAATTTGGTGGGTGACGTAAATGGTCCTTACAATGACTGGTATTGTGGTTTCCGATTATCATGAGTTGCCATAATTGTTAGACGATTTCCTATGAATATTTTGGGGAACTTCTGTTTTAAGGAATTTAAATAGTTGCAAAGAAATAACAAGACGTGAAAATTGGAGAACCGCTGTTAATTATGGCTTTTTTTTTAATAATTGGTTAACACTGCTCTGCACTTAAAGTGGTCAGTAAACAAAAAAATCAGGTAACTAAAAAAACCGTTTTTAAGGCTTAGAAATGCGTTTTGTTCACTGGGATTATACACCTTCAGTACGGCTCATTATTGGTTCGACGCATAAAGCTATACGTTCAAGTGTGCTTTCCTGAATCGCTAAAAAGTTTCGTTCGCAATTCACGAAAAATGCTGAAAAGAGTACCTTCAACTTTTTTAAACCAACTCAGTCTATAAATTGTTGTGCTTGAGCACAAGAGCCTAGACTTTGTCTCGCACGGTGGCTTATAAGGAGTGTTCTCACTAAAATAGCACGGCGCGGCCGGTATATGGGACACATCTCGCCTGAGGTGTGGGCGGAGATCGCTAGCGGAACCACAGTTTAGGAGAATGATGAGACTTTTCCGGACTTTATCAAAACAATGTGTGCCCAGTTTGTCTTAATTTTGGTTTTTTTTTCGAATAGTTTTTAGTCAGATATTTTGGTAAACTGCGCAACAGATTGTAATGTATTTTACTTAAAAAAAAAATACAAAAAGCGACGGAACAAAAAGTAGTCAATGGTCACAAAGTTTTCGAGACAAACTATATTAAGTTCAACAATATTTAACATAAATCAAAGTTAGTTAAGATAAATCACAATCAAAGTCGTTTTAACGTCATAAAACCCGTATCAACAAAGCAGGGGCTTGTAGTACAGTAATGATAAAATATCTAGACGTAATAACGATTGAACGATTGACTAATGCATTGAGATTTGTGTTCTATCAATATCAAGTTTGAAGATGACTTCAGACATCAGTTCAAACAAGCTTAAATCGCAAGGTTAAAAAGTAAACTTTTAAAGATATATAGACGTTATTTACCTACTCATATGTTCCATTTTTCTACAAACCTCGCACTCGGCAGCTCGCGCGTTTACATTGAAAAGCTTTTTGACCCTGACCCGCAATTCAAGCCGTAGTCTAGCGTATAGGTCAACCACTTCACTTTTTGTTTGAATGCTCAGACGTAAGTAAAAGTGACTCTTTAAAAGAAAAAACATTAGGTAATCAAACTAGTATCTGATAAAACGGTGTTAGTTGAATGTTGATCTTATAGCATCATAATTAGTACACATATTTGTATGGACTATGTGAAAGATGATATGGTTAGAAAAGGGGTGGCTTCTGAAATAACGGCTGAGTAGCATATTAATGATAATTATGCGTTAATAAGTACCAAATTAGTTCGAAGAAGGGCAAGATGATGATTTTAAGCCTATTCCAATTTAACTTTCTAACCAGCACGAGTAGCAAGACCAATTTTATGTCCATTCTACCAAAATAGACAAGATTATTTCTATTCAATTTAATTTTATATCCGATTATAACCACGACCCGTAGACGACTGTAGTATAAAATAAATCTTAGGACGATGGAAATCTTTCTACAAGTTCTACATTATATAATTATTCGTCGATAAAACCCCGTTTCTGCGGCGTCATGCTGCGTGTAACTTATGTTGTTCATTCATGCTCTCATGATATGTATGCTTCTTTGGAACATGTGGTAACCATTGGTCCTGTTACGCTGGAAATTAATAATCTATCTCGGTTGCTATCTTCATCTAGATCATTGTTTGATCAACAGGCCTGTTGGTCTAGTGGTTAGTGACCCTGACTGCTATGCCGGAGGTCGTGGGTTCGATTTCCACCCAGGACAACTGTTTGTGTGATGAATACGATCATTTGCTCTGTGTCTGGGTGTAATTTATTTATAATATTTACGTATTTAGAAATATATAAGTATGTTTATCAGTTGTCTAGTACCCATAACACAAGCTCTGCTTAGCTTGGGAGTAGATGGCGTTGTGTGATAGTTGTGGAATATTATTATTATTATTATGTTTATAACCAATCAACGACCGAGTTTACCTATGCGAGTCTTTAAGTCCAATCAGAAGCGGCCGTCAAAAACAGTATTTCATTGAGATAGAATATTAATTTCGGGAGTTACCTTCGAAGGGCGTGATCATCCAAATCTTTCCGTATTTAATATACTTCGCATACTAAACTCGATTGACCGTTTTGATGTAAGTCACGATTGATACGGTAATTATTGGATCCATTAATGTGATACCCTCCTCATTATAAGGTGAGGTTCAGTAATGACGGCCATTAGTGGTCTGTCAGTCTTGTGGTACTGATCGATTTATTACTAGGAACTGAACATTTTGATTTAACTGTGGAGAAAGAGGCCAGGAAAGTTGTCAAATATGTAATTGAATTATGTTGTTTATTAGTAACGACCTATTTAGACAATGATTTCATTTTTCAACGACCAATGCAGAATATAGGCCTTTCCCATTTCCAAATTTGTAACAGGAGTACAGGACCCTTTGGAATAAGCTTATTTAAAAAAAAAAAAAAACGTTGGTCCACACTAGGATTTTTTCCTGTATCGTAGGTACATAGAAACTCACATACACTAACACCCAGACCCAGAACAACTGTTTTACAAATATTTGTTCCGTACGAATCGAACCCGCGACACGCAGCAGTAGTCGATCGTTCAACAACCGCGCCACCCGTGCCGGCGTGATATTGTGGTCTTAACCAGGTATCATTTTTCACGGTTCCCTTGACACAAGGATTGGCTTTTGTCTTGGCCAGAGCGTAAGCATTGCCAAATGGCCATAAAACGTGGCAACATCACCAGTTTCTTGGGCACATGGAGTCCCAGCTTTTTTATGCATTTTTTTAGTTGGGTTTTATTACATTACTTTGATTCACTGTTTTTATTTTTTACGGGTGTAGATAGAGAAAATAAAATAAAAAAAAGTTCCGTAAAAAAAAACAGGAAGGCTTGTCACCCTACATAAGTGAGATGGTGCAAAGCTTTTGTATGCCTGTTACGTCTTCCGTGCTTTTGTTCTTCTATTGGATTTTCTTTTATCTTTTCTTTTATAAAAGAAAAATATCCTTGTAATAACTGAAAAACGAGAAATCTCAGAGATAAATAATTACTCAGAGAATGCTGCAGATAATATACGTAATGAAAGAAAAATAGAATACATATTTTTATTTTATTTTCACTCATTTCATGAAGTACTCATATCTGGCTTTACATTATACACCGCGACTTTTTAGAGTCGTCTTACAAAAGTGGTCCACTTAATTTATCCGACCTAAAATACCTTTAGGCGAGTTTTTTTTAATCGTTAATAATAATTTTTGTTATTATTAAATTAGAAATATGAAACACCCTGTTAAAACGTTTACGTATCAAGCTGTAGAGTATACCTACGCAGCGCAAAAGTCGGGCAGATCATTCCATCCCCATTTTCTATGAGACAAGGGTGTTTCTAACTACGCCTTGCGTCATAATAACGAATTAAAATTTTATTTTTAAATATTTCAAATCTCTTAAATACCAATTTTTTTTATTATAAACGTGTACTAGTGAACTGGGCTGCTGTTGTAAGACGACTATAAGGCTCGAACAGACACACGCGATTAATCGCGCTGCGACAACGAGCCAAGCTAATTTCCACTCTAAATGTACTGCGAATGGACTGCGACAAGTCGCCCCGCGCTATTAATCGTGTGTGTCTGCTCGAGGCTTCGCTGTATTAGCTATACCAGCCAATTTATTTGAGAAAATTATTTCTGTTTTTTTTTTACTATAAATAATTTTCTTTTTATAGCTCAATCAACTCAAAATTGATGAAATCAAAGATAAAAGCAACATTTTAAGCTGGATATCTTTCGTGATCATGATCAGTCATGACATAATCGTCACATCATACAGACGCAATTGAATGTAATCAAATAGTAGATTATTAACCAAGGGGATAAAGCAGTGTCTTCTGTCGCGGGTGACGATTTAAATCGCGAGCGTAACGAAGGACTCGAGGTTTACTCGCGAGCGTAGCGAGGGTGTTAAAAACTTAAATCACGAGCGAAGCGAGTGATTTAAGACGAGTCCTGAGTGTAGCGAGGGATTTAAGTTCACCCAAGACTAAGACAGCTTTATCACCGAGGAAAATACTCTACTTTTCGTACTATTTGCGAAAAAATTAACACAATAATAATATGAGATAAGGATTTATTAAAAATAATGACAATTAAAATAAACTTAACGTTTATTTGTATATGTATTTCAAGAAAACAAAAACGCGGCAAATTCCTAGACTAATATTTTTTGTCGGAAAAGCAAAGGCATCAAGCTCATACGGCCTCGTCGGTTTTCGTAATTTTATTTAATAATCATAACTGCATAATAAATGCGTATTCCTTTTTCAAAAAGATGTATAATGCTTTAATACAAACTCAATGGTGTAAACACAGATGTAGTTTAGTATTTTCGGTAAGTACGAGTATTCCAAATTTAAATCACATTCTCCCCCTAGAGGATGAATGAAATTCAGTACAATTTTCTTTCCCTGTTTTTAACAGATCAAAAATGACTATTGTTATGTTCGTTTTTTGTGGCATAGAATGTCACATTTTTAAGCAAGTGGTACGAAAAAATATAATCTATATTTAGGCTTGCGTAACCGCTGGCTAAAAATAAAACATTACGCATACATTTATTTAAAATGGAAAAACAATTAAATTTTTAAAATTATGTGTTATTTTAGTTTTAGTTTAAGTTTAGTTGTAAATATATAGTTTTATTTATTTTTATTTTTAAACTAGCTTTAGTTACCTAATGTACGTATATTTACTCATATGAAATCATAACTGTGCCCTACAATTTGAACAATAGATTAGTCAATAAATTAATAAGTACATTAAATTTTTGTGTTATTCTAAATCTATATTTTTAAGTAAAGAATCTAAAAAGAAGGAGAAACCAACCGTAACAAAAAGATTTGTATAATTGTAAGATTTTGGTAAGAAAATGTCATTTCGCATTATTTTCAGCAAATCCTTTCATTTTATACCTAAATCATAGGGCTGCATTTCAAATAGCCAATCCACCACCTTGGGACGGCCGCCATGTTGGATTTAGGTCACGTGATAATTTTTTTCATATCCCACTCAGCAAACCCTTTCATTTAATACCCATATCAGGGGGGTGCATTTCAAATAGCCAATCCGCCATCTTGGATGTCCGCCATGTTGGATTTAAGTCACGTTATTATTTTTTTCGTATTCCTAACAGCAAACCCTTTCATTAGATACCCATATCATGGGGGTGGATTTCAAACAGCCAGTCCGCCATCTCGGGGAGGCCGCCATATTGGATTTGTAATGACGTTTCTTAGATAGTTATGAATTGTCATCAGAACTCAGAGCGTGTGCAAAATTTCATCATACACATAGTTACAAGTGAATCTAATATAAGCGTGTTAAAAACAGAGGCCAAATTCATGAGTTTTCAGTACCCTTAGCACGAGTTTTCAGTATTTGAGACGTAAAGTAAACTGGAACTTTGACAATTTCAAATTGACAATTTTCAAGGAAAAAAATTAGTTCCTTCTCCGCACACCAGAGGCGCTGTTCCATTTTTCCCACGTTTTTATACACTCACTTTTCTTGTTTGTTTGTTTGTTTATTTGTTTGTTTGTTTGTCGTTCCGGTTGGACTTTTGCAACTCAATTTTCAGGCACTTCCCGATAAGCTAGCAGGCTGAAATTTTGCACACGCTCTAAGTTCTGATGACAATGCATGACTAGCTAAGAAACGTCATAACAAATCCAATATGGCGGCCTCCCCAAGATGGCAGACTGGCTGTTTGAAATCCACCCCTATGATATGGGTATCAAACAAAGGGTTTGCTGTCAGGAATACGAAAAAAATAGTCACGTGACTTAAATCTAATATGGCGGACGTCCAAGATGGCAGACAGGCTATTTGAAATGCACTCCTAAGATATGGATATCAAATGAAAGGGTTTGCTGTCAGGAGTACGAAAAAATAGTCACGTGACTTAAATCCAATATGGCGGACGTCCAAGATGGCAGACTGGCTGTTTGAAATCCATCCCCATGTTATGGGTATCAAATGAAAGGGTTTGCTGTCAGAAATCCCAAAAATATAGTCATGTGAATTAAATCCAATATGGCGGACATCCAAGATGGTGGACAGGCTTTGAGGCACTTTCCGATAAGCTAGCAGGCTGAAATTTTCAGGGTAGCTTCAAACCCGATGATAACAAAAATAAAAATAATAAAATAATTAATAGATTTTAAAAAATCTAAAAACCCACGTTTTAAATGTCCTAAAAATAAGAAAATAACCCTACGGGGCTGAGTGAAAGATACGCCCCCACGTTTTGAGTGGCCCCCACTCAAAACGTGGGGGCGTATCTTTGCAAGTTACACCCACGATCTATTACACGTCATGTAAATATATCCCATAAATTATCCCTTAAATAATATACGCCCCCACGTTTTGAGTGGCCCCTCACTCAGCCCCGTAGGGTTATTTTCTTATTTTTAGGACATTTAAAACGTGGGTTTTTAGATTTTTTAAAATCTATTTTTCATACAATAAACGCTGTAAATACTGAAAAGACGCTATAAAGTAAAAGAGTGAAAACTCGTGCTAAGGGTACAGTTATTGTGACGTAAACTGGAACTTTGACATTTTCAATTGACAAGTTTCAAGGAAAAAAATAGTTCTTTCTTCGTACACCAGAGGCACTGTTCCATTTTTCCATGCAAGAAACGCTGTAAATACTGAAAAGACGCTGTAAAGTAAAATAGTAAAAACTCGTGATGAGGGCTCAGTACCCTTATAGGATTACTTTACTGACCGTCTGTCTATCAAGACCTTTTTCCTCAGGAACACGTGGAGGTATCAAGCTGAAATTGACATAAAAAACAGTCAGGTCCATTGGAGCAGAAAAAAATAATATTCTAAGTCTTCACAATCAAAAGATATGGCCATTTATTTTGCGCTTAGCGTGCCTTTCGAGGGTCTCAGTATGTACATACGGTATCGTCACCCATCCACAGACTAACCTTGACAAGCGTTGTTTAACCTAGAAAATAATTATACACGTGCAAGTGTTAATATTTAGCTACAAAACCTCTAGCTTAATTAAGTAATTGTAAATTAATATAAATATATTTAAAAACTAAACAGGTTTTTTTTAAACATGCATTTATGCAACTCAAAAAAACTCGTTAAAGGAATGCAACAGTATGAATGAAGGTAATAATTTATGTGTAATCAAATAGCAATAATTATAATTCAAAGTGGTAAACGTGTTTTTTTGTAGGTATGTATTAATTTTCCATTTATGCTGACATATAAGGAAAATTAAGTGTTAAAATGATTATCTAATAAACAAATAATGGAAATATCGACACCTAATACCTACGGTAAAAAGACATACTGATAAGTAACGAGTCGGCAAAAAAAAAAATCAATCAACTTATAATGTTCCCACTACTGGGACACAGTCCTCATCTGTGAGAGAGACTGGACTGGAGTCCACCACATCGGTTCAGTGCTTCGATCAATAGCTCATTGATCGAAGGTTCAGTGCGGTGGATATCTTCGATTTTTTTTGGTTCTGAAATAATTATTATGCTTTAGTCAGTACAAGTCTGACAGTCCCTTTCGCTCTATACTGGGGAGGACTCATTTGGAGATTTTACCACGATAAAGAAAGGATACTGTTTCCTTTCTTTATTGTGATAAAATCACTTTTTAAATTAAAATTAAAATCACAAAATTAAAATGACTTTTTTTCTTGGCGCACTGGGTGGAGAGGACTAAAAACCAATCTATTGCCTTTGGCATTCCAGCGTCGCGGTAACCTTTTGGGCAGGCCACATCGCTCGTAGAACTGACAACCGATGGGGAAGAAAAGTTCTTGATGGCGACCACGGACCGGAAGACGCAGCGTAGGTAGGCCTCCCACTAGGTGGACCGACGACATCGTGAGGGTCGCGGGCAACCGATGGATGCAAGTGGCGAATTGTCATTCGGCGTGGCGGTTTAAGGGGGAGGCCTGTGTTCAGCAGTGAACGTCTTCCGGCTGATGATGATGATGATGATGGTAACCTTTTAAGACAGTCCGGCGACAAGTTACTATGCTTTACTCGTAGATAAATAATAAAAATGAACTTGACTGTTGATATAAGCAACAAAGTAAATCAAAATATTATTTATTTGCTAATAATTTAACTAAAATAAAATAGATACGGGGCTTTGATAACGTGCCCTTGGCAGCTATTATCAGTATCTAAGTAATGTTAATGTACTGAATAATTGTTTATGTGTAATCATATTTTTCTTTTAATTGACTCATTATTGAAATATCTTTGTTATAATATATTTTAATTACGAACAATGTAAAGGCTCGCTTGCACCGCTTACAAAGAGCGAGTTGTTTGATCATTAGTTAAACTGACTATTGTTAAAATCCCATGCATTTTTTTTTAACAAATAGTTAGTTTAATTAATAATCAAACAACGCGGTCTAAAGCCGTTTAACGCTAGGCATGAAGGTCTAGGGTTCATTACAGCCTTAATGGGCAACTCATGAACCATGCGGGGCTCGGCGCGTTGTGTTCCACGCGCGTCTAAAAATGTGTCAGCGCAATGAAGAATGCTGCTACTGCGAATATTCGTTGTTATTACAGAAAACGGGACAGGTGAAACTAAATAAAAGCTAGTAAAAATTCATCTCGAATCTCAGCTTTACGGTGACTGCTGAAAGACCCCACTGGCATCGCGGTGGTAGACGTCACCAGGGCCTCTTCAACTACCATCTACCATCCATCCATCATACCATCGTAACTACCATCCTGTCAACGTCCCAACAGTTTGGCGACGAGTCCGACGCCAGTTTTAACTGTGTTTCGTCGTTGCACAAATAGTTCCAGTTCTTTTTGGGTGCTCTGGGTTTCATCTTTGCTCTTGGGCTAGATGAGGCCAAAAGCAAATCGATCGTAAGTAAATAAATTAGATAATAACGCTTATTGTCGGTTCTGGAAAGAATCCTTCAAATCCTGTTTTAAAACGTACGTCCTCATCGACTCTGTCAATTAAGTACTTTTTTTTTATCGTTGTAAAATCATCAAATCAGTCCTCCCACCCCGGGCAGGGCGGTAGGGACGGTCAGACTTGTACTGACTAAAATCCACGGTGTCCTTCAATAGCCCTTTATGTTCCGGGGTCACGGTAATGAGATAAGTCCCGCGACCGCGGCAGATCAATTAAGTACTTAGTTCAAACGTTTCACGTTAACTGCGTTATAGTGCAATCGGGCCTTAATTTGTTAAGCTGATAAGAGGAAATTAACTAATGAATGAACTATAATCGACCACGAAAAATCAAGTGTTATTAATGCTCTGAGGAAATTCCCGTTTCAAGGTGTGGTGCATGACAATTGATAAATGTTTTATAATTAAATTCAATTTATAGATAACGATAATTTTACAAATTAGATACAAACGGTCTTGTTGAAAGTCTCAGATAGATTAAAGTCAGGAATAATACAAAGGATATTTTTTATCCCAGTATTAAATTATCTTATTGTGGTAATATCATCAAATGTGTCCTCTTGCCCTGTCACGGTGCAGCGGAATGCGCTGTCAGATACTTACTAACTAAAATAATGACTAATCTGAGCAGTTCCAAAAATGTCCGCTTGGGCAGCGCCACTGTCTCTGGAGACCTGGCAAACTATCAAACTCTAAGTTGTTTGAATTTTATTTGTTATTATTTATTTCAATTGACTTATAATTATAATGACTTCTTGCTGCGTGGTACCATTTTGTTCATTAAGAACGTCTGGACATCGCTTTCCAATGGATAAATATCTCAAAAAGAAGTGGCTCGTCGTAATTAAAATTAAAATATTAGTTTACCTTTCAATTAGAGCTTCCTTTTTGCCTGTAGATTTTGCATTACGTTTCTTTAGTTCTAATTTTATCTCCGCCACAGTCCATGAACCATATTTATCACTCATTTTTAAAATATTACTTTGATATTAAGCAAATCACAACGAAAACAACCAAATCTCGTTTTGACAGGTCTCCACAGACACTAGCGCTGTCGGTGGGATAAATGGCAAACATAGGCCCCATTGGCCCTGTGTAATCCATTACACAACAAGATTCTTACATATTATTTATTCCTATCGATTATGAAGGCCAAGTTGGATGAACGTTGCCGATACGATAGTCTAGTTGAGTGGCGTGCAATTGGAGAACCCCATGACTGGAAGTGCACTACTCAAGCCCAATGAAGGCGAAAGTAAAACCAGGTAGGTACAGAAACTAGTCTTCAATAAAGTATTAATCATCATCATCATCATCATTAGCCTATAATGTTCCCACTGCTGGGCACAGGCCTCCTCTCTGTGAGAGGGAGTGGGTCATAAACAACCACGCGGGCCCAGTGCGGGTTGGTAGATGTCACATGTCTTCGAATTTTTGGTTCATACCGGTTTCCTCACGATGTTTTTCTTCACCGTTTTGAGAGCAGTGGTGATGAAATATACACAAAGTAATGCGCCTGGCGGGGTTCGACCGATACCACTGGGCCACCACTGTATTAATCCAAATACAAAAAAAGTTTCTACAAAAGAGATTTCTGAAGAATTCCCTTAACGCACTTAAGAGTAGAATTAATAGTTCAATCTCGTCGTCTAAGCAGCGATCGATGTAAAAATCTCAGTTCAATCTGTGACTCAAGGAGTCTAGACTTTCGAATCAGACTGTACTTAATAAATCCTCCTTGATTTATTCTGGAAGCCATCTGAGTTATTTCTTTGTTAAATTTTGTGATTTTTCTTTGATGTTGTTGAAAGAAAATTAATGAGGGGAGATACTTTAGACTTTTATTCGTTAGTATTGAAAAATTCGGGAGTCTAATAGATTACTATGGATAATCTATTGAGATTAATACTTAGTAGGTACTATGTATTATCACCATTTGACAATTGACGAATCATGGAGAGTTCGTGGTAAAATAATTATAATATAGTTGTAATAAAGTGGCAAAAAGGTCGATGAAAAAATCAAACAAAGCCACTGACTTCCGAGAGAAAAGTTATTTTGTAGGTTACTTAAAATCCATTTTGTGGTTGTTTTTGAAGGCGGTTACATTTTTTTAAACTTTTTCTTCAGCTGTGGACGGCTATTGGCTGGCAATAGACAATTAATATATCCTTACCGAAAGGTTTATAAATATCAATATGTCGCGGAACATAACTCAACAATACAATATTATGAATGCAAGTAAAGTGTGTCAATGCATGATGTATTGAACACGCGTGTCAGAATGGCATAACGAGTGTAAAGATCACACATAATCACTAAAGATAGTGACAGTTGCTACTTGCTAGGTCTTTATAATTACTTCTCATTCAAGTAAAAGGGTGTGATAAGAGAAGTTAATATACTTTTTTTAGTTCATTAAATTAGTCCCTAGTTGGAGCAGAATGGACTGTTAGATTCGTACTGACAATAATCCACGGTATTCCTTCAATAGCCCTTTACGTTCCAAAAATACCTGTTTAGACAGTCCCGCGAGCTAGAAGGAAACATCCTTTCTTTCGAGTTTCATAGCTATGTTTTTTTTTGTTCAGGCGGACCAAGACGAAGTTGGCAAGATGAGTAATTAAAAAAAAAGACTGGCCCTCAGTAGCAGAAAATATTAACTGTATATGTCAGCCTTTGGTTATCCCACTACCATTCTCAATCCAGCCATCAAATTAAATCGACCACTATGCGGTAGGCACCTACTCTAGGTGTGTGTCCATAGTGGAAGCCTAGGGCCTAGGCCTGTGGCGGTCGCGATCGGTGTCCACATTGCCGATCAAGCTTTTGTTTTTGTTAGGTGTTACAAACCGGTATTCCACATTGGGAACCCGCTGACAATGACACTTGAGCTACTGGCACCTTATCTATTCCACATAAGTGTCTAAACACACTATGCCGAAGTTACGCGACCGAAGTTCGGCGGCTGATTTCACGTTCCGACGTATTCGGCTGATATGAAACACCGTAAGTGCCGAACTTCCGCGGCAGAAATTCGGCGCGGGTGGCGCGGGCGGCTCCCTGCTGCTCCCCGCCCCCGGATCTTCGTCGGTAATCGAGCCGAACTTCGGTCGCGTATAATGTGTGGTCACAGAATAAGTTTCCGCTTAACTTACGCCCGACCGAAGTTACGCTGTACGCTATGACGCGACGTAATTTCGGCATAGTGTGTCGTCAGTAATTCAAATAGCATTGCAGGCGTAATTGTGCCGAACTCCGGTCGCGTAACTTCGGCATAGTGTGTTTAGACACTTAGGCTCCTGTCAAAATTCTTCTCAGGTGCCAGGTGCCCTTTGTGAAATACCTTCCCGGTGGTACCCAGTAGTAGTGTGTTAGAGCACGATAATATTTAAATCGGCAAGTAAGTTTTGATGTTACTAAGGTGTACAATTAATTGAACATGACCCGTAGGAAGGCCTTTAGACTACTTAGAACCAGGTGTGATACTAATTTCTAGCTAACCGGGTCAATATACGAGGTATTTGAAACAGTATCATTAATTAATAACGATTGAAATGAAGGAACATGGGGTTATTTGAACTAGGATTTTTTTCCGGTGTAAAATCATCTAATGAGTCCTGCCACCCAAGCAAGGCAGGACGGGAGGGACTGTCAGACGTCTTATACTGTCTAAAATCTACGGTAATCTATGGTCGGACAGCGATTCGTCCATACTCGCCGTCTGCGTGCCCACGCCTACGGTGGGTGGCCTGAATCTTAATGCTCAAGAAAACTCAGGTATACCTTTTTTTATTTTTTTGCATGGTAAAATCATCAAATAAGTCCTCCCACCCCGGGCAGGGCGGGAGGGCCTGTCAGACTTGTACTGACTAAAATCCACGGTGTCCTTCAATAGCCCTTTATGTTCCGGGGTCACGGTAATGAGATAAGTCCCGTGACCCCGGCAGGCTTCGGTCCTCTAGAGAGGGGGCCCCGTCATTATGCTGACGCTCTTTGAGGCGCGCGTGGAACACATCGCGCCGTCGACCCGGGCAGATAAACTCAGGTATACCTTCTGTAATAGTTGTGTGTTTCATGGTTGCACCAAATATGTCGAGTTCAGCCCATCAAACTACTAGTACGTTCACTATTTACTTATTCTATGACACTCAAGATAAGTGATTAATCCAAACGCCTGTCCCAATAACAACATAGCCTAACAATAAACACGGTTTAAGTACACTGTACCGCGGGTCCAAAAAGGCTACTTTAGCAGAATCAGTATTTGAATCACAATTTAAATTGTCAATAGTCATAAGATTGATAATTCTAATAATACAATTCATATGTTTGACAGTTCTGCATTGGGAATCTTAAAATACGAAGTCCTATAACATGGACTGAGCCTTCCATAACCTGACAAATAAAATTAAGAGAAAAACAATATTATTGGTCGATCTTTCTCTTTCCTGCACGAAATAGATAATGTCTTTGGTAGTGGAAAGAAAAGAGATAGCACGTCCTACAATTGTTTTTCTCACTTTAAAGAGTAGCTATTGCAATTTTAAGCAGGTAATGCTCCTTCCATACTTCATGTACTCATCTATGTTCATAGACCATTTTACGAATATTAGAAGAATCGCTACTGATTTTGCAGGAAATTTATGAAATAAATCACGTTTACAAGAATTGCTTTCATAGTGTCCGTTTTAGACCCCCAGTAGAACCATCTTCACATAATAATACGTCGTTAAAGTAATTTATGCTGTGACATAAAGTTTATATCAGTTGTTATGAGATTGATGTAAACTATTTAAATGAACGTGTGTTTGTGACGAACTGTTAGGGATGGGACATAGTGAACCATGTGTCGTTTAATTGATACTGGGAAGTTTGGTATCGGTATTAATTTGATTGATGGTGTTTTTAACCGACTTCAAAAAGGAGGAGGTTATCAATTCGACGGTTTTTTTTTTGTACATTTGTTACGCGATTACTCCGCCAATTGTGGACCGTTTTGAATTGTTTAAAATTCTTTTTTTGTTCGAAAGGAGGTACTTCTGAGGTGGTCCCATAGTCACCAAGTTGGGATCTGATGATTGGATCCTGGAGCAATCGAGGGCAACCCTCGAATTTTATAGGCCGACACACCGTTTTTCGCAAATTTTATGAAGTAATTTAAGTACTTGCGTACGGTAATCATAAAATCATGTAGCTGAGCTGATGATGGAAGGTGGAACTCCTTAATAGTAAGAAGTAGGCATCGACTGATTTAGTTTGAGTTCGCATATCTCTGGAACTACAAGTCCGATTTAAGTAATTCTTTTTTGTTGTACTAGGTATCATTTAACTTAGGGAATACTGCAAGTTTCATCAAAATCGGTTCAGCAGTTTTTGAGATAGGGAATTTTATTAGCTTATTGTGTACATGAGCGATGTTATTACCGGTGTTATGGATTACAAAATTAGTGCACATGTTGTATTTGACAAGAATTCGGGTTGAATATTTAAACTAAAAAGAGTAAAATAAAAACTTTTTCAAAAAAAAATGTAACCGCCTGTAAGTCGTAGTCTAAGTCGGTGTCTTTGTTTTCTTTATTTAGTTTATTTCATTGTCTTTTTTTTGCCACCGACTTCCGAAAGAAAAGTTATTTTGTAGGTTTTTTTTTCCGTTTTTTATGGTTGTTTTTGAAGGCGGTTACATTTTTTTTTGAAAAAGTTTTTAGTTTCGATGTAGAGGTATAAAATAGTGAAATAGAGAGCTTGATTTACTATTGTTGGGGATTTTGTTCCGTTATTAAGAAGAGTAACAATAAGAAAGAATTATCGAAGGCTGTGTTTGGAGGACAAGCCTACGGTGGCCGGAAATCGCTTCGCGCGTCCGTCGCCGTAAGCGCCTCCCGCGGTGGCTATATTGTGAGGTGGAGACTGTCCTCTCCCTCACGCGTCCCGCCTCTTCCTTTGTTTCTAGTTTTTTACCAACCTTAGCTAACCACATTTTTGCCTAATTACTTACCTCCATTCAACTTTCATTTTATACGTTAGAATATATTGAAATATTCTATTAGGTTTTCGTGCCTAGATCGAATCGAAGGAAACGTAATACGGTATGCGAGACTAATGTACTCGTAGGTATACAGTTACCTTTCGGCTTGAAGATAATATTACCAATATTGTTGGAACTGAACATCGTGGAGTTACAATGTTGATTTTAGACAACATTACTTTGCTGACAGCACGTTGTCGAACCTAGCCAGAGTGTCTAATCTCTAAGCACGAAACCCGTGGTTTCGGCCGTAGTTTTCTACGCCCCGTGACATCGAGTGCGAAATAAGAATGAATGATAATATGATTTGACTGATAACTCCTTAGATTCTGCGCCACCACATGACCTGCGGAAAATACGTGGCAATACATTTATAAATAAAATTTGATGTATGTCTTAGCGCGGTCTCTTTGTTTTGTCCATCCGTAAAGATTTTGACGTTACTTTACGTTTGTGCGTCCATATCCGTACCCGTATTTTCATTAACGGGCTTAGAAAGTAGACCTCCTGGTTCTTTATCGGACGCCAAGCTACTTATTACTCACATCCGCAAGCTTGCGTTTACTGTAGACGGAAATCGATACGCAAAATTCGGAAATAAAGCAAAAAAGATGTAATTCGTATTGTTATTGCATCATTTCAAAGATTTCGTCCGGGGTCGCGGGACTGATCTATCGCATCAGGTAACCGTGACTCTGGAACGTAAAGGTCTATTGCAGGAAAACCGTGGATTTTAGTCAGTACGAGTCTGAGAATCCCTCTCGCCCGCCCTGGGTGGGAAGAATCGTTTGATGATAAATGATATTTATTCAGCAAATTGGTTTTGGCAAACTCTTTTACACTTCATATACTATTTTTACACTAGATGAGGCCGGTGTTTCGTACCTGACTACTCTGAGAAGAAACAGCCGGAAAAAACTCAGAGGTCACTGTCTCTTTTAAAGTCCACACAATTTTGTAATGATCAAGTTATATGAGAACCATGCAGGTGTCTGGAGGTGGTCTTTTGAAGAAAGAACCACGATAATTTTACCACGATAAAAAAAAAAAATTGGATTTCGTTCCAATTGCAATTTTATCCTAATTCAGGCGTTTTCACGTTGCTAAGTTTGGTCACTTCTTGACAAGATCCAAGTTAGGTATCGTAAACATTTTATTGCATCACTAATCTATCCATTATGTTTAATGGTAACGTTAATATTGTATAGCACAGAATTTCATGAATAATTAATTTACTACTTTGTCTGTTACATCAGAATGATCAGAATGAATAAGTAATGCTTTATACGATTTCGATAAAGCTCCATAAAAGATTACGATAAGGGTAGAATTTCGTAGCTGACTGCCTTGTGGTCCGAATCGACCCATTCCAAAAGATACCTTTCGCAATGCGAATGGATCCATCCAGGAACTGTATTTGGGCGAATTGCACCACGGTCCAAACCGCTCGTGGTGCGAAACGATCAAAGCTCCAAAACAGGCATCATGATGTTGCGACATCTAGCAGCGACACGTCGCAGCGTCATGTCGCTACAGTCTTAATACCCAACCTAACTGTAGATGGCTGAAGCAAACTTCAGCGATATCCCTGTTAGGTCTGAATGTTCAAACACATTTTTTTTTTAAATTAACTGATTGTCGGTCCAACGTCGTGTCGGTTGTACTACAATGGGCGTTTATTCATTGGTCCAACCGTACTGACACCGACAATTGTAAGCCTATTCCCATTAATTGGACACCAACTCAAACTTCATGGCTGCTACTTTATGGAAAAAGCAGTGAAACTTTAACAAAAAATGATTAAAGTCTTCCTGGGTTCGATAACCCTGATTTTTTTTTTGTTTTTTGGTTAAATTTCACACTTGTGCCGCTAGACCAACAACGCTGGTTTGATACTAAGTTAACGTATCATTAATGCGTAATTAACTAACCACAATTAGAATTGCATGGTTTCCACATCAAATATTCCACAAACACAAAATAAGGAAACCTTACTTAGGTACCTAACAATACAGCATGGTAGCGAACAAAACAACTAATTTCAAATTTTCTCTAAAATTCAATACAATACGCACGTGGCATACAAACAGGTACAGAGAACATTACCAACAAGTTTGCCATATTTTTGATGTCGGCCAAATCGACTATTCCACACTTTTGCTGGCGAGTGTAGTTGGCCATTTGGCCAAAGTCACTGTCGGCCCATCTTTATTATGAATCAACAATACCAAAGCTATTCGATATCAAGGCCTTTCACCGTTTTCTTTTAGTTCCAAGTGACCTTCCATCGAGGTACATTTCACAATCAAGGGCACCCCAAACTATAACTTTTGACCTTAACTTATTGTTACAAATCTTGTTTTCCTACCTCCCTAGGATTAAGAGTTACGATTTATTGATACACTTAAGCGAAGAAAGTAGTGCTTACCGAAAAAACTGTTTAAAAGTCGAACGAGATCAGACTGTTTTTTATTTCTAAAGAATAACAATAATAGTATCAAGAAGGGTTTGAAGTGGTAATTATCAACGACATTTCAAATATCTTTCTATCATGTTAATAATAGCTTAACCTATACATACCGTCCTGCTACTGGAAAAAGGCCTGCCCCAATTCCTTCCATGAACTTTTTCATAACTCCGCGCACCGCTTCTAACCAGTCCTTGTGACCAAATTTTTAGGGTTCCGTAGCCAAATAGCAAAAACGGAACCCTCATAGATTCGTCATGTCTGTCTGTCTGTCCGTCCGTATGTCACAGCCACTTTTTGTCGAAAGTATAAGAGCTATCCTGTTGAAACTTGGTAGGTAGATGTATTATGTGAACCGCATTAGGATTTTCACACAAAAATAAAATCAAAACTAATTTTGGGGGTGCCCCCCATACTTAGAATTGAAACTCAAAAAATTTTTTTTCACCAAACCCATATATGTGGGGTATCTATGGATAGGTCTTTAAAAATGATATTGAGGTTACTAATATCATTTTTTCCTAAACTGAACAGTTTGCGCGAGAGACACTTCCAAAATGGTAAAATGTGTGTCCCCCCCCCTGTAACTTCTAAAATAAGAGAATGATAAAACTAAAAAAAATGTATAATGTAGACCTCAATAAAAACTTCCAACGAAAATTGGTTTGGATGATATACAATTAGCAGTTTTTGAGATATAGTACATTTTCAAAAACCGCAAATATAACTTTGCCATTCATACAAACACTGTTTATTACTTACTAATCTCAATATAATTATATCCCTAATTTATGCTTGCTACTACGGAACCCTTCATGGGCGAGTCCAACTCGCACTTGGCCGGTTTTTACAGCAAGGAAGCTTATGAGTTTAAAAAATATAAATACCTATCTTAATATTAATTTTTGATACTAATTAAAAACAAAGATAAATATATATTTATTATGTAAAAACATGAGTGAGCGTATACAGTGATAAACAAAAGAGGAAAATAAAACTTTTCATGTATCCAAACGTAATTCGTAACTTCCGCACGTATCCAAACTTATTTAATGAAAAAAACAAGTAATTATCAAATTAATTATCAGAAAGTTATATCAGAAAATAACTAACTAGATTCTTATTACTCTTCAAGCTTCGTTCTCGATATTAGCATTATCACACATGTAGTTTCACTTACAGACTCGCTATTTCGCACTGAATTTAGGAGAAATTATTCAATAAATAAAAATCTAACGTAGGGTAGATTGAAAACTTTGTTCTTGACTTTGACATAACTACCTACCCAGCTCATTCACGTATCAGTGCTTCGCTGTTTCGTATCTTTTCTTTGTTCTAAATTAATTAAAGTGTATTTTTCTTTGTTATATTTAAAGTTATTACGTAATAATGCCGAAACGAAAGAGTGACCAGCGCGATAATTATAGTTACTTGAGTAAAAAACTTAAAAAGTTAGAACGTGAAATAAAACGGCGACGTACTCGCCAGGACAGTGAATCGTCATCGGATGGTGAATTTTCTACGCCTTATAACCTGCAGGGTGAGTCATTGACCTACTTATTTCGTGTTTACAGTTTAGTTTGTTACTTTTAACATCGCATCTAGGTGGATTAAAGGGCGTGGATAAAACCCGTTACAAAAAATTGTTGACGTGATTTTAAATTCATAACGGATTTTATGTATAGTGTATATATACATATAAATGGAAAATCGGATTGTCCTTTGGGGGCCTTCCACTTCCACAATTAAGTACTTGCTGCTCGGATCTACCTGTGGGGTTTTTCCATAGCATGTACATTATCTAGAGGTATAAAAAGGTACTAAACCGCCTATTGGGATTGCGTGTTTCTCACAAGGAGTCTCACTTCCCACCTAAAATACTTCCCACGGAATATTTAAGCAAAATGTTTATTTTGCTTGCAGAGTGCGAATCAATCCCAATCGATGACGATTGTGCTATTTACGGCGACACGGATCCACAACCTGGATGCTCGTACTGGCAAGCAGTCCCAGCTGAATGTAGTGATGAGGAGGAAGTACCGGTCGCGACCGTCACACAGTCGCCTGCCGCCGACAACACCACGGCACAGGTGCATACACTGCCGCCGAGCGCCCCTTCCGACGCGCTGCCCTTCGAGCAAGTACTCACTACGCCTGCCGTGGAATCGACTGCCGTCATTGTGGAGCAAGCTACCGATCCTACGATTACAGCTCTTGATCGAGATGTTCCCCAATTAGATCCAGATTTAATGCAAATATTAGGCGAAGATCCCACCTCCACTAAAGAGTACGGCGGTGAAATTCAAAAGGATTTGGCAATTAGATTAAACCATATTGCTACCTCCGGCCTCTCTAAAGAGAATCGCAAGGAATTAAAAGATAGATATTTGGTGCCCGTAAACTGCAAGTTTATAAAAGCGCCTACCCTCAATCCGGAAATTCGAGCTTCCTTAATTGAAACTCAAGCAAAGCGAGATAAGGGCATAGAAGGTAAACAGGTATTAACATCCTGTGCTTTGTCCTCCATCAGCGAGGCCATCACTACGCTGCTCTCATCAGGCCAAAAAAACCCTGAGCTTCTCAAGCTGTTGATGGATACAGCTCGAATCCTCGGCGACATACAGTATACGGACTCAATCTCTCGGCGTTCATTCATTCTTTCAACTGTCAAGAAGGAACTTAAAGAACAATTAGAAAGAACAAAAATAGATGAAATGCTTTTTGGAAATAATCTATCTGAAACATTAAAATCCGTAAAAACTATTATAAAATCTGGAGCTGATATAAGGTCTTCAATAATGCAGTCTACGGCTCATAAACCACCTAAAGCTGCCAACAGGCCTTTAAACTACCGAGGCCCCCCGGCGCGTCGCCGACAGTTCCCACCACCGCCGCCGGGGGGCGCGAGATATGCGCGAGCGCCACCATCAGCTCAGACTCCGAGGCAGCCGACGAGGACGACGCACAACAACGCTTCCAGGACATTGTCACGTCAGCCGCAAGCAGGTCACCGACGTTAGAGCCGGTAAGCCTCGCTGGTCGTCTTTCGTTTTTCTATGAACAGTGGAGTTTATTAACTAGTAACCCTGTCATACTCTCTTGGATTTCTGGTTATAAAATTATTTTTTCTAAACCAGTTGTTCAGATAACCGTTCCATCAGAGCCTGTTTATTCGCAATCCGAATACAAAGCTTACAATGCATCAATACAAGATCTTATTAGTACTGGGGCAGTGTCCTTATGTGAACCATGTAAAGGGCAATACATATCCAGTGTATTTCTTGTTCCTAAGCCGAACGGTAAACAACGATTTATATTAAATCTTAAACAATTAAATAAATTTATACCAACTCAACATTTTAAACTTGAAGATTTAAGAACAGCTTTGAAACTAATATCAAATAACTGTTTTATGTCAACAATTGATTTGAAAGATGCATATTTTTTAATAAGCATACATCCTGAATCAAAAAAATATTTAAGATTTCAATTTAATGGCAATCTGTACGAGTTTAACGTGTTACCGTTTGGCTTAAACACTGCACCGTATGTTTTTACAAAAATTCTCAAGCCTGTCGCCAATTTATTGAGGTCTTTGGGATATTTATCTACATTTTATTTGGACGATCTGTTGTTGATTGGCCAATCGTATAGCGACTGTTTACAAAATGTGAATTACACAAAACAGTTATTAAAATCATTGGGGTTCATTATTAACACAGAAAAAAGTTCTATGGTGCCCACTAATTGTTGCAAGTTCTTAGGAAACTATATTGATTCAAAAAGATTTGAAATTAGATTACCTGATGAAAAAAGAAAGAAAATTGAAACAGAATTACTTAAAATTAAATTAATTAAACGATGTAAAATAAGATATTTTGCTCGCTTCATTGGACTTTTAACATCGGCTTGTCAAGCCGTGGAATACGGCTGGCTTTATACCAAAGACTTTGAAAGGTGTAAATATCTCAATCTCAAGGATGATGGAAACTATGATAAGTTTATGAACTTACCAAGTTATTTGTCCCCCATCTTTGACTGGTGGCTTAATGCAATACGAGAATCCGTTTGTAAAATTAAGAATGACACATATTCCTTGGAGATATTCAGTGATGCCTCAACAACGGGGTGGGGCGCCGCCTGTGGTCACGAGACTGCATGTGGTCCCTGGAGTATTCATGAGCAATCTCTGCATATCAATTATTTGGAAATACTCGCAGCTTTTCTTGGGCTAAAAACTTTTGCAAAAGATTTAACTAATTGTCAGATTTTGCTACGTATTGACAATACAACGGCAATATCGTACATAAACAGAATGGGTGGCATACAGTTTCCACATTTGACAGATATTACGAAGCAATTGTGGAAATGGTGCGAAGCGCGTAAAGTAATGGTTCATGCGGATTACATACGTTCTTCAGATAATATAGTTGCAGACACTGAATCAAGAAGAGTACATCCTGACATAGAGTGGGAAATTTCTCAAATTGCTTTTAATAAAATAACGCAGCGCTTCGGTGTCCCTTGTATTGACTTGTTCGCGAGTCGAATAAATCATAAGTGTGATATCTATGCTTCGTGGCATAGGGACCCTGACGCTTATGTTATTAATGCGTTCACTATATCTTGGACTAAATATTACTTTTACGCATTTCCACCAATTTCAGTTATCTTAAAGACCTTGCGTAAAGTTATTAACGACAAAGCCACGGGTATTGTCGTCGTACCAAAATGGCCAACACAGCCTTGGTACCCTCTTTTTAAAAGATTGCTTACCTCGAAGCCACTAGTTTTTAAATCTGATGATTTAATTATTTCTCGTTGTAGCGAACGTGCAATTCACCGACAAATTACACTGGTTGTCGGGAAGTTGTCCGGGCATCGCTTCTCCGAAGAGGAATCCCACAGTCATCCATACTCATAATGTTAGCGTCTTTATCGGACAACACTGTTAAGCAGTATGATACTTGCCTGAAGAAGTGGTTTGCGTACTGTAACGATAATAGCATTGAACCCTTCAGTGCTTCGACATCAAATATTCTTTGTTTTCTTACGCATTTGTTTGATTCCGGAGCTCGGTATGGCACTTTAAATAGCTCTCGATCCGCTTTATCGTTGTTACTTGGACACGATAAAGTAAATAATGAATTTATACACAGATTCTTCAAGGGAATCTTTCGGTTGCGGCCCACTGTTCCTAAATACAATTTAACGTGGAACACTGATCAAGTTTTAAATTATTTGGCAGAATTATATCCCAATGAAATTTTAAGTCTTGAAAAGCTAAGTAAAAAGTTAGTGACCCTTCTAGCCCTGGTAACAGCCCATAGAATGCAAACTTTATCTAAAATATTTATTAAAAATATAACCAAATCTGATTCAGGGTTATTATTCCTTTATTCATCTTTTCACCTTACTATATACATTTTTAAATATTTTTACAAAAAGACAAAAAAAAAACATTTAAAAATATAAATAATAGTGGCCCACCGGTATCGGGAACAAGGTCCAAGCTACCGGCAGTCAGGGCTCCAGAGAAAGAAACCTCCTAACAATGCGCGCCGTGTCCAAAAGAACTGCTTTCTGAATCAGGCCCTTGATCCAGCTGCCTAACGAGAGCCTCCTTAGATGTTGGTCGAGGCTCTTGGCAATTAAGCCATGGACCGACACGACTATCGGCACAATGATCGCTGAATCCACATCCCACATATCGACAACCTCGCGAGCCAAATCAAGATACTTGATTTGCTTATCTTTTTCAGCTTTCACGAGGTTCTCGTCATGCGGGACAGGGTTTATTATTAAAATAACTGATTTAATCAAAACTTCAAGAGTGGGTTCCTTACAACCAGTGTTTACCTTACCGTATTTCTCACAAAGGCCGCAAATATGTCCTGCTAATACTCTCCAAGTTTATATCGATAGGACCAATCAGATACGCCAAGACTTGCACCAGTCACTATTTATTTCATTTAGAAAACCATACCGAGCAGTAACGTCGCAAACTTTGAGCAGATGGGTTAAGAGCGTATTACAAGAAAGTGGTATTGATGTTTCGCTGTTCTCTGCCCACAGCACCAGGCACGCAGCCACTTCTAAAGCGTATAGTGTAGGAGTTAGCCTGGATGTTATACGTAAAACTGCCGGGTGGAGTTCAAACTCTTCCGTATTCGCTAAATATTATAATAGAATAATATCAGACGATATATCTACTCAGGGTGATTTTGTAACAAGTGTGTTAAATGCATAATAATGTATCACATTACTTACAGTAATGTAATCATCAAAAAATAATAATAATAATTTAAATACAAATTAATAATAGTGAAATACAGTGCATATTTATTTATCTCCCTTACTTAAAGTTATAAAGCAAAGATGCAATATCCACTTATGAACTGATTATATTTCACAACACTATCTCTCAACATCTACATGTGTGATAATGCTAATATCGAGAACGAAGCTTGAAGAGTAATTGATGATTAAACGAACTTACCTGTACGTGAAGTTCAATCACAATTACTCGAAGAGCTTCGTTCGAAGATATTAGCAACCCTCCCTCCCAGTCATGCTAAACCCCCTAGTTGTGAAATAAAAAACAGCTCAGCAAACCTCCAAACTAAATGAGCTGGGTAGGTAGTTATGTCAAAGTCAAGAACAAAGTTTTCAATCTACCCTACGTTAGATTTTTATTTATTGAATAATTTCTCCTAAATTCAGTGCGAAATAGCGAGTCTGTAAGTGAAACTACATGTGTGATAATGCTAATATCTTCGAACGAAGCTCTTCGAGTAATTGTGATTGAACTTCACGTACAGGTAAGTTCGTTTAATCATCAATTATATTCGAACCTCTTTATTCTTCTGCAAATAAAAAGAAAAATAGACACAATATTCGATTATGGAGATCACTAGACCGATAAATCATCTACTTTTGTATAAAAGAGTCCCAATATTAAAGGATCGCAATGACAAATTTTCGTACAAAAGTGGGAGCACAATGAATAGGGGTTTTTCTTAAACCGATCCACATTGTTGGTACCTCAATCGATCTATTACGGCGACTTTCCAAGACGTGACGGGAGAAAGAATTTGTAGAGGATCAAATGCTTCAATATGGTTTATGATGATTAATATCAGAATTATTATTCGAAAACTGAAATGGATATTGCGGTAACCTAGAGCCCTAAAATCGAGATAAGAATCTCCAGCGGTCTGTATCGGGCCTAAATACTGCAAGACCTTTTTACCTCGAATGCAGAAACCCAAAATATACGAAGCACAGAGCAAACGTAACAAACGCCTAGGTATACTCGTAACTATGTTGATTACGATACGTATAATGAATAATTTTTAGAATTTAACATTTTATTATAATGATGAATACTAGAAGACGATAAATGTAAGATACTCGTACAATAATCAAAATGACCTATATCTGCCTACGCGACTTTACGGACCTTATTTTATTTTTTGTAAACATCTTTATGAATATGAGGAACAAAGAAGGTATTATGTAATAGAATGTCTATTGTGTATAACGCATAACTAATTAATTTAGAAAATTAAGTATGTACGATTAATTAAAGGAAATCTAAATATAGAAATGATTGAAATACCAGGCCAGTGCAGGTAATTTTTATGTAATTTTATTCTATAGGAAAATCCTTAAGAGCGCGTATTCTGAAAGTTGGCAACGTCGCAAAAAACTGTCAAATATTAACAATTTTTATTTAATTTGGCAATGTTATTGTATGGAAATAAGAAATATGGCTCTGTAATGCACTAAACATTTATAAGGGAATGCAATAATTAATATCGTAACACCGAATATAATAGTTATAGTTTTACATGTAAAAAAGGTATTTGGGAACTTTCCAAATGCCTTTTTGTATACACGTGAAACGGTGACAACATAAAATTCAGTGTTTTAGTTGCATTCCTATATGATTTTTTTAGTACACTACAGAGCCATATTTCTTATTTCCATACAGTAAATTAACCAAATCAATTAAAACTTGTAAATATTTGACAGCTATTTGCGACCTTGCCAACTTTCTGGTAACGCGCCCTTAACTTACAAATAAGGAAGGAAGTGGATTTATATCATAAACAAGGTAAACTAAACCATAGACTATAAGGTCAGATTTTCAATCTATATCATAAATAAAAATATTAGATTTAAAAAGTGCTGTAATGTACTCTATATCAAAGCATTTTTATTACAAAAATGTTGTTTTTCTACTAAGGTTCCAAACATTTCTTGAACCATAAATAAACCCAGTCAATCGATCTACGAGTGTCGCAAGGGCCAGGACATCTATCACGGGAATGGGCAATAGAATTCACCTGCGTGAGCACTTTTGGTAATTTACTGCCTCCCAATACCAAAAACGACACAAGCATTATTTTTTTGGACCTAGCCATTTGACTTTTAAGAAACTAAAAAGATTTCAACTGCTTTAGGCATTCGTCGACGATCAGCAGCCAGACATGAGTAGAGCTAGAAACTAGAAACGAGCTTGCGAGTAGCGAGTTTGACGTTCCGATAGTTTTGTCGCTGTTGTTACGAGCGATTACTCGCCCACAACACCGCTCTCTCGGGGCGGATAGTCCTACGTAAACCAGAACGCAATTAAATCATCTTTGTCGTCAGAACTAGAAAATTAAGATACCTAGTTCTTCATAATGTTATGTTAGCTAGTATTGATATCCCGCTCTGCAACTAGAAATGGCGGCTAGTTGGTCTCTCAGTTTGAGTTCTGTCTGCCAAGCGAGCATCTGCATCGCTGAGCGAGTTTAATTTTTGATAGCTCTTGTCGCTGCGACAAAGTATGGGCAGCTCTCCCCGACGCGACAGTGTGAACAACTAGCGATAAAGTAGTACATTATTGTCCAGAGGTCATCTGATTGAATAAAAAAAACGTAATTTTCGAACGGTTTCCATATTTGAAAAATTAAAGCCTGTTGCATACCTTGAAAAAACCTCACAAAATCTTTCATTGGTATCGGCGCCAAAGGCCTATGTTTCATCATTATAAATCTAATTTACAAGAACGAAAGGAGCGACGATTCGCTAATTTATTAATAACTGCAAGGCGATGGATGTTTATAATAACTAAAACGTATAATTAGAATATGTGTGTTACACGAAATACGTTTTACGTAGTGATGCAATCTTTGTTTTTGGTGAGCATAAATTCCTTTGCAGAATATTATTTTAATGAATAAGGCCGCCATACACGGACTGCTTGTGTAGTAAGCCAGTGATCAACATTATGCGGGCTGCTGAGGTCAAATTCAACTGCATGGATTTGTAATTACTTTTTTTTCTACGCGGTAAAATCACCAAATGAGTCCTCCCACCCTGGGCGCGACAGGAGGGACTGTCAGACTCCTTTAATAGCCCTTTACATTTCAGGGTTACGGTTACGATCAGTTAACCAGTGAACAACATACAGGGAATGCTCGAGCAGTCAATATGCTTAGCGACTGCGTCAAGAAGTCCAACCGCCTGAAGAAATACGTCTGCCTGAGTGGTTCTTCAATACGTGTGTAGTTTTCGTGAATTTGTAGTTTGCATTGCAGTCGCAGCTTGAAGCAGTCGATATAGATTGCTTCCAGCAGTCCGTGTATGGCCGGCCTAAGACGTAAAAAATATATGGGTGTGATTGGTACTGACATTTAATATTGTAGGTCAAGATTTTGCAAGTTTAGTCAAAAAGGTAGTTTATAACCGTGGTTTCGTCCTCGCGGAATTAGGGAATTGTACCACAGGATCTTCAATACTAGGATAAATTAATAAGTCAAAAAAAAAAAGCAATAAAAACCCATCGCTACGATTTTTTTATTAAGTTCGCTATTATTTATTTACAAATAAAAATAAAATGTATCTCTCATTCTCTGTAATTTAATATTAGTTTACCACGAACGAAGAATAAAACACTGGAATCGGTATCAATTATTCTCCGTCGCAGACGATTGCACATCACTAACGCGACAAGGTCTGGGTGCAATAGAATTGTTAATTTGTCGGGCCTAGGCGTCTGTCGGGCGCACAGTTACGTAGTTACTGCATGGTTTATATATTTTGTCGACTGCATGTATAAAGTATTGGCAAGTGAACAAGTTTTTTTTTTATTTCCAACGGTGCATCCACACCGCCGGTAACATTTGTAGCTCAACGTTTCCAAATGTTGCTCGGTAACATCCGCCAACAAAATGTTACTAAGTGTTGACGTGTTACTGTAAGTCGAGTAA
This sequence comes from Agrotis exclamationis, assembly GCA_950005045.1. Taxonomy (NCBI): domain Eukaryota; kingdom Metazoa; phylum Arthropoda; class Insecta; order Lepidoptera; family Noctuidae; genus Agrotis; species Agrotis exclamationis. The sequence continues at coordinate 18,477,850 of OX465427.1, read as the reverse complement.
CGTTGCTCAACATTCGGTAACATCCGTCAACATGTTACTAAGTGTTGACGTGGTCGAGTAACGTTGCTCAACATTCGGTAACAATGTTACCCCCATTATCTAACAATGTTGCCGATTGTCGAGCAACGTTACTCGACATACGGCAACATTTGCTGTCGGATGTTACTGCGGTGTGGATGAGTAACAATCAACATATAGTAACAAGGAGCCACAAAAGTTACCGAATGTTGCCGAATGTTACCGTGTTGCCTTTTGTTGCTCCACAAATGTTGCCGGCGGTGTGGATGCACCGCAACGGTGCATAGTGTAGACAATACATATGACATTTGGACGTGGTAGTCCAAACTAGGCGGCAAAATTCTAGATAGCTTTATTGTCTTTATCTTTATTTTACACTAAATATATGAAATGAATGAAAACAAACGTTTTTGGGTTTATTTATAAGTTTGATTACCCACACACTAATCTATTTATGTACTTTATAATAGTTTAGTTAATATTAATTTGAAGAATTCTACAATAACTAGCAGTTATAGTCCACCAGATACAATACTCGTCTAGTCTAAAGATCACCCCTTTTCTGTGGAATACGGGTATCTTTGCACCCCGTTTCTCACCCCTATTTGCAGAAGGGCTTACACGTGGCACGTCGCGACGTCGCTATACAAACTTACCTATGTACATACGTATGCAACTACTTGTGTTCTCTCGCTTCCGAGCTGCGCCAAACATTACAAATAAGGCTTGATATACCTATTCAAAACTGCCGCCGACGCGGGCTAACAACACACGGTAGATTTAATGGTTAATGATAAAGGGGGATTTTCGGGTTATTTAGTTCTGTAATGGAAAAATAATCTACCTAGCAAAAAAACTGGTTTAAGGTAATTCTGTATGATGAAAAACTTATGTATTATAGCCAATACAAACAGTCATGTAGAAGTTGAAATTGGTGAATTTGTTTGTACAGTTTCGCAATTCGTCACTGCGCATGCCTTTTCTTAATTTTCAGTGCATTTTTTTAAATTTTGTTGCACTAAGAGTAATCTTAGTTTATTTCTTATGGGTTTGTAAATTAAATAAATCTTATTTTGATATTCGAACTAGAATAAGTTCTAAAAAATTGCAAGGATTAAAAAAAAAAACGAATGTGTATTAATACGTTGTTTCCCAAAACCTGACACAAATATAATGTTATGGAACTTACTACGACTACGACTGTTTCCTCTAATATTAACATTTTCTCATAGCCCTAACCCTTTTCACCTTTGAGTGCTGTTAACAGGGTACTTAAACTTTCAGGATCTTAACGACGAGCTATAATCCATTGTCTAGAGATAATATTAACAGCTAAAGGCTGGTCATTCATCACGTAACCATCTACAATCTGTTCAAAATCTGTCTCTAGCTGATGTAGTTCGAATTTAAATGAATATTAACTCTATGTTAATAACAATCAAGTTTGTTTTTAACTGTAGATGTAGAATAGGAAGGTACTGGCTTTAAGGAATGCACATCGGACCCTTGAAAAGTTACCTACTTAAAGAGTTGTCTCTGTGACACACCGCCTTTGTGACATTTTGGCGTTAGTCCTTCATTTGATGCAGTTGGATAGGGCTTTTTTAACACGCTTATACATATTAGCTTCACTTGTAACAATGTAAGAAAATCTTGGAATCTTAATTTGACCCACTTCCCGGTCTTCGATTAGGATGAAATTTTGCACACGCTCTGAGTTCTAAAGACAATACATGACTAGCTAAGAAACGCGCGGGGCTTATCTCATTACCGTGACCCCGGAAGACAAAGGGCTATTGAAGGACACCGTGGATTTTAGTCAGTACGAGTCTGACAGTCCCTCCCGCCCTGCCCGGGGTGGGAGGACTCACTTGATGATTAACCACGCAAAAAAAAAAAAAGGTCTTCTGTCGTGGCGTGCCCTCTATGTTTACATTTTAGGGAACTACTCGTACAATGTAGGATAACCTGAAACACTGTGTAGTTTTTAGGGTTCCGTAGTCAACAAGGAACCCTTATAGTTTCGCCATGTCCGTCCGTCCGTCCGTCCGTCCGTCCGTCCGTCCGTCCGTCTGTCCGCAGCTTAGCTCAGAGACGCCCAGCACTAGAAAGCTGTAATTTGGTGTAAATATACGGATTTGTTGCGTCAAAAAAGTGGTAAAATAAAATCTCGTAAAATATTTTTTTTTAGGGTACCTCCTGTACACGTAAAGCGGGGATGTTTTTTTTTTCTCGCGTACCCCTTAGTGTGGGGTATCATTAAATAGGCCTTTAAAAAATATTGGTAGTTTCCATCAACAATTTTTTGATAAAAAGATTCGTTTGTGAAATATTAAGCTTTAAAGTGCTAATTTTTGCCCTACTCGAGTGTCCCCCCCCCTCTACCAGCTAAACGGTTATGTTTGGGGGTGTGAAAAAATTTACAATAGTAGTATATATAACGAAGTTTAAAAGAAAATTATCATGACTAAGTGGGCTTTACAAGTTTACGAGTAATAGTTGACCAACTTATAAAACGTACTGGGATAACATTTTCCTAAACAAAATGTATCGGAGAACAACTGCAAATGTAAGTTTGTCAACTTCATTTTTACAGCTATAATAGGTAGTGGAGTGGAGTGGAGTGCAGTGCAGTGGAGTGGAGTGGAGTGGAGTGGAGTGGAGTGGAGTGGAGTGGAGCGGAGTGGAGTGGAGTGGAGTGGAGCGGAGTGGAGTGGAGTGGAGCGGAGCGGAGTGGAGTGGAAGGGAGTGGAGCGGAGCGGAGCGGAGTGGAGTAGAGCGGAGTGGAGCGGAGTGGAGCGGAGTGGAGCGGAGTGGAGCGGAGTGGAGCGGAGTGAAGCGGAGTGGAGCGGAGTGGAGCGGAGTGGAGTGGGGTAGTGTGGGGTGGAGGGTCGAAAATCGCTTGAACCTTTTTAACAGGTTCATAGCGATTTTCGACGTGCCTTGACACCTCTCAAGTTTTTTTTTTAATACGTCATAAATCGTAAACCTTTCAAAGTTGGAACCAACTACAAGAACTTTTATAGTATGTTATTACTTGCTGCTACGGAACCCTATATGGGCGAGTCCGACTCGCTCTTGGCCGGTTTTTAAATTTATATTTATTAATTCTTCTGGAGTATTTATGTTCGCGACCTGTTCACAATCGAATGTTTGAAACCGCAAAACAGCTTTACTGCGGATTTATGCGGATATTATATTTAGATACAAAAATAACCAATGTCACCAATAATAATATCTTTCCGGTATTGTTTAATTAATTTTCCTTCACCAGCAAATATGCAACATATTCACATGTCATGCATTCAATCAATTTATGAGCAAATTGACACTTGTTTTTGAACCAAGACGCGAATTCAAATTCGCGATAATACGGTATATGAATCTTAACGGGAATAAATTCGCATTCGTTCATTATTCAACGACGATCATCGCCTTAAGTAATTGTGTTGCAAGGTTAAAAATAAAGTGTTTTGTAATAAAGACTGAGTGGTTTAGCGCCTTGGCCGAGGTTCTCGGATTTTAATGAGCCTTGATTATATTATTTATAATAGTGATGGTCTTAATTGGATTGGTTTCTGTGCTTTGTAAATGAGAATACACAGCTCAAATAAAACTGTGAAAGATGAGGTATTTTGGAGAAAAAATCGTATTAGCGTTGCGAGTTTGCGACTTATTGCAATTGAAATCAAATTTTACCGAAACAATTAACAATCCTATAAATAAACTCTCACCGTTTTGCCACAAGGAAGATATACATCTGTTAAAAACTTGTCTAAAAAAAAACTGACAACGTCAACACGGCATTTGACGTTGATGTAAAGGTCGTTTTGCAGTTACACTTTTTTAGACAAGCGTTCAACAGAATAATGTTTATCTTTTTGTGGTAAGGCGGTCAATATCTCTAATAGAAAACCAAAGAGCTTTAAAACTACATAATTATTGGTTTGTTTTTTTGGCATCGCCTCCCCTCTAAATTTATCAGTCCCGGTAACAGGATCTGCTAACATACTATTTAATATAAAAAGGTAGGTACCTATAATACCCGAAGAAATAGCTCATTTGTATTCACCCAGAACAAGTGTTAAGAATATGTAATGATGGACGTAGAAAGTGGTTCTTGCATAGACATTATAATCCTATGGACTGGAAATACCTACACCAAAAACGTGGATACCTACAAGTTCGCATGGCACATAAAATGGCGGCCAATGCTAGGGTTGTGCCAATCAAGAAACATAGTGTTACTGTAACGAGTATGGATACTAGTATCCCTAGTACTTTTAGGATTACATAATAGTATTACGACTAGATACCATGATTAAATTATAATCCATGTAGTTACGTAAAAAAAATGAAAATTTTCACATTTGCGCTATTGCTTGTAATTAAATATTATACATATATTTATGTGTTAGCGTTAATTTAAAAAATTGACGATTAATTCGGATTGTACAGGTAAACCTTTGGACTTGTTAATTTGTCTTTTTAAAAAGTCTTTTGGTCCCGTCAAGTCTTCTATCACAACAGCCTTCAAATCAGCATTTTTTTTTCCTTCGTATTATTTCATTGAGGCGTTTAATTGTTTTCTGTTGATTGACGTATTTTTCTTTAAAGGCTTTAATTTTTCCAGTTTGTAAAACCTGTAATAGAAAAGATAAATAGTTAAATCAAATCAAATTTATTTCAACTAGGCCAATAATTACAGGCACTTTTGAATGGTCAAAAGACATAAAAATAAATCAGTACAAAATTGTTATGGTGCTACAGTTCTAGTCACAAGACATAATAACTGTGAAAGTACCGTAGGTGCCCATTCCAGAGCGAAGATCTCTATGGAAAAGAACGGACAAGAAACTCCATGGACACTCTTTTAACACTCAACGTAGCAAGTTAAGTGTACAGCTAATATTAAAAAATAATAATAATGAAAAATTAAAATAGACCGTGGCAGCTAAGAGATGATCAGTCCCATCTGACAGCGCCTTTTCACGAACATGCCAAATGTATCAGCACTATTAACCAATAACTTAACAATGCACCGTTAAAAAATAATTTGCATATTGCATTTTATTGCTAAAAGTTCTTTTCAAGTGACAGTTGACAAGTCTTTGACAGATTGCGGCGCTTGATGTGCTGCCGTCTGTTTGTCAGAAAACGGTTAAAAATTCAACATCTACATACCTCTTTGTGCACTGTTCCCACAAATTGATGGGTCAACTGCAATGGTGCCTCCATTTCACTAGATGGTTCATCTATTACGGTAGATGGTTGCTTTATTACAGTAGATGTACAGTCAGGTTCATAAATCAATTAGCAATTTCTCAAAGCAATGGACTGACGCTAAACTTTGACTTACAACCTTTTGTTATAAGTTGTTTTAATACAATGCAAATTAACCTATGATATACTTCATAATTTCAACCATCATTCTACAAGTAATGTTGGCGCAGTGGTAAACGCGCTGAGATAATTCGTCGGTGGCGGAGGATCGATCCTCACTTTTTTTTTCCAATTACTTTATTTTATTATATTTTAATAATTCTTTATTCTTTTTGTAGTATTTAATAATTTTTTTAGTACGAATTTGAAAATTAAAATTGTTTTTTTGTTATAATTACTAATATTAGTCATTAGTGTTGCGTGTTGTTCGTTATGCCACAGATCAGAGATCATTTTAGTATAAGAAAGTTTTGAAGGTAATCACAGAAAATCAAAACAAAAGTGACAAAAGTAAATTATTTCGATTTGTGAGGTAGGCATAACTATGTTAGTTCGTTTGGAGTCTCCCTAATACAGAACGTTGTTGATTCCTGGTTATTTTGTGTGACGATTGTTTGCATCTACGTATTACACTGTTATGGTTTTGCAGAGAAATATTAACAATGGGAATTATATAAATATTGAGGGCGAATATGATAGCCCTGCATAAAATATGTGGATGAAACTTAACACAAATTTCAAATGAGACCTGACTAACTGTGAGTATTAATATTTAAATTTAAATTATTTCTAATGATAATATTCTTTTAAAAATAGGGTTCCCTATTCAAAAGTGATTGTTTAAAAGTAAAAAATGTGATTGATACTTAGTATATGCTGTTAATAGTTACAGCTGTATTATGCATAAAGATAATAAAAGGTATTAAATGTTTTGTTCTAGTGATGAAATTCTATTAGTCTGTGGAATATGAGATATAAGGAAAAGAATATTATAGCGCTTGTCGAGACCGAAGTGGAGTTAAGGACAAGCAGGGACGTCAAGTGGTTTAGACCAATGATTGAAAATTTGAAAATTGATTTAAAATGATTCAACACGAAATTAATAACCGTTCACCGTGCACTCAACACTGAAGGCTTACATCATCGAGAATTAGCTAAGAAACGTTTATGATTTACAGATAAAAAAACGTTTAAGATTTTGACAAGAATATTTTATGATATGGTTTTGTTGTATTTGTTGTAAATAGACTAGAAACGTTAACATAGTTTCATTGATACTTATAATTTATTTTAAGATTAAGATTCGAGGTAATTCAGCTTCAATCCTCTTTTCGTAATGAAAACGAACCTTAAGCTAAAAGTAACCTCGATATCCTATACAGGGTATTTTTTATGAAGTGCGTAGTTTATTTCCGTCATTTTATTTCAGAAATAGAGCACATTTCCGTAATATATAACTTTACTTTTGCTAAATCGCACTTGGCGAAGCAATCGCAAAGCGAACAATTTTTGGCACCGCGACCCTGGAACGCAAAGGGCGACTGGCCCTTTGCGTTCCAGGGTCGCGGTGTTAAAAGACGTTTATATTGACACAGCAAAAGGGCATCGCGGCCCAGGAAAACAAAGGGCAATTGGTTTTTTGCGTTCTAGGGTCTTGCCTAACTTAACTTGTGCGAGTCAGGGTGACCCAAGTCCCCAGCTCACTTCGCTCGCTCTTACTGTCCTGGAACATAAAAAACAAATAGTCCATTACGTTGCAGGGCCGTGGTGCCCTGTTACTGTTTCAAAATAATCAGCTTTAATAATGATAACTTAATATTTCTTTTGGTAAAGTAATTATACGATTTTATTAATTTTCGTAAAAAATAACATATAAATATGTAAAATAACATGTCCGCACTATATAAATAAATACCCTGTATTTGCTAAAATATAATAAAACGTAAGTCTCACTTCTTACGAGTCACTTATTTTAATTTTATGAGGATTTTTTAACTTTCATTTCGAATTGTTAAATTTTCTTATTAATAAGTTCATTTAAGTATTTCATGATTTTGTTAAAATAATAAAAATGCATCTATGAATTTCGGCATCCAGAATATTATTATGTAGGTAACCATTAGACATCTTAAAATATAATTATTGTTATAACATAATTATCACGCATTTTTTTATTCTAAACCCTTTAAAAAATTAACATCATTTTAGCAGGGACTTTACTTTAGTATCTAAGAAATTGAAAACGAAATAATCAGGCGCATAATTCTGTGTAATTGTGTTTTACAAACGTGGAAACCGGTTCTAACATTCCTTTGCATTCATTCGCAATGATCTAACATGTGCTGATAACTGTTTCTATTAGGCTAAGTGGATTCATGATCAATATTATAGAGGTCCAAGTTCGAATCTTATGCTTTGTTTTTTTTTAAATCATTACAACATTTTAATGAATAAATTAGATATTGGTTTTTTATTTATGTTTTGTTATTTAAAATAAAAATTTAAAAAAATATTTGTTTTTTTTTATTATAAATATTCCTAAAACTTATGTCTACCTCCCAAAAATTGTGAACAACAGCGACTTATAATATTTCTGTCCCATTACAATATTAAAACAATTGAGTAAAACTTACAAAAAGAATATCAGTGCGTGAGGTTCGAACTCGCGTCTTAATGGTCACAGAATTTTGTAGACTGAACGCTTAACCACTAAGTTAACTGGACACTCATATTGATGTTGAAATTTTGAATTCTATGCAATCAGTAGTTGATGATGCATGTGTCTCTCCAAAATAAAAGGTCATAAGTCAAACTAAACGTTAAGCTATTTCCTTGTAAGTGATACAATCCAATTTTGATCCCCACTGAAGAACACCAAGAAACATCACCAAGAAACATCAGATTCTTGAGTGTTGCTTGTTTCACAGAATACAAATGACTCTGGAAGTTGTTTTTTGTTGGATGTCTGAAAAAAAATGAAATATGCATTACTATCCATATAACTTAGGCTAAAAAACCAGGCTGTTATTTAACAATCATTTTAATACACACTTACCGAAAATATTGTAGGTACAGAGTTCTCATGTAACCTAATAACATCAAGTGTTCTGTTAAAACATTTTTCTACAAAGTGAAGTGAACACATAAGCCAGTCTTTACTTCGAGAACAAATTTTTTCGTCACTGATAGAGTCCAACCATTTTTTCTTCAATCTTTCATTTTTGGGAAACCTATACCTAAATGATTAGTATTTTTTTATCAATATATCATTTTGTAACAGTTTCAGTGTAACGAAGGACTAGTATCGGGAACTATTACAGCAACGGTACAACACTATTATTATTGTAAACAAACAAACGAAAATAAGAAATGAAAAATATTATCTGTAGGACGGAAATAAACCCAAATATTAATACTCTAACCATGAAAACAAGGTCACATAGCGATTTCTTTACCGAAATTGTTCTATTTCATGTAGTTTTGCATGAAAACGTGTTACTAACCTGTACAAAGTCAATTCAGGCTGATTTTTCTTTTTCCTGGCATGACAAGACACAATGGAACATCCAGGCATGTTGAATTACTGTTTCTTAATGGTAACACGCACTTTTAAAAGAAAACACTCCGTAATTTACTCAAAAATCTAAATTCAACAAAAAGTAAACAACTGTTTGACAGCAGAACTACCACGAAACTTGGCACATAAAATGGCGAAATGGGCACGTTTCTGTAACTGTGGGAAATATCCCAACAAAATATTCCATTTTGAGCAACAACCGAAATATTGTTGTCTCATTTGTCAAATATGATTACTGCATTAGAAGGAAAGAGACAAACCAATATTTCACTCTCTGTCTCATGTTTGACTCATATTTGTATAAGCAAAATGTATGTATAGAACATCGGGGCATCTCCCTAAAACTTCATCTCAATGGGTTCTTGACGTTTTTGTGACCTAGGACATTTTGGCAGTTGATGTCTGAATTATGATAAGATGCCACTGTGGGTACTAATGTCGTCATTTGCAACAATATGAACAAACGATTACGTGGTATGGAGCAATACTGTGATTTGCATTCTTTTCACACAAAACAAATGTGATAATCCAGGTTACAAACTACACATGTGCCAAATTTCTTCGAAATACATTCAGTAGTTTTTGGGTAAAAGAGTAACAAACAAATATTTAAGGACAAAAATGAGGTTGTATACCCCTGTAACTACTATTGCAGATTGCTGAATGTCACATTTGTCATAATTATCTTATTTTTTTGTGCTTGAAAATGCTGGTTCCCTTTCTTTCTAAGGGTTTTTTTCTGAGTATGCTCGACGCATTGTCAACTTTTTCTCTGTCACCACTGGACCTAGACTAGAGTCAATGAGGACTAATCTGAGCAGTTCCAAAAATGTCCGCTTGGGCAGCGCCACTGCCTCTGGAGACCTGTCAAACTATCAATCAGATTAGTCCTCATTGCATGCCCATGTAAAACAAAAAAATTAAAGTATACTTAAAACAATTTTTTTTTTGTGAGCATTATTGTGTTGATGTAAGCGTACTCACTTGTCATGAGTAAATGACCATAGTTGTCTAATAAAATATCGCATTTAATGCTATCAAAAAGCATAAAATTTCATTTTAGTATACTTCTTCTTACAACATGACAATGGTCATATTTTTTACATGGTATTCAATCCTGATATTTAATGCAATGCTTTAATTCAAAGGCAAAAAGCAAAAAAAGAGAAGAAAAAAAACCAACCGAATTGAGAACCTCCTCCTTTTTTGAAGTCGGTTAAAAAGGATCGAGAATGATTACAAAACAGAAGGAACACAACTCCTAAAGCAATATACTACAACAAAATCCCAAACACTCTTCAAAGGGAAAAGTTACGACCCCTATGAACGCACACACACAAACACACATGACCCAAATAAAATACAGTGACTTGCGAATACGAAATACACACACATACTTACGTACATACATAACTTATTACATGTGTTCCAATCTGCACCTCCCATTCCGCAAAGGAACCAGTGTAACATGACAGACGGCAAATTAAGGAACTAAATTTAAAAATGGCGTCTGACGTTTAGCTGTCATATTTTTGACAACCAGCGCCACGTCACTCGATCAATTTACATTTTGTCTTTGGTCTTATCACTAAAACACACACAGATTGTTTACACATGTAAGTGTAATAAATTGAACCAAACAATTTGTGATAGGCGTTGGCAACTATAGCGACAACTTCATAATTTAAGCGGTTGACACTTTAGTAAAGTTGGTGAAATATTTCGTGTTTTCGCTGCAATCGAAATTAAACCCAAGAGGAACAAGATAAGGTTTGGTTTCAGTATAGAGACTTATGTTACAATTAGGGCGGAACTATTTCGCTACGTATGATTCTCGTGCCCTGCTTTTTTATGGTTACCATGATGTAAGTCGTGTTTATTGTGTTTATACAGTAAGTTATGAGTTTTTAAATTGGTATCACGTGTTTACAGGAAAAAGTCATTACGGAACAGTGCTCTTTGGTCTAGTAGTGGGAAACGATATTACTCTTGAGGTTCTGGATTAGATTCTTAGGTCAGGCAAATTCTTATAAAGAATTTCTAACAGGATCTGACCGGAGTTAATGTGATGGGGCCCCCCTTAAATGGCCAAAGCCTGGCGTATTCGCGAGACTGTCTTAACAGGTATGTCTATAACAATTCAAAAGGGCCTGCAACTGGCCTACTTGAAATAAAACACTTTGATTTTGGTAACCGTGACCCTAGAACGTAAAGAGCTTTAGAAGGATCACAGTGGATTTTAGTCAGTACAAGTCTGACAGTCCCTCCCGTCCCGCCCGCCGTGGGTAGGAGGACTCATTTGATGATTTTACCACAATAAAAATAAAGGGTTGTCAGTCAAAAGGGTCACTCATTACCTCTGCCTAACGGCATCCATTTTGTTGGTTGCCAGTCCATTTGTCACAACATCATGCAGTGACGTGCCAGTGCAGAGGTGAACCTTGGAGTGCCTAAGCTAGGCTAAGCAATGCAAATGACCATAAGCCTTTAATTTATGAAGAGTAGTAGGTTTTGGTACTAGGTACTAGCTTTTTGTATGTAAACCTACATGTGAAGATTCTGCCTCTGCATTATACTGGTTCTTCTTACAGTTGTAACTGGGGATTTTTCCGCCACTTATTCATAAAGTGCTGATTTTCAGCCTTTTTCCATCCAACAACAGCGCCATGTCAATATTTCAGGTGAAAGATTAATTATGTTTGATGTTGTGAATTCTTTTTGGTGTGGTTGGTTTTAGTGGACTGTTTTAAGGAAGGCAAATGTTACTCTTACAGCTTACTAATGGTTAATCCTATTTTTTTAGAATAGCGTATAAACCGAGCGAGCTAAAGTTTTGAACGAAAGTAATGGATGGCTGGGTGTTTATTACAAGCTTTCACAAAAATGTACAGAACTTTTATTGAAACTTTAAAAGGAATTGGAATAACATTTAAGGAACAATTTCGAAAGATCGTCATCTGTTTAGTCTTTTCTGATCTATGTTGAGGTCAGCTTCAAGTCGAACCGGATGCAGCTGTATTAGTATTTTACAGTATTTTACATGGAGCGACTGCCTATCTGACTTCCACAATCCAGTAACAGGGAAATACGATACCCCTTCGTAAGAATGGTTGGCAGACTTTCGAGCTTCTTATTTTGATTAACGACTGACAAAGATCTACAAATGACAGCCGGGACGGACGGCATAACGTGCTTTCTGAAGCACGGAGGAAACTCGCTATGATATATGGTCAGCTGCCGGTATCCAACAGTACACCTAAATATATTGGGTAGAGGTCTTCTCTTTAACTTAGTCATCTCTGTAATTCTATGGAATTGATAGAGCGGGTACCTCATCATAATCATCATAATCAGCCTATAATGTTCCCACTGCTGGGACACAGGCTTCCTTTGTGAGAGGGAGTGGCCCATTATCACATGTCTTCGAATTTGATGATTATAGGACATTTTGGTTTCCTCACGATGTTTTCCTCCATCGTTATGAGAGCAGTGGTGATGAAATAAATTACACAAAGTAATGAACCCGCGACCTATACAAGTCGTAAGTCAGAGCCAATACCACTGGGCCACTACTGCTCCGGCGTGGGTACCGACTTTAGTAAAACAATACATGCTCGAGCTACCCATAGATAATAATCTTCGTGCAGATTAAAAAAAAAACTACAATTTCTGGACGAAATAGAACAGTAACCAATTTTCCAAATAAAAGACAAAAAAAATACAAAGAACTTCCGTCACGTTAAGTTGAACTCAATCGCCAGGTACTAGCTATGTATGAATGTATGGAGTTAAGTAATTACTTGTATAATGTTGAAGTTATTTCATGCGAGCGAAGTTTTTGCCGCATCTGGGTTAATAGGACGGCCAGCTGGTATTTTTAACTTTATCTTTATGCCTTTATATTGTTTTAACAGTTGAAAGAGTTACTATGTTTAAAAATAATGCGTTAATCAAGCTCTGCTTAGCTTGGGACTAGATGGCGTTGTGTGATAGTTGTGGAATATTATATTATATTATTATATTATATTAAAAGGACATTTTAACGTAGCGTGTGACGAATTGGATGGGAAAGACGGAGGACAGAGGGCTTTGTCCAGCAATGGACTATAATAAGCTGAGTTGATTGACATTAAATAGGTAATCAGGTAACCAGTTCTGTTGTCCGTCGTAAATCAAAGGGTAATGGGAGATTAATAAAATTTTACTAAGAGTTCATGAAAGAAATGAATATACATATATTCCAGATACAACAATAACTCCCGGATGAGAGATGCATAAGACCTAGGGGAGACTGAAGGAGTGATTCCGTCCTGGAATGATGGTGTTAATTATCCGAACATAATCTACACACGCGACTCAACCAGTCACGCTTGTTTGTAGATACCCGCGTGCGTTCACACAGAGCGCGCAGCCTCGCGAGGCATTTGCTGCGCGAGGAAACTGACAATCGAGGCTGCTCACTCTGTGTGGACGCGTCTATTGTTTTTCGACCGAGGCACGAAACAATATACGCGAGCCTAACAAAAGCCGACTCTGGATGGCTCGGGCGCTCGGTCGCTCGACCGCGGCAGCGCTGTCAGTTGACTCACCCGAGTCACGTCCACACCAACCGAGCTGCTTCGCGCGGAAAATACCTCGCGAGGCTGCGCGCTCTGTGGGGACGCACCTATTGGCGATTCGCATAAGTCCGTCAAGTAGCAGCTTGTCTGCGTTTCGTCCAAGGATGCGAGTCAGCCAGTTCTTTTCTGCAGAGTCGCATATGCGATATCTCCGGTGTACCAGGCGTCTAAAGGCTTTGGTTTAAAATAAAAATCATCAAATGAGTCTTCCCACCCAGGGCGGAACTGTAAGGACTGTTACATTTGTACTGACTGAAATCCACGGTGATCCTTCAATAGCTTTTTACGTTCCAGGGTCACAGTTACCTGATGAGGCAGTCCCGCGACCCTGGCTGGCTAACGCGACCCCGGCGGGCTACGGTGACCTCTTTCCATCAAGCAGGCCGTATGCCATATGCTTGTTTGTCACCTGTACAGTATAAAATAATAATAAATCAGTTACATAAAGTAGGCGAGGTTTAAAAAAACAGAATAATTTATTACAACCGGTTTACAAAATGTAATTTGTTAGTGGTGTGCAATGGTGCATCGAGTAACTATGAGTAGTATTGTGTAAGGTAAACACGGTTTACACAATACTTAAGTAAAAGTTTATGGGTCTTTGAACTTGTCACCTTTTCGTTCATAGTATACAGACACGAGCAATCAAATGTATACGCTTTGCAGAATCCAATCAAAACGCTAATCAACACCTTTTGAGTTACTCTACGGTTACATGAATAGTTTCATGCAAACGTAGAGTAACTCGATATAAAATAGCTGTTATTATTCAAAGTAGAGACTAGTTTTTCACAAGAATATCGTGTTTGTATTTTGTTAAGTGTATACTTTTTATTGCTTGTGACTGTACATTGTATGTCACACAGAATTAACAAGAAGTATAATCTAACAAAAAATCAAAAGCGAAAGTGAGTTTGTTACTAGATTTTTGACCCGATTTTGATTAGTTCTGGTACATCTACAGAGATATTTGCAAGACAGCATTTTTTTAAATTGGGGAGAAACGGTGTAGGGGCCAAGCGAAGCCATGGGAGAAAGCTAGCTAGTCAGCCTATTCTTAAATAGTCATATTATTGAATACAGACCGCATTTACTAAAGCGCAAAGTGGGTTAATTTAAGGCCAGGTGAATCAACGATCCCATTGATCGAAGATCCCCGCATTATAATATGATGATATGAAATATGTCCAGGCATACAGGTATACAGCAACATAATGCACAGAATAATTCCCACACGATAATAATAAAAAATAGAGGTACAAAAAAAGACAGGTACAAAGGTATGATACCTACTTATTTTTAAAAAGATTTCTTCCAACCTACCCTTTTTTTATCAGAACGTCTCCAAAATTGTTTTGGCGGATTTAATCATGCTATTTTTACACCAAAGTTATTTACGTTTTTCACCTCCAAGTGAAGGTTCCGGTACCTATTGTTTTTATTCCTCCCCATGGCATATTGTTCCGTCACTCAGGTGACATAAGTCGACGCACCCTTCCTCATCCAAAAATAGATTGTTTACATTATTTTTATTCTTAGAAACGTCCGTTAAATGACAATGGCTGACTTTCTTTCAAGGTAGGTATTTTTTATGAGTTTATACTTTCAGGCTACAGCGGGTGCCCTTCCTGGAATACCTCATTTTAGCTTGTGTACCGATGTAGTATGAATGATTTTTATAAAACAGGATGAATGTAAATGCAGAGGTGTAATTGTGTATCGAGGCAATAATTATAAAAATAATTTATAGCTGAAATGATTATAAAAGTTCACAATATGGTTTCTAAGTATGTATTTAACTATAAAAAAATAGGAGGAGAAGAGGAATATTTCTCAGCAGCGGAAACATTACAATATGCTGAAAAGTTGAAAACGATGATGATGATGAAGTCAATAAAATAGAGTACCTACTAATACTGTGTAACACTACCAGGTGGCCTACCATGAACTGTTAACGCGATCCAGTTTAGGCTGTGGGAAAGAGATGGCGCTAGACGACTTGTATAGCTCTGTCTCTTTCCCACAGCCTAAACTGGATCGCGTTGAGAGCTCGTGGTAAGGCCCCTGGTTGCCAGCAGCTTTGCCCGCGTTCCATCAAAAATTTCAAAATATCTATGCAAATATTCCGATTTTAATCCAGTCAATTGCTTTTTTTTGTTCGAACCTAATATTTATTAGCGAATGTTATCTCAATGTTATGCGTGCACAAACATATCATGTAACACTGCAATAAGGCGCTATTAACACTATAATTAGACACTGATACGCAACCGTGATGCTCGAAATAATTGCAAGTATGACATAACTGCTGAGTTATGCCAGTGATTTTTAATATGGAGTGAAATTAGAGACAAGGGTATCATTTTATTCAAGTCAGTTTTATAGTAACATTAAAATTATGAAGAAAACTAGTGTCATTTAATAAAAAAAAAAAAAATTTGATATGGTCATGGTCACTCACAGAGTGTCAGAAGTCCGCACTTGGAGTCTGCGAGCTATGGAGCGAAGTATATTGGATGTCAAACCTTCGGACCGCTTCAGTAAGTGCTGGCCTCACGGCTGCAAGGTTGAAGTGGAACTGGGCTGGAATATATGCCGCAGGTCGGAGGAACAGCGAGTTAAAATAACCACTCTATGGATCCCTAAGGACTGGCAGAAAACGTCAACGCGGCAGGCCCAGAAGGAGATGGTGGGATGAGCTGGAGTCATTTTTAAAGGACTGGCTTAGAATCGCTTACATCGCGAAAGGTAGAAGGCGGGAAGGGAGTTCAAAAAGGAATAAATTATAAGTTAAAAACAACAACGAAATAACAAACCTAACATTGTGTGTCCCACGGCTACGTCAAATAGGTCCAGTTCAGCAAATTGTCGAGCAGCTAGTGCTCGACGCTGATGGTTTTCAACTGGACCTGGAGGGTGACGTGACGGACGCAAAGCAGTCTTAAAACATCCAAAACGAGTTATGAGTGTGGAGTGGAAACTATAGATTATAACAATACATCTAGATATCCGATGGTAGAAAGGGGGCCGATGGGATGAGGTCGTAGAGATCATGCGCACACTTTTTGGAGACAGATAGGTTATAAAAAAGCCGGGACACTTTAAATCTGAATGTTTTAACTATGTAGTTGGTTGGTAGTTGGTCATAACCGTTACTTTAAATATTTTGGATGTGCGACATTTTTACTAATGTTTCATATACATCTATTATAATTATTCTATTCTTGATTGGAACAGGAGTCAAATCAAAATGAAAGCTCCAATTAAATTATAATGCAATTAATTTACCCTCTGTGTTTACCTATACTTTGTAAGCGCTCAAATTTTTTTAACATAAAAATAATGACATCACTACATACGCACGTGCTAGGCGTAGTCTTTATCAATGCGAAGGAAAACCGCAAACATTATTATAATGTTATTTTTGTGATGACTATTGAAGTTGCTGAGGCAAAACAACTCTAACTTAATTTGCAATTGCACATTTCAGGTTGGCAATTGACCTGATTCCCTAATGCTGGCTTCTCACGGCGCGTGACATAGTGAGCCACGCCAAGAACCGCGTGCACGCACCTTCACGAGCGCGATCCAACATCTACAGATGGGAAGCACCAAGCAAATCGCGCCGAGCTATTACCTTCACGTGGGCTCAGGCTGGTGCGTCCTTTCATGAAGACGCGGGCACGCGCGTTGTCTGGCCGGGGGTCGTGGTATCACGCGTCCTGAGAAGTCAGCATAAGAATGCCTTGAATCAGTTAGGTGCTAGTATTAAAACTAGTTTGTCTTTAATAGATTTTTAACTTACGACTTCAGTTTGTTGTCCAGCTAGAGTAGGTAATCAGCATTGTTTTTACGAGTTAAAATCGTCCAAAGAGTCCTCCCACCCAAGGCAGGACGGGAAGGACTGTCAGACTTGTACCGACTAAAATCCACGGTGTCCTTCAATAGCCCTTTACGTTCTACCAAAAATTCGAAGACATGTGACATCTACCAATCCGCACTGGGCCCGCGTGGTAGATTACGGCCCACTCCCTCTCACAGAGAGGAGGCCTGTGTCCCAGCAGTGGGAACATTTATAGGCTGATGATGATGACTGCCTACACAACTCAGTAACATGGTAAGACTGGCTATAACGGCTTTACGTGCTTTCCGAAGCACGGGGGAATTTCGCTATGACAGACGGTTACCCATCCACAGATTAACCTCGGCAAGCGCGGCTTGACCTAGAAGATTGGCCTGTGCGGCTGTAAGATCTTAAATGTGCAGTGATTATTTTAAATATGAAAGGTATCGGAAGGAAACATTATGTTATTATCATATAATTGGCGAGCGTAGGTAAATTGAAGCAACTTGTGTACAGGACATAAGTTATTATTTTTTATTGGAAAATTATGTGTCAATTAACCTAGAACCATGATAAGTAGATATGATAACATGTTCGGTGTTGATGGAGTGTTAAGACTTCACAGTACCTTATTTGATTTTATCCTATTTTACCTTATAATCATGTTGCTCTCGCGCTAAGTTTAGGAAGGAAACTGCCCATGCTCCATTTTAAACAATGAGCCACAAACGTAATCAAATGTAAATTACAATTATTTATCTTTCATAATAATTGTCTCATAGAATCTTTCAGAAAACACATTCTGAAACCATTTTTCGTTTAACCAGCATTGCTGCTGAGTGTAAAAGGTAAATGATGGATCTTTATTTTGTTATTGTGATATTTCAAGGAGTTTAAAAAAGTTCATATTTGGGTAATATACAACAATCGCACTCTTAGTTTTCATTACCTAGGTACAGTCACGAGCAATTATATTGTGTATACACTTGTTCTCCTGTCATTCTCTAACTTTTTGCGTTTTTTTAACATCATATATTATGTATTTTGGAGCCAGTACCTAGGTATTTCACGAGGAAATCGCGTTGGTATTCACTAAGTGTATATATTTGATTGCTCGTGACTGCACAACATGACGTTCAAATTGTAGAACAAAAAATAAATATAGAGCTCAATTTAGTACCATTTCGGCGCATCTACTTATCATTACATACAGCAACTACTTACACAATTGAAATTGCGGATATCTTTCCGTCTTTCTTTCTCATAGTCAACATTGCCATGTGTGAAAAGGACGTACACATTGCAAATTCTACATACTTGCACGACGGGTTCTAACGTTAGGCTCCTGTTGGTGTCAAGGTTGTTTTGCGAAGATTTCACTTTCAATTGATACTATCGGTTGCTGTTTTATCGATAAATTGGTTAATACAACATCACGCCGGTAATCCCCAAAGGATTAGACAGAGGTGTACTTTAAAGCATATACACGTTTAGACAGTAATTTTAAGTTCAATATAATCACTAAGGCGAGTCTGTTACCCTTAGGGTTATCTCTCGGTTCTACATAATTATACTTTTTTTCCAAGTCCCGAATTTTAATGTGTTGGATCCCACAACAAAATTAATCAAACAACAATAGCTAAGGGGTAGGAAAATACTTAATTTCCACATATTATGGGTTCAGGAGCAGAACCGTACGACCACGCCATAAATTCAAAGTCTGGGTAAATACAGAAATTTTCTTATAGAAAATTGGAAAAAACCTAGTTTAACTTTACCTGAGAACAGAACCCAAGCCGTCATGTACAGCAATTATGCATGGGACCACCACGTATAAAGAGGTAGTTATCGAATATAATTATTATTTTTTCGACTGGCCTGTTGGTCTAGTGGTTACTGACCCTGACTGCTATGCCGGAGGTCGTGGGTTCGATTCCCACCCAGGACAAATGTTTGTGTGATGAGCACGATCATTTGTTCTGTGTCTGGGTGTAATTTATCTATCTTCTTCTATACTTATAATAAATCTGAAGAGAGGTCAATTCTGTACATTAAATTTATTTCCAAAATAACTATCAGGGGTTGTTTAGGGATCGATACTGATGCCAAAAATGCAATCAGTAAAATTATTGTCTGTCTGTCTGTCTGTCTGTCTGTCTGTCTGTCTGTCTGTCTGTATAACCGCTATAGAAACAAAAACTACTCGACGGATTTTAACGAAACTTGGTACAATTATTTTTCATACTCCTGAGCAGGTTATAGTATACTTTTCATCACGCTACAATCAATAGGAGCAGAGCAGTAAAGGGATTCCGATTGGATTTTTACAACTCAATTTTGAGGCACTTTCCGATAAGCTAGCAGACTGAAATTTTGCACATGCTCTGAGTTCTGATGAAAATACATGACTAGCTAAGAAACGTCATTACAAATCCAATATGGCGGCCTACCCAAGATGGCGGACTGGCTGTTTGAAATCCACCCCCATGATATGAGTATCAAATGAAAGGGTTTGCTGTCAGGAATACGAAATAAAAATAGTCACGTGATTTAAATCCAATATGGCGGACGTCCAAGATGGCAGACAGGCTATTTGAAATGCACCCCTATGATATGGATATCAAATGAAAGGGTTTGCTGTCGGGAATACGAACAAAATAGTCACGTGACTTAAATCCAATATGGCGGACGTTCAAGATGGCAGACTGGCTGTTTAAAATCCACCCCCATGATATGGGTATCAAATGAAAGGGTTTGCTGTCAGGAATACGAAAATTTAGTCAGGTGACTTAAATCCAATATGGCGGACGTCCAAGATGGCAGACAGGCTATTTGAAATGCACCCCTATGATATGGATATCAAATGAAAGGGATTGCTGTCGGGAATACGAAAAAAATAGTCACGTGACCTAAATCCAATATGGCGGACGTTCAAGATGGCAGACTGGCTGTTTAAAATCCACCCCCATGATATGAGTATCAAATGAAAGGGTTTGCTGTCAGGAATACGAAAAAAATAGTCATGTGACTTAAATCCTATATGGCTGACGTCCAAGATGGCGGACAGGCTATTTGAAATGCACCCCCAAGATATGGGTATCAAATGAAAGGGTTTGCTGTCAGGAATATGAAAAAAATAGTCACGTGTCTTAAATCCAACATGGCGGACATCCAAGATGGCGGATCGGCTATTTGAAATGCATCCCCATGATATGGGTATTAAACGAAACGGTTTGCTGAATGGGATACGAAAAAAAATATCACGTGACCTAAATCCAACATGGCAGCCGTCCCAAGTTGGCGGATAAGAAGTAAATTAAGTTTGAATATGAAGAAGACTAAAAAAAAGTATAATATTTAGTGGGTGCTCAAAGCGTGTTTTTCCCACGTTTTGTCGTTCCGGTTGGATTTTTGCAACTCAATTTTGAGGCACTTTCCGATAAGCTAGCAGGCTGAAATTTTCAGGGTACCTTCAAACCCGATGAACAAAGATAAAAATAATAAAATAATTAATAAATTTAAAAAATCTAAAAGCCCACGTTTTTAAATGTCCTAAAAATAAGAAAATAACCCTACAGGGCTGAGAGATGGGCCAATCAAAACGTGGGGGCGTATCTTTGCAAGTTACGCCCACGAGCTATACACGTCATGTAAATATCTCATAAATAATTCCTTAAATAATTTACGCCCCCACGTTTTGAGTGGCCCCTCTCTCAGCCCCGTAGGGTTATTTTCTTATTTTTAGGACATTTAAAAACGTGGGTTTTTTAATCTTCCGTCGCGTGTGCAACCCTAATGGTTAAGCTACACAGAAATCATTTATGACGGAAATTTTCTCCTTAAAATTATATAAAAAATACCCCACGACAGCATATGTCTATCTTTTATGGTTGACTCACAATAACACGTGTAACTCCCGATAGCTTAGCAGTTCGAAGCTTTCTGATTACATTTGAATACTCTTACGTTTATAACACTCTCAGTCACCCCTAATTGAAAAAGTTAACATTAATTAACTGCTCCATAAAAAAAAATCATATAAATCAGTACAGAAACACCAAAGTTATACATGAAATACGCCAATAAGCCATTGCGCGTGAATACTGAATCATGCTATAAGGATTTTTTTTGAGAATCGGTCGCCGCGCTCGACGCGTCTCGCGGCCGAAGGTATAAAATAGTCAATTTATAGAGAAAGGCTATAGGCTATATATCATCACGCTAAGGCCAATAGGAGCGGAGCGCCAATGAAGAATGCTTCGAAATCCGGGTTAAATTTAACGTTAGCCCAAAGTAACTATTCCACGCGGACGAAGTCGCGGGCAAAAGCTAGTCTATAATATGTATGTATTTAGAAATATATAAGTATGTTTATCAGGTGTCTAGTACCCAACTATCACACAACGCCATCTAGTGATGGCGTTGTGTGATAGTTGTGGAATATTATTATTATATTATATAATCGATTTGGTGTATCGAGTGTTTGATATTCGTAAGTGTCGCGCAAAACTTGAATAATCCTGGATTAATGTGCAAATCCACTAAATGTTTATCTGAAATGCGCCGTAATTCTTAAGTTTTTATTATGTTGTGTTTTGAACAAGTTTTTTTCGGGTAAATATTGTGAAATGCAATAAATTGGTTTTCCAATGATTAAAAAAGAACATGAAGGGTGTATTTCACAAAATGCAACTTGCACTGATGCATACCGTGAGTGCTAGTTCACGACGCACGCCACGGCACAAGAACTCTTTGAAAGGTCCAGATTACTGGACTCGAGGTATTCAGCTGAACCTGGAAAAATCAAGGAGTAGACGTCACGGAGCACTACGCTTCCATCTTGTGCAGGTGTTGTCAGGGCATGGTTTGGCAAATAGCTAAGTTGGAGGTGACTCCTGTATGTGACCAGGGTGGCTACAATAAAGACACAGCCCTTTGCACTCACGAGCACGTCCTGTTTTTGGTGCACCATTGCCTAATGGCAGGATGGAGGAGGAGGCGTGAAGTCGTTCTAATGCCGCCGTAGGAAGTTCTAGCGGGCGATAAATCAGGGAGTCTATTGCCGTCGCATTGCAAGGCTTCCATGAGTGGTGTCAATGTGTCAGGCTTAAGTCCTGACAACGCCAAAGAAGTTATGGTGCTCGGCACCAAGATGGGCTGCGTTATATGAGTCGCCATGCCATAAAACATGCACAAAAGCTGACATAAATAATATTCTTCAGTGAAAAAAGCCTCGAAGATCAGACAGTTGATTAAAATTTGTATAAAATATTCTTAGAAGCAATTTATCACCGGTTGAAAAATTCAATTTCCGCACATCTGCGTTGCATGAAAATGGAATAATATAGTAGGCACGTAGATATGGGGTGCTAAGACAGGTAACCTCCACGTGCGCCCGTGGACTGGAGTTCCCTCTCGGATACGTCCGTGGGGAAGACCAGTTTTTCGGGCCGGTGCACCCTGGGATGCGGGCAAAAACTCTTCCTTAGGCATTATGTGCCTAAGGGGGTCTCTTTGCCCGTATGCAAATAGCCTGTCGGGTGGACGCTCCAACGCGTGTCCCTCTGATTAGCAGAGGGCACAGCGGCGGAGCGGGCTTGCGGACGGTGAGTAATGGGTAGCTCGCCGTCCGACCAGGGACCAAGCCCGGGTCGGTGGCGCGTCGTGTCGTGTTTCGCGCGTGCCTTCATGGAGTTGTCAGCAAACTGACGGGGCCCCTCGTGGGGCCAAATGCCTGCCGGGGCCGCGGGTTTTTTCTTAACCCAGGACACCGTGGCCCCGGTACGTAAAGGGCATCCGAAGGAACACGGGTGGATTTTAGTCAGTAAGAGTCTGACAGTCCCTTCCGCCCCACCCAGGGCGGGAGGACTCATTTGATGATTTTACCACCTAAAAAAAAAAAAAAAAAAAAAAAAGGCACGTAGATAAGTAAGTAGATCTTTATATGTGAGCTCGTGGAATCTAGCAAAAGAAGTATTTTATTTGATTTCCTTAAATTCAGATAATTTGACTACAGGATTTTTATCATTAGCTCGTCGTCGTCTTAAAACCTTATCTTTTAACTGGCCTGGAATTTAAATAGAATGTCAGTCATTTTGTTCCACATTGTAATCATCATCATCATGAGTCTCTTTTCCTTATGTCCATTCATCAATGTTGGTGTGTCATGTCGTCTTAATTTTATTTTTGTATTACTCGTACCATTAGTGGCATCTATTGAAAACTTAGAAGAAGTTAAGGTTGTATGTTTGGAGGTAAATTTCGAAACTGATTATTCGAATACCAAAAATGTTTTAGCTTTGTAGCTGCCTTTCGGATATTTTCATAACAGGAGCATACAGCAGAGAAACTAATTCATGAAGCGATTGTTCAACGGCGCCTATTCGCAATTTAGATATAAATGTTTTTCGTACATTCGTAATCTCAATATTAGGTATTATTAAACCTATCTTATCACATCGTAATCAGTTGTTAAACTATTATGTTCGTTCGTTCATGAATATGTTTCTTGTCGTAATTCTTGAACTTGGGAAGTACGTGAGATATCGTTTTAAATATTCTCTAATCAGTGTATGATTACTTATCTTTGTCCTTGTTGATATAATGCCTATACAGGGTGTAAGAGACATCGACGCACAAACAGATACCATGGATCCAGGATATGATTCTGGATTTTTTTTATAAGTTTGTTTTTTTTTTAATAGAGAGGCGCGCTTAAAGTATTACAGGTACTGTGGAACTGGGCATATAATTTAGGTATACGATGACCTTTCATTATAAACATCTAAGAAGACACTATATCTAGTTTTATTTACATTGCTACTTTAAGTGAAAGTAGTGAAATAATTACTTTTTTATTAAAAATCTCATTGGGTTTGATAAGAATAACGATTATGAACAGTCTAAAGTAAAAAAAACTCCAAAAAAATTGGAAAAATCAGACGAAAAATTCCAACACGGGGGTCTAGAATCATGTCCTGTACCCTTAGCACGAGTTTTCAGTATTTGAGACGTAAAGTAAACTGGAACTTTGACAATTTCAAATTGACAATTTTCAAGGAAAAAATTAGTTCCTTCTTCGCACACCAGAGGCGCTGTTCCATTTTTCCATACAAGAAACGCTGTAAATACTGGAAAGACGCTGTAAAGTAAAAGAGTGAAAACTCGTGCTAAGGGTACTGGACATATGGTATCCGTTTGTGCGTCGATGTCTCTTACACCCTGTATATTTTGTGACAAGTGTCACACATTGTCGAATTTCTCGAATGAAAATTGCATAATGTCATAGTGACAGTTGACACTCCACTGCGTCTTGGATTAACTCCTGTTGATTTTCTTTGTTTGAGTGATTTTCAAGTGTCACTTTTTATCTCAAACACGCACTTACAACGGCTTTCCTATATCTATATGCATTCAAAAATAAATACGATATAATAAAAAGTAAATAACATTAAATAAATAAATGAAATTAAAATTGTATTTTGTTTATGAGATAGCAATTTTAGAACTTACAATTGTTCGTTGCACAATTAATTCGTGCTCTCTTGTTTGTAATTTTTGGTTATTATATTATTAAACCTTATCAAATGAAGGCTACATAAGTAAATAAATTCATTTTGAAAACTCAGACTTTATTCTGTCAACTGGTAATATACCAAAGTGACTTGCGGCATTATCACACTATATGGCAATGCTTAGCCTCTGTTCGAGGAGATTGTGTAGTTTATAAGCTCCTCAAAAAATGCGACATTTAATAAAGACTATTTTTATTTGTATGCAACTTGGAATTATTCCGTTCCCATTGCTGGGACATAGGCCGAAATCCTCCTCGGGGTACAGTGCTTTTTATTGAGTGGGTGAAGACGCTGGCAAAAGCTAGTTAGACTAATTTTATCGCAGTTCATATCATGATGCTGCTAAACCTGCCTTTTTGGACCCCAAGTCTTATTTCGTACGTACTTTTAATATCCACTGACTGCAATAAAAAGTTGGCTACTCAACGGACCGATTAATAGTAAAACTTTTTAAAGAAACCAGTGTCACGAAGAATGACATTTCTTAAATAATTAATTGGAGTGGAGTTAAGTCTTTAAAATTTATACACTTTGGAAGTTTTTATAAACTCAGTCTCATCGGGTGAATGAGATTATCAAAGTTTTTAGTACTTCGTAAGTTTAGAGTTAGCCTTAGTTATTATTTAATTTGTCGTAATGTCTCATCTGATGAAATTAAGACAGACTATATATTTAAGTAGGATATTAAAACATCTAGATGAAAAAAAGTTAAATACTTACGTACCTACTTTTCTTTTTTAAGGTGGTAGGTAAATCAAATATAAAGGTTGCCGGAAGACGCTGGATGCAGTTCACTTCCAACCGGTATATGTGGAGATCTAAAGGGGAGGCCGAATTTTCGAATAAAGTCTCCTGCAGACACACGCGATTAATCGCGCTGCGACAACGAGCCAAGCTAATTTCCACTCTAAAAATACTGCGAATGGACCGCGACATGTCGCCCCGCGCGATTAATCGCGTGTGTCTGCAGGAGGCTTTAGCGTACAAAATATATTTCTATCGGCAATTAGTTTTGAAACAAATTGTTTTGTGAAAAGTATTGAATAACAAGATAAACGTTTTGACCGTGGCGCCACGACAGTTTTTTTTTTTCAATCAAAATTTTTATTTTCGTGGTTTTATAGTAATAGAGGTTATTTACCACATAGGGTCAACAAGCAGACATACAGCAGGTAAGCATTTATGTGGTGATTAAGCCTCAAAAATAACCTTCATGACATCACATAAGTACATCCCAGAAATCGGTCACTTGTAGCAAACATGAAAACAATGGGTATGGCCGCTAATTATATTAAAAGCCGACACGTCATTGGTAGTTACACAAACAAATAA
This sequence comes from Agrotis exclamationis, assembly GCA_950005045.1. NCBI lineage: Eukaryota > Metazoa > Arthropoda > Insecta > Lepidoptera > Noctuidae > Agrotis > Agrotis exclamationis. The sequence continues at coordinate 18,451,663 of OX465427.1, read as the reverse complement.
AATATAATCTAAGTACAGAAGGCTTACTGAACGAGCAAATAGGAAAAAAAAAATTAAAAAAAATCCCACAGTCATTACAGCCCAAAATGTCTCATTTTTAGTGGTTCACCCATTACTCAAAGGTTTTTTTTATTGTTCTGGTGCTCAAATAAAGCGTATGGTTTTCTGACAAACCTGCTTTTATAGCAAAATGTACGAAGAGTTTTAAAGAAAGAAAGAAAAATCATTTATTTGACTATCAAAAAGGAGCACATAACATAAACAAAGAAAAAAAATTATAATAAAAATGAAAGTTGTTTGTTTTTCCGAATCGCTTTCGGAAGAATTCGATCTAACAGACGCGGCGTGGGTTGAGCGATATTTGTTTATTGAGTTCCTATTAACGAGTACATCATGGCTATTAGGATTGGATGGCAATCCCTTTGGCTTTAAAAGGTGGTACTTCTGCATCTTTTCCGCACAAATAAGTCAGCATTGGTCGACAGCTGCGGTCGTCAGTCACCACAAACCGACTATTATAAATTTATATTCGCGTAAACTGATTTGTATGGCTTTTGTACACCTGTCGACACACCAGCCGTTTTGAAATAAATAGGTACGGAACTTTAAAATGAATAACGTTTAATGCCGACGCCATATTGTAACAAAAAAAAAGTAGGTACTTAATAATTATTTTCTGCAAATTAATTTTCAGTAGGTAAATGTAATATTTGCTATTAGTATTTTCCTTTATTCATTTTTATACATATTTGGTTACACTTTTAAATATATTTTACAAAAAAAATCTGTAAAACAGTAAAAATAGTAAGTAATATATTTATTAAATAATTAATTCACACTAGATCACGAAAAGTAGAAGGAGGGAATGGAGGCCTTTGCCCTGTAGTGCGACGCTACAGGCTTATAATAAAAAAAGTAAAGAATTATATCTGCTAATTAACATAGTAAGTATACATGAACTTTTAAGAGGTCTTAAAGAGAACTTAACCTCAACTTAGTGGCTAAGTTGCATCTTGAATCTTAAATCTAAGATAACTAAACAAAGCTTTCGTCTTTTATTAGTCAGATTATTTGCCTCTCGAAATACTAATGTTTGTTTTAGTGTTGGAGCAACTTACTGTTTATATTATTTTCATTTGTTACGTTAAAGTTTTATGATCCCTTTAATGCTTTGTAAGTTTTCTTTTGCAAAACACATAACAATAGTAGCTTAGTTTATCTCTTATTATTTGTTCGCAGTAATGTAAATACATAACCCCTTTTTTTAGCATGGTGAAATCATCAAATGAATCTTCCCACCCAGGGCAGAGCGGGAGGGACTGTCACAATCGTACTGCATACTTGAATTATTTACTGCGTTTATTGTACGGACAATTGAAAAAGTGCCTCTAGTGTACGAATGTTTACGTCACAAAAACGAGCATGGAAAAATGGTGCCAAAGTATAAATAGGTACATACCAAAAACTTCGAATGAAACTTGTTTCAATTTAATTCCATGCCTGGATCGTCGATAGTCATTATGTCTGCAAAGTTTCCACTGCAAAAAATAAAAATAGTTTTTATACGTACGAAATAATATAAATAAAAGAGTCAGAGGGCAGTCTGGCAGTTTGTTGTGAGACCTTGACTGTCGCCTCACGCTCAAAATAACAGCCATTTATTTATAAAAATAAAATCTGAATACCTAGGCACTGACAAACATTTGTTATTCCAATGATAAATGTAAACAGGATTAAAATGAAAAAAACAAAAAACATTTAATAAATATAATATAAATAAAAAAAATCAATTAATTACAAATAAATGGCAGATTGTGAGGAACTACTTAATCACTAAGCGCTCATCATGGGTCAAACCCGGACCTTACTTTCCCAATCGAAAACGAATCTTTTTGTTTACTGATAAAGTTTAAAATTTATTATTGTTCATGTTGTGAATTGTTGTTCTGGCCCAAAGGGTGGATGAAACTAAAGAACGCACTTGCACATCTTTCCACACTTTTGTTTTGCAGCCTTTGTCGACGGAAAAAATTACAAAATGACAATTTAGACATATTTATATCGTCCTAAACATGGCAATGTTAAACATTTAGAAAATAGTGTGTGTATTCTTCAATCTTCCACGAGTTATGCCGTACTCTGATAATGTATGTTGCTGACATACTCCATTAACTTCGTCTAATCTAAAAACCCTGTTCCTAAAAACTTCATTCAAAATGTTATCCACAAAACCTACTAATATAATACAATTATTTTATATTATACCTATAATTTCCTCGATTTACAACAATAAAAACCGCTATAGTTCAAAAAACACCAAAGAAATCCCACGTAAGTGCTCTTAGGAATTCACCAACAACACACAAGTCGTCAAATCAACTTTCAATGAAACTTTCCATTGCACCTTTTCCACGACAAAACGTCCTTTTAGCAGAATTGGAAAACCTCCGCAGAACTGCTGTTGTTGTCCAACACAATTAAAACGAAGTACTGGAACTTCAACCTTAGATATTTGAAGACAAGGTTTGTTTTTGTTTACGTTGAGGTTTTCTTAAGACCTCGTTTTTTTACCCTATTTTACGGTATGCGTCTTCTGCTTTCCACTTTTTAAGCCGATTTCAATAAGAAGCTTTTGAAAGTTTTAATAAACTGTGAGGTTGGTTTACGTCCGAGCGCTTCTTTGAACATTTTCTTCTGGTAGTTATTAATTGTTGCGGCACTTGTGTTCTTTGGCGTAATTTGAAACTGTTTTCCTTGATCATTTTGGTAGAAATAAAGAGGTGTGACTCCAAAGTTTGTAAAGAAACATTTTCTAGGAGTCAAAGGCATTTTATATTTTACATTAATAGTTGGTATTATAAAGGTTGTCAACCCGCACTGAACCCTCGTGGTTGATTACGGCCTCTATCACTGAGAGGAGGTTTGTGCCCCAGCACTGGGACAAAACATTTGGCTAGGCATAAGTATCCCACTGATAGCTAGGAAAAGGCCTCCCCATATTTATACAAATTCTCTTTTCACGCGCCATCTCGTCTCCTCTTTCCTGGACGAATATTACTGGCTGGATACATTTTAAATGGATAAAGAACTTAGGTAGGTAACATGGAATGTTCTGAATTTAAAACAATAGGACTCATTCCCACAGAAAGTTACGAGCGGGCTCAGCATGCAAAATGAGAATTAGGCCAATTTGAATACAAGGTCGAATGAATTAGGCGCAGATTTCGACGGTCAATGTCATGATGTTATGTGATAGTGAATAATGTTTTCAATTTATATATTATGTAATATGTAGTTTAGGTATAGGTACGGTATACCATAAATTTTGTCAAATATATTTTGAGGCCGGGAAAATACTAGGAGGCTGGTTGAATTAATACCGCAACTTCACTTGGTCGTCTCCCCGTATTCGGGAGCTTAAACGACTTGAATGGAATTCGAGTACCAGATGCAATGATTATTATTGCAAGCAATTTGAATGAAAAATGGGATGAAAAGTGATTGTCCAAAAAACGGGCGTACTCGACACACTTTGGTCGTTTGCCCGAATTCCATTGGCAATGGAATTCGTCAGAAATCATCGTTATCCATAGATGTTTGTTTCTTCTTAAATAAATTATATGAAGTACCCATAGTGCTACTCATTATCTCAAAATAAATTCATAAATACCTTTTTCATGTTTCATAATCATCTAAAGCGCATCACACACGGCTAAGATACGATAATATTTTATCTTAAGATACCATATCGCTCGCCATACTATTCAATGGACCGTCACACACGACGAAGATAAGATATCTTTCATATTTTCGTATCGTAAGATAGAGAGCGATATTCGTATCTTAAGATGTAAAATATATCGTAAGATAACATCTTAAGATAGAAAATATATCGTAAGATACCATCTTAAGATAGAAAATATATCGTAAGATATTAAATATATCGTAAGATGACATCTTAAGATACAAAATATATCGTAAGATAACATCTTAAGATATAAAATATATCGTAAGATAACATCAGATGCAAATACGGGGTGTTGTTAACTTCGTTGGTACGAAATAGTAGTGTTCAAAGTTGCTATATGGCAATAACTTGCTTAATCATATTTTACTTGCTATTTTATAGCATGCTATTTTAGTAGGTTCACTAGGTAGGTGCGAATAAAGCAAGCCCAGTGACTGTTTGCTGTAGTTGCATGCTATAGGTACAAGAAATTAAGAATATTACATCGCGTTTATGAATTCATTACGATAAAATGGAGCAGTAAAAAAACCGGCCAAGTGCGAGTTGGACTCGCCCATGAAGGGTTCCGTAGTAGCAAGCATAGATTAGGGATATAATTATATTGAGATTAGTAAGTGATATACACAAACAATAAAAATAACTTTGTTTTTCATAGTGTTTGTACGAATGGCAAAGTTATATTAATTGCGGTTTTTGTAAATGTACTATATCTTAAAAAAACTGCTAACTGTATCTCATCCAAACCAATTTTCGTTGGAAGTTTTTGTTGAGGTCTACATTATATATTTTTTTTTAGTTTTATGATTTTCTTATTTTAGAAGTTACAGGGGGGGGGGACACACATTTTACCACTTTGGAAGTGTCTCTCGTGCAAACTGTTCAGTTTAGAAAAAAATGATATTAGTAACCTTAATATAATTTTTAAAGATCTATCCATAGATAACCCACACGTATGGGTTTGGTGAAAAAAAAAAAAATTGAGTTTCAATTCTAAGTATGGGGGGCACCCCGAAATTTGTTTTGTTTTTATTTTTGTGTGAAAATCCTAATGCGGTTCACATAATACATCTACCTACCAAGTTTCAACAGAATAGCTGTTATACTTTCGACAAAAAGTGGCTGTGACATACGGACGGACAGACAGACAGACATGACGAATCTATAAGGGTTCCGTTTTTGCCATTTGGCTACGGAACCCTAAAAAACCAATGAACTTTCCTTCATACTTTTCAGGCTTAGGACTGTCTATAATTGATTTTACATTGTCGCATGTTTGTATTTTGTTTCTCAATATCTCTTTGAACTAAACTGTGAAGTGCGTCGAACTCTTCTCTTGACATTTTAAAATACTCATGGAACTTTTTTTCTGAAAGATCGTCAAAAATTTTGAATTCCCCACGATCTTTCCTATTTTTAATGTGAGTTTCGACCCAAATTGATCTTCTTCTGGAGTGTGCCAGAACCATGTGCAAATCGAATTCAAAATCGTAATCGTCATCCGTAGAGCTATCCAGTAAATCTAGCAGGCAAGCATGAGCCATAGTTAAAACACCCTGTATTTATTCGTTCAACAAAGGACGCGACCGTGCGATCGCGACGAATATCGTAAGATAACATCTTAAGATAGAAAATATATCGTAAGATACCATCTTAAGATAGAAAATATATCGTAAGATAACATCTTAAGATAAAATATTACAGTATCGTATCTTCGTCGTCTGTGATGGCCTAAGATATATTAATATAACATCTTAAGATAAAATATTATCGTATCTTAGCCGTGTGTGATGCGCTTAATGAGTCCTCCTGTTTCATCAGTTGCCTTTTGCGTTCCAGGGACCTGGTAACTTTCAGAGGTATTACACAACCTTTTAAACATCTATTGAGTTATCAAGCAACCTTCAAGTTACATACCTTCTTATATTATTATCTTCTTGTACCTAAAGCCTACTTAAGTAGGCTCTTCAATCAGTAAAACATTTATTTCAACAAAATAAAAGAAAATGAACGACGAGAGAGATAATTATAAGGTACGTACCTAATCCCAGACTCGCTGAAAAGGAAAATTGCCTTTAAATGTTTTTTCTGCTAACTACCTGTAATATCGAAGTAAAAGTATTTATTTAGGATTTTTCTTTCCGTATTCAGTTAAAACAGCCGTTTGATCTTAATTTAGGAAGTTGAAGAAAATTGTAAATTGTTGTAGCTTTCAAAACAATTTCTTTTATCAAGTTTACACTTTTTATTTTTTAGAAGTAGGTACCTATAACAAAATTGTTGTTATTTTCTTAGTTTTGCATTAATTTTGATTTGATTGTTTTGATTTGATTTTAATTTGATTTTAATTTAATTTGAGTTTTAAAATTTGACTTAATTAATTTTAATTTAATTTTGATTTGATTTAATGTAATTTGCATCAAGTTTGTTTTAATTTAATTAATTATTTTTTTTTGGTTGTTTTATCATTACTAACATAGTTATAAGATTCTTAATTGTTTACTAACCCACTATGGATGTTACATGTCCGAATTAAAGAGTATTTTATTTTATTTTATTTATTTATTAATTCCCCATTTTTTCAAGCGTTGAAGGCATTAAAGTTCTATGAAGTGCTGTACAATAAGGAGTTATTTTATTATTTATTTAAATAAATTCACTGACCCACACTAGAAATATACCTGTATCCTGGGTGCGTTTACAAACATACAAACTCACATGCACGAACACCCAGATTCGGAACAATTACTTGTAGGTCATACAAATAATTTTGTTCTGTGCGTGGATCGAACTCGCAATACGCTGCGTAGCAGTCGATCACTTAGCCACTGCGCCAACCGTGCCGTCAAAATGGGTTTGCTCTTAGCCTCAATATAATCCAGAAGCAAAGATGAGGCCTAAGATACAGCAAGTTCACCTATAAGGAACTGGTGCTTCTGTGCGACGACGGAACATAGTCAAAGTGACGCTCGGTATCATAATAGGCTATTTGACTAAAAAATTCTAATTAATCCGTCAGTTAGATTATCAAATAATATTTGACCCGTATTTTTCTTTTTTTACGCAAACCAAAATTGACGGAGATATGATGCTTTCAAAATTGCCAATACGTCACAATTTAGTACATTTTTCCCACGTTTTTACTGAATTCTGACGTCACGAGCCCCCACTCTCGAGTCTTGATGTGTTATATCTTGGTAAATATTCATTGATTTTACATAAGAAAAAAATGTGTCCGTTATTTTTCAAAACTCTAAATAATGGATTTATTAGATTTATAATTTATTGATACTGTCAAATAGCCTATTATTATGGTGGTCTAAGCCAAGCCCTGATGAGGCCTATCACCGTCAGTGGAATCGTTCAGCTGATGTAAATCCCAAGAGGTAAATCCCACCCAAAATTTCCTCAACATTTCTCTCAAGGTTGCGGGACTTTCTTATCAGGTAACCGTGACCCTGGAACGTAAAGGGCTATTGAAGGATCACCGTGGATTTTAGTCATTACAAGTCTGATGGTCCCTCCGTCCCGTTGATCATTTGATGATTTTACCAAGATAATAAAAAAAAGAAAGCTGGGAAAGTTGGAGAGAAAGCTGCCAAGCTGAAATGGGACTGGGCTGGCCACGTATGTCGAATGCCATACAATCGCTGGGCAAAACATACATCCGATTGGGTGCCTGAAGGGAGAACTCGACGTCGTGGCAGGCCCAAGCGAAGATGGCGAGATGACTTGGACCGCTTCATGAAGGACTGGAGCACGGTCGCAGAAAGCCGTGAGAAGTGGAAAGAGTGGAGGGAGGCCTTTGCCCAGCAGTGGGACACTATGGGCTGATATAATAAAAAAAATAATAATAAAAAGGTAACAAGTAGCCTGTGGTGCCGTAGCCCCTGTGGACCGCTAAGAAGTAGATCCCAGCCATCCAAAATTTCCCCCAACGTTTTTTAAAGTGCATTCGTATTTAATTAAAGTTTAACCTCATCTTAAACAGAATGTATGCAGCGATAAGCACACATTGCAGTTATCAGTTCAACGAGTTAATTAAGAAGTTGCATTAACTTGCAACTTTGTCTGAGGCAACTGAAGCGACGCCGACGAGTCGAGAAGTTTCCACGAAATAAATTACAGAACTCGCATCTCTCAGCAAATGGAAACTCACTAAAATGTTCAGTTCATTTTGTTTGTTGATGTTTAATTACTTTATGTACTTGAAAGAGCTGAAATGGTACTGAGTTTGCAGTAATTATTGAGAACTGTACCCTGAGCACGAATTTTCAGTATTTGAGACGTAAAGTAAACTGGAACTTTGACAACTTCAAATTGACAATTTTCAAGGAAAAAATTAGTTCCTACTTCGCACACCAGAGGCGCTGTTCCAGTTTTTCATACAAGAAACGCTGTAAATACTGAAGTAACGCTGTAAAGTAAAAGAGTGAAAACTCGTGCTCAGGGTACTGTACCCTGAGCACGAGTTTTCAGTATTTGAGACGTAAAGTAAACTGGAACTGTGACAACTTCAAATTGACAATTTTCAAGGAAAAAATTAGTTCCTACTTCGCACACCAGAGGCGCTGTTCCATTTTTCCCACGTTTTTATACACTCACTTTTCTTGTTTGTTTGTTTGTATGTTTGTTTGTTTGTCGTTCCGGTTGGACTTTTGCAACTCAATTTTGAGGCACTTCCCGATAAGCTAGCAGGCTGAAATTTTGCACACGCTCTGAGTTCTGATGACAATGCATGACTAGCTAAGAAACGTCATAACAAATCCAATATGGCGGCCTCCCCAAGATGGCGGACTGGCTGTTTGAAATCCATCCCTATGATATGGGTATCAAATGAAAGGGTTTGCTGTCAGGAGTACGAAAAAAGTAGTCACGTGACTTAAATCCAATATGGCGGACGTCCAAGATGGCAGACAGGCTATTAGAAATGCACCCCTAAGATATGGATATCAAATGAAAGGGTTTGCTGTCAGGAATACGAAAAAAATAGTCGCGTGTCTTAAATCCAATATGGCGGACGTCCAAGATGGCAGACAGGCTATTTGAAATGCACTCCTAAGATATGGATATCAAATGAAAGGGTTTGCTGTCAGGAGTACGAAAAAAATAGTCACGAGACTTAAATCCAATATGGCGGACGTCCAAGATGGCAGACTGGCTGTTTGAAATCCACCCCCATGATATGGGTATCAAATGAAAGGGTTTGCTGTCAGGAATACGAAAAAAATAGTCGCGTGACTTAAATCCAATATGGCGGACGTCCAAGATGGCAGACAGGCTATTTTTGAAATGCACTCCTAAGATATGGATATCAAATGAAAGGGTTTGCTGTCAGGAGTACGAAAAAAATTGTCACGAGACTTAAATCCAATATGGCGGACGTCCAAGATGGCAGACTGGCTGTTTGAAATCCACCCCCATGATATGGGTATCAAATGAAAGGGTTTGCTGTCAGGAATACGAAAAATATAGTCATGTGACTTAAATCCAATATGGCGGACGTCCAAGATGGCGGACAGGCTTTGAGGCACTTCCCGATAATCTAGCAGGCGGAAATTTTCAGGGTAGCTTCAAACCCGATGAACAAAGATAAAAATAATAAAATAAGTAATAGATTTTAAAAAATCCAAAAACCCCCGTTTTTAAATGTCCTGAAAATAACCCTACGGGGCTGAGAGAGGGGCCACTCAAAACGTGGGGGCGTATATTATTTAAGGGATTATTTATGAGATATATTTATATGACGTGTAATAGATCGTGGGTGTAACTTGTAAAGATACGCCCCCACGTTTTGAGTGGCCCCTCTCTCAGCCCCGTAGGGTTATTTTCTTATTTTTAGGACATTTAAAAACGTGGGTTTTTAGATTTTTTAAAATCTATTTTTCATACAAGAAACGCTGTAAATACTGGAAAGACGCTGTAAAGTAAAAGAGTGAAAACTCGTTCTAAGGGTACTGAAATTTTTTGTTGCAATACACATTTAAACCTGATTCTGAGCCCTTATCACGAGTTTTCACTAGTTCACTTTACAGCGTCTTCCCCGTATTTACAGCGTTTCTTGAATGGAAAAATGGAACAGCGCCTCTGGTGTATGAAGAAGGAACTTCCTTGTTTGTCAATTGACAATGTCAAATCTCCAGTACCCTTAGCACGAGTTTTCATTCTTTTACTTTACAGCGTCTTTTCAGTATTTACAGCGTTTCTTGTATGGAAAAATGGAACAGCGCCTCTGGTGTGCGAAGAAGGAACTAATTTTTTCCTTGAAAATTGTCAATTTGACATTGTCAAAGTTCCAGTTTACTTTACGTCTCAAATAATGAAAACTCGTGCTAAGGGTACTGAACACTGGAAATGTCATTTTACTGACTGGAATTAATAATCAAACTGTAGTTCACTTTAGGTACAGCAGCGTCTCCCCAGTATTTACAGCGTTTCTTGTACGGAAAAATGAAACCGCGCCTCTGGTACCTATGCGAAGAAGGAACTAATTTTTTCCTTGTTTGTCAATTGACAATGTCAAAGTTCCAGTTTACTTTACAGAAGAATAACTGAAAACTCATGATAAGGCCTCTGTTTCTATCCATCTTCCTAATGTTACAATAGTAGTGCGAAAGTTTGTGATAATGTGTGTTTGTTACTCTTTCACGCTAAAACTCCTGAACGGATTTGGATGAAATTTTGTACACAGATAGTTTATGACATTTTTATCCTGATTTTATGTTCCCGTGGAATAATTTTTGAGTTATAGCGGGCGGAGCCGCTGGCAACAGCTAGAAGTTGATAAAATTGAAATAAAAATAAAATAAATTTATTCAATGAGCAACGCGAAAAATACAGTGAACAGAGAAGAGTATAAAGAAGAATTTAAACCGAACAGAATAATAAATAAGAGTTTGATATTCCCAATAAAAATTGGGAAGTTGTAGCATAAAAATAAACTTTGACGTCGAAGATCTCTGTATTTCCAGCGATAACAACAGTTTTTTTTTTAAGAATTTAGTAGGTTTTCCATTTTTTTAAAACTTTAACCGAACCATTATTTAATTTTATGTCTATATTTTAAATAATCTAAAGAAAAGCAGTAAAATAAATGCCCATTCGCAGCTTACGTCACATTTCAACACAAATGTCATTTTTTCAATTTTCAATCTTATTGACGCTCCATAGTGGTGACAATAGTTTACGCGGTCATAAGCGATTAAAATCGTAGTCAGTCCGCGTCTTAAGTTTAGTATCTTGTTGTAAATATTTAGTTTTATTTATTTTTAAATTTCTGGCTTTAGTTACCTATGTATATAATCTATATAATTAATATTAAATGCTATAATAAAAAAAAGAATTAAAAATAATTTCATTAATTAAAGTAATTTTACGAGTGTCGTACTGAATTTTATCAATATTTTCAGTCATAGGGGGATAAAACGGAGTTCAGAGTGTTAAAAATATTTTACGATCAAAGATTTTAATTACTTTTTGGGTATTTAATATACTCTGTATTTAGATCTGTTTATTCCAACAATTATTTCAGTTATCGTCAGAATTCGTCGTTGTGCAGAATTTCAGCAGTGTTCGTACCTACTAAGCAGCATCTCATTTAGCCTTTGCCCTCCAACAACGGGGGTGCAATACTGTTTAGTTGGCTGGTGCGCACGCACAAATAACGAGTCCACTGCTCACATGTGCGCGTACAAAAGTATCCAGGTGTGCGCGAACATTACTAGAATGTGCGTTTACAATTTGTTTTTGTTTGCTTGAGTGAGTCTACCAGGTGGCCTACTATGAGTCTTTAGGCTGTGGGAGAGAGACATAGCTATACAAGTCGTCTAGTGCCATCTCCTTTCCTGAGCGCAACTATAACTGACGGTTTAAGATGTCATGGTACTGAAGCGAACATTTCTTCCGCGAATTCGGATACCGGTGGAATCCCATCTTCACAGTAACATAAGCTGCTGAATTAATAAAGCTGGATATTTCAGCTGCGTGAATAATGAATGAGGGAAATGAGCGCTCGTTCGTAGCCATTATCATTGTACACCCACCATTTAATATTATGTACTCCCACACTTCCATACCTAATGTTGCTTGTGTCTTTTATATTTATAAGCTGACCCGACAGACGTTGTTTTTTCTTTACTATGAATATTGGTTTAGTAAATGAATTGAATGAATTTCAATAATAAGAAAATATGTCACATGCTGGATAATTTAATAAGAGCTTTTTACACTGTCGAAAGAGTCAAGGTTACATTAGAAAAGTTAACATTGTCGTTTAGTTTTCTAGTATTTTCTAACTATCCTCGCTACTTTATTTTTATTTATTAGAAAAGAACTAGGAACTGTGCAGCAGACAAAAATCCAGATATCTTCAGGTTAATGAAATATAATGTAATGTATTTTATGTATGACTAGCTTCTGCCCGCGACTTCGTACGCGGATCCTGTTGCTCATGCCAGCGACAACTGGGTCGTCAAAGTCAAAGTTCTGAAACGTCTGATATCGAATTCTAGGAGCCCGGAGACGGGACAACAACGGGATGCGCGAGACGATTCGAGACGTTCCAGACCTTTCATTTTTGTAAGTCAACAGGAAATGCCCATCAGACTAAACAACTTTTACTCGGCGACCTCCCTGACGGCGTCGGCGTAACATATTACGCCGCTCACCCTGGCGGAGGGAGAGTCGCACCAGGCGGCGGCCGACCTGGTGACGCAAGTGGTTGCGACGGTCATTGATAGGATATGGCAGTTGGGGCTCGACGTGGCGCTGCACAAAATAGAGACCATGTGTTGCCATGCTGAACGCGCCAAGGTCGGAGTCCCACATAACAATGGGAGGGGTTCGAATCGCTTCGGGAGGACGATGAAGTACCTGGAACTCGTCCTCGACAGCCGGTGGAACTTCAGGGAGCATTTCCAGAGCTTAGCCCTAAAGCTGAACCGGGCAACAGCCGCTCTCAGATGACTCCTGCCCAATCTCAGCGGGTCAAACGTCTCCTGCCGGAGGCTGTACGCCGGTGTTGTGCGATCCATGGGCCTCTGCGGGGCCCCCGTGTGGGCCCTGAGCATCCGGATGCGACCACTAAAGCTGGTCACATGCCAGAGGGTCATATTATGGCTATCCGGATGATCCGAGGATACCGCACGATCGCCGGCGAATCGGTCAACCTCCTTGCCGGATTGCTGCCCTGGGATCTGGAGGCGACTGCCCTCCAGCACGGAGCCCCCAGCATGGAGGCGCAGCGCCGGGGTGAATTCGGAGGAAGAGCTCCGGCGCAATCTCAGGGCAGTATGGAGGGAACGACCGCCGCATTTGAGATCCGGGCACGCCGCAATCGCGGCGGTAAGACTCCTCTTTGAGGAGTGGCTGGGTAGGCATCACTGACCTACCGCATGACGCAGGTCCTCACCGGACACGGAAGTTTCAGGAGGTACCTGTGTCTGATAAGGAGGGAAGAAACGCCTGGGTCTCACCACTGCGAGGAACACCCGGAGAACATGGTGAGGCATACGGTTCAAGACTGTCCCGCTTGGGCAGACCACCGCCGTGTCCTCACGGCGGCGATAGGCGGAAATCTCTCGCGTCCAGCATTGGTCGAGGCCATGCTGTGGGGCGAGACGGAGTGGGAAGCGGTCGCCTCCTTCTGCGAAGCAATCATGCTCGCTAAGGAAGAGGCGCGCTGCGTGAGGGAGAGGACAGCGTCTTCCCTCCACCCTAGCCGCAGTGGTAGATGCCCATGGCTATGGACGTCGGCAGACGATCTGCGGCCACCGTAGGCGCGGCATGCGGCATGCGGGCGGCGAGTAATGGGCGACTCGCTGTCCGACCATGGACCATGCCCGGATCGACGGCCCGTTGTGTTCCACGCGCGCCTCAAAGATTGTCAGCATTATGACGGGGCCCCCCTCTAGAGGGCCAAAGCCTGCCTGGGTCGCGGGACTTATCCCATTACCGTGACCCTGAAACGTGAAGGGTTATAGAAGGACACCCTGGATTTTAATCAGTATGAGTCTGACAGTCCCGCCCGCCCTGCCGTAGGTGGGAGGACTCATTTGATGAATTTACCACGTTAAAAAAAGACGTCATTCCTATAGTTTCTATAGTGTCGCTAGGCGCTTGGAATTCCACAACAGGTGTTCCAGATCTTCAATTTTTATACGTGAACAGAGAGTGCTCATCCTCATCAGGCTGAACAACTCTTGCTAAGACGAATTCCTGTATAGTAAATGAAATCGTGTACCGCCGCGCCGCACCCGCCATGTCCCTGCATTTTAAATCTGTAATATCTTCGAAAATATTCATTTAAATTATATGCTGTAAAAGGCCATATTGATCTATATTACATGCACAATTTATTTAAGGTACTTAAATGGATAAGGATTAATGCTGTATTACTTAAAATCACTTTTTCTTAAATAATCCATTATTTTAGTAAAGTAAAGGATAAAAAATAGTTATTGTGGGTTATCCCTAAGAGATAGACATATACCATCGCGGACTTTATTGTAGACCTTTTTAAGGTGTATAGTACTGTAGTACATCATTTTGATCTATCTCGTAGGGTTCAGCCAGCGTTTGCAATGTAAGCGCAAAAAAATGAGTTTATTTACGACCTTACAAAACCTCTAAAATTATCAGAGTTTCTCTACGATATTATGCATCTATTATACATAAAAACCTTCCTCTTGAGCCACTCTATCTTCTAAAAAAAAACCGCATCAAAATCCGTTGCTTAGTTTTAAAGATCTAAGCATACAGGGGGACAGGAATCGGGAAGCGACTTTGCTTTATACTATGTAGTGATAATTAAACTTATAATGAAAAAATTGGGATTTTTTCCTCTTACATTGGGAGGTAAGGAGATTTTAAAACGCAATCTTTGAAACTTCACTGTCTTAAAAAAAGTCGAATATAGATTAATAGTGAACAATGACAGGTTCACTAATATAATCTATATTCGACTAATCGTTTTATAATTATTTAGGAATAAAATTATATCGAAGGACATAAGTTTACTAGAAGCTATAAAAAGAGGTAACGCCACCAGTCTCTTGGGCACATTACCAGCTGACAGGCTTGAGGATGAATTTTTCGATGCTCTATTATAGTTTACTTTAGTTTTATTTTAATTTAGTATTTTTATATTTCTATAGTTTAATTAATACATATTTAAATTGTTTACTAGAAACATATAAAAGATACGACAACTGCCTACGTTTAACTAAGTAATTAAGAGCTGTAATTAAGGTGGGGTCATTTCCCTCGTGTCTGCAATCAACATAAAAGAAAAGAATCGCTCCCTAACTTTTCCGATACTTCCGTCTCAAGGAATAGTGATCAAATGGAATGCTAAGTCGGGGGTAAACTAAAAAGTATAGTTATTATAACGGACAGGTGAAGGAGGAATTAAAAAAAAATAGAAAATGTGTCTATTTACTTATTTTTCCCCTAAGATGCCCTTTTATCTCTGCATCACCCGAAGGTAGACTGGCAAAAAATGCCTACGACATTAAGTCCGCCGTTGTACAACAATGTGCATAAAGTTTTATAAATAAATAAATAAGATGCCGTATTAACTGTTACATTTAGTATGCCCTTAATCAAAAACAAAGCTCTAGTCACGGCCATAAACTATTATAAAGATCACGCATCATCAAAAATCCATATATTGTTTGCATTGTGTTCGTACTTTGTTTTGTGTCCCATATCTTTTCATAAACTGACAAAACTTTGATTTGGCAGTTTACATCGTAAGTATCACTAAGTAGTCACCTAGGGAGAATTATACGTATAATTTTGTAATACTCCATTTGTTATATATTCTTTGTTCTTACGTACGGCATAGTTACAAACGTAACTAGTTCAACGTCTACAAATCTCTAATTTATTATTCATGAAAGAGTATTGATTCATCATGTATCTTTCATTGTTTGGCCAATATTGATTTATGGTGGCCATTTTATATGATTTGATGTGTATGGGGGCTTTGGGTTTCTTTCAGCGAACGGGAATGGTTGATGTCTTAAGGTTTCTTTTTAAATTGCATAAAAAAGAAAGAAAAAAAAAAACGAAAATTGAACAGAATCTGTAGCGTTGTGTGCATTCCTTGAAAGGTTCATACTTACTTTGCAATGATTTTAAACCTGCTAACTTAAGGTCAGAACTGAATTGTTTTGAAGAAATCGGATTGTAAACATAAACATAAACTGTTAGAAATCAAAAGTTGGTTAATCTAAAGAAAGTTGTAAGAAATCTGTTTATGTGTAATTTGATATGTTTGGATTTAATGATTCGAAAAAGAAAAAGGCCTGAGAACGCTCTAAAGTTCTTAATCTGTTTGTTTTTTGTATTGTACATATTTTCTAAATAAAACTTTTCAGGTACTACTTCATTATCTCATCCCTATTCTGTCTTTCAAGTTCCTTTCTATTTTCCCAATCTTGAATTTTTATAACCGAAAACAAACATGTCAATCTGCCGTAATACCAATAATTAATTTACCGTCATAGAAGTAAAGTTGCTAAAAGAACTAATCGCCCACACAAACGCTTGCATAATTAAAACAAAAACTACCAACTTCTCCAGCAGAAAATTACTAACTGATCAAAGATTACTACAGAATTCCGTAACAGCTATATAATGAATTTGAGAAACCATCCCGAACTCCTGGCCGTCATCAACGTCCAACTGTTTTAATTGATTTCCTCGAATCTCGAGCGAAAATGTATTGATTGATCGAATTACATTAAAGTTTCGTCACTCGAGAATTCAAGATTCCTTACCGTCGGGAGAAACGTGAAAGTTCTGGTCTGCAAAAGTTTTCAATTCGCGTTCATTTTGTTTACGTTCCATTTATTAAATTAATTTTCTCTGTAGTAGTAATGAAACCGTACAATGTATTTGTATTTACTTTGTGTTATTAACACACGTTCTATCTTTAATGAGAATGCCTTACGTAATCGTTCTGTTTCATTGACGCCATTTTGTGTTGTTCGCTATGCTATTTGAAAACAGAACGTAACGCTGGCTGTGTTTAATTTGAATCTTTATTGCTGTCTGTTTTCACAAAATTATAATACAACATTTTAGTAGTAACTACTCAAAATAACAATTTATTTTAGAATATAGTAACTGCTACCTGTAATATAATGACTACATGGTCTCTTTTTATGGTCGCGGAACTGTCCTAAAAAGGCACTGTGGGCACTGTGCCCAGAAACGCACAGGGCAACCGAAGGAACAAGTGGGATTTTAGTCAGTGAGAGTCTGACAGGCCCTTTCACTCCACCCAGGGCGGAATGACTCATGTGATGATTTTACCAGCTCAAAAAAAGTACTTAAGGCGCTGTACATAGCGAACACTTTGTATACGTCTAGATTTTCGTCACATAGTTAGCCGTATCTGTACATATCACAAGCTAGAAAAAAAATACAGTGTACCGTCAAATATATAAAAAAAAGACTTACACAAAAACAATTTACAAAAGTGGTCTAGAACTACGAACAAAAAATCTTCAATATGACCACGAAAAAAATGTTTCTTCTCGAAATTTTCTCAAAATCATTTTTTTTATAACTTTATCAGAGGAAATTTCATAGACTAAACACATATAACTTTTAAACTCAGAACTGTAATTTTTTAAATATTCAATTATAACTGCGAAATGTCTTAAATTGCTTCTTTAATTTGCCCGCCGCTGCTTTACCACCGTGACTACCTAAAGATTTTTTTTTAGACCATAGATGTATTTGTTGATTACAGTAAGCAGTCTGTGAAGAGCTGGTGTCTATTATAGGTGTTAACCCGAGTTACAGATCACCAGCTTTGGGCAGCAAAGATTAGCTACGTACAGCGCCTTAAGCACTGAACTTAATTTCAGCAAACAAAAAGTACACATCATACCTGTTAACTTCGAGGTTAATGGCACACGTAAACAGCATCCCAAATAAACGTCATTTCGCAGTAAGTGGTTTGATCAAAGGATTATTGAACGGAATGGCGAATGTCGATAAACCTCATTGAGAGCAGGAACACCTGTTTCGGATGCTGTATAGCCGTCATACAAAGTACAGATGAAAGTAAAGCTACTGAAAATTCACCTTTATTACGTGTGATATAAAGTATGATTTTCTTTAAGTGTAGTTGATGCATGGACGTGGTTTTTCGGTGAATGGACAGTGCAATTTTATTCGATTAAAAGCAAAACATTGGAATACGAGCTTTATTTTCGGGGCTGCAAAGTTGCACTTCTAAAATGAAGAAGACATTGCAGAATCATTCGAATTAAGGTAAGCCATTGAAATGTGAGTTTTAAAATAGTAGTTGATGGGTAGATGAAGCTTTTTGATGTGCGAATGGACAGTATGCAACATCATTCTATATTAAGCGGTGAAGTAGGCCACCAAATTCTCTTATTATAAATGAACTATGGATGAAAAATCGCGTTTATTCATTTATTTTTCATTGTAGTCCACCCTATTTCTTCACTTACCCTTTGCGTTTCAGGGCCGCGTTGTCCTTTTATAACAGTCTTGTGATCCCGGCAAGCGTTTGGCCCTAAAATAACCTTATAAAGATTTGTAACTTACAGTAGGTATAGAAAAAAGTAAAGAGTTTTTATTTCTATAAATGGGTTACAAAATATGCATGACTGTCTTTAAAAATAGACTACCAATTTCAATCTTAATTATCAAAGCAAAAGCTAATTTGATTCAATAAATACATTTCAGTTACGTCTAGCTTTATTTATAAAATAGAACTACAATAACAAAAGGCTAAATTACAATGCTTGTTTAAAATTAGATTTTCCTCGAATATAATTGAAATTTGAACGTGAGTAAGTGAAGGAAATAAAGCTTAAGGACAAAGCTAGGTTTAAAACTGAATTATAGACTGGCTTATTAAATTGGGTTTCAAGAGTGGATTTGTATATTGGTAGATATAGACAGTTAGGTACCAACCCGTCTCTGCTTTAAATAGATTTTCAGGGCTTGTGATTTCTGTGTATCACTTAAATTTCTTAGCAACCTTACTAATTTACTATTACTACAAATGTGTAAGTTTTATAAAAAATGTACAGAGACCTTACATCATAAAACCGTGTTCAAAACAAACGTAACGTTTATAGTGAAACTACTTTTTTATAAATGTATGAGTGAGCGCCGCACACACATTCACATGTTTTTCTTGGAGTTATTCACTTGTTTTACATAGCAATCGAAGGACGGAGTACTTTTCTTCCATGTTTTGGGTTTCAATTTATTCTCAGTGGCCTTCTAGGAATCTTGATATTCTATAAACTAAGACAGACTTATCACGAGATTTCACATTTTGAAAGGACTTTTAAGTTAATATCATGGATAAATACAGCGCTGCACACAACCCTGGATCCTTAGAGAATGGCACTGCTGGAGTGATGTTATGCGTTGATATTAAAGTGGACTTATTTTTTCATTTCAAACTTTGCCCCCTCTAGGAATTTCTTCCCGTGTCATGGGTGTGTTTACAAACATGAAGCTCACATAACAAACACCCAGAACCGGAGTATCGCTCAGGTACGGCGCCAACAATGCTGTAAAAAATATTTTTTTTTGTTTCCATGCTGAAATACACACCCCTACTTTCTGAAAGGCCATTCAAGTCAATCAGCAGCTGTCGATTCTCACGTCAAAGCGATATGAATGGCTATTGTTATTTCCGTCAGTCAATCACAATGGTTCACGTGAGATTAACTATTCAACGGCTTAATAAGCTATTCAGAAAGCTTTGTCGTAGAAACTAGGCTAGAATTAAAATTAGAATTAGACTGCGAGATAATCTAGCAATATGTATAATTGTAGATAATCTAGCGGCGGCGGGCGGCGTAGGTAAAAGGAACGTGTGCGCAGCATTTCGAACATGTCTTTATGTCCTAATAATCGATTTGAACTCAGATTCACCCGTAAAAGCAAAGGATAGGTCGAAAATGCTACGGAAAATAATTTAGGCAGCTACAACTTACTTAGGCCGATTTTAAACTTTCCATGGAACCGTCCGCGTCGTCGCATCCATTCTATCCTTTCACCCATGTCTGTAACTAATCAAATAATACGAAATAAAATAACTATTTTGAAATAATATAAATGAAACATTTTCAATTTACAGATTTTTCCCCGAAGGGTTTTCTAATCTTATGATGCCAAAGAAGCAAATGGGATGAAAAATGTATCATCGAAAAAGAAGAGATTTTTTTTGGATTTACGTTATTATTTCTGTCCTGTGTGGGTTTGTATGATTTAACACCCACTTTCTTTTATACAGAAAATGTATTTACATTCTATATATAAGAATTCTGAATATATTTTTAGTAAGAAAGGCTTCATAAGAATTTATATTTGGTTATATTCAGCGAGATTTGACAATTTTAGGTTGCTTATAGAAAACTGTAATATATTGCCCACTGGAGAATATTATTGGCTCTTTTCTGTAGACTTTGTTAGAAGAAAAAATAAAATGTTTACATACTCTTACATTTTATAGGCACTATGGAGAAGTGATTCCAATGAAAATTTAGAAAACCGTTTCCGTAGAAATCCATTTTTTTTGGTTGGTAAAATCATCAAATGTGTCCTTCCGCTATAGGTGAAGCAGAAATAATATTTTTTTGGGGCCTTCCCACCGCACTATTACCAAAACACTGCAACTCGTAACAGCCAAAATCAATAGCAGCGACCTCTATAAAAGCGCCAAGACAATGAAGCTCGACGTGTCCCGGATAATGAATTTAACTGCCTTGGATACCGCAAAGAATTAAATCAGAAATCCTTCCGGCACAGTCGGTTAAAGAATAGTGGAGGTGGTCTTTTCTATTTCCCTCATATCAAACAAGGCACGGAACAAAACAAAGGTATTAGACACAAAAGGACACTTACAACTGCGGTAAGAAGAGTTGCCTAGCGGAAGGGACTGTCAGACTCTTACCGTTTTACTACAAAAAAGCTAAACATCTGTTGATTACTCGTCTAAAAAAGTGTCAACTGCAAAACGGCCCTTGACGTTGATCTACGGGACTTTTTGCAGGTACACTTTTTTTAAACCACTTGTATACAGATGTTTGACTTTTTGTAAGTAAGAAGGTTATTGACTAAAAATCCACCCCGTTCTTTGAGTCATTGCACAAAGACCCCACGATGATCAGGTCTTCGTTATTTTGTAAAAGCTTAAAGTTTCTCTGTAAATGTCTCCAATAAAGGAGAACGACTCCCTATGTAACTATAAATACATACATATATCTTCGTGAGTCATGAATTAGCGAGTTTAGCACTGGATAGGTCGATACATCGATATAATCTGTATCGTAAGACCCAGGTTTTATTGCAATATCGTGAATATGTAATGAGATTATGAAACTAGCTTTTTCTTGCGGATTCGCTCGCCTGTAAGTCGGAGATAATCCCACAGGTTGCAGGATTGTGAAGATCGGATAGACAGTTCATCATCATCAGATAAATGTTTCCACTGGTGGTAAGCACACAGGCCTCCTTTGTGAGAGGAAGTGCAATAATCCACCACGCGGGGCCAGTGCGGGCAGTCGCTCCATGTAAAATACTGATATTCAGCTGCATCTGGTTCGACTGGAAGCCGAACCCAATATAGTTGGGAACAGGCTAGGCAGATGATGATGTGACATCTACCAACCCGCCCGCGCGGTGGATTACAGCCCACACCCTTTCACAGATCGGAGGCCTGTGTCCCAGCAGTGGGAACTGGAAGGTCTACTTTAGGGAAAATTTCTTCAAAACCCTTTTAGCCGTTTAGGGTGAAGGTAACAGTGAGACAGAGCTACTTTCGCATCTATAATACTAGTATGAAAGAGTATGCCTAGGTTACGTCTGTACAATCTATTTTTGGCCAGATATTGAAAATGATTGGAGCATGCAATGTTTTTGCAAGAAGTCTGGTATGTATTAGAATGTTTATTGGTATTATAGTGGTAATGGATTGGCAAATAGCCTGATAAATGATTGAATTTAAAACATGATATTATTGAGACTGTGATCATATTGCTCAGGAATGTATTAGGCATTCCATTTTAATACTCGTATGCCAAACATCCTGAAGTATTGATATAATCGATGCCTTGGTGATTGAAAAAGAAAAGAATTACAAAGGCTACGAAACGGGTACACTACGATAATACGAAAAACTTTATTCCGAAATTCATAAATACGAATTTCAAAATACCGATTTTCATAATTCCGAATGGTTCAAAATTCCTAATATAACAACTCCGATTGATCATTATTCCTATTTTCATAATTCCGAAATTTCAATATTCCTAACATTTATAATTACTATTTTCAAAATACCGAGTTTCAATAGACCGAATATCAAAAATTCCGAATTAATAATTTTCCGAAACATCAAAAACACGAATTCCGATGGTTAAAATTCCGATTATTAAAATTCCGAATAATTAGAATTCCGAAAAAATCTCTTATCAGAGAAAAGTATGCTTTTAAAACGCCTTGTCAAAATGCCTCTTAACTTTTCAATAAAAGAATTTCTTTTGAATAAGAATATTTTCTTTTCAATGATAATAATTTCTTTTATATTTTTTTTTTGAGTAATTAAAATAATTTATTTTTGAGTTAAGTACGGTTTTTTCATTCATAATATTACAAAAAATCCCTGTGAGAAGAACGAAAGCTGTCAGAGTCGGGGTGCCCCAAGACACAATTTGCTCGCTATCGCATCCTGAATTCCTGAGTTATATTACCACTAAGGTAGTTCAACGGAGCCCCGCTTAGCGGGGCTCCTATTTCCGTTAGCTTAACCTAACTCGAACCTAACCTGTCCGAGTAGGGGTGTCCCCAATCCCGAGCTCGCTTCGCTCGCTCTTGCATCCTTGGTCAATTTGTTAACTACCACCTACCAAGGTAGATCGACGGAGCCCCGCTTCGCGGGGCTCCTATTTCTGTGAGCAAGGTTCAAAGTAACCTAACACGAAGGGGATGGCGGGGTCTTTCAGACCCCGCCATCCCCTTCGAACCTAACCTGTCCGAGTCGGGGTGCCCCCAGTCCCGAGCTCGCTTCGCTCGCTCTTGCATCCTTGGTCAATTTGTTGATTACCACCTACCAAGGTAGATCGACGGAGCCCCGCTTCGCGGGGCTCCTATTTATGTGAGCAAGGTTCAAAGTAACCTAACACGAAGGGGATGGCGGGGTCTTTCAGACCCCGCCATCCCCTTCTAACCTAACCTGTCCGAGTCGGGGTGCCCCCAGTCGCGAGCTCGCTTCGCTCGCTCTTGCATCCTTGGTCAATTTGTTGACTACCACCTACAAAGGTAGATCGACGGAGCCCCGCTTCGCGGGGCTCCTATTTCTGTGAGCAAGGTTTAAAGTAACCTAACACGAAGGGGATGGCGGGGTCTGAAAGACCCCGCCATCCCCTTCGTGTTAGGTTTCCCGCCATCCCCTTCGAACCAAGCAAGCTTCGCTCGCTCTTGCATCCTTGGTCAATTTGTTGACTACCACCTACCAAGGTAGATCGACGGAGCCCCGCTTCGCGGGGCTCCTATTTCTGTGAGCAAGGTTTAAAGTAACCTAACACGAAGGGGATGGCGGGGTCTTTCAGACCCCGCCATCCCCTTCGAACCTAACCTGTCCGAGTCGGGGTGCCCCAAGTCCCGAGCTCGCTTCGCTCGCTCATGGATCCTAAGTTCTCCTAATAACAATAACAATCCTGAAGGCAAACAGTCAAAGTCCAGAGGATACGCCTCACCACTCCGCGCCTACACAGGCTTAAATAACTCTCTAAGAGTACGGTAGACAAAACTACGTGGAGCCGGTTTTGCAGCAATTCGTTTCTGGCACTGACTTTGTAGAATGAGAAACGAAATTCCGATTTTCATTATTCCGAAAAAATCAGTTTATTCGGAATATTGAAAATCGGAATTTCGTTTTTCGGAATGAGAACTCATCGAGCATTACATTTTTCGAATATGTGAAAATCGGAAAACTAAGAAATCGGATATACGACTTTCGGTTAAATAAATTTCGTGATTCTTAATAATAGATATTGTAATTTTTAGGTATTATGATATTCGGAGTTTTGAAAATCGGAATACCGAAATTCGGAATAAAATATTTCGGAGTATTTGGGTGTTCCCCTACGAAACATGCATATTGAAGCTTGGGAAGAGATGAAAGAAGTAGAAGTTTACGATGCCATCACGTTTGACATACAAGATGGATCGATGATTTGAAGCAGGCTGGTACGGATAGATGCGGACCGCCCAAAATTGAGTTGCTTGACTGTCTTATCGAGGTCCTACACGGGGTTTGCTTGATGGTTTTAACCTTGCATGCATAACTGACAGGCAAGCCCTATAGCGTGTACCTATGTGTTAAAACAGTGCAGTTATCAGTGCATGTATCGGTTATGCGTGTTGTCGGTTATGCGTACACGGTTAAAACCATCATGCAAACCCTAACGTGTATGGCCTCTATTAAGGGAAGGTTTCATTCAGCGGTGGAAATCATTTGACATTTATGAAACAGAAAAGGAATAATAATATGTATTATATATATCCGCTTAATTTTTCAAAAATAGTTACATCATATTTCAGTCGTAAAGCCCATATATATTTAATGCAACATGTTTGAGAATATTCTTAGAAATCTGAACCAAGAGCTGTGACTTATCAGATCGTTTATTCCGGGTACACTACGATAATACGAAAAACTTTATTCCGAAATTCATAAATACGAATTTCAAAATACCGATTTTCATAATTCCGAATGGTTCAAAATTCCTAATATAACAACTGCGATTGATCATTATTCCTATTTTCATAATTCCGAAATTTCAATATTCCTAACATTTATAATTACTATTTTCAAAATACCGAGTTTCAATAGACCGAATATCAAAAATTGCGAATTAATAATTTTCCGAAACATCAAAAACACGAATTCCGATGGTTAAAATTCCGATTATTAAAATTCCGAATAATTAGAATTCCGAAAATTTAATCGCTTATCAGAGAAAAGTATGCTTTTAAAACGCCTTTTCAAAATGCCTCTTAACTTTTCAATAAAAGAATTTCTTTTGAATAAGAATATTTTCTTTTCAATGATAATAATTCCTTTATGAATTTTTTTTTGAGTAATTAAAATATTTTATTTTTGAGTTACGTATTTTCATTCATAATATTACAAAAAATCCCTGTGAGAAGAACGAAAGCTGTAAGAGTCGGGGTGCCCCAAGACACAATTTGCTCGCTATCGCATCCTGAATTCCTGAGTTATATTACCACTAAGGTGGTTCAACGGAGCCCCGCTTTGCGGGGCTCCTATTTCTGTTAGCTTAACCTAACTCGAACCTAACCTGTCCGAGTCGGGGTGTCCCCAGTCCCGAGCTCGCTTCGCTCGCTCTTACATCCTTGATCAATTTGTTGACTACCACCTACCAAGGTAGATCGATGGAGCCCCGCTTCGCGGGGCTCCTATTTCTGTGAGCAAGGTTCAAAGTAACCTAACACGAAGGGGATGGCGGGGTATTTCAGACCCCGCCATCCCCTTCGAACCTAACCTGTCCGAGTCGGGGTGCCCCCAGTCCCGAGCTCGCTTCGCTCGCTCTTGCATCCTTGGTCAATTTGTTGACTACCACCTACCAAGGTAGATCGACGGAGCCCCGCTTCGCGGGGCTCCTATTTCTGTGAGCAAGGTTTAAAGTAACCTAACACGAAGGGGATGGCGGGGTCTTTCAGACCCCGCCATCCCCTTCGAACCTAACCTGTCCGAGTCGGGGTGCCCCCAGTCCCGAGCTCGCTTCGCTCGCTCTTGCATCCTTGGTCAATTTGTTGACTACCACCTACCAAGGTAGATCGACGGAGCCCCGCTTCGCGGGGCTCCTATTTCTGTGAGCAAGGTTTAAAGTAACCTAACACGAAGGGGATGGCGGGGTCTTTCAGACCCCGCCATCCCCTTCGAACCTAACCTGTCCGAGTCGGGGTGCCCCAAGTCCCGAGCTCGCTTCGCTCGCTCATGGATCCTAAGTTCTCCTAATAACAATAACAATCCTGAAGGCAAACAGTCAAAGTCCAGAGGATACGCCTCACCACTCCGCGCCTACACAGGCTTGAATAACTCTCTAAGAGTACGGTAGACAAAACTACGTGGAGCCGGTTTTGCAATTCGTTTCTAGCACTGACTTTGTAGAATGAGAAACGAAATTCCGATTTTCAATATTCCGAAAAAATCAGTTTATTCGGAATATTGAAAATCGGAATTTCGTTTTTCGGAATGAGAACTCATCGAGCATTGCATTTTTCGAATATGTGAAAATCGGAAAACTAAGAAATCGGATATACGACTTTCGGTTAAATAAATTTCGTGATTCTTAATAATAGATATTGTAATTTTTAGGTATTATGATATTCGGAGTTTTGAAAATCGGAATACCGAAATTCGGAATAAAATATTTCGGAGTATTTGGGTGTTCCCCGTTTATTCCAACCCCTGATATTACAGTGCAATTTAAAGAAACATCCAAGGGATTCAAGTAAAATTGATGGGATTTTTAACATTTTCATAAAAGTAATTTGTAGATGACATGATAGCACAAATCTGAAAATGGAATTGGAAACATGGGTTTGAGAGGTTAATTTCAAGTATGATGTGAATTATTTTATCTTTTACCAGGCACTGCTTCACATATTTCTATGGCTTTCGAAGATTAGACTTTATATATTTTAGTTTAATATTTAGAGAATAAGTGCTCCTATACTTTAGTACAGTAAAATCCCAAATGAACATGAATTTTCTTCTGTTCTGTTGTCCTAAACAAACGAGGCCAATTTATTTTCATAATATTTATGTAAAGTTATGAATATTACTATATTGATACACATTGTAATATTCAGTGCGCAACATAAGTTATTTTTAGTAACGAATATGTTATTCATCGTTTGTTGTACTAGTCTAATGTGTTTGCTTGAAGATTGGAGATAGATTGCGCTAGTCATCTTAGCCATGATCGATGGGCGTTCACCAAATAATATTTGAGTAAAGAATTTACGGTTTGAACACTAGTAGAATATTTTGTCCTTGATTCTGAACGTAACGTTAAAGAAAACATTTCTTACTGTAATTTTTATCTTCAATCGCACATAAAATAAATAAATTGAACGTTTAATTTCGAGGACTCTGATATTGTTATGGACGAGTCAAGCATGAGTTTGCAAACAAATAGCTTTAACAGTACAAAAAGGTTAGTTTTTTTTTAAATCAAATACTGCATTCATGTTTTTTTTTTGTAATAAATACTAGTCATTTGAATATTCTGTTATGTCTAGAATATTCAATTTGATATTTCTGTTCTGCCACTGTGTGAGAAAAAACAAATCTTACTACTTATAAATGGGTAAGTTTGTGAGAATTGAAATACTATATTCACCTGAAAAAAAAAATTCGGTTAGAACTGACTGATTAAAGATGATGATTAAAGTTGGTAAGGACTGGTATCAGGGGTACTGCTCTTTAAGCCGAAACCCGTAGCTTCGGCCAAAGTTTGGGGCGTTTCCTAATCTTTATCAAATAAGGACATAAGATTAATTAGTGGTCTGAGCTAAAAATTTGTGACAACGTGATTAGGTGCGTCCACACAGAGCGCGCAGCCTCGCGAGGCATTTTCCGCGCGAGGAAACTGACAAGCAAGGCTGCTCACTCTGTGTGGACCGTCTATTGTTTTTAGACCGAGGCACGAAACAATATACGCGAGCAAAACAAAAGCCAACACTGCATGGTTCTGGCGCTCGGTCGCTCGACCGCGGCAGCGCTGTCACTTGATTCGCCCGAGACACGTCCACACCAACCGAGCTGCTTAGCGCGGAAAATGCTTCGCGAGGCGGCGCGCTCTGTGGGGACGCACCTATTGGACAGTGGTCCAGACTCCCGATGTGTGGTCAAAACTTATGAATTTAAAACTTATAGGGAGTATGGTTCACACAAATGTTTAATCGTTGACGGACTAAGAGAGTAGACCTATGTGGAATTTGTTCATACTGGTTTGTAAAAGACCTCGTCTACGGTAAACTTAGAAGTTATAAATTGCGGATTTTAAGTTCAAGATAAAAGTCGGTACTTTCTGAAGCTCAACGGATAATAGAGATGATATTAGAGTGCTTCAGGGCACGAAATGTCGGGAAATAAAACCGGAGCATTTGAAACGTGAAGTTACAACTGAACGTGTAGGAGTCATGAAATAAAACGGGGTACGAGTCTGCACTTTTGTTTGTGTTTTGTTAGATTTTAGTTGTTTAAAGTGTTATGAAACGATAACGTATTTTATTTTTAGGACAACCTGGCAATTTTGTTTTTTTTTTTTTCATGTTCAAGTTGGTTCTCGGAAATCAAGAAATCTAATAGTATAAGGAGGTAAAATGTGTTTGTTGGGGATAAACTCCGAAACGAAAGATATATATTTTATTTACTGGTCTTTTACAATACAATCACTGTACGGTCCTTTAATTACGGTTCTTCAAAAAAAAAAAAAAACAATAAAAATAATAATAACTGCTCCAATAGAACAAACCACCCCGAAACGTTCCGGTCACTTTTTATTTTTTGTAAGGTTTATTATTCCTAAGTGATAAATGGTATTTATTTTGTAAGTAAATACTTATTTAGATAATTAAACTAATTCTAATCTAGAAATTTAAAAATAAATAAAACTAAATATTTACAACAAAATACTAAATTTAAACTAAAACTAAAATAAAATACCTAATTACACAAAAAAAAAACAAAAAGGGCATAGACACTCAGGCGTCAAAGTACTCCTCCGCATCGCTGTCATCTGGAAACGTGCCCAGAAGTAAGTTTATTATTCCTAGGTAAGTTTCTATGTTTGTGAACGCACCCACGAATCCACGATACAGGAAGAAATTCCTATTGTGGGTAACGTTTTTTAAAAAAGAATAAGATAAGAAAAAGATACCTAAGTTTTGTCTAGTAAATCGAAAAATGAAACGGCGCCAGTGGGCGATGGACGCGTACGAAGTCGCAGGCAAAAGTTAGTATTTCATAATTAATTAATTACAGTTTTCCTTTGGCCTTCCTACATGAAACATTTCTGAAGGTGTTAGGTTTACTTTACTTTCATTTTGAGCTCTTATTTCTTAGGATGCGTAGGTGCTAGCGTAAAATAGCTAACTTGATATTGCTTTACTACATTTAATGATTAAACTTCATTATACCAACTCCCACGGCGACCTAAAAACGCTCCCAAATACAACAGTAACAAATACAAATGAAAACTGAAGGGCCTATACATACCGCCTTTTTACAGACGATGTTTTTTCAGGCGCCATACAAATGAAAGGGTTACTTTACGGTACAATTTCTACTGTTTGTGAAATAAGCATTTTCTGTTTAAATTACCCGGGATCTCTTTGACATATATTTTAGTAGCATACTTTAAAGTCAGGGACGGTAAGGATGCCGTTCCACTTAACATGTGTTAATCTGCTTCATTTCGTTTCATTAATTTGTTTCTGGATTCAGGCCTTAATATTCTCACTGGAGGGACACAGGCCTCCCATATCAGGCCCGTAGGTTTTTTTAGGAATTTTCTCCACTCATTTCCTTTTATTTGTGAGTAGGTAGTGATGATGAAATAATTTTACACATAGTTAAGTATCTGCCTAGGTTCGAACCAACGTCTAAACGCCTAAGTCATGGCTATTACAGGCACTGTTGACATTTCATTGATACGCCTGTTGGTCTAGTGGTTAGTGACCCTGACTGCTATGCCGGAGGTCGTGGGTTCGATTCCCACCCAGGACAAATGTTTGTGTGATGAGCACGATCATTTGTTCTGTGTCTGGGTGTAATTTATTTATAACATTTATGTATTTAGAAATATATAAGTATGTTTATCAGTTGTCTAGTACCCATAACACAAGCTCAGCTTAGCTTGGGACTAGATGGCGTTGTGTGATAGTTGTGGAATATTATTATTATTACCACCATCACCAACCATCGTACCATAAAAAGTTAAACATTTGTTGAACACTTGTGTAAAATAAAAGTCAACTGCAAAACTAGAGGTAGCTAGTAGAGAGTTATCTGTTATAAGCTTTGCTATGAAGCTAAGCTTATAACAGCTTACTCGCACAGCTCTGGTGGAAAAGTAGGTTAAGGAATGTCTGACTAAGGGTGGAGTAAAGGGCTCTCTGAACGGAGGTATTCCACATAGGGCACCCGCTGACAATGGCACCTGAGCTACTAGCACATTATCTATTCCACATAAAGCTTCTGTCAAACTTTTTCGCAGGTGCCAGGTTCCCTATGTGGAATACCTCTCGGAACGGGGTGGTACATGCTTTTCTTTTGTTTTTTTTTTTTTTTTGTAACACGCTTTTCAATTAGCCTTTGATGATATTTACTAGGTCACCGAACTAGAATCTGTCGTGTAGAATACATACGAAATACTCTTATTATGGGACGTAAAGTATGAGGCCATGAAAAAAGGGGTTTGAGGGCATTTGAATCTGGCTGTGTCATAAAGTCTATATTTTTACGGTTACAACTGTCAAACGTATTACAGCCTACTTTCTGAGGCCTTAGCAAAAAAATCGTATTTTACAGTGTACTTGAAATATGTACGACGTTAAGGCTGCTTTTCCACCAGAGATGCGCTATGTAGCTGTGCTGTGAGGATGTAAAAGCTGAGCTACGAAACTGTGTGACCGTTTCCACTGATGCTACGCTATGTAGCTGTGCTGTGAAGATGGGTAGCTGCGCTACGAAGATGCGCTGTCTCAAGGTAGCTGCGCAATGAAGATGCGCCGCCACAAGGTAGCTGCGCTATGAAGATGCGTAGCTGCGCTACGAAGATGTGCTGTCACAAGGTAGCTGCGCTACGAAGATGTGCTGTCACAAGGTAGCTGCGCTACGAAGATGTGCTGTCACAAGGTAGCTGCGCTATGAAGATGCGTAGCTGCGCTACGAAGATGTGCTGTCACAAGGTAGCTGCGCTACGAAGATGTGCTGTCACAAGGTAGCTGCGCTATGAAGATGCGTAGCTGCGCTACGAAGATGTGCTGTCACAAGGTAGCTGCGCTATGAAGATGCGTAGCTGCGCTACGAAGATGTGCTGTCACAAGGTAGCTGCGCTATGAAGATGCGTAGCTGCGCTACGAAGATGTGCTGTCACAAGGTAGCTGCGCTATGAAGATGCGTAGCTGCGCTACGAAGATGTGCTGTCACAAGGTAGCTACGCTATGAAGATGCGCCGCCACAAGGTAGCTGCGCTATGATGATGCGCAGCTCGAGCTATGCGATGTATCGATACTAGGGAAAACGACCCATAGCACGCATCCACAGCACGCAGCCATAGCACGCAGCCACAGCACGCAGCCATAGCACGCATCCTTACATATATAAAACACATCTTAGTTGAATCCGTTTCCACCAGTGCTGTGCTATGTAAACCAGTGAATATGATTGGTGGATATCAAACGCATCCGCAGCAACGTAGCATAGCGCATCTCTGGTGGAAAAGCAGCCTTATTGTATTGAAAATCAAAAAACGTTTTTAGTGTACCTACGACGGGGTGCTAAGACAGGAAACCTCCACGTGCGCCCGTGGACTGGAGTTCCCTCTCGGATACGTCCGGGGGGAAGACCAGTTTTTCGGGCCGGTGCACCCTGGGATGCGGGCAAAAACTCTCCTTAGGCACTGTGTGCCTAAGGGGTTTCTTTGCCCGTATGCAAATAGCCTGTCGGGTGGACGCTCCAACGCGTGTCCCTCTGAACAGCAGAGGGCACAGCGGCGGAGCGGGCTTGCGGACGGTGAGTAATGGGTATGCTCGCCGTCCGACCAAGGACCAAGCCCGGGTCGGTGGCGCGTCGTGTTTCACGCGTCACCGACGGGGCCCCTTATGGGGCCAAATGCCTGCCGGGGTCGCGGATTTTTCTTAATCCAGGATACCGTGGCCCCGGAACGTAAAGGGCATCCGACGGAACACGGGTGGATTTTAGTCAGTAAGAGTCTGACAGTCCCTGCCGCCCCACCCAGGGCGGGAGGACTCATTTGATGATTTTGCCATCCTAAAAAAAAAAAAAAAAGTGTACCTACGACGGAGGAGTTTTTCCCATCAAATAAACGTTAAAGTTCCCGTTTACGTCATAAAAAATACGTGAAAAACTGGTACCAGAGCCTCCTTATTGTCACCGCATGACGCTGGCAGAGTAATTAACATCGTCTCAGTTGCCAAAGTCTTCGAGTCATTTATGCAAAGGTTTCTAAGTCTGTCGCGGGACATACGTATACCGCGACTCCAGTACGCAAAAGGGCTACCGAAGGACACCGTGGATTTTAGTCAGTACAAGTCTGACAGTCCCTCCCGCCCTGCCCGGGGCTGGGAGGACTCATTTGATGATTTTACCACGAAACAAAAAAAAAAAGGTTTCTAAGTCTTCTCATCTGTACATCTTAGTTTACCCTTAAAATATTAGAAACTACCCATAAACAACATTAAATATTAAAATCAAGCTTTCCTTTAATTACTTCTGTGTACCACCTTTCAAAGCCAAGTCATGAATCTCCAAATTCTCCTTTTATCACTTAATAGGTGTCAACAAAGCCCTTGATTTATAGAAACGTCGTAATGTCAGTACTCTTTAGTCTTTGAATAGTTAAATCATTTAATAGTTCTCTGATTTATTCGGAGAATTGCGAGTATTCCATATGCTCAGTCTGCAACGTTCTCTCTGTATTTAAACTGTCTGTCGGTTCGACGGAGATAAAATTCTGTGGAATTTCAATTTGAATTCGGAATTCAAAGTGTGCTAACTGTGACCTAGTTTTTTTTTACATTATAAAGTTTGCTGGAAAGAGGTTGTAAAGTAATAACGAAAATTTCGTCTTTGATAAGGAATTCGATTCAAAGAGGGTGGCCAAATTCAATTTTTTCAAGAATTAAGCTATTGAAAAAAGCTGTGACTTGGTAAAGAAGGAGTCGTACTGAAAAAAGTTCTGACGTAGAAAACGCATAGAATAGAATACTCTTTATTATGTACACCATACAAATTACAGATGGGCACAATGGGCGGTCTTATATTGTCGCGCGTAGAGGAAAATGGCGTCATAATATCTTAGATCGTTTTAAAAAACTTTTATGTAACCCTAAAAGCACTCACCGATTTATAAAATACCTACCATTTGATGTAAAAGAGCAAGCTCTTGAATATAACAGCAAAAATGAACTTATTGTTATGCCAGCTTATTAAAATATCATTAATAAAATGAACGGGAAGATCGAACTGCATTATTTTTATTAGGCGTGTCATCGCAATATGACGAATATGTCTGAGTTCACGGTATTAATATTGCCAATTGACGATAATGGGCGATAGTTCCAGTAATACTGTGATGGAAACTTTTCATTAGGCGTAGTGACTTCATTGAGGAAAGTATTGGTGTATGCAAGTATTAAGTAATGCATGTGCATTTTTTTTAAAGAAACTATCCAAATAGCTGTCAATGTCATATTCGACAGCTGTCAAAATCTTAAAAAAAAGTGAATAAAATAGAAATATCGTCCTGTGTAGCACTTAAATTCTGATTTTAAATATCAATTACCAATCAAGTTGCACTAAATATTTTGTGAGTCAATATTTGAGTGTAAGACAGAACATTAAATTGTTTCATAATTCAATTCACAGAAAAATGATTATCATTTTTAAGCAGTATTTGACAGCTATTTGTCATCAAAAACACAGTAAGATTTTTATTTTATCAAAATGTGTTAGGATGAAAGTAAATCTCGCCGTCCTCTAGAGTATTAAATGGAAACAAAAGAACATCACTAAAACTTTTAATTACAAAGGAGTCTTATACAAATTCAGAAAGGTTAGGATTATTATATAAATGGTTGTAGAGAGAGAGCTACCTACTTTTAAAGATTATTTCTAAATGTTAGTTTGTTCAAAACGTTACATAATCACAAGTTTTTATTACCTTTTTTTTAGAAATTGTTCGATTGCAATTTTTGTAGATTTTTGTTTTAAAAATACATGTTATTAATTTAGTGCACAATAAAGCATTATATTATTTTCATTGGGTTGTTTTACAGTTAAAAACAAAACAAGATGGAAACGAAATACTGATATTGTTATTCTTATGAATTTTATTTTTTCAAATGATCAATTTGGACATAAAATGCTAATAAAATAAATTAAACGAAAACACCAGACATCTTGTCTAGCAAAACGTAATGCAAATAAAAAAGGCTGTACTTCAAATGGTTTAATTTACAGCTTTAGAATTCCAATCTTGATTAAAAGGAAAGACTGAACCTCATAAAATCTGGCCTCCACAACAAAAGATAAATCTCGGTAACGCATTGAGAGGAAAAGGGTACAACTACCCTCCTTTTGCGTTATTTACGTAGCCTAATTGTGGCGCCCAACGTGGTACTCAAATTTTATCTTATTACAAAATTTACAGAGGCCGTTTCTCATGTATTTCAGTTTTTTTTTTTATAATTAAGCGTAACGAGCTTTATAACTGTATTGTAATATATAATAAACTACCAATTTGTTTTTGTATAGAATTTAATTTTGAAATAACTGTCCTTAGTTGAATGTCCTCTACTTCCTTCGTTGACTGACATATTGACCTTGAGATATCTTAGCGTAGTACGGAGCTTTAATATAATACGAGGTTAGCTTGTACTTGTTTTATTATCACTGACTTGTGCTTGGCTGTACCTAAATAGGTAATTATGCTTTCTCTGTAAGGAATAGCGGTTTTGCCCTTCAGTGGAATTACATTCAGTACACAAGAGTCGGGATTCAAGGTCAAGTAGCGCTTGCCAAGGTCAATCCGTAGATGAGAGATTACAGAGTTTCCTTCGTGTCTCGGAAAGCCGTTGGTCCCCGTTTTGATTTGTAGATGTTTGAGAGTCGTTATAGTAATCAGCGGCCCAAAAGTCTCACAACCAGCTTTT
The DNA here is from genome assembly GCA_950005045.1 of Agrotis exclamationis. Taxonomy (NCBI): domain Eukaryota; kingdom Metazoa; phylum Arthropoda; class Insecta; order Lepidoptera; family Noctuidae; genus Agrotis; species Agrotis exclamationis. The sequence goes on along the minus strand of OX465427.1, from coordinate 18,416,916 downwards.
GAAGTGATAACATAGTACCCGGTGCTAATTGACTTTGTGGAGGTCAAATAGTAGTCGCTTCATGTAAAGTGTTGGTATTCAGCTGCAACAGTTGGTAAACGGCTAGGCAGATGTTAAATTGATACGGAAGAGAAAGCACTCAAATGCAATGACGTATTATATACACCGTGTTCTTCACGTTATCCATAAACTTTAGCAAATACTTCTATGGCTTTTACAAATCAAATCCAACAAAGGAAGTAGTACTTAAAAAGACTTCGTTACAAAGATATTTGTAATTTCATTTAATGAAATTTAATTGAGCTATGCAGTGAGAAAGTATCTTAATTTGAAATCTATCAAATACTATTTGCATTTCATTTGTTTCAGCCCGCCAAATGTTATGAATGACGTTGCCAATTCGGATAAAGAGGCATGCATATCGGGTTATTTACGTCTAGGTATTTAGTTTGTATGAAAATTAACAAAATAAGAATTTATTAATGTGTCCATAATGAAAAATGCTTACTTCCGTGGTTTGAACATCTGGTCGAAGTTTATGTATATCGTCCGGAACACGGTGTATATAGACACGCCATGAAAGAACATCGCGGCGCTTAAAAACGGCGACAATACTAGAACTACTTATACGCGTGAAGAAAGAGAAAGAAAATATGACACGTACGGCGGGAGGGAGACGCAACTACGCGCAATGTGGCCAATTGGCTTCATTTTTTGTTGCCATTTTAGAGTGCGGACAACGTATCTATAGTTTATATTATATCATTGCTCAAATCCGACAAAGTCATCAATATAAGTATTTTTGCAGTATTTAAGTTTTTATAGGTGTAATTAAACATATCTATAGGATTAACAACTAACGATAGTGTAGGAACTACAAACAAATAGTTACCAGCTTCAGAAATGGTCCGTATGGTGGGATGCTTACACAATTTCGCGTAGGTACGCATAAATCTAGGAATAGATTTATTAGCATGTCTATCTATTTCTTGCTCGATGTATTTTGGATTCAGTGTCAAGGTTTATTTATAGATAGGAACTAATTAGGAAATGTATCTTCTTACATCATGTGAAATCGTCCTTCTTTGGATTCAACTAATCTATTTTTTCACAATTATTTTAATAGTCTGTCTTCACAAGCATTGTTCAAAACAGTATTACTTACTGGACGGGAATATACGTTCATGAAAATGTTCACTCTTAATGTGATTTTTAATTAAAACAATTATTCTTACACTAGCTTCCGCCCGCGACTCCGTCCGCGCGGATGTCGGTCTTCGTGTGGATGGTTTATTTTTCCATTTTGAGTAACTCTGACAATGACATCTTATAAATATCCATTGGACCCAAATACGGCTAAGCCTATAATAATTAAGGAGATCTATTGAGCTACAGTACTGCTGTTGAGCTCGCGTTCTAATAATAATAATATAATTCAGAAATGCGCGTCATAGGCACAACGCCATCTAGTGGTGAGTGGTGGAACCTTTTTAGAAATTAATGGAGGCAGGCGTGGCGTAATGTTCTACTTGATTGATAATAGGTGTCGCCAGTGGTTCCATAATAAGGTTTGTTACAGTTTTTTTTTTCTACGTATTTTTCCAGGATAAAAAGTATCCTATTTTATGCCCAGGATAATAAGGTATAATTATACCAAGTTTCATCGAAATCGAACCGTTAGTTTTCACGTGATGCCTGCACATACAGTCAGACAGACAGACAGACAGACAGACAAAAATTTTTTTAATCACATATTTGGGTTTGGTATCGATCCAGCAACACCCCCCGCTATTTATTTTTTCAATATTTTCAATGTACAGAATTGACCCTTCTACAGATTTATTATATGTATAGATTTAGCTATAAATGGACGATACTCAGTATATTTAGAGTCCACGCCACTAATGAAGTTATTTTGTCGCAGTATTAGTGTCTATATCATTACATCACATTGCATTTAAAATGTAGTAGTACCACACGTTTAAAGAGGGCCTTCTTTTGGCTATGCTTTTGCTTCTTTTTTTTTAATTTATTATCCAATACCAGTTTTACAATTTTTTTTCTTTAATCTATCCATCCTTCTCAAATCCCGTTCATTGGGTTTATGTGAAGGCGGCTAGAGTATCCTTATCATTGTCAACATAAATACTAAAAAGTTTACCAACAAACCTCTTTCCTTTTTCTCAAAATTCGATAATTCAAACAAAAAAGAAAAACTAAACACAATCGAACTAGGATTTTGCGTGCCTAGTTTGATCGATACCTCACATTTGAGGGACTTGACCTCATTTGAGTCTCTCTACGAACGTTTGGTAGGAACTCGGTCAATACATTTTGACCTTTCAGTTCAGGAAATGACATTTCGCGGTGTTGTGCAGTAAAAGTGATAGAAATGTGGGACAATGTTTCTCTTAGCTTTGTGGGGAATGTTATTGTAGAATTTTTATATTGTTGGGTTCTAAGGTATTGGAACAGTAACAGCCTTAGATTATATCCGTTTTGACAGATTTTCGTTTCGTCAGATTTTATTTACGATTGGCCACGACTTCGACTTTACGATTTTTGTAATGACAATAGCGTCAGTGAAACGCATACTAATTTAATAAATCGGAAAACCTGCTCTTTCAAAACTGGCGCGTCTAATTAACTAAGTTAAAAAAAAAATCATATGTTAATAAAACAACCACCTATTGACACTAGAACAATTAAAGAATAAAAAAAAAACTTAAAAGTATCTTTACCAGTTCTCAGGGTGACACATTTAATAGAAAAAAAAATGGCAGTACCATAAGGCTGCAGTCAGTGGAAGGCCGCTCTACTCCGCTCCGTCTCAGTGGAACCGCAACTTAAGGGCCGAGTCACATCGGAATGGCAGCGGCCGGCAGCGGCGCGGCGAGCACTTTCAGTGTGAAATAATTTTAAACTTTAACTACATACTTAAAAGACCAGTATCGCTTGAAAAGGTAGCGAGGCCGCCCGCGGCTGCCAGCGGCTGCCAGCGGCGCCGCGAGGCCGACCGCAAGCGACGCAGCGAGCACTTTCATTGTGAAATAATTTTAAACTTTAACTACATACTTAAAAGACCAGTATCGCTTGAAAAGGTCGCGAGGCCGCCAGCCGCTGCCGGCCGCTGCCATTTCGGTGTGACTCGGCCCTAACACTTTATAGACGTTATTTTTCCCAATGGGTTAGTAAAATTGTAAGCGATGCCTATAAAGTTGATTGATATTGCTCGTGCTTTTGAAGTGGGCCTTTCGTAAATCATAGTAATGCTGTTATAAATTACCCATAGGGCTACTATGTGATGACGGGGCCCCCCTCTAGAGGGCCAAAGCCTGCCGGGGTCGCGGGACTTATCTCATTACCGTGAAAAAATTAATATTTACGGGGAAATTGGCATATCTTATAACCGAAAAATTTAAGACATATGATATTTACTTACTAATACTGACCCAGCATTCCCTCACAGAGAGATGTGATTTCCAGCAGTGGGAATAGTAATAATAAACTATGTTAAATATTTTAAATCAATAAATATTCTCTCCCAAAACTGCATCCCGCAAAACTACAATTCTTAAAAACCATCTGAATTTTTTTCCATATTCCGTCTCTTAGCTAAAAGCTAGTTGAAAAGATTCACCTCGCTTCTTATATGGATGGATGAGCCTCATAAAAAACCCAGTAATGGCACTAGGAGCGCCGCCATACTGGAAAGTGGAGGGGAGGAGATAAAGGGGGAAGTTTCTCCCCCTTTCTTGGGGCTGTCTATGAAAATGAATAGCTTATACTTTATAGAATAGTCGCCTTTGTGTGAAGTGCATAATGATTTTTATTATGAAGTGTTTTCTTTGAGATAGCGGTGTCGGTTGTAATGGAAAACTTGTTTTAGTTTTAGTTTCTGTGAGCTGGTATTGTTTTGAAAGAAAACTTGCTCCAAGCTCGATAGATGCGCTGTTTCTCGATTCAAAAAGTCTTCTACAATAAGGAATAATTCTAGTTAGCTTTTTAATTAATAATTTAGTTTTCTTGAAGTTTTAACTCATTTCTTTTTAACAACAAGTCTGCGACGAGAACATACAAAAAAATCTGTTCGTAGTTTTCGAACCTTCCGTCATCGGCGTAGAAGACCAACGCTTATGGGGACCGGGGTGAAATTATGAAACACATATTCGGGTAAATCTATTTGCAGACGGGAGGACGTCAGTTCATGATTCGATCTCCTATTCCAGCGTGCATCGTACACGTGTTCTATAAACGCGAAAAGAGGAAATAAACGAATATAAAAAAAAAAATATATACACCGTGTTCTTCACGTTATCCATAAACTTTAGCAAATACTTCTATGGCTTTTACAAATCAAATCCAACAAAGGAAGTAGTACTTAAAAAGGCTTCGTTACAAAGATATTTGTAATTTCATTTAATGAAATTTAATTGAGCTATGCAGTGAGAAAGTATCTTAATTTGAAATCTATCAAATACTATTTGCATTTCATTTGTTTCAGCCCGCCAAATGTTATGAATGAAAATACGACGTTGCCAATTCGGATAAAGAGGCATGCATATCGGGTTATTTACGTCTAGGTATTTAGTTTGTATGAAAATTAACAAAAAATAAAAAATAAGAATTTATTAATGTGTCCATAATGAAAAATGCTTACTTCCGTGGTTTGAACATCTGGTCGAAGTTTATGTATATCGTCCGGAACACGGTGTATAATAATATGTATATATACACCGTGTTCTTCACGTTATCCATAAACTTTAGCAAATACTTCTATGGCTTTTACAAATCAAATCCAACAAAGGAAGTAGTACTTAAAAAGGCTTCGTTACAAAGATATTTGTAATTTCATTTAATGAAATTTAATTGAGCTATGCAGTGAGAAAGTATCTTAATTTGAAATCTATCAAATACTATTTGCATTTCATTTGTTTCAGCCCGCCAAATGTTATGAATGACGTTGCCAATTCGGATAAAGAGGCATGCATATCGGGTTATTTACGTCTAGGTATTTAGTTTGTATGAAAATTAACAAAAAATAAAAAATAAGAATTTATTAATGTGTCCATAATGAAAAATGCTTACTTCCGTGGTTTGAACATCTGGTCGAAGTTTATGTATATCGTCCGGAACACGGTGTATATATGACGGCGCGGTCGGCGCAGTGGCTGAGAAATTGGACTGCCCTGCAGTGCGAGTCGCTGGTTCAATAATTGAACCCGCGACTCGCACTGCAGGGCAGACTACTTGTAGATCATACAAATATTCGCTCCGTGCGGGAATTATTCCCGCACGGAGCGAATATTTGTATGATCTACAAGTAGTTGTTTCGGGTCTGGGCGTTTGTGTATGTAAGTTTAAATGTTTGTAACGACACAGGAGAAATTCCTAGTGTGGAAAAAGAAAAACTCCAAAAAAAACTCGATGTCTTTTCTGATTGATGAAACTGTTTATGATATTATCATATTTTGTTTACTATTTAATTTAGTTCACAAAGAAGAAGTAACTACTAAACAAATGCTTGCAGCGTAAAAATCTTGCAACATCTAAAAATAATAATATCTTCCCGCTCTCAAAGAAAAACATCTACAGCAAGTTTTCTTTTAATTTCCAGACCCACTTGGAAATTCATTGCCTGTTTTGCTTTTGAAACTCTGTATTTCATTCAAAAGATTTTAAAGTAGATACAGATAGGGAAGGTAGCTTACCGAAATGCAGTCCTACAGCGTAAAGTCAGCAAAAAAAATATGTGTACAGATAGAAGTATAAGGATGTTTTTCAAGTTTTCAACCTAATATGGCTATGCTACGTTGCTATGGATGCGTTTGATTTGATATCCACCAATCATATTTCTTGATCATAGAATAGCACTGGTGGAAACAGATTATGCTACGTTTTTATATAGAAAGATGTGTGCCGTAGCTGCCTGCTATGGATGGTCACAAGTGGTGTACTCAATAATATTAATGTTGTGCATTAATCGCATAGCTCGAGCTGCGCATCTTCATAGCGCAGTCACCTTGAGGCGGCGCATCTTCATGGTACATCTAATCTAAATAGCTTAGCATCAGTGGAATCAGTCACATAGATTCTTAGTAGATCTTAGGTGGAAAAGCACCCTTAGACGGTTTCCCAATGTTGTGTTATGGTCGGTGCAGACCAAAACCCATGTTCTTTATAAAAGTTCCCAAAGAGTACATGATGCATATAGCGTATAGGAAAATCGTTTCGTTTCTGTCTGCATACGTATCTCTTTTGTTGACCGTACATGTGATGGTAGAAGTAATCCAAGTTGTATTTGAGAATCCAATTCGTATTTTGTAGTTTGTTAGAGGATTCAGAGCCAGCAGATTGAATCTATTTTAACCAGTTGTTGCTCGCAACTTCTTTACACGGACTTTAAATCCGATGAAAATCAATGTAGTTCCAAGAAACTATTTCACGTATGTATTTTCTAAGGAAGCGATTTGTATCCAGTATTGAGAAGTTTGTGGTTGTAGCTTTATGGATTGGAATATTTTATTTATTTAGTGATGGGGTCGTGTTGATCCATATCTGGCTTGATGGTAATCGATACATCATCGCAACGCATCGGTCGAGTGTATGTGACTTTTGTACTGTTTTTTGGCTAAAAAAATACAGCAAAAGCAATCAACCTCACATAAGCAGCAACAATTTCTTATTGGTTGACTATACCGTACAGCTGACTCAAAAATCGAGTGTTCTAGAAGAATAGAACTATATTTTTTTTATTTATTAAGCGTAGTGCATAGTTTTATCGCGGGCTTTGTGCGCGGCGCGGCGCGGTGATCGAATTCCCAAAAACCTAACGAAAAAATCTAAGGAAAATACCTGAAACCACGCATCGTCTAACGTTGTTTCAGTTCGGGAGATTTCGGCAATCATAAAGGTACGGACAGATGTGCTCATTACTAGCACGAAAGCATGCTTTTATTGAGCAAGGGGAAATTTTATTGAGGGAGAGAGAGAGGGAGAGCGAGAGCGAGAGGGAGAGGGAGGAGGAGAACGTTTTTGACGTTTCACTTGATTGACGTGGCTGACCATAGCCTAATTAGTACAGTAATAAATATAATAAATAAATAATTATAATTGCATAAGTTGATAAAAAATGATTCACCGCGGCAGTCCCCGAGTGCCACTTACTTTTTTTTTATTCCAGAAGCCCAAATAACTCATTCGCGAACAAAAAACCTAAAACAAACGTTATTGTAATTCCGAATTCAAATATTTACCTATTCGCGGAGAATTCCTGAAGGTAGCTCGACAAAGGCAGAATATAAGAACGTCAGTGCCACCGCTAGCGTTTAAACGAAATAAAATTTCCCCTGAGACGCTTCTCCCGGGTTTTTCTTAGGAAGTGAGCGTGTGTGAGTGAAAGGTTGTTTTCACACACCGTAGTTTGAAAGAGTTCGGTTCATGGTGACCTGATTCTGTGCATTAACTATTTAAAACTTGAACCTATGCTTGAGCCGTTGCTATTTGACTTACGCAGTCATACAGTTATAAATGCGAAAATAATTTTGCTGTTTTCACGTTTTAATAGCTGAATAGATGATTGAAACGATATTCGAATTGGCATTGGAACATTGACACATTTAGGGTCTGAAACACATTTTAACGTAATGCTTTTCTTATCCATTTTGTACGGTTTCATGGGTTTATTTTTGTAAAAAATAATTTGGCAGTAGTGCGGAAAGTAAATAATATAGATCGAATAAAATATAATTACTTATAAATAGTCTTAGTTTCGTCGTTTCTATTATGTTTCAGATAAAATACACGAAAACTAGTTTTGGGTTGCAACGGTGCAACAACATTATGTTTTTCTTCACTTGGCTTCACATCGGCAACCGGAAGTACCGCCATGTAATAATTTTATGATTAAATATTAAAGAATAATAAAATTCTAATGATTCATGGTCTAAAAATCTCAATCATTTAGGTATGCAGAGGGGATTTCAGCTAATTGCTTTATCTCTTTCCCCACTCAGTTTCTCTTGACTTGCATTTCCCGTTATGTTCAAAAATGCTTTTCTAATTTATGCTGTCCCTTTTCAACTGACGAATTGAAGCGTTTCATTTATATTTCCCATTTCATTCAAGCCTTTCATTTTTGCACTCAACGCTACGGTTTTGGATACCACTCCACATTCTATGTCGATGACAGTCTGTCAGTTATATTCGAGTTAATATAACAGCCTTGTTTATTGAGTAATATTCAATTTGGTAATGTTGAATGTATATTGTGTTTGATGTTTTCATTACGGCGGTGTTGAAGTTTATTTCGTTTTATTAGTGTGCTCTGTTTCGTATATAATTGTAGGTGTGGGTTGATATCGTTATTCAAACTGTGATTAGGATTAAGTAGGACTTAAAATACAGATATAAGCATTTGGTATGACCCATTACATTACTACTTCTTTCGTTTCGTCCACTTTCATAAATCTCTTCGTCTTATCTTTCTGTGGAATCTCAGGTAGAAACCTTATTTCCCATATCATTCATACGGTGTTATAAGAGATTTAACAATTCTTGAAACTAGCCCAGGGTTCGCATAAAGAAGAATTGGGCAAATTGGTCGAGCTGTTTTCGAGTTTTTGGCCAAGCAACAAGTTTAGTCAATCATTTTTACCGACTTCAAAAAAAAGGAGGTTATCAATTCGACCCGTATGTATGTAATATTATCAGAACTGCCCCGTTTTCATATATGTTAGTCTATATCAGCGTTTGAACAAATGTGCCAAATTTCATAAGTGTATGTATGTATGTATGTTTTTATGTTTGTGCACGCATATCTCCGGAACTACAAGTTCGATTTAGGTAATTCTTTTTTTGTTGGACTAGGTATTGTTCAACTTAGGGTACACTGCAAGTTTGATCAAAATCGGTTCAGTAGTTTTAGAGATATGAATTTTTTTATGTTGTGACGGATTACAAAATTAGTGCATAAATATGTAAGAAAATTTTGTATTTTACAAGAATTTGGGTTGAATGTTTAATAAGTAAACTAAAAAGGGTAAAATAAAAACTTTTTCAAAAAAGTTACCGACTTCAAAAACAACAACAAAACAAAAAAAACTTTTTTAAAAAAAGTACCGACTTCAAAACAAATACAAAAAAGTTTAAAATAACTTTTCTTTCGGAAGTCGGTGGCAATAGTCAATGACACAACAAAACAAAGCCACCGACTTCCGAAAGAAAAGTTATTTTAAACTTTTTTGTATTTGTTTTGAAGTCGGTACTTTTTTTAAAAAAGTTTTTATTTTACCCTTTTTTTTAGTTTATTTATTACATATTCAACCCAAATTCTTGTAAAATACAAAATTTTTCTTACATATTATGCACTAATCTTGTAATCCGTCACAACATAAAAAATCCATATCTCTAAAACTACTGAACCGATTTTGATGAAACTTGCAGTGTACCCTAAGTTGAACAATACCTAGTACAACAAAAAAAGAATTACTTAAATCGAACTTATAGTTCCGGAGATATGCGTGCACAAACATAAAAACATACATACATACATACATACATACATACATACACTTATGAAATTTGGCACATTTGTTCAGACGCTGATATAGACTAACATATATGAAAACTGGGCAGTTCTGATAATATTACATACATACATACATACACTTATGAAATTTGGCACATTTGTTCAGACACTGATATAGACTTACATATATGAAAACTGGGCAGTTCTGATAATATTACATACATACGGGTCGAATTGATAACCTCCTTTTTTTTGAAGTCGGTAAAAAGGGTGAAATAACCTAATTAATAATTTCTTTCGGAAGTCGGTGGCTAAAAATCAATGAAATAAAAAATAAAGAAAGAAGTTATTAATTAGGTTATTTCACCCTTTTTTTTTGTTTTGTTGTTGTTTTTGAAGTTGGTAACTTTTTTGAAAAAGTTTTTATTTATATAAAAGATATATAAATTAAAGCATTATGAGACACGTCTGTAGACGGACAGATGGTAGATGTAGCAGAGATGTGGAGTGGAGACCGCGAATGGGCAAACGTTTTGTAGATCGCCCTGCGGCTGCGGCAAGATGGGTCGATAATTGGAAGAACGTAGCTGGCAGCGGATGGATGCGGACTTACATTCAGCAGAGGATAGGCTGATAAGAATGTAATATAATATTATGAGACAGCAAACTGCTAGGTTTTGATATAACACATAAAGTTATAGAACAAACCACCACATTTAATAAAATGTCGACGTTACACAAAGCTGAACTTTTCCCTAAATACTTACGTAACAAACTTAACCCTCTTCGCAACAAACCCTTACATACAAACATACAACCCTTCCATATAAATTGTACTTCTTATTATCATTTGACATTATTTCCTCTGTTTTTATTACAGAGAACATGAATAAAATGAAAGAGTACACGGGAGAGCAATATATTCTTATCTCTCTCAAATATAATGATACAACATAGGGGTCGTCTAATGGAGTAATTTTGTGATATTTAAGGTTCTTCAAAAGGGCTGGAAACGCCCACTCTTCGCAACGTTTATTATAATGAAACTTGTAGTAACTGTAGTAATAATATTTAATTAAGGGCATCCATTTCTTGTCTCTGGGGAAAAACAGCGGTAGGTATAGTTTCAATATAAAACATTGCTAGTCTGGAAAAGGGAGAAAGTTTTTAAAAATGTCTGTTATTTAGTTCCTAATAGGAAGTTGGGAAGAAAAACTGTGAAAATAGAAAAACTTGGAACCTAAGCGATTTCATAATTTCTTTTTCATATTTTTTTACCTTTTTACTTGGTGAAATCATCAAATGAGTCCAGGTGGCTTACCATGAACTGTTAACGCGATCCAGTTTAGGCTGTGGAAGAGAGATGGCGCTAGACGACTTGTATAGCTCTGTTTCTTTCCCACAGTCTAAACTGGATCGCGTTAAGTGCTCGTGGTAAGGCCCCAGGTTTCAGTTGTCAGACTCGTAGTGTACTGACTAAAATCCACAGATCCAAGGTTACAGAAGTAATTTGATGATACCTATCCTAACCTAAAAATATGTACCTATTCATAACATCTAAGTTTCCTTAGGCATAAAATAAACCATTTTTAACTCAGAAAATTAAACATAAGCAAAGCTGCGGACAAAAAAAAATACTTCCACAAAGACAAAACTAGGTCCAACATTAAAACCCGCAAAAAAAAAAAAAACAGTAGGTACACCACAGACAACTCAGCGCGGTTTTTTAATTAGTCTTTATGCTGCATGTTCCTCTTATTCCGAGGGAGTTACAGAATTTCTTTTATTAGACCTTTGGCCCGCGGCAACACTGCGGATGAAAATAAAAGGAACATCGGCTTGCTGTTACAAAGGAGATTATTATGAAAATACAAGTTTGAGAATGTTTTATTACGAAGTTCTGAATTTGAAGATCGAATTTTGCATAATAAATGAGGTGATCCCGTATGAGAATCTATTTGTTGCCGTTTGAGCACCTATCAATACTTTGAATATGGAATGATAGACGTTATAGGTACTAAGAACTTTTGAAAAAGTACCGTTGGTCGCAAGTATGACTGGTTCCTGGGTGTCACCACTGCGAAGATCGCCCGGAGGACACAGTAGAGCATACGGTGCAAGACTGCCCCGCTTGGGCAGAGCACCGACGTGTCCTCACGGCGGCGATAGGCGGAGACCTCTCGCGCCCGGCATTGGTTGCGGCCATGCTGCGGGGCGAGACGGAGTGGGAAGCGGTCGCCTCCTTCTGCGAAGCAGTAATGCTCGCGAAGGAGGAGGCGGGCCGCGTGAGAGAGAGGACAATGTCCTCCCTCCGCCCCACCCGCGGTGGTGGACGCCCACGGCCTCAAAGAGCGTCAGCATAATGACGGGGCCCCCTCTCTAGAGGGCCAAAGCCTGCCGGGGTCGCGGGACTTATATCATTACCGTGACCCCGGGACATAATGTGCTATTGAAGGACACCGTGGATTTTAGTCAGTACAAGTCTGACAGTCCCTCCCGCCCTGCCCGGGGTGGGAGGACTCATTTGATGATTTTACCACGATAAAAAAAATAAAAAGTATGACTGGTTAGCATGAGGTCCCTGGTTTGATTCTAAGATCGGATCGGTATTGTTTAGTAGCAGCTATGAAGTCTAGATTTATGCCCAGTTCATGGCAATAGGCTCCCTAAAACATGGGATTTCAACATAAATCTGGCAAAATGTGGGTGTACTGTTCACCTCTGTCTAATTCTTCGGGTATAACAGGCGTGAAGATATACATCTCATGTTTCTCTTTCTAATACCTAGCCAACTTTATACTGCTAATCGTCAAACTCAAAAGAAGCGTGAAGCTTACTTGATTACAAGTCTATTCAGCGCACAGAGGTACCATCTGAATCACATTCTGTGAAGCGCATTTGAAAGGGAATTAATATCATTTGAATGAACTAATCTCATTTGTTCGCCGAGTGACGGAGGCAGGTGATTAAATAGGCATAAAGCCTCCTTTTGTTTGACTCAAGTCGATTACTGGCTCCTTGTTCTTTGGCTATTTATATATTCAATTGTAGGCTGTTCAATTGTTGCATTTATTTGTAGGCTGTTTTGTGATAAAGGTTTTTTCCGTTTATTGCCCGTGGTCCACCCGCTTGGTTCACCTAGGTGTACCACGGGAAATTATTTTTGCCCGTGGTTCACGTGAATGTCCATATGTTTTTATCGCAATATTACGAAAGAAAAATATGGACATTAAATTGTGAAGTCAGTGTAAAAATATTGCAACTTTGTTTGGAACTGATTTTTGTCCCTTGCCTCACCTGCGCGTGGTAGTGAAAAACTTGCTCATATTATCATCATCTGCCTACCCTTTTTCCAATCTTGTTAGAGGCAGCTTTCAGTCGATACGGATTCAGCTGAATATCAGTATTTTACACGGAGCGACTGCTTATCTGACCTCGACAACTAGTAACTGGGCAATATGATACCCCTTGGAAAGACTGGTTGCTAAAACTTACTCACAGGAACATAATATTGGGAAAAAAAGGCTTTTCTATGTGTTAATCCAGGTTATAAAGCGTACAACTAGTGCACGACTTTACAAGCACATACCTATAAAATAATAATTGGGTTTAAATCAAAAATGGATCAAAGTGAGGAAGCAAAGTGTCGTGAAAGATGGAAAGAGTGGAGGGAGGCCTTTGCCCAGGAGTGGGACAGAGCAGGCTAGGAAAAAAAAAAACAAAAATGGATCCGCCTTTGGTGGAGCAGACTGTCAGACTTTCTTTTTTAGAGTTCCTTAAATTTTATTTTAAGTGTCAGATTCACGTTAACCTGCCCCCCTAGCCAAGTCACAACAAGTCGCAAACGATAATCGTAAACGCTCGGTACTCCCCAATAGATTTTCAACTTTATAGCCTAAAGTTGAAAATCTATTTAAGATTTCTGAGCGTTAGCGACAGGAAAGATCGAAAACGATAAGCAATCTTCACTAGATCTTCAACGTTATACCTACCTAAACACATACATTTGAAAATCTATTAAAGCCTACTCAGCGTTTGCGTTTATCATTTGTAACATGGCTACATAGCCCGCTTAGGCAGTCCTGTGACTCTGGCAGGCATTTAGCCGATAGCCCTATGGTATAGCCCCGTCAGAAATAAAAAGAACCCACGAATTAAAGAAAAACCATCGCCGTCGTCGACACGAAACGTTTAATTTCAGAACAGAAAGAAATTGTTTCGTGCTAAAATAATTTACTTTATTTAAGGGGAGGGTGATGTAATTAAACCCTGTAAGCGGTCTTAATAAATTACGGCGAAACGGAATTAAAACGCTACTTAAATAAACTTACAATTGAAGCAGCTGCTGTAAAAGTGGCCTAACGCATTTATTTATGGTTTTCTTTTTACTTTTAATAACATTTATATATCTGCACTAATAATATTATAAAGAGGAAAGATTTGTATTTTTATTTTTGTGTGTGTGTGTGTATGTTTGTAATGAATAAACTCAAAAACTACTGTGCCGATTTGAAAAATTTTTCACCATTAGAAATCTACATTCACACTGAGTAACATAGGCTATATATAATGTACACCCGTGCGAAGCCGGGACGGGTCACTAGTGTTTGATGAAACGGGTAATACGTACTGGATATGTCCTAAGGTACCTAAACGTGGTCGCGGGACTCTCTCACCTGGTAACCGTGACCCTGGTACGTAAAGGGCTATTGAAGGATCACCGTGGATTTTAGTCAGTACAAGTCTGACAGTCCCTTCCGTCCGACCATGGGCGGGAGGACTCATTTGTTGATTTCACCACGCAAAAAAAAGGTACCTAAACGTCCTGCATGACCTATCTTGATTCCAAGAATAGACAAAGACAACAATACGGATACTCGATGGCCTCGACCGAGTTTCACAACGGGTGAAAATGAACATGGACAAGACGAAAATTATGTCAAATGCCAATGTTGTGCCCACCCCAGTCTCTGTTGGAAACTCGGTACTCGAAGTTGTTGACTCATATATCTATTTAGGACAAGTAGTCCAATTAGGTAGGTCCAACTTCGAGAAAGAGGTCAACCGCCGAATCCAACTCGGTTGGGCAGCGTTCGGGAAGCTACGCAATGTCTTTTCGTCCGACATACCTCAGTGCCTCAAGACGAAAGTCTTCAACCAATGTGTGTTACCAGTGATGACATACGGCACCGAAACGTGGTCTTTCACTATCGGCCTCATCTCAAAGCTCAAAGTCGCTCAACGAGCTATGGAGAGGGCGATGCTCGGTGTTTCTCTACGTGATCGAATCCGAAATGAGGAGATCCGTAGACGAACTAAAGTCACCGATATAGCCCACCGGATTAGCAAGCTGAAGTGGCAATGGGCAGGCCATATTGCTCGCAGAGCAGATGGCCGATGGGGTCGAAAAGTGCTAGAGTGGAGACCACGGACTAGCAAGCGCAGCGTAGGACGTCCACCAACGAGGTGGACAGACGACCTTATAAAGGTCGCCGGAAGACGCTGGATGCAGGTCGCTTCCAACCGGTATATGTGGAGATCTAAAGGGGAGGCCTATGTTCAGCAGTGGACGTCCTATGGCTAAGATGATGATGATGAACAATACGGAATTTGACATTTTTATTGCCCGTATATACGTATATGACACGTCCCGTAGATTACTGATAAATAGATACATTTATTTTAATAAAATTTAAACATGCTCAGGACGACAGGATAATTATGTCACATACAGAACATTTATTTGTAGCTTTGACGATTCTTCGGTCGATAAAACTCGTTTCTACGGTGTTATGTTATAGCTAGTAAAATTGAAACACTCTTATTTCGAATCAATTATGAGTAACCTGAACACATCTGAACTACGCAAAGTTTAGTGGAATACAAAATATGCCCATAGTTTCACCGAAACTTCATTTACAAGATTAACTACAGTCAAAAGGGGTGAGTTAAAAAGGATTTTAATATTGAATTAATATGATAGGTTACCAACAATTTTTCAATTTTATTTATTGAATAATACTAAGTACATTATTTTAAGACCTTATTGGTAACACACCATTATATTATCGTTAAATTCTATTTCAAAGGAAGTTTTGTCCCAATTCAGTCAAAAGTATTAATAACCAATAATGTTCAGTCAAAACCACTGTTTTTCACCCCTGCGTGCCTATTCACCTCATTTTACGGTGTATTAATGTCAAAACGTAAAGCTCTTTTTATCTTTATGTCTCTCTCAGAGAGATGGAGTAAGAGAGAGCATTTCTCCTACAAAGTGTGGATTCCTCGTTATTTAAGTGTTAACGATTTTAAACCATTATTTTCAGGTTCTCTCCGTAGCAAAGTTTTTCTTCCACATAAGGCCTATAATACAAAAGAAACATAAAACACACTTAAGCCAGTGTTGCCTAAAAGCCTCAATTTATAACGCTTACTTTCATTTTTAACAATTTATTCTTGAACAAATCGAGCTGGTGAATAATGTCCATTGTTTTGGAAACATTGCCGGTGATTTAGCCAGCCAAATAGGTCGGATACGAATGAACGAGGCTTGTAATCGCCATAATTTTGTGTTGTGATGCTAAACGTAAGGAACTCATTTAGTAGGGGGGGGGATTGGATTAGGCCGTGTGCAAACGTAAGACATTTTTGTCTTGTGTTGGATACAAGATACTATTGAATATTTTATTTTGTAGAAATTATATCAAAAAATAAAAGCTCAACCCGATAAAGTACAAAAACATTGAATAAGTACCTACGGCAAATATGAATGTATTTTCTTTATTATGAAATTATAATTGGTGATTGGATGACAAAGAAAAAATGTATTGATAATAAAAATATGCTTAATTTCATCAAGTAGGTACATATTAACATGTGATTTTATACGTTTCAATCACGCTTCTAAAAAGTAAGAAATAAAAATCTTAACTCTCAAATATTACAAGTAATTCTATGAAAAGTTACGAGGAAGTCATACCTATATTAATATGAATCATTTTCCTTCCTTAAAGATAACGGGATTGGTTTACATTTTTCTCTGTATCGAATAATATTAATATTGGTAATTAAATTACAAGTACCTACATCATTGCTAAAAATAAAATAAATGCTTAGGGAAATTCCATCAAAAAGTAGATTATAAGAGCAATTAGATGTAAATATTTTTTTATTCAGGTGGTATTAATTTTCGTTTATGAAAGTTAAGCTAACTTCACACGGCGCGTAATATCACGAGACACAACGTGCATACCCGCGCAATACGCCTTATGAAAGCATTGTCTTGGCACCTTGGTGCAGTGGCGAAGCGACCGACTGCTGCGGTTGCGCTACGCAACGCGGAACAAATATTTGTATGAACTACAAACACTTGTTCCGGGTCTGGTTGTTGGTGTATGTGAATTGAAATGTTTGAAAAGGGCGTCCACTATTCAGGAGAAATTCAGAAAAAAATGGCTTGAGGCGGCGTGGCTCAGTATTAGTATTAGTTTTAATGCCCTCTTGCCAGGACGAGCGGTATCGTGGAAAAATCGCCTATTATGACATTTATTCTAATCACTTCTCGGCCCGGTATCCACCAAAGCGGAGAAGAGAGGAGATGTGTTCAAATAACCAATCAGATTTTCACCGAAACTAAGCGGAGAGGAAATGTGGATTTCTGATTGGTTATTCAAACACATCACCTCTCCTCTCCGCTTTGGTGGATACCGGGCCTTAAGTTCAGTCTTTTATCCACAGCTTCGCTCATTTATTGACAGTCGATTTAGTGACATGTGTGGCGCCATCTATTATCACATGAACGTAACTATTTTTTTTCTAGGTAACAGTACTTTGCTTTTTTTAAGATGAAAGGTAGGGTATGTTCGTTTCTGTACACCTGACAATAATATAAGTATATGCAAAATTTCAGAAAAACGATTGAATCAGCTGTTTTGGGACGTGAAATGGTAACAAAAAACTTACTGTCGCATTTATAATATTAGTAAGGATAAGGAAGTTAAAAAAGTTAGCATTCCCACTAACTTCTTTAGGTCAGTACTTATAGCCTATTCAATCTTTACCCATAAGTCCCAAAGCGCATGAACAGAATTTGAGCTCGCATGTGCTTCCAATGTAACTTGTAAGCACAAGTTTAAGTTGGAATCACATGTAACTAAGTTTGGCCTGCTTCTACTCTAACTAAGTACGTTGATGGACTCTGCTTGCCTTGGATGACCGACAAAGGGAGAGGAAGTGCAAGGGGGGTAGATTGTAAGCATAAGTGTATTTTAGGACGCGCATAAAGTTTCATGTCTTCTTTTTTTAAAAGGTTAACGAAAATAGCTTGACTGAGTCAGACAGTGAGACTAAGTTTGATAAAATGTTTTTTACTAACTTTTTAGACCTATGTTTCCTGCTTATGTATGTGAAGTTTCATTAATATCGGTTCAGTCATTTCAAAAACTAAGGGCTTGATTTGTATGAAATATCATGCGGCGATCATAACACTTGTGGTCGTAACAGATTATGTTACGACCGACGATCGTAATCCTAACTAATACCTATAATATTATAAACACAAAAATGATTTTCTTTATTTCTCTAATTTGTAGGTTTCACGCTTAAATTGCTAGATGGATTATGATGAATTTGGGTAGGTACAATCAACTAATCTGAATTATGACCGACCACAAGCTTATTTTCTTACAGACATTAATATAAAAATAGGTCCGCATTTGCGTAAACATACTTGTCCATGGTAACGACGCGACGTTGATCTTTGTTATTTAGACGGATTCAAAATCGTTTGATTTATTTTTAAAATGGGTCATGATTCAAATTTGTCGATTGTACAAAGACGGATGTGACCCTGGAGACGGTTATAGGCTTCTTTTTTCAAATATAACTTGAGAAAAACGTCGCGTTCAAAAACTGGTCACTAGACTGGCCGATAAATAGACACTAAACTTGAGTAAAATATTTTTATATTTTTTTTTATTAGCCGCTTATGTCTCACTTCTGGCCAAAGGCCACCTATCCGTGCTCTTTTCTAGTGCCACTTCTGGCTAGCCATCAAAGTACGCGTCTAGATCGTCCTGAAGATTACTAGTCTAAATCTCAAAATTACCATAATTTTGTTCCCCTTTCATAAAAAGAGGTGGAAGTCTACTGTGTTGGTAAAATACGACGCAAAAGCAACGTAACCCTCGTAGTTCAATGAACGACCTTGGATTTATAGAATAACCCTCCCACTGCCGATGAGATATGGCATTTAAAAATGTATCTATCGAAGTATAATATTATAAATGCGATTTGGATAGATGAATGGATGTTTCAGAAAAGCTGAGGAGACCTTGATGTTTTTTTACTTGGTAAAATCATCAAATGAGTTCACCCACCCAGGGCAGGACGGAAGGGACTGTCAGACTTGTACTGATTAAAATCCTCGGTGTCCTTCAATAGCTCTTTACGTTCCGGGCCCACGGTTACACGTTAGTCCCCCGACCCCGGCAAGCTTTGGCCTTCTAAAGGGGGCACCGTCATTGTGCTGACACTCTTTGAGGTGCGCGTGGAACACAACGCGCCGTCGACCCGGTCATGGTCCATGGTCGGACAGCGAGTCTCGTATTGGGACCTTGATGTTTGGCTCAGAAAAAACATACGATACCGTTTATCCTGTTGTTATATTCCTGTGAGATAATTTTCGTATGCATACGGGCGATGACGCTAGCAACAGTTTGTAAGTATTTTTAATAATATGGTTAAAGGAAAACCGCTAAGTTATTTGATAGCTTATACGACTAATTATGTTCATAGTATTGTTGCACTTATCTTGCTATTCCAAACATAAATAACTCATGATCGCAGTGTACTATCGCCCAAGGTATATACTGACCACCGTAAAGACTATTTCTGCTTGCAGAGTTATAACTTTCACTTCCTAGGCCCTTTGTTTTGACCATTCATCCTATTCATAAAAAGGGTCATCCATTTCATAAAAAATGTGGCCAGTTCACAGATGTGGGATACTGCGCACGCGATTTTGTTTTAAAAGTGAGCAGAGATTACATTGTTCGATAGTACCTATTAAAATAAATTGATAAATTTATTTTGGACTGGAATTCTGTCCCGAAGTCTTAGTTTCCTGAGCTCTAACCTTGGGGGGTATAAACCCCCCAAGGTTAGAGCTCAGGCTCAGGCTCAGGTTTGACATAAGTCAAGAGTGAATAGCTAACTTCTACGCAAGCGTGCTTTACCATCGATCACAATCATTGCTTACCATTAGGCAGTTAAACGAAGCAAAAAAAATATTATCATGTATATTTTTCCATTTGTTCATTTATTGGTACTACTAAATACAATGTATCAATATTTTTGTAGTCGATAAGTCGTTATCGACTGCTTAGTGGTGTTTCGGAAGCTGTCGAGCTTCAAGCAATCCGTAGGTATTAAGCCTCCTGCAGACACACGCGATTAATCGCGCGGGGCGACATGTCGCGGTCCATTCGCAGTATTTTTAGAGTAGAAATTAGCTTGGCTCGTTGTTGCAGCGCGATTAATCGCGTGTCTGCAGGAGGCTTTATGGTCAGCCTTACATGAGCCATAATTATATTTTAAAGTGCATTTTTGTAATAGGAAACACAGGTCTACAAGGATCCTCCTTTTCCCTAATAATTATAAACCTAAATAGGTACATATCCATGAAAAACACTTCTTCGTTGACACAATTAGTCCCAAAAGCAGATTATTCTACATAAACAAACATCTTAATAACTGATACTCCCATAGCACCACTATAAATATTCCAAATATTCCCGTGTAATTCATCTATTATTTAGTAGAACATTTCCTGAAATCAGTATTATTGAAGTTGGCACTAGTCAGGTCATGTTTCGGAATGTTACAGGACCGGTCGTGACGTGTCGGAACGCACCTAGGGAACGGTGTGACCTTGGAAGGACGTGGTGTTCCGGAATTATATTGACTGGATGTGGATTTTTTTTTGTATTGGAAGCACAACAACAAAACCTTACAATGAAAATACCATAGGATCGTTATTATAACATATTTTTAGAAAAATGTGAAGCTTTTCGGTAATTTTCGTGTCTCAGAACTTAATCGAATCGAACGACACAGAGTACCTAATCCTCTAAAGAGGTTTAGCTATGGATTTCTAAACCTTTTATACAAAATCGTCTCATTAGAGCCGATTAAATCTCATTAAATTCCCATATTGCAAATCTCGTTGGAACCATTAGGTTTCAACGACGTTTGCAATTGGGGATTTGGAGATTTGGAATTGGGGATTTCCGGGGGTCAAATACCGATCTAGCTCTAGCTAGGTCCCATGACCGGGAAAAGTATTCTTTGTATTTTTACGGAAATAGATTTACACGCACAATATTTTTCATATTTCATAGTTACGCCGCCACTGTTTTTGTGGTCGATTGGTTAAAACGTTCATACCACAGCTTTGAATAATAATTGGTTTTTGTGTTTTTTTTTAATGGTACCCTTTTTTACACCTGAGCATATCTCAGTTAAGCCTCCTGCAGACACACGCGATTAATCGCGCGGGGCGACATGTCGCGGTCCATTCGCAGTATTTTAGAGTGGAAATTAGCTTGGCTCGTTGTCGCAGTGCGATTAATCGCGTGTGTCTGCAGGAGGCTTTAACCAGCTGGTTATGTGTAGGTTTAAGAGGCAAATAAATAAAAAACAAACATATTTTCGGTACCTAATTTTCAAAAATAACTAGATTTATTTAAGTGTTCGCCATTTAACAAAATTAAATCCGTAAAAATTGTATGAGTGAATTCCGTGGTAAAGTTTCTTTCATATTCAGCAAACAAACATGGCTTTTCGTAGAAATGTCGGGATTACGAAAACGTAATCCGTGTTTGCCGGGAAACAAATATACCGTATAATAACAAGGTAAATCACGAAAACTCAGAAAGGCCCTCAATCCTTCTTGTTGATAATAATTTTGAATCACGAATGCGCTGAAAACGAAACGCTGCAAATATTTCGTAAGCAGTGGCGATTTTGATTCAATATTATTTGTGAAAATACTAAGAAATAAGATCATAAGATGCAGTTTGTGATTTAGCGAAAGTACTTGGGCCCTACCAGAAAACCAGTGCTGTGACAGTTAAAATTGTCGCAGCACATGCTGAGGTAGGAGCCTTTTGGCCTCACACAGGACCAGACTAAATTGTTTTATTTTTGGTTTGTTTTACCTTTTGTTTTTTTCTTCTTTTATTTAATTTTTGTTTTTCCTTGTTGTTTTTTATTAATTAATCTTGTTTGTTCTGTCCTGCGTGTCCCAATAAATCTCTTTTCTTTCTTTCTTTCTTCTTTCTTTACTTTGAACCATTCTTCTTATCTTTTTGGTGAGTAAAATTCGTCAACTGAGTCCTTCTACAGGGTAGAGTGGAAAGGGCTGTTAGAAAATCACCTTCACATGCCCTTTTTGTTCCAGGGAGTATCATAAAACCACCACTTGTCTTTTAATTTTTTTTTAAATTCGATAATCATTAGATGTGTCCTGTCGCCCTGAAGCGTCGCCTTTAAAAATCAAATTCGATTCAACGGAAATGGAAAATAGGGGGCCTATTATCGGCAATAACTAAAAATGGAATGAACACTTTGATTCAACGGGAATAATAAATCTAATATTTCATATCTCGGTCCACAAATGTCCATGGAATTTGCCTCTTATTAAATTATTCTATTGCAAACATTCACGGTACTATTAGTTGCGTTACGAGCAGGAAACTGTTATTGAAAATGTGACCTTCAGTTTAATGATTTAATTAAAATGGTCTAAAATGTACAGAGTAGGTTATTGGAAGTAAGATAGGAGTAGAGCTGTTTGTGAACAACACTTTCAAGTACTTTCGAAAGTACAGGAAGGATTGAGATAAGACGGTATTCAGAAAGGGAAGTTGGATTGGAGGTTTTGGGTAGAGAAATAACAAAGGCTTTTTTCCAGGAAGAAGGAAAGACATTAGCCCACAACGAAAAATTTGTGAGTGATAGTAGAGTTAATGCTTCCTAAATTTAATTTTTATCAAAATCAGCATCGAGACTCCTTTGAGAATTTTTCGATATTCACCGCAGTTACGGATTTGGCCATCCACGCCCAGTCGGAAAATTCGCCCTGTATAAAAAATCCTGCAGTTTATTTTTTAAAGTGTAACAATCCAGTTGATGTTGGACTTAGTAGATGGCGCTCAGCAGTGGAAGTAAAACAGATTGGGAAAATGATTAAAAAGTATGTTTTTCTTTGAAAATTAATAGCAATAGAAACTATAGGTATAAATATCATAATGTTCCTGAAAAAAAACACTACCTACATAACAAAACGACTCATTTTTCTTACGTACACCTGCTTGAAAACTCAACTCATCTTACACGAACACAATTGACACATCTAGTCTCCTAAATCCATGCTCAGTAGTGACGTCATTCGACACAGGAGTAAGAGGAAGGGTGGGGGGGAGGAAGAACTTCTTTAACTTTACGCCAGCCTGCTCGCTTGCCTGTCTCCCTAGTACCTACTAGCTCTAAGCTTGACCATTAGGCTTCGAACTGGTTTCATCAGTTGAATGACTGAAGTTTGGGAAATCACTCCACTTAAAAGCCTTTTAGTATTAAGAAGTTGGGCCATTGGTAGGAATTTTCTAGACTGTTGGGAAGGACTAAAAAATTCGTGGAAATGTTAGGAGAGTCTAATGAACTTTTCTGATCGTTAAAACTTTTTGTTTGAATGTAGAAATTGCTTTTTATAGAAATCTGGGGCATAATGTACTCTTACCTTATTGAGTTTTGCACAGACGCATAACATAAACCTAGTTTAACATAACGAAGGGATTTATTTGAAAGGGCCACTCTTACAGGATCATACATGAATTGCGATAAAAATATTAAATTTTCATTATACGAATTTTATTGCAATTAATGTTATGATTCTAAATAAGTAGACTTTTTAGACCGTCAAATGTACAAACGTGGAGAATGCGAAAGGAGTAGTTATGAAAGGATCGTAGCACCTGTCACGAAGAGACCTAAGGTGGTTTCTGTTTTATCTATGTATGTAAATTCTCGGGCACGCCGCAATCGCGGCGGTAAGACCCCTCTTTGAGGAGTGGCTGGATAGGAGTCACGGCGTCCTGACCTACCGCATGACGCAGGTCCTCACAGGACACGGATGTTTCGGGAGGTACCTGTGTCTAAGGAAAAAGGAGGAAACGCCTGGGTGTCACCACTGCGAAGATCGCCCGGAGGACACAGTGGAGCATACGGTGCAAGACTGCCCCGCTTGGGCAGAGCACCGACGTGTCCTCACGGCGGCGATAGGCGGAGACCTCTCGCGCCCGGCATTGGTTGCGGCCATGCTGCGGGGCGAGACGGAGTGGGAAGCGGTCGCCTCCTTCTGCGAAGCAGTAATGCTCGCGAAGGAGGAGGCGCGCCGCGAGAGAGAGAGGACAGAGTCCTCCCTCCGCCCCACCCGCGGTGGTTGGCGCCCACGGCGACGGACGTCGCAAGACGATCTCCGGCCACCGTAGGCGCGGGCATGCGGGCGGCGAGTAAAGGGCAACTCGCAGCCCGACCATGGACCATGCCCGGGTCGACGGCGCGTTGTGTTCCACGCGCGCCTCAAAGAGCGTCAGCATAATGACGGGGCCCCCTCTCTAGAGGGCCAAAGCCTGCCGGGGTCGCGGGACTTATACCATTACCGTGACCCCGGAACATAAAGGGCTATTGAAGGACACCGTGGATTTTAGTCAGTACAAGTCTGACAGTCCCTCCCGCCCTGCCCGGGGTGGGAGGACTCATTTGATGATTTTACCACGAAAAAAAAAAAAAAAAATGTATGTAAATTCTGAAGTTCATTGGCCATTCTTCTCGATACGACACTAAGCTTAGTCATGGGTGTAGTATCAATTCTATTGTCGTTTTATTTTTGTTTATACGCAATAACGCCTGCGTTCTTTTTCAGAAGACGCGGGATCGAGTTCCACTCGTACTTAGATGATTTTTTCTTTTCTTAAAAAAAAAACTATTTTCGTTGTTTTAAAGTTTGAAGTAAGTTCAAGTGTACTTACTACTCGTTTAATGGTCTAATTGAAATAAATGGTTTGGCTTTAACCAGACAAAAATTTGTCAAGGTAAAGTATTATTATGTGGTATTGATTTACAGTTTATTCATGGCTACTAAGCCAAGTAACTTATTTATTTAATTGTATCATTTTGGCACTCTCTTTTACGAGGCAATCCCATCATCGTGAATAAATAATTTAATTGCATTGTTTCATGGGGCAATAATTTAAAGTCCTTATTCTCATATTACAAAGCGCAAAACCTTGCAAAATACAGCCAATAAAGTTCCACCTTCTTTTCAACAACACCCACTACTTATCAACATACAGAAATAATACAAAACAACTAAACTAAATACTTTCCCGACAGACGAATCTCACAAACCCTCAGCTTCAATACTTGTAGCCTTTCTAATCCCGCTAAACTCCTCCGCAAACAATATCAGGCGGCCATCTTAATAATAATCCCGCCATAATATAATAGTAATAAAATGGCGAAACATTGGGTATTGTTAATTTAGACAGTGCAGTCACGTCTGGTGAGTTTCCTACGGTAATGAGAAAAGGCAGATCAGGACGTGCGAATTGTTGGGTTTGTGACATAATAATGTAGCTAGGCTATGTTGAAATATAAAGAAAATATGATAGAAGCTGTAACTAGCGTCTTCACTTGCGTTATACTTGAAAATTATTCCACGCTAACATTCCAGGATAAAAAGTATCCAGTGTTATTATTATGGGGTGCTAAGACAGGAAACCTCCACGTGCGCCCGTGGACTGGAGTTCCCTCTTGGATACGTCCGGGGGGAAGACCAGTTTTTCGGGCCGGTGCACCCTGGGATGCGGGCAAAAACTCTTAATTAGGCACTGTGTGCCTAAGGGGTCTCTTTGCCCGTATGCGAATAGCCTGTCGGGTGGACGCTCCAACGCATGTCCCTCTGAATAGCAGAGGGCACAGTGGCGGAGCGGGCTTGCGGACGGTGAGTAATGGGTAAGCTCGCCGTCCGACCAAGGACCAAGCCCGGGTCGGTGGCGCGTCGTGTTTCACGCGTCACCGATGGGGCCCCTAATGGGGCCAAATGCCTGCTGGGGTCGCGGAATTTTTCTTAATCCAGGATACTGTGGCCCCGGAACGTAAAGGGCATCCGAAGGAACACGGGTGGATTTTAGTCAGTAAGAGTCTTACAGTCCCTTCCGCCCCACCCAGGGCGGGAGGACTCATTTGATGATTTTGCCACCCAAAAAAAGTGTTATAATTATTTTAAAAAAATTTCATCTGAAACGGTTAAATATTTTTTGTGAAAATGAGTTACAACAACAGCTGCCGTCCATCCATCCTCAGAAATTTTCGTATTTATAATTTTAGAGACATTTCGTAGTTATAAATACCTACTGCCTTTGTATGCCATTTTTTGAATGGCTTCGTTGCGCTAATTCATAGCGGGAAGAAGTACAACATATTTTTTTTGCGAGAGGTCTCCTATCGCCGTCGTGGGGACACGGCGGTGTACTGCCCAAGTGGGGCAGTCCTGCACCGTATGCTCCACCGTGTCCTCCGGACGATCCTCGCAGTGGTGACACCCAGATGTTTCCTCCTTCCTCATCAGACACAAGTACCTCCCGAAACATCCGTGTCCAGTCCTCACTCACCTGCGTCAGGCGGCTGGTCACGACGCCGTGACGCCTATCCAGCCACTCCTCAAAGAGGGGTCTTACCGCCGCGATTGCGGCGTGCCCGAAGAAATACAACATAGAGAGAGATGGAAGGAGCGCAAGAGTGGGATAGAATGGGCGAAGCATCAAACCTAGTAACAAAATAAGCACCGAGTTTCGGAGTACGTGGGTACTACTCTAAGAACTATTATTATACATTATTTGTGTGTGAACCTTCTGTTCTCACTGAAGAATTTCTTCTTACAGCTGTGTAAAAGACATTCCATAAGCCCTTTGGATCCCGCTCGAGTTGTAGGAGTTAATGGGACGAAATTAAATTATGGTTATGATAACTGACGTATTCGAGCGGATGGGGTGGCAAGGTATCCATTTGTATGCAATATTCCTGAAAATGTGTTGCGAGACTGTCTAAACAGGTGACTGTGGTTCTAGAACGTAAAGGACAATTGAAGGAACTATATGGTGTATTTTACTTACTTGGGGTCTGAGAGTCTCTTCAGCTTCAACTAGTGTGGAAGGAAAAAACTCACAAAAATGTTTCGTTACAGTATTATAAAGGAAATCACTGTTATTGTATTTTTAAGTTTGTATTCTTGCGAAGCCGGGGCGGGCTGCTAGTTCAAACTAAACAGGTTTTATTTTAGAATGGCACTGTTAACAAAAGTTACCTTGGTATTATGAGTAATGCTCTTAGTCTTGTCTTGTCGCCTTAAAATTGCTTAAATAGATAAAATAAATCTAAAGTATAGCTTTTACACTGTGTTCAGTGCTTAATGTATTGAATATTCGCGGCGGGAGAGCTAAGTCCTTCACTGAAAAAAGAATCTAAGGACGTATCACGAACTCTTGTTTCACGAAACATATTCTTTGAGGTTAGGTTTTTTGTACCTTGTCTTCATTTTTTTCTAGAAAAAGTGTTTGTTGATTAAATGTTTTGTTTGGCTTCCAAGGTCTTTACTTTTTTTTTGAAATAGGAACTTTGCAAATCTTAAATACACATATACTTATATATAAATTCACATTTGTACAATCAACAAGAACAAAATTATCGTACCCTTATTGCAAAATTTTCCGATTATCTGCATCAAAATTCGAGCGATAATGGGTTTTACCTGTAGCTTCTTCGTGACTTGAGGATTCGATTTCTATATTTAACTAAAAAATGGTTTGAAAATGCAGATATGTAATGATGAAATGATGATTGAAATGATGATGAAATAATGTTTATTTTTGCAAGTAGGTTATATCAACACTTTTACACGTCTTTTCATAAAACTAGGAGGGACCGGTGTTTCGTACCTGACTACTCTGAGAAGAAACATCCGAAACAAACTCAGAGGTCACAGTCTCTTTTAAAGTCCAGACATCATAAAATTAGATCAGGTTACACGAGGACCATGCAGGTTAATGTCTGAAATGGTCTTTAGAAGAAATAACCACACAAATTCGAGTGGACCTGTCCAGTCAGTGCAAGCATTTGCCAGTTATCGTGGAGCTCGACTTATAACTCAAGGAGCTTGACTGTAATCGGTTTTTGCTATAATTATGTACCTACATAATTATCTTCTCATGACGGCTTAACTTTTCATCAATGCAGCTCAGCCTACTTGTTCCCTCTACTGGGACGCAGGACTTCTGTCTTTGTGACGGAGTTTGGTGCAATCCAACACGCCGCCGGCCCAGTACAAGGTTGGTAAACGTCACATATCTTCTCGAATTATTGGTTCTTAGACAAGCCGATTTTGCAGGTTTGTCGCAGCAGGTAACCGCGATTTACAAACGTAAGGGGAATTTGAAGGACTGTTCCTTCAAATTCCCTTTACGTTTGAAAGTCGCGGGTAGTCAGTAATGCTCCACCCAGGATGGTAGGACTCAATTGATGATTTTACCAACCCAAAAAAGGACGTGCCGCTTTCCTCACGATGTTTTCCCTCACCATTTTTAGAGATCCCGGGTTCTAAACTAATTAGAATCTGGGTCCACGTTTTGTAGAGAATCAGGTCACATTTCTTCTTGGAATTCCTCGCTCGTAGTCACGGTTTCACAAATCAGTGTAGACAGTTAGTCCTTGTTTTTAACACCTCTGTTTCTACGTGCGTCCCTGTAATTTGAAGTTACGAGCGTCGTCTAATGAGACCTCCAAGCTCACTTTGTATACCATTGGTCGTTGTTTTAAGTAATGGGTTTAGAGTTTATTTATTCATTAGTGAAGAGTAGAGAAGGGTAGATAAACATTGAGACATTGAGAGACAAAATCATGATCATCACATCAGCCGTAAGACGTCCACTGCTGAACATAGGCCTCCCATAGGGTAAGAAGTCTTTAAAGACTTCCAATAGGACTGGTTGGAAGCGGCTTGCATCCAGCGTGATTGGGGTGGTAGCCGGGCGTCTACCGGTGATTCTTCCCTCCGCCGTTACCGTGGCCGCTACCGTAACCAGGCATAGCAGGCGATACCTGGTACGAAGGGGGATACTATTCTACTCAAACTCGAGAGACAAAATATTCAGGGTAACTCCCTATGTGTTTTTTGGTTTTAGACCGAATTTGGTGAATTTATTAATAATGTTGCAATGCTCCAAGATGCAGCGAGCTTACCCAAAAGAAACTATTGAATACACTGAAAATCTTGAACGCAAAAGTCTACAATAGTGACCACCAGAAAAGCGCTAAGGCAATGATGCTAGACACAGTTTCAGATTGACTTTAACTGAAATGTCAATTTGCTTCTTCCGGTCGTCAATAAAGATCGCCTAGGGTACGAGTGAAACTGTAAGTAAAAGCTATATTATTATAATCCCTACATATTAATATAAGAAAAGTCCTGTTGTGTGCGTAGGCGTAGCAGAAAGATCCGTGATATAGTAGGTATAATACTCATACATAGAAGAAAAAACCTATTATATCCTTCATTTACACGCACATAAACTTAGCATACATACATTTTACCATCTAGCACCTTATCTTTTACCATACATACGTACATACCTTTTTCCCATGGGGTAGGCAAAAAGCACCTGTTCGATCCGTACATAATCATTTCATCTTGTCCACGAAATACATCTTGTCATACAAGAATGCAGGTTGCGAGTGCTACGTCCCTAATATCTTTGAAGAATCTCACAAATAACATAGTGCATGATCTACTAGGGTATCCCCCTCGGCGTTACAAATAAGATCTACCGACCTTTTTAAAATCTTATTTTAGTTGTCTTACATTGTCTTCCAGTTTTATCACCTTATTTTTAATATTTTTAATCCTCTTATGATTGTCTGTTTTCATATCTTAACGGCTGCATGGACTTTGATAAAATACGCTACATAAGTAGACTATAATATGACAGGACATTGGAGATCATAAAGGTCGCCGGAAGATGCTGGATGCAGGTCGCTTCCAACCGGTATATGTGGAGATTTAAAGGGGAGGCCTATGTTCAGCAGTGGACGTCCTATGGCTGAGATGATGATGATGATGATTGGAGATCATTCAATCCGATAGTAAATTTCTGTGGAATCGTGTCCAAACTCCACGAGGGCCAAACTGCGGGCCATAGCTAGTACATTATATAGTTCTCATATAATAAACCTCTTCGGCTTTATTACAAAACGTGGTTTAACTTAGACCAAGCTTTAAATCAAAAATGAATTTTTGAATTTCGAACTTTATTTCTACTGTCGTAAAGTTATTAATACAAAAACCGAGTTTAGATCCCGGTCTAAGTTGTCAATGTGCATTTTAGAATTTTATAGCAGTTGGAATAAAGTTCGAAATTCAAAAATTGATTTTTGATTTAAAGCTTGGTCTAAGTTAAACCACGTTTTGTAATAAAGCCGTATATGTTTTTGTGTCAGAGGCTCCTTTAACAATATTAGGTACAGTAAATGAGGTAACAACGCCTACACGAAACTACATAGCATGGTTTAGAAGCGGTACTCGGGTGATTAATTTTAGGTAGGCATATGGTTTTCATGCCAACAATTTAATGAATATAGAGCTTTAACCGTGGTGCGTGTGGAATAGCTTTATTTATATGACGGTTTTAAAAATTATGGCTGCTGCTAATTTGTAGGCAGTTTGTGTCATCGTCTGTTTTTATATATTGAAAATGAGTAATCTTTATATGCCTGGATAGACTATAGAGAATATTATAAATGCAAAAGTGTGGATGGGCGTTTCTGTCAGAAAAGTTGAATAAATCCTGAATAAGCGTAGAAAAAGGTGACGTATCATACTTCAATAATATTTGTCTCGGTACTATGATCCCGTGGTATTATTTCAAGTAACACGCGATAAGTCGTCGGCAACAGCTTGTTGCAAATATAAAATTCGCCATTTTAAACCAAAATAAAAAATATTTTAATTTACATACGCATTCAATCTTGTCCTAATAAAACGTCTAAAAATAAGTGCATGTTTCTAGATACATAAACAGCTAAGGCCGGTTTCAGTGCTCGACCGACCGTCGGTGCGTACATCGGTCGCGCTTCTCATTTGTATGAAAATTCACAAGTCGTCACAGTGCTCGACCGACCGTACGCACGCGTATATTGCTACGCACTGCGTACGAGGACCGTCGGTCGAGCGCGTCCGCATGCGTGCCGTCGGTCGACCGACGCGCTATGGAAACATATGAACGCGTTCAGTGCTGCACCGACCGGTGGACCGACCGCACGGATGCGTGTATCATCGTAAAAATAATCGAACCTACTAGTTCAAAACTTCAATAATATTGTTTGATTTTATCTTTACTTTTTAGTGATTTAAGTACCTAATTATGATCAGACATGGCATATATTGTCGAATTTCGGTAAGTTCGACTTCGTGAACTTCTGTGGGACAAAGGCCAATTGTTATACAAATAGTTTGTACATCTTTGTGTCCGAATTTAGATGAACAGTCGCAGAGTGAACGAAAAAATATAGGTAGCAGCAATTAAAACATTTGTAAACGCGTCCATTTTTGTGACTGTACCAGTCCGGCCTGTTTGCTTGGTCAGGACAGCACTGAACGTTACAAACTGACGATCGGTTATGCGTATCGTCAGGACCGATGGTACGCACCGACGGTCGGTCAAGCACTGTAACCGGCCTAAGTTTTCCGATTAAAAAGTGCGTTGGAATCGAGTAGTATTAGTTTGCACTAAGGACTTTTTTTAGCGTGGTAAAATCATCAAATGAGTCCTCCCACCCAGGGCAGGGCGGGAGGGACTGTCAGACTTGTACCACGGTGTCCTTCAATAGCCCTTTACGTTCCAGGATCACGGTAATGGTATAGGTCCCGCGACTTAGAATACATAACCAATTTTTACACTTCTTAGCTGTAATTGTCCGTTGATTTATCTTAGGATAATTATGGCTATTTTAACAGTGAAGGTGAAAGAAAAAAGCTTTAACAGAAAATAACCTCAGAATGTAGTGAAACTGGATCCACCATTAAGGTAGGTAAGCACCTGAGTGGGTATCAAATTCAGGCAACCTCCCTTACATTGTTCTAATACACTGATGTTGGTAGGTGGTGTTAGTTCTTACCCAAATATTTATTGAATGTGTCTTCGTAAGTCTTGCGTTATTTCGCATACCAGCCTATTTTGAATAAATGACTTTTCATTATGTTTATGAAAATAGAAGCCACACATACATACACGAAAAGTCACGCTTTTTTCGTCAAAACGTCACTTGCTAAGTGCTACGATAACATAGTTTTATCGCCTCGTTCATGTTCATACATTTGGTCATACAAGTTACGAGTAATACGCACTCGACTTTTCAGAAAAAACTCGTCACTAAACACAGTGTGGGTTTAGAAAGAAAGAAATTTGTGTTTATTGGCACTAAAACTTAAAACTAATCAAAAATATTCAAAGTTATAACAAGAGTCACGCGCGCCTCAAAGTGCGTCAGCATGATGACGGGGCCCCCTCTCTAGAGGGCCAAAGCCTGCCGGGGTCGCGGGACTTATCTCATTACCGTGACCCTGGAACATAAAGGGCAATCGAAGGACACCGTGGATTTTAGTCAGGACAAGTCTGACAGTCCCTCCCGCCCTGCCCGGGGTGGGTGAGTGGTGGTGAGTTATAACAAGAGTAATATACAATAAATAAACAATTGAAAAAACTAACAATTTAATGCCAAAGGGCCTCAGCTCAGCATAATGCCAGATGGCAACACAGAGTTTGCCACTTGACGCTGACTTTCAGCTGCAGCCTAATTATTATAATTATTCCTAAGGAGTCTCCTCGCTTCACATGGTGCGTTATACAATTTGCGCCGATATGGTGGGAGTCAGGCAAGCCCATAAATTAATATCATCATGTTTGGCACTAAAAGTAACCTACTGCTAGTAATTCAACAATATTCAAACCGAGCCATAGCCAAATAATAACTCAAAACGACCCAAATATCTCCAAACCGTATCGCTTTGAGCTTTCATCAACTGGAATGCTGCCATACTGAAAGAAAAACGATTCAGAAGAGATTATTAACCAAACAAATGATAATAATGTGCTGCTATAAAAGCATGGAATAAAAACATTGCCCATTATGAGGCCGACCTCTAATGGGCACGACAAAATGCTGATACACCCACGGCTTTGAAAATTTTCGCTTAAAAGAATTTCTTTTTAAAGCAATTTTTGTCTGATTTTGTCATTTGGATTATTCGCGGTCTCCGCCCCAGCCGCAGTGGTAGGCGCCCACGGCGACGGACGTCGCAAGACCATCTCCGGCCACCGTAAGCCCGGGTCGACGGCGCGTTGTGTTTCACGCGCGCCTCAAAGAGCGTCAGCAAGATGACGGGCCAAAGCCTGCCGGGGTCGCGGGACTTACACCATTACCGTGACCCTGGAACGTAAAGGGCTAATGAAGGACACCATGGATTTTAGTCAGTACAAGACTGACAGTCCCTCCCGCCCTGCCCTGGGAGGACTCATTTGATGATTTTACCACGCAAAAAAAAAAAAGTCAGCCAAATATCAAATAAATTGATTGATCAGCAAAATTTACAAAAAACTTAACCAACCCGAACTTCGGGGTGCCTCCAAAACTAAAAATGTTGCCAAGTTGTAATATTTGTGGCTGAGTTAGTAATTTTGTTTGGCTCGGTTTATGAAGCAGTTGTTACTGACAGCTTGAAGCAATGCTTGTATGGCTATGGCCGGCCCAAAACCAAACGTCTTGACAAAGCGACAGACAGACTTGTTCTTGTCTTTATTTGAGAGGTCATTTATTTATCGGGTTGGTATAGAATGATGGGAGAGCAGTGGTGGCCCAGTGGTATCGGCCTCGACTTACGAGTAGTAGGTCGTGGGTTCGAACCCCGTCAGGCGCATTACTTTGTGTAATTTATTTTAACACCACTGCTCACGAAACGGTGAAGGAAAACATCGTGAGGAAACCGGCATGTCCTAGAACCAAAAATTCGAAGACATGTGACATCTACCAATCCGCACTGGGCCCGCGTGGTAGATTACGGCCCACTCCCTCTCACAGAGAGGAGGCCTGTGTCCCAGCAGTGGGAACATTTATAGGCTGATGATGATGATGATGATAGAATGATGAAGACTACATTTTTGTGGTAATTTCAGTCACAAGCCAAAATTGTCTACCACATGTACAAAATACATACAATTTTAATAATTAATCTCCCATATCCCAAAATTCCAAAATAACACTTACATACTTCATTATATATCAACACATAGACCTATTACAAGTTATGTATCGTTGGCACATTTTCCCTTACAAGATAATTAGATTTCAATGCCGAATAAGCGCGAGCAGTGTCGGAGGTTCGTACGAAAATGGCTTTTATATGAAAATCTCTGCAAATTATTTCTCCGAGTTTTCATACTGTTTCTTGTTGTGAGTGAGAATGTATAGGCTTATAGGTTTTTTTGTACTTCTAGAATGTTTATTTTATGCATAGTGATTGTGAAAAGAGGCATGCTGTTATATTTTTATATTTTTTTAACAATAATCCATTTTTGAACTGATTTTATAAGTTGGTAAAATCATCGACCCCGGCCTGGGAGGAGCAAAATGAATTAAAGTGACCAAATTCCACCATCATCATCAAAAGTCTATAAATGTTGCCGCTATAAATGTTGTCCCACTGCTGGGACACAGGCCTCCTCTCTGTGAGAGGGAGTGGGTCATAATCCACCACACGGGCCCAGTGCGGGTTGGCATGTTTTCGAATTTTTGGTTCTAGGAATGCCAGTTTCCTTACGATGTTTTCCTTCACAACCAAAACCACCGTGTTCTTTCAATTGCTCTTTACGTTCCAGGGTCACGGTTACCTTTTAGACAGTCCCGCGATCCACCCCACTCTTACAGTAGGAGGATTATGTTTCATCGAGTATACAGGGTGTAAGAGACATCGACGCACAAACGGATACCATGGGTCCAGGACATGATTCTGGAACCCCCCCCCCGTGTTGGAATTTTTCGTCGGCTTTTTCTTATTTTTATAAGTTTACAGGTACTGTGGTACTGGGCACAGTATTTAGGTATACGATGACCTTTCAATATAAACATCTAAGAAGACACCATTTCTAGTTTTATTTACATTGCTACTTTTAGTGAAAGTAGTGAATTAATTACTTTTTTATTAAAAATCTCATTGGGTTAGGTAAGAATAACGATTATGAACAGTCTAAAGTAAAAAAAAAAAAAATGAAAATTAGGAATAGTTTACTCTCAAATCTTAAATAAGCCATGTCATGACATGATGTCCAAGCAAGACATGTAAATATTTAATTGTAAATAAAGGAGTAAATATTAATACTAAATCTATTTTTAGTATCAAAAGGGCATTAGTCCCTTTTACATAAATTACTATCTTCAGTACGACGTCGGTAAACACTATGTTCTATTTTCAGGAGCTTGAAATAATACATGAACTTTGTGAATAATTATAAAACAAAACGGTTTAGTAAGTAGGGTTACCATTTCAAAACAGAAGCCCTGGTAAAGGGTTGCGAGACTGTCTAAACAGGTTACTGTGACTCAGGAGCACCGTGGATTACTGTGACCCAGGAGCACCGTGGATTACTGTGACCCAGGAGCACCGTGGATTACTGTGACCCAGGAGCACCGTGGATTACTGTGACCCAGGAGCACCGTGGATTACTGTGACCCAGGAGCACCGTGGATTACTGTGATCCATGAGCACCGTGTATTTTAGTAGCTACGAGTCTGACAGTCCCTTCTTCTTTCTTTTTGTGATACCTACAGTGTGCACTTGTGGCGTGTGCCAATAAACGTTTTTCTTTCTTTTTTAAGCTATTGCATAGCTTTTATTGCGGGTTCTGAGCGCGGCGCGGCGCGGCGACCGAATCAAGAAATTCCTAAAAACCTAAGGAAAATCCCTGACACCGTCGTCTAACGTTGTTTCAGGTCGGGGACTTCGGCAATTATAAAGGTACGGACAGACGTGCTCATAAAGGTATGGACAGACGTGCTCATTACTAGCAGGAAACCATGCTTTTATTGAGCAAGGGGCAATTTTATTGAGGGAGAGGGAGAGGGAGAGGGAGGAGAACTTTTCTTGACGTTTCACTTGATTGACGTGGCTGACCATAGCCTAATTAGTACAGTAATAAATATAATAAATAAATAATTATATTTGCATAAGTTGATAAAAAATGATATGCAATAGCTTTACTGCGGCAGTCCTCGAGAGCCACACGTTTTTTTTTCTTTCTTTCTGTTCCAACCAGGGTGACCCAGGACCAGTCTATGGACGGACGGCCAGTCACACGCCTACTCTGGCCGGCAATTGTTTCACGATGTCCGTTGCCGTGGGCGTCTCTTTGTTTTAGAAGTAGACGTTGTCCTCTCCTTCACGCGTCCGTCCTCCTCCTTCGCGAGCATGACTGCTTCGAAGAAGGAGGCGACCGCTTCCCATTCCATTTCACCCCGCAGCATGGCCTCAACCAATGCCGGGCGCGAGAGGTCGCGGCCTATCGCCTCCGTGAGAACACGGCGGTGTGTATGTTCCACCGTGCCCACCGGGCGATCCTTGCAGTGGTGACACCCAGGCGTTTTTTACTTCCCAATCAGACACAGGAACCTCCCGAAACATCCATGTCCGGTGAGGACCTGCGTCAAGCGGAAGGTGAAGACGTTGTGTAGCCTCTCCAGCCACTCCTCAAAGAAGGGTCTTACCGCCACGATTACGGCGTGCCCGGGTTCCATTAGCAGTCTGAATTTCAGCTTGATTGAAGGCATGACGAGAAACTCAATCTTTTACAAAACTGTGGACAAACGCTAGTATTATATTAAACTTATTATTTCACTGGTAACTTACTTATCGTTATTGTAAACGTACCTTATTTTGGGGAGTTACTTACTTATACTAATACCCTTTATACCTATGTACGTGCCGACCTACCCAAATAAGCTAAATATGCTAATGTCCGGAGTGGTTCCAGATCAATACGAGTGACGGCGGATAGATTCACGAACTCTCAATCGTCAGTCGGCTTATATTGGCAGTTTGTCTTTTTGTTAAAGACAGTTATGTTATATTGATAATTAAAGACTTTGTGTTATCTATGTAATAAGCAAGTATTTATGAAAACAAAGCGATGAAGCCAGAAAAAAAAGTTTTTTTTAAGAATTGTATTCCTTAAGTATGTTTCTTTAGTACTGCTAGCCTACTTCATACCACTGCAAGGCAAAGGCCTTCTCAATGACTTCCAGTTTTCACGATCCAGAGCCTAAGTGAAGCAAGTTATATCCGATTACAAAAGTAAACAATTTCTTTGATTGAGTTTTAT
Source organism: Agrotis exclamationis (assembly GCA_950005045.1). Classification (NCBI taxonomy): domain Eukaryota; kingdom Metazoa; phylum Arthropoda; class Insecta; order Lepidoptera; family Noctuidae; genus Agrotis; species Agrotis exclamationis. The sequence goes on along the minus strand of OX465427.1, from coordinate 18,379,848 downwards.
TTAGTAAAATAAGCCACCTAGATAAAAGAAGACACTTCTGGAAGCCGACTGGTTGGCGATTGAGAGATACCCGAACGCAAACACAAATCTCTCAAAGTTAGAGTGAACAGGCAAAGTGAAAAGTCAAGAGAGCAAACCCATCTCAAATAAAAAATAAAAAAGGTTTTAGCATATTTATAATTATATCACTCTATATCTCATGAAATGCAAAGAAAACCACCATCTCGAGCGCTAAAAGTTGTAATTATCTTAAAAACCTACTACAGAGAGATGTGACCTGCAAAATGACAAAAATCACCATTCGCTTCTCAACTTTCGTAGCAACTCGCGTAGCTCGTAGGTCCCTCGTAGCGTCGGCGTAGCAAACGGCGTAGGCAGCAAGTTCAGAATTTAATTTATTATAATGATGTTTATTATACCCACGGATTTGGTTCGTGTTTCGGGAGTTCAGTTGTAAAATATTGCGTAGTACGTAGTACTTTCTTAGTAATTGAGGAGGCGGTGTGTAGCGAAGCGTGGTTACTAAATACGCGTTTTCCAAGAATACGTAATGTGAACTCGGATTTTGTTGGAATTGGTATTGAAGGGATTTTGTTCATTGTGGTTCTCTATCTATGGAAGAGGAATTGTTTTATTCGGGTGGTAGATTATTTTGGAACTTGAAATGTTATGTGTTGAGTATGTAAGTGATTCACATAATGGGTGTGCTGATTATAAAGCAAAGGTTAGAAATAAAAAAAAAGGTTAAAAAACCAACTTGTAGTTCATCATCATCAGCATCATTTCAGCCTGGGAACACTAACTGCTGTGTATTAGGCCTCCACCTTTTGTAGTGCCGCGGCCCGGATAAAAAAGGGAGAAATTTCAGTCCCTAACTTCTTCTACCTCCATCCACAGCTAGAGGAGTCATTCGAAGATCTTCCATGACCCTGAAATAATGGGTCAGTTATTCCTTTTTTAGTTTTTCTCCTAAAACAAAACTCTAAAATACAAGCTTCTAGAAGTTGTACATCAATCTTCTGTTTTGCGAAGTCCTAACTACGTATTCTAAACTATTATTTTTTTTATTAAAGAGGAAAATAACAGTTATATAATAATAGTAATACAATGTATTACGCAAGTCCTATTCGATCTAATCCTTGTTACATTTTCATCGGCACAAGAATGGTGCTTGCGTAATAGGCACGTTTTTGTTGATACGTCGCGTCAAGGTGAAGGGCGGGATCGATAGGCCACGTTTTGTTACTTGCACATTACTATACAATGTGCTGTGTTGTGGGGGTTAAGGGGAAGAGGAAATTGCTTTGCTGGTATTTGTTTGAAGAAGAATTTGGTATACTTTTGCTTTTGTTTTTAACTAGATAAAACAGAGAAGTTAAGAAAATAATAGGATTTTTTTTTGGGACAAACTCACCACATTATTCCCACACCACTGCAGCTTCTGAAAGCCAGAATCAACAGTGGCAACCACCAGAAAAGCGCCGAGACAATGAAGCTCGACGTGTCCCGGAGAATGAATTTATCTGTCTTGGATCATCATCGTCAGCCTATAAATGTTCCCACTGCTGGGACACAGGCCTCCTCTCTGTGAGAGGGAGTGGGCCGCAATCTACCACGCGTGCCCAGTGCGGATTGGTAGATGTCACATGTCTTCGAATTTTTGGTTCTAGGACATGCCGGTTTCCTCACGAACCAATCCACCAATCTTAGAACCAAAAATTCGAAGACATTTATAGGCTGATGATGATGATGATGTTCAACAGATGTTTAAGTTTTTGTAGTAAGGCTGAAAATCTTTAAGTAACGAACAAAGAAAAGTATAGTATTAAAGTACTCGTAAAACAGTTGAACAGTTTAAATAACAGATTCAATAATTAGGTATTTCCATATAACTATGTATTTTTATTCAACTTTAGTTTACAGCTATACAAAATCCAGTAATGTAACGAGCAGAAATCAGTTTCCTAAGTGTGTCTGCGTGTAATTGTCTATCCTTTCAGATTGGGGTCTAAATCTTCGAGAAAGATCCAGACTATTCCTTAATGGTTACGCCAGATGTTTGTGAGCTAGGTTAAGACGGCTTGCCTAGATTAGTGTTAATTAGTCTTATACGAGTATATAAATGTCGTGTTCCAGCCATGGTTTTGGAGCGTCGCTTCGTGATATATGCCTGCATAATTCAGAGGATTAAAGACACATTTTGTGGGAAGATTTATTTCTGCATATTTTAGTTAAGCTTGGAAAGAGACCGCTATTAAGTATCTTGAGACATGGCGGGATTTTGATAAGTCTCCTTTATAACAGTATATTTAAAATATCTCCAGGTATGCAGGTAGCTGTGGTGTAATTTTAAACGATAGATAGCATTAATTTTGTTCGATAACGTTGCGGATTAAAAGAGGATGTAGTAGCAAAAATGAAAAGAGTGTGTTTAGATGGCTCGGTCATGTTCAGAGGATGATTTCAAAGTGACTAACATAAGGATGGAATGTATGAGGCAGATATGAGTGGCAACGCCGAGACCACGTCCTAAGAAGACCCACACTGGTCTTAGTGATGAAGTTCTTCAAAATAGCCGGGTCCGTACTACTCGCAAATTAGATGTATGAACGTGGACGAGGAGAGAATTGTGTGTAAAGATGAGTAGCATGTGACGTTCTGTGATTTTTTGACTGGAAAAGGTGTGAGTTTATTTACTATATGTTACAGAAATTCAAAAATTCGTGTCATTTCGTACTTGATTAGATTGATTCGAGAAATAAAGTTCTATCAAAGTTAACGAGTACACATTAAATTCACAACAGTACATTAACAAGATTTGCAGATTATGTGTATTCATAAACTTTTCAGTACATTCACACCGATACACCTAACGTATCTTTCACTATAATCATTTTGTTCGGCGGAAAAATATCAGATTTTGCTGAAAAATACAAAGACAGTGTGATTTAATGTTGCATAGTTTTAGGAATAGACATGAAAATTTTTAGTGGTTAGGTACTAGGAGCGGCTGAAATACATTCGAGTTACATCCCATAACGTTTTTAATACCTTTGTTTATTTATAGTATTTTTACAGCGTCGGCGGAACATCAAGGTCATAATAAGTTGTTTTTGATGCTGGTTGTTTATGTTTTTTAGTTTATGACGTAAGATAAAGGTATCCTTTTAATTTAGGATAGGCTCGCGTTTGACCATCATCTCGCCTCACGGTAAGCAATTGTGGTTAACGGTGAAGCACTCTTGATTAGAAGTAAAAGATTCCTTTTCTTTCTTTCTTTTCTGTTTCTTAAAAAAAGAGAACGTTTCCACTCACTAGGAATTAAAAAAGAGAACGTTTCCACTCACTAGGAATTACTTCTGTGTCGTGGGAGCGTTTACAAAAATAGAAACACAGATACACGAACACCTAGACCCGGAACAACTACTTGTAGGTCATATAAGGATGTTGCGCAGCAGTCGATTGCCTAGCCATTGCGCGAATTCTTGACTTGAAGATGAAGATCCCAAGCTTAAATAAGTAAAAAAGTAACCGACTTCAAAAACAACAACAAAACAAAACAAAAAGGTGAAATAACCTAATTGCTTAATAACTTCTTTCGGATGTCGGTGGCTTTATATTTTATTTCATTGATTTTTAGCCACCGACTTCCGAAAGAAGTTATTAAGTAATTAGGTTATTTCACCCTTTTTTGTTTTGTAGTTGTTTTTGAAGTCGGTTACTTTTTTGAAAAAAAAATTATTTTACCCTTTTTAGTTTATTTATTAAATATTCAACCCAAATTTTTGTAAAATACAAAATTTTCTTACATATGCACTAATCTTGTAATCCGTCACAACATAAAAAAAATCATATCTCAAAAACTACTGAACCGATTTTGATGAAACTTGCAGTGTACTCTAAGTTGAACAATACCTAGTACAACAAAAAAAGAATTACTTATTACTTAAATCGAACTTGTAGTTCCGGAGATATGCGTGGACAAACATAAAACCATACATACATACATACACTTATGATATTTGGCACATTTGTTCAGACGCTGATATAGACTAACATATACGAAAACTGGGCAGTTCTGATAATATTACATACATACGGGTCGAATTGATATAACCTCCTTTTTTTTGAAGTCGGTAAAAAAAAGCTCTTTAAGAAATGTCACGAAGTTTTAATTCTTGGCTGTGACCTCAAACGACACGGGACTTTTGACAGTAACTGCAGAAAACAAATAAAATCGCTTAGCATGCTATAGCCAGTGTAACAGAACTCCTGCGCAGCAGTGTTGCCCGCCTGCCGCCTTACTCGGCATCAGCTTGATACGCAGCATTGCTTAAACATAAAACTGACAGCTCTTGGTTGCGACGATGAAATTATTGTATTTGTTTAATTTGATAAAATTCATCCTTATCTTTATTCCAATATCTATGGAGAACATACGATACGTAATCAAATTCAGAAGAATCTCGAAGAAATGTATATCTTCAAAAGAATCATCCATTACTAACCAAAACAACATTATTATAAGTTGACAAAGCTAACCAAAGATACGGCTCCTCAGAAGTTTTAGAATAAAACCGACTTCTACAACTCCGAAACCGAAATCCGAACAATAGTTTAGAAGACAAGGCACATCTTTGTTGACTTACATCAATAAACTTGGATTGTGCGAAAAGTTAGCAGTCTAGAAGTTTGAATATCTGATTCTTTGCTGAAGTTTCTCTTGGGAGGTACGTGTATGAATTGACTGATATAATAAAATATTCACTCATTTCTTTCGTTGTTTATGTAGAACTAGCGACTCGCTCCGGCTTTACACGGGTTCATATTTTGGACTTACCCGGTGGATTTTCCCGAAAACTTTCTTGCAGATAAACTTTTTCCTGACAATAAAAGACTTAACAAAAAAAAACTTAAACATCCAATTTGGTGCAGTCGTTCGGAAGTTATGCACGTACAGTCAGACTAAGCGACTGTTTTATACTATGTATAAGATAAGTCCGTTATAATAGATCTTAACCGTCTTACCACGAGAAAAATAAACATCTGTTTAACACTGGTTTAAAAAAAAAACTGTCAACGTCTAAATGTCATTTCACGTTGATATAGGGGCTTTTTGCAGTTACACCTTTTTTAGACAAGCGTTCAACAGAAGTTTATCTTTTTGTGGTAAACATTAGAGTCCAAGTTAGTAATTAAAGTTTAGCTACTTTCCAATTTTCGAGTTTAGTGAGCACTAAAATCAAAAATTGGAAGTCATTACCAGCGTGTTTCAATATCTATTATGTACCATGGTTTGTGCAACAACAATTCCTTGTTTTATAAAAATTGTACAAAAATACTGTTATATTTATCTGATAGGCGTTTACTCATACATTGAAATAATTTGTCAATAGTACGTAGTAAGAAAAATATTCTCGTGTAAAGTACGTTGTTGCTTTGGCCTTGAGTTCGCGTGAAAGACATCTTGTTTTGTTATCTATTTGGCAAAAGGAGGGTAAGATTAATGGGGAGTCTGATAAGTGAACGCGTTGTCTGCTTTTCTACAAGCGATGTATTTATAGGTATGTTACCAATTTTATCACGCGCTTCTTCCAAGCAGTTTTTTTTTTAACTTTGCCTCCACACTAGTAATTTATCCTGCAACTCACATTATATCAATACCCAGACACGTAAGAACTACTTGCAGGTCATACTAAGTTGCTACGTGCGGGAATCGAACCTGCTACACGGCACAGCACTGAGCCATTGCGCCAAAATTATTCTACCGAAATATCCTACCGCAGTAAAAAGTTTGGTCTATGGTCTTTGAGCTGTACTTCACAATTCATTCAGTTGTTAAGGACTGAAAAGTCTCAGACAGAAAAGACACCGTGGCCCTATAATACAAAGCGTAACTGAAAGAAATGGTAGATTTTTAACCGACTTCAAAAAAAGGAGGAGGTTCTCAATTCGTCGGAATCTTTTTTTTTTTTTTTTTTTTTATGTATGTTCCCCGATTTCTCGAAGACGACTGGACCGATTTGGAAAATTTTTCTTTTGTTTGAAAGGGTATACTTTCCAATTGGTCCCATGATCATCAGGTCAGGATCTGATGATGGAATCCCAGCGAAATCGAGGGCAACCTTCAAATTTTATAGGCACATAGTACCATTTTCATATATTTTCTAAATCTGTTCAAGTATTTGCATCTGATAATCATCATCTCAGGTGGATGAGCTGATGATGGAAGGTACAACTCCTCAACGACTTGGAGTAGGCATCGGCTGATTTAGTTTGTGTTCGAATATCTCTGGAACTACAAGTCCGATTTAAGTAATTCTTTTTTTGTTGTACTAAGTATTGTTTAACTTACGGAATACTGCAAGTTTCATCAAAATCGGTTCAGTAGTTTTTGAGATAGGGAATTTTATTAGCATATTGTGCACTTGAGCGATGTTGTTACCGGTGCTACGGATTACAAAATTTTAGTGCACATACATGTAAGAGAATGATTTATTTGACAAGAATTTGAGTTGAATATTTAAACTAAAAAGAGTAAAATAAAAAACTTTTAAAAAAAAAATGTAACCGCCTTCAAAAACAACCACAAAAAAGGGTAAAATAACCTACAAAACAACTTTTCTTTCAGAAGTCGGTGGCAAAAAAAAACAATGAAATGAAAAAAATAAAGGCACCGACTTCTGAAAGAAAAGTTGTTTTGTAGGTTATTTTACCCTTTTTTGTGGTTGTTTTTGAAGGCGGTTACATTTTTTTTGAAAAAGTTTTTTTAGTTAGTAAGAGCTGCTGTCCTTTCCGCTCCACCTAGGGTAAAAGAACACATTTGATGATTTTAAAACCCAAAAAATAATGAATATTTTTTCGCATTTAAATATTTGTTTATTTATTTATACTGATACTGCTAGCCCACATCATCCCACTGCTGGGCAAAGTCCTCTCCCCATGACTTCCAGTTTTCACGATCCAGTGTCAAAGTGGACCACTGATCGTTGGTTTTGTCAAGTTCGTCCCGTCATCTTCCACGAGGTCTGCCACGACGCCTTCTGGCTGTGTCAGGGCTCCACAAAGTGGTTATTTTGGCCCACAGCTCATTGGGCATGCGGCAGACGTGTTATTTATTTAACTCAATAATTAATAATCAATAATTTATTTTAGTAAGATCTAAGCAAGCCAAACTAAATTGATCCTTGTACCGAAATATTTAGGTAGAATTTATGTGGCTGTGGCTGACATTTCACAAGTTACTTACCTACAAGGCCACGTTATTTATACGCCATTTCGATTAGTGACTTAATCCAAATTGAAAATCATGTGAAAACCTCGTAATGACCACAAAAATATAATGCAAAGTTACCACGCCACATTTCGTTCTTAAAACTTTATAGAGCAGTAAGGGCTAGAAAAGGGGTTATTTATGATGTTGTATTTACATTGTGAATTACTTTTTTAAGGTAAGGTTACTTTATCATTTGCCTAGCCTTTTCCCAAGTATATTGAAGGCTTCTAGTCGAACCGTATGCAGCTGAATATCATCAATTAACATGGAGCGACTGCCTATCTGACCTCCACAACACAGTAACTAGGTAATACGGAACCTCTTGGTAAGACTAGTTGTGACTTTGTGAGACTTTCGAGCTTCTGACTAAAAGTTACGATTGCCAAAGATCTACAAAGTGACAACCACTACCAACAACCTTTACGTGCTGTCCAAGACACGAAATAAACTTGCCATTATAAATGGTCACCCATCCACAGACCATCGTCGGCAAGCGCAGCTTAACCTTGAAAATTGACCTATGTAGGTGTTATTATTTAGTCACGAGCTCCTTTCAATGTAAGTATCTAAACACACTGTGCCGAAGTTACGCGACCGAATTTCGGCGCAATTACGCCTGCAATGCTATTTGAATTACTGACGACACACTATGCCGAAATTACGTCGCGTCATAGCGTACAGCGTAACTTCGGTCGGGCGTAAGTTCGGCGGGAACTTATTCTGTGACCACACATTATACGCGACCGAAGTTCGGTTCGATTACCGACGAAGATCCGGGGGCGGGGAGCAGCAGGGAGCCGCCCGCGCCACCCGCGCCGGATTTCCGCCGCGTAAGTTCGGCACTTATGGTGTGTCATAACAGCCGAATACGTCGGAACGTGATATCAGCCGCCGAACTTCCGTCGCGTAACTTCGGCATAGTGTGTTTAGGATGTACGTCAGGATTGAGGAGCCACATCAGATTTTTAAAATCTGATTTCACCATTATTTAGCAGCAATGTAGCTGATTTTGCAGCACAAATTCTAGATTTAGCAGCAAAATATATCATATATAATATTAATAATAATAAATAATCATAATCATAATTAATAATAATATAATATTAATGCAAAAGTGGCTCCTCAATCTAAACGTTTGAATCGAGGAGCCACCTTGGATCTCGGTAAGTAATAGATGCACATTGTTGAAACTTTTGCAGCATTTAGCAGCAATTGTGCATATTATTGTCTAAAAATTTGGCTACTCTAGCGCTAAAATCAAAGAAAATACAATAGTTTTAGTGTGGCTCTTCAATCTAGACGGAATATATTAATTGATCGCTCACATCCAATATAAATTCAGCTCTTGCGTCTAGATTGAAGAGCCACACTAAAACTATTGTATTTTCTTTGATTTTAGCGCTACAGTAGCCAAATTTTTAGACAATAATATGCACAATTGCTGCTAAATGCTGCAAAAGTTTCAACAATGTACATCTATTACTTACCGAGATCCAAGGTGGCTCCTCAATTCAAACGTTTAGATTGAGGAGCCACTTTTGCATTAATATAACTATAGTGATATATTTTGCTGCTAAATCTAGAATTTGTGCTGCAAAATCAGCTACATTGCTGCTAAATAACGGTGAAATCAGATTTCAAAAATCTAATGTGGCTCCTCAATCCTGACGTACATTGTTTAGGCACTAAGGTTACTTGAAAATAATGTTGTTGAGATGAGTTTATATGCTTTTTTTTAGTGCTTTTGAAAACGCAAGAAACGTAACAACAGCAAAATAGTCGTGATTCATGGGGCTACGTTATTACTTACATTAAAATAACGATCGCATGAGGCATTAATCTAGCCATTAGATACTTGCACTTTTCATGAAAACATGTTTTGACTTGTCAAATTTATTTGTTTATAAGTTCATCGTCACATCATCATTTCGGAGACTATTTATCAATGACTCAATTTTTCAGTGGAATCCAAAGAGTCTGAATTTGTGCTCAGTTGATGGCATTAAGCTCTCTTTTTTTTTTCAGAATCTTTATCACTTTATCACATGGGACTGAAACATAATCGACAAAATGTGAATGTACTATAATGTAGACCATTTCCTATCCCTTCGGTGATTAGGTATAGTTGCGTTGTCAATTGCTCCAAATATTTTATTGATTAAAAAACATATTTCTTATAAACAAATTCCCTACCAGTTATAGCCCAGTCATTTTAGACACATTAAACCCCAATCTGCGGAATAATTCCTTTTGAGCTGAATTTTTGTACACACCATACACCAAGGCGTAAACTCTATTGCTTATTAACGGAATTAAAAAAAAGGAGGTTCTCAGTTCGACCTGTATGTTTGTATGTACATATGTATGTGTGTTTGTATGTATGTACAGTAGGGATCAAAATTGGATTGGATCACTTCTAAGGAAATAGCTTAACGTTTAGTTTCACTTATGACCTTTTATTTTGGAGAGACACATGCATCATCAACTACTGATTGCATAGGATTCATAATTTCAACGTTAATATATATGTCCAGTTGACTTAGGGCCTTACTTATAAACATTGATTAGACGTTACTTATCTTAAATAGCTCTTAAGTCACTTGCCATCTCTATTCATTAAAATAGAAAATGACAAGGACAGGTGATATTTAATCGGTAGTTAAGCAACACAAGTTTTTATAAGTAAGGGGGTTAGTGGATAAGCGTTTAGTCTACAAAATTCTGTGATCATTAAGACGAGAGTTCGAACCTCACGCAGTGATATTCTTTTTGTAAGTTTTACTCAATTGTTTTAATATTGTAATGGGACAGAAATATTATAAGTCGCTGTTGTTCACAATTTTTGGGAGGTAGACATAAGTTTTAGGAATATTTATAATAAAAAAACATTTTTTTTTAAATTTTTATTTTAAATAACAAAACAAAAATAAAAAAAAAACTAATATCTAAGTTATTTATTAAAATATTGTAATGATTTCAAAGAAACAAAAACAAAGTATAGTTATTATGATTCGAACTCGGAACCTCTATTGATCATGAATCCACTTAGCCTAATAGAAACAGTTATCAGCACATGTTAGATCATTGCGAATGAATGCAAAGGAATGTTAGAACCGGTTTCCACGTTTGTAAAACACAATTACACAGAATTATGCGCCTGATTATTTCGTTTTCAATTTCTTACTAAAGTAAAGTCCCTGCTAATGATGTTAATTTTTTAACGGGTTTAGAATAAAAAAAAATGCGTGATAATTATGTTAATAACAATAATTATATTTTTAGATGTCTAATGATTACCTATATAATAATATTATGGATGCCGAAATTCATAGATGCATTTTTATTATTTTAACAAAATCATGAAATACTTAAATGAACTTATTATTAAGAAATTTCAACAATTCGAAATGAAAGTAAAAAATCCTCATAAAATTAAAATAAGTGACTTTAAGCCTTACGTTTTATTATATTTTAGCAAACACAGGGTATTTATTTATATAGTGCGGACATGTTATTATACATATTTATATGTTATCTTTTACGAACATTAATAAAATCGTATAATTACTTTACCAAAAGAAATATTTAAGTTATTATTATTAAAGCTGATTATTTTGAAACAGTAACAGGGCACCACGGCCCTGCAACGTAATGGACTATTTGTTTTTTATGCTCCAGGACAGTAAGAGCAAGCGAAGTGAGCTGGGGACTTTGGTCAAGTTAGGCAAGACCCTAGAACGCAAAAAACCAATTGCCCTTTGTTTTCCTGGGCCGCGATGCCCTTTTGTGGTGTCAATATAAACGTTTTTTAACACCGCGACCCTGGAACGCAAAGGGCGACTGGCCCTTTGCGTTCCAGGGTCGCGGTGCCAAAAATGGTTGTGTTTTGAGCATGTCGACTTTCTTGCGCTTCACCAAGTGCGATTTAGCAAAAGTAAAGTTATATATTGACTGGCCTGTTGGTTTAGTGGTTAGTGACCCTGACTGCTATGCCGGAGGTCGTGGGTTCGATTCCCACCCAGGACAAATGTTTGTGTGATGAGCACGATCATTTGTTCTGTGTCTGGGTGTAATTTATCTATAATATGTATGTATTTAGAAATATATAAGTATGTTTATCAGTTGTCTAGTACCCATAACACAAGCTCTGCTTAGCTTGGGACTAGATGGCGTTGTGTGATAGTTGTGAAATATTATTATTATTATTATTATTATTATATTACGGAAATGTGTTCTATTTCTGAAATAAAATGACGGAAATAAACTACGCACTTCATAAAAATACCCTGTATAGGATATCGAGGTTACTTTTAGCTTAAGGTTCGTTTTCATTACGAAAAGAGGATTGAAGCTGAATTACCTCGAATCTTAATGCTCAAATAAATTATAAGTATCAATAAAACTATGTTCACGTTTCTAGTCTATTTACAATAAATACAACTAAACCATATCATAAAATATTCTTGTCAAAATCTTAAACGTTTTTTTTATCTGTAAATCGTAAACGTTTCTTAGCTGATATGATATGATGAGCCTTCAGTGTTGAGTGCACGGTGAACGGTTATTAATTTCGTGTTGAATCAGTTACTCATTGGTCTAAACCACTTGACGTCCCTGCTTGTCCTTAACTCCACTTCGGTCTCGACAAACGCTATAATATTCTTTTCCTTATATCTCATATTCCACAGACTAATAGAATTTCATCACTAGAACAAAACATGGAATACCTTTTATTATCTTTATGCATAATTAGTTTACAGCTGTTGATTTATTTTACTATTAAGAAAAAAACTATTAATAGCATATACTAAGTATCAATCACATTTTTTTACTTTTAAACAAACACTTTTGAATAGGGAACCCTATTTATAAAAGAGTATTAGCATTAGAAATAATTAAAATTTAAATATTAACACTCACAGTTAGTCCGGTCTCATTTGATATTTGTGTTAAGTTTCATCCACATATTTTATGCAGGGCTATCATATTCGCCCTCAATATTTATATAATTCTCATTGTTAAAATTTCTCTGCAAAACCATAACAGTGTAATACGTAGATGCAAACAATCGTCACACAAAATAACCAGGAATCAACAACGTTCTATTATGAGACTCGAAACGAACTAACATAGTTATGCCTACCTCACAAATCGAAATAATTTACTTTTGTCACTTTTGTTTTGATTTTCTGTGATTACCTTCAATACTTTATTATACTAAAATGATCTCTTATCTGTGGCATAACAAACGACACACAACACTAATGACTAATATTAGTAATTATAACAAAAAACAATTTTAATTTTCAAATTCGTACTAAAAAAATATTAAACATTACAAAAAGAATAAAGAATTGTTAAAAATTAAATTAAATAAAGTAATTGGAAAAAAAAAGCATAAGGATCGATCCTCCGCCACCGACGAATTATCTCAGCGCATTTACCACTGCGCCAGCGTTACTTGTAGAATGATGGTTGAAATTATGAAGTATATCATTGTATTAAAACAACTTATAACAAAAGGTCGTAAGTCAAAGTTTAGCGTCAGTCTATTGCTTTCAGAAATTGCTAATAGATTTATGAACCTGACTGTACATATGTTTTTATGTATGTATGTTTGTTCGCAATTATCTCGCCTTTGGCTGAACCGATTTTGATGGGGTTTTCAGAAAAGTGTTCGTTATATTCTGGAGAAGCTTTTTTGTTTTTTAGCCGGCACGATATTAATGACGATTTTTCACATCTTCATTACAACACCGCAATAAAGGCGTGTACAAAAATTCAGCTCAATAGGAATTATTCCGCAGATAAATAAAAAATGACTGGACTAAATATCAATAGACTCGTTTGTAGATTCCATTAAAAAGTTTTGTCCCCATAAATCCCTTTGTCCTTTCCCCCCATACCCCGAGGATTGGGTCGTTGTTTAAGTATGTAATAAGCTAATTTAGTACCCAAACGTTTGTTGGATCTCTGAAAAAGATTAACTTTGTTTGAGTAGACTCCATATTTAAATTGAACGTTTGTTTGTGGGGGTAGGTACTCGTATCGGTTGCCAATGTTGCCAATGCGTGTGGGTGGGAACATTATACTGAGGGGTCTCTTAGCTAATATCATAGTCAATAATGTTATTAGGTATGCTAATATTATAATATTTCATTTTGAACTAGTATAAACTAAAAACTAAACCTAAAAACATTCGGTATTATATTTTGGTTGCGAGACTGTCATCAGCCAAGTCACAACAAGTCGCAAACGATAATCGCAAGCGCTCGGTACTCCCCAATAGATTTTCAACTTAATAGTCTAGAGCCTAAAGTTGTAAATCAATTTAAGATTTCTGAGCGTTAGCGACACGAAAGATCGAAAACGATAAGCAATCTTCACTAGATCTTCAACGTTATATCCAAGCCCGTAAAGTTGAAAATCTATTAAAGCCTACTCAGCGTTTACGTTTATCGTTTGTAACATGGCTACAGGGCTTGGTAACCGTGACATTGGAACGGAACGCTATTGTAGGACACCGTGGATTTTAGTCAGCATAAGTCAAGATAGTAATGGGCCGGAGGATTCGTTTGATGATTTTACCACAAAAATACTTTGGTGATGTCAAAGATTTTTTGCTGGTACCTTAACATTCTTTAAAATACAATCAAGCACTATTTTAAAGTATCTTCTTCTTCCTGCCCTTATCCCATTCTACTTGGGGTCGGCGCAACACGTTTTCTTCTTCCATTCTCCCCTATCAGACGTCACAGTATCATTTACTCCTTTTTCTTTCATATCATTCCTTAGACTATTTTAGACACTATTTTAAAGTATAATAAATTAATTTCATATACTTAACTATCTAACTAATGTTATAAATTTGAAAGTTTGTACAGACGCGACGAGACGACTTGATAGAGCTTGTAAAGCTCTTTAATACCGTCATCCACACTGGCATAACACCGGAGGCATGGCATAGGAGTGTGGTAGTATTATTTTTCAAAAAGGGCGATAAAACGCTCCTTAAGAACTACCGCCCCATCTCACTCCTGAGCCATATCTATAAGCTGTTCTCGAGGGTTATTTTAAATCGTCTCGCCCAAAAGTTCGATGACTTTCAGCCACCGGAGCAGGCCGGGTTTCGAAAAGGCTACAGCACCGTGGACCACATACACACCCTTAGGCAAGTGATTCAAAAGACCGAGGAGTATAACCAGCCTCTGTGTCTAGCGTATGTGGACTACGAGAAGGCCTTCGATACTGTTGAGACCTGGGCTGTTCTGGAGTCTATGCAGAGATGCCTCATCGACTGTCGCTACGTTGAGGTGATGAGATGTCTGTATAAGGCCGCAACAATGACCGTCCAAGTACAAGAACAGAGCACAAGACCAATCCAACTGCGTCGAGGGGTAAGACAGGGAGACGTCATCTCTCCGAAACTGTTTACAAACGCGTTGGAGGACGTTTTCAAGACGCTTGATTGGAAAGGACGGGGTGTAAATATCAACGGCCAGTACATCTCACACCTCCGATTTGCGGATGACATTGTCATCATAGCAGAGTATCTGCAGGAGCTGGAAGAAATGCTGAACAGCCTGAGCGATTCTTCAAAGCGTGTGGGTCTCGGAATGAATCTGGACAAAACCAAACTCATGTTTAATGGTCATGTCACCCCGAGACCTGTAATCGTGAATGGTGCTCCCCTCGAGGTTGTGCAAGAGTACATTTATCTAGGCCAAACTGTACAACTGGGCCGGCACAACTTTGAGAAGGAGGCAGCTAGAAGAATACGCTTGGGCTGGGCGGCATTCGGGAAGCTGCGTCATATCTTTGAATCATCGATCCCACAATCCCTTAAAACCAGGGTTTACAACCAGTGTGTCCTACCCGTAATGACTTACGGAGCCGAAACGTGGACACTTACCATCGGCCTGGTCCACAAATTTAAGGTTGCTCAGCGTGCAATGGAGAGAGCAATGCTCGGGGTTTCTCTGGTGGATAGAATTCGTAACGAAGTCATTCGCCAGAGAACCAAAGTAACCGACATTGCGCTTAGAATCAGCATGCTGAAGTGGAAGTGGGCCGGCCACGTCTGTAGGCGAACAGACGGCAGATGGAGCAAACATGTGCTAGAGTGGAGACCGCGAATGGGCAAACGCAGTGTAGGACGCCCTGCTGCAAGATGGGTCGATGATTTAAGGAAGGTGGCTGGCAGTGGATGGATGCGGGCTGCCCAGGACCGGGATGGTTGGCGCTCTTTGGGGGAGGCTTACGTTCAGCAGTGGACGGCAATAGGCTGACAATAAATTAATTTCATATACTTAACTATCTAACTAATGTTATAAATTTGAAAGTTTGTACAGACGCTAGCAGGTCATTAACCTATCAAAATCTGTCAAATTTTACCTATCGAACATTATCCTTCCACTATTCTGATAATGCTGAAAATCTATTGAAGAAATTTGACAGATTGTGGTAGCTTGATGTGCTGGCGTCTGTACACAGATGTTTGTAATGGAATGGCTAAAATATATCTAGGTGGCGTTTTGTATTCATTTCAAATTATTATTTTTTCTTAAGTACCCTTGTTTCGTATAAAAAAAACCTGTATCAAATCAACCTTCTGTGTAAAATCATGTTTTTGCTTATACTTATTCCACGTGGGTTGGGGGACCTGGTGATTTGTAATACAGGCATTTTTATGCCTAATTCAGACACCAGCTCCTCACAAATTGTACACCATAAACATGCTTATCACTGTTTTTTGATTTGTTTTTGTATGGTTACTGTGAGGAGAAATAAATAAATACATTATTATTATTGTTATAATGGCTGAATGGATCTTAATGAAATACGTTCTTACCGGTTTTTTCAAAAGTGTTTCATTTTCTCCTTCAAATTCTTTGATTTTAATCTACCAGTCTTTGCTTGACCAATTAACTTAAGTATTCTGTAAGTTCTCACCAGAGAGGTGAGAAATTGAGGTGCACCACATTGGGTACCCGCTGAAACGGTACCCGAGCTAATGGCACCTTAACAATTGCACATACGGCACCTGGCATTTGCGAAAATAAATGTGAAATCACGAATTATCGTGACCCCGGAACGTAAAGGGCTATTGAAGGACACCGTGGATTTTAGTCAGTACGAGTCTGATAGCCCCTCCCGCTCTGCCCTGGGTGACGATTTTACCACGCTTAAAAAAAGGTGCCAGATGCCCAATGTGGGATACCTCGAGAAGTTCTGACCAGAGTAAACACACAATTAATTCCGCCAACAGTTTGCAACACTGCATCGACCAACAGTACGCTGATTCAACGCTTTCAGTCGCCATTAGTTCCCGGCTCCCCGAGTTAACTCTACAAACTTGATTACTTGCAGTACTGTGTTTTAGTTACCTAGGGGTGATTGAAAACTGAAGTTCGAATTATTATTCTTTGGTTTAAGACTTAAGGCTATCGCGGGACTGTTATAAGCAGGTAACAGTGAGCCTGGAACGTAAAAGCTATTCTTCTTCTTATCGTGCCGATGACAATCTAAATTGACTCGGCCCAGAATTGGGTCCCGAGTTTAGCGCTCTCCAAACAATAATAAAAAAAGCTATTTAAGGAATAGGTACGGTGGATTTTAGTCAGTACGAATCTGACAGTCATTCTGCCCTGCCCTGGGAGAGAGGACTCATTAATTTGATGATTATACCAGGCTACAAAAAAAAAAAATATCACTAATTAAAAAAAAAAACAATAAAACTAAAGAAAGAAATTAAAAATCGAGGTCATCAGAGGTATAACGTGCCCACGTAACAATGATATTATGGACACCTCATTTCCCGAACGCAGTGGGAAACGACATCATTCATTTTGCGTTAAACCTTAATAAATTCGAAGTCATTGTCCGATTAAGTACAATAACAAAATGTCGAACGGGGTGCAATAAAATACCGCTACGAATGACGATATTTATGAGCGGTGGCCACGCCCTAGCGGTCAAACCTTCCAATGTTCCTGACCGGAGGCTCTTGAAACGTCAAGAAAATTATTTTGATTTTGAAATTGAAAATATTCGTTTCCCATTTCTCAATATTAATGGATTTTTGGAGTCACGGGCAGAAGATGCTTGTACTCCTTTTCGTAGCGATGTGGCAATAAAAATCACATTCAGGAAATCAGGAAATATTATTAATTAAGACCATAAAGTAACATTCAACCATAGATTGTTAGTGGCCAGGAACGCCACAGATTTATTGATTTTTGAGGAACGCTGATTGTTCTTTTCATCATTTACACAAGTTGTATCGTACACACATAATATTACGAGTGAAAAACCAAGAGATCTTCAAGAGATTAAAATGTTTCAAGGTGTCAAACCGATTCGGGAGAATTGCCGACTTGGTTTCAGAGACTATCTGTAAGGGAGTCCACTTTCATACAAATATGAATGAAGTATCTGAAGAAAACCGACCTGTAATCCACTCAATTGAATTATTCTAAACTAAGGTCAAAGAAAAACGGTTCACGTAGAAACTGCTGTATTTTATTGCCCTTTTCAAAGATTTTTAACCGACCTCAAAAAAAGGAGGAAGTTCTCAATTCGTCGGAATCTTTTTTTCGTGTACCGTGGGTGCGTTTATAAACATTTACACAACGAGACCCAAAGCCTGTAGGCCATACAAATTTTGTTCCGTGCGATGCGTTCGAATCAAACTCATGACATGCAGCGCCGCGGCCAATTGCACTGCCGCTCCGCCAACATTACAAACAATGACCTCATCATTTTAATCAAGTACTTAATACGTCCATAATTAACATCAGCATTAGTAAAAGACATAGCCTACCCAAATTATTCGAGCCCTTGACTCTAAAAGTGTCATTAAGAAACTTGGAAACTTTCCTCAGCCCTGCAATTAAGTTGAGACAAAAAATGTTGAAGCGTTGTCTGGCCTTGATCTTGCAGTGACGTCATAAGCGGGGTGTTCCACCCTCGACGCCCACGGACCAGAGTTTAAATACGAGCTTATAGTAAGGTTGGTGTCTGAGTGTTAGCGTGGGTGGTCTAGGGTCTTAGAGAAAAGAACAGTTAAATCTGGGTTATAGGAGAAACAAGGACATAAAATTTGGGGTCATGTCTGCTATGTCTCTATGGCTTGTTCTGTGAGAAAGGTCTCACACTTTTTTTGGTAATTATGCTTTGTAATAAGACCGCCATTGTATCACTGTGTATGGTGTATTTATTCTAAGTAAAGTGCACATTATTTTAGTTACAACTAAGCGCGAATGCTGCGTTCAAGAGCCTGTTGTATGAGAAATTGATATCCCTAGATGGGGTTGTCATTCATCGTGATTGCACTTTTATCGGTAACTTTACTTATGCTACAAAGACTTATACACATTACATTATTTTGCTGAACATTGCTTTAGTTTTCGGCCACTTCCTCATTGCATAACTTTTTGCTTATTCAATTAACACAAAATGCGTTTTGACAGCTACGCCTTCACTACTCTTATCTCTCTAAATCCGCTTTCAGTATAACCACAGCTGTACGCTAAGGTTGCCAAAGCCACTAGCGAATTGGTATACGGAGGTGCGAACAGATAGAGTTTTCTTGGCAAGCTTCCTGCTTTAAATGGTAATTTATATCCTTTGGCAGAATTGATAGGATCCTCTGGGATGTAACATTTATTTGGTCGGGTATTTTTGTAGTTTTTCCTACTGCGTGGCTGATTTAGATTTGTTTGTTGCGGAGTAAATAGTGGACATTAATCGTGTCTAATGAGGGTTTTGTGTTGGTATCTCAGTTAAGCTAGGATTTAAACCCTCGTTTTGATACTGTAGCAACCAAAAATTAGAATAATGCTTATTTTCTAACATTGGCTGACGTCTATTCGAACGTCTCATTTACTTGCACAATTCATAATTTTCTTTTGGCTAATATTTTTATTCTATTAGAATTGCAACTCAACGAAGTGAGGCAAGGATTTTTTAAGGCTTTAGCGGTGCAATAATATTAAGGCATTCATAGAAAAACTAGTTATAAGGTGCTGATCGAGACACAACACGATACGACCAGCGATGCTGAAAATGTGTTTCTTTTAGTGTCGTAAATAAAGTTAGATTGTGAGTTGCTCTATAAAAATGTTGTATGTTCACCCTAAGGATACCTCTCATAATGTCGTTTACTTCTCTGAAAATTTCTTTCACCCGTATCTTATAATTCCTTTTTACTTTATATCTGCTCGAAGTTAATACGGTCATCCATAAACTCGACATTAACCCTGGATTATAAAAAGACGATCTTAATAATAATAAAAAATACCTTTTTAAGGCAATAACTTTTCTGCTTTCAAAGATTTCCTCACGCCAACTTATCGAAACTTAATCACTGTCAGACATCGTTTCATTTTATCGAACAACTTTGCTACCGCGTTTAAAATTCGAACTTACTATTGAAAACATTTAATTCCAAAAGTATTTAACAGTTCTTAACGATTTTTGAATATGTTAAGCATTTAATGCTTAACTTACTCATACACCTAAAGGTGCCGTTTCGCGCCGGAGACTGCTGTAGGAGACCGCGACCGAAGATTGCTACCGTACGTCTCCTGTCGCTCGCGAACTGCCGCTCATACATTGCCTAATGTTAAGTACTGTCGCGGTCTCCTGTTGCGGTCTCCTGTCGCGGTCTCCTGTTGCGGTCTCCTGTCGCGATCTCCTGTCGCGGTCTCGCGCGCGAACCGCGACACCTTAATTGATCCACTGGATGTCTAATTGTCTATGCCCGTTCCTTCACATGCGTGTATGTCGAATATTATCCCAAGGGATAAAAGTACCTCTACCTATCTCTACATACCTACCTACTACATGTAACACTGGGACTTTAATCTTTGGTCCAGAGATAGGGTTATCCCTATCTCTGGACCAAAGATTAGAGTTCACCCATTCATCCAAACTTACGCGTTTATAATACAAAATATTAAGTGATATACCTATGAGATACCGATACGTGACTCCATTGTCAAATGCAAACACTTTTTTGCACAACCTAAGTACAATGAGGGCACATCTAACGAGGTTTTTCTTCGATATTCTTTCCCTAGTGTTTTCTTACGGTGATGAAGTATCTCTCTGGTTTACTTGCCCTAGTAATCAATATCAGCAACACTGTGATTTATTTCTTTCATGAAACACTGTAAATAATATTGTGTGGTTAGTGTTTCACTATAAGTAATGTTGGGCAGAGGAAACAATTAATGTTGTTACTGTGATTGATGTTACTAAGAGTGTTGCTACTAGAAAATATTGCGTAAATAGTAGAACGAGACTAGATTTTAGCAGAGACCGCTCTTCCACCGCGTTGACGCGGCGTAGTGTCTATGTCATTACATCAAATTGCATTAAAAAAATGTGGTGCCACGAATTTTCCAATAGGTGCGTCACGGAACGAGCAGCCTCGCGAGGCATTTGCCGCGCGGAGCAGCTCGGTTAGTGTGGATGTGTCTCGGCCGAGGAAAGCGCGCGCGCTGCCGCGGGCGAGTGAGCTAGCGCCCGAGGCATCCAGTCTCAGCTTTTGTCTCGCGTATATTGTTTCGTGCCTTGGTCGAGAAACAATTGCGCGACCAAACAAAGCAAGCACCTTTGATGCGTCCACACAGAGCGAGGCTGCTCGCTCTGTGTGGACGCATCTAATAAGTGGTGGCGCGGACTCTAGCTACTATTAGCGGACATAATTCAGTGGTCAACCAAAAAAACGAGTAGCGACATCTATGGAGCAATTGAAGCTCTTTCTGTATCGCGCAATGAACGGTCGTCTATTTCGCTGTGGTATTTTTGTGGCCGCATTCGAAGAAGCACGATCTGTCAGTCCAGACTAATTGAAACTACAGATATGTAGTTTCAATTAGATCGTTAGCGATGAACTACTTAAATCACAAATGCTCGCAACTTAAACCCAGACAATCTTGAATAATAGTAACCTTAACTCGATTTCAGTCTATGATAGCTTGTGTTTGTCGTTTTCAAAACATGTTATTAAGCGATCGCAACGACCAATCGTTTTGAATGTGAGCGATAACTTTTGAGAGATCTATCGTCACGAAATCCTCTCAGATTAATCGTAGCGACGACGGATCGGTCTGTATATAGGGGACCTTTACAATTAAATTTTCATATTTATACAACGTTCTTGTATTTTTCAAATTGATTGTTTATCAAATGACAGATTAACTTATTAACAGCTTCCTAACTTAATTATGTAACATTTGATTAGGTTGAAGTGAGTTTAACATCCCATGTTATGTCATAAAAATAAAGCGAAAAAGTCATTAAGTAAGAATACGCAGTAACTTGAGTTTTTATTGAGTCATAAAAAGGTAGATGCCATAAATTGACAAATTTTCCCTCACATTGTCCTTATGAGATTCTTATCTGTTTTATTGTAAGTGTTAACCTTTTGATCGGAGAACACGAGACGGAAATAATAAGCTTTTGTTGTGTAGGTACTCATCTTCTTATAATATTTTTTTTTCTGATTTACACATCGTCGTAAAGGGATCGCGTAGTTCTTTCCAGCCACTATAGCCGAAAGCTTGCGGACGGCAAGTAACGGGTAGCTCGCAGTGTGATCAAGGACCACTGACACTGATAGAGCGCTTATAGGGTCACAGATCTTCCCAAACTTCCTCATGGATATTGAGATTTTTTGTAATCTCATATAAGTGAGATTACAAAAAATCTCAATATCTTTTTGAAACTCTTAAACACCTTTCTAATGACGTAAGTATTTTAATAGGTAAAGGGAAAATAAAGGTGGGGTTAAAGAAGTTCGATGAACCGTTACCTTGATGTAAGAAAACTCAAAATATCAAATTAACAGGTACTTTAACATAATCTAATTTGTTAAAATAGTAATCGAAGTTTTGGTTTCTGACACTATCTAAATTTTGACTAAGGTATAGTATTTTTGAGACTCGGAAACACGTCAGCTTTTTATACGATAACCAAAAAAACAATTATTTTTAGAACTCCCAATTTAACAAAGCCTAAATTCTATAAATGAAACCCACTCTCACATTTAGACTATCATTTTGTGGTAGATACTTAGACATCTAAAGGTCCTGTTGAGTGAATATGATACGTACTCTACATAACCAACTAATGTGTCCAATTGAAAGATAAAAGCGCATTGTGATTGCCATTCAAATCGACATCGCAAAAGTGAGCTCAGACATTTTGTAGCTGTAAAGTTCTCGTTAAAAAGGCTGACTGTTACACCGTTGCGTAACACACAATCTGTGATTTTAATAAGAGTCATACTAATATTATAAAGCTGATGAGTTGGGTTGACTGAACGCGCTAATCTCGTGAATTACTGGTTGGAATCTAAAAATCATTTTTGTTTTGGATAGTCTTTTCCTTGGGAAAGGCTATATTATATCACGCTACAACCAATTAGAGACGAGCAGCTGAGGTGAATCCACAGGGAATATACTGTCTGATTTAGACAGCGAACTGACTTGGCAGCTTAGTCGAACTTCATTCGAAAATTAATTTGTTGATAAAGTGAATGTTACATTATGATACACTAAACCGGATTTACATTACGGAACTAGTAGAACTTACATAGAACTAACTGTATGACATTATTTTTATGACACTAATTTCACGTGTAAACGTTCAGTTTTACAATGCATGCATTACTTTCGTGACACTGGAGTAATTTCGTGCTATGCGCATATTTTTTTTAAAACTAATGTCATGTAAGTAAGTTTCGTTATGTAAATCCGGCTTTTGTGTTACAGTAGTTTGTAGGTATATGAACATTAATTAAGCTGTAAATAAAGTTCATTCTTACGAAGCACGAATTCGCACAAAAGGTAGGTTTAAAAAAAATATTAAAAAAACATTTTCGCCCGAAAAACTGTTCTGCAAGAACTCGAAGGTCGAAGACGAAACGTAGGGTAGCTGTCTAATGACACTGTCCGATTTAGAAATGCAGGTAAATACCCTAATGAGGCTAACAAAAATGGAGTAGTAAAGTATGGTAAGAATTATGTATGGCATAAGCATAATCAATCTATTGCTGAGAGTTGGACATAGGCCTGCTCTCTATGAGAGGGAGTGAGATGGTGGATTGCAGCTCACTCCCTCTCACAGCTCACGCGGGCCCATTGTATAGGTTTGCAGTGGTTGATATAGAATTGCGCAGAACCGCCACGCCAGTCTCCGAGCAAACCATAAAATGCTAAAAGTCAACATAATAATTACCATTAACTCGACGAAGCGTAATAAAACGTAGTCACGGTGTAAAAGCAGCCTGTCTTTACGACTTGCCTACACAAATGTGACGTAAAACCATTAAAACTTGAACCGTGTGAACTTATTATCTTCCCCCTGTTACCTTCAATTTGCTTTGCAAGGGGATAAGGAGGAAGCTCTTTATAAACTGGATACCTAGTGATCCAACGGCTTTTGAAATTTTAGATGGTAACAGTCTTATTTTAGAAGCAACGTTTACATTTTCGTATTGAGTTTCGGAATGCTATTTTTTTTTTGTTCTAAAATTCTGATGGTAGGTGCTTATTTTTAGGTGTTCAAAGGGTTAAATAGGTACCTTTTTGTTGTAATTATTAAATGTTTAGGTAATACTATCGTAAGTTTGTTGACAAATAAGGACAGACATCGGGCATATTTTTCCTACCCCTCCACTATTATTTTCTGATTATTTTTCTGCAGGATCCAAGACAGGTAACTTTATTCACCGGGACACGTCACGTTTTATTGTCTCAGCGCTTTTCTGTTAATTCTGGATTTCAGGAGTAAGAGTGAAGAGAAGACAGAAATAGGTAAATAAAAAAGAGAAAATAAGGACAGCTGTTCAGTTATTTTGGTAGTATTCATTAGAATAGAATTTTCTGTATTGTACAGCAAAACTAAATTCAGTTATTTTTTCACATATTTTGTTGAAATGTGTCGCATATTTAAGTAAAATTCTTGGTTTAGAAACAATCTACATCTGATATAAAAAAAAGAAACTTATAGGTTAGTTAAAAAAAAAACTTAGCTTTTCATGAAAGGTCTGTTCGATGCAGAGGGAAAAAACAGACCACAAAAGTTAAATGTTTAAAGTGAAACAGAGTTAGATAACCTATAATCTGGAATAATATACGGTCTCTCGTCGGTTTTATCTCCGAAAAATGTACAGTTGGCGTGGGATAATGATCAACTAGGTACCAGACGAACGAAACCGCTGGTAAAATCTATGAAACGTAATCTAAAGATCGTACTTATTACCTTTACCTTAATCCATACACAATTCAATTTCAATTTACTTCCGAAAAGAATGTCTAAACGTGTTCACTTTGGAAAAGGAGAGTTATTTAAGTTCCCGAGTTCAAATTGTGAATTGAAAGTTATTTTCCTTTCATTAAAATGCAAATGACTGACAACTGAAATCGTTTTTCCTTATAAACGGAACAATTCCGTGAAATATCAACGACCTCGGAAGTGCTCGTTTTTTATATTTAAATGCAGTATTCATCTTGACTTTTATTCATAATGGATTTTCTTTATTGAATTAAGTCTTGTCTGATTTAATTCTTTTGCGTTAACAATTTCTTCTTTCAATAACTTAAAACGTTCGAAGTGGCTCTTAAAAATGCTGTTTGCAGATTTAAAAAACTTAATAGATATTTTTAACAAATTAACTCAGACAAAGAAAAAAAGATATAAGAATTACGCGAACGTTTTGAACGTAGAATAAAGTAATTTTTCAATGTGTGTCTGGGCAACCTATCGGACGCCTGGCTAAAAATTGCTTGCACATGTAGCATGGCACCGTCGAAAAAGATTTTATTGACGGAAAAAAGACAAAATGATAGGACACAGAAAGATTTTTAACGTTTTAAGGATGGAATGTTTTAGCGCAGTAGTCCAATAGCTCAACCACTGCGCATTTCTATTCTTTAATGGTGTACAGAAAACAGTCGACTTGTATAGAAATAACGATGAACTAACATTGTCTATTCTCGGTAGAATAGAGGTTGAATTGGTCACGCTACGCGTGCTGCAAAAGAAAATCACTTGTAATTTGAAATAACTTTAAAACTGGGCTCGTATCATACTCGTAATAATTTATTTATTTATTAAAATTTCATGCACAAATATGTACAAAGGCGGACTTAAAAAATCAGAAATAATCGCATCGACATTAAGCCAGTGCTGTCAACATGATCTAATATCGCTGTTACAATATTATATCCTATACCTTAGGCATATGAAAAGTAATCTGGGAGCCAATATGGGTGATATTAAAGCAGGGCCTGTCTGACATGAGTTTCATAAATCAATTAGTTATGTAACCACCTTCAATAAGCTCGCATTGATGCGTCAGGTAGGATAAGATGAGTTAGATTGCTCTAACACGGACTACGTTTCTACGAGTATATATAGTTGAACCAGAAAAAGTAAATGCTTCGTTAATATTCGTCTCTGTAATCGCTGGTTCAGCCAGTGTGAAGTACTCGTATGTTGCAATGTGTGAAGGTAAAAAATCAAATGAAACATATTTACTTCGCTATCTTTCTGTCTCAGTCATATCTGGTACATTATTAATGTTAGTTGAAAATTGTTCCTTTTTCCTTCCTATCGTCACAAGCCTCCACTCCCGAATTTCGAAGCGTTTTATCTTTGAGAATATTCATTGATTTAAGAGCACAAAAAATATGTGTTTTTTATTTTTCAGTAAAATAAACAGATTTTCAATTTATTTATGCAGTAAACTACCCTATTCTTATCTATTAATTTCATCGACCTCGCACTTGGCCACAGGTAAGTACCTTTTTTTTCGTGGTAAAATCATCAAATGAGTCCCCCAGCCCCGGGCAGGGCGGGAGGGACTGTCAGACTTGTACTGACTAAAATCCACGGTGTCCTTTGGTATCCCTTTTGTGTACCGGAGTCGCGGTATACGTATGTCCCGCGACTAAGTAAGTACCTTAACCTTCCCAATTTAAACTCAATTGTCATATTTAACGTAACCTTTCAATAGGTACCTAAAAAAAAAACGAAAACAAACATCATTCACATTCGATCAAAGCGGTCCAGTTTCCACAATCCACAGGTGAAATCAACATCCTACATATTTACATAGGTACATAGCAATTAAAAAGAATTGGAGTGAGACAGCGACCCCGCCTGACCTATTTCAGCTCCCGATCTGACTCAGGTCAATATGTATGGAGGTTCCTATTTAAATTTCAACTCTATGCCTCAGGCTTTAGTTCATCTTTTGCGTTGCTTGTCTGTGTTCCTGAAATAGAATCGTGAGACATTCAACATCGATTGTTCTATGCAGGTCGCAGGTGATATAAAATTAACGGCAACCGCATTATTGGAGAAATTAGTGGTTTCTGCGATAAAGCGCTTTGAGTTTCCTTTAATGGATACTTGGACATTGGTCTGGAGCCCTATTTTAGGATTATGACTTTTTGTAACGATGAAGTTAAGATTTTGTCTATAAGAGAAGAAAGAGAACGTTTAACTATTTTTGAAGTAGTAATAGTAATAAGATTTAAGTCTTATTCTAGATCTTATTATTTGTATAAGTAAAGTCATCATCATATCTGCACGCATCCCATTTTACTTTGGGTCGGCGCAACACTTTTTCTTTATCCATTTTCCCTTGTCAGACGTCATAGCATCATTTGTTTTTTTTTTCATATCACCTCACACAATCAAACATTTCTTTGGCCTTCCTCTTCTTCTCCATGCATCAACATTCATATCCATCACTCTCATATTCACATGAATGTCATCTCTTCTAATCACATGACCATACCAAGTCATTTTTTTTCTCTCAACTTAACAATTGTCGCAAATAACAACAACAATAATAGCATCACCAATATTTCCGTGGTACCTTATTCATTTATAAAATTTAAATTTAATTAAGTAGGTCAACGTTAATCGATTATTTTATGCTATCAACCGTTGGATCAGCTCTATTCATTTGGAAGAATTGTATTGATTGAACTTGAATAAATTAATTTCGCGCTGTGTGATATCTACCAACGAGCAACTATGACTTCTTTATAGTATGAGTAGAATTGTTGAGGGCCCGAGGAATAGTTGTGGAATTATGACATGTACCTAACTACTTTGAGAGTTACACCAATCTTCTTAAAAATCATTGTCCGCAAATACGCACCAAATAGGAGAAGAACTTAGTGTAAGAGGAAATGCATACGCACTGAGAGCTGTCTTTTTTCTTGCACCTAAGTGAAACGAACGGTCGAGGATTTCCACATCTTCTCTTTCTGTGGTAGTCGCCTTCTATTGTGGTCACTGTATATCCAAAAAGTCACCAGATATTAAGTCCCTAGTCTAAACTTTGAAAGCCTACTTGTCTAACTATTGTCAGATTTATAGAACGAACTTAGACTAAAGCTTAGCTTAGTCGCTATTAACTTCGTTCGAAAACAAACGCTTAAGTTATCTGGAAAACTTGTAATTCCTTTTGTAGTTATCGCGTAAATCATACTAAACCATCCATTAGTAAAGTAAACGACAGCCACATACAAACAAAATAATCGATTCGAAACGCATTCAGTTCGTCCAATCAATCACATTCGATTAGAATGTCGGCAGTGATGAATTGTTTGAACGTAACGGTCATTTCGCGTTGCTATGGAATGCTGCAGGGTAGTCGAAACTTTTTGTTATGTAGGTTTATGTTGGGTAGTTGTTTATTTTGTGTGTGAAGAGAAACGTTCCTTTTCTGAATTTTAAAAATAAACATGATGCTTAGAGCGATCAAATTAATAAAATAAAACAATCTGTCATTTTGTCTATTTTTCCGTAAGAGCGCCCATTATGTCACCACGGACTGAAAAAGTAAGGGAATCCTTAAGCCTCCTGCAGACACACGCGATTAATCGCGCGGGGCGACATGTCGCGGTCCATTCGCAGTATTTTTAGAGTGGAAATTAGCTTGGCTCGTTGTCGCAGCGCGATTAATCGCGTGTGTCTGCAGGAGGCTTTACCTTACATCATAATGTTCTTGTTTATATAACAATAGAAAATAAAGATTCAAAACAAAGTTCAGTAAAATATTCTATCATCAACAAATATATTTGCACACCCGTAGGCAATACATGTAGAATCAACAGTGACCCACAAATCAAATTACAATCCGAAAGGGCTCGCAAGACCCACATACATTTCAACTGCCTTCGAATAAATAGATAAACAGATATGACAAGATCTACATAAAAGGTAAAGATCTAAAAATAAATAAAATGCGAATGAAGGGAGGTCCCATTTGTTTGTGTTCAATCAATCAGCTAGGGTTGGTAGAGATAAAATAATATTTATTTTCTTTTACGTACACATTTGTAGTTCAGTACATAAATATGCTAGTTGTAATCCATTACTATGCCGATGGCTGTTTCTTTTTTAAACACAAAAATCACGATGGCCACCCCAAAAACAAACACATGTTTTCTTTTTGGGTTATTTGTCTTAGGAAGCATTTTAAGCGAAATTAAGTTTTTTATAATATGTATTTGTAACTACTGGCCCGCGTCGGCTTCGCACAGGTATTTTTTTCTTTATGAAACTTTGCGCCACTCTATTTCTCCTTTGTCGTGGGTGCGTTTACAAACATAGAAACTCACATACACAAACACCCAGACCCGAAACAACTACTTGTAGATCATACAAATATTTGCTCCGTGCGGGAATCGAACCCGCGACACGCAGCGGAGCAGCCAATCGCTCAGCCATTGCGCTAACCGTGCCGTCAAAATGGTACACCTTAGCTGAGAATTTTCTGAAAATATTCTTACATACAAGTCGTTCGAAAGTTATGTGCGTACATATATTTTGGCGATCCATTTTTACCCGACTGCCAAGGAAGGGCTTATGTTTTTATATACTTAGATTGATTTGAAAGAAATCATCTAGTTTACTTACCTATAGACAGATAAAATTTTTCGACATAAAGCCGCTGTCAATATAAAACGTGCGGTTGTCTGTGGGTTGCTACAATGACGTAATTCAATCGAATTGTATCATTATGTCGCAGTAGTTAAGAATCATTTTCACTTCTAGTTGGTCTGCTATGCGAATCAGTCGAATGCGTTCATAACAATGACGTATTATATATAGACAAGCCATGAACGAACATCGCGGCGCTTAAAAACGGCCACAATAATAGAACTACGAGTACTTATACGCGTGAAGAAAGAGAAAGAAAATCTGACACCGTACGGCGGGAGGGAGACGCAACTACGCGCAATGTGGCCAATTGGCTTCATTTGTTGTTGCCATTTTAGAGTGCGGACAATGTATCTATAGTTTACTAGCTGACCCGGCAAACGTTGTTTTGCCATACAAATAATTAAAAAAAAAATTTGGTGTGGACTACCCCTAACATTTAGGGGGATGAAAAATAGATGTTGGCCGATTCTCATAGATACCGGATAAGCACAAAAACTTTCATCAAAATCGGTCAAGCCGTTTCGGAGGAGTATGGCAACGAAAACTGTGACACGAGAATTTTATATACTCGTCAAAACAAAATAAGGGCCACTTTTTAAATTGCACTTTAAACCAGTATTGCTCTTATTCTGGGTACATAATAAATACTAAATATCTTGTTATGGTTTCTTTCAAGTATTAATATTGTTTCTACTGCATAATTGGAAATTCATAACTTTTTTTTCATTAGATATTTGAGATTAGTTAGAATTTACGGTATGGTGTTTTTTAATTTTCAAACATCTAACGGAGTTTTCTTCGACTAATACAGCAAGCAGGCTATAATGATCTTTCAATCTCATAATGTCATGTATTCGGAGACATATGGATGCAAAAACAGCCACTTGGGGTGTCACCTTAATCCAGGGGGCCCGTAGCCAGAAGAGGTAGGTTTAATGGTGGAATATTCCCAACGAGTGGTTCAAAATGCTTGAAACTGGTCTTAAGACAGGTAATATCACCAGACGCCGTGATCAAGGAAGAAAGTAAGTAAGTAAAGCCCAACAAGACCATTAAGTTTGTTTTCCGCGCAAATAGAGCGAAAATCTACTGCGCGGACCGTACAAACTCCATTGCGTCGAGCTACAGGCACCCCTATAATTGACTACACTATTCCGAATCGACTCCATAAAGACTAACAATACTCAAGAAGATGCTTGGTTCGCCTCCAGTTAACTGCAGCGTATGGTGCAAATCGTGAAACATTTGCGAAAGAGAAAATTTATCGAACTGTTTTGACTGGGCTTCATTGCTTTTTATTGATGACTGGTGGGTTATTTTTTTTCATTAAAAACTGATTCATAAGAGTGTAGAGAAGATCTAAACAACAGGTTTCAGATCCTTGCACTCTTAAAACAGACTGTTCTGGCGAGTTCTGAGTTATGCTCTGGGGCGGTTATCTCTATCACGCAAAACTGAGCTCGCACTTTTTAACGAGGGTGATGTAACTCCTCAAAATTGCATATAGAATGTGGTGCAACTCCACATTATCCCATTCGCACAGCAAGGAATACCTGAGTTCTTCTTGAAGCCGGATAATGCTCGAGCGAACACGACGCGACTAACAGCGCACACATTCCCTTACGCTCGAATTACGATGTTACAGTGGACACTCAGGATTTTTACCTGAGTTCTATTGAGCATTTAAGAGATGAGTTAAAAAAGAGTGAAAAAGAAAGTAAAATTCCCATCCACACGCAGCTGGATCTCATAAATTGTCTGAAAACTTGCTGGTAGAGTATCCCAAAAGAAAATGTTCGGTATCTAATCCATACCATTCCACCTCCCATAAAATGAGCAGAACAGAGAGAACAGAGTTAAAAGAGAAGCTTAAAAGAACACTTTGGAACATTAAAGACGTAATTTTTTCGATTTTTTTATGTTTTATGTAACTTGATACATTCCTGCAATTCCTCACTTTACATTCAATTTGGTTTATTTTAAAGATTTATTGGAATACATATTTAATTTTTGTGTATTTCCATCTAAAATCATTAATATTAATCAGATTCAGTCATTGTAACTAGTAATATTTAAACATTATTTAATAAATCGATAAAAACCAGGTGGCCCTTATTTTGTTTTGAGTAGTATATATTAGAAGATATATCATTGGTTCATAACGCCATCCTAGAGCGCTCACTAATACGTTATTTACCTAGTCCAGATTTCTTTATAACTCTACTCAATTCAAACTATAGATAAAACACGAGATCAAGCTTTAGATTTTCCGGGAGTCAATATGTCTGACATCCTTAGTCCTTATTTACGGCATCGTAAAGAAACGAATAAAGTTCTCTGCCAAGGTTAGCCTGTAGTTTATTTCCAATCGTTGTTGCTGGCGACAGGTTCACATCGTTGTCTGCTGTATTTTACCGCCATCTTTTTTTGGAATACTAGTTTACGCCTGCAGTTTCGTCTGCTTGAAGTTCGGCAAATGTGGTAATCTATCGTATAAAAGTCTATGACGCAAATTTCATATACCTATTTGATACAGTAGTTTTACTATCCTAAAGTAATATCCAAGTATTTGCACTTATATAGTGTAGAGATCACGCCTCAAGTCAACGAACAATTGGACTGAGGTGCAAAACTTCATTTGGGCACCAGTCAAAACTTTGAGCTGCTGCAGAAATCTGATGCTCCGTATTGAATGTACTATTATGTCTTAAAAAAGATGTGTACCTAACCTACACATACTAATGATGTGAATTGCGAAGTGAGTTAATCAGAACCTGCATAAAAAAAGAATAAAAACTAAACTATAAACACTTTGATGTTTACTTGAAGTTTCATTATTCAAGGAGTGGCTTAAACACGCATTTCCTTCAATAATTCTAATTGACGAACAAATTTATTGATAGCTGAAGCAATAATTTATGTTTTGAAATAACCCTAAACGTGTGTTTTATTTACCATTTAAATATAATTTTAGAATACTTTTAAAAAAACGTAATGAGAACAAAAAAAGAAAAAACTTAATCATGTAGTACTTAAGGATTCAAAAAAATAAAGATGTAAAACATTTTAACATTTTAAATGATGATTGTGTGAAAGAATCAGATTTTAATACAGTGGCAGATGAATGAGAAGCTGAAAAAGTACCCTTGATAATAATAACCACCTATACCTACTTATAAACGGAACCCCAAATTGTAAGGAGTTTCATGCAACAGTTTAGGTAGAAGCTATATGTACAAAACTACAATTATTATTGAATCATACTGCATCATTAAAATAGGTGTAATTGTTCACTAACAATTTATCTAGAAGCCTATATAAAGGAGTTTTGCTAAAAACCATCGAATCACGCAGACGATTTCAAACATGAAGGCGATCGTCGCGTGTTTGTTTTGCGTGGTACTAAATGTGGAGAGTGTTAGATACGAAAATGTGACGTACCAACCCGCGGAAAGACAGCTGTTGGACTTTAGACGGGATCATCCGGTAGGTTCACGTTATTTTAACATTTTTTTAATAACTGTAATATTAAGATAAGTAAAAA
Source organism: Agrotis exclamationis (assembly GCA_950005045.1). Classification (NCBI taxonomy): domain Eukaryota; kingdom Metazoa; phylum Arthropoda; class Insecta; order Lepidoptera; family Noctuidae; genus Agrotis; species Agrotis exclamationis. Next base: position 18,347,047 of record OX465427.1, on the reverse strand, counting down.
CGAACGCTAGTTTGACAGAATTAGTGTAAACAATTTAATGATGATGAAAAAGGACTCTAGGTCACAGTCAGTTCATCCTGAGATACAGCACTAGCCAATTAAGCTAATGTAGATCAAAGAAGATATACACCGTGTTCTTCACGTTATCCATAAACTTTAGCAAATACTTCTATGGCTTTTACAAATCAAATCCAACAAAGGAAGTAGTACTTAAAAAGGCTTCGTTACAAAGATATTTGTAATTTCATTTAATGAAATTTAATTGAGCTATGCAGTGAGAAAGTATCTTAATTTGAAATCTATCAAATACTATTTGCATTTCATTTGTTTCAGCCCGCCAAATGTTATGAATGACGTTGCCAATTCGGATAAAGAGGCATGCATATCGGGTTATTTACGTCTAGGTATTTAGTTTGTATGAAAATTAACAAAAAATAAAAAATAAGAATTTATTAATGTGTCCGTAATGAAAAATGCTTACTTCCGTGGTTTGAACATCTGGTCGAAGTTTATGTATATCGTCCGGAACACGGTGTATAATTGATTGTTAAAATTTAAATGTTAAAAAAATATTATCCCGTTTTAAAACCGGAATTTATTGCGGAATTAAAATTAGAAATGTCCTCTAACATTTTAATGTCAAGGCTTTTCGCAAAGTAGCGCCTGATTCCATAACTGATCATGATTGTTAAAAATCGTTTTTTATCTTTTCAGTTACCAATAGGAGTATGGACTAAAAATAATGGAGATCCAACAGAAATTCGGGACACACTAACGATAAACTCCGATCAATTTAACAATCAGTTACTTCTCGATACAATGCTGACATTTGACGGAGAACGAATACCCGAGAGAGTGGTCCACGCCAAGGGAACTGGTGCTTTTGGTTATTTTGAGGTTACAAATGACGTCTCCAAATATACATATGCTGATGTCTTCAACGGCGTTGGCAAGAAAACGCCATTAGTTGTCAGGTTCTCAAACGCAGCTCAGAGTACTGGAGGTACCGACGTTAGTAAAGAATTAAGAGGCATGTCAGTCAAATTTTACACGAAAGAAGGCAATTTAGACCTTTTGTGCTTACAGACACCTGTATATCTCTACAGAGACCCTATTAAATTCTGGTCTCTTGTACGTGCTTTCAAACGAAACCCACAAACTAACATATTGGTAGATTTTACAGCTCGTTGGGACTTTGTCACACAAACACCACACTCCTTGCATACTTTCTTTTGGACGTTGTCCGACTATGGTCGTCCTGATGGGTACAGAAAGATGGATGCTTTCCCCATTCATACTTATGAAATTTCTAATAAACACAGTGAACCACATTATGTGAGGTTTAACTTCAGAACAGAGCAAGGATTCAGTTTTATAACTAACGCTCAAGCGGCTGTGATTCAAGGCACGGATCCGGATTATTTTAATCGAGATTTGTACAATGCCATTGAATTAGGAAACTATCCTGCATGGAGATTAGAGATGGATGTAATGACGCCACAAGATATACAAAAAATTGATTACGATCCTTTCGATGTAACCAGACTGTGGAAGAATGGAACATTTACTACTGTACAGATAGGACGTTTAATATTAAACAAAAATGTTGAAAATCAGTTCAGAGATATAGAACAGGGAGCGTTCAACCCTGCTCATTTAGTGCCTGGTATTACAGGATCCCCTGACTTTTTGTTCAGAGGCAGGAGAATGTTCTACAGAGACACACAAAATCATCGCCTGGGAAGAAATCACCACAACATTTTTGTAAATACGCCATTGTACTCAAAGACATACGTCCGCGATGGGAATCCACCTACTAGGCTTAACATGAAGAATGTACCAAACTATTATTCGAATTCCTTCAACGGTCCAATACCTTACGTGGACGAAAAGCGACCGAGGGCGAGGTTGCAGGTCTTGGAGAGTAATGCTATTGACTTAGAACCGTTGCAGTATTTCTACAACCACATTCTAGAAAATGAGGCACATAGGCAGAGGTTTATTGAAACTATAGTTTTGTCACTTGTATCAGTCACACCGCCGGTGCTACAACGAGCTATAAAGATATTGTATCTTATTGATCGTGACTTAGGTGAACGGGCAAGTTTAGGGCTCGAAGTAGCTCTCCAACAGAGGCGTGCTCAACAAGAAGCAGCTCAAGCAACTCCTACACCTAATTTGCCCATAAGAAACTTCCCGACTGCAGATGCTGCTCCTAAAGTACATTTCTACGCTAAAAATGCAAATGATAATCATAAATAACGTTAAATGTCAATTACATATTTGATTACTGTTAATTGAATACAAGCAGAAACCACTGATATGGTTAAAAGTGTTATGATGGCGGGTACATGATTTATGGTCATTGTCTTATATTTTTTTTTCAGTTTACTGGTATCCCTTTCCTTTTTTCGCCACGGGTTGGGAATCGGTTTTATTTGGTTTAGACACTTACTTAAAAATTAATACAAAAATCGTGTCTTTTATTTCATTGAACTTTTAAATGTTATCAAGCAGATGCTTCTTTACTATTATGTTAAGGTAAATAAAAAATTAAATGAAATGTAGAAATGTAGCCAAAACATGTATGGTGTGCTGGCATCTGGTCAGCACACCAACTTACCCCAATTTGTCAAATTTACCCAATTTAACATGAACTTTCTACTTTTGTGATAAATTTGAAAATATATTGGAGAAATACAGATTGTCTGTGCCGACATCACTATAAAATGTTGTTAGGTATTGTTTCTTCATCAGTTTTTCAAGGGAATAGTAGGTAAAAGCAATACATATTCCTAATTTTCTATCACAGTTTTCTGCAAGGTTCTATTCTAGGACCACATATGATTGTTAAGATTTTTGTTGTAGCCATCAGGATTATTGTCCTTTACATGCTTGAGATATGTCAGCAAACCACGAATCACACTTCCTTAGGAATTGTTTATTTTAGTCATCTAAGAAACACTAAGGGTCAAAATCAAAGTGGTACTCAGAAAGTTGCAGAGTTTTTTTATATCTTGGTAAAATCATCAAATTAGCCCCAGTGCAGAGCAGAAGGGCAGAAGGGACTGTCAGACTCGCACTGACTAAAATCCACGGTGATCCTTCAATAGCCCTTTACGTTCCAAGGTCGGCGTTACCTGATTAGACAGTCCCGTGACCTCGGTAGGCTTTGGCCCTCTAAAGGGGTCCCGTCAGATTGCTGCCATCTCTTTATGGCGCGCGTGGAACAAGACCCGCTGTCAACCCGGGCATGGTCCATGATTAGACGGCAATAATTGCCGAATATATGGGTGAATTATTCACCCATAATCGGTCATCGGTGACTGGTTGCAGAATCACCCATTACTCGCTGTCTACATGCCTGCGCATACGGTGACCGGAAATCGCTTTGCGAAGTTCTTTACCGTGGGTGTCTCCTTGGCTGATATCATTAATGTGAAAGTTTGTTTGTTACTTTTTCACGCCTAAACCACTGAATCGGCAATCCTGAAAATTTCATGAACACGTTATCAGGTGACAGAAAAGGACATAGGGTATCTTTCATCCAGTAAAACAACGTACAGTTCTTATGATAATATGGCGCCATGTCTCTCTCGAATCATGATTGAATTATGTTATTGCAAGCAGAGTACAACCCGAATTGGTTTTCAAATTCTAAGTTAACGCGAGTGAATCTGCGGGTATAAGCTAATACTGAATATCTTCACAACATACCAGATTGAAGTTGAAGAGTTGAACTTACCTTCTTCAGAAAGGATTAGCTGATAGCAAAAGACAGACGATTGCAGACCAAAGGAGATCGGTGGAAAATATTTTAATTAACGTCTTACAAAGGATTAGGTAAAGACTCTAACACGAATTGTTAGTACTTGCCCGCACTCTGTACTGAAGAATATAAAATGTGAATTGTATGGAAAATAAAAAAAGCGCCGGTGCATGAACGTGAAAATAATTTTATCCGTCAAAGTTTGCGTTTGCGCCTCAGAGCTAACACGACTTTTCGTGTTTGTGTATGATGTAAAGCAAACAGGAACTTTGACGTTAATTTGATGGATAAATTAAGTAGTTCTTTTTTCATTTTCTATATAAGTAATTTGCATCGGTCAAAGTACGCAGTGTAGCCTCAGAACGGTTTTGTGTTCCAATTACAAAGTACATAACATTAAATCGCGTAGCGTAGATACAAAGTAAATTAATTCTTCAGTCATTATGGACGAATCGGCTGTAACACGCATCACCTTCTAAGGTATTATTATTACAATAATTGTGATTGATTGCTTAATAAGACGGGAAATCGAAATGGAATGTTGTGATCGCTCGGTTATTCATTTGTAAACAATTATAGCCAAGGCCCTACATTTTCAAACGAAAGTTGATGGAAGTTGAAGTTTAAATTCCTTAATACTAATCTGTTGGCCAAAAGCAATTTCTATTATCATTATCATCATCATCATCATCAGCCGGAAGACGTCCACTGCTGAACATAGGCCTCCCCCTTAGACCGCCACGCCGAACGACAATTCGCCACTTGCATCCATCGGTTGCCCGCGACCCTCACGATGTCGTCGGTCCACCTAGTGGGAAGACTGCATAAGCTGCGTCTTCCGGTCCGTGGTCGCCACTCGAGAACTTTTCTTCCCCATCTGTTGTCAGTTCTACGAGCGATGTGGCCTGCCCATTGCCACTTCAACTTGCAAATTTTATGAGCTATGTCGGTGACTCTGGTTCTTCGCCGAATATCCATGTTCCGGATTTTATCCCGCAAAGAAACTCCGAACATAGCTCTTTCCATTGCTCGTTGAGCTTAGTCTGTCTAAAAGGCCAGCAGTCAGAGACCACGTTTCAGAGCCATATGTCATCACTGGCAACACATACTGTATAGTAATATAGTTTTGTCTCTTGTGCCAGTTACTCCGCCTGTGGTGCAAAAAGCGCTCAAGTTGTTGCACCTGATCGACCGTGACTTGGGAAGACGAGTGAGGGTGGGTTATGAGGTGGCGCTTGCACAAGCGCAAGCCGAGCTTGCTGCGCAAGCAACTCCTCCTCCAAATCTACCAACACGTAACTTCCCAACTGCTGAGAATCCACCAAAGCATCCGCCAACGAAAGGGGCCCAGGCGATACGTATTCTTTAACAACCATTTTGTTTCAAATTAAAAATAAAATTATTGAATTTTATTGTATTCAAGTGACGTACTATTAACTTCTCTCGTTTTCGCCTATGTGCTCAAACACACTGCGAGCCTAGCGCGGTGGCGGCGGCGGGCGTGGAAATATTGAATGTATCAAATCGCCGCTCGTGGCCACACTGAAGTGACTAAGGCAGGGGCCTAGCGCGATGGCTACAAGCGATTTTACGAGCCTGGGCGTTGCTAGGCAACAACCGATACAACGGGCGGGTGGCAGGTGTATCAAACCTTTTCGGTCTTTTAGTAGAGCCAGCTAGTTACCAGAACATGCACTAAAGTACTACCGTTGGATATTTTGTACATAATTATTTGAATTATTTTTACCGTACTTGAGTAGAAAAATGTAAAATGATTAATCATTTAGTTAATATTGTGTAATCTTAAATAACCTATAAAAAAAAATTAGTTTCTTTAAACAAGATTTATAGAAACTACTAGATACCACCGGTTTGCAACACCTGAAGTCGCCGCAACAAAAACAAACGCTTGATCGGCAGTGTGGACACGAATCGCGCCCGCCGCCGCCATCGCGCTAGGCTTCCAGTGTGGACACACTAAAAGTCGCGGTTTCATAAAAACGTTTGTATGGTTTCTAATAAAAAACTATTTTTAGAATGGCAATTTTCTTTGACGCTTATTTTCTTTGTCAAATAAATAAATTCGCTTGTTTTCTCTTTTCTTTTTCAATGATAATTATGAAAATTGACGATCATTATATCCCGGTAATAATGTATCAGTGTGTAAAATTAAATTGTTTTATTTTTTAATTACCCTAATTTCATAACATAACATCTTTCCTGTAATGCCCTAAGGTTAGGCAGAGGTGTAGCTAAATAGTGGACCTACCCACATTTCGCCAATAACCTTTTAAGTCTCATGTAAAAGGGGGTTGTTCATTATAACCAACTGGGAACAAATCTAGACTCTGTGAGAGTTTCTAGTGGAAAATCCCAATAACATTATGCCCGACCTGGAAATCAAACCTGGGACGTCACGCTCTCCAGTCGCGTTTGCAACTAACGATCAGCGAAGCAGCCTAATTTCAATTACCATAACACCAGGTAATTCTAAACGATGTATGAATAGGTCGGAATTAGATAGACATACATATAGATATTTTCCCGGGATTTCTAATAGACAATCCCGTGTGGCCAACAGTATTACAAATAAATAATGATAAAATCTTCAGAGATAGATTTGGCCGGCACTTTCAGAAAAGGCCCAGAAAAATGATCTCCTTTTATTCGGACATCCGATGTCGTCGATGTGAATTTGGCAACGTCGCGCGTCCGTGCAGTGGTTTAAATTGTGTAAAAGTAAAAAAATTAATAAATCACGGGATCTTTCTGCTCTTTAAAAGTAATCCCAGGATTTGGGGCATATCCACTTTATTCTTTCGCTGTATGAAATCAGTGTAAGTATCTACATGAATAACTCTACCTAATTCCGACCTCTGATTATTATCTATCGATCATGTTAGCTATTAATTCAATACCGTGCAACGGATACATCGTTCATAATAATTTTGCATAAACTGCTACTACTAACTGTAAATCGACACAACAGATTACCATAAGCAAGTGTTAAATACATCAACTATAATGTTCGACACATCCTTTAAGGCTACCAGAAAAAAATCAAGCACTATAGCTTATCATGATTATCCTACAAATTGGTCTATAATAACGGAAATATGGGCCGATGACCTGAAGAAGGTAGCTAGTAGTGGCTGGATGACATAAGCGGAAGAGCATGCATTGTAGCTCTCCGATTTTTTTTATCGTGGTAAAATTATCAAATGAACCCCTCCCACCCAGGGCGGGACGGGAGGGATTGTCAGACTTGTACCATAGTATGAAGACGGGAAGTAAGTTATCTTCATACAAACGCACCGCGCGCGGTATGTGTGCGCCATAGTATCAAGGCGTCGCCCTAACAAAATCTCGAGCCGTTTCGCGGTGCACCAGTCGGGGCTAACATTGCACGAAGTTCGCGCGTCATGGCTTTTCGGCACCGCTAAATGAATGAAAAATGAGTGATATGTTTGCATTATTTGTGTTTGTATTAATTAAAAATAAATAATGGTCCTTTATGTGTAAAAAATACTGCCGATTAAAAAGAAACAAAAAACTGCTTAGTATATATACAACGTGTAACATAAATTAACGCTAACCTCTTATGGATATAAATACAAATTCCCAATCCTTACCAATTTATAGGCACTGAATTAAAATTTAGCTAAAGTTGCAACTCTATGACAGCAGGCAATTATATCACGGATTGGGCCGGAGATAGCCTACTTCCCCTCTTTATACTATGCTTGTACTGACTTAAACCACGGTGATCCTTCAACAGCCCTTTACGTTGTCACGTTTACCTGGTGAAACAGTCCCGCAGGCTTTTTGCTGACAGATCTTTGAGGCGCGCGTGGAACACGACGCACCGTCGTCGACCCGGACGACCAACCGCATAAGTAACCCATTACTCGCCATCCGCATGCCCGTTGTTACGCTCGATAAGTATAGGCTGAAATGATAATTATAATTAAGTTTGGGCCAATACAATGAGATGACAACTGCTCTCCTCTTTTGTTACTGTTTTTTAATCTAAATTTGGTGTGCCCTAATCCCAATTTAGCCCAGATGCCTACACTGAAAAAAAAAATCGGTAATACCAACCGATTTTTCGGTAATATTCACCGTTTTGGACACTTGGAAATAGAGCCTATTGTCCAAAGCAGTAAAACTAACTGAAAAAAAAAAACAGTTGAGTTATAACAGTAGAGCTACAATAACTGTTCAGAAGCAGTAAAAATAACTGCTACGATACCAGTAAAGCTCTAAAAACGGCAATACTTACAAGGAACTGTTTGTTTCAGTAGACTTTAATGTTCATACAGTTGAAATAACTGTTTAGCTCTTTTTTTTACTGTTCAAGAACAGTAGAAAGTCTCGTTTTATTTTTTTCAGGTACTAGTTCCAATTTCTTCTAGGTCGCTGCCCTAGAAGAAATTGGAACTCCTGCAGATCGACGAAATGTAAAACATCTGGTTGTCGCCGAACTCTGACAGGATGGCGGTGAGGCCAACCACCGCCAGTGGATGTTGAGAGATAATTATCTATTTAAAAAAAATATTTTTTATAAAACGTTGCCCCACACTAGGAATTTCCCCTGTACCCATACCATGAGTTGTCAGTACGATAATCAATCATCGTTATCGACCGCGTTTGGCGCTCTCATTGGCCTGCTCCAAGGTTGTATGAACTCTCAACCAATGAGAGTGCCAAACGCGGTCGATAACGATGATCGATTATCGTACTGACAACTCATGGTATGGGCACTGTATCATGGGTGCGTTTACAAACATATAAATTCACAATTCACACACACAAACGCCCAGACCCGGAACAACTACTTTTAAATCATACAAATATTTGCTCCGGGCGGGAATCGAACCCGCGACACGCAGTGCAGCAGTCCAATTGCTCAGCCACTGTATGTTATTTAGTTTTCAATTTAATTATGCTCATCAAAGTTAGTATAACTAATTAAACCACTGTTATCTAAACATATTGAATCAAGATTCTGATATGACGCCCCTTGGAATTGTATTCAAGCAAGATCCTGTTTCTGCGAGATTCAGTTTTATTTTGATTTCATTTAGCTGTTCAGTATATGTTACCTAATAATATGTAATTTTCTTAAAGAAACAAGATGAAAAAAATGATATGTTAAGTATGTATATAGGTTGGGGAAAAAGTTTCTTCGCATTTTTTAAGAAAATTCAAAACATTTTTTAATAAAGTTTATTTACATTTAACTAAAGTATGTAGGTACCATTTTGTTCGATAACTTTTTGCCATCTTGTAGGTAGGGACATGATCCCATTGCTATAGAAATTTTGGGACTTCTGGTCAAAATACCGCGACAAGTGGTTTTGGCAGTCCTCTCGTGATGTTAACCTGACACTGCCTAAAGAATTCTGAAGAGACCGAAACAGGTGGAAATCTGAAGGTGCAAGGTCAGGACTATACGGCGGATGCATTAACACCTCCCAGCCAAACTCTCTTAATTTTTGTTGGGTGGCTAAAGATGTGTGAGGTCTAGCGTTATCATGATGAAAAACCACACCCCTTCTGTTGATTAATTCCGGCCGCTTTCTTTCAACTTCTTGCTTTAATCTCATCAGTTGTTCGCAGTAGAGTTCAGAATCGATGGTCCTGCCTGGTGGTAACAGCTCATAATGAATAATGCCCTTCCAATCCCACCACACACACAGCATCACCTTGTTGCGAGTTAACCCGGGTTTCGCCACAGTCTGTGAAGCCTGACCGGCCTTTGACCACGACCTTTTTCGCACGTTCTTGTCATACGTGATCCACTTTTCATCACCAGTTATCAGCTTCTTCAAAAATGGTTCGGTTTCATTACGTCGTAATAAAGAATCACAAATGTAGTACACGGTTCATTAGGTTTCTTTCAGTGAGCTCGTGAGGTACCCAAATGTCGAGCTTTTTTGTGTACCCAGTTTTTTTCAAATGCGCCAAAACTGTTTTGTGGTCAATTTCCAGTTCTTCAGCTACGTCGTAACTACTGGTATGCCGATTTTGCTCCACTTTTTCAAATATGGCATCCATTTTATCCGTAATAGGGCGACCAGAGCGACGTGCATCTTTGACATCAAAATTTCCGGATTGAAAACGCTTAAACCAAATTTGTGCTACTCTCACAGACACTACGCTAGGTCCATAAACATCTTAAATTTTTTTCGCGGCTTGCGCTGCATTTTTACCTTTTTTGTAGTAAAATTTTAAAATGTATCGAATTTCTTCATTAGATTCACTCATCTTGATGGTACGAAAAACAAATGAAAATCACACATTTTCCTAATTTGAATTTGGAATTATGTTCTTTAAAATTTAAACTTTCAATGATACCAAAACCTGCCAGATACAAATAGTATAGCCAAAGAGATTTTATTACAAGTTCATACATACTATAATGCGAAAAGACTTTTTCCCCAACCTAATAGATGATATTGGCTTCTAAGTAGGTGCGAAGCGCTGAACCGTAAAAAAAAGTCGTTCTATACATTTTAGCTTTTTTCTAATTTTCTCAAAAGGTTACCACGGCCCTGGAACGCAAAGGGCAATTGAAGGGAACAGGGCTGTTTTTAGTGACTACGAGCTCAACAGGCATTTTCGCTCCACTCGGGGCTCAGGATTTATTTGAAATTCCCCCGCTCAAAAACAAAAGGACTGGTACTATTAAGAATAATTGTTAAAATACAGTTTCTCTAGCAATTAAAGAGTTTCTCTTATACCTGGAACACTCAGATTTTAGTGCCATTGACTAGGGTAAACAGGTAGACGTGATAAACATCGGTTTTAGTAGGGTCTTTGATCGTGTTCCGTAAAATATACTTCTGTATAAATAAAAAAAAGTAATGTCATTCTAAATTGGCAGAGTAATGTTTTTTGTCATAATAACTGAGTTAACAACTTAATAAGCTGAAACGCTAAATTAAAAGGTCGAAATCTTCGCGATATCGTGTATGGAGTGCTAGTAATCATTTAATTATCTTAAATTGAAATAATTAAACATAGTCCTTACAAATTTCTATTCCATACATAATTGCAAATATGATAATCATAGACAGTGTTATAAACTTAATTATGGTCAGACGAAGTCGTTCCAAAGACAATTTGATTCATGGGAAATAAAATTGCATTTAAATTATGATCATTGCTTTTATTACTTTAAGCCTGATCTATTTGCCAAGAATGGACTGATCTAAAAGTCCCGAAATAATGTGGTCGCTAGGAGGCGCGGTCATCACGTACCCAGTATAATATATATGTGTACGATTTGTCTGCTTGAACAATTATCCTGAAACTACATAGTTTCCCTGCAATTACCGTATATAAAACGTTGCTACTATTGAGTCATTTCCACTCGGATTTGAAGAATAGGATGAGGCAGCTCATTGTCTGTATTTGTGTCTGTGTCGCTATCGGACATGTGAGGGGTTATCAATACCACAATGAGACGGTGGGGGACGCAGTGTCACAACAATTGCGAGACTTCCGGCGACGACATCCAGTAAGTATATTCAATCACTAGCACTCCGAATGAGACTTCGTTCGCTTGTATTTCAAAAAATATGTAAACAAATAACAACAAAACAAAACAATTTGACTTGGAAATAATGTAGCTTTGTACTGGTGAAAGAATTTTTGAAATCGGTTCAGTGGATCCAGAGATTTCTTCTTACAAACAAACTCATAAAATTAGAAACTTTATCCCTTTCTAACAATAGTGTAAATTCTCGCTGTTTTATAATATTTTTTAAAATCGAGAGACTATAAAGTTTAGAATTGATGTTGACTTTTATTTTTCAGAGACCAATTGGAGTATGGACGAAGACATCGGGAGACCCAATAGACATCAGAGATACACTAAGCTTGAACAGTGATATATTTAACAACAAAAACCACTTCCGTGCCAGTTCCCATCTGAACAGAGAAAGGATACCTGAGCGAATCGTTCATGCTAAAGGCTATAGCACCTTTGGATACTTCGAAGTTACACACGATGTTTCCAAGTACACTACGGCGGATATATTCAACGGAATTGGAAAGAGAACACCCTTAGTGGGAAGATTTTCTACAGCAATACAAAACATTGGAGGCACTGATTTGGTCAGGGAAACGAAAGGTCTATCTATAAAATTCTATACCAGACAGGGAAACTTGGATCTCTTATGTCTGTCCCTACCCATATTTTTATACAGGGATCCATTAGACTTCCTACATTTTGCACACGCTCTCAAAAGAAATCCTCGTACTGAATCCGTTGACAATATGGTGCGATGGGACTTTATTAATTTAAGACCAGAATTTCTACACACTATACTCTATTTGCTTTCTGATTTTGGATTACCAGATGGATATAGAAAGATGCACATTTTCCCAATTCATGTATATGAGTTGTACAACAAACAAGGTGAAAAATTCTTTGTAAAATTCAACTTTAGAACGGAATTGGGATTATTTAATTTGACAAATGCGCAAGCGGCGGCAATCAGCGTTGATGATCCTGACTATTACAACAGAGACTTGTACAATGCAATCGCTGCTGGGAACTATCCATCTTGGAGACTGGAACTGGATATTCTGACAAAAGACCAGTTGAATAAGTTAGATTATGATCCATTTGACGTGACAAGGCTGTGGAAGAGAGGAACTTATCGAACTGTGACAGTAGGACGACTAGTTATGAACAAGCTGGTAGATAATAACTTTAGGGATAATGAACAATCTGCATTCAGCCCTGATAATCTAGTCCCGGGTATATTAGGCCCAGCTGATGTAGTTTTTAAAGCCAGAAAAGTTTTCTATCCGGATACTCAAAACTATAGAGTGGGAGTAAATCATGATAACACAAGAATAAATGCTCCTTTATATGACAGGAATTACAATCGGGATGGTATGCCTCCTGTGCTTGATAACATGAAGGATGCACCGAACTATTACCCAAACTCTTTCAATGGACCGATGCCTTACGTTGACGAGAGTCGACCGACAGAGAGACTACTCATTTTGCATAGAAATGCTATTGATCTACAACCAATGGCTGAATTTTACAATGAAATTGTAGATACTGATGCACATAGACAGAGGATCGTTGCCAACTTAGCGGAGATGCTGGTAAATGTATCACCTGACGTGGAAAGAAAAGCTCTTCGCTTGCTGACGTTAGTGGACATTGACTTAGGGCAAAAAGTGAGGACAGCGTTAGCTGCAGCGAGAGCTGTAGTACCACAGGAGAGACGAGACCAACTAGCTCAGTGTATAGCCAATGTAAATGAGAATAGTTTGTTATACAATACAAAGAATAGGTACACAAATAAATAGTACTCCAAATGTTAATACATGCAGCGGTCATGTACACAAAACATAACTTCAGATGCGAATCTATGAATATTCTATAATTATATTATTATTTGTATGGCCAAATCATTTGTTTTTTTTTTCCTTTTCATATTGTATAGCACCTGAAAGTAGAGAACTTCAAGTTTGCGACATTCTTTATATTTAATCCTTCATTCATTGGTCGAGTTACAAAAGTAAATTACTTTAGAAAGACTTTTGTCCGACAGTGGACGAATCTTAGCTGGTATGATGATGACGGTATCAGGCTGGTATTGTACGAAAACCAAAGCATCATTCATTTACTATCTCCAGTACTCTGCAGATTGTAAATTAATGCGGGTTTGGTCTTTCGTAAATGACTTTTGATTTTGAAAATTGTATTAACTTGTACTCAAGATTATAAAAGGACATGGCCAATTTCTGTATGGGCGTTTGCATAGTTATTGAATTCAATGTACACGAATGATTTTTGGTGTTTTATATTCGTGGATATTGGTACATTAAATTGCAGTAAATAAAACACATAAAGAACTTGTCACTACAACAGAGTAAATGAAAACAGTTTCACTAAACCTTTAGTCAGATTGCTGGCAATAAGTGCATAGAATAGGATTTGCTATAATAGAAAGGCGCTTTAATGAATTATTTATTAAAATCTGACAATAATAACAAAGTACCTTTAATAGAATTTCATGTTTTTCTTTAAAGTGTATTTTTATGGGTTGCCTTAAAAACATATTTTTAAGAATTATTGACCGAAAAAGGTTTATTGACCAAATAAAAAGGAAAACACAAATGAAACAAAAGAGTATAAATAATTATTTATTTAAAAGGTAGGTACAGAGAATAAATAAAATTATTTTGTTACATTATACCTGTCCTAGATGCCTACCTAGATAACTCATACGTTACAGTGATGAGTTAGTGTTAAACGAGTCACAGGGCAACCAACCAGCTTAGATAAAACTACATTTTTATTTCATACTCTTATCAGCATTAAGTTTAAGGTTTTGTAGTGATTCAGTTATTTTATAAATTAAACAAACTGCTTTGAACATAGTAAAACAAATACAAGCATAAAAGGATACATTATTTCATAATTGTGATTGCGGGACAAAGATTTGCCTTTTTATACATTATCCTAATATTCTTGAATTGTTAACAGTATGTTCTTGAATTGTTTTATGTTTTTGTACAATGAGAAGTATTGTTACAACATGCCTACTTTAAAAAAGTCTATGTAAAACTTGAAAAATACATAAAGATAAATGTGTATATTATAATCACACAAACATAGTATGAAAAAACATTTTTATAGATTAATACTTAACCAGATAATTATGTATTTAAAATAATGAATTAAAAACAACATGCTTACCACATTAATGGTATTTTGTGATATTAGGACAGCGAGCAATGGACACTCCATACTGACATTATTGTTGTCTTATTTTTCTGACTGAGTCTCTCATGTTCACCAGTTTCAGTATTCAATAATAAGAAGCATGGTTGACAAATGAATATATCTAGAGGCAACTGAAAAAAAGATGCACTATTTAAAATCGCATACCATGAAAAAACATAAAAAAAAACAGATTAAGTATTTTAATGTTCCGACTTCATACCTGGGTTTGAGCATTAATTAACCAACGCGAAAGTTTGGTTTGATGGGGTGCAGAAAGCGAGGATAAGAGATGCCTCTGTAGCCTTTGTATGGCTATTCCGCAGGTGATGCACCTCATAGTAATCCACAAAACAAATCCAAAACGCAAAGCAAATCAGAGTCCAGTATTATTAGCAAGGCAATCGTACGGTAGAAGGTATCAGCGGGGGTCAAAAATATCAGAAAATAGCCGCAAAACACAAACACAATAGACGTTGAATCTGCAATCACAGAACGTCTGCAATGATATTAAAATTAAATTGACATTTGACGTAAACAAAACCACACTATCAAACCAGTAAACTCGTTCCGTTTTAAAGCTTTTTTGGGTGAATTGGGTAAAACGCATTAAAATATATAATTATGACACGAGTATTTTATAAAACGTAACAAATATCAATGAATACAGTTTTGTATGAATGAAATGTTTCTAATAAAATTACAAGTCGTTTGGAACTTCCTTTCTTATATTAATCTTTCTCTAAGGTCCACCCCTAGAAAGCTACTGGGAAGATTTCACCCCAAACTAACCCAAAAAGTGTTAAATAACTTTTCTTTCGGAAGTCGGTGGCCATAGTCAAAGAAATAAAAACAAAGACACTGACTTCCGAAAGAAAAGTTATTTTAGACTTTTTTGTGTTTTGTTTTGAATTCGTTTCCTTTTTTTTTCAAAAAGTTTTTTATTTTAGATATTCAACAAAAAGCTTCACAATAATCGGCGTCTTTGAAAATCTACAATCCTAGCTAGCAACAAAAACGGATCTATGCGGGCCACTAGACGAGATATCCATTATTGTTATATATTTTATTACTTAGGCTATGGTCAGCCACGTCAATCAAGTGAAACGTCAAGAAACTGGTCTTAACTAGCATACGTCTAGTCGCACGCACACCAACACCGTGCCGAAGTCTCCCGAACTGAAACGACTTTAGACGATGTGTGGTGTCAGGTAATTTCCTTCGGATTTTTCCTTAGGTTTTTGGGATTTTTTCTTGATTCGGTCGCCGCGCCGCGCCGCTCTCAGAGCCTGCGATAAAAGATATGCAATAGCTTAAAAACAAAAAAAATATTATTTGTAATCAACTTTGTAAAAGGGCCCGGCTCTCAATTCGTCAGCATCTTTTTATTTTTTTCTGACTTCGAAAAAAATACGATCAATTGTAAAATAACTTTTGAATGAAAAGTTATTATTGGAACTCGTCGACTTTGTTTCTTATTTCCTTAACTTTTTTGTCACATTGTTCTTTTTTTTAAAGTCGGTTTAATTTTTTGCAAAATGTTTATTTGGTTCCACTTTTTTAGTGAGTGCAGGCGTAATAATTTTATTGTGTGATCAATCACACAATAAAATTATTACACCAACTATGCATAGATACTCGTATAGCGACAGAGTGACACTGATGTCTAAAGTACAAATATTTTATATCTAGTTCAGACGTTTGATATCTGATCAGAGAATAAAGTGTAACCATAGTTATTTAAGTCAGTACAATTAAAAAAAAATATTCTAATAAATTCAGTAGCTAATGAATCAACACAAATATATTTTGATAAATAAAATATTCTTAGGACAGTCATACTCTCATGTTTTCCCATTTAGAACCAATTTCTCTAACATAAGTATAAAAAAGTAATAAAAAGTTTATTTGCCAATGAGGTATCTATTAATTTCCTTAATATTATGGTTGTAACTTGTACTGGCCTAATGAAAAACAACCTACTTTGTTTTTGTCGGTAATAAAATGCAATGACTGCAGCAGAATTTGAACACAAGGTTTGCAGTAACTATGTGATTGATATTATAATAAAATATTGGCATTACCAATAATGCGTAGCTTCCTGAAATTATGTTCATTTAAAACACGCGCACGCTTTTGTTTTTATTTCAGGATTTAAATACTAATTAAGTGGAATATCTTAATTAACGGCTTCCTTTATTCAAGCAAACCAAATCTTTGTCTTATTTGTGTAAAATCTACACATATTATTTGTCATTGACTTCTATTTTGTTTTAGGAGTATCCCACAATTTACTAAAACATTGCAACTCCTGGAAGCCAGAAAAACATTGAAAACACACAGAAAAGAGCCATAGTAATTAAGCTAGACAAAGTCTCGAATAATAAATTTAAAAGCTCCATAGCTAGCAACAACCGATTATAAAGTATATTTGAACCGATGACATCGTGAAAGTACTGGCAATCGATAAATAAAAGTGGCAGATTGTCATTCGGCGTGGTGGTTTAAGGGGAAGGCCTTTGTTCAGCAGTGGACATCTTCCAGCTGATGATGATGATGATGACTATTCCTCCACTTTCAAATACTATCCCCCGAGGGGTGAAATCATTGAAGAAAGATGGTACTTATTGTTTCAAAATTGGTCCCCCGAATGCCATTGAACAGAAGAGAGTTTTGACTGAATCTACCCACGAGTGATAACTCCATTGATTTGCAAACTGATAGCCATATCGTTACCAATAACAACAAATAGTTAATTTTCAATAACAACGATTTTAGCTTGCGCGGTGGACGTCTTCCGGCTGATGATCAAAAAAGCAGGGACGCCGTTCTCTACAAAGGATGGAGTGAGGCTGCCGATGACGATTCTATTGACCAATAATTTATACTGATAGCGTTCGATCTAATAACTGGCGTTTTCCTATAGGCACTTAAGTACAAATTGCCTTGCAAGTATATAAAGTTGTTGGAGCTATGCAGCGTTTTCACTCATAACTGGTAGGATGAGGCAACTTATCGTATTTATTTGTGTGAGCGCGATTATAGAACACGTGACTTGCATTCGATATGAAAATGTGACAGCAGATCCTTTTTCACAACAGTTGGTCGAGTTCAGACAGTTACATCCGGTATGTAAAAATATTTGCTACTATAACTTGATAGGAATGATATATCTATATTAAAAAAGAAAAATCATACCTATAACATTATTTTAGTTGATTGTCATCATTGCGATGGACTTAATTTCTTTTGGATTTTGTTTTGTTCATTTGATTAGGTTGCGTGGCCCTTTGGTTAGCACCTATAATATCAGTGCAGTGAATAAAAGGGTCAATAAAATATAATATCCATGTGAACATAATTGAATGACTAATCGAAATGAACAGATCAACTGAATTAATCAATTTACAATATTTCATTATTTGTTGTTCATGTTTCAGAGACCAATTGGAGTATGGACCAAGCTAACTGGAGACCCAATAGACATAAGAGACACAATAAGTATAAACACGGATGTATTCAACAACAAACATCATTTCATAATCGGATCTCATCTCGACAGAGAAAGAATACCAGAGCGAGTAGTACATGCCAAAGGCTATGGAGCATTCGGATACTTTGAAGTTACTCATGACGTCTCCAAGTATATTAAATCTAATGTCTTCAATGGAATTGGAAAAAGGACACCGGTAGCAACCCGGTTTTCAACAGCAAGACAAAATCTCGGAGGAAGTGATTTATCTAGAGAAACAAAAGCTATGTCCATTAAGTTTTATACAGAAGAAGGAAATCTAGACATGATATGCTTCCACATACCCGTCTTCTTGTTTAAAGACCCGATAGAGTTCCCACGCTTCGTCCGCGCCTTTAGAAGAAACCCTCGCACTGGGATTTTTGACAGCACATCAAGATGGGACTTCATCACATTGAGACCTGACTTCTTGCATGCCAATTTATGGTTACAATCAGATCTTGGCATACCTGATGGATATAGACAGTCGAACTATTTCCCACTGCACACCTATGAAATATACAACAAACATGGTGAACAATTCTATGTGAAATTTAATTATAGATCCGAGATAGGCATGGTTAATCTAACAAATGCGCAAGCGGCAGCTATAGGCTCGGAAGATCCTGACTATTACAATAGAGATTTGTATAACGCTATTGCTGCGAAAAATTATCCAGCTTGGCGACTAGAAATGGACATTTTAACAAAGAACGAATTATCAAAAGTTAATTACGATCCTTTTGATATGACAAGATTATGGAAAAGAGGAACCTATCGTACAGTGCCTGTGGGTCGGTTAGTTCTCAATAGTCGTGTAGACAATAATTTCAAAGATGTCGAAACAGCCGCATATAATCCAGATAATTTAGTTCCCGGAATAACTGGGCCGCCTGATCTTGTCTTCCAAGCACGAAAGATTTTCTATCCGGATACGCAGAATTACCGTTTGGGAATCAACCATGCAAATTCAAGGATAAATGCTCCTTTGTACGATAGAAATTACAATAGAGATGGAAGGCCACCTGTACGTGATAACATGAGGGATGCACCGAACTATTATCCGAACTCTTTTAGTGGACCAATGCCTTATGTTGATGAGGCACGACCAACGGAGAGGTTAATACCATTACAAAGCAACGCTGTTGATTTGCAACCAGTTGCAGAATTCTATAATGAAATCATAGAGAGTGATGCACACAGGCAGAGGATTGCGGATAATGTGGCAGAATCGTTAGTAGGCGTAGCACCAGATATATTGAAGAAAGCTCTCCGCTTGCTGACTCTGGTAGATATTGACCTGGGTAAACGTGTGAGGACTACATTGAAAGCATTACAGAGGGTGTCGGTAGCGGAGAGACAAAGCCAGCTAGCACAATGTTTTGCTAGTATCGGTTAATTCCATTGCGGAATAATTAAACTTATTATCACGATGCGATAATTATACTAATCTGAATCGGAAATGATTATTGTTTGTATTAAACTGACTATCTGAGTAGGAATTATGTAGAAAACTTATTTCCTATAAAAATGATTTAACCAATTTAATACGGGAAGATTTTTTTTAAGTGTCTGTGGAAACGTGAATTAACTTAAGTGCCTATATCAGTTTACTCACATAATACTAATACGAAAAATTATTGCGTAACATACGAGTATTAATCACAGTGCAAAAAATTTTTACAAGAAAATTGATGTTTTTTTATGATCACTGTATCAAAAGTTATTAGGTGCGTCCCCACCGAGCGCGCAGCCTCGCGAGGCATTTTCCGCGCGAAGCAGCTCGGTTGGTGTGGACGTGTCTCGGGCGAGGCAAGTGACAGCGATGCCGCGGTCGAGCGATCGAGTGCCCGAGCCATCCAGTGTCGACTTTTGTTTTGCTCGCGTATATTGTTTCGTGCCTCGTTCGAAAAACAAAAGACGCGTCCACACAGAGTGAGCAGCTTCGCTGGTCAGTTTCCTCGCGCAGCAAATGGCTCGCGAGGCTGCGCGCTCTATGTGGACGCACCTATTCAATTTCCAGAAATTTTTAGAAACTGGTAGACTGACAACATGAGGATTTCTTTGGGTACAGATAAAACTAGGTCTAGATAGTTAGGTACTTATTAAAACCAAGTTCAACATTTCTCGGCATGTCCCAATTTATGGTGGCGATAACTCCCTCGACTCTAGAGTCGCAGATCATGGGTTTGACTCCAGCTAGGTGTATTACTTTGTGTAACATTGTGCTCTCAAAAGTGTGAAGAAAACAACTCGACGAATTTAGCAACCCACATTGGGTTCGCGTGATGGATTGCAGCCTCTCCTGCACACAGTGAGGAAGTCCCAGCAGTGGAAACATTGAAGGTGATTATGCTTTGCCATATTAGGTACATAGTACACAATAATGGTACATACCATACATACAGGTACTTCACTTGATTACACGATCATTCATGTTTATATTGAGGCCTACGTAATCCATTAGTGAATCAATATCTATTATTAACTTAGGAATTGGTAAAGTGTGAGTTTCTGAGGGACATGTTTCAGCATAATCAGCCTTGAATGTACCAGTATCTGGGACACAGAACCTCTTAAGGAGAGGAAGAGGATCATAATCCATTAAGAGGGGACGGTGCGTGTCGGTAGTTGTCATAAGTCTTCAGTGTTTTGATGTGCAACATCTTTACTTTTCCTTTTTTACGAGTAACGGAAGTGGAACAGGGTTTGTCTTTCCACTGGCGACTTGCGACTTGCGTGGTCGTAGTCCCATGTCACTAGTCAAAGTCGAAATCGTAGTTAAAGTCAAAGTCGCAAGTCACAAGTAAAAACCGCATATCACAAGTAGCAAGTAAAAATCACAAGCCGTAAGTCAATGTTTACGACATTGACTTACGACTTGTGATTTTTACTGTCGAAGATCGGTCGCGGGATTGTCTCACTCGGTAACCGTGACCCTGGTACATAAAGGGCTATTGAAGGAACACCGTGGATTTTAGTCAGTACAAGTCTGACAGTCCCTCCCGCCCCACCCTGGGCGGGAGGACTCATTTGATGATTTTACCACGCAAAAAAAAAAAAAAAGGCCTGCTCGTTTTTTAACCAGCTGCTGTCTGCGATTTCGTTCGCCGAAGTTTTGAAACTAGTTTCGCTTGCCATGGAATTGAAAAAAAAAAGAAAAAGAAAATTTTAATGCAGGAAGAATACTTGAGGTTTTATCGAAGCAGCTTGACGGTGATTGGCCAACTCGTGACCGATTAACCATGGCAGTAGCAAGTGACGGCAGCGGTCTGACGTGGATATATGAAGTACGAAGTCTTTACATAGTTCTAAACTATACCCGGTAGATGTCAATAGCCTCGCATCCGTGCATGAGACTTAAACATAAAAGCAGAAATGTGAATTTACTGTTACTTTCATTCAGGGATTATGTGCGGTATTATGTTACTCGTATTTTTGAAGAAAGTCTATAGATAAAATTACTTTTTTCTTTTGAGATGGGTATGGTTTTGAATTTAGTATAGATCAAGGGTGACATATGATTGATGATTCAAGTACACACAAATTCTACATAGAGACTAAAATGAACACACTTCTTTAATTCCTTTTTTGTTTCTTTTTGGGTTGCAAAAGTCGTCAAATGTGTCATCTCATCCTGTGTGGAACAGAAGGGAATGTCAGACTCTTACCAAAAACAACCCTGTTCTTTGCATGCCTTTTGCGTTCCAAGGCTGCGGTATCCTGCTTAACCAGTCCCGCGATCACGACTTTCATCCCTGAGAATAATAAAAATGCAGATTCATAACAACATAGAAGAGACAAGGTACACTTCACCATCATTATTTCCATGGCGCCGTTGATTATGGTAATTCCGGCGATAACTTCCTCTGTGGAGCTCTAGTTATTCACTTCCAACGTATTAATTATGAAGTTGACTTTAGAGTGGACTGGATGTCAACATGGACACAGAGTATGAATATGCAGAAGGCTGAAGGTGTAACAAAAGAGTTTATAAAACAAGAGATTCTAGGATTGATGTAAAACACTTGTTATCTTTAAAGACAAAGAGATGTTCCAATGATATAGGGGAAGTCAGTCAAAGCGGCCACCTCAACTTTGAGCTTAAAAAAAAGCCATTAAACGAAAGATTTTTTAAGAGAATTTTATACCAGCTAGTAGAGAATTTATCGAGTTTTTGCAATGGCCAATTCAAATTTGCGCAAGTTGAAAAATAAGCATATGATTTGTAAATTACGAAAACTTTTCATAAAACCGCTTTGCCCGAGAGGCCGCCCAAAGTGGCCATGGGGGTAAGGGCAACGTGGCCACCTTAAAAGTTTTCAAGAAATTAATAGTTTTTTTGTTGAAATATACTGCGGTAAATCTGCCAAGCATCTTCATAGCAGATCCTGTTTATAAGTGTCTTCTCAGGAATACCATATTTAATTGTGAACGATTTAATTGAGTCACGCTTTTCTTTTATGTTTAGGATTTTGGCCATCAAAATAATAAATCCAGAGAACGGGATGCTACTGAAAATATAAAAATATTTGCGACCACTAGAAAAACAAGCTAGAAACTTATTCGTAGCTACATATTTCGATGTCATGTAATCATGCAGTCACTTTGAACTACTTTTTCAGAGTATCATGTTAAGTACTGCTTTATAGTATGGACCGCAAAGAGCAACTGAAAGAGTAGGTAGGTGTCTAGTCAGTTAAGGCGCCACCTCCACGAGCGAGAGAATCGCGGCGATATTATCGTCGTGCTACGTATTTCCATATAGGTACTCTCTCGCCGCGATAACATCGCCGTGTGGAGACGCGTTCATAGAGAGTATAATTATGGAAATACGTGGCACGACGATAATATCGCCGCGATTCTCTCGCTCGTGGAGATGGCGCCTAAGTCCAGGCTTGTTCCGACGAGTGAAAGTGACAGAACTATACAAGTCGTCTAGCGCCACCTCGTTCATTTACAGGAACAAGACTGATTTTAAGACGTTGTAATACCGGGGGGTATTACAACGTCTAGGGCACAGTACTCATTTCATGTTTTTTCACTCAAAAAATAAGACTACTGAATACATTTCCGGACAGAATTCGTACATAATTCTATCAGGAAATGTATTCGGTAGTCTTTCTATATTTATTTACTTTGTGTCATGGATGTTTGTCAAACGAAATTGTCGGCCACTGGATGAGTTGACCTGTTTTCTACATGCCCTAAATCTGGGAGTGTTGGCAAAATAACGCAGATACGCAGTTTATCAACTAACAAGTTAAGTAATAAAACTAATATATTGCTTCTTGAAGCAAGTTCAGATGTTGGGAACGACCATTATTTTGGGTACTTAGTCGTTATGAGAATAAGGTCTTTTGTTGAACAAAATTGTTTTAATAATTATTTTATCTAAACGGCACTTTTACTTTGTTCAAATTTTCGAATGTAACTTTTTCTCACTTTTAAATACTGCTGATAATGAATATGGACTGCTCATAGGTTGCTGCTAAGACATACAGTTATCTATATTTGTGAATTCGGTAAACCAAAAGTAGCCGTAACGTCTTTTAGAATGTAATTATTGTGTTTTCTAATAGTGATAACTTTGAAAACTAAAAGTATTACATACTTTTCAACCCCTGATAGAAAAAGAGGGGTGTTATAAGTTTGACGTGGCTGTCTGTCTGTGGCATCATAGAGCCTGAACGGATGAAGTGATTTAATTATTTTTTTAAAGATGACTTACGTGCGAGTGTTTTTAGACATGTTTTATGAAAATCGGTTGAGCCGCTTAAAAGTTGTGGGGGTGAAAGTGGGGAAGAATAACCGAATGTCTGCAAATATACTCGAGTAAGGTCTCAAATGAAAGCGAGACTTAATCGAGAGTGTTCTTAGCATCGTTTGATGGAAAAATTGGGACATAGAAATCCGATTGTCAAGTGAGAGTGTCAATTACTACATCTCAGTCTTTGCAATTCTGCTAAAGATGTATTGTCATGTGGGTCATTAAATAGTTTCCTTTGGTTTAGCTCACAAATTGCTACACCATCCAAGGTTTCTACTCTACTTAAGGCTACATATGCTTGGCCTTTTGCGAAAGTACTTTTGCCTAAGTAAACCACAGCTTTTCAACTATCGTCTCTTGCAACTTATGTGCTGTAACCACCGAACATATCAAATCAAATTATTTTATTTTACATGGGCCTCAATGGGCACTAATAAAAGTCGAGAAAAAAAAATTGGCACGGTTCGGGTTGGTCGTTTCCATGGAGAAGAACCGGCAAGAAACTCCATGGTTACTCTTTTAGTTATTGTTACAGTTTGGTATTACATAAACATAAATGATAAAAAACATTAAATGATATACATAATAATAAGTATGTACCTACACTAATTGCGAAGAGCCTCGACCAACACCTTAAGAGGCTCTCATTGTGCAGCTGGCTCAAGGGCTTGATGCAGAAAGCAGTTCTCTTGGACACGGCTCGCATTGTGAGGAGGTTCCTCTTTGCGGAGAGCCCTAACCACCGGCACCTTGGACCCTGTTCCCGATGCTAGTGGGCCACTATTTTTTATATTTTTAAATGTTTTTAATATTTTTTATATTAATATTTAAAAATGTAAATAAATATGTAAAAAAATGAATAAAAAAAAAGTATGTAACTACAAAAAGTATAATATAAAAAAATTTAAAAAACCCCGTCACCAAAACCTTTGAAAAGTAAAAAAAAAATTATAACTAAATCTTAAAATACCTCAGTATGTAAAAATAATTTTAAAAAATACGTCGCGTTGGGATCCCGGATTTTTTTTAAAATTTTATCTTTAATTTTATTTTTTCCTACGACAATACTGTATTTTCAGACTCTTTATTATTTTCAATATCCTAAAAGATAGCTTCACAATAAAAATGACATTTCAGCTAGACGCGAAATAAAGTCAGCTTATCACACTATCGTCGAACAATTACAAATTAAATTGATCAGTAGTTTTCAACAATCACAAACTAGGACCATTAAGTTATTGTTTTCAACTATATCAGTAACAATACCGTTCCCAATCAAATCTATATTGTACTAGGCTAGCATAAGCAAAGAGGACACGGAAAGGGCGCCGTAACAGTTGGTTATATACGTGTTGCGTCTCATCGGATTATGTAAATAGGAGTCTATAAGCGGAGGGTCGTTCCGTGCCCGTTGTTTCGGAAAACCCCCTCCCCTTCGTCCCTCTTCAGTCCCCTCCCCTTGACCTCTACTTCCCCTCGACCTGTCCACTGTACTGGAAGTTAGCTCGACCGCCTATTCCACGGGTGTATACTTAGAACTTGACTAGCCTATGTGGACTGGAAGAGCGGTTTTTCTATTAGATTTCAGCATGAATGGAAAATTGATTGAGTGCTGTTAGTACGTCAAATCGATGACAAAGCTTTGCATATAGTCATCATCACCTTCGTATATTCGTATATGCGCTTGTTTCTGATGGAAGACCTACTAAATCTACCTCTCCAAACCATATTTTCCTTCCAACACAGCACCAAATGCTTCCTGAATTTTGACTTGTATATGTCACTTGTGCTAGTAGTTGCTCAAAATAATTGTCTCAATAAAAATCGTAATAAATACCTCTGAAGTGCCCAACGTCCTCAATTGGGGACATCGTTATTAAATCACTTATTGTACTAAGTGATTTCTACATTTTTGTTGTGAATTAATTTTATTTTATTATACAGATTATGTTAAAGTATTTCATTAACAAAAAATAATTTATCTTGAAGAAAAACTGAAAAATAAAAATTAATTTTTAATTAATTAATTTTTAATAAGAAAAAAATAATAATTCTATTACAGAATTTGAAACACCTCTTTTAAATGGACTATAGAATCTATTTTAACTGTCAATATTATATTTTTGGACTAAAAACATAAAGATACACTATCAAATGTTATTGGCCAACAATGAAAACAAGAATAAATTAGGTAATTAAAAAATAGGGGATACTTTTACAAGTGTCCTCGTTTGGGCATGGCTGGGCCAAATGGGTTAATACAATGTCGTAATAAATCAAGAGTTGACACTTAAATGAATACATTTAGTAATATAAGATAAAGTATAGACGTCATTTGTTTGTAAAAAGATCTTAGATGGAAAAGTCACGTACTTACTTGAAGAAACAAGGGAAAAGAGCCCTTATCACGAGTTATCACTATTTTACTTTATAACGTCTTTCCAGTATTTACAGCGTTTCTTGTATGGAAAAATGGAACAGCGCCTCTGGTGTACGAAGAAGAAACTAACTTTCTCCTTGAAATGTGTCAATTGAAAATGTCAAAGTTCCCACAATAACTGAAAACTCATGATAAGGCCTCAGTACGACAGGTCCTGCGTCCACGCTGCCCCGCAGTAACTTACGTATCTTATTTCTTTTTTGCACAGTTACTCACACTAACGTAAACGTATACGATGCTCAAGGAATAAACGCGTGTGTGACTTTGCCTGCCTATAGCTAGAATAGTTCTGGAAACGTAAAGATTTCGAATTACTTTTATAGGCCGGTAATAACTACCGATTTTTCGATGGGTCGTTGATAGCTGCGTTTACCTTAGCTCTCCAGCCATAAAAGGTATGGAAAACGAGTATGTTCAATTTCAATATCGATGTATTTTCCTACTTTACATTAACGTCGCTCCCCGGGCTAGCCCCTCAGAAGAAAATATTTCGAGGTTACTTAAGATTCTTGACATTAATTCAGTCCGTGACTAAAATCTAACACAAAAAGTGAAGTAATGCCTTGAAACCTTTCGATTTCTTTTTTTTTTAAAAAGGAAAAACTTAGAAAAATGTGTGACTGAAAAACTTTAAGCCTTTTAGTAAAATCTTAAACTAAAAAATAAAAACTCAAATATTCTTTTTTATTTAAGAAGTTTTTACTGGGATGCTTAGCAAGTAAGTAAAAAAGTTTGATGCTGAAAGAATATTCAATATTGTTATTCATTAAATCTATTTTAGTATCACCCACGCAAAAGTTATGAGTTATTTTTATGATGAAGTAGATTACAACTGTGCTATAATTTCAATATTGTAGCCTATTTTATGAGAAAATTCTAAATATTTATGACAAAGTTCAAACTGATAGCAGGACTGTCTTAAAAATGCACCGTGGCTCTAGAGTTCCAACAAAGGGCATCTGAAGGACAGGTTGGTTTTCAGTCAGTCAAATATGACAGTGCTTTCCGTTCTATTTTGGTGCGGGAGAAAATCTTATTCTATGACTAGCTTCTGCCCGCGACTTCGTACGCGGATCCTGTTGCTTATGCCAGCGACACGGGGTCGTCAAAATCGAAGATCTGATAAGTCTGATGTCCAATTTCAAGAGCCCGGGTAAAAAAATAAATGGAAGTTTTGGTCTGTAGAGTCAAATTTTTATTCATATTTATATATTCATCGTCATCAAAAATTAGTTCTAAACTGTTACGCCGGAGGAGTATTCCCAGCGTGCGTGGAGGTATTCCCAGCTTACGTTATTTTAAAATTATACAGTGAAATTAGAGATAGCTTTGATTTCCACATCAGGTGTTCCAGATCTTCAATTTTATACGTCAACAGAGAGTGTTTATCAGGCTGAACAACATTGCTAAGACGTCATTCCTCTATATGTTGTGGTGTAGCTGGGCTCTTGGTGTTCTACATCAGGTGTTCCAGATCTTCAATTTTTATACGGCAACAACAGATAGTGCTTATCAGGTTGAACAACTCTTGCTAAGACGTCATTCCTGTATATGTTATAGTGTAGCTGGGCTCTTGGTGTTCCACATCAGATGTTCCAGATCTTCAATTTCTATACGGCAACAGAGAGTGCTTATCAGGCTGAACAACTCTTGCTAAGACGTCACTACTGTATATGTTATAGTGTAGCTGGGCTCTTGGAGTTCCACATCAGGTGTTCCAGATCTTCAAATTTATTCTCTCAGCAGAAAATGCTCATCACGTGGAACAATTTTTGCTTTGTCACCATTTTTGTATCTCTTATAGTTTAGCTGGTCTGTTGCAGTTCTGCACCAGGTGTTCAAGATAAATTATAGCCTATATGTTGGCCAGACTTAATAACTATATTTGAAACAATCCACCCCTAAGAGGATAAAATAGGGGTTGAAAGTTTGTATAAATCTTCTTAGGTTTGGTAGATGTTATGACGTAGGCATCCGCTAGAAAAGATTTTGATCAATTCTATCCCCAAAGGGATAAAATAGAGGATGAAAGTTTGTATGAAACTTTATCAATTTTAAACCGATTGGGCTGAGACTTTGCATGCATACAGCTACTATGACGTAGACATCCCCTAAGAAAGGTTTTTGATAAATTCCACCCCTAAGGGGATAAAATAGGGGATGAAAGTTTATAAAAATCTTTTTAGATTTGAACGGATCGGGCTGAAATTTGGCATGCAGGTAGATGATGTTATGACGTAGGCATCTGCTAAGAAAGGATTTTGAATAATTCTACCCCCAAGGAGATAAAATAGGGGATGAAAGTTTGTATGAAACTTTGTCAATTTTAAACCGATCAGGCTGAGAATTTTCATGCATAAAGCTACTATGACGTAAGCATCCCCTAATAAAGGATTTTGATAAATTCCGCTCCTAAGGGGATAAAATAGGGGATGAAAGTTTGTATAAAATCTTCTTAGATTTTGGACAGATTGGGCTGAAATTTGGAGGTAGATCTTATGACGTAGGCATCCGCTAAGAAAGGATTTCGATCAATTCAACACCTAAGGTGATAAAATAGGGGATGAAAGTTTGTATGAACCTTTTCAATTTTAAACCGATCAGGCTGAGAATTTTCACGCATAAAGCTACTATGACGTAGGCATCCGCTAAAAAAGGATTTTGATACATTCCACCCCTAAGAGGATAAAATAGGGGATGAAACTTTGTATAAATCTTCTTAGATTTTCGACTGATTACGCGAGCGAAGCCGCGGGCAAAAGCTAGTTTAGATTATAAATGTTTAATTTAAGCAATTTCTTTATGATTTGATCTAGTTCCTATTGCAATGCAGCGGAGGTCTTTCGGCTGGAATAAGTTACATTTTTAACGTGATGAATAATCTAATGCGAAAAGTTTTCCTTACAGTATACTGTTCCCCGTGGTCCCGAATGTCTGTACGAGATAGCTCGACGTGTAGGACAAGTGTCTTTTCACATTTACTTTATAGAAAATCCTTATGACGTCGTTTGTATGGCGTGAAAATAACGATAACACATTGTCAGTTTCTAGTACATTATGTATTTTGTAAAGTTATCTACTTATTAAAGACTTACTTCATACTACATTTTTGTGTTTGTTCTCAACTAATACGTGTATGGCCCTTTTTTGTGTGCCCCGAGCCCTAGGTGAAAAGGAAGGGACTTATTGGCTAAAAATCCACCCTGTACGTCTTCTGTTGTCCAGTTCCGGGGCCACGGTCCTCCGAAAATACTTATGACTTTGAAAATAATAATGAATCTTAGTCGCTACACGCATGGTTTAGATTTTTTTTCTCACGAAACAGAAATGAGTATAATATGGCGGAATAAATCACCTGCCTTTATAAGCTCTTATAACTAATCGGCTCTTGAAAATTATGTTTACGAAATTCCGTGATTTCGTAACATTTCTATGGCCAAGATTTTGCTAATAACTAGGAAACGTGATTTGGGTACATACATTCAATTTGATGTGGAATAATCCAATGTTATGGAAAAGAACCGTGTTGTAGCATTTATTTTGTAACTGTAATAGTCAGTCGCCGATTTCAAAGTGGTAACAGAGATCGTTAAAAAAATAACGCAAAGAAAGGGAGGAGACGCAAACGAAAATAAAATTGAAAAATTGGTTTCGTATCTTCAACATTCGTCGTCATAATCAGCCGTAGGCCGTCCACTGCTGGCCTCCCCAAATATTTTTAATAGGACCGGTTGGAAGCGGCTTGCATCTTAATACTTTTTTTTCGATACTTCATAAAACTGAAACTCAAAGCATAAATTTCAATTCGACCGGCACTTTTGAATTCTCAATAAAAAAAAATCAAGCATAATAACTTGTAAAAGTAAATTCCAAAGCGTAGACAAAGAAGAATGGTCAAGAAACTCTATGAAAACCAAATGCTAACTATTTAGTTAAATATTTGTTGCGATAGAAAAGTCATTGCATTTCCTATTTTATGCAGTTAGCATGGTAATTATTTGCAGCAATGGATTGGTTTTAAACAAAATGTCCTAATTTCGCAGACAACTAAGTATTTGGTTTACCTGTCGCATTTTTGAAGCAACTAATCACTGTTGGGACTCGAAACAATGATTGAACTAACAGGCAAATCGGATTCATGCCACAATTGCCGTTTTACTGACGAAAATGGCCACAAAATTTTGTGTTGATTGCGCGCTACCTATTTTGTATTGTAGTGAACCGTTGTTTGCTGAAATTAGAAAACTGTGCAAAATAAGAAAGAAAGGGATGATATCTTAAAATGTTTTTTTTCCTAAGTACATATTTTCAAAAGAAACATAATCCTCTTGTTACTTCAGTTAACCCTTTCAAGTTCTTTATCATCCTCAATTACTATGTTGTTCTATCTATAGAAAAAAACCTTGTAATGTCGAACTGTCCTCGTCTTAAAATAGTCCCCATTTCATAACGTGGGTGTAACAAAAGGTTACTACAAAATGGAAATAGAGATAAAATATCAGTAAAGACGTCACTTTCAATAACGTGTGAGTTCCTCCATTTGTAGAAATGTTGACGTGAGTTCAATCATATCACATTATATTCATCGTTATTGATATACGGTACAGTCAGCATCAAAAGTCGATGCCCACATTCAGATTTTCAAAATTACTGTACATTTATATCACCCATAAATCGCTCAACAAGATAGGCGCCAGTATTGAATGAACATCATTAAAGTTCAAAATTAACTGAACACCGTTTTGTCAAAAATTGCTGATCGTTATAATATCCGAAAACACAATAACATTCAGTTTTACAAAAGTCACTGAACAATATAAAATACTTGTTTTAGTTAGGTATCTAGTGTAATCACGACAGTGTCCAAAAATAACTTAACTTCATAAATAACAAAAGTGACTGAACAATATAAAATACTTGTTTTAGTTATCTAGTTGAATTCACGGCAACGGTCAAAATTAACTTAACATCATAAATGACAAAAGTCACTGAACATTACTTTGTTTCGGATACATACCGTGTAAACTTATAACTACTATCAAAAGTAGCTGAACTGCATATTAAAAAATCTTTAATCGTGTCCTTTCCAAACTAAATCATGTAAAAAAAATTTTTATCTACTCTCATATCGTTAAATTCAAAATACAAAACTCAAAACGAGTCTATAATGACGTACTTTACACACAGTATATCGAAATGAAATTAAAAAATTAAATTATGACACTATTTCTCTAACAAAATAATGTTATAATAATTTTTTTTTATTACGATACAGATTACAGATCATAGATACATCCTTTTGATTTTTTATCTGTGGCTGCGCGCGCTGTGGCACATGCGCGGTGATATCGGGAATTATGGCGCCATAATACTGTGTCAATCTTTATCTTTTATTTGATAAATTCGTGTTAAATGAAAGTAGATAAAGTAGTGTATGAAACTGTACATAACTAGGTATTATACACTCGTGTGATACTTTTAAAAAACTCGCTTTGCTCGTTTTTTAAACTCACACTCGTGTATAATACCCCTCATTATGTACCAGTTTCATAAACTACTATAAAGGATGTGAATTTCGAATTAAACTTTC
Organism: Agrotis exclamationis; assembly: GCA_950005045.1. NCBI lineage: Eukaryota > Metazoa > Arthropoda > Insecta > Lepidoptera > Noctuidae > Agrotis > Agrotis exclamationis. Next base: position 18,315,208 of record OX465427.1, on the reverse strand, counting down.
CAAAATAATTTTGTTTTTTTTTTCATAGTATCATTGAGAAATATTAGAAGTGGGTATTCAAGCGGCAAGCACATTTTCCCACTTTTTTATTTTTTTTCCCAGGTTTTTATACACTCATTTTTTTTTCTTGTTTGTTTATTTGTTTGTCGTTCCGGTTGGACTTTTGTAACTCAATTTTGAGGCACTTTCCGATAAGCTAGCAGGCTGAAATTTTGTACACGCTTTGAATTCTGATGACAATACATGACTAGCTAAGAAACGTCGTAACAAATCCAATATGGCGGCCTCCCCAAGATGGCGGACTAGCTGTTTGAAACCCACCCCCATGATATTGGGTATCAAATGAAAGGGTTTGCTGTCAGGAATACGAAAAAAATAGTTACGTGACTTAAATTCAATATGGCGGACATCCAAGATGGCAGACAGGCTATTTGAAATGCGACCCTATGATATGGATATCAAATGAAAGGGTTTGCTATCAGGAGTACGAAAAAATAGTCACGTGACTTAAATCCAATATGGCGGACGTCCAAGATGGTAGACTGGCTGTTTGAAATCCACCCTCATGATATGGGTATCAAATGAAAGGGTTTGCTGTCAGGAATACGAAAAAAATAGTCATGTGACTTAAATCCAATATGGCGGACGTCCAAGATGGCGGACAGGCTTTGAGGCACTTCCCGATAAGCTAGCAGGCTGAAATTTTCAGGGTAGCTTCAAACCCGATGAACAATGATAAAAATAATAAAATAATTAATAGATTTAAAAAATCTAAAAACCCACGTTTTTAAATGTCCTAAAAATAAGAAAATAACCCTACGGGGCTGAGAGAGGGGCCACTCAAAACGTGGGGGCGTATCTTTGCAAGTTACACCCACGATCTATACACGTCATGTAAATATATCCCATAAATAATCCCTTAAATGATATACGCCCCCGCGTTTTGAGTGGCCCCTCTCTCAGCCCCGTAGGGTTATTTTCTTATTTTTAGGACATTTAAAAACGTGGGTTTTTAGATTTTTTAAATCTTTAATTTTTTTTTATTAAATTATATACTCACTTTTCTTGTTTGTTTGTCGTTCCGGTTGGATTTTTGTGACTCAAATTTGAGGCACTTCCCGATAAGCTAGCAGGCTGAAATTTTGCACACGCTGTGAATTTTGATGACAATACATGACTAGCTAAGAAACGTCATAACAAACAAACAAAAACGTGGGAAAAACACGCTTTTAGCAAGCACTAAAAATTATACTTTTTAGTCTTTTTAATATTCAAACTTAATTTACTTCTTATCCGCCAACTTGGGACGGCCGCCATGTTGGATTGGATGATTAGATCACGTGATATTGTTTTTCGTATCCCATTCAGCAAACCCTTTCATTTAATACCCATATCGCGTGGGTGGATTTCAAACAGCCAGTCCACCATCTTGGACGTCCGCCATATTGGTTTTAAGTCACGTGACTATTTTTTCGTATTCCTGAGAGCAAACTCTTTCATTTGATATCCATATCATAGGGTCGCATTTCAAATAGCCTGTCTGCCATCTTGGACGTCCGCCATATTGGATTTAAGTCACGTGACTATTTTTTCGTATTTCTGACAGCAAACCCTTTTATTTGATACCCATATCATGGGGGTGGATTTCAAACAGCCAGTCCGCCATCTTGGGGAGGCCGCCATATTGGATTTGTTATGACGTTTCTTAGCTAGTCATGTATTGTCATCAAAATTCACAGCGTGTGCAAAATTTCAGCCTGCTAGCTTATCGGGAAGTGCCTCAAAATTGAGTTGCAAAAATCAAACCGGAACGACAAACAAACAAGAAAAGTGAGAGTATAATAAAAAAAAAAAAACGTGGGAATAAAAACGTGGGAAAAAAAAAAAAAAAAAAAAAAAAAAAAGTGGGAAAATGTGCTTGCCGCTTAAACATCCACTTCTAATATTTCTCAATGATACTATGAAAATAAAAACAAAATTATTTTGGAAAGTTAAATTCGAAATTCACACGCTACGTATCCGAAACGAAGTAATGTTCAGTGACTTTTGTCATTTATGATGTTAAGTTAATTTTGACCGTTGCCGTGAATTCAACTAGATAACTAAAACAAGTATTTCATATTGTTCAGTCACTTTTGTTATTTATGAAGTTAAGTTATTTTTGGACACTGTCGTGATTACACTAGATACCTAACTAAAACAAGTATTTTATATTGTTCAGTGACTTTTGTAAAACTGAATGTTATGGTGTTTTCGGATATTATAACGATCAGCAATTTTTGACAAAAGAGTGTTCAGTGAATTTTGAACTTTAATGATGTTCATTCAATACTGGCGCCTATCTTGTTGAGCGATTTATGGGTGATATAAATGTACAGTAATTTTGAAAATCTGAATGTGGTCATCGACTTTTGATGCTGACTGTACAAGGTTGAATGTCTCTTACCTGATAAAAAACAATGTGGTGACAATCTACGTTAACTGTATGTAGTTGTAGATTTTGCCACGCGTCGCCCACTCGTTCCAACTGCATACAGAGGAACATGGGACCTGTCCAGGGATATGGAACTCAAAAAGCAATGTAAAGAACTGACGTACTTATAATGGGCAACATATCACTAAATACACCAAATAATAGCGGTTAGCGAAGGTTGAAGACATACAGAAGATTTTTTTCCGATTTATTTATACCTATTGATTGCCTGACAGTTTAAGTCACATAAGCGGTCTACCCAAATATCCTTTCTTTGGTATCAGTTGTTCGTCTTTATCTTGAATATCTAATGGTTCTACCTTGAAAATACCATATATGACACTAACCTGCAATGTCCTCGTATGACTTGACCAATGTAAAGTCTTGACTTTAAAATAGACAGTGATCTTTGAGTTTGGATGTTTCTTCCCAGAGTACCTAGTAAGGTACGAAACACCGGCCTCATTTAGTTTGTACAAAGTCGTATAAAAGTTAGTGTTTTCTAAACCTACTTCTTAGATAACAATCTACTTGCTTAAATAAATAAATAGTTATAATTTCACAATTTCAATAGAAAAGTTGGAATGACCGTACCCATCTGACACAACAATCTTTCAATCTCCTTGGCATCCTACATTTTCCCGGACTACGAGCGTAATCAACGGGGTCAACGACACGGATCGATATTGCACCTCCGTAAGGTAAAGCCGACGAGCAAGTCACTAATTAAAATGCCTAGAGCCTCGCCTAAGTAATAGGTTACCTGAGAGCAATAATAACTCATCTTTGAGCAATTTAGCTTATATCGCTTGGTAACTTTAGTATTTAACAAAGAGGAACAGTGAAAGTTTGAAGAGGAAATACCGAGCTAAAGTCTAAAGTCCTTGGTTTCAATTTATCCATTTAGTAAGGAGGCTTTTTTCTAAAGATTTTTATGGTGGTTCTTAATAGAAGTTCAAATTAAACCTCCGTTCTCAGACGCGTCATATTCCCACAAAAAGGTTAAATATGCTTTAATGAATATTGTATTTTTAGCAGATGCTATACTAATAAATTTTTCTTACCTATATCACTTTTTTTCTTTGTAACAACAGATTACATAATTATACAATTTAGTTAAAACTGACGGGAACCGAAAAGTTGTAACCAAGATGGTACAAGATATATGGAATTGGGCTAATGAGTAAGACATTAACATCAGTTGCGAAGTGGAGTCCGGTGACTCGGTTTTTCAGATGCCAAGTACGGGGTGCAGGAAATGGAGCAGTAGGTCGAATATGATGGAGTAGTTCTTAGTATATTTATCTTTGAGCACTCTTTCTGTAAAGGCGTTCATTCGCATGTAACACAACAACACCACATGCTCGATACGGAGGGAAGTGAGAACTAAAAGATAAATCAGTAAAAAAAATGTATGAAATAGTTAGTTAAGTACAATATTTCCTATACCTATATACGTTATTGTTTTTCTGATTTTCGTTGCACGATTCAAGACAGTTAAATTCATTATCCGGTGGTCGGTAGTTGCAGTTGTTTGGGACTATGAGGTGGGTTTGTAACCATGCCACATTGCAGCGACATTTTGTCGCTATTCTATGGCTACGTGTTAGTGTCGCTACAGCTTTTTGGAATTGTATTGTGGTGGAGCCGTTAATTCTTACATACATACTATTTTTTTTAGAATTTTGGAAATTCATGAGAACTATGAATGTGCCAAAGTTGGCCCTTGAAATGCGTCTAACAATGTGTGTCTAACGTAAGAAAAATGTATATTTGGGCCAAACTTTAATGAAGTTAGATTCGTATTTTCACGAATTCGGATAGAATGACGTGCGTAAAGCAATACCGGGTTCGGTCCGAGTTTTTCTGTTTTCGTATTTTCACGGATTCGGATCGGAATACTGATATTATATGTATTAGATAGATTCGATTACAATACGATTAAAATTAGATTACGATACAACGATGGAAAAGGATTAGAATCTTCTTCACATGAATAACTCCAGGTTAAACAAAGAGAAGCCCTTTAAAGGATTTTTTCCAGTAATATGAACAGTAGCGGCCATCAATGAACTGAACACATCATATTGCCATGACTGACCCCTTCTGCGAGGCGTGGTAAAGCCACATGACCACGAAGTGTTATGTATGTCACATCGAGCTACGAAAACCAGTATAAACTGACCGTTCATAATGCGGAAATATTATAGGTACATTATAGAGCGCGAGGTAAACTGGATATGAGTGTTTTATTAGTATTTAAAATGGATTCGACTTCTGAAAAAATTAAAACCGACCTAAAAAAAATACAAAAGTGTAAAATAACTTATCTTTCGGAAGTCGGCGACTTTGTTTCTTATTTCCTTGACCTTTCGTGAACCGATTTTTTTTTTCAGAACAATACATTTTTATTTTATTCTTTTAATAGATATCTATTATCTATAGGCGTAATTTTTTTACCGTGGCAAAATCCCCAAATGAGTCCTTCCGCCCAGTCTCTCCCGTCCTCAGGGCGGGACGGGAGGGACTGTCAGACTCGTACTGACTAAAATCTACGGTGTCCTTCAGCCTTTACGTTCCAGGGTCACGGTTACCTCATGAGACAGTTCCGCGACCCCGGCATAGTCTGGCGACCGTCAGGAATGCGTTAATACGCGATAGTAGCAGCTTCCGTAAAAAAAACGATACGATCTATTCGGCTTTGTCACTACACTTATCCAACCCTAGTATAGTTTATAGCAGTATTCAGACTAGTAGATTTCTGCAAACTTACGTAACGTAAACTTTATGTTTTGCTGTACCTATGTAAAGCGGACTGAAGTGGTATTTTCCGCAATAAAATCGGATACTACCGTGTACACAAGCGGGAGCTAGTGAAAATCCGTTCCTGCGGAACTGGACTTCCGTGTGGAAGAGGCCTTACGGAAACGACCAAAGCGCCTAACCAAAATCGTATAGCTAATACGACCGACGGTAATAGTTCTTGATAAACATAGTCTCTATTTCGACGGCAGCAAAGAAAATCGGCTATCTACAAAATCACTAGTTTTGAAGAGAGTGCCAAAACCAGCCAAAACATAATATCACGATAAAAAAAACAGAATTTAAAAGAAGTAAATATATATCTTAAAAATTCATTGATCGATTTAAAGTGCTGCCGTCAATTAAATTCCTGTGTTAGTTACCTAGCCACCGATAACCACTCTAACAAAAACACGTGTGCTTAAAATAGGTACATACACACCAACTACGTTTAAATAGAGAGAGTGGCCATGTTGAAAAAACGTATACGCTTGGGCATCCATCCGAATACACAATTCACCACACCGCTGCAGTCCAGTATACCAAGACCTACCCTCGGGCCCCGAACACTAAACGAAATACGGTGGGGTAGGAAGAAAGTTGCTAGCCTCAGGGCTTTTGTTATAGTGAATGTTTTGCTTTTATTTGCTCGTGCCACCTTTGTTGACACTGCTCTTTAGCTTGCGCTGCACACGATTATGATGAATCAATATTTTGCTGAAATGTTGCTTTTTAGTAGCAAGAGCTACAATTTTCATTTGTTATTTGTAATAAAGTTTATATTTATTATTCTGGTATAAATAAAAGTAAGGATAAAAATCCAAAAAGATTTTCCCGTACCGGGAATCGAACCCGAGCCTCCTGGGTGAAAGCCAGGTATCCTAGCCACTAGACCATACGGGATACTGACTGCTCAGTGAAAATTAACGTTTAATTTTATGTGTTACAGTTTCTTAATAAATTTTATGAAATTCTTTTGATAACATTACGTAAAATATTTTTATTTATTTATTTACGGTTGTTTTTTAATATGTAGGTACCCTAGATGTTAATTAGCGACCACAGTATTCTAGGGAAAGCTGTAAAATAATTGACTGTATCTAACTGACGTCTATACAGCTACTGACCAATAATTGTATTAATCCATATAATTGTGTTCAATATTTTATTCTAGCCTTATTTAATTGTTATAATGAGAAGCTTTTCAATTCTTTTCTAAGGCGTTTCAAAATCTATAAGATTGTTTACTAAAATTGATGTTTGTAGCGACATCTAGGAATGTTTATTGGAACTTTGTTGTAAAACAACGATCATGCCAAAACAACGAATTGTTAACCATTCGTTTCGTACGAAGTTATGCAAAATGAAACTAGATGGCGTTAGTAATTCTCCTAAAAGTTAATCGTCGTATTCAACAGAGGGCGCTGCTCTAAAACATTGCACCTGACCCATTTTTCAGGCTACTTAATAGAGATTTTATTATAATTTCAAGTTTCTTTGGAAACTAAGATTTTTAACAGATGAATATTCGGGTATTTAATTGAAAAGCCTTTGTTGATGCAGTAATAAGTGATATTGTAAGACTTTCAATATTATAGACAAAGATAATAACATGAAGTAATAATATTTAAAACACGTTTATATAAATATGAATATCTCTTTATTTTTAACAATAAACTCTAGACAGGAGGTATTTATCACTTAATTTTTATCTATTTACTAATTTGCCACGTACATACATAGGAAATGGTAACATTGAATCTATTACAGAAACTAGAGTTGGAATTTCTTAAGGAATACTGATAGGTTCTAATTTACAATAAATATTAAATAAGCGTTTTAAGACAGCATTTGTCATTAAAACTTACAAGTTGAAAGTTATTTATTATATTTTAATACTGAGGGAATACTGTCACCAAAATGGAATGTAAACTATGAAGTAGGTAAGTACGACACGACTAGTGATGACTAGAAAAGATTTAGGTACGTCATCAGACTCGTAGAAATGTATCAAAATCAGTCAAATATATATATCATTTTTCACAAAAACTTTTACTACAAGGAATTGGCAAGTTTTAATTCTGAGTTTTCAGAAAAGTATCTATTCCAAAAAATATACCTGACAGGTAGAACAAAGTTATCTGCTATTTTATCATATTACCTAATTATAATTGGTATCTTTTAGTGATCAGCACTATTTACTTGAGAAATATTTTGCAAAAAAGATTTTTAATAGATACGTCTACCGGTTATAACCAAATTCAACTATCACTGAATTTAAATCATTTCAAGCGAGTAACAGACCGTATAATACTTTAAAATACGTTATTATTACAACATGGATGTTATTATAAATCTCTGACTAGAAATATATCACGTTAAGCGTTAATTTGAATAAAGTTGACTATAACCTATATGGATGACATGTTAGTTATATGGAGCCAGCCAGATGGTGATTGACCTAAGCTTATGAAGTTGACTACTGCATAGAGATGTGGTTATAGATTATAGTGGTTGTATTGTAGTCCACCTCAGTGCAGTATTCGGGTGGATATGCTAAAGGTTTAGTGGGCATCTCGTCGCCTCCTTCCGGGGCCTCCAGCGTAGTTGGCTGCTGCGAGGCCCATAAGGTGCTTGGCTTGAAGGGCTCCAGAGTATCCGCGGCTGAGGCCAAGGTCAAGGGCTCGCTTCTCGCTGGAAACAGAGAAGTAATCATTAGTCGCGGTTGTGGTAATTACGTGTAATCTAGCAGTAAATTAGTTCGCAAATGGTAGCAAAATAAAAAATTGTGTGCATTATAAATGACGTTATCATGTTATATTAACTGTACAGTAAGAATTCAAGGTCATATAATACTCTATTTTTGTTTGAATAAATAATCTCATATAGCTTTTAAAAGTTATTTTCCAAAATCAGGAAAGTATAGTGTCTAACGCTACAGAAAAATTAAAAACCTCTATAAATAATTTACTTTCAAAAATCGTGGTTATAAAAGTATTTTGTCCAACGGCTAGGCAGATGGTGAATTTCGACGAGGGATGTTAAAATGCTGACTGAAATGTAAACGTCCTAATGTGAATGCTTCCCCTGAAACGTTTTAAATTGTTTGTGGGTAGCGCTTGAAACGTTTTTATGTAGGTCTAAACAAATGCTTGCGGAATATTGCTGGCCATTTTTTTCAATGCTCATTTGTTGGCCTCTTAGCATTTAGTATACGTTCATTTGAAGCTCTCTCTCTCTCTTTTTATTTATTCCATATGGTTATTTTTCACTTTAGAAATTCCTGTTTGTTTCCTTTCAAGCGGCAAATATTTTAACCATTTCTCAGGGGTTTTAAGCTAGAAAACTAATGTCATAGTAGCAAAAACTAGACAACTTTTTCTAGATATCAATACTATTTTTCTAAAATAAATATTCTTAAACAATAGACATTCATGATATTTCGAAACATGTTATTCCAAATATCTACAGTCTATGTCAAGAACTACCGGAAGTTACCGCAGTTCAAATCAGTGTATCTAGGGAATAATGTCATATTACTGTTGGTTTACACTATATGGCAAAAGAAGTTGCTATATTGCGTTTGTTTGGCGACGGAAATTGAATTCGCAGGAAAAATACGTCCGGATAAAATTTGAGAGAGAAGCGTTATTCGTAATGATACAAAAGGTAAGAAAGTTAACCGGTGTAATGTTGAGTTATAACTACAGTAATAAAGACTTTATTTTACATAGTGGAAGACGGTATCTATAATTAATTCTACGTAGATGAGAGAGACAGAATCAGATAATTTTGTCAGCACCTAATATAAGAAAACAGTACAACTCCAGACCTCGCAATAATCCTTGATGTAATAAAGCTAATACTACGTATAATCAAGCGATGGCAACGCTAGCAGGTCCAGCAGATAATGTAATAAAGCTAAAAGATTAACTTGTTGATTAACTAAATACTGAAGCATTAGGATTTTTTATAATACAAGCCAAACAGAGAAATTCCATGCATGAAATACATCTAGCTGCTAACAACTAAAAATAACAATGGAGAAAAGGAAAATTATGCACATTCATTTAAGGTAGCCTAAGTACGACATACAGACGTACCTAGTAATGTCTTCTTTATAGCTGCAAAGAGATAAAACATAGTATTACACAAGTAGAAAATGATAGATTAAATGTTGATGAGGATAAAACTTTCATAGTCAATAAATTATTAAATAAACAGAGTAACGGATTATTTGACTTTATGAAAAGTATATTTGTTTCATTTTCATAATATCATAAAGAACTAAAAAAGTAAGTGATATTTAGAATTTACAAGAACAGGATGACCTAATGAAAACAAGTACATAATTCCAATAAAACAAATGAGTGAAACAAATTTAATTTCAGAATATATGGGGATGTTAAAATTTTGATTTGACAACATTTAAACAACATGCATAGCATCGGATTCTATAAAATCTGTGACAGTGAGATGTAGTGAGGTGAATTATTATGGTCAATAAATATCGATACTTTACTTTTATTTGGTGTTGATTTTGGAAACCTTTGAAATTGTTCTAAGTATCCATCACCATGTGAATTTTCTTTTCTATTAATCTTTCATTCTTTTTTAAATTTTATTTTGCTATAAATATTGTGTGTACTTATGGAATGTCACAAAAAATATGTGTTCTTTCTTTGTTTCTATCATAGCAATTAGAGATTTTGTCATGTCGAAATCTGCTATTTTGAAATGGACTCTGATAAATGTAACTAACTGAACTTATGTAATGTAACTTGTCTCTAGTAAATGATGACTTATGATAATGTCGTCAACATACTTTTCCATTTTGCGTTCCATCTGGATGAGATTGCCGAGGCGGTTCAGCATATCCATGATCTCTTCTGGTTCGTATTGGCCTTCTTCACGGAAGTAGTTGCTTGGACTGAAAACGATAACACGTGTTATGTTAGTGTTGAAAAGATACAACTTCAGAAATAATTCAGAAAGGTGATAGGATACAATAAGCACAACATGACTATCGTACTATCACGGTTAGCCAGGGGTATATTTAAAAGTACATCCACATTTTGCCGGTTATGTTTAAGTCTCATGTAATACGAGGCGAGCCTATTGCCAGCAACCAGGTAAACATTCAGAACGTGGGTACTACTGAGAAACGTATGGAAGCACAGATAACATTTTGCCCGACCCGGGAATTCATGTTTAGCAATCACTTTTAGGATCACTAGACTAACAGCAACGATCCTTGGTTAAGTAATTAATAAGTATTACTAATTCTGTTTAGCCGATAGGCTTGTTCTGATGTAATAATATAATAGGGTGGTCAGCCTGGATTCTGAATGATTTTGACGGCATTTGATTAACTGTTCACTGAATGATTACAGAATGACTTTTCAATTTGTTTCTAATAACTATCTTGCGGCACATCGTCTGACCTACTACTACAAAAAAAAAAAACAATCTTACTTGAATGAGACCAAAGTAGTGTTTGTAAGGATTTATAAAGGAGATTTCGAACTGTATAATGTACCACTACCTGGGGTAAGCAGAGGCGGGCACGATGAGAAGTAGAGCGAAGAGCACGCAGCTCGCTAATAGGCAGGTTGCACGCACCATCCTGGAACAAGAGAAAATGAACTTTATTAATATTAGCGATTTTGAAAATCTGAATGTCGTCAGCAACTTTTGATGCTGACTGTACCTTGAGTAAAAACCAATTGAAAAATAAGAAACGCAAGTACTGTTAATTAAATAGGTGGGTGAATTTCAACAAACGCCATTTTTATCATATCGGTGTACTTTTTCAATTATATATTTTTTGTTATTTTTTCAGGTTTTATGCAATAACATTTTTTTATGAATACATAAAACCTGAAAAAATAACAAAAATATATAATTGAAAAAGTACATCGATATGATAAAAACTGGCGTTTGTTGAAATTCACCCAGGTACTCTGATTGTGTTGGAATACGAACGAAGAAATTGTCTTGAAATACAAAGATCTTTCAAATTAAAAAAAATCGATCCATTCAACATAATACATTTTCTAATAACATAAAGATCATGAAATTGTATACGGAGAAATTCAATACAAACTTTTTCTTGCTATTTTGTTCGGCTTTTCGTATTGTGAATTGAAATTGTTTTCTGACCAGTGCAATCCTAAATTCATTGTGTTTAGTATGTCCATTATGTACCAATGTTTATGCTAAGTTTTCTATCGTATATTTTTCTAAGAAACAGAAGAAAAAAGAATATCAGACAATGAGTATTGAAAAAAATACAAACGTTGCTCTAATAAAATAGAAACAGAGCAACAGGCACGGAAGAAAACGCAGATATCAATACGATATTTTTTTTATAAGCAAGATAATCAAGAATAAAATAAAGTAAAATTTCTTTCAACGAAATCAACTTCAATATTCGCACGAATTCTATCAAAAAGGAACATTTCAATTTTGCGGTAGAGAAACAAAACCTGTCGCATTTCATTCAGTTAAAATTTGCTTGATAAGTGTTGTAAGACAAAACGTTGAAGCCATGGTACAATTGAAAAGTGGAGTATATTGTTACGATAGGTAGGTACTCTAAGGACACCAGAAACCGGGCATAAAATAACAGCTTCAGAATAATTATGTATGTGAGGTCGGTATAATGAGGTCTTGATACATTTTTATTTTACAACAAATTATCCAATTTCAGCAGAATATATAAGTAGAAAAAATTGGATCTATTAACATGAAACAACGCTTGAAATAAATCACCTTTAGACCCAAGTTAACTGGTGTAATACAGCTTAATTATGATATAAGATGAGATTATCGTGCTGATAATAAATTAAACCAATTTACCCTTACAAATAAAGGCGACGACGGTGTTAATGTTTTAGAAAGTCTCGCCTTTCATACATCGAAATCTCTTGTAGCTATAAAATAAATTGAATAAGCACGTGCTTCAAAAATCTTCGAATGTCAAAACGTCGTTCTTTTATCCCATTTCTTATCTATGTTCTGCCCCATTACATTTAATAGCGGCACACAATGCCTTATCAAAAGGTTTTACGAACTCTATTGTAGAAACTTTAGCTTCCATAGTCATTTGTATAAAAGATTGTTGCTTTGCACTTAAAGGTTCGAAGTTCCACCTTGATTTCCAAGTGGAGCTTACAGTTGGATTGCAGTTGGTTGTCCCGATCGGCCTCAAAAGACCCCTAGTTCAGAAACGCGATAGGGCAAGTTCGCTTAGTAGATACCGTAAATAAAATGTTTGATGTTTTGCAAAATGTACACAGATGTTTCCTTCATCTGCGTCGTACGTATTTTGTTACTTATGCACGAATTGGGTGTATGTTGAAACTTGTCAAAACTTAAGACAGCAATCAATCAATCGAAAACTTTTTCTATAGAACATTATCTTTCACAAATCCATCATTTAGTTCTGATAAAAAGTTTAGTTCTACATCCTCACATCCGTTGAGTAATTTTTCATCGTTTCTTTATTAAATTGTCTCGTCACTTTGTCGTTTGTCATCTTATTCATGTCAGACAAATTACGAACATTATCATCATTCAAAATTATTCCACTAGTTTAACAAGCTAGTCTATTGTACTGGCTTCCCAAGTTTAGTATATTAGCATTGTCAATGAGGTTGTTGCATAATTGGCTAAGGCTTCTGAATAGTTCCGCTAGCTTACATGTCTATTACGCTGGTTATCGTACTAACCGGTTTGACCACATCTTCTATGTGGTTAATTTGTGTTGGTCTGAAGCTTGTTGAGCCGTAACACGGGCTAATGCAGCCGTATCGGATTACAGCAACATCTTCTGTGAGATTTGGTACAATTATGCAACAAGGCATAATCCTCTCATTATAGTATAAGTCTATTGTTGAATTAATGTACCGCAAATAATCATAAGCTTCTAAGGTACACAGAATTGAGATGAATTTACTGCTTTCACTGTTCATTGAATGGAATATCCTCGCATTTCGGTTATAAACTATAACAATGGTTTCACGAGGGATTTGTTGGTAACTCAAGCTCGTTTAGTTTTCGTGTTCGAATAATTGGATGCATAAGGATAACTATAAAGTGTTTCTAGTAATAAATAAATATATAAAAGAGTCTGTTACGATAAGATACTGTTTTGCACGATACAATGAGATTCGAAAGAACTTCAAGATACCAATTATTAATCTGAAGTTCCTCTTAATGTACTTTGGCATAATATATTTTTCCATAAGTTTTGATATAAAGTGGATAAAATTTCCCATAGTTACACACTGCAATGGAGGAGAAAATCGTAAGCTTTGCACACATATAAATATTTACATACAAAATGCCTTTCCGACGTCATGCTCAAACTTTTAATTAATTCAGCACTTGAGAAGTTACTACGGGAAACGATACACAGGCGAACAGTTGACCCAGTTAAACTATTTTTCCAGTAGGTTTTCCTTAAAAGTTTCGTATTAATTGGCCTTTTTAAGTCGACACGTGACGATTATTACTTTCAAAGTTACTTTTTACAAATTTTTACCAACTTGTGAAGTCGAACTGGTATTTATAACATTCGGTAAGTATATTTTTTTTTTGTTGTTTTGATTATTCGATTTGACTCATCATCATCATCATCATCAGCCTATAAATGTTCCCACTGCTGGGACACAGGCCACCTCTCTGAGAGGGAGTGGGCCGTAATCTACCACGCGGGCCCAGTGCGGATTGGTAGATGTCACATGTCTTCGAATTTTTGGTTCTAGGACATGCCGGTTTCCTCACGATGTTTTCCTTCACCGTTTTTGAGAGCAGTGGTGTTGAAATAAATTACACAAAGTAATGCGCCTGACGGGGTTCGAACCCACGACCTACAACTCGTAAGTCGAGGCCGATACCACTGGGCCACCACGGCTCTCTCGATTTCACTCACGTTATGTAAATAATTATTTTGTGTAAGATGAAAATATTTGAAAATGTTCCGATGAATATTGTGGAGGAGGTAATTTATAGGGTTAGTTTAAAATTGGCGACTTTTACAGAAGATTGAAAGAGAGACGACTACCTTTCAACTCTTCCTGGTATACGTTTGAGGAGAAGAGGAAGACCAAAGAAATGATGATGATAAACTGTATTGTCCTAGCAATGACATGAAAGAAAAAGGATCAAATGCGTGAGGGCTGAGTGAAATAAGAAAACGTCCTTTTAAGTACGTGACGTTCTCAAAGTACTAGTAATTTATAATGTCACTCTAGATCCCACTAAACAAAATTTACATCGACAAATATCTCATTAGAGCTTTGAGGAAATTCAAACAGGAACATATGCTTAGAATTCCAAAACTACTTCAAGTTTGCATACATCCATCCATACTACCAAAACTAAAGCCACAATTTCTAAATTAAATCTACACTTGATTTACATTCATTACGTCGAAGAACACGAATGCAAATCGACATACAAAGCGAGAATATTATAGCGAGAGTCTGAAATTATATCCTTGGTGTAAGATGCTACATTTTGGATGGGCACATTAGATTCCACAGTTTTTGGAGAAAAACCCCTAACGACCCAGTTTGCTTTTGTAATGTAACTGACCAGTAGTGTCCAACAGGCACATTACACAAAACGACTTAATTCCTGTAGAACATCCATAATCGAGAGCAGTGGTGGCCCAGTGGTATTGGCCTCGACTTACGAGTTGTAGGTCGTGGGTTCGAACCCAGTCAGGCGCATTACTTTGTGTTATTTATTTCAACACCACTGCTCTCAAAACGGTGAAGGAAAACATCGTGAGGTAACCGGCATGTCCTAGAACCAAAAATTCGAAGACATGTGACATCTACCAATCCGCACTGGGCCCGCGTGGTAGATTACGGCCCACTCCCTCTCACAGAGAGGAGGCCTGTGTCCCAACAGTGGGAACATTTAAAGGCTGATGATGATGATCCATAATCATTCGGTTTGTGCCGATCGATAAACTCAGCAACTAAGCTCGATACGAATTGAATCTTAGCCGCTCCTCAAACTTCATAATTCAATCAATTAAACAAAAACAAAATCATGTGTGTATTGAGAACCCCTGATGTAAATTGGGTACGGTAATGTTGGAATCACAGAAAAACATTTTGTGTACAATGTTATGCTCATTTCGTGAAAGAGAAACTTTTGATGACTTTGAAGGTTGCGGCTGTTTTAAATTATTTACATATTATTAAAGGGAGTTTGTATGAGGATTATATTTTTGAACGAAATGCTGTTGTTTTATTTCAAATACTGTTGAAATTATGGACGCCAGCGCAAATTTTATTAGATTCCGCGCTACGACTGAATTCCTGTAGAAAATTCTTGGTAGGTACCACATTTTTTTAATGCAGTTTGTTGTAATTACATAGACACCGTGACATAGCTCTGCAACAAAAGGATATCAGTCGTGGCGTGGACTCTGACAATGTTCTTTGATACACTTATCTATCATCTTTCAATGTCTATGGACGCGCTCTCGTCTTTACGATGGTAGTCTTTAGCATTTTTTTTTATTCAAATAAATACTTAATGATTTGGTTTTTCTATTACTTTATCAAATATTGCTCAATAAAGTTATTGTTAGACGCAATAGGTGACTTAATATGTCTGTGCCAATAAGTGGTTATTCGATGCAATCTTCGATCATTAATAACAACGTTGTTATAAATGATCGAAGGATGCAATAATATAAAACTTGACATAGAGGTAGGGCCATGGCCTGGATAAGGTCAGAATCTTAAAAAACAAAAGGCAAAACTGCATACAAAAACTTGTACAAAAAAAATGAATTGAGTCTAAAGTCACACACAAGCCGTTTCGACCTTGATTGAATCTAAAATCCAGTAGCACCACAAAGCATTGTTACTGTAATCTACCTTCACACCATTATCATTGTGGAGTCGATCATGCGGAATGTTGACAAAGCCCTCCATAAAGTAATTAGAGGACAATCCGATTAAAACAAGGTGTAACGTGGTACATATTCGGCCACCCGATAGGGTAGAGTAATCATTCGAGATCTAGATAATATGTAGATTACTGGAACCACATGGGGTCTATTATCTACATTGAAAGTCTATATGTGTGACTACCTCCGAGGACGTTCGTCAAAGGTTTAAATAATTAGATGTCCGGCCACGACAAAATAATAATCATTAATATGTCGTCATTTCTATTCATATGTAGAAGAAGCGCAGAAAGCCATAGTTAAATAAAATGTTACTTAAATGAATGTCGCCAAGTTTTGGCCACTTTACGACCACTATACTTATAATTATTTGATTTGTTTTTTTATAGTTATTATATTAAGTTATTTAAGTATAGTTCTTTGAACCGGAATATCAGAGCTAAATTTTCTCAGTGGCAAGAGCTTTTCACGTGACGTAAAGAGCACATCTATAGATTTAAATCTTAGGCCTTCATATACTCTGCGCTAAACTTAAACCGATTGATCCAGACTGCAGAATGCACACCTTTTTTTTTCATCAAATGAGTCCTCCCACCCCGGGCAGGGCGGGAGGGACTGTCAGACTTGTACTGACTAAAATCCACGGTGTCCTTCAATAGCCCATTATGTCCCGGGGTCACGGTAATGAGATAAGTCCCGCGACCCCGGCAGGCTTTGGCCCTCTAGAGGGGGGCCCCGTCATCATGCTGACACTCCTTGAGGCGCGCGTGGAACACAACGCGCTGTCGACCCGGGCATGGTCCATGGTCGGGCGGCGAGTTGCCCTTTACTCGCCGCCCGCATGCCCGCGCCTACGGTGGCCGGAGATCGTCCCGCGACGTCCGACGCCGTGGGCGTCTACCACTGCGGCTGGGGCGGAGGGAGGACGCTGTCCTCTTTCTCTCGCGGCTAGAATGCACACCTGAGAAAAATTGAATATGTAGGCTGGCTTTCTCAGTCAGATTCAAAATGGAATTCTCAGCTAGACTGAGATTGGATTTAAATCCTTTTAACACTGAGCTGTCTCACTAAAATTGAACTGTTATCATTTTGAGAAAGTTTTAACGACCTTAGCAATACAAAATCGTACCTCGTTATTTCTTAATTAATTACGAAATAAGTTTTATTCGTTAAAAATAATTAATAAGAACAAACAACACTTTGAACTACAACTATAACGCCACTGTCAAAGTAATATTTTCGAGCACTTATTTGGATACCTTTTAAGATTTCCCATTATTTACAACTTATTCTTGTCTGGTATTAAGTAGGGGCTTTCAAGACGTATAACTAAAACCTAAAGTTTACTAATTATACATTAATTAAATGGGCGGTGGTAGCCAAATTAATCGCTTCATTTGTAAACATTATTTCGTTTGTTAGTTTTGGTTCATTTGTAAACATTATTTCGTTTTTCTTTTTTAATTATTGGGTGGTTCTCCAGCCATTTATAAAACACTAGCGGCTTCAAGACCGCTGCTCGGGTCCTTTAGGTCGTAACGTGATCTTATATAGCCTACAGCTTGCCCCGATAAAAGACTATTCAACACAAAAATATTTTCGATTTTCGAACTTTTCAATTCCTGAGATTTGCGTGTTCAATCAAACAAACTCTTCAGCTTTATATAAGATCCAAGCCCCAAAGTATCGGTTGACAAAACCATTTAAAAATGTCAATTAATGTTTGCCATATTCGCACCATATTTTGGCTGAAATTTTAGGGAAATTACCCACGTAACAATCTCATTTACAATAACTTAAATGTTGTGGTGTACGGCGACATTTTTTGGGACCCTTTTTGCTGTTAAAAAACATCGCAAACATTCAGTGTTGTGTAGAATTTTATAGTAATTACACGACCCACGTGTTATAAAAGGCGGATACTGGGTTATTTTGAAAGCATTATATCAAAGAATTATTACTTTTCGCCAACTTGTCATTCGGCGTTGTTTAAGGAGGTGGTATTTATGATCAACATTGGATATATTCTGGCTGATGATGATTCGATAAAAAGAATAAAATGAATGTGAAACAAAAAGATATTCACTGATAGAGGATACGGACTTAGCAGCTTGGGTGCTTCAATATAAAAAGATTAATTATTTCAAACATGAAAGCACTACCCTTTTCAAGTCCCTTAATCTTATTTAATCCTAAAGAACTATAAAGTAGCCACGCGAGAAAGCCACCTTAAGCTGGAAAAATCAAGATGTAATACAGAATTAAGGAACCGTTCGAATATGTTGATTACCGGAGCGTAACTCTCTTTGCAAAACCTCCGATTGAGCGGTGAAAATGCTTTAGTAGATTTTGATAAAAAAGAATAATCTAATTTTAAAGACTTTGTGAAAACCGGTGGCGTAATACTGAAACGCTCAGCTGGATAATGCGTCACGGTTCAAAGTAATCTTGTAAAACTGAATAATTAAATTGCGATATTGTAGAAAACCGCGTGTGTTAAAAAAAACGAACCATACAAAAAAAAAAACTGTTCATCGCTATTTAAACCCACGGCCATCGTAATAGGCCTACACTAATACCAGATAAAACGGACAGCGGAGACCGTGGCGAAATTATGAAACAAAATGTGCGGGAAAACCTTTTTGCAAAGGTAGTTGAAAATCGTCGGTTAGCATCTCAAATTCAATGTTTTATTACAATACGCGCCAGATACGTATTTTAAAATTTGAAACGCAAGTTTAATTCCAAAATCAAATAAGATCGACATTCAAAAACAAAAAAAAAAAGTTCGTATAAACGTACAGACAATCGTGTACTGTACCCTGAGCACGAGTTTTCAGTATTTGAGACGTAAAGTAAACTGGAACTTTGACAACTTCAAATTGACAAATTTCAAGGAAAAAATTAGTTCCTGCTTCGCATACCAGAGGCGCTGTTCCATTTTTTCATACAAGAAACGCTGTAAATACTGGAAAGACGCTGTAAAGTAAAAGAGTGAAAACTCGTGCTCAGGGTACTGGTGCCAGCTATACTAGCAATGCAGTTTCAACTGAACTAGAACACAAAGGTGCAAACGAACCTCCGCGAGACACATGTACTACAGGAAGAACTCATACTGACTAACGAGCAAAGAGTTTTTAGCTTCGGGCTAGTGGAAGTGAATGAGGCTTTAGATGTAGTAACTGTCACAGTGGGACATGTTGGTAGGAAAGGTAGATGAGTGAGTTTGTGAGATCAAAGGCCTTTTTTCTATCAAGAATTAATAAAGAGAAGATAATCTTGCATAATTAATATTGTAAAAAAAACATGTCACAATGTTACAGTAGGTACATACAGCAATAAGCCGGGGTCACGGGACTTTTTATACACAAAAAAAATTACATACACACTTTCGCACTTATAATGCTTGTAAGGAAAAATAATATATAGCCTGAATAAATCAGAAGATTAAAACAAAAACTGTTTTTTTTAGAAATATCTCCAAAGACAAAAACTTCTAAGACATCATCCACCAACGTACACTGTGCCTACTTACTCTCATAGTAGTATGTTTTATGCACTAAAACTAAAATTTTAATACACAGGAACACAGGAAAGGTAAAATGAAATTCGCGAAACTATTTTCACAAAGGTAGTTTGTTTCTGTACAAGAAAATTGTCACTGTCCTAACTTATATGATACTTTTGTGCCAGTAACTCGCTTTGCGTTTACTAGAGCGATATAATGTCCTCTAAATAATTTTTGTTTTCACTGCGTGTTTTCAGATTCTCATTATATTGTGTGTCCACAAATTAAATGTATTTACCTCTTTCAGCATTTACTTTAATAATGATTGTTGGGTGGAAACCGCGTATCGGCAGATTAGCTGTAACCCTGTATGACGGATTCTAATATTACAAATGTAAAAGTTTGGATGGATGGATGATTTTAATGAAAGGATCAGCGATAGTTTAAAATTTTGGAATAACACATAGGTACTCGTAGTTCCGTAACTAACCATTTACGAGCTTCTTTAACTGTGCCCTGATCTGGCCAATTGTGGCCCTGGTCTGGCAATTTCTTCCCTTCCCGGTCTGCGCCCTGTTCCCGGGCACTTTTGGCACCCCCCTATTTTAGGCACTGTCCCTTTTAATCCGGTATTACGTTCCCGTAGGATAATTTTAGTGTGATACGCGGGCTGATGGCAACAGCTACTAAGATCATAATTCACTTACTATCTAAATGACGTATCTAGGAAAAGCAAATTTTCATACTAACAGGTTTTCAATATACTTAAAACCTGTTCATTATCGCTGAGCGGGAAATCTTGTTAATATCCACTCTTCAGCCACAAGACCTATCAAATTTACATGAGATTACAAAATAAGTACTAGAGATTTTCCGTCATAAGCAACCGTGCCTTGAGTTATTTTCTTAATTAATTTAGATACTTTAGCCTCCTCCGTAAGAATCAAGTAATATACAAGAGTTATTTTAATTACTTAAATGAGAGAATTAATTTTTAGTACATTATTAAAGTATTTAAAGCTTCCATTTATGTCTTTAATCTGAACTTATTAAGTAATTATTCTACTTTTAATTCATGCGTTCTTTTCAGCTGTAGATAACAGCATTGATAGTAAAAAGTGGTTTTGTGACTGCAATGACCCCTCTTTTAAGTAGTACGCAATGGTTTTTCTTTTTATTTGTATGAGAAGGAACTTTATTGTACTAACCACGACCCTGAAATACAAGGTGCAATTGAATGAACAAGGTACTAGTCTGACAGTCTCTCCCGCTCCATCTAGACTGTAATTTAATGATTTTAGACCCACAAAAAATGGTAATGTAGTGCTGACGATTTTTTGAGAGCCATGGGTCAATTTATTAGTTGAGTTTTCGATCACTTGTTATTAATGATCGAAAGTTATAAAAGATTAATTAACAAATTGTTAATCAAAATTAAAAAGCAATCAGATATCGTATTCAAGTTCCGTATTCCACAACAAGAGTTAAGACAAAACTTCATAATAAATTGTTATTTATTTTGAAAGCGAAGTTTCCTGAAAATTAACCTTGAGATTAACTTTTGAGCTAGTAAACAGTAACTTGATGTGAAAGAGCTTGGAAATCTAAATTATTATCTGAAAGATCAGGCATAAAGTAATCGTTAAATCGATTAATGGGTTGCCTGTCAAACAGAAATTAATCAACGTGTATGATTTGGTTGACTGTGTTTTAACAATTAATATTTTTAATAGCTAAGGAGTACGAATTTTGAAATTAAAAATATAAAGCTATGTGTCCAAGAACTGATAAAAAGCTGCTGAACGTTTTACAGTGAGATACGATGTTATTGCCATCGCAGTTAAAACGTGCATCGTGATACATGATCACAGAAACGTAGAGGTTGAATTGAATGTTAATGATGAGCAGTGGTGGCCCAGTGGTATCGGTAGAGCAGTGGTGGCCCAGTGGTATCGGTAGAGCGGTGGTGGCCCAGTGGTATCGGTAGAGCAGTGGTGGCCCAGTGGTATCGGTAGAGCAGTGGTGGCCCAGTGGTATCGGTAGAGCAGTGGTGGCCCAGTGGTATCGGTCCCGACTTACGAGTGGTAGGTCGTGGGTTCGAACCCCGCCAGGTGCATTACTTTGTGTAATTTATTACATCATCACTGCTCTCAAAACGGTGAAGGAAAACATCGCGAGGAAACCGGCATGTCCTAGAACCAAAAATTCGAAGACATGTGACATCTACCAACCCGCACTGGGCCCGCGTGGTGGATTATGGCCCACTCCCTCTCACAGAGAGGAGGCCTGTGTCCCAGCAGTGGGATCATTATAGGCTGATGATGATGATGATGATGATAGGAAGGAATAAATAAAATCGCTATGAAACATAAATGTCTCGTTCTGTAGCACTGTAGCTCTATCCACTTCCATTATACTGCGTATACTAACGATGATCAACGCGTTGGTGTAGACCAACCCTGGAATGAAAGTTGATAATGATAGAAGTTCTGTGAGATGACAGAATAAAAGAATTTACTTAATATAGATAAAAAATAAATAAATAATGGAAAATTGGTGATAGTTAATAGAAATACAAACTTTATTTGAAAGCAAGTACAGTACATATTGCAACAACCTTAAATATGTACATTGAAACAAGAACATGACTATGATGATGGCCAATTGTGAGTGCAGTACATGAAATTGCAATCCCATATCTAGAACTTTAAAACAACAAACGATAAGGTTTCAATTGTTTTAACACTTATATGGATTGCAATTATAATGATAGAGGAGATATTCGCGCTGTAAGTGGCGTAAGCGGTAGAATAGACAATGTCTAACAAAATAGTCGGATCTCAGAGCAATAATCATAAACGGTTATTCATAAAATAACCTATAACCCCGACCTTAACTCATAAATTCTGGAATGCCTGTTTTATTCCATTCCGGGAACGATTTGGGTCTTAATGAATCCTTTAATATGGTTGTTTATGATTCTCGAATTTTCGTATTACAACTTGAAGCAAATAATAGTATATTTTGCAACTAGTGAATAAAGAGCGGATTTAAAGCGAGGGCCATTATATGAATCACGAGCAAGCGAAGGATTTTAATGACTGAATCACGACCGTAGGGAGTGATTCATGATGATTGAATCACGAGCGGAGCGAGTGATTCAAATATTTAAATCCTGAGCGACGCGAGTGATTCAGGCCCTCGATTTAAATCCGTTTTATTCAAGAGTTGCAAACGATACTTTATACCATGACTACGAGAAAAAGAAAGATTTGAGCGATAATATAATATATGTAACGAAAAAAAAAAAGTTTTTTTTTTATTAATACTGCTCCACACACACGTGGGTGCGTTTCCAAACATCTAAATTCACAATACACAAACACCCACACCCGAAACAAATAATTGTAGATCATAGTACGAATATTTGCTCCGTGCGGGAATCGAACCCGCTTCACGTAACGAAGTAGTCCAATCGCTCAGTCAACAAATTAACATTAAAATCGGAACAATGACTTAAATTAAGAGTAATATTTTCCTAACAACACGGGGGTCGACCGCATCAATGTGTTCTAAATTCAAACACCAAAACAGTGAGTAAAAGAGCTTTTTATTCACTGTTTTCAGTGAGTAAAAGTAACTTTTTAGAGTAGGAATGGTATAAAATTGTTTACACGCTTTTGAATTTTATTTTTTTAATGAGTTTTGAATTTCGAATTATTTTTTATGTAGATTTTCGTCTTCCCTTGTGGATGGTGATAACGGTTGATTTATTTGTGTTTACATAATAATTCAAGTCTGTTTTTCTTTTGTGTTTATGACAAGAAAATAAATTGTCTGTCACAAAAACACTCTGTGTTAAAAGTACCATTATACTTATTATATTCTTGTGACATATCTTCGAAATGAAGTGTGAATATAATATTAGGAAATAAAAGATGATACAGTTTTTCAGCCTTATCAAATCAAACATTAATCTTAAACCTAGATCAGCCAGGTCGCTTTTTTTAGCGTTGTAAAATCATCAAATGAGTCCTCCCACCCAGGGTAGGACGAGAGGGACTGTCAGAATTGTACTGACTAAAATCCACGGTGTCCTTCAATAGCCCTTTGCGTTCCGGGGTCACAGTATTCGTTAGTCCCGCGACCCCGGCAGGCTCTGGCCCTGGATTAACAGGATATATTTTATCCCGACTTTATGTTCCTGTGGGATAAGTTTCGAATCAACACCTAGTAATAAATTAAGTCAAGAAAACAGACCAGGCCCTGCAGTGTCGACAAATATAACGACAAAAAGCGGTCGTTAGTTCTAATTGATGTCAAATTTCTTTAAATGGATTTTCAACCTTATGCTTTCGAAACAAAGTTGAAAATCTATTAAAGGAATTTTATAACGATACGACTTAGCGACCGATTTTTGTCGCTGTCTAATGTCGAGACTGCAGGGCAGGTTATAAACTATCTGTGTACCTAATTTCATCCAAATCCGTTCAGCAGTTTTTGCGTAAAAGAGTAACAAATTTACGTCCATACAAACCATCTTTCACGTTTATAATATTAGTATGAAGGATTAGCTTCGTTTTACCGGATGCAACTCAAGAGAGTTTTCCGGCATGTCGATAAGTTTCCTGAATCAACCATAATTAAAACTTAGAGGCCGTGTACCAACAACTTATCGGAAACTAATTGTGACATCAAAAATAGATTAATTAGATAATCCAGTTATCTTATCAGGGCCAGATATATGCTCAGTAAGTGTAACATAGCACAAAAGGTTACGAACATACGTATCGATTTAGGGTAAAATCGGGAGAGTTGCCACACTTTTTAAAATTACTTTATATCTCTCAGTATAAAAAGTAAAACACTTAATTTGTAAAATGGATCTATAGATGCTTTGGTTTCTTATTTCCAAAATAAAAAAAAAAACGTCATCTTTGATATTTCCAGAGCATTGGCGATTTTTGCGGACCTCTAAATTTTGGGGCCCCATATGAGGGGAGTTGCCTGATCCATGTTAATTACGTAAAGGATATGTTATGAGAAAAAGAGCACCTATCCCGCAAAAACTTTTTTCCACAGCAATTGCATAGAGATCTGCAACATGTCCAATTTAGTGATAGTTTTAGAGAATCTCGATAGACAAATAAAAGAACATGTGATTTACCGAGGCAACTATACCGCTGTGGCATCTATTCCGATTTTACCCTATGTAACGAGGTTATATGACACAATGATATATGTACGGATATCTTTGAGACGAATCTTGACAAATTGGAGACACAAAAGAAAGTTTTGTAAGATTCAATAGTTGTTTGTTTTAAAAAAAACATGTAATATCAAGTTACTGTTGATTTAGTTGCGGAAAAAGGTTCACGAGATTCTATTTACTATCGTAGCTGTTGTCCTTTGGTAACGAGTTACGAGTTGTGGGTCGTGGTTTAGAACACAGGTAGGTAAGCATGTTCTCAAAACGGTGAGGGAAAACATTGTGAGGAAACTGGCATGTCCTAGAACCAAAAATTATAAGACATGGTGACATTTACCAATCCGCACCATGCTGAGATGTCCTGTGACACAGAAGTGGGAAGATTTCTGCGTTGATATTAACACTATGTATTTACGTGTAAAATATTAATGAACCATTTTAAATGAATACTGGCTGCTTATTATGATGAAGGGAAAGAGAAGCGATGCCGCGGGCAATATCAGGTTTAGTAAAAATTCAATTCTATTTGAAAATCAATCACTTCGAACTTATAAAAAAATTAAAAATAAATCAAAATAAAACTACATACTTTCAAACTAATAAAAAAGAACCAATCTAAAAACAGTTCAAAGTTCTAAATGTAAATCTGATTTCCCAATAGAAATAACTTAACAAAGTTCAGAAACTTCGTTTTCGAGTTCATGTTCTTCTATAATTCCCTCGCCACATGCTCGTGGCTTGTCTGTGCAATGTGCACTATCTACATCGGCTCACATTGTTCTAGAGACAGCATTGTTCATTCCCAAGCAGCCTTTATCACTAAGTAAGTTATTCTTCTCTTGAAATAACTTCTAAGCCTTTTAGTATGACGTTTTTATGTCTGGAGTAGTTAATGCTGAATCAGATTTAAGGGGAACTATTCTTTTAAGCCTCATTTAGACGAGGCTAGAAATGAATGGACGATGAATTCAGTTCATCAAACAAATACCACAATAGGAATTTTGACAACATCAATACATTTTAAATATTAGTCCAACAGTTAGTTTTGTTTCATTAATAATGGACAGAAAAAAAGTTCTACTGTAGAACTGTTTAGTAGAACAAGTGAGAACGAACCTAATAAATTAACCCTTATAACAGTCTGGCTAAACTCAAAGTCGAATTCCGACATTAACACCATAACCTAATTAATTTAATTTCGCTTTGTTATTTCTTTCGAAAATAAAAAGGCATTTCAAATGGAAAGGAAGACGTAATGAAAGGGATGAATAAAATTACTTGAAAATATACTTTACTGTTGAAAGTCGCATTTAATAAAAATAATCTTTTCCAGACTCTACGAGTTTTTCAGCCTAATCGGATGTAGCAATCAATGTCATAACTAATATTATTAATGTGAAAGTAAGTTTTTAGTTACCTTTTCATGCATTACATCCTGAAATTTTGTATGTACATTTTCAGGTGTACAGAGACGGACATAGAGTACATGTTATGTCTTACACGATGGGTTTTGGTTAATTTAATTGTCTTTTGGCTGTCTAAAATATTGCATTGGCCAAGTAAAACAGGTCTTGTCTTTGAAAGATACGTACAACACACGAGAATAAAAACAAACAGCTGTTCCTTAAAATCGATAATTTACACTAACACAAATCTATGAGGCAATCTACATTTTTTTTGTTGCAAATTCATGCTTAGTTCCAAAGCAAAAGTCCTGGTAAAGAAAAGCTGAGGTTGTTACAAAAAGATCTAGGATTCATTCGAAAAGAAAAGCCTAATGAAACTCGTAGAACGGAGAGTCACTATCTTTTGTTGAAACGGTTTCCAACATTTCCAATGAAAAGCACGTTTGGCCAATTTGAAATAAAAGCCACCGAATTCTCCACTTCTTCAAAAATGCAAGGTCTATAGAATTCTATGTTGACATCGAACATTGAGAGTTTTTATGAAAAGCCTATAGAAGATTGGCATTGAAAACTATATTGGATTTTGGCCCCATTCTGCCCGAAAAGAACACTTTTTGACGGTCTACGTGAGGTTTTCAAGTAGAATGCTCTAGGAAACGGGTTAAGAGGGGAAATTTTTCACTGAATTTAAAAATTGAACACGTTCCAGTTCGTAAAGACTGAAAAATTACTTCTCTTTGCTACATTCAGAAACATACGTACACCGAATTGTGTTCTGTAAAAGGATAGGAGTATCCTGTTAGATTGTTTACTGAATCAATATTTCAGAACCTACTAAAGAAAATTAAACCACGCATTGACGTACCTAATTGTGAATTTTAAAAGCGTCATAATTTTGGACAATTTCGGTTTACGTAACTATAGAAAAAATACGGTTCATATATGTTTTGCTAAACTTGACGGACTAATAAGAATTTTTTTAATGAACTACCCTATTGTAGATCAAGCAGCCAAAATTTTAGATACTATTAATCTGTCTGCCTTTGAAAAGTGAACCAAAAATAACCCCAAAAATATTTGATTTGTTCTAGTATTGTAACAGAATCCGCAATAGTGGCCAATAACAAGCTGTCGCGGTGTGATGGATGAGTTCCGTACATATTTGTAATGTGTGACTGATTACATGGCTTGAATTGCTCGGCTGTACTCTAATACCACGGATTGATGTGTTGTCAAAAAGTTTTGCGGTGATAATTTGTCTATTTTTAGTTTTTGTTTGTAAGCCAATATTATACATATTTTGTTTTACTTAGCATACACAATCCTCAATCCAGTAATACATGAAGGGTTATTCTATAGGAGGTGTAACTAACTATCAGTAGATCAACGTGAACTTGACAGATAAATGTGCGATTGATAATTGTGCGACATAACTGTACTGCGACGCACCTTAGTTTAAATGAAGCTCTACATCTCACTGGTGTAACAAACGATTGTGCGACAGTAGTCCAGTAGTGCGAAAAAATAGAAAAGACAGTTATGTTCTTTTAAATCTTGCAAACAGAAATAGGAGTCCCGCATAGCGGGGCTCCACTGTCGAGGCTCCTTTATCCCTGCTGATAAATGTTAATCCTTCATGTTGCACTAGACTGAGTAACGTCAAGGTTCAGACAGTCGCAGAAACGTCATTCAAGCTCGCAGGCATACGTAACACCTGCGAACTATTGTGAGACGCAGTACAATTTGTCGCACAAGCGTTAATCCCACATTTGACCATTAAAACCCTAATTACATTAAATCTGGAATGCCTGAAATCCTAGCTATCGATTTCAAAAAACTAGGCCAATAAAAAGTTTTTTCACCGTTCTCGTGTATTTTGCGACCAGAATGGTTAATTATTTTCCAAATTAAGGGAAACAAATGCTAGCCACGTTCCTGCGTTGTTGACAGACAGACTTGGCGGCCAGCTAATTGTCTACGAGTTTTCAATAGCAATAGAAAAGTAAAAGAAATAAGCGGATTCTTCAAAAAAAGTAACTTTGTTGAAATTATAATCCGAGAAACGCTTTTAAAGCGAGCAATTTGTGTTCAGTTCGAAATAATTTTATTTTAGCTTTGTAAAGAGATTTTGGTTTATGACGAATTTTTATGTTTTTTTTTTTTTTTAATTATGTAAGTAAAGTTCTAATAACTTAATAGTACGCTTATAATACTTGAAAGGTTAAGTAGGGTGCCGTACGTCTACATTCGTCAATTTATGTGTGATTCGTTTCTTCCCGCAAATGCGTGTGAAATTTTGACCTTTGACCCATTACGTCATGCACGCTATTTCCGGGTCTGCTTGCAGAAATTTCTATAGAAATAAGCAGTAGCCGCTTGTACTCAGTTCTATGTTATCCTGTGTGTATTTAGATAGTAAAATAAATAAATAAATCATTTCTGGCACTCAGAAATACCAAAACAAATAAATTGTACTATTAGTTCGGTAGATACCCCTAGCCCTTCAACCTTAATTTTAACTCTTTATGATATGGGTACAGATAAATGAATTGAAAGCTAGATCCTGCTAAAACAAAATTGATTTCTGAGTCAAAAGAATATAAAACCGTCCAATAAAAAGAGACGGAGCATTTATATCGTATTTTTTGACAAAAATAGATGAAATTCGTTTGTATCGTACTCTTTTCAATTCCTTACAATTTCGTGTATTTAAAGTAGCTATAAAATTCAACGCTCTGCTGGTTTCCTTGTAATCGTTAAAGAAGAGTAGGTATTTGACCGCCTTTTTATTCGTAAACATTTCATTATGATATTGGACGAAAAGTTTGGCGAGTGTTTAAATTTTCCGAGATATTTATATTAGGTTTGGGCGGGTTTGGTCAACTTTGTAGATTATTTAATTAAATGGACAGATAAATACTTATAAGATTAAAATAACATTGTAGTAATAAATATGCGACAATGATTGTTAAATGTCTTATAATAGTGTTAAAGTGTAGGTCTCAAAATATTTTAAAGAACCAGACCATGATCGATCTAGTTAATTTTTTTTTTTCTACTATAACTATTATCAAGTTCTAAGTCAAAAACTAAATGAGGCTACCCCCAAGCGGTGATAATACTTAAACATTTTACACACTAAAAAAAGAGAATTTGGATTTTACAGATACTTATTTTACACACACTCAAAGAGAGGCCTTATCAGCAGTGGCTGAAACTAGGCTATGGATGTCATTTATAAATCCATCCGTCTGTAGCACATTTAATTTGGTACAAGAAACAAGATTGAAACTGTGTCTCAATTTCATAATATACAAAAGAAACCTAATCTATAAACTGGAAGCAGGCTACCCAAAGTTTATCCGAAACTGGTACTAAATTAAATTTGTCCAAGTTATCCACATAACCGTCAAGTTAGAAGGCGCCTACGATCCCTTATTATTTAATAAACCGTAATATTATTACTTGTACGATTTACTCGTACTACTAACTTACTAATTGGTTTATTGTTGTAATTTATTAGAAGTAGTTTAACAGTATGTTGGCATTTTAATTGTCTATTTAAACTAGTTTAAGCCAACTTTTAGAAATAATGTCAAACAAGACTATGGTTTCATGAAAAGCCTTTTCATTATTTTTGAAAATAAAAGTTTTACTACTACCTTATTTTATTTGCAATGGGTTTAATTTTCTTCTAGCACAGAGAAGCAAAGATGAGGCTTAAGTATCGTTGTAAAATCATCAAATGA
Organism: Agrotis exclamationis; assembly: GCA_950005045.1. Lineage (NCBI taxonomy): Eukaryota > Metazoa > Arthropoda > Insecta > Lepidoptera > Noctuidae > Agrotis > Agrotis exclamationis. The sequence goes on along the minus strand of OX465427.1, from coordinate 18,285,122 downwards.
GTCCTCCCACCCAAGGTGGGACGGGAGGGACTGTCAGACTGGTACGGACTAAAATCCTCGGTGATCCTTCAATAGCCCTTTACGTTCCAGGGTCACGGTTACCTGATGAGACAGTCCCGCGAAAAGATGAGGCCTAAGATGGAGCAAAGGCACCCAGAAATAACTGGAACTATTGCGCACCAACAGAAAATTGTGAAGACTGTTTGGTGACGGAAGAGCAAACACATTGTAAAATAATATGTTTCAATTTTGAAGTTTTCGTGAATGAACAAGAATTTCCGATCACCAAAGTCTTTGCAACGCATTTCTCTGCATTCAGATTATCCATAAAATCTCAAATGTTCTCGTTTTCCCGAACTTCGAAAGGTTTCACGTAATTCAGTTACGGCCTGAAATGAAGCAAGTTCAGAAACAGTTCCCAACGGAATTAACTTACGAACGAATGCAGTTAAAGGAACGGAAAAGAAAGAAAACAAGTTACTAATAAAGTTAACTGGACATCGAAGAAAAATGGACAATCGAATAATAGTCTCTCTTGATTTTGCTCGATTTTTTTGTCAATAAAGCTCTTTTATAAAACAAATGTTTTATCTTCTTCTTATTGTCAAATTCTTATTTACTAGGTACTACCACTCTAATCGCGAATTCATCCGCGAGAATTTTGTTTTTTTTCCGCATGAAATTCAGTTCCCTTTGGGGTCGGAATTTCCAAAAATTTTGAAACATATTCATCATCATCATCTCAGCCATAGGACGTCCACTGCTGAACATAGGCCTCCCCTTTAGATCTCCACATATACCGGTTGGAAGCGACCTGCATCCAGCGTCTTCCGAAACATATTATGTGTTCTCAATTTGGTTGATAAGACTACATTAATCGGAATTAATTTTTATACGAACTTTCACCCCTTTTTCAACCCTTTTAGGAAAAGGGAAAACTCTAATTTTAGGAAATACATCCCTTATGGGAAGTAATTTCCTTAAGGAATGTATTTCCTAAAACCAGTTCTTAGTGCACATTAACGTCATTTAAGGAACGGTTTTTCCTGAAGTATCAAGCATTAATTATTTTTTGGTACTTTCCGAATGACGGCAAGCATTCTTTTATTTGCTCCGCCGCCTCCGGTCAGTATCGCCTCAGGAGGTAAGTATAAGTAAGCTCATTTGCAAGTCTCACCACTGCACTGTAAAAACTTTCTTTTCAAGAGTTCTTTGAGCCAACATAATTATGTTGGCTCAAAGAACTCTCGCATATGAAATGCATACGAGCATAATGCGATTAGAAACTTTAAGCATATGCAACAAAGTAAAGAGCAGTCTTAAAATCTCATGAAAATGATAATGTTAAGGTATTCAAGTTGTGTTATGAATGCATTTTATGCAAGCAACGTGTGGAGAGACACCGTTTTTCTTAGATATCGATGTTACAAGGAAAGAAAATGTAATGCGAATGAAAAATAGTTGTGGGGAAGCAAAATTAGCACGAAGTGATTTTTTTTTTGTCTAAATAATCGATACCTGGTCGCGGGACTTATCAAATTACCGTGACCCTGGAACGTTAAGGGTTCTTGAAGGACACCGTGGATTTCAGTCAGTACGAGTCTGACAGTCCCTCCCGCCCTGCCCTGGGTGGGAGGATTCATTTGATGATTTTACCACGCAAAAATAAAAAATAATAAGCGATACCTGCCGAGGTAGAGGAAATGCAACCGTGGCCCTGGAACGCTGAACAGGAAGAACAGGTTGTTTTTTTGTCAGTAAGAGTCTGTCAGTCAAGGGACTGTCAGACTAAACCATCATAAAAAGAGCCATTGTCACTGGAGTTATGCCAAAATAATAGTGCGCACACAGGTTTTTTAACCCAAAAACACTGTCCAGCCTGGAAATCGAACCCACGAGACTAACAATATAGTCTATAACATACCCATTGGAATATAGAAATTTTTGTGTGAGTGAGTTATTAAAGCCCGGAGGTCGCAGTACTAACGGGATGATAGATGTTAAATGTTTTCGATTTATTTTTAACCGAATAATTTCTTATATTGTAACTATAACATGTCTTCTCTATTTATATTAAGTTAAACTAACAAAATATCTCACATAATACACAAAAGCATAGCATCGGGTCAAAAGGAATAGCTGCCGTTGCTGCCATTCCATACTAAAGGCCCATAACTCCAAACTTTCGCGTTTGCGTTAAACTGAAAACGCGTGGGCCGTAGTAAATTTTACGAAACGCAGTTATAACAAAACGTGCTGTTTGTGACTGGCAATCAGCTTTTTTAAAAAGATTTGCTGATTTTGTATTATTAAATCTTTAAATATTTTTTTAATTTATTTGGGCACTGTTCGTGCAGTGGCCAAGCGATTGTCTGTTGCGTTGTGCGTTGCGATTTTGATTCCCGCATAAAGCAAACACTTGTTGTATGGTCAGATAGTCGTTTCGAGTATAACTGTATGTATGTGAATTTAAATTGTACTGCACTCACGACACAGGATTAAATACTGTACCCATACCGATGATATATAAACTATAGATACGTTGTCCGCACTCTATTGATCCATACCATGAGTTGACATCACGATACTCGATCATTGATATCGACCGCGTTTGGCGCTCTCATTGGCCCGCTCCAAGGTTGTATGAACTCTCAACCAATGAGAGCGCAAACGCGGTCGATGCGTATGATCGAGTATCATAATGACAAATCATGGTAGAGGCTCAGATGTGGTACCTTTTGTAGAAAAATAAAGTATCACTAGATGGATGATGAAACTGGGTTAAGTTTAAAAAGAAATCATCTGACTACATTTACTTTGATTCTCATGTGTCTAGAAACAGGCATGTATATCCAACCGCCTAAGGAACAATATAGTGCTACGAGAATGTGACCTCGTTCGAGGCTAATTCTAAGGTTAATTTCGGTAACTAGTGGGTGGACTTTATCTACTCACATTGTCTTTGATATTCCCCTTTAGATGTGTGTTGAGAAATATTCAGAGAAGGTATTTTATGTAGGTAAGCGTGAGTTGTTTATGTTTAATCATTTTTGTCCTTGGTTTCGGTAGTATCTTTGTTAGTGGTATACTAAAGGATAATTTTGGACCCCTGGTGGCCTTGCGATATCATATTAAAAAAAAAAAATTGAGAATGTAAAAAAAAACTTTTAAGCTATTGTCAAACAGACAGGCGAATGCGATCCGAATCCTGTCATAAAGAAAAGCGAAAGCGTTCCGATAGTCTATGTGACAGGCTTCAAACAATTCCACACATTACAAACAAAAACGCTTCGCTTCGCCTGTCTGTTTGACAATAGCATTAATGTGTGAAATTCATTCTTCACATAAAACCTTAATTTTGCAAAAATTGTGATGGACTTAGTGAAATTACAGAATTTATAGTCTTTACTCGAATTGTATTATTATTTTAATTCTCTTTGATAACACTCACAAAAAAAAAACATACAGAAGTTTTGACTAGTAACAAATATACTTCCAAACTACGTCAGTTAGTCCCAAACAAGAAAAAAATAAACACACAATTCACCACGGAGATCCCACAGCAAAACATTGCGTAACCAGGTTCCCTTTCAATCAAAATTGATATCACTATTCAATATATTAAGACCAATCGGCGCGGTTGGACCAACCTATAGGGATTTCACACATGATCTCATTCAATTTATTGTTCCCAGAAATTGCTTTTTTTTTCTTATATCTAGGAGCCGTCGCACGATAAGACAGCCTTGTCGAACTGGCCAGTATTTTTGAACGTACTTGGACAAAACGGTTGCTATGTGCAGTTTAATGGCCAGCACCTTTCTAAATTCAAATTTTTGATTTGATGTGGTTTAATACTGTTAAAGGCTTTTTTATTAAAAAAAAATGGTTATGGCATACTATTATTTAGCAGCAAAAAAATGCATCGGCTATGTGAACGTTATTTCTCACCATAATTGATTACCATAAACAATTAAAGGAACACGGGAAACTGATGGATGCAATTCGCGGATTGTCGTTTGGCGTGGTGGTCAAAACTGTTTCGGATTTTAATAAATTGTTAGCTCAACCTCCATTAGGGCGAGTTGTTTGATCATCAAACTCTAAGTGGAATGCCTTTGTACAGCAATGGACGTCTTTCGGCTGATGGATGATGATAATAAAGTAAGAGACTTCATCATCATCATCATCAGCCTATAATTTTCCCTCTGCTGGGACACAGGCCTCCTCTCTGTGAGAGGGAGTGGGCCAAAATACACCACGCGGGTCCAGTGCAGATTGGTAGATGTCACATATCTTCGAATTTTTGGTTCTAGGACATGCCGGTTTCCTCACGATGTTTTCCTTCACCGTTTTGAGAGCAGTGGTGATGAAATAAATTACACAAAGTAATGCGCCTGGCTGGGTTCGAGCCCACGACCTACAACTCGTAAGTCGGGACCGATACCACTGGGCCATCACTGCTCTTAGTAAGATACTTGCATCGTGATAATGGAGCATTTAGATAAGATTGGCCTAAAGCCTCCTGCAGACACACGCGATTAATCGCGCGGGGCGACATGTCGCGGTCCATTCGCAGTATTTTTAGAGTGGAAATTAGCTTGGCTCGTTGTCGCAGTGCGATTAATCGCGTGTGTCTGCAGGAGGCTTAAGATCTAAAGGCCATCAATGTTTCCTAAAATTATTTATTAAATCTATCCAAGCAACTAACGCACTGATGGCACGCAATTGTCATTGTGAATAAGTAGCTTCAATTTTAATCACGTAAAGTACAATAAAGAGATAAAATAAAATCATTCAAACTCAATCGAGCCGCGTGGTGTTTTGCGATTATTCAATTTGAATCAATTAAAATATCACCACATATCATTTTTATAAATTATAATTAGCATAATAGCATAAACAAACACATTTGCTACAGGACTAGGAGATATAATAAACCGACATTGAATTAAGTTTGCGAAAGTAAAAAAGGAACGGTTTTATTATTAATAAGTTTATATTTCGAACCTACCATGAAAGGGCCTACACCATGTCTTAAAGCGTAATTCCACTGTGGTAACGAGCTTTTATAGTTCTGTCTCTTTCTGACACTGGAATTACTTCTGCTTTTAGACGTCATAGTAAACCTGCTGGCTCCATAGTTGCCTTCATTGTTGTTGTTATTACCGAAAATTGAGAAATTCCAAATAAACGCAAGTAAATCCGCGTCCAAAAGCTAGTACAATATAAACCAAAGCTTTTCACGTCGCCGTCAAAAAACGTACGAAATTAAATCATGCTTGAAAACTTTTTCAAAGTGTAATCTCTTTTTGAACAATTGTTACATTCGCATCTCATCAATTTTGGCGAAAAAATAAATGTTCAGGTGCAAAAAAATTTAAACAATTTCCAAAGAATTAAACAAAGAGGGTTCTTAGAGAAAAAAGTTAAGAACTTTAGTATTGCTTTGTATTTTTTTGAGAGTTAAAATATATTAGAACTGACATGTTGAATGAAAGAAGATTTTAACAGATTCTGTCCTGAAAAACAATTATTATTGTTAAGTTAGGTTCGTAGTTAGAGAATTCAATCTAGAAAAGCTGTTAAAATATAATTAAAATAAATTATACGTCTATTAAAGCAGTGGTATCGGCCAACTTACGAGTTGTGGGTTGTGGGTGTGAGCCCAGCCAGGTGCATTACTTTGTGTAATTTATTTCATCACCACTGCCCTCAAAATAGTTTAGGAAAACATCGTGAGGAAACCGGCAAAAAAAAATCAAGTCATTAATTTGTAGTCAACCAATATTGTCTAAACAGCGTAGATAAAACCACTTTTCCCTCTCAAAACTGGATCAGATGTTTTGTAGACAAATCCTTTCCACATTTTTATTCCTTAGGCTAAAGTAAGTAGTCACTTGTTAATGGTTACAGATTTCTGAGCATCCGTCAGAGGACTAAATGAATACCTAAAAATTTAGAATTTTCAACCCTCAGCCCAGTGGTTAGAATTTAAATTCCAACATCAACATTGTAGGCATTCATTCAGTGTAAGTGAAAAGGCATATTATGAAAGGAATTACTTGTGATAAACATTTCACAATTTCAACCACCTGATGTGTTGAAATTATTGCTTTAGATTAGTCTCTACGAAGCAAATGATGGGCTCGCCAAAAAGGTTTTGTTTTTATTTCCAACTTGAGCGATGTCGTTAGCAGGAAAACCTTTTATACTTAGAAGCATCATGTTTCAATGTTAAAAAGCTTCTTGAGAATTATGTCTTTATGAAAGTTGAGTAAGTTGAACTTTATTCTGTTTTACATAACAGAAATCATCTCTGGCGAATACTGTATTCGGTTTATTTTATGTTTTGTTCTTTAATTAAACTATTTTAGATCATCCTGAAATTTTGCACATTATTACACGTTGGTAAAGTGTAGAGAAACAGACATAGGGTACCGTTCATCCCGAAAAAAAAAGCAATATTCCCAAGAAAAATAACAATAAATGTTTTTATGATAACAGATGGCACAACGTGTCTTTCGAAAATAAAACCCGAATCGATTATCAAATTCTAAAGTAACGCTAGCGACGTAAAAGCTTACCTAATATTTTTGACTCAAATATTCATTCCATAATTGTATCCTAATTTCCATGTTTAGACATAAACGTCACCTATAAATGAAGGATTAGCGTGTCCGTCTATAATAAACGTTTTTTGTCATTTCAACTTTAAGGAGCCTATGAATAAAGCCCAAAAAAACCCACTACGAAATAGTCGCTACCAAATAGCGCCAGTATTTTGAACTTAACTTAAAATATTCATGCTTAACTTAGTCCTTCTTAACTTTTTTTTTTTTTTTTCGTGGTAAAATCGTCAAATGAGTCCTCCCACCCCGGGCAGGGCGGGAGGGACTGTCAGACTTGTACTGACTAAAATCCACGGTGTCCTTCAATAGCCCTTTGTGTTCCGGGGTCACGGTAATTAGTCCTTCTTAACTTAGCAACATATTGAGTACCATTCAAACCGTCACTGATACGACAAAAATGTTAACCGACATTTACTTTGTAATTCCCTTTTATTATTTTATATCCTTTGACTGGTAGATTTGACATTTTATACCTCTAAGTGGGTAGTTGTATTTCATAACCAGACTCTAGCACGAGTAAGCGACACAAGCTTAAAGTAAAAACTTTGATTTTAAAATTGAAAGTACTCGTTTACCAGATGGAGAGGAAGAGGAAGGCCAAATAAAAGATGGATGGATTGTCTATGGAATGATATGAAAGAAAAAGGACTAGATGATACTGTGACGTCTGATAGGGGAGAATGGAAGAAGAAAACGTGTTGCGCCGACCACAAGTAGAATGGGATAATGACAGGAAGAAGAAGAAGACTTGTTTACCAGACAGTCATAATAATAATGTATAAAATTTTATGAAGATAGTAATGAAATATGTGTAGAAAAATTCAAAAGCATTGTCAACGAAACAGTAACATTCATAAATCATCTTTGATGCAGTAGGATCTAGATAGAAACGCATGCAGCGTTTAGGAATCTAAATATTTTAAACTTTAGAACAAAAATGATTTCAAGTAAAAATTTCAGAATACATTTATCTTATAGTTCATTGTCTAGAAGTAATAAAATATGACAACTTCATTATGTTCCAGAATTCATATTATAATAAATGTCAGTTTTGTTAGTGCAAAGATCACACGCGACATGACTATGATAATTAACTTTCTTTGACATAAAATTTTCAACTTGAAAAGGGTAAGAGCAATTTAAATGTAGTTTGTTATTGTCCTGACATGTTACTTGATTAATGTTTACCGTGAGAATATTTGTTTTGTCCATTTGATGTGGGAATTAAAATTAGGACAAGCTTTTCATTTTTCTCTTTATCGAATGGGAAATAAAACTTCAGGAGACGCCCCTACTGTAGGCGCGGGCTTGCGGACGGTGAGTAATGCGTAGCTCACCGTCTGATTAAGAATTAGGCCCGCGTCGACGCGCGACGGTACGTCGTATTGCGACCGCGCGTTTCTTGGAGCTGTTGGCAAACTGACAGGTGCAATAGGGCTTAATCCCTGCTGGGTTCACTGGAATGTTTTAAAAAGTTATAGCTGGAACGCAAAAAGCAATTCAAAGAACAGAGAGGCTTTTAGTCAGTCAAGTCGCATAGTATCTTCCGCTCAACCTAGTGCGGGAGCTGTCCTGTTATGAGTTGTCATTTAATTATTTTTCATCCACAAAAAATAATGAAAAACAATAGCTCAAATATTTCGAAGACACTTTAGTGTCTTCGGATTATTTGAACTATTGTTTTGGTAGCAGCTTGTGAAGTCTGATAACCATGTCTATATAGTTTTCTATATAGACATGGTTATAAGACTGGTTAGCAGCTTGTGAAGTCTGATAACCATGTCTATATAGTTTTCTATATAGACATGGTTATAAGACTGGTTAGCAGCTTGTGAAGTCTGATAACCATGTCTATATAGTTTTCTATATAGACATGGTTATAAGACTTCACAAGCTGCTAACGTTACTTATTAGAAATCTAATCTAGATCTTTGACATAAGTTACAACTCCTGTCAAAGATCTGCAAATATCTGCCGAGAACAATGGCTTTCCGAAGCAGGAGGGGTATTTGCATATAACGGATAGATGACCCATTTATGGAATAACCTCGACAAACGTGTCTTCCATTGAACCATGCGGTTATCATTGTTTAGCCACGAGCATCTCTGGAAACTCCTCAACTCAAGTTTGATACAATTACTTTTGCAAGTTGGTGTTAGTACTTCAAGTATGAGGAACTAGTTCGATTCAGTCGAACTTTGAACTCGACGACTAAAACAATGACCCTTCTCTACTTAGTTACTAGAAGCTTTAGGAAACTTCATCTGGTTTTGAAGTTATAGGACACCTAGGTTTTGAATTGAAAATACTATTAATATCTACAAGAATAGTGTTCCTAGAATTGTAAGTACCTAAGTAAAATTTCTAAATCTTATCATCATCATCTTCTTGCCCTTATCCCATTTTACTTGGGGTCGGCGGAACACGTTTTTTCTAAATCTTATTATAATGTTTAAAGAGGTTCCGGTTTGGTTTGTGAGTTTCGATGAAGAATACGGTAGAAAAAATACAGGTAATTAATTTAAAAAAAAACGTGTGGCACTCGGGGAGTGCCGCGGTAAAGCTATTGCATAGCATTTTTTATCAACTTATGCAATTATAATTACTTATTTATTATATTTATTACTGTACTAATTAGGCTATGGTCAGCCACGTCAATCAAGTGAAACGTCAAGAAACTTTCTCCTCCCTCTCCCTCAATAAAAGCATGCTTTCGTGCTAGTAATGAGCACATCTGTCCGTACCTTTATGAGCACGTCTGTCCGTACCTTTATGATTGCCGAAGTCTCCCGAACTGAAACGACGTTAGAAGATGCGTGGTGTCAGGTATTTTCCTTAGGTTTTTTCGTTAGTTTTTTCGCGCCGCGCCGCGCACAGAGCCTGCGATAAAAGCTATGCAATAGCTTAAAAATACCTAGTTGATAAGTTTTTGATGGTACGGTTGGTACAGAGACTAAGCCATTGTCTGTTGTTCTGTATGTCGCGGCTTTGATTCCCTCACGAAATAAATATTCGTTTCGGTCTGGGTGTTTGTATTAAACACACCACGCTACGGAAGAAATTCCTAGTGTGATTTTCTTTTAAACAATTTTTTTACCGAGAGCATAGCATAGAATTATATTTTGATGCAGGTGAAGTCGTGAACAAAACTTAATCATAAAAAAAGAAACGAAAAATTCTTTTACAAAATTACCCCCGCAAACATCAAAGCCAAAAGCTTCAACCACAATGAAGATAAAATTATTGACAAACGACTGATTTATTTGCCCGTAAAGCCTAATCACTAATGAAATGTCAAAACAAAATGAATTGTCGTTTATTCGGAACGATTCGATAACTGTTTTCAATTAGTTATATCACAACACAACTGTCACATAAATGTACATAAGAGCTAATAATATTTGGTTGGTCCCGCTGAGACTGAAAACCTGAATCTATTTCTAGACTTTATGAAACGAGTGAATGAAGCGTTTTTTTGACATTTCGTTTCATGCTGCAGTTTCTATTTTAGTCAGATGAAATAATTAAAACTCCATGTTTATTAAATGTCTGCAGAACTTTTTCGTTTTGTTTTTTTTCTGTCGAGATCGGTCTTGTATTAATAATCATTCTAAGGTATACCCAATACTTCTTGATTGGAATATTAGTCATAACGGTTGGTCAGAAACCTAAAAACCGAGGATATCGTAATGCCAAAAGTAGGAAAAAGATTTTTTTTCCGAAAAGTGTTTTTGGGGTGATATAAATAAAAAAAAACTCTTTCCTGTTTATTCGGTTGCTCTTTGAGTTCCAGGGTCACGGTTCCCTTTCAGACATTACCTCTACGATTGACCAATATCTTGCCTAATAGTAAGCGATGTGGTATTGACCACATCGCTTACTATCGTTACTATCGTGTGGTGAAGCACACGTGCTAAGGCCAGGAAACAAAGACCTTGACTGGGAATTGCTCTCCTTAATTACTGTGTGTTAGTCGTTCAATCCCACAGCTGGGCTTAAGTCTGCTGGGTTGAGATTCAATAAGCAGTTGCTACACGTTAAAGCAATAATGTTGGTAAAAACGCAGGTAGTATGAATATTCACGATCTCACTTATACCATGTTTTTATGGGCGAATCTTGTATTGACGTCACACTTTCTAGTGCAGACGTACGCTTGGATAGGTGGCGTGTCCTACCGGACGCGTCTTGCAGTGATCATCGCTTGATCGTGTACGAATTTGTTCCGGATTCTACTCATGGTTCTTCACATGTAATTGGTAACTTTAGGTATAAAACTAAGGGTGCTAATTGGGAATTCTTTAGATCGCTTTTTGCGTGTCATGCCAAGGATTTCACTCGTGATGGGCTGTCAGCTGAAGAAAGTGCTGAAATTATGTCAGACACCTTCACTTACTGTGCTGACATTGCCATTGGTCGCGGACCTATGACCAGTGTACGCAGATGTGATTGGTGGTGTGACTACCTAACCGAACAGCGTAAAATCTATCGTCGTGCGCGTAAACATCTAAATAAGCTTAAAAAACGTCAAGTCACCGGAGACTCACTAACCTCTGCTTTAAATACACTTAGAGTTGCCAGGTCCCGTTACAGAGCTTCGGTTGAAAAATCTAAGGCTAATTTGTTGCGTAAAGTAGTGGATAAATTAGAAAAAGAAGGTCCGTGGTCTCCTTTATATCATGAATTTAAAGCTAATCGATCGGTCGACCTCGCGTATGTTCAGAATATTAAAGTAAATAATAAACACACCACCGGTATTGAAGAAACAACGGAAGTTTTATTAAATAGTCTTATCCCTGATGATTCACCTGTTAATGATAATGACTACCACCAACAGATTAGAGCATGGGCTACAGTTCCGCCTAATTCACCAGCGTCAGACCTTCCATCCACTGACGAATTCATTAATGTTGTTAGGAGACTGCCCCTTAACAAATCATCAGGTGAAGATAAAATATCTAATCGTATGATAAAGGAAGCGTGTAAAACAGCGGGTGACGCGATATTAACTGTTTACAATCGGTGTATTGCTGAAGGTGTTTTTCCTCGTATATGGAGACATGGCTTTATACGAATAATACCTAAAAGCGGCGACAAGCCACCAGATGACCCTAAGTCTTACCGGCCCATAACATTATTACCATCTTTGGGAAAGCTCCTGGAGCGTCTTATCGTCCCACGATTGTTACCGGACGGGCCCAAATTCCATAAAAACCAATTCGGTTTTACTATCGGCAAATCAACCGTCGACGCGGCACTTTCTGTTAGAAAAATAGTTAATACCTCCGAGCACAAGTACGTAGTTGGAATCTTTCTAGATATTTCCGGGGCTTTTGATAACGCATGGTGGCCAATGCTACTACTTAAGATAAAAGCTCGTGGTTGCTATAATAATATATTTAATCTTCTTTGTTCGTACTTTTCTAATGGTTCCGCGAAACTTAAACTCGGACATCATTCCGTATCGAAACCTCTTACCATGGGCTGTCCTCAAGGTTCGGTTATCGGTCCTCATTTATGGAATATAGGCTTCGATGATTTCCTCGCGATTCCACTTCCAAGCGGTTGTTCTTTAACTGGTTATGCGGACGATGGCCTTCTGCTCATTCAGTCAAGCACTCGTGCTGGCCTCGAGAATCTGGCTGACACTTGCCTACGATTAATATCTCAGTGGGGCGATCGAAACCGTCTGACGTTTGCACCACAAAAAACATATCAGCTTATTTTAAAAGGTGAACTTAAATCATGGCCTAGTATTAAATTCAATAATGTTCCCGTGAAGAGAAAGCAATCCGTGTGCTATCTTGGTTTAGTCTTAGAGAGGAATTTCACTTTCATAGAACATATAAAAACAGTTGGTGAAAAAGCTAAAAATAACTTTTATGCCCTAACGAGAATATCTAAGTCTACTTGGGGTTTGTCATTTTTAACCTTAAAAACTATTTATGGGGCTACTTACTTGGGTTGTTTGTGCTACGGAGCACCTGTTTGGGCCGATAGGGCCACCATAGGGGCGGCACGGCGTAAATTGCTTCAAAGCCAGCGCTTGGCTTTGTTATTCTTAAGTAAAGCGTATAGGACCGTCAGTACTGAAGCTTTACCGGTACTTGCTGGTGTTCTTCCAGTAGATCTTGAAGTGCAGCGACGTGCTGCAATGTATTTTTCCGCACGGGAGACCACTGACGCTGATTTCCTGCCGCAACGTGACCGTGATAAGATATCTAGATTATTTAAACCCCAGAGCGACGTCTGGGAGGAACTTTTATCCGAATGGCAAAATAGGTGGGATAATTCTCCCAAGGGGCGGCACCTCCACCAGTTCTTCCCATCCGTTCGTGAGCGGCTGGCTAGGACGTGGTTGGAGGTGGATCACTGTGTTGCCCAATTTCTCACGGGACATGGTAACTTTAAAAGTAAATTGTTTTCCTTTAAGCTTGTTCCCTCGCCTTTTTGTCAATGTTCGTCACCTGACTGTGAATATGAACAATCAGCACATCATATTCTTTGGGAGTGTATTCTTTGGCAGAACGAACGCAATATTATGTTGGATACTGTTCAGACTACATCTGGAGTCATTTATTATACGGACCTTGTGGAAACTCGAACAAACTTCCGTGCGTTCAAGCGTTTTTGCCATACCTATTATTGGAATCAAATATAGCAGCTCACAATTTAGGACCCATTAATATTAGTAGTCATTTTTACCCGTGGTGCAAGGCAACTGGGCTTCTCCCAGTTGTAATGTCCCTTTGTGCCTATTGGCCTTGCTTTGTTCTGTCTCCTGCTTGCATGGAGGGAAGTGGAAACATATTTTTCCTACTCCTCCACTATTCTTTTCTGATTAATTTCGTGCAGGATCCAAGACAGGTAAATTCATTCTCCGGGACACGTCGAGCTTCATTGTCTTGGCGCTTTTCTGGTGGTTGCCACTGTTGATTCTGGCTCTCAGGAGTTGCAGTGGTTTGGGAATAGTGTGGTGGGTTTGTCCCAATACCATGTTTTTAATAAAAAAAAGTTTAATGACTTTTAAATAAGCCCCCACGCTGGAGTGATAAAATTCTAGAATGTTGCACGGGAGTCATAACTTTTTTATGGTTGCTTAGGGAAGAGCTTCGACCAAATATTGTGCGATAAGGGATGTAACACTTAACTTGTAAAAACAATAACTAAAAAATCAAAGAATAAAAATATAATTGTCAAACTAGATGCAGCTGAATTTCAGTATTTTACATGGAGCGGTACCGTAGTCGCTGCTGTGTGTATCTGACTTCCACAAGCCATTAACTGGGAAATACAATACCCCTTGATAAGACTAAAATTAAGTGGTTTTCGAAGCACTGAGGAAACTCACTACAAAAGTTGGTCACCCATCCACAGACCAACTTAGACAAGTGGCTTAACCTTGAAGATCAGCTTATTTTTAAGCCATAAAACGATGAAATATATCTGACAAAGCCATATGCTCAAACTACAATGCCTTCCAGAAAAACTTCCAACTTTTTCGTCGTACCTAAATAGCGAATATGAAAAGTGAACCCGAAAAGTTTTTGTACAATGCATGTGTGCTTTGTAACTACTTCCTTTTGCAGCTGAGTTTGTCATAACCGTCTTCTTTATAAACTATTAAAACTCGTACATTTTACCAGTAATTGAAATAAAACGTGCTGTCTAGAAATAAGAGGATAGTTATCACGTTTTATTGAAGTTGATTATTTAGAGTACCTATATCCAAAAATTTACGGATAAAATCAATTAAATCAATTATGAATAAAAACACATTTTGCATATTATGACATTATTAGAGGCAACATTATGCGTCATGTAGAGACGCGAGCTACCTTAATCTGTCACTTTAATATTTTCAACCTTATCACAATAGTAGAAGGTTGGTAAAATTTTACAGATTGAGGTAGGTAGACCTGCTGGCGTCTGTACATAGGGCAGAACAGGCCAATCGTATAATATTTTTCCTTAACAAACTTTTTAATTTCTTCTGTGTCATGGGTGCGTTTATAAACATTAAAACTTACTCGAAACAACTACTTGTAGATCATACAAATATTATTGGTTTCATACGTAATTAATTAAAGCAAATAAAATCTAAAACCCGTATTCAAAACTAGAAAGGCCAGGAATTATCACCAGAATTTCCTTAACCTAGCTTACAACAATGCTTATCTAGGACCGGTGGGACTGGCGGGTACATTTTAAGTCCTTTCAGCTTTAATTTATTAAATGAAAATGCAAATATAAAGGGGAAATCTTTACCGAGATAAACATAATTTTGCACTTATATGTATGTTTTCTTCAACGATATACATATTATGAATTTGTTATGCTCGAATGTAGGAACATGTAGGAATTTTTATTTCACAATAAAAATCCATATGTAGGTAGTTGCTGAAATCCGAAATATCCTACGTCATTTTGTTTTTTTCCTAGTGGTTCACACCAGGCAACGGCACCACAGGCTACCTGTAGGTGTATTCCCATCCAATACCAAGAGCTAATACCATTTGGTATTAGTTTATTTCTGAATATGTTTTCTATTCCCTACGAGTACCACATTTTTTTAAATAAAAAATCTATTACTAACGAATACCAAAACGTGACTTTTTATACGCTCAGCTACACAAATTATATAGCGAAGCGAGCTCGGACAGGTTAGGTGTTAGGTTACTTTAAACCTCGTAAACAGAAATAAGAGCCCCGCGAAGCGAGGCTCCGTCGAGCTGCCTTGGTAGGTTTGGACATAAATGGTATAGCGGGCTTTTTAAGATATCGTCGGTATTCTTTGAAACTGTAGTAGGTCATTTTTACATCTTAATTAAAATCACTCAAGATTTTTTCTGAACCTGACTGTACCTAATTTCTTCAAACTTGTTTTGGTATTGGTTTTGAAATGTGGTACTCGTTGGGAATAGAAACAAAAGTCGGAAATAAACTAATACCAAATGGTATTAGCTCTTGGTATTGGATGGGAATGGATCTACCTGTAAACTGCGGTGACAGCTGCTTCCCACTGACGGTAATACCAGGCCTCACCAAGACCACCTGCCCCATGACTACGGCCCTGCAGGATTCGGGGGTCAAACAGTTGTTACTATGTTGAATCAGTGCGCCGAAGTTCCAGTTCTTTCTGAGTGACCTCGCTCTATCAGAATTCTCTTTGCTTCTGATAGAGATAGATGAGAAAGAGAAAGGTTTTTTGGGTTGAACACGCTAATTTCAGAAACGTATACTGTTTTAAATTGAGAAATTATTTTTCTGTTCGATAGTTCATTGATCGAGGAAGGCAATAGGTTATATTTTAAAATCACGCTATGACCAATAGGAGCTGAAAAACGGGGGAAAGCTATTAATAAAATGATGAAAAATAAAACAAGAACTTGAACTAAATTTCGTATCTAAATACCCAAACACGTTTTCAAATCATATGCAGAAAATATTAAAACGTATAAACGATACAATAACATGAAAACGTTTAAAGTTTTCCCTCATTCTCCCCTTTGTTCTATAAACGTCGCCCCTACGTGTCATTGTTCTCGCGCAATTGACTTCAAGGGTACCTCGGTGTGGCGTGTGTGACTCTTGAGGACAAGCTGAGCTGCTGCTGAGCGGTAGATGAGCAAATAGTGAGGGAAAAATAGTTTGAAGATATCCATACTAATATTACAAAGAATATTTGTATTTTTGGCTCAAAACTACTGGACCGATTTCAATAAAAAATCGTTGAACATTAGAATGCTACATGGTCATTGAGGCTACGAGCGAGGATCTCGGGACTGTCTCATCAGGTAACTGTGACCCTGAAACCTCAAGATCACCGTGGATTTAAATCAGTAGGAGTCTGACATTCCCTCCCATCCCGCCCCGCCCTGGGCGTTAGGACACATTTGATGATTTTACCGCGATAAAAAAAGGATATGAGCGGGCGATAACACTTTCAAAAGTTAGTTTTTAAAAAGTTACCAAAGCCTTGATTGTTTGTTTTTGAATTTAACCATCTTACTATAAAAAGTTAAACATCTGTTATATTGCATCACATTACAGGAGAAATTCCTAGTGTAGGGAAATGGTAGAAAAAATGCATGGAAGTAAAACTGAATTCGGTTGCTAAGAATTTTATCAACCTTTTCAATATTCCACTTTTTTTCTACTGAAAACAAAAATATATAGGTAGTGGTCCCAGTCACGAATCATAGAATAACAGTAAAAGCTTTTCAAAAGAGCCTAGTTCTAAAAGTTTACAAAATGAAATATGCAGTGAAAAAGTGATATCTATTTTCGCGCTCACCTAGCTAAAACGATTTATAGCCTTTTTCATTTTTTGCTGTGTGATGTATTTCATTTTACTCGTATGACATGAAACCATCATGCTTATAAATTACAGTGGCGGGAAATAAAATGAAAAACTGCATATAGATGAGTTATTTTGTTATTCATCGGGCGATAGTCTTCACAAAGAAGTCAATTTTCGGTACAAACAACTCGGTATTGCCGGCAGGTAAACCGGCAAATCTGACAAGTTTCAACCTGTGTCCATTAATTTTTTTATGCGCGTATGTGGGTCTGTTCTGGTACATGGGTCTATTCGGCCTGCACTGATCAGTGCCGAATTCTGTCCGACAAACAAATTTTTTAAGCACCCTTAAACAAAGTAAACGGATACTGAATTTGCTGAAGCCGTATACTGTTGTATTTCTGTTGAATCCCATGTGATAACAATTGGACATAAATCCGGTTTCAGACTGCTACTGATAAATTTCTTGTGGACCAATCCCGATAAAACCGCCTAAACTAGGAAGCGACCCCATGACCCTTTCAACAGTTGAGCCTGGGACTGAGATAATGAGACAAGCGCTTCTGATAATTCTTTGGCAAAACATTCAATAAACGCACGCAACGTCACATGTGTGTGCGTCACAAATCATTTCAACAAAATGAACACAGTATAGTTTACTCAGACTGAATTCGCTCACAAACAATTTTATTGTACTACACTACTAAACGAATTCCGGAAATCGATTTTCGTTCTATTGAAGCTTTCCCTTTACCTCGTTACTGAAACAAAAATAGCAATGAATTCTCAATTGTTTCTGATTTCAAATTCAAAAAGAGAATTCGAAAATTGTAGACTACGATTCGTTGGGCATGATGGTAGTTAATCATGGAGTAGAAAAACTGAATACCGGTTTTTTCTGAAGCCCTTTGTTGTAACATTTTTCTTTTATAATTAAATACCCAACAGTCCAGCTTTGTTGTGAATGAAAAGTTTCGTGAAATATGTTCTACCACAATGCTGGTGCTGGTTTCAACAATAAATAACAACTTGAGGTAGGTGTAAATACGTTGAAACCTCATCCTTGTCCACACGTAATTATTTTCTCAATTTTTTCCATTTTACAAGTTTAAATAACTTAACAAGCTCAAAGCTAACTCGGTGGCCAAGACGAGAGTAACTGAATTAGTTGTACAAAGATTTTATTTATGAGGAAATCCTAATTGCTTTTAAAATGGTGTGCAGTGAGCGCATGTCTCGCCTCTTCCCCCTTTCAACCCCTACTAGTAACAATAAGGGGCGAGACTGGCAGGTAATGAGAGAAACTGGCCAGTTCGTTATTCAAAACTAAAAAAAAAGTTTGGCTGAATAGAAATCACAAATTGTAGCTTTCTGTTGTTTTTTTTTAATTGGTACAAAATGATCGAAACTGTTGTGAGTTTGATAAAAAAACTGAATAATGATAACATTCTACATTTTTTTTTGTATGTTTGTATTCACGGGTCAGATACCAAATATGGTGGTTAGAAAAATGCTGGACTGTAAAGATATTGAACCTTTTTTGATAGTACAAATCTATTTTTGCATTTTTTAGCACGCTTTACGCTTTTTTATTAACCGACTTCAAAAAAAGGAGGAGGTTCTCAATTCGTCGGAATCTTTTTTTTTTTTTATGTATGTTCCCCGATTTCTCCGACCGACCGATTTGGAAAATTTTTCTTTTGTTAAATTAAACCTAGGTAGGTTTATGGAACCTGTACCTGCAGGTGTTGTGGCACTTGCTGTACTTAGCTGTAGACTAAAGCCTCGAACAGACACACGCGATTAATCGCGCTGCGACAACGAGCCAAGCTAATTTCCACTCTAAATGTACTGTGAATGGACCGCGACAAGTCGACCCACGCGATTAATCGTGTGTGTCTGCTCGAGGCTTTAGTCTACAGCTAAGTACAGCAAGTGCCACAACACCTGCAGGTACAGGTTCCATAAACCTACCTAGGTTTAATTCGTTAAGCTTCATAAACTTTTAGTTACGTACTTAACACAAACCACACTCACACATTCTACTTCCAACGCTCTAGAACCACATACTTTATTTACATCTGTCATAAAAAACGCCATTTTATTTTCACTTTGACATCGTAAAAGTGACTTCGTTTCACGTAAAGGTGGGAAAGTGCAGTTCTCTAACAAGAAATGAAAACATTGTCTCTGGCTCTCCCACAATAATAGAAGGTATTTTTAAAAATGGAATTCTCTTTGAACATCTGTGAAAACTTGTGTACTGTATCTGTTCACTTGTTCAGTGTCTCTTTAGCTTGTGAATCTGATGTGTCAATAGTGTTTGAGCAAATAAGATTATTATATAGAGGTATTTTATTGAATTCGCCTTTTGAACTCAATTTCTTTGTGTCTTTTGATTTCTGGAAATAGTTCTTTTTTTGTATTAACTTTGTTTTTTCAAAGCAACGGCGCAAATAAATGAAATGCCGAATTTTTTTATGTAAAAATATTTTTGCATTAAAATTACCTACTAAGAAAATGTTATCAAAGTGTGTAGTAATTTATTATTTAGTTCTTTGATCTACTTTCTAAATAGCTTTTAGTACCCAATTTTAATTAGTGAAATAATGTTCCAAAACTGTAAGACCCGTGTTAAATACTAACTATTCAATCAACAATTATGTTAATTGAATTTTAATAATTTGTTGGTGATTACAATTAAAAAAAAAATGGCCGACTGTGACAGCTGCGGCTAGAGAAATTGACAACAGGCAGAGTGGCGTGGAAAAAACTCATCAGCTCTTACACCATGGCTTTCCAAACCGAACACAGGGAATGTAGAAAATGACAAAGAAGAAGAGAAACGAAAGACGTAACTAAGAAACAAAACACATTTCTAGACACAAGTTTTGAAAAGAAAATAATTTAAGGAACAAATAAAACTGAGCCCAGATGAGACACACATAAAAATTGTCTTGGTATAAGGGATAAAAGAGGCCTACTTAAGTTTGAACAAGAACATCATAACATTTAGAAACGAGTTTACAACTGATCCATCCATCAATACTTGATTGATTGTGTTCAGTTGGTTTTTGTATGCCGTGTACAACTTATTTTTATTAATGATGAATCACATTCTTTATTTTACTTAGGTATATAAATGAAGTCGTTTAAATATATCTGTACGACACGATTCGAGATCATATTGGATATTCTTTTTGTAATTAGCATATTATTTTAAATTTGAACGACAATATTGTTTGTAGATTCACATTTAATTTTCATTATTACTTTTTGTTGTGTTTGTAATGCTCTGTTTATATTTTATTATTTGTTTGCATGTAAAAAAATCGAAATACCCAAAGAGTAAACAAATTGAATTTGTTTGAAGCCGGAGTGGAAGCTAATACTGAGTAAAACATGCTAAAACGGCTCAAAGAAAAATTTGAAAGTTTGAAGAAACAATAACAGACTCGGTTATATACAGGGTGTAATTAGACACATCACAAAGCCGTTAACTACGCATACTGATACTGTACATCTAACTAAGTAGCTTTACGCTAAAATTATCGCTGGGAACCGACTTTTATTTTTAGGTATCAAAAAAAAAATATTGCGCGCAATGTAAAGCAAATGGGTTTCGTGTCGTTGTGTGCGTAGGCGGGCGGCTTGACGCACACAAGCGTATCTATGCTGCAACGCGTGTGATAAGAACGTATCGACGTGCGTGCGTATTTTTTTTAGAAAAGTCGAAAATTCAGGTAATGTTTGTTTGGAAAAAAGTTTTGTAATAATACTTAGAACTCGATTTCGTAAAAAAAAAGTTTAAATAAAAATGCAACTTTGACCTTCAATATCTCGAGTCCCAGGTATGGTCTAAAGGAAAAAAATGATCCAAATAATGGTTAGAATACGTGGCTTTCGGCTTCGTTAAGTGTCTTCTTACACCCGGTAGTAACTTATTTCGGGACCTTTTCTGCTAACGTTTTTCATTCATTTAGTGTTTCTTCTTTAGTTACGCAACTTTTGAAACATACAATAATAAATTCTGATGCGATTCTTAAAATCTGACCATTCCATTTGGGATTAAAAGTGATCTCTCGATAACTAAAATTGAACAAATGATTCGAAAGAGCGCAAAGTTCAATTAAGTTGATGCCTTTTTGGAATAAAGATCACAATTCCATAATTTTATCTTTAACTAATTACAAAGATTGACCCAAAGACCTCAGAACGAGCTCCGATTCATGACACTTCTGGTTTCATAACACAGTCAATTATAAACATACAGAGATATAAAGGCCTACGTTTAACATACAATTGTCGACTCGCTAATAAATTCTGCAAGTCTGTAATTCATTCATACCGAGGTCTGTCGGATTGTCCTGATTAAAATTTAAATTGAATAATATATGAGGTGTGGTTGGGTGAAATGAGAAATACTAAATTTCCAAAATTAATCTGGCAACACGGAAAATTTTGTTTTATTAATGAATTATGTTTTTGTCGTGGGTGTGTAAGTTAGGGTGAGGTTTTTACCCGAACTAGTTTGGATTACAAATATTAATCAGATAATTTATACCACCAAAAGTTTCGAACATTCATACTCGTACATATTACAGCTTTAATTACATGTCTCTAATTACGATGAAGACGAGGGAACAGAAGTACCACTACCTATGTAAGGATTGTAATCCTGATGCGAAAAAAGGCATGAGTTCCTGTATGTACGTTTAATTAATAATAATATTATTAGTCTTTATTCATTTTTTCTTTATTTTACATTTTTAAATATTTCTACATTTCTACATTCATTTAAAAATATAAATAATAGTGGCCCACCGGTAACGGGAACAGAGTCCTAACAATGCGCGCCGTGTCCAGAAGAACTGCTTTGTGAATCAGCCCCTTGATCCAGCTGTCAAACGAGAGCCTCCTTAGATGTTGGTCGAGGCTCTTGGCAATTAAGAGGATAGTATACCGGCTGCCATTTAAAAAAATAGGTCGTTAGAAAAACTAAACTTGTGCTGTCGCTACCACACCTCCCCGATCCCCGATCGTGCGATAGAGAGCGTTGCAGCTCGCGACTGACTATAAGTATTTTATACATGAAATTTGTCTCTCGGGAGAAAACGTTTTTCACATACTAAATCACGACCAATCTCTTATATTCTGGCGTCAATCGTTTCAGCATATTATATTCTAGGTTTGTAGGTTTGCTTTTTTTTTAAAAACTTCTTTATTTTTAAAATACAAAGGTTTTACTTCAATGAAGATTTTGTCATGAAAATAGTAACTCTTAGGCGCCTGTAACTTTCAAACTACACACATCAAAAGTGTCTAGGGATCAACATATATTTTTGCAATAACTTTTCTCCTGATTGATATTAATTAAAATTTTCTTTAAGGATTCATCAAATAAAGTGTTTTCGTTTGTCACAGTAACGATAAACCAAGTCACCTTTGCATTAATAAAGAAATTTGCCATTTTCCTAATAAAGGGATTTTTGACATTTGAACCACTAACACAAAAGTTCGAAAAAAAGACTGAAATACCAGTTTTCTTTAAAATTTTATTGGGTAACTTAAACAATTAATAATCCGTGTTTCTACCGCGAACACTAACAACACAAGAACATCGGTTTGGCATACTCAAAATGAGTTCATCCAAATCACGCTGTGGAATGGCCGCCCATGTTCGTTGCAACAACAAAAAAAGGTCTTCTTGCGACTGGATACCCTCCATATTCGGCAGAGCTCTTCTCTGTAGCATATCCCATGCATGCTCAATCGGATTCAAGTCTGGCGACTGAGCAGGCCAGGGCAGGACATTGATGTTAGCTGCGGCGAGAGTCTGTCTTACAACTCTTGCGGTGTGCGGTCGTGCATTATCATGCATTAACTGAAATAAGGGACCGATTTGCACTTGTAGAGGAACGTCGACGTCTGATACAATCGTCTCAGCATAAATTTGAGCGTTGAGGTTGCCTCTGATCCAAATCAACTCAGTTCTTCCGCCGATCCAAATACCCGCCCATACCATGATGGTTCCACCACTAGGATGGACTTCCTGGCAGGATTTTAATCGCTGTTGGCGTCCAGGGGTTCTCCAGTGTCGTATACGTCTTGTATCCGGTCTCATACCGAAACGAGACTCATCAGAAAAGCACACGAAACGCCATTGTTCTTCTGCCCAATTTCTGTGTTCAAGAGCCCATTGATATCGAATCCTACGATTGTGCATTGCTATAGGTGGTACCCGTAGCGGTCTTCGGGAATGAAGGTTCACTTCATGCAAGCGGTTTCTGACTGTTTGGTCGCTAATTAAGTTCCCTGAAGAGTGATGAAGCCTCACGGCTAACATCATGGCGGTTATTGTTGGAGCTCTTCGAGTTAAGATTTGAATGTATCGGTCTTGTCTCCGTGTGGTGCAGCGATACCGTCCTCCATGGCGCTCAGCCACGGTACCAGTGCTTCGGTAACGTGTCCAAAGTCGACTGATAACACTCTGACTTGTATTCAGAGCTAAAGCCACAGTACGTTGCCGGGAACCAGCTTCTATCATTCCCACGGCTCTGAGCATTTCTTCCCTGCTTAAATGACGTCGCCGCTCCATAATAACGTTGGTTTTAATCAGTAGTAGGGAAACAGTAGCACTAATAATGTCTTCAATGCGTTGTATGTTTTTATAGGGAAAATATTGACAGCTGATTTTCATCTTTTACTCGAATTTGATTCACAGTTCCTGATTCAAATTATGAAATGCACCAAAAAGGATCCATATAAATTTATAAAATCATAAATTTATTACAAAGCCACATCTCAATCTCAAGAAATCCGCATAAAAATGCTTGATCCCTATGTTAGTGTACAATGGAACGCAACCAAATTATTATTTTTTTAGGCGCATGTGGCACCTTTTTCTTAAGGACTTCGTCCTTGTTCCGTTTTTCATGTATTGTCAAATAGTGCAATAAAAGTCTGATATTATAATTAAATAACTTTAATTATTTACCACAATCACGCAGTATATTCCTTCATGGTAGCAGAGCGTGGTTCAGAAGTGGTACAGTTGGAAATATCAGAAAAGTGAATCAACTTCAATCCGTAAAAATTGTTGGTGCAATTTAAATTTGAGGTTAAGAAAATTTTCGATCACAGTTGTAATTGCATATTCTGTTGAAGAACCAGCAAGATGGGTTCAAATATGTTCAATTTAGAGAAACTGATCGGAAGAGAAAACTTCGCGACGTGGAAGTTCAGTATGAAAACATATTTGGAACACGAGGATCTCTGGTGCTGCGTCGAACACGCCGATGACAAACCTGTTGATGCAGCTAAAGATATAAAGGCGAAGTCGAAGCTGATATTGTTGTTGGACCCACAGAATTACGTACATGTTCAGGAATGCAAGACTGCAAAACAAGTATGGGTGAATTTACAAAAGGCTTTTGATGACAATGGCTTAACAAGAAGGGTAGGTCTACTTAAAGATTTGATAAATACTACACTGGAGTCAAGCAATAGCGTTGAAGATTATGTTAGTAAGATTATGAATACTGCACACAAACTGCGCAATATTGGGTTTGATGTCAACGATGAGTGGCTTGGCACTTTAATGTTGGCGGGCTTACCGGACGAATACAAACCTATGATAATGGGATTAGAGAGTTCAGGTATCCAAATAAGTGCTGACTCAGTTAAATCTAAACTCATACAAGAGATTAACACATCAAAGTCAACTGCATTCTACACGAATAGTAAGAAAACTGGAAACAATGCGCAGTCAGAGAAATCAAAGGGACCAAGGTGTTACAACTGTAATAAGCATGGCCATTTTGCCAAAAATTGTAAACAACCCAGGAAACAATCAGCTAAGAAAGGAGAAAGCTCCAGTTTTGTAGCAGCTTTTTCAGCGACTGTCAAAGTGAACTTCAATGATTACAAGTGGTTTCTTGACTCAGGGGCATCCACCCACATGACATGTAGGGAGGATTGGATGTACAATGTCACCGAGCCATCTGTAAAGAGTGTTACTGTAGCCAACAGAGAGCCATTAGCCGTGAAGGGAGTTGGTTGTGTGGATATACACATAAGTCAAGATAATGTGATACAAGTTAACAATGTTTTATACGTTCCAGGGCTAGCTGCCAATCTGCTTTCAGTGAGCACTATTGTAAGCAAGGGATATAAGGTCACTTTCAATAACAAGGGTTGTGAAGTTCAAAATGGAAAAGGTGAGGTGGTATGCACTGCAACATTGAGCAACAAGTTGTATACTATAAATACTAAAGAAGATGCATATTTAGCCTCCAGTTCTCAGAATAGTAACAATACTTACCTGTGGCACCTGCGTATGGGCCATTTGAACATCCCAGATGTAAAGAAGCTACCTAGTTGTGCTGACGGTGTGACTCTGACTCAGGAACAAAGTAATGTCACATGCACTCATTGTATGGAAGGCAGGCAAGCACGGACACCATTCAAAAATGTAGGTTCTAGAGCAACAAGGCCACTAGAATTGATACATTCCGACTTGTGTGGCCCCATGGAGAATACTTCATTTGGCGGTATGAAATATTTTATTACTTACATTGATGACGTCACACGAATGGTCTATGTATATTTTCTAAAAGATAAGTTGAATGTTTTAGAGACATTTAAAGATTTTAAGTTGAAAGTAGAGAATGAATTTAATCATAAGATAACCAAGCTTCGTACTGATAATGGCAGAGAATACTGCAACATTAACTTTGAAAAGTACTTATCTAATCATGGTATAGTTCATCAGACCTCTACTCCGTATACTCCCCAGCAAAACGGCGTGGCAGAAAGAATGACACAATCGAAAACAGATCCGTGTGTCTATTATAATGCAAAGAAGAATACTTTCATAGCCATCTGGGTAGATGATTTAATTCTGTTTACTTCTGAAGAAAGCACAAAAATGTTTTCAAGGAGAAATTAAAACAACACCTTGAAATGAAAGATATTGGTGCAGCTACAGCTGCACACTGGACTGCAGTCAAACGAATCTTCAGATATCTGCAGGGTACCAAAGATATGAAATTGATATACACCAAAGATGGTAATGAGGAAATCACTGGTTATTGTGATGCCGATTGGGCGAGCGATGTGCGCGACAGAAAGTCGTGCACGGGTTACATTTTTTTGTTACAGGGTGGTGCTATTTCTTGGCGTTCTCAGAAGCAGCAGACTGTGGCCCTGTCCACTGCCGAGGCGGAATACATGGCGATGTCTTCGGCGGCGCAGGAGGCGCTGTGGCTCCAACAACTGCATGCTGAACTCGGGCAAGAGCAGAGCAATCCGTTCGTCATTTTCAGTGATAACCAGAGTGCAATTAAATTGTCTAACAATGATTGTTACTTGCCCAGGTCACGACATATTGACATTCGTTATCACTTTCTTAAGGACCATGTTAACAATTTAGCTATAAAGTTTTGTTATGTTAAGGGTGAGGAAATGATTGCAGATAATTTAACTAAGGGCACTACAGCCGAGAAACATTTGTATTGTATTACAAAAATGGGGTTGCGTCCCAAGGGAGGATGTTAGTGTACAATGGAACGCAACCAAATTATTATTTTTTTAGGCGCATGTGGCACCTTTTTCTTAAGGACTTCGTCCTTGTTCCGTTTTTCATGTATTGTCAAATAGTGCAATAAAAGTCTGATATTATAATTAAATAACTTTAATTATTTACCACAATCACGCAGTATATTCCTTCACCCTAGACACTTTTGATGTGTGTATTATAAATTCTGAAAAAATGAAAACCTTAAACCTGGTTTTTTACTGTGTCAGAAGCATTCTAAAAAATCATTGAGATAGGATAACATCTAGGGGCAGGAAAACGTTTTCTCTTTTAGTATGGACGAGCGCTTGGTAGACGATTGTCTTAAGCCATGGGCTGACACGACTATCGGCTACTAATATCATTAGTATTATTACCACTTTATTCGTAGTCAAAGAAGATAACATAAGATTAAAGGCTGAATGTGCAACCGCTAGGCAAAGGTCTCTTCTCTGATTTTTCATTTAATAGTAAAAGTTGTTAAAAATAAAACGATTAAATCACTATTTCGTTGCAAGTGTGTGTTTTTTCTAGCCACTCCCAGTAGCCATTACTTAATGTAACAAAAACAACAGGTCTCAAAATGGTAGTTTAACAGTTCATTCCGACGTTCAGTCCACACTGTAATGTCTGCAATCCATTAAACCAGTGAAATAACAAAACCATTTAATATTGGTTTAAGACTACTAATTGAATTACCACTGAACATATTGCAATTAAACTACTAGTACGAGTATAATACGGAATTTTATTAAAAGGGTAAAATTTTAACTGATTTTCATGAGTAAAAAGTTTTTCGTTAAAACTTAAAACGGTTTTTGAAAAAATAAAGAGAAGTATAAGAGGTATAAGTCTGGAAGATAGTGACATCGTCCGAAAGAGATTCATATAAAACGTTTTTCCACGATACACGATATATGTAGTATTATACATCTTGTTATGTAGGTAGTCTGGAGCAAAGCATTAATTAAAATAAAATACAAGACGCGTCTTTAATACATTTCCTTTTTACCATGTTAAAGTTTTTCAAACAAGTGTCAAGTTTTTAATGAAGTCTAAAGCAGGGAAATTGGATCGTTATTGTGTTACCTAGTTAGAAGCTTCTAAAGCGCAAAGTTATATGCCAATTAGTTCGTATTTATTGTGCAACAATTTATTTACCTTCTGTTATTTTATAACTATCGTCGCTTGTATTTTCTACATTATGCCCTTTATTAAAAAGTACACTGATTTATTCCTTTTGTCAGAAATAAATGAATCATTTTAGAGTACACACTATTTTATGTATCGTGTAATTTTCTTTTTTTTATTATTTTAAAATAAAATGAACTACATCAATAACAGACATAGATAAATCAGTCATTAAAAAAAAAAGTTTTACCTATACATTTTGTAGGAAACAAATTGCTTTATTAATAACCGATGAAAATTTTCTACATTAACCATATTATATTTTTTACCTAAGGCCTATCAGCTATGTCAGAAATATTATACGACACGTCTTTAAATGCTAAATACAAATGGCCATAAAAATACGCATCTGAAGAAGTGACGTCATCATAGCTCGTCCTGTCACGTCCCAGCCCCAATATTGGCTTAATTTGTTTCTTCATCCTTCAGATTGACGTATAAACCATGACTCATGGGAGAATATTATGGGATTATGTCACTTGTAATGTAGATGAAACCATGTATTAACCAATATGTAAACAAATGTTGGCTGATTGTAATCATAGTAAAAATATCGTTAAAGAAAGTAAAGGCAAAGGTCATTCTTTTGATTACTGATTTTCAATGTTTAGCTGTATACGTAGCCTTCTGAGGAAACCAAAAATACCAAAAATTACGAATTTACTATCAAAAAGATAGCCATTTGGGATAGCCAAAGGAAATAATAATTCTAGCTCCAAAGTTTGAGAATGTTAGAAAACACGATTAATTTTAGGCGTTCAGTATCAACATACAACTGTTCAGGAATCCCGAACGTTTAAATAAATTCAAAGAATTCCTCTTATTGTATCTCTATTTCCTAGAAAAGTTTGTATTCAATCTTTGTGCTCTGTCTGTTAAGCCTCCTGCAGACACACGCGATTATTCGCGCGGGGCGACGTGTCGCGATCCATTCGCAGTATTTTTAGAGTGGAAATTAGCTTGGCTCGTTGTCGCAGCGCGATTAATCGCGTGTGTCTGCAGGAGGCTTTATCCAAAGACTTTGATAATATATTTATTTTCAAGTCTTGTTTGAATAACACAAAGTGGATAAATAAATTAAATGAAATTATTTCCTTTCGACGGAATTGATTTCAATTATCCTTTGTTTTCCCATTTCAATAAACGTGTAATTCTTCTGAATTCATTTTTTTAAAAGGGAACATGTATAGCTCTTTTATTATGCAATTTGTTATTTATGTCAGCTGTTCCGTACATTAAATATAACACAAAAAACCGGCCAAGTGCGAGTTGGACTCGCCCATGAAGGGTTCCGTAGTAGCAAGCATAGATTAGGGATATAATTATATTGAGAATAGTCAGTAATACACACAAACAAAAAAATTTTTTTCATAGTGTTTGTATAAATGGCAAAGTTATATTTGCTGTTTTTGAAAATGTACTATATCTCAAAAGTGCTGACTGTATCTCATCCAAACCAATTTTCGTTGGAAGTTTTTGTTGAGGTCTACATTACATATATTTTTTTTAGTGACGGACAGACAGACAGACATACAGACAGACAGACATGACGAATCTATAAGGGTTCCGTTTTTGACATTTGGCTACGGAACCCTAAAAATGGGAAATAGCAGTTCCTTTTTCGTATTTCAGACTTAATGCATTTCAATTTATAGTAATAATGGCTCACTGAATAAGCTATGTTCAATAACCTTGTTTTTATTCTCTGTTTAAAGTCTTTTAAGATTTTCTAAGAAAAGATAAATCAATCGAAAATAATCCTTATTTGTAATTTGTATAAAAACAAAATACAATCAATCGAACAGGATTATTAATTGATGTGGAGAAACAAAACGAAATACGAGCTTTTCAGCAAATGAAAATTACTTACTTAATTACCAATAAATTGGCAAATAAAATTAAGCTGTGAACAACGTTATTTTTTATTTAAATCACAACAAAGAGAGAAACTAATGAAACCACGAGTATTTCATTAAACTAAATATTTAAAAAATATATTAAAAACGTAATTACAAAAAAAAAAAAAAAATTGAATAATGTAAAACTTAGGTAAATTAGAAAGAGAATGTTTTATTAATATTCTCTTTTTATATGACGTTCGGTTTTACGCACGGAAAGCAGATCGTTTATAAACTAGTTTAACATATAGTATACTATTTATCTCGGTTAGACGTTCACGCGGCTAAGTAATGCAGGCAAAAGCTAGTCATCCATTCAAAATTTTGCACAGTCGCAGCTGAATTTAAAGCTTTCTTTCCTCAAAAAAAAAAACGGTTCACGATACGCGACTCAGGCATTAATGCGTATATTATTACTAAACCTAATAAAAAGTAACATGATTATGAACTAAAACAAAAGTAATCCAAAATAATTTTAATGCCATTTTTCAGCCAAAACGCTGAAAAATATCTGCATTTTATTTTATCTAAAAAGGGTACCCCACATTGTTGTTTGTAGACCGAAGTGGCGCGTCGTGTACTGATCCATTACCGAATTTGCCGACATCTACTCATGTTACCGAATGCCAGACAGTTTGCTGTAGTCAAAAGAGGAGTTTAAATTTTAATAAAATACAGGAATATGCAGCCTTTTTATAAATAAGCCATATCATTATGCAGCTATGTTTGTAATAAAAGAGATCAGCACCAGTTTCCCGTCTAATCTGTTTTTTAAATATTAGATTGGGAAATTATAGAATAGGTTCTCCTCTTAGCACTCACCTAGCTCGTTCTGACTTAAGCCCGGCCTATTCCTTCAGTAATTGTTTTTGCGTTTCAGGGCCTAAGAAACCGCGTAGCCCCGGCAGGCTTTTGGCCATATTGCCCTATTTAGATTCGGTAAATTAACTAGGCTAGATCTAGTAATCAGATTATCGGAGTGTCAAAGATCTAGTCTACTATGGAGTGAGATCTTATTCACTTTAACTGCGCTACCTAAAGCAACAAAAACATGCACACTTTTTTGTTTTAGCCTGGTAAAATCATTAAATGAGTCCTCCCACCCCGAGCAGTGTGGGAGGGACTGTCAGACTTGTACTGACTAAAATCTACGGTTTTCTGTCAATAGCCTTTTATGTTCCGGGGTCATGGTAATGAAATAAGTCCCGCGACCCCAAAAAAACATGCACACTTTGGGTTGAAATGGACAAAAATAGGGTAGTCTTTTTAACAAATGTCTTCGTTGATAAAGACTACCCATCTTTTGTTCATTTGAACAAAATTTGATTTTTTCTTAATCACCATAAATAACCGCCATATTCCGCACACAATCGCAACTCTTTATCAACGAAAATACGATTAACGTTCTCGAAATTTCTCTGTTGACATGAAAAACTTCCTAAACTGGAACAGATGACTCCGTGGGTTGTATTCTATCGACCAATTTGTTTTGTTGACGTAAAAAAATCAGATTGTTCCAAGCAATGACTTATTGTTCAATTATTCATGGGTCTATTGGGCAACTTCTTGACAGTTCAAATGTATATGTCAATAAACTTTCTAGAATAAATGTTTCGTTTTCGATCCCAAATAATGATAGCGCGAAAATCTTTTCTATAAGTCAAACTTATTGACTTCACAGGACTGTCGTCAAAGGATACCGTTGTCTGGGCACGGGAAGGAACAGTTTTTAGTCAGTAAGACAATCCCTCCGTTACGTCTAGGGCGGGTGAACTCATTTGATAATCCTTACACACCAAATAAAACATAAACATATAGCGAAAATATAAACGTTCTCGAATCCATTCCTGAACTGTAAAAACAATACCTAATACAACAAAAAAAGAATTACTTAAATTGGACTTGCAGTTCCGGAGAAATGCGAACACAAACTAAATCAGTCGATGCCTACTCTTTACTGTTAGTTGTACCTTCCATCATCAGCTCAGCTACATGAGATGATGATTATCATACGCAAGTACTTAAATTACTTCATAAAATTCGCGAAAAACGATGTGCGGGCCTATAAAATTTGAGGGTTGTACTCGATTTCTCTGGGATCCCATCATCAGATCCTGACCTGATGATCATGGGACCACTTGGGAAGTATACCCTTTCAAACATTAAAACAAAAGAATAATTTTCCAAATCGGTCCAGGCGTCTTCGAGAAATCGGGGAACATACATAAAAAAAGATTCCGACGAATTGAGAACCTCCTCCTTTTTTTGAAGTCGGTTAAAAAGGCAACCAAGGAACTACATCATTCAAATCCAGTTTTAATTTCAAAGTTGCTAAAGTTCAAGAGCAAGGTTGTTATTTCCATCAATTTGCGACAACCCTAACACCTAGTCATCATCGCATCTCATAAATGCTTTAGGCGTCAACAACAGCAATTTTACCAAAACCAACTGTATATTTATGATCCTAAAGTAGATTTTAGTTTATCTCCTCAAAGCGTGTTCATTTCGTGACCCTCAAGTATCACAGTCACAAAATATTCAACAAGCATCGCTGCTAAAGTTAATTGCCATGATAAACAGTTACAGGATCGTTTGCCACTGTCCACAAAAATTTTAGACCCTTCAACATCAGATCTGTACATAAAAATTATGCTCTTGATAAAATAAATAAATGCTGAGCAAACATTTAATATCTTATTCAAAAGGTTTATGGTGACTTTTAAACTGAATAGTCCATTGGTTTAGATGCGTCATGGGTTTTAATGGAATTTAGAGAAATAGTCAGTCTGTTTTCAACGTGGTTGGAGACAGCTTCTAGCAACTACACTCGCGATCAAAACTATGGACTCACTCCAATTCGAAATAGTAACATTTAAATAGTACAATTTTAACAGCCTTACTACAAAAACTTAAACATCTGTTGAACATTTGTCTAAAAAAAGTGCGACTGCAAAACGGACCTTATTTCAACGTCATAATCTGACAATTTTTTAGACAAGTGTTCAACAGACGTTTAAAAGTTTTTGTGGTACGACGGTAAATGTTTAACTGATAACTTTAATTTTTTTGTTTTTGACGGCACGGTTAGCGCAGTGGCTGAGCGATTGGATTGCTGCACTGCGTGTCCCGGGTTCGATTCCCGCATGGAGTAAATATATTATTTGTATGATCTACAAGTAGTTCTTCCGGGTCTAGGCGTTTGTGTATGTGAGTTTATATGTGTTTGTAAACGCATCCACGATACAGGAGAAATTCCTAGTGTGAGGCAAAGTTAATTAAAAAAAAATTATTGAAACCAAATTTAATAAAATCGCGCTTTTATCTAGGGAGCTATCCCGGATCAATCAATTCCAAGTAAGTTCCATACTTTTGCTCGCTAGTGTAGTTTCAACAAGTTGAACCGATAACTGATACATGTTAATAAATCTGGTTGGTCTGAAGGGGGTATTACAACGTCTTAAAACCAGGCCTGTTCCAGTGAGTGAAACGAGATGGCGATAGACGACTTGTATAGTTCTGTCACTTTCACTCGCCGGATTAAGCCTGGTTTTAAGACGTTGTAATACCCCCCCAGGTATCTATTACCATCATCTGTCTAGCCTCTTCACAACTGTTGAAGTTGCTTTCCAGTTTAACAGAATGCAGTTGAATATCAGTATTACATGTATCGACTGCCTATCTGATCTCCACAACCCGTACAGTAATTAGGTATAATACGATACTGGTTCACAGAATTTCGAGTTTCTGACTAACAGTAACGGCTGGCATAGATCTACAAATGAAAGCCAAGACCAACGGATTAACGAGCTCTCTAAAGCACAGACGAAGCTCACTATGATCGATGGTCACCCATCTACAGACCAACTTCGGCAAGCGCGGCTTAATCTTGAAGATGACCTGTGCGGGTATTATTATTGAGGCATGAGCTTCTTCATGCTGCAAAAATAACCTCACATTTTGTTGCATTAAAACCTCTAAACATAAGTACTCTTCCAGTCCGACTAACTGCATAGGGATTTACAGCAATGTATTGCCGTATTCTTTGTAAAGATTCTGCAGTTAGCATCTATCTCTTTCAATGTCGTACTTAAAACTGGGAATAGCTCCGTGGAGATTTTGCAAGACTGAATTGAGTCACCTCGTATAAATGAATAGGAAATGCTGGATTTCCCAGGATCACGACCACACATGTTGTGTTTCACTCAGCTTTGTTTATGTATTCAATCGCCTTTACATTATATTGAAGGCAAGTCGCACAACAACGTTGGACCAGGGAATTTACTTACTAATATTTTGTGGAGGAAAAATTTGTTTATATAGGTATTATTTGTAGATGATAATGGTGGTATTGATCCAATGCTAACTTTTTTTTAGTAAAAAGCTACGTTATTCCTGAGTCGGAAAAAGTAATAGTGCGGGTGGGTGATGGGATGCATCGCAGTGGGTTGGGGGCCAAAAGCTTCACGCGAACAAAGTCACTAGCAGAAACTAGTGTCGCTATAAAGAAACAATTTAAACAATTGAGAAGAAAGCGATAAAACGTCATATCAGGAATCAGCCAATCGTTTTAAGTCCGAAATCAATGATTCAGAAAATCAAATAAGCCAAAAACAGCTAATGAAATAATTTGACGTTATTTCACTCAAAGAAACAATGGAGATCTTATAAAACACGATTGAAGCCCGAATCCAAGGAATTCATTCTAAATTCTATCTAAAAACGATTTTTTCATCAATAAAAAACGGTCCAAAAAATAAGTCATCTAGATAAACAGAAAGATTTTCATCACTATAAAAACGAATGCTATAAATATTTAAATAGCCTGTAGAATACCTATAAGCTAGAAAAAGATAAACATGCCAAAGTTAATTTGCTTGATAAGCATCTGGTGGTAGGTGAGAGGCCATCCGAGACGTTGATCTAATAAGGGGAATAGCGTTAAGTCGACTAACGAGATCGCACCTCACTGCACAAGTTTGAAAAATAATTAAAAATTATACGAAAGAACTACCTTGGAAAAAGGCTAGAGATCTACTAGCTGATGAGGGAGAACAAAAGTATAATGGTAGTTCTAATTGTAGAAAGCACTTCCTCTTGTTAATTGTCCTGTCTGAGATGAGATTTTTAAAATGATTTTACTTTTCCGCTCTGAGAAAGCTTTAAGATTCTGTTATTATTTGGATCCAAGAAAATATAAAGTAAGAATACTCGTAGTAGTTATAAGTTGTAGGATGTGATCGTTTTAAAAACTTCTTTATTTATAACGAACTTTATAACGAGGATGAAAACATAGGGCATACCGTAAGGTTCGTCGAATTATAATGGCAGTTATTGTGACTTATTCACACCACACTTTTACATCATTAAATGCTTTATTTACTTTGTACAAATAATGTTTTGTAGTCCATAGTCTATTGTTCTCTAGGGAATAGCCTATTTCACTTTATGACACCAACGGATTATGTTTAAGATGTTCACGTGGATTGTGGCTTAATGGGGTTAACTTTCGTCTAACACCGCTGCTAAATTTAGATTGACCCTTTTATAAAACATTTAATATAATTTTAAGTGCCCGATTATGCCGCAAATGAGTAAATTCCATTTTTGATGGATAGGTACCTAATGTAAAAAAAATGGTTGTGTACGTTCTGCATTTGAGTAAATCAGACTCGCCATCACCTTCTTGATTGACTATAATTAACCAAAGCATCAAAAGCATGACCTTGACCAAAACACGGATGAGATGGATGAATATAGCAAGGCAACTAAATAGGTGGATGACGATTATTTTCATTTCATTATAGACGGCTGAAAGTTAAAGGATAACCGTTACGCAAAACCGTTAAAAGTAAAAATAATCGGAAGGGATCTACACTCAGCATTCGATGGCTAAATTTTCAAAGAAGAAAGGCGAGAGGTTGACACATATCCCGATACGAAATGATATCTTTTTCAACAAAATATTTATGTTCGTTGTTTTTATTATATAAATATGTACTTAAAGTACCCATAACTACCCAAAAGTGTCGGTTAGAGTAAAATTTTATGTGATAGTCCTAAGTGCCGTGTATTTCTTTCAACATAATCATAAAATCGTGTTTTCTTGTATACGGCCATAATGATAAAAGGTTGCAAAATGAGGTTAATGTAAACCGATTACAATATATTCGGCGATCGAAAGTAAAAAAAGTGAATAAACGCGTTACTAAGAGTAGATTTAGGGAACAGAAATCGGCGTAGAAAAAATAAAGACTAAAGAAAAATGGCCAACCTTTTGGTTATTGAATTTCCTTTTGCACATGCTTTGGAAAAAATACTATTTATAAAGTAGTCTTACATGTGGTTTTTTATGTAGTTATATCAATAAATGAAAAACGCTTTTAGTTATAGAAATGTTATGAATGAATAATGTTGTGATTTTTATGTTACTCTCACATAAAAAATCACAACAATACACATTTTCGAGATTGAGTCCTTGTGATGATGTGAAGGAAATGTTTAATAATTCCTTTTTAACAAAAAAATAAACCGACGAAAGATCGAACTGAAAAGTAAAAAAAAAGTTTTGAGGCGGCGCCAAACAAACAAACATGTTCTTTGATTATTTTAAGCGAAGAATTGAGCTAGGTTGATCTTCTCTGATTGTTTCTTTGGCGCCGCCTCAAAACTTTTTTTTTACTTTTCAATTCGATCTTTCGTCGGTTTAATTTTCTGTTAAAAAGGAATTATTTTTAGCTTTTCAGTTTTATACCATGATTAGAGTATTTAACACATGGAGAAACCCGTCTCCACTTTTGTCATTGTCAACGTAACCGTCACAGTAACGACTGCATTAACTGTTGAGGAGCTCTTTGAACTGAAGTCTGCTCTCTCAGACGCTCAATGACAATTATACCCCAGCTAGATCTAAAGTTCTCATCAAGACTAGTGAAAATAACCCAAACACGATAAAGATGCTGTTAACTGTTGAGGATCTCTTGCTACTGCCTTCTGGCTCCATCCTTAGACTCTCGATGGCAATGATACCCCAGCTAGGGCTAAAGTTCTCATCAAGATGAGTGAAATGAGCCCAAACACGATATAGCAGCTGGTGTTAACAGTTGAGGACCTCTTGGAACTAACTTCACAACATAACAAGGATCTGGAGTTGATGTGATGATAGGGACGACATCATTTTATCTTCTCCAGATCTCTGCTATATAGTGATGTCCTCAGAACTACATAATTACGTTAACTTCATTTCAACAAAATCGGTTCACAACTGAAAATAATTCTGTACGAAAATTGACAGTTAATTCCTTTTTTCTGCCCTTAGAGGCCAATTTCAATTTTGAAATCGGCCTCTAAGGGCAGAAAGAAGAAAATTAAATGGGACCAACTTTAGATTATACGCTTTCTAACAAAAAAAGAATTTTTGAAATCGGACCACGCCAGGAAAAGTTATGCGTGGTCATACATAAAAAAAAAGTACACATGTCGAATTGAGAACCTCCTCCTTTTGTTTTCGTCGGTTAAAAAGATCTTTACAGACACAAAATGTAATAACCAAAATGATGTTTTCTTTGTAACTGGAATGAAGACTATCCACTTGTGTTTAAAAAGAGGAAATTGCTAACGTTAACATTTTTCTCGCCTTATCTTTTTAAAACTCCTCAAAAAATATGAAGGAACTATTAAGCATTTGTTTTAAGTCGTTTAAAGGTTCTTTTAACCTTAAATAACATGTTTATTTATAAAGCCTTTAACATGAAGATAATCTACACATAAACAGTGAAATGGTTAGTATGTGGGTTGTGACCCTTCATGTTTTATCTCTTTTTTTTAAAGCCTCATGTAACATGTTAATTTATTCTTTTATGTTTTAAATTGTCAAAGGTATTTTGAATCGTATATCTATAACACATGTATTTTAGGATAATAACGAATTTTCATATTGTAACTGTTAAGGTTTCGCTTTCACTACAATGGATAACATTCCCAACTCATCAAGAATATTATTCTACAATCCGTTTTCGTATTTAGTTTATTTTTAGTTCAATGAAATTATGATATTCCAGTACCTGTTAAAGCCCTTTTTTTACGTGGTAATATCACCAAATTAGTCCTCTCAACCAGGGCAGGACTGTCAGACTTGTACTGACTAAAATTCTCGGTGTCCTTCAATAGCCCTTTACTTTCCAGAGCCACGGTTATCTGACAAGACAGTTCTGCGACCCCGGCAGGCTTAGGCCCTCTAAAGGGGGCCCCGTCAGCCTGTTGAAGCCTTTCACTTATGTACTTACTCTGTATATGACCAAGACAATGTTTTCCATACATGTGAGTCTTTTATTTTATGTAAATAGTATTCAGATTTCTTTATATAAAGCCTGACAATGCGTTCACAGGGGCACTTTCAAAAGAGCGTGGAGCGTCTCGTAAACGCGCATTTCGAACGCCTAGATGATTTTGAAGTGTGGTTACGCGAGCTTAACGCAATATCAAGAGCCCAATGTGTTCATCTCATCTAAGAACCTACGTAAGTAAGCACATAATGTATTTAAACAATTTTCACCCTTATTTTTACAACAATAGCATTCCGTTCCACACTAAAGCATGTGGTATTCCGTTCCGTTCGGGAAACTTCAACAAATCTTTGTCTTTATGGGCACACAGGGCGAGATAACAGGGATTCCATATATTTATCCAAAGCTCTAGTTGGCCCTCAGAGGCTCTGAGGGAACTAGCTATGTGGAACTAGTGTCAAAGCGAAAGGAATTTAGTAAGAAAACTGGGAGAGACATTGTTGTCTGGCTTCGTAGAGGTTAATAGAAAAGAAAGTGTTGTTACACAAACGTTGCTTGCTATATTACAGAAACTGATAGATGCTTTTGAAAGTGGGTCACTGGACTGTTTTCACAAGTCACCGCAGCCCAGTAACGCAAAGAGCAACGGATGGAACATGTCGGTCTTTTCAGTCGAGTCTGACAGTCCCTTTCAGGATCACGATCATCAACACATTCTGGTGTTGATTACAATTTAAACTCTATGATGTACGTCATCCATTACCAAAACAGCAACTAAAATAATCATGATCATCATCATCTGCTGGGCCGCGGGCGCCTCTTTATGAGAAGGAGTGGTTCATAATCGACCACTCGGGCCCACTACGAGTTGGTAGATATCACAATGTCTACGAATTTTTGTTTAAAAACTTTTATTATTCCTTTAGTTATAAAAAATAAATTTTATTTTAAGTAGGCTTTATCTCTATCATCAAATTCCTCTTAAATAATGTAGGTCTACCTATTTTTTACAGATGGTTACCCAATACAATTAAAGTTAAACCGACCATCATTTTCCATTCGATCTAGTAATAATTTTCTAGAGCATATTTTTCCTTTCTTAGACTATTTTAATGTATATTTTACGTAGTTTTTTTGTAACATTTAAATTAAGTCAAATTGAATTTACTTCTTTTGGACGAACATGACACATTTCACATTATTTCTATTTATGTGTTGTGAACGTCATAAAGTTTAAATTATCGTCAAAAACTAGCAATATCTAAGCAATTTGTGATAACACTATACATTCTACTCATTTATTTGTATTATTTTATTTCTGTTACAACAAAAGAAACCGTGGTAGAGCCGTCACTAGTCTTGTGCTCTACGTAATGTAAACTTATTCATCTAAAATTCCGTTTAATTCATTGAGACCGAATTTCGGTGAGGTAGTTCACCGAAATTCGGTCTCAATGAATTAAACGGAATGATTTATTTTATAAAAGCATATTTAATTTAATTAATTAATTGATATATTTATTTTAATTAATTAAATTAAATATGCTTTTATTAATTAATTTACCAGAATTATAGGTTTTGTGGTCGGAAAAATAAAAGTTTTTTTTTTTTTTTGAGGTTATTCCAAGTTAAATCAAACGGCCAATTCATAAATATTCTTATGAAAGATCTACTGTAATCAAAGGTCTACTAAATTAATTCCGACAAAGCAATCTTTTTAACAAACTTTGTCAAAATCATCGGTCGAGATTCAACCGCGGTACCTAATGTAGTTAGGGGAATCGATGTAACCGCAAAGGCGACGACGAATTGAGCCGTCGAATCGACCAAACCACAAATGGATGCCGTCAACCTCCCTAGGGTTGCCATTTTATCAAATGCAAGCACTTTTTTGTACACAATAAAATATAGGTGATGAGAATTGGATAGGAAGACATGACAGTAAACATTTATTACATGTTGCACTGTAGATTTTAAATAATATTGATTTAGATTTTTGGTCTTACCCGTGTAATTTTGTACACTTTTCTACAAAATATAAATGCGTATTTAGTTCATTTTTGGTTTCAGATTTAAAAATACAGTAAATTCCTCGGAATAACTTAGTGATTCTTTTGTTTAAATGTGGTCAATATTAAACGAGTTCTCCCGCCCTGGGCAGGACGAGAGGGACTGTCAGACTTGCTCGCTGACTAAAATCCACGGTGATCCCTCAATAGCCCTTTAAGTTCCAGGGTCACGGTTGCTTGATGTGATAGCCCCGCGACCCACTTAGTGATACATCATGAAAAGTTTGGCACTTTCACTAAAGAGAATTTATTTAAAATAGTAGGTACGATGGTTTAGGGTTACAGTGAGTTTAGGTTTTAAGTACCTGGGTCGCAGGATTTTTAGTCAGTAAGATTCCAACAGTACCTTCCCGGCCACCCAGCGGGGAGGACTCATTTGATCATGTACAAAACAAAAGGGTTTAACTACCTGTTAGAATATTTTAAAAGGCAATACTTGAACTGGTTCAAAACTTTAGAGTCTAATATTATTACGGTTTTCAATCATTTTACAAAAATTATGTGACCTATTTAATTTATAAGCTGGGGCCACTTATAAGATTCGATGGAAAAAATACGTCTGACCAAAAATGTCAATATTGCGAAAATATAAATCAACGTAGGCACAAATTATGCAGTCGTACAGGGTTCGTGTATCATTCACCTCATCTCATCAATCATCTTCACTCGCTTTCACGGTTCATTCGTTCGTTCACCCCTTCATACCAAAACATATTGAATGATGTAACATTATAACCATTCATTATGAGATTGAGCTTTCGTAAATCTACAATTTGCTGAAATCTGACTGAAAATTATAACATTTATTATACGATACATTAATTATTAATAAAATGCCACGTTAAATTTTCAAATCATACGTTATTATTGTGCTTCCGCACCGATTAAATAAATTAAAAGATTTTATTATTTAATTACAAGCCCAATTAGTGAAACTCAGTCTGGTTATTGACGATGCGAAATTAATGACTATATTCATGCAAGAATTTTTAATTATTACAATTATATTTGCAATCGTTGATTATTTTAATACGTGTGGCTCGATTCATGTTTCCTAACAACATTGTTGAAGTGTTAAATTTAATATGTGGTAATCTAAACCAAACACAAAAAAAAATATCCATGATACAAAATGTACAAACACAAAAAAAATATCCATGATACAAAAACATCTTCTCATCCAGAATTCTAAATAAAATAACTTCCTCAATTCCTTTATTCCCTTGCAAATTGAATCTAATCTAATAGAAATTGAAAATCCCCTATTATCCTGTAACTAAAGTCAATGCAAGATAGGAACACGTATTAAAGATGTTATCACAAGTTGGTAGAATGCAAGCTTTTCCCGAATTCATTGAACAGTAAAATAAGGACCAATCGAAGTGCTGTCACTCCACCTTGAACTTATGATAGCCTAGTATTTTTTTGTAATGTTATTAAATTAGTAGTTAATTACTAAAACAAATTCTTACTACCTTTGTCAATGAATAAGAACGCGATTTCGTCAACTGAACCTTTGAAGTAGGTAAGTACCTTGTAATTTGGGACGAAACGCAACTTCAATAGAAAGTAATAAGGGCCGAATAGAGAATTTTTTAGACTTTGGTTCGAAAATTCGGTCCGAATCGAAATAAATCTTATTTTACCAAACTTGAAATCTCTAACTTGAAATCAGTTGTTATTTTCAGGTTTGGTGAACATTTTCTTGACTGTTATAGTCCCTCCCCGGAATATTGGAGTTCCACTACCTTGGTTTAATCTGCCAGGAGTGTCCATGGGGACCAAACTAATATTGCTACAAGCAGTTTATTGTTTCTTAAGAAAAACATTTTTGTTTTTTTTTTTTTTTCACCAACAAATGTGGGCGTCAGTTCTTTCTGCGTTTGAATATAGTAATAATTCAGTATAATGTGTTCTACTTTTCAGATTATTCATAGTTCAAGAAAATGTAACACAATACTTTCAACTACTTACTTTGTAGTGCAAAAAAAAACTGTTGTGATACATTATGGATAACAAAACACCTCTTAACAATAATGCTTTTAGTACAAGAATGCTTTTCTAAGAATATAATAATGCTTTCAGTAAGTATGAGGAGATTCTGACTATGATCAATTTATAATAATAATAATTTATTTATTTCAGGTCTTTAACCCATATACATTTTAACAGATAATATAATTTTACAACAGTCATGCCTATTACAGATTACAAAATAATGACAGAAATAGAATTTAGAATTATAAATCAAATACAAATATTAAAAATATGTCACAAACTATTACAGATTACAAAACAATTACAGAAATTGAATTTAGAATTATAAATCAAATACAAATTTTAAAAATGTCAAGAAATAATGATTTAATAAATTACTGAAAATGTCAAAATTAAGATCGATAAAATTAAAATGTCACAATATGTTATAAGAAAAATAATCTAAAGATGATAATAAGTGCAGGCACTGGCATGCAGCTGCAGCCATCTCCGTAAGAAAGGAGAATCCCACCGCTCGGACAACACGCTTAGGATTCCGTTCGAACTGCCCCTACAGCGACGTAGAAGCGATGCACTCCTTTTCCGGATTATTCCGTAGAAGTCATCGGTAGTAGCATCAGCGAACATCGCTGATGCGCTACAAAACCGGGGCCGCCCCATCAGAATTCTGAACGCGTTGTTGTACTGGACCCGAAGCGCGTTGTACGCCCGAAGAGTGAAGTTGGTCCACAGGCTGCACGTGTAAAAAGTCTGGCAGTATGCCTTGAACAAGGTTATTTTTACCTGTGAAGAACAGCGTGCAAACCTGCGAGCCAACATGTTGCACCGGACGGACAACGCCCTTCGCTCCCTCTCAATGTCCGCATTGTCAGACAGATCATCAGAGACCCAGTGACCCAGATACTTAAACCGATCTACTTTATTCAAATTTGACCCGCAAAGAGTGACAGGTGGTCCAGTTAAGTAGCTTTTAGTACCAGCTTTGAAGATCATGTATTCACTCTTCTTTGGGTTATATCTAAGCCCATGGGCCTCCGCGTACGTCTCACAAATATTCAAAAGCCTGCGCATCGCAGAAAGAGACGGGCTCAGCAACACCATGTCATCCGCGTAACTTATGTTGTTTATACAAACGCCATCAACAGAACAACCGACTTTAGTGCTGCTGAGCTCCTCGATCAATTGGTTCATATACAGGTTGAAGAGGCGCGGAGAGGTTATTCCGCCCTGCCTCACCCCGCAGTCCAACCTGTATATGTCCGAATGCGACCCTGCCCATCTGACACTATTTTGCTGGTGACTGTACCAATACTCAAATAGTGCTATAATATCATGTGATAACTTCGTCTCGCATCGCAACTTACGCCATAACTTGTCATAATTGACGGTATCGAATGCTTTTGACAGATCTAAGTAGCAAGCGTATACAGGCGTATTCCTGTCTGTGTAGTACTGAACAGTTTGCTTGAGACAGAGGACAGCACTCTCAGTTGAAAGGCCAGGCCTGAAGCCAAATTGAGCGTCGTTCAGAAGTAGGTGCTTTTCCAACTGTTGGTCAAGCA
Organism: Agrotis exclamationis; assembly: GCA_950005045.1. Lineage (NCBI taxonomy): Eukaryota > Metazoa > Arthropoda > Insecta > Lepidoptera > Noctuidae > Agrotis > Agrotis exclamationis. Next base: position 18,241,611 of record OX465427.1, on the reverse strand, counting down.
AACTATCCAGTACCTTACTTATGACTGTTGCTAGCGAGATGGGTCTATAGTTTAAAATATCAGAACAATCACCAGTTTTATTTTTTACAATAGGAACTATGTATGAATCTAAAATCTAACTATGTATGAATCTATTTATGAATGTACAGGTTAAGTATAGTGTGATATAGCAATTAGATGAGTTGAATTTATAAACCGATAGAATTTTATTTTATAATTGACTTTATTTTATGTCGATAGATTTACCTAGATAGTAGAAAGATTTTATTTTAATAATTTACTTCCTTTACAAAACATTCTAATTGATAGATTCCATGAACAAAATACGGGAGCAGTGGTGGCCCAGTGGTATCGGTCCCAACTTATGAGTTGTAGGACGTGGGTTCGAACTCCGCCAGGCGTATTATTTGTGTCATTTATTTAATCACCACTGCTCACAAAACGGTGAAGGAAAACATCGTGAGGAAACCAGCGTGTCCCAGAACTAAAATTTGAAGACATGTGACATCTAACCGGCACTGGGCCTGCGTGGTGGATTATGGCCCACTCCCTCTCACAGAGAGAAGGACTGTGTTCCATTAGTAGGAACATTTTAGGCTGATGATGAATAAATACACAAACCAGTTATCTCCAGACAGAACAAATTGTTCTGAACCCTGTTAAAAACGTTCACTTCAAATTAACTCACAGAACAATTTTCTTAAAGTAAAGGTAAAATTGTAATGTTAACAACAGAACACGTTGCAATCAAATAATCATTTGGATTTTATATTAGAAAAGGTAAATGCGCTATCAGAAATAAATCGACTTGCTCCGGTTTTTCTTAACATGTAAAATAATTTGCAAAAACCCTTCGGGTAAAGCCTATTACAGAACGGTAGACATTAAGGTTACGATAATGTATTCCTTGCTAATGTTTTGTTTTTTTTAGGGGAAACTACGGGAATTGTAATCTTATACATATTGGAATGAGGTTTTGATCTCCACAAGTTGGCTGGATAAGAGTTGCAGCAAGCTAAGTTGTGTGAAATTGGAGAAGCCTGGTCCAGTAATGGACTGTTACAGACTGATGACGAAGATGAGGCTTTTTACAATAACCTTGCTCATTTTCAAACAATTTTTCTTTTGTGAAATCATCAAATGAGTCATCTCACCCATACTGTCACTCGTACTGAATAAAATCCACGTTGATCATTCAATAGCCTTTTATGTTCCAGATTCACGGTTAAAGGGGTCGCGGGACTGTCTTATCAGGTAACCTGGTCCCGGAACCTAAAGGGCACCGAAGAACACCGTGGATTTTTAGTCAGTACAAGTCTGACAGTCCCTCCCGTCCTGCCCTGGGTGCGAGGACTCATTTGATTAATAAACCACTTAAAAAAGGGCCTTGATTAACTGTAAGATAGCCTCGCGACTCCGGTTGTTTTCTTTTTCTATACCTATGAAGTTCAAAAAATCGAATGTATTTTATGTTCAAATTGAGACTTAAAGTCAAGGTATAAGTTTCTTTTAGGGAATAATACCAAAACATTTTTCTTTTGTATGTCTCTTGGTAGGTCTATATATATTCAAACACAAAAATTTTCATACCACAGAATTTGATTTACCAAAATATTCAAAGCGAATCTCTCAATATTTTCGGCAATGATCGTAATTTTATTCTCTGCGGGAATGGCTTGTGAATTTTCATACGTTATAATATAGTACGTTATCTACCATGATACTACAAAAGTACGTGAAAATACTTTGATTTGCGTGTGAATAAATTAATTCGTGACACACCTACATCATAAAATTAGAAAATTATATATCATAAAGATATTACATTTCGTAGTTTTTTTTACAATGAGTTTGCTCTTTACCTCTTTCTAGCCCAGAAGCACAGGTGAGACCTATCATAGCGAGCTCATTCAGAAAGCATTAGAACTCCTGCGCACCGACGGAACACAAACTGTTTGACGCCGGACTCCAACAGAATGGTGGTCACGACCCAGGCGGATGTAGTGAGACCTAATTTTTTAAAATTTAATTTAAATATGGACACTTTTATTATGAGCAGTGGTGGCCCAGTGGTATCGGCTCCGACTTACGAGTTTTAGGTCGTGGGTTAGAACCCAGCCAGACGCATTACTTTGTGTAATTTATTTCAACACCACTGCTCTCAGAACGGTGAAGGAAAACATCGTGAGGAAACCGGCATGTCCTAGAACCAAAAATTCGAAGACAATATGTGGCATCTACCAACCCGCACTGGGCCCGCGTGGTGGATTATGGCCCACTCCCTCTCACAGAGAGGAGGCCTGTGTCCCAGCAGTGGGAACATTATAGGCTGATGATGATGATGGACACTTTTAACTTGCTATATCGTTCTCACATAATGTACCATTTAAAAAAAATGAATGATGTTACAAAGGTTTAGTAATAATTTTGGCGATCTAAAAATAGTGTCCATGGAGTTTCTTGCCCGTTCTTCTCCATAGAGATCTACTCCTTGGAATGGGCATCTACGGTACTTTCACAGTTGTTATGTCTTGTGACTTGGACTGTAGCACCATAATTTTGTAGTATTTAATTATATAATATTTCTTTGCCGTTGACAATCCAAAAGTGACTGTAAATGTACTTGAAATACTTAAATGCTTTGATTTGACCTACTACCGCGCCATTGGAATTATCATAGCTGAGCCCTTATCATGAGTTTTCACTATTTTACTTTACAGCGTCTTTCCAGTATTTACAGCGTTTCTTGTATGGAAAAATGGAACAGCTCCTCTGGTGTACGAAGAAGGAACTAATTTTTTCCATGAAATTAAATATCGAAATTCCAGTTTACTTTACGTCACAATAAGTGAAAACTCATGATAAGACCTCAGGTATCAGAAAGATGTGACCATTAGTTAAGTACAATTAAATCATAGGCGGAGACCTCTCGCGCCCGGCATTGGTCGAGGCCATGCTGCGGGGCGAGACGGAGTGGGAAGCGGTCGCCTCATTCTGCGAAGCAGTTATGCTCGCAAAGGAGGAGGCGGGCCGCGAGAGAGAGAGGACAGCGTCCTCCCTCCGCCCCGGCCGCAGTGGTAGACGCCCACGGCGTCGGACGACGCGGGACGATCTCCGGCCACCGTAGGCGTGGGCATGCGGGCGGCGAGTAATGGGCAACTCGCCGCCCGACCATGGACCATGCCCGGGTCGACGGCGTGTTGTGTTCTACGCGCGCCTCAAAGAGCTGTCAGCAATCTGACGGGGCCCCCCTCTAGAGGGCCAAAGCCTGCCGGGGTCCCGGGACTCATTCCATTACCGTGACCCTGGAACGTAAAGGGCTAATGAAGGACACCGTGGATTTTAGTCAGTACAAGTCTGATAGTCCCTCCCGCCCTGCCCTGGGCGGGAGGACTCATTTGATGATTTTACCACGATAAAAAAAAGTACAATTAAATCGATTAATTTTTTTTTTCTATTGCAGACTGACAAGCGGTAGAAATAATAAAATTATAGAATTTTACTATTGCTAAACTCCACATAGTCATAAAGCTTATATTCATCGAGAAATTCATAACTTGATACGACCCATTATTTAGTCGAGCGTACTTATACGAAATTCTGTAATTACTGTAATTTTGACACAATTATTTTTAAGTGACGGTATATAAACGGTTATTTCTAGCTTATTAAGGCAAGTTAAGCCTCTAAGGGTACTGTGTTCGTAAATTAACGGATTCCATGGAAAATATCAGAGGACGAAATTGATAATATAATTAAAGCTGGGTGTAGAAGTGCGGACGCGTGAAATTGACGCGGCCGTCCGCGGCAGCATGTGCAACTGCCACTATATCATTAAATTCACTGATTAAATTAAATTCAATTTATTTGGTGTTATTTTGAGAGAAGTGAAATTTTAAGCCTTTTACCTGGATTGTTATTGAAATTGATTTAATATTTGAATGAAAATTGACTGTTTTCATTTAATAAATATAAATACGTAGTTTTATTTGGGTTCTGTATAAGTGTATATTTTTACGAAAGTTTACGTGATCTAGTTCATACTGAACAAAATATTTCTATTTATCAGTACCTAACTAATCCTTTATTTGCACAGTTTGATTGACTCTTTACAATCAGATCATCTTGCCCTTTACGTTCCAAGGCCATGGTGTTCTTTTAAGACAGTCCCGCGACCCCTGAAAAATAAACCAACACCAACCAAACCCAATTTTCATGAATAAACTCTATTCTATTTTACAGTTCACATGTCATCTGAAATATTGTCAGATTCGAACCTCGCAGCTTCATAGCACCCTCATATCATTGACATAACTACATTTTGTGACAAGCATCCGATTTGCGCTGATAGACGTTACGTTTCGCGCTCAGCAAAATTTTACTTGTTTGGAAAACTGAAACCGAATTTTCCGTGTATTATACGGAATTACGGACACAATGTAACGAAAAAATGTTGGGTAATTAGGTTATTTATGGTAATGGACGTTTTGTTACCCTTTCACACAAAATCTACTAAACGGATTTCGATCCACAGATAGTTTCTATTTATCTATCTATAGCTTATAGATACCTAGATTAGCACATAAATTACTTTTTGTCTCGGGTGGGCACGGGCAAAGCTAAAACTAGTATGATATAATTTGACTTTGAAATCATGAAAAAAAAGCTATTTTTTTTAAACTCATTTTTTATACATTTTCGTTTTTAGAACATTGGAGACTTAGACCAGTCGAGTTTTAATTAAGTTCTACTATTAAGTAGATAATTATGCCATTAATATTAATAATCTGATTAACTCTCGCACTTAACTATAAATGGTGCCTTCACTTATTATGTTCTATATAAAGTTAAGTATACGCCAGCCACCGCCACCTTTGAACTTACATTAACAAAATGAATGTGTATGTGTATCCTGAATATCTCGTAGGTATACCAAATATTTTTTTGAACCCTCTATACCTAAGTACCACTTAAATTTTTAGCTTTTACTTAGTTTAAGCTCTATCTCATATTATCTTACAAGTACCTGCTATTCTAAAAATATTGTAAATGCGAATGTTTGTGCCTATAGAGATATTTTTTTGAAGTGAACGAGGTAACAGTTTTTTTTTTAGGTGGAAAAATCATCAAATGAGTCCTCCCGCCCTGGGTGGGGCGGAAGGGACTGTCAGACTCTTACAGACTAAAATCCACCCGTGTTCCTTCGGATGCCCTTTACGTTCCGGGGCCACGGCCCCATAAGGGGCCCCGTCGGTGACGCGTGAAACACGACGCGCCACCGACCCGGACCTGGTCCTTGGTCGGACGGCGAGCATACCCATTACTCACCGTCCGCAAGCCCGCTCCGCCGCTGTGCCCTCTGCTATTCAGAGGGACACGCGTTGGAGCGTCCACCCGACAGGCTATTCGCATACGGGCAAAGTTTTTGCCCGCATCCCAGGGTGCACCGTCCCGAAAAACTGGTCTTCCCCCCGGACGTATCTGAGAGGGAACTCCAGTCCACGGGCGCACGTGGAGGTTTCCTGTCTTAGCACCCCGCCTATAGAGATAATTGTTACTCAATCAAGTTGGAGCGACTGAACGTATCTTCATGGGATTTGGGTCGGAGATAGATAATAGTCGTTAAGGAAGAAAATATTGGATACGACTCGATTTACATACGGGCGAAGGCGCTGACAACAGCTAGTAAAAGTCTTAAAGAACAAAACACTGAGGTTGGAATACTCAAGGAAAAAGCTTTTCATCATAGCACGTAGATTAAGGAAACTAAATACTAACAAGATCGAAATATAATTTATTCTTAGTTTTTGGTTCTACTTGGCAGAATGCCGCGCATAAAAAAGCTTTCAATTAAAGTAGTAGGAATTCCTGAAAACCAACACAGTACATTAAAAGCTCAATATATTTATTACATCTATACTTATAATAAATCTGTAGAAGGGTCAATTCTGTACATTGAAAATATTGAAAAAATAAATAGCGGGGGGTGTTGCTGGATCGATACCAAACCCAAATATGTGATTAAAAAAATTTTTGTCTGTCTGTCTGTCTGTCTGCATATGCAGGCATCACGTGAAAACCAACGGTTCGATTTCGATGAAACTTGGTATAATTATACCTTATTATCCTGGGCATAAAATAGGATACTTTTTATCCTGGAAAAATACGTAGAAAAAAAAATCTATAACAAACCCTGTTATGGAACCACTGGCGACACCTATTATCAAGCAAGTAGAACATTACGCCACGCCTGCCTCCATTGATTTCTAAAAAGGTTCCACCACTCACCACTAGATGGCGTTGTGCCTATGACGCGCATTTCTGAATCGCGGTGTTCATAATTGGAATAGCTACACAAGACTCGGCTACTAAGTTTTATTATAAAGTTGAACAGTAATTCAATTCTGTTATTTTTGGTTTAGAGGACCAAAAACCCGTGCTTTTCAGCGCGACCTTTTTGATTACTGTTCCGATCAGTTATTTGTAAATACAAGGTCGGAATTACTATGAAAAAAATACTTACTACAGAACGCGAGCAACAGCAGTAGCTCAATAGATCTCCTTAATTATTATAGGCTTAGCCGTATTTGGGTCCAATAGATATTTATAAGATGTCATTGTCAGAGTTACTCAAAATGGAGAAATAAACCATCCACGCGAAGACCGACATCTGCGCGGACGGAGTCGCGGGCGGAAGCTAGTAACTAATATTTTTATTGTTTAAAGTTGTCCGATCCATCATTCATAGCTGGTTCATTCTCTTCAACCCTTCTCAAGTGGATGTTTGGTGTTGTTCTATAAAAATCATCAATCATAATTCATCACTTCGAATTTCGAAAGGTGTCAATCCATGCTTATTTAATTAAAAAAAAAAAGAAGTGCGTTCCGTTTTTGAATTGTTTGCTGTCACTTGGGTAAGGTTCGAAATTAATTTTCGGGAGAGGGGCAATACCTCAGGCAATACCCACCGTTTTATGTTTCTTTCGATCTGATTTTGTTGTACGTCATATCTTTAATTCGGACAGTAGCGTGAAACCGAAACATACAATCACTAAATCAAGCAATATTCAAAAGCAAGCTTTACTATTTTGGTTAATATAATTTTGTAGAGCAAAATAAAAACACAAACCATTTCTGGTTTAATGACACAAAAAACATGAACTTGTACTAAGACCGAGAAGAAAAGAAGAAGATTGATTTTTTTTTTGCATTTAAAAATATCAAATTAATAACCGTTATTTTAAAGAAAAATATCATTTGAGTTTACAGTTTAAATATCATTTGAGGGTCCAGGACATGATTCTGGACCGGGGGGGTCCAGAATCATGTCCTGGACCCATGGTATCCGTTTGTGCGTCGATATCTCTTAGGTACACCCTGTATTTATATAAAATTAAATTTAATGTCACCATGTTCGTACATGCTAATCTTTGAAACTGTTAAACCGATTTAAATAATTTTTGTGTATAAATGAATAATTGGTTCAGTCTTGATATATACCGTTTTTTGGGCTGATAGCTAGTTAGCGCTCCACAAAGTAAGAGTGGAACGAACCTGAACGTAACGAACTAAGTACTTAAAATTAGGAATTGTGCTCTAACGGTTTTATTTCCAACTTCACTCATCTTTTCATAGTTTTCACTCAACTTTTATTGCGAACTTCATTTTAATTGTCTAGTTTTGCATATTCTTAGAAACTATTTTAATTAATTTCGTACACGTTCCCAACAAGCTGCTTTAGACCACCTACGTGAATAATTAATTTTATAAAAATGTTTTTTCTTTGAGAAAAAATTTCTTGCTTCTTTGCACTTACTGGTCATAGGAAAAGAGATTTTTTTTAGATATTTCGAAGGCTTTCCTTTACATTTTTTTATCGAGAGCAAATCATGTGTGGCTTTCGACACGATTTCTCTTTTGACAGCTCTTCTGCATTTTCATGAAAAAAAAATACTCTTGTGAAGTTTCGAGAAGAAACACACCATTCTTCCACCCTGGAACACAAAGGCCAACTGAAGGAACAAGGTGATTATTTTAAAATATATATACGAGTATATATCTATGGGGAAAGGTTTAAATTGCTTGACTCGCTGTCCGACCATGTACCATGCCCGGGTCGACGGCGCGTTGTGTTCCAGACTCGCCTCAAAGAGTTTCAACATTATGACGGGGCCCCCCTTTAGTGGGTCAAAGCCTGCCGGGGTCGCGTGACTCACGAATTACCGTGACCTCGGCACGTAAAGGGCTATTAAAGGACACGGTGGATTTTAGCCAGTACGAGTCTAACAGTCCCTCCCTCTCTGCCCTGGGTAACCCAGTGCAGAGCGGGAGGGACTCATTTGATGATTTTATCACGCTAAAAAAGGCTTAAATTGCTTAGGAGCATGACGAAAAAGGGTAACAAAAACAACTATTTACTATGAAATTTAATACTATGGTTATGAAACAACTTTCTCCCGTCAATATTTTCCTCAATAGTGTAAGTATAAACTGTCATACCACTGGAAAAATATTTGGTGAGCAACCCCTGTTCCCCTTGTTACCTAACTTATGCGTTTACATACACTTTTTTATTCTAGAGTCGCTGTCATGGCAGTGTTTTATGTTTATATTTTGTTTACTTACTATATATTATTATGTACTGTTTTTTGGGTAAAAATAAACCGCAGATTGAGTTTGGACAAGACTTTGGATGGCAAAATATTGAAATATGATCTAGCTCTGTTGTTTTTTAATCCCCGATGCAAAATGAGGGGTGATATAAATTCGACCGCTATTTGCGTGTTTATCTGTGGCTTCAGAGCTTTTAAACGAGTAAGGGCCGAGTTCGCCGACTCTCATTTAACCAATGTTTGAGTAATCGGCCGATGAATTCTTAAACATCGTTTATACAGCCGGTTAAGTATAAACTGTTCACCACGATTATTATAACCGTGATTATTAAATCGGGCAATCACCATACGCTCAGAGTGAATGAACGAATGATATAAGTCTACTCATTAGCAAAGTCACGTCATTATATTTAGTCAACACGAGTTTTAGTGACATCTTTATTTAACAGCATAAATTACAATGCTTGCAACTTGAGAAGTTCGAAAATGCATTGGGAACGTTATACTAGCCCTCTACTAGCCTGTAGTGTTTAATTTGGATGGATAATAACATCCCGGCGCTGTTACTGTCAATGTCAATTGTATTCACAAACTATTTTTTGTTAGTTTATTTGCACATGTTTTATTCTCGTAGGCATTATTTTGTTGTGTTGTGATTGTGATATCGTGTTCATTGGATACTTGGTCTGAGGTTGTCAAGATAATTAATTGTAAAATTACCTACTACTTGAGAAATGGCGGCTCAGAAGAAAACAAGCAATTTTTTAAGCAATGAGAAGCGCATTTTATCGGAGTTGGTGTTAAAATACCAAGATGTGGTCGAAAATAAGCGCACCGATGCCGCCACGAATTCGTCTAAGTTGAAAGGGTGGATCCATCTACAAGAAGAGTTCAACACTGTCAGTACTTATTGCCATCGAACCTACTCAGTCCTAAACTGTTCCTGGGAAAATATTAAAAGGCAGACCAAAAAAGACCGAGCCGACAGGAAGAAACAGCTATTTAAGACTAGTATGTATAACAACAATTATTCACGTGGTGTATTAGGCATATAGTGTTAGTGGGTCGTTGTGGCGGAGTTATTTGCATTATTCTTTATCTGTGCATGTATTTATTTGTATTTTGTATTATTTTATAAAATAAATAAAATAAGTGAGTAATGTTGCAACTGTTTGGTTAAAATGGATGGTTAAACAGGGTTAAACGATGCTTTTGAGCTCGGTTAAAACAATCGGCTGTTTAAGGGCTGTAAACACTGGTTAGCGTATGGTGAACATTATAAATGATTTAATCAGTTGTTCAAATGATAAACAGCCGTTTTAAAAGTCGGTGAACTCGGCCCTAAGTGAACTGATTTCAAGACGTTTTGTTAATTATCTAATTTTTAGATAACATTTTTTTAAACTATAAAAGATAAAGTTTTAATTTTACATAATAAAATTAAACTTCGATCATTAAAAAAGTTTTTTTTACCCAAAAAAAATCCGTAGAAACGAACTGCCTTGTTATTTTTTCCCAAATATTCTATCTGTAATCTAGATTCCCTTGGAGCCACTCAGACGTACTAATAAAATAGTTCAGAATAGTGCATACGTCACTCGGCATTGTGAACCCTTCGTGTATCGACAGTGACCTACTTCATCCGCTTGAGAGACGAGTAGGTGACACATTATGTCATTCGTTTACATTCACTGATTGGCATAATACTAACTGAATATGTGAGGGGAAATTATTATGCGAGAGGGAATCGAGGCTAAATAATAGAAGCATCACAGGTTGTTCCCTACATATTGTGAGTAAACTTGGACTAATATAATAAATATATAAGACCAAAGCAATGTCAGAGACCTGTGGTGTTCCTCTTTAGCGGCTTAATTAACTTTGACACCAGAGGGTGGGCACCTATCCTCACACAAAAAAGAGAGGAAGACCTACCAAGTTATAGTCCCTCAGAACCTCGGTATTTGTGGCTGTTTGACAGTATAACAGCTACTAAAAGTTGCCTGGACTTGGCTTGGCTTGACAGGGCACAAGCATTTTGCGTTTTGTGTCTACCCGTGTGGTCGCTGCCACAAGTAATAGTTGGCCGAGTAAAGCCTCATTTTGACGATGAAAGAACTTGCATGAGAGTTGCGTTACATTGCGGACTATTGAAGAAAAATGAATTCAGTTGATCAAACAAATACCGCAATGTATTGAAACTTGCATGTAAGTTCTAATGCCTAAATGTGACTTTATGTGCGAAGGCACGTAAGGTTACAGTGCTACCCAGCAACTGGTTGTGGAAGGTCCGAAATTCGGTTTTATCATGTAAAACACTGGTATTTAGACTAGAACTACACCCCAACAAAGTTGAGCAAAAGCTGGACAAATGATAATATGAGAGAGAAATATTCGTAAAGAAAGAATGTTAGTTCAAAATGTTGAGAATTTCAACGTCCTTTTATACCAAGCCTTTTGTTAGGTTAAAGTGAAAATAAAAGTTCTATAAGTATAAACTTGAATATTTTCAAGATGGAGATTTGATGTCAAAAAGGTTTTAGGATTTTAGTGATTCTTAACTAATTGTGAAGAAATGAGAGCTTAGACAAAGTCGTATTCTATTTATTTTGTTGGTATGCGAGCCAGCCTTATTTATTTGTGTTGTTTTTTACTTAAATCGCATTAAAATACTAGAAGTAAGCCTTATGAAGCAAGATTTTCAATAAATTTTGTTTAGCTTGTTTGAAAGGTCCTAAATGACAAATATTGCTAAAATAATAAAGTCAATTCTGTACAAAAACGAACTGCTGCCACTATCACAAGATTTATGCCCTTAAGTGTATCTAAAATACATTTTATGTTTTTTATTTGTGTTGCTGGAGTTTTTTTTTAATCGTGGTAAAATCAATCAAATTTAGTTGTGTTGCTGGACTTAATACAAATTTAAACTTTTTATAAAGCATTATTTATCGACCAAGTTAATGAATTATGAGGGGCCAAAAAGTCCTAAATTGGTCTAAAGTAATGCTGAAAGTTACAATAGGTTTTTTTCATGGTAAAAAAAAGATTTAAGGATAAAGTGATTGCAATGAAATGCTTTCCTTAACTATTAATACGCATCGCAAATTAAAATCAATCATAAGTTAAAAATTCTATTTTGTGGAAAAATGCTTTCAAAGACAAGTTTTCAAGACCCTAAACTAGCCTTTTAGGGCTCGGTAGTAAACAAGGAACCCTTGAAATTAAAGTCTTCATATATCTTTTTGATTCTCATCGTATCGAGTTGGTTTTGGACTGAACGTATTATTTGTGTAAAGATAATTCACACGATACAATATTAATCGAGTTACTACGTTTATCACTTGTGGGGCGACACATTATTCTAGGAAGAAACGACATTATTAAGTTTTGATATGTATCACCAAAACAATAACCGCATATCGAGTTCTAACAACACGTCATATACGAGTACATACCAGGAGTTCATAACCCAATAAAAGTAAACATCCACGTAGTTAAGGAAAATGTTCAAATAAACATTATAAGGTAAGAAACACCGCGTTTTCTCTTACACTATTGACTTTAACTAGATGATTACTTTGGAGAGTATACCTTAGACCCGGTCATGTGGGAAGCAATTAGCGGAGTGTATGTTTTTATGTCTCATTCTATGAGTATCTATTTAAATATGAAAAGGTTAATCTATCTTCTTGTATTGGACTTGAAAATATCAAGTTATAGAAATAATGCATTTATTTTTTGTATTTTTTAAATTTTATTTTATTTTTGTTTAAATTTACATCTTGCGAGATTAAATTTGAAAAATGAAAGCTTTTATTTCCAACTTGATGCTAATAATAACTGCCAAATATACGGATAGCAAGAATAAGTGTTGAAGAGAATTCATTCAGTCATTTAAAACGGATAATTTACTCATTAATGCACTACAGGTTGACTGGTAGATAATGCCTGCGGCATTAATGCCGCAAGGCATTATCTACCAGTCCGCCTTATGTACCACAATTGTACGTGAAAGTTTAAATAAATCGGGTTTTGATATATATAAAGTTTATCCCCAGTGATTACAGTGGGGAAAAATAGTATTGTAATATTTTTTTTAAGTTATAGACGAATTGGTACAGATTGTCACGTCTAAATCAAAAGAACTTGATTGTAGGACGTAATCTCTGGAACTTCTGTATTGATTTTGAAAATTCTTTCACCAGCAGAAATACACGTAATTCCTGAGATACATAGTCTATATTTTATTTCCCGTACCAAGACGGGTCTCTAGTTATTGTAGTTCTTATTTCAGTTTAATGTACAACAATGTTCATAAAATACATTGTCATAAACTTTATAGCCATTTTTTTTTTCTTTCTCGGCAAGCAAGCCTGTGTCTCTAACATACAACGCATTACACTCAGTTTGAATGAAAACCACAGACAACTTACTCAAACATGTCCATGAAAAGAAAATGGCAACCTCAACTTTTCTGCAAGCTTTGTATTTCAAACGTGGTAATTTAAAAGCCTACAAATTATTCAGACTAGACTTAAAACGTCGGTTCAACTAATGGTTACGTAAATTACAAGCATTCTAATAAATTTTACAGAAGTGACTTTCTAAACAGCTGTTTAATCTTAGTTTAATTTATACAAGATAAAACTGACACGGAGAGATAGCGTAGGGACTGGACATCAGATTCATTGTAATAAGGTATTGAAATATTATCATGACCAAGGCCGGCTTATTTATCAGTCAAAGAATCAGCATTGCCATGCAAAGTGGCAATGTTGTGGCCACCATGCCAAAAAGAATTATTTGACGCCCTGTATTTTTTTATTTTCTCCTTTTTAAGAATTTTTACATTCATAATTTATTACTTACATATTTAAGTTAATAGTTAATTTTTGTTTACATTGTAGAATTGTTGTGTGTATTTTCTAATGTTTTTTTAAATGTAATGTGTAAAGACAATTGATGTAAATAAGTAAACAGGCTATGTATGTACCGATAGTAACATGTGGCAGTATTGTAGTTTCTGCCAACCCCGTTAGGAAAAAAACGTGGGGTTTTCTTTTGTATCTGCTAAAATCCGATATGCGCAACTAGTACCTACCCAATCTATCATTACCGGTTTTACTGAACCTCTAAGGAATTCTAAAATGCTTCTAAATCTGTACGTATTCGCAATGATATCATGTTTCATGTAATGTGTATCAATTTGGTGTCAAACGCTCTCTCCGAAGTCTTTCATAACAAATACTGATATTTCCGCGATTGAAATCTGTGTTATACCTACGTTTTATCGAGAAATGAAAACCTTTGGTTTCATGTTTGAACGCTATGATATTAATAATTTTTTTGCTGCCCGATATTGTTTTCTTATGAACAATGTCTTAGAGAATATTAAAAAAAAAATTGGAGTGAAAGGTAAGAAAAATATTGTTGCAGAAAGATTTTTTACGGTTGGTGGTTCTATAAATTCGGCTTCCCAAAAGCATGAAACATTTTATTAATTCTGTATTTAGTTGTGAATTCTTTTTTTTTTGTTTATTAATTTATGTGTAGGTATAAGAAGCTATTATCCTCTTAAAATATTATAGAGTTGTAATCGTAGGTAGCGTAAGTACCAAGAAAAAAAGCAATATGTACTAGTATTTTTGGATGTTTTTCCTGAATAACAGCTATCAAAAAATGTAAAATAAAACCACTTATAAGTATAAGTATATTAAATGAAGTAATCAAAAAGCTTAACCGAAGTTTAAACGTAACTTTTCTAATATTTTCTCGACAATCGCTTTAGTAACGTTTAGAAAACTTTTTTATAGTTTTTCAACTCAGTGTTACCGAGTTTATTAGTTCACAACTCAAAGTAGAGCGTATAAAAGTGAACTTGGAGTCATTAATGAAATAATAATGGAAGTTCGGAGTAATGTTCTTTTGAAGATTACGTTAAGTGTTCCGTAGATTATTATTGTTTCACGCCAAGTTAATCAAAGGTTAGAAGATGGATAAACAGAACTTTTGATTTTTATAAGTTGGACAATGTTCTTTTTAATTTGTTCCTATTTTAAAATTCATTATCAAGTTACAGATTTTGGAAACATTTTAATTATTCAGGAAATATAAGTTGTGAAAATGAAAATGTTACGTTTCTGTAACAGTGTCTTGAAAATGATACAATTTTAGAAGTATCTAAATAAGGGTTTAGTCTACAAGAATTATAAAAGTCAGGCTAGAAAAACTTTTAAAGTAAGCAAGCCACTTCACTTTATGCGCAGAAAATACGAAGAGCTCTATCGTGAAAAGTTTACAAACTTTTATGTACTTATCAATTTTTGTACTTATTGTTTAAACTTTTCCAAGTTTATTGTGTAGGTCTAATTTATGATTGTATGCACAATTTATAACCGCATATTTTAATAATTAAGTTAATTTTTAATGTCAGTTTTACGCTTTGTTTTTACGTTAATGTATGCATTTTTACGACTCTGAATTTGATTATGATTATAATTACTTCCAGAATTTTTTTAAAAAAAAAAAAACTAAAAAAAAAATCCTTATAAATTCAGACTTATTTTTTCTGTTCACTAAATAATTTTTTTTCACTTACCTGAATCGTATGAAGTGTGGTTTCAGCAACGTTTGCAACAGGCAGGCACTACGTCGGCAACAAGTGGTGCTGTGCAGTCGCCCGCCTTGGCGCAGGCTTATATAGCGCGCTAGGCGGCCGCCCTTCCCGCCCACCGCCCTAATCATCACCGGAATGCTACTAACATAGTTTGCATTTCAATTTTAGGCAACCAAATTGTAAAATGACATTAAATTTAATACTTATTTTTCACAAATTTAGACCTTTTTGCGTACACTTTAGGTATTAGGTAATTTAGTTTGGGAAACGGATTTTTCTCTGAAAAACATTCGCGTTTTAAAGTGTATGAGCTTGTATCCCGTATTTTGCGGAGTTGTATTACCTTTTTAATATGTTTAGGTGTAAGTTTAATCGCTGTACATAACTTTTTACAGGTGTAAGCTTTTAGAGCTTTCAAATGAAATGACCAGCGCTTTTTAATTGCAAATTGTGTGGGAAGATATGTTATTTTCTAAGCACAAGCAGAAAGCAGAAACAGTTATAATTCAGTATTTTATTTATTGCCTTAAACATCTTTTTATGTTTTACTTTTTATTTTTATAGACTAACGTAACGTAACAGTAAAATATAAACCTTCCAGTAAAGTTAGTCTATAAAAAGTAAATAAATGTTACGTGTTTCCTTAAAGAATTCCCTTCGGCAACGTTTTATTTTTACGAACAAAATCATAGATTTTCTCTAGTCACTTTAGGACACTGAGAAGATGTTTTTTGTTTAATTAGTCGTTAATGGCTGATCTATAAATAGTTGGAGTACCATTTAATCTATATTAAATGACACCTCCTTGAAAAGGATTACTATCTACTTGATAGTTCATTAATCGTGTTACCTGATTACAACACAATTAATACGGCTTATGTATCTGAAGTACTTTTTTCTATACACATTTAAGGTAAGGCTAAACTTTAATTTTTTTTAAGTGGTATAATCAGCAAATGAATCCTCCCGATGAAAGAATCCCTTCCTGGGAGAAGCGAGTGGAACTGTCAGACTCGTACTGAATAAAATCCATCGTATTTCCTTGATTGTTACAAGGTCTCGGTTACACAGCCTTTGACCCCGGCGGGTGCTTGGCCCTCTAATGGGGACACGGTCAGATTGCCGACAGCTCTTAGAGGTGCGCGTGGAAGACTGCGAGTCGTCGACACGGGCATGGTCCCTGATCGGATGCCGAGCTAGCCACGACTCGACACCTTTTTTCGTCGTAGTAACAGTTAAGAAATCAGGCATTTAAAGATTCAGAACACAATACGCAGGTTGTAAAAGTATTCATTCAAGTAACTAAAGTTCCATTTAAAGTTAAACTTTTTCTTTGAGAGAACTAGTCGTGGCTTCTTTTCTCAGAACAGAGAGTAAGTACAGTAAGTATCTCGGATACTTACTGTCTTTAACTTTAAGGTGTTTATGCTTTTACCCGTTGAACAGACTTTTTACTTTTGGGGTAATAAAATTGTGTAACACAGTTATAATCGCAATTACTGTTATGTGCAGCACTGTTCTTAGCAGTGGAACCAGCAGTGGAACAGAACAAGCTATATATACCTATATATAATGAAAATAAATGACGGGTTGCACTCTGGGAGTGCCGGTAGAAGTGAAAACTTTTTTATAACTGTGTTATATTTTAAAACTGGTGTGTCGTACAGGTGTCAAATCACATTTTTTCATATATGCTCGATAGATGGCGTTGCACGATTAAAATGCAAGCTATGGTTTGCCTCTTCGTCTTACGAATTTTCATTCTACGTGGTTCACGCTAAGAGCGATAGATGGCGCTTATTTAAATTACGTCTTACGCTTTTTCGACCAGGGTCACGTGACCCTGACGCGAGTTTTACATTTTTACCCATTACCAAAAAAGTGTACAACGCCGCTAAAGAAGTTTTACTTCAAAAAACTAAACTGAGGTGTCTGGAAATATTACACCCGGAATTAAGTCTGCAAATAGTACAATCACAGTTGCACAGTAAACTACGTGCTATTTTGCATTTCAGCCAATTTACGATGATTTATTTTCATTGCCAAAATCTATGGCAATGTTTGAGACATTATCTTAATTTGCACACACAATTAAATCTATTTAATGTTAGTTAAGTATTTGCATGTGACTAAAAAGGCGATTTGTTTAATCAGTAGTTAAACTTACTCTTTGTTAAATGTTTAATTTTAAGCATAAAAAATATTATGTAAAAAAAATGCATGGAATATAAACAAAAGTTAGTTTATTGATCAAACGTTTGAACCTGTGTTTTAATGACGGTTCTTTTACAACTTCTAAAGTCTCTGAATAAATATCGTAATGTTTGTAAAAACCTCACTGGGCAGTGGGCAGTGATGTAACCAAATATCAGTAAGTAGTTAATTTACAAAGACAAAAAGATGCCATGATAAATAATGACAAAAAATACGTCAAAAAAGCTTCACTTAAATATGATACTTACACTTGTAGAATCTTATCTGAAATGTGACTTATTTTGGGATTGCCAAATACAGGAGAAATCAACAAAATATGAGCGTGTAACTGACATTGTCTTGATGAGCACGTGACCATTGGATAACTTACAGAAAATATCACGGTGTGTCATATAAATAATATGGAATTATTGTTGTTTTACTGTTATGTTGGAGATAAAATAGTATCATCATCTTCTTGCCCTTATCCTATTTTACTTGTGGTCGGCGCAACACATTTTCTTCATCCATTCTCCCCTGTCCGAAGTCAATTCATCATTCATTTCAATTTCCGTTGAACATACTACCATGTCAGTAACAACCGTATTTTTCTGGTAAGACACTAACTAAAGAGTGGGTAGTGTGACACTTTTTTAGAAAGGTAATGAGACAAGAAAGTTTTGTCTGTAATTTCCCAATCAAATGTAATACATTTATTTTGAAAAATATGCTTTGAAAGACAAGCTTTAAGAAAACTTCAATATATAAACTTTATGAAAATTAATTTTCCAAGCTAGATTGATTAATTTATAACAAACTTGTATTCACTAGATTCAGTCTTTGTATTTTGAACATCAATGTTTGTTCTTGTTAAAATTAACGTATAAAATGACCGTAAAGCAATATATCATCACAGTAATTAAACTGCCTAAGTTATGGGTTTGCGGAGACCGCATATATTAAGACCCGGTTTAAAAAAGTTCTACAATGAAGGTAAGCCAACATCGTTTACTTTAGTGTGGCTAAAGTAAACGATGTTGGCTTAAGACCTTAAATCACCTTTCAAGTTCAGACCGCAAATATGTACTCATAGCCAATCTTCTATGTAAAATCTATCTATTTAAATGAATGGCTGAAATGTATGTACGAGTAAAACGGGGGTGCCCCCCATACTTAGAATTGAAACTCAAAAAAAATTTTTTCACCAAACCCATACGTGTGGGGTATCTTTGAATAGGTCTTTAAAAATGATATTGAGGTTACTAACATCATTTTTTTCTAAACTGAACAGTTTGCGCGAGAGACACTTCCAAAGTGGTAAAAAGTGTGTCCCCCCCCCCGTAACTTCTAAAATAAGAGAATGATAAAACTAAAAAAAATATATAATGTAGACCTCAACCAAAACTACCAACGAAAATTGGTTTGGATGAGATACAGTTAGCAGTTTTTGAGATATAGTAGGTACATTTTCAAAAACCGCAAATATAACTTTGCCATTCATACAAATACTATGAAAAACAAAGTTATTTTTATTGTTTGTGTATATTACTTACTAATCTCAATATAATTATATCTCTAATTTATGCTTGCTGCTACGGAACCCTTCATGGGCGAGTCCAACTCGCACTTGGCCGGTTTTTTTCTTTTTCGTTTCTAATGCGGGTTGATTCCATGCTGGAAAAAAAATGACTTGGTCCTATTCACCCCTCTGCTCCTGTCCCGCAGTTCCGCTGCAGTGCAGTTCTGCCTAGTGCGGTTTCACCTTTAGGGGTGTTCTTGATACTCTTTTGTTCTTGTGTTTGTAAAAAGGTTTGTATTGCAATACACTTGCATACAGCATAAAAACAGATATGCAACATGCAAACAAGCACCACAAAAACATGCAAGCAAGCAAACAGCATTCAAGCAAGCATGCAGCATGCAAGCAAGCACGCAGCATGCAAGCAAGCATGCAGCATGTAAGCAAGCATGTAGCATGCAAGCAAGCTTGCAGCGTGCAAGGAAGCATGCAGCATGCAACAAGCACGCAGCATGCAACAATCAGCAAAAACGCAGCATTCAAGCAAACATGCAACAAGCATTGTTTTTGGGTGGCCCCACGCGAGCTTATCGTCGCAGATGATTTGAACGCTCACCACCGCAGCTTCGGTTTACTGGCCGGCCAGCCTCAGCCGCGGCAGCGGCCGTTCCAACCACCTGCTCCTCAGCTTGCGGGCCACCCCACCCCTCCGCGCCTACGCGATATTAAATTACACTCTAGGGGTAGGGCAGACAAGACTACGTAAAGTCGGCTTTGCAGCATTTCTTTTCCGCCACAAAGTTTTGTAGCACAATATATTGAATTTTTATGACAGTAATTAAATTTTTCGGTAAAATGTCATTTCGGTATGGTGAAAATATGGCACATAAATTATTTGGCAATTGAAATAAGTATAAAAGAGGCTTCGGTCAATAGTAAAAAGTTATTTTGTTAATCGGCGGAACATACTTGGGTAAAATAATACTTATGGCTAATGATACTTCGATGAACTGAAAATATGTCAAATAATGTATATAGCAAAAGAGATGTCGGGTAATAGTTTTCGGTGTAATAAAATTCGAACAAACAAAATTCGGTAAATTGATCGGTTCCCCCTTTCGAACCACAATTGGCGGAGAACCTCCTCCTTTTTTGAAGTTGGTTATAAATAGTTTCAGCAATCGCGCTGTCATAATTATCTAAATTGATACTAGAACGAGCGGTGCGAGCTCGGGACTTAGTTAGGCCCGACTCGGACAGGTTAGTTTAGAATCCAATGTATTAGGTATTTTAAACCACCCAGTAATAGGAGCCCCGCTGAGCGGGCCTCCCATGTGATGAAACTATTTTTTCAATCTATCCCGTTGACAGGAGAAAGGCAGCGGGGTGGTTGTAACCAACCCGTAAGAATATCCCTTTTAAGTTAATTCTGTGTTAGTACCCATGCAAAGCCAGAGCGGGTCGCTAGTAAGTAATAAAAATAATGAACGGCCCACAAATGTTATGTGCTTATAATATGGCAAACTTTTACAACACCATAAGATGACATAGCCAACGGTACCAATATGGGACATTCTCACTATACGTGTGTCCATGAATGAGCTTCACTAATTGTTAGTTCACAAATATGTATAGTTAGTTATCTATTTCATTAGATGTCCCTTACTATTGGAGACGCCTAAAAGTAAAACTGATCAAAATATAAAAAGTTTTTTAACTATCTTTTCTACTCTATCCAAATACCGTCATTTTGTTTTTGGCCGCTGCTTCTGATTGGACACCTTTAAGACTCGCATAGAAAAAATAGGTCTTTGATTGGTTACAGATAATTTAAAGATCGTTATCAAGATAATAACCGAGATAAATTATTAATTACCAGCGTTAGTGGAATAGGTGGACATTTACTGAATCTGCTATTCGTTGATTAATTTCCTAAGTATGTCTTTAAATTATTCAAGTTTCATTCTACTTAAAGAACTTTCTTAATGTAGCTTTGCTTTTAGGTCGCATTCTCACTTGGAACCGTTTGTCCGCGCAGTGGGGCGGAGGTGAAAAGGTAAGAGTCCGCGCCACTCGTCCGCGCGTATAGGCGGTTCTGTGTCGAGATCTGTTTCACCGCCCAACCATGCAGACGAGGGATGTAATGTTGGAGTGATCTTACCCCTCAGCCATTCTTCATTCAGGCCCATTATTTTGAGTTTAAGTAATAGTTTAGTCCGTCATAATCTGATAATACTGCCATTACACAAGGACCAAATTCAAAAAATACTTCCAACAATCAAGTCCAAATTAAGTTTTCAACTTTTTCGAACTGAGCAAAAGAAAATAATCTAAGCGTAAAAGTTTATGGTCTATTTAAAAGTAAATATTCGAAAAAGTTAGATCACAAAAATTTAAGAAATTAAAAACCATTTATGTTCGAAATATGCTCCTATTTTGGAGATTTGCACAAAGGAGTTTAGAACAATTTAATATTGTTTTTGCGTGGGCAAAAGGTGTCTAGCATTTGAGAATACTGTGGCACCTCTAAAGAGGAACGATTTAAATGATAAACGGGATTTAAGGAGCCGCAAATTGCTGGGTATTTGTGAAATTATAGTTGCTGTTAAAGCAGAAATTCTTGACTGATTCTCGCCCTTTTCTGGTTATAATTTGGCACTTATACTTTACTATGTCTTGGTATTTGTTTAGAATAGAATTGGAATAAAAGCTTCTGTATTTTATAGTGCCGAAACTATATACCTAGCTGTAATTAATGGATTTGTCGTTATGCTTTTCAGAAATATGAGTTTGATAATAAAGACCGTTATTTTGCTTTTAATTATATTTTAAAACTATGTTGTTCTCCTGTGAAACCACCTGCTGTCTGTATTTGCGAAGTAATCAATAAATGATATCTAAAAACTTAATAGATAAATGAGGGACGCACAGAACCGAGAATATGACAGGAAAAGGGCGAGGCTTTAACCCAGCAGTACAAAAACTACTTCCAGCTTTTTAAACCACAACCTAATTCTCAAAGAAATGTTTCTCACAAAAACTCGTAGACTCGAGAATATCTAGTAGGGTCTTTCTATTTTTTCTGACCTGACAATAGCGCCGCCGACTATGGGGAGACTGTGAGCAAACAAAAGGAAATATGATTGGTACGAGATGACGATAAGCCACCCACGTGCCAAGTAGACTTGCTGCGGTGTCGGATAACTAAGTTCCGGCACGGCAGACTTCTTATCGTATCAAAGGTGAGAAAATAGAGCATTAGGTATTCTAGTTTGTATGTGAAGAAGTTAATGGTATCGGGCTGGGGCTTACGTGTTTACATGACAGGTGAGAAAAAATATCTTTCTTTGTTGTTAAGTTTTAACGGATACCGTTTTTTAAGCGTGGTAAAATAATTAAATGAGTCCTCCCGCCCAAATCCACGGTTTTCTCCCAATAGCCTTTTACGTTCCAGGGTTATTTAGACTGTCCCACAACCCGCAGTCTCGCGACCTTACACGGATTGATTAAAGCCTCCTGCAGACACACGCGATTATTCGCGCGGGGCGACATGTCGCGGTCCATTCGCAGTATTTTTAGAGTGGAAATTAGCTTGGCTCGTTGTCGCAGCGCGATTCATCGCGTGAGTCTGCAGGAGGCTTAAGTGTGTTTATCCGGATAAAGTTGCTCCGGATTCTGAAGCGCATGATCGCGTTGCAGAACGAATATTATTCTGGTTACTATCAATTAAGGATATTATTTAAAAAAAAATCCTTAGGTTCAACATTTTGGTTTTGAAGATTGAAGACAAACTTTAATGTTAAGTAGGTACCAATAATTCTACGGATCCTTAGTCTGAATTTCAGCGCAGGTATGAATTTCGCATTACATTGAATGCAAAATTCATACCTGCGCTGCGCAACGAAGCATAAATCATAACCAATTTTGGTTTCAATTCTATAGACGGCTCTTTTAGTGCCATAAAGAATAGATCATAGCAGATAGGTACTTGTGAATTTTTGTATTTAAGATTTAATATACTGTGCGCAAAATTTCACCGAAATCCATTCAGTAGTTCCGGCATGAATCCTCTCAAACTTTTGCATTTATAACACTTATATTATGATATTTCCTTATTTTTTGACAATTACACACACAAATCTATTAAAAAACCATCAACCAAATCATAAAATGAATCACACATTTCTTAGCTCGATCATCGATTCGCCCTGAAGCTTTCAAGATGAGGTTTTTAAGTAACACTCTGAATCTGTGATGTAATGCCGACGCCGGCTAGTAATTCACTAAGCCATCAAATGAGATAGGTCAATAAGCCCACAAGTGGATCGCAAAACGTTTAACGATGTTAGACTGTGTAATATAGACTCCTCATGCGGTTTTCTCTTAGAGGTTCCTCACGTAGAGTCATGCTTTAGAAACAGATACTTGCTATGGCAACGAATATCGTGTCGTCGGGCCTTGTATAAGTACAGGATTATTTATTAAGGTATTGTGCTGACTGGATTAAGGAGTGTGTTAGAATATGGGTAAAATGTCTTCAGCAATGCAGGTAGAGGCTAACTTTTCAGATCTTTTGATCGGTGGGTGGAATTCACCTCCTAGCGGTCCCCCACAGGCTACCTGTAACCTGTGGTGATGGCTGAGCGATCCCACAAACGTTTACCGTTCACGTTTTACTGTAGGTATTAAGAGCAGTCACTTTTATATTTCTAACTAAAACTAAAAAGAATGTTAGAAATAGTGCCCCTTTTCGTAACTGAGCCTAATGTGGTTGGAACAGGAGAGGTAGTTTTTTTTTTTTGTTATTAATTAGAGAGGGTCTCTTACGTCAAGTATCAAATTAACCTCAAAGTGTAGGGGAAATACATTCATTATTTTGTATTCCGAGAATGAAATATAATTCAAAATGAACCAAGCTACTACGGAAGGACAGGGAATTCCGCTCTTTTATCAGCTAACAACATGATTAAAGAGGTAATGGCGTAGCACAAACGCGCGATGGTAAAACGTAGCCTGTTGAAAATATTTTTATTTGCATTTCACTATCGCGCGTATCATCATATAAGCGGATTTTCTTTTTGACAAGCAATATAAAATTTAAAAAAAGTCGAAGACGAAGCAACTATGAGATCGATTCTACTTTTTTATTGGTAGATTAATGCACAAAACTTTTTTGTGAGTTTAAATTCGGACGTTACCATATTGTTATAAAATTCCTAAATATTGACCAACTATAATAATTTTCAAATCATTCTAAAAGATCACTAACAGTCTACATTTGGGGTGCTAAGACAGGAAACCTCCACGTGCGCCCGTGGACTGGAGTTCCCTCTCGGATACGTCCGGGGGGAAGACCAGTTTTTCGGGCCGGTGCGCCCTGGGATGCGGGCAAAAACTCTCCTTAGGCACTGTGTGCCTAAGGGGTTTCTTTGCCCGTATGCAAATAGCCTGTCGGGTGGACGCTCCAACGCGTGTCCCTCTGAATAGCAGAGGACACAGCGGCGGAGCGGGCTTGCGGACGGTGAGTAATGGGTATGCTCGCCGTCCGACCAAGGACCAAGCCCGGGTCGGTGGCGCGTCGTGTTTCACGCGTCACCGACGGGGCCCCTTATGGGGCCAAATGCCTGCCGGGGTCGCGGATTTTTCTTAATCCAGGATACCGTGGCCCCGGAACGTAAAGGGCATCCGACGGAACACGGGTGGATTTTAGTCAGTAAGAGTCTGACAGTCCCTCCCGCCCCACCCAGGGCGGGAGGACTCATTTGATGATTTTGCCACCCTAAAAAAAAAAAAAAAAAAAAAAAAAAAAAAAAAAAAAAAAAAAGAGTCTACATTTTCGTCGCACATTCGTGCTAGGCCCAGTGGTCTTTTTTATCTTGTCCGTGTACGCTCTCACTAGCCAGTTCGTCACTTCCATAACATGGCAACATTAACCCTAACCGATTAGCGGTCTATCAGAAGTCCTGTGTTCCCAGGAACCTGATAATGTCAAAATTTTAACATTAACAACAAATCACAGAATCATGACACTTGTCGAGCTACACAGTTTAGCATTTAATAATCGTTATCAGATCGATTATCTGGTACAGTCATTGCCTACATACGTGGAAGCACCGTAGTCTAATTAGTTGGCCAATCATGGCGCTTGTTTGAGGGCCTCTTCAGCTAAATGTCAGTTTTTGTAACTGTGATGACTTGGTGGCGTTTGATTGAGTCAGACAGTCGGGCGCTGGAGTTGATGTTCACGTCACGATAAGAAAAACCTGTACCTACTCTTATGGTGATGACTTATTTTATGGAGTTTACATGCAACTAGATTATCAGCTGTAATTTTATTGCAGTTCATTACTGTTTATATGCATAAATACTACCGGTCCACTAGTTTCCTCTCTCTCTAACTCTGATACCAGTGATGGCTGTAGCCATATAAGTGAGTTATTCTTCCTTTCTTCTTTTTCGTGTGAGATGTATCTCACACCAAAAAGAAGAAAGGAAGAATAACTCACTTGTTGCGGTTCTTTACCTTCTAAATATGACGTGTTTTCTTCTTTAAACCGTGTCAAGCTGGAAAAATGGCAAGCAATATGGAAAATTATATTAAAGAAGATTGTTTTAAAAGATTTACACTGTACTACCCTTGTTTAGGCATGCGAGAAAATCATCGATGAAGTCTTCACACGAAAATGCTAATGCAAAGAAGGAAAATTAGATGACGAGTAATGTAGAAGGCATGTCGTGATGACCTAAAATAAATTGGAATACGGACGGATTTTAAAAAAGCTACATTGAAATCCAACATAAAAAAGAAGCAATTACATTCCAACAACCTAATGCAATCGAAAATGCAGATAAGTTGTGTGTCGTAAACGGAATGGTCGTGATAAATTGTAATAAAATCTGTAATGGGCAGCGCGAGGGTTGTCTCGACAACAATGTGCGACACTTTAGACCGACACGTTTACTGCCTATAAACCCGTTATGACCTGTAACACTGAGGGCTTATGGACTGGGACGTATTTAAATTATTTGTTCATCTGTTGGGATGTGTGGAGATAAGAGAGAAATTGTAATTAAAAGATAGAAAATGACAGAGATACAGTATACCTATTATCTCTATCTCAACCCTTCAATTCATCCAAAGGTTGACTTGAAAAAACAACCAGTCTTTTCAATATACTAGGTACCGCCTATTACGTCATTCTATTTACAACTTCAACATTTATGTACCCAACCCGAGAGGCTCTCAGCTTTAAGGCACACTATGGATAATACTGGTGCCTCCTGACCACCACTGACAGCAATGGCTTCAACTACTATTGGGCTTTGCGCAACTGCGCACATCTCTAAGACGCGGGCC
Source organism: Agrotis exclamationis (assembly GCA_950005045.1). Lineage (NCBI taxonomy): Eukaryota > Metazoa > Arthropoda > Insecta > Lepidoptera > Noctuidae > Agrotis > Agrotis exclamationis. Next base: position 18,215,311 of record OX465427.1, on the reverse strand, counting down.
ACATCATCATTTCAGCCTATTGCAGTCCACTGCTGGACATAGGCCTCTCCCAGAGAGCGCCACAGCGCACGATCTCCAGCTTTTTTCATCCAGCCACTGCCAGCCACCTTCTTCAGGCCATCGGTCCATCTTGCCGGGGGGCGTCCCACCCTACGCTTACCTACACGCGGTCTCCATTCGAGAACCTTCCTACTCCACCTATCGTCGGTTCTGCGGCAGACATGACCAGCCCACTGCCACTTCAGCTTGCTACAGATTTGGACAATATCTGTAACTTTGGTCTTATGCCGTAAGACCTCATTCCGGATTTTATCCCTTAGTGAGACCCCAAGCATAGACCTTTCCATAGCACGCTGCGTGACATGAAGTCGGTGGGCCAGCTTGACTGACATGTTCCACGTTTCGGCTCCATAGGTTAGGACTGGAAGGACGCACTGATTGAACACTCGGCTTTTCAGGCACTGCGGCAGTGGCGACGTGAGGATATGACGCATTTTCCCAAATGCTGCCCAGCCAAGCTGCACTCTTCTGGCAATTTCTCGCTCGAAGTTGTCTCTACCTAGCTGTAATACCTGTCCGAGGTAGATGTCACATAGAAAAGACTTAAGACGAGGACGCGTCGTGGACGTGCGATAAAGTATGAGAGTCGCGCCCGTGCCCCGTCTCTTCTGTGTGTTTTACGTTGCGACGCTTCTATACATTTTGTATGAAAGAGACGCCGAAGAGACATGTCTCTGCCCCGTCTGCGTCTTACGTCTTTTCTATGTGGCCCGCGCCAATGTTTTTTTCAATCAACTCTATACTCAGTACCTACACTGCTGGAAATAGGCATCTTCCAGGCTATTCCACATCGGTGTCTTGTTTACTTACAATGTCAATAATCCACACATATTTCAACCCATCAAGTCGTAAAATAATATAAAATATATCACAAAGTAAATGCTATCTTTTGAAGAGCGATATTTTATTGCTATTTGCGAAATGTTCGTTCCTAGAAACATTATTATTTTGCGGATATATATAAATGTTTAGGTGTTTACTTTAAAGGGATAACCCTTAAGGCTCATCTTATTTCTAAGAAGCTGTCTAGACTTCAGATTTAGGCCCAACAAGCCAGTTTCATGGTACTTAAATCTGACTATAACATAACTGAGAAATGTTGCAGCAAAGCTGTAGATAAGACTGTTAATTTCTATTTGGTAAGGAAAACTTAAAAGAATCTTTCGAGGGGATATATCTCCGATTTCTTAAAAAAATAAAAATAAAGCAGCTGTTATCATCATCAGCCGGAAAATAGTTTCTATTAAATGGCTTCAATTACCACCACGCCGAACGAAAAATACGCGTACCTATTAAAAAAAAGCAGAGCTGTCCCGCGACTGCGTTTAAAATGTTACTTTTCTGTTTATCGTTACTATTTAGAACTTATTTTTTTAATTTTTAATTCACTCTTTGACATGTCAAGTGCTTTTTTTTATACTTTATACGTTTTATTCTTGTGTATTATATTTAGCTACAAACTTTTTTAATCATTTTAATTTACCTTTGTTTCTACAAAGCTCATTCTTGAGGCTATAAAAACGCATTTATTTGTAACAAACACATATTACTTTTTCACGAGGTCTGCAAATAAATGTTTATGAATTTGTTTTTTCAAAGGTGCTATATTCTATTCTCAAAAAAAAGTTATTCACCGATTATTTATTGAGATCTCATTTAGAAACACTCTACAGCGTATACAAAATCAATTGCGTAAAACCAAACTCTACCAAATGACGCGTATAAATTCTTATACACACATAGGTAATATACGCACATTTACAAACATAATAAATACCTACATATACTCAGTTACTTCATCGTCTTCTGTACAAAAGAGACGAAATTCAGGAATCGCACCCCAACGCCAGCGAGTCAATTGAAAACATGCAATACAAAGGCGTTTGGAGATCACAAGTGTGAATTGTTGAGAGCAATTTTTGATTGTCATACGACATTGTGGTATAAGTAAGTTCCTACCAAAGTAGGTAGTATATGTCTGCAACGAACAGCAGGGTTTTCATTCTAAAAGTAAATTTTAATTCCCACCATACATTCAAGTCTTTTTTTTTTTTGAGTGGCATCTCGCAGGTCTACCTAGACACCTAGAGGAGGTTGTGTGCTGCTTAACCGGTAAATCTTGTGGTCCTTTGAGCGTAGGAGAACAGTGTATAAGACGGGGACACGAGGTATGATGGGAAATCACACACCTAAGGCAAACTTAACACAAAACTAACGTAGCAAAAGCGCCAACAGGACGCCATTTCCGTCTGGCCGCTTGCAAATGATGTCCTGATGGCGCTTGCTCTACGTTAGTGTTGTGTTAAGTATGCCTAAAGAGTGTATGTCTCCATTATACCTCGCGATTATTAACGTCCCCGTCTTATACACTGTTCCCCTAAGGACTCCAGCTAGGATATTCAGCTCATTCAGATTGGTTTTAGTGTGCATCCATCTAGGGTACTACTAGCTAAGCACGAAATCCGTATTCTTGGCTGAAAAGACCTCAGAGTCAAGGTCGCAAAGTAAAGTAAACTCTCTTCTAAAAGGTACTAAGGTTAAGGATAGTTTCCAAAGTTTTATTTTTAAAGAACTACGTGTCGAGTGGAAGTGCATTTCATGTACCAACGGAGTTTTATTAGAAAAATCCTCATGACCGTGAAAGTAAGTGTGTGACGAAATGTTTTGTTAAGTTCAGTTTTAGTATTAAAAGCCCTGAAACTTTAGCCTGTTTAGTTTAATAAACACTACGCATTATCACCCACAACATTTTCGTAGGCGTACACGATTTGTACGCCTACGAAAATAATAAGAAACTGTCAGAAGGAAGCTTTTAGTAATCGTTTACTTTTATGCATGCTTAAAATACAACTTTATTGATAGAAGATAAGTCATAATTCACATCGCAGAATATCATATTATGTCTTCCAGTTCTAGGACATACTAGTTTCCTCACACTGTTTCCCTTCATCGTCACAGCCACTATGATATACTTATTAAAAAAAAAACAGCGATATCAACTTGTGTGTTGAGATTAGCGAGTTTAAACAAACATACATACAACTTTATAATAATGATATACTAGTATAAATGTTTCGTATCTTTTTTAAATACACTTATACATTAATTATGTATTTTAAAACTAGGTAATTTAAGTAACACTTACGTAGCTGTAATCTTTGAATGTATTCTAAAATAAATTCATAAGGAGAAACATTAAATAAATGTCATATCAATATTTCCGAAAACTCGGGTCAATTGGCACTATGTCCCTGTATTAAGGGCCAATCGGCCATATTAACTGGATCGGACTGCACTTAATGCCAACTCGAGGACTAATTAATTGAGAGCAACTCTCACTGCCGGTAATTCAGACCCCCAGCGCTACTGAAAATTGTATTAATGCTTCAAATTGATTTAAAAAGTTAGGGAGATTTAGTTTTGCATGAAAATTATAGTTCCTTTTTCACGATAGTATTTTTATACGTTGTAAGCACGGATTTCGCATCATCATTATCATCGAGTGTCATTCATGTTCAGTCAGTCTATAAATAAAGATTTAAAAAAAAGTGGAGCCAACAATTTTTTTTTAAAGGAGAATGAGCAACGGAATAAGGCACTTGGTTGCGCTCCTTTTTGACACTTATACTAGTGAAAATTGGACACAAGTAAGGGTTATTGACATACATGAAAGCAAAGTTAAATACAGGTTGATATTTTGTGGGTTTTTTTCCAAAAAATATTACTTACTCAGGATTTTATTTGAGGTTATATTAGGCGTCAAAACAATATATTACAACATTATATTTAAAAGATTAACCATAGCATGTGTTGCCTCTCTTATTTGGTGATTAGGCAGTGGATGCGATAATAACAAAACACAGTTCACACAGTACGACACATTGTTTAGTATCCAGTATTAGAAATCAATGTAGACGTATAAATTCACTATAACAGCGCACTACAAAAAGAGTCCAATTGCTCGATGTATATCAACGTGGAGGTATCCTAAAACTCTACTCGACACGAATATAAGTTTACTAGCAGAGAAAGGCAAGAAATAGTAGTTCGCCGGTAATAAAGAAATCACAACCAAACAAACACGAAAATCATGAGTTTGACTTTGACAATCAGTGTTGCCAGTATGATTTCCCAAAAAAGGACGGTTGGCTTTCTGAAAAGGTACGGTTTTTAACTTCAAGGAACGGTTGGGCCGAGATTGCTTCTGCAAGAACTAGATCAGTTTTTTTCTTTTTCTAGAATTTTGTAAAAAAGCTATAGTTTACTCATAGTCTACAGCGAAAACAAGTTTTTTGTCAATAAATTATGAAAATAATGTTTTAGGAACTAAGGAAATTCCATGCCAAATGTGTAAGAAAGTTGAAGAAAGTATGAGTCTCATTATTTTCTATTAGTTTCTCGACAGACTGTAATATAATAATAATTTAACTTACCACGAGTTTATAAATAAATAACTTGCTAATACATGCTTGAAGCTCCAATAGTTTGGATATATGTCATTCTGTCTGTAGATATTCTTTGCTTCATTCCAAAATACTTTTTTTTTGTTTTTTTTTGCCCTATGTTGTGAAAAATATATCACTAGTATTGAAAAGGTACGGTCTACACACAGGTACGGTTGTGAGACGATTGTGTGATGAATAGTACGGAAAACCGTACTTTTTGGTACGGTCTGGCAACACTGTTGACAATTGACACCATAGACACATGATTGACATTTCTTGGAATAGTGCTGTGACACATCAGTCATTACGACATCTTAATATAATCGATTATATCTTTACTTTTGTTATAAGACCTCAATATGGGTTATCATAAAATAAATCATATTAGAGTTTATAGAACAGCTGCAACACTAGTACATTTTTTAATTGTTTTACGACTATGTTCTTTGTTTAATCGATCGATTCTGGTAACGTAGCCCTTCACTATACCGGAACAAAAATATAATAGTAAATATTATTAATAATATTGAATATAAAAACCCCACCAATGTTTTAAGTGAATTTATGCTTTTTTTTTTTTTTTTAGGGTGGCAAAATCATCAAATGAGTCCTCCCGCCCTGGGTGGGGCGGGAGGGACTGTCAGACTCTTACTGACTAAAATCCACCCGTGTTCCGTCGGATGCCCTTTACGTTCCGGGGCCACGGTATCCTGGATTAAGAAAAACCCGCGACCCCGGCAGGCATTTGGCCCCATAAGGGGCCCCGTCGGTGACGCGTGAAACACGACACGCCACCGACCCGGGCTTGGTTCTTGGTCGGACGGCGAGCATACCCATTACTCACCGTCCGCAAGCCCGCTCCGCCGCTGTGCCCTCTGCTGTTCAGAGGGACACGCGTTGGAGCGTCCACCCGACAGGCTATTTGCATACGGGCAAAGAAACCCCTTAGGCACACAGTGCCTAAGGAGAGTTTTTGCCCGCATCCCAGGGTGCACCGTCCCGAAAAACTGGTCTTCCCCCCGGACGTATCCGAGAGGGAACTCCAGTCCACGGGCGCACGTGGAGGTTTCCTGTCTTAGCACCCCAAGTGAATTTATGCTAAAACAAATTAAAAATAATAACATTAATTATAGATTTGCTTATGTGATCATACGCCTCAAAAAGCGAAACCATGAGTGCCCATCTCCTTTTCTTGTTTCTTACGACGACGGTACATTTTGGATTGTCACATGAGTCCGGTATCAGATTTATCACGAAAAAAAAAAAAAAAAACACAAATGGAATGGCAGGATATTTCAAACTCCGCTATCCCCTTCTAACCAAACCTGTCTAAGTGGGGTTGCCGCAAGTTCCGAGTTAAGGACTTTCCTCCTTCACTACAATCACAAACAAAGTAATTACATACAATTTCTTATCAACCTACCCTAGTATAACGTGACTAATTTGTAAAGGATATGTGTCACCACATAAACCCACACTCGTCTCAATTCCGATTGACAAAGGTCTCAGTTTACGAGCCATAAACCGCGTGAGCTCATGCCAATAAGTAATCACTCTTAGGTACGTCTTACAGCTATCAATGCTGTGTAAACTGTGATTAGGATTTGGACTAAGTGGAACGAAATGAGAAAAGAACTAATCTACACATATTAGTCAAAATAAACTTAATTACTAAATACAACGAATCAAAGAATTACATTTTTATTCCGCACATGACCTGCAATAAATTGTTTATCATCCCTTTCCACAAATTAAACCTGGTTCTGTGAAATTATTATGCGGTTCAATACTTCATCCTATGAAATCAACTTTGAAAATGGTTATCTAGATGTTTTATTATCCAGCGTACATTGCTCTGATTAAGAACTGTGCCATTTATAGTATATAGTAGATAATAGAGGTGCGAAAACACAACCCGTCTTACAACCATCACTGGGACTCCACACCTAAAAGCCTGTGTGCTAATTTATCATGACAAGAACAAAAATTCACTTAAGGCGATGACAAGAGCTAATGTACCTCTCGCTCGCACGTTTCGACATTTTGAAAGATATAAAATCACTGATCCCATTTTTGAAAAATTGCAATCAACCATTTTGTGTGCAATCACATTGCACAGTTTAGTAAAAAAAAAAAACATTTTAATCGATACAAGTTTACCTACTCAAAAGTTTGCTTTACTAGTTTTAGTACTTAAGTTAAAATCGATTAAAATGTTTTTTTTTACTAAACTGTGCAATGTGATTGCACACAAAATGGGTGATTGCAATTTTTCAAAAATGGGATCAGTGATTTTATATCTTTCAAAATGTCGAAACGTGCGAGCGAGAGGTACATTAGCTCTTATCATCGCCTTAATAAGTATATTGACCTGAAAAACAAGTAAACATTATCATAATGCCTAGGTGTTTTGAGGTCGGCTTCCAGTCCAACCTCATAATAGCTGAATATCAGTATTTTATCTGGAACAACTGCTTTTCTTCCACAACTCGGTGAGTGAGTATTACTATACCCTTTGAACTAAGACTTAAGAGTTAAGACTGGTTGTAAGAATTTCGAGCATCTTACCAACAGTAACGACTGACAAAGTTTTAGCAGCAACGGCTTTAATGTGCTTTCCAAACCACGGGAGAAACTCGCTATATAAGATGGCCCTAGGTGGTCACCCGTCCAGAGACCAACCTCAGCATACGCAGCTTAAGCCTGTGGTTGTCATAATTTAGTCATTATTTATTCTGTAACTTGAAAACATCACTCTTCAATTAATTAAGAAGCGTTGATAATTATCAATTATATTATCGTTATAATAATGGTCGAATTTTGTGGAGTAATTTTGGGGTCGGCCGGTTTGATAAAACGTATTCAAAACTGCCGGAATCCTGTCATATTTGATGTTCTCTACAAAGCCAATAAATTAATTGTTTTTTTGGAGTAATTGGTTCAGGCCGTTTCAATCTGACCTGTCTATTGCCGAAGTGTAAAAGTCGTGACCTTCATTTTATTTGGATAGAGGCTTCGAAAAGGGAATAGGACTTTTTATGTAAAATCATATACTTTCAGCATTCAAGTCTTTAGTTTTGGATCGATAGATAAATTAACTATTTTACAGTATTACTTATTCTAATGGTAGAATGATGATTTTATCGCTGATGGCACGAGCTTCCATACTATTTTTGAAAGTTTGGAAGCAGAAAGAGCTTTACAATAAACAAAATCAGCCACTCAGTCCTTTACTTATCTTAAAATACTGCCGGCTTTTGTTTATTTTCAGCAGTGTTCCCGTCTAAAAACTCATCTTTGCCAATTTTAACCCTTCAACAGATTACTAGCATCAATCTCAAAAGTGATGCAACAACAAAATGTATTTAAATTTTTATTTTCTCTTAATCATTACAAATGGTTGTGATATTTCAGCCGTAAGTGCGGGTTGAATGGGCAGCTAATGAACCCTATTATTTTGATTCGCGAAACATGACGATTTATAGGAGTCCCGAGAGGCTTATCAATCTAAATGACAGAAATCAAATGCGTCTGTTGCTTTTCTAGCTTTTTTTTTTTTTTTTTTAGCGTGGTAAAATCATCAAATGAGTCCTCCCACCCCGGGCAGGGTGGTAGGGACTGTCAGACTTGTACTGACTAAAATCCACGGTGTCCTTCAATAGCCTTTTATGTTCCGGGGTCACGGTAATGAGATAAGTCCCGCGACCCCGGCAGGCTTTGGCCCTCTTGGGCGGGGCCCCGTCATCGTGCTGACGCTCTTTGAGGCGCGCGTGGAACACAACGCGCCGTCGACCCGGGCATGGTCCATGTCCGGGCGGCGAGTTGCCCTTTACTCGCCGCCCGCATGCCCGCGCCTACGGTGGCCGGAGATCGTCTTGCGACGTCCGACGCCGTGGGCGTCTACCATTGCGGGTGGGGCGGAGGGAGGACGCTGTCCTCTCTCTCTCACGGCCCGCCTCCTCCTTAACGAGCATTACTGCTTCGCAGAAGGAGGCGACCGCTTCCCACTCCGTCTCGCCCCGCAGCATGGCCTCGACCAATGCCGGGCGCGAGAGGTCTCCGCCTATCGCTGCCGTGAGGACACGGCGGTGCTCTGCCCAAGCGGGGCAGTCTTGCACCGTATGCTCTACTGTGTCCTCCGGGCGATCTTCGCAATGGTGACACCCCGGCGTTTCGAGTCAGTAAAATGACATTTCCAATGTTCCTGGTTTGTTTCATTTTGTATGTATCAGTGACAGTTGCACTTGTCATTTTACTGACTCGAATTAATAATCAAACTATAGTATAGTTGAGCTCTTGGAGTTCCACATCAGGTGTTCCAGATCTTCAAATTTATTCTCTCAGCAGAAAATACTCATCACGTGGAACAATTTTTGCAATGGCACCTTTTTTGTATCTCTTACAGTTTAGCTGGTCTGTTGCGGTTCTGCACCAGGTGTTCAAGATTTCAAGATAAATTATAGCCTATATGTTGGCCAGATTTAATACCTATACAACAAAAAAAGAATCATTCAAATCCGTCCAGTACTTTTTGAGTTTATCCCGGACATACATACAGACAAACAGACAAACAGATAAACAGACAAACAGACAAAAATTCACACTCCAGGTATTCTTTTAAAAAATATTTAATGTACAGTTTTCACTTTCCTACCATTTTATTATATGTATATAGATTAGTAGGATCATACTATACGCCACACGCAGAGAAATGTATACGAGAACTTCTGGTTGCAACCGTGACAGCAAGACTCACTAGTTGACTTTACAACATTTCTAGTAATAAATACTAAGTTCTTGTTATCGCTACTACTTAGTATTTATTACTAGAAATGTTGTAAAGTCAACTAGTGAGTCTTGCTGTCACGATTGCAACCAGAAGTTCTCGTATAGGTAGCCAGACATTTCTCCACGTGCAGTGTTTTAAACAAACAATTTCTAAGAATGATGTACCTACATTTCTTTTAAAAAGCATTTTCAATTTCCAAATACGATTTCAATTGTTATTCTGTCGCTCGGCATAAAAGTCATACGCTGACGAGGGTTGTATTTAATTATGGCGTCAGTTCTATTTGAAAATTCCGATTATTCCGATTGCGAAATGACTATATTTTAAATTATTATTATGATTGGTGTGTGTTGCCAGTGATAACATATGGCTCTGGTTCTAAACGTGGTCTCTGACTGCTGGCCTTTTAGAGAGACTAAGAATCACTCAACGAGCAATGGAAAGAGCTATGCTCGGAGTTTCTTTGCGGGATAAAATCCGGAACATGGATATTCGGCGAAGAACCAGAGTCACCGACATAGCTCATAAAATTTGCAACTTGAAGTGGCAATGGGCAGGCCACATCGCTCGTAGAACTGACAACCGATGGGGAAGAAAAGTTCTCGAGTGGCGACCACGGAACGAGGACGCAGAGTAGGTAGGCCTCCCACTAGGTGGACCGACGACATCGTGAGGGTCGCGGGCAACCGATGGATGCAAGTGGCGAATTGTCGTTTGGCGTGGTGGTCTAAGGGGGAGGCCTATGTTCAGCAGTGGACGTCTTCCGGCTGATGATGATGATTATGATTGGTTGTTGTTTTAGCTTACTTCATTGGAGTAATTGGCCATAATATCTGTTACATTCCACTCATTTCATTTCTTTTACTTAAAATTAACACTAGTTAAAATGTTAATTGATTAGGTACTAATATTTTTACTTACTTACCTTCTTAGAAACACCTTCCATCTAAAAATCCTTAAAGTGCCCCACTTTAAGGATTTTTCTTTCTGTAGTCTTGACAGCGTTAATTGTAATTAATAAATTCTATTAACATCCGCAGAGAAAACGCTGTCACCTTTTTAAAACGTGAAATTCTTTCTAATTTCACAAATATGATTGTCACTGAAGTGTATAATTATAAAATATCATAATAAAAAAAAGAAAAACGTGGATTTACATTTCATTGAAACACATATTTTAATTCTTTTATACTTTAGAGAAAACAACTACTATAACTTACTGTAAATGAAAATTTAAAAACCCTTGAGTATTCAGTTTACTTACCTTATAACGAAGGAAACTTACAGGTCTCTTGCATTTAAATGCATGTATTTAACTTTATTTTTGTATGTTGTATTCTTCGAATAGAATATGGTCCAATTTCATAGAATAAAATAGTTTTTTTTTAGGATAATTCCAACGCACTATTTCCAAACCACTGCAACTCCTGAAAGCCAGAATCAACAGTGGTGATCACCAAAAATGCGCCGAGACAATGAAGCTCGACGTGTCCCGGAGAATAATAATAATAACGAAATTATTATTATTTATAAATTAAACTGTTCATAAATAAATCATTCATTCCTGCAACGAAATTAATCAGAAAATAATCACGGAGGAGCAGGAAAAGAAACGAATAAGATTCCTTAAGGTGACACCATCTGTTCATTGATATACCTTTATTGATACTTATTACGGATTCATCCCACAGCTGGGCAAAGGCCTCTCCTCATGTCCTCCAGTTTCCGCTATCTAGGGCCAAAGTGGACCACTGATCGTTGGTTTTGTCAAGCTCGTCCCGCCATCTTCTACGAGGTCTGCCGCGACGCCTTCTGGCTGTGTCAGGGCTCCACAAAGTGGTTATTTAATATTGAAGCCCACAGTTCATTGGACATGCGGCAGACGTGGCCGGCCCAGGCCCATTTTAGTGTAGTAAATATATAACATTTCTACTGCTAGAACAAAGTGAGAGGAATGGACTGTAATTATGCCAACACAACGGCCAAGTGAGAATGTCTAAATTATGTCTTCAAGTTTTTCGGTTTCCTGACGATGTCTTCATACACGATTTGTGAGCAGTCGTGATGAAATAATACCTGACTTCCACTTCCAATTCGACGAAAGTGTCGAGATTGAATATTGAAAAACTGACCGAGATTTCTCGAGATTCGAGAACTCGCGAGATCGAAATTGAATGTTTCAACTTACTGCTTAGGCGCTCTCATTAGTCATAACCGTTTTCGTTAGACCATCAATTTTGTTCACTTACATTAATGACTTAATGACTCACCATGAACATAATCAGTTATTAAATTGTGGTTTTATTATTCAAAGCCACGACTACCGCAGACTGCAACATATGTTCGGGAACTTCCGGTTTAATTCAATCAGAAAACTAGGTATTATTGAAAATAATGACAGGTAAGCAGAAACTCGCAGGCATGTTGAAGGCGAGTACTGGGTGACTCGCAGTCCGATCATGGACCATGCTCGGGTCGATGAGCTGAACATGAGGTGTCAGCAACCTGACGGGGCCTCCATAGGGTCAAAACCTGCCGAGGTCTGTCTCATCAGGTGTTCTTAATCGTTTTGTTACTCGTTATTCCGTAAACAATTTTGTAGTTAACAAGAACTGTCAAATAATAACAAACATATTGTTACAACTAAGTTAGCAAATATTTTTCCTGTTAAAATAGAGGATAAATAAGATTTATATATCACATTATTTTGTGCTGTTTATAGGGAATCTGTAAAATTCTCAAAAATAAAGGTCCGTACACACATACGGTTTTGTATACCTAATTTTTATAAAACATCATGATGTTTATTGAAGTTGATGTTAAAAAAAAAACACCCAACTATTTAATTATTAGCCTTTTTTTATTACAAGGAGCATTGTCTTTAATAATTTAATATTTATATTTCACTAAAACAACAACAGTGATGGTCCTCTCAGTAACGTTACGTTCTTTAACACTAAGGCTGTGACTAAGGCCACACTTACGGGAAATGCCGTTAACTATCACATTAATGGACGTTTATACGAAAATTTAAAGACTATCATGAAAATCAACGTTAAATACCGTTAGTGAGGCCTACTGGCTACAATAAAACCACACCGGTATTATCGTTAGTGGATGTTTTCAACCGCATTGTCATATTGACAGGCCTGTTGGTCTAGTGGTTAGTGACCCTGACTGCTATGCCGGAGGTCGTGGGTTCGATTCCCACCCAGGACAAATGTTTGTGTGATGAGCACGATCATTTGTTCTGTGTCTGGGTGTAATTTATCTATAATATGTATGTATTTAGAAATATATAAGTATGTTTATCAGTTGTGTAGTACCCATAACACAAGCTCTGCTTAGCTTGGGACTAGATGGCGTTGTGTGAAAAAAAAAATATTACTCGTAATTATTCCTTTCAAAATGTCCATCTTTTCTACTTGCTTCCAATTTATTTATTTGTGTACACAAACAAAAAGATGTCACAAAGATAAAATATAAAAAGAACAAAGGAAGTACAGCCAGAGAGTCCATCAATGACGAATACCACTCAAAGAAGAATGTGTGTCCACACCCTAACGCAACAGAGCTGTGTAGAAGTTCCAACCAGATAAAAGAACAAAAGAGTATTCCACGAACATCAAAGACATACGAGTAAGTTGCTCTTTGACACCATGATAACACTAGTATTTATAAACACAGATACAATTTTGTTTAAGTATATTAGTCGCCATTTTTTTGCAATAAATCAGTCATTACAACTCTACTGTTTGAGACATACGTGGTTCAAGATGTTTAAATATTCAGTTTTTGTTATATTTGTTGTCGTAAGTTCTGTTAATTTATTTAAATAATTGAAACATAAAATATCTTTTCAGAGTTTCAACAAACCATTTATTCGCAAGTGTTATAGTTTTTTGACACTGTATTTGATGTGTTTTTCTTTAATTAATAGTATTTTATAATTAATTGCAGGCAACTACCCAAGCTGATGTCCTCAGCCAAAGAGAAAACAAAGGCGCTTCTTTGGTAATTATTAAACGATTTTTTTCTTTATTTTTACACAGTGATTTATACTTTCACAATAAATAACTATTAAATACCATTTATAAATAACTATTAAATACCATTTATAAATAACTATTATTTACCATATTTTATATTCACCCCGTTTTACGTCACTGCTTTACAACCAGACTCTTCTTTCATGGGTTTTTTTCTTCTCTCTAACGCCTGCAACTCATCACAACAGCTTCTTTTGTCCTTCTATCTTTTTCATTCAACCCTTGCTTCACTGATTAACAAAAGTCCAAAAGCCACAAACCTCTTTCGTTTGGTTTTTAAAAATAAATCCAAGTCATCACACTAGGGGTGCTAAGACAGGAAACCTTCACGTGCGCCCGTGGACTGGAGTTCCCTCTCGGATACGTCCGGGGGGTAGACCAGTTTTTCGGGCCGGTGCACCCTGGGATACGGGCAAAAACTCTTCCTTAGGCACTGTGTGCCTAAGGGGTCTCTTTGCCCCTCTGAATAGCAGAGGGCACAGCGGCGGAGCGGGCTTCCGGACGGTGAGTAATGGATAAGCTCGCCGTCTCACCAAGGACCAAGCCCGGGTCGGTGGCGCGTCGTGTTTCACGCGTCACCGACAACACCGACGAAATGCCTGCTGGGGTCGTGGAATTTTCTTAATCCAGGATACCGTGGCCCCGGAACGTAAAGGGCACCCGAAGGAACACGGGTGGATTTTAGTCAGTAAGAGTCTGACAGTCCCTTCCGCCCCACCAAGGGCGGGAGGAATCATTTGATGATTTTGCAACCCAAAAAAAAAAAAAACATCACACTAGCTTTTCTAGGTACTTCCTTTGGTGACACGAGACTCTTCTTCGGTCACACACTGCCTTATGACTCGGGCCTATTTGTCTCACGTAAAACAATAGGTAAATCTTTGTTTTTTTTTCAGAAACCATTATCAGTATGCTGTGATATACCAGAGCTGGGTGATCCAAAACATCTGGCGAAGTGTTCTAACCCTAAACTACCAGGCCCGGTAAGTTTTCCAATTAATAACCGAAATTAATATCTTTGCTTCAGTCAGTGTGTGATTGTAAAAAACATTGATACTTAGAGCCTAAAAAAAGTTTAATAGCTAATATTCCAAATGGTATCGAATCATATGCACGTGACTAAGACAATGATGGGTATGAATGTGGATGGATGGATGGAGAAGACCAAAGAAGATGAGGTGAGGATAGATGGATTGTGTAAGGAATGATAATAAAGAGGAGTAAATAATGCCGTGAGGTCTGAAAAGGAAGAATGGAAGGAGAAAAAATTGTATTAGTGTTGCGATCCCCAAATAGATGAACCAGAAATTATACGTATGTATGTGTGTTGAAATTATACTAAGTTTTGATAGGTTATATTGTATTATTGAGCTAAGTAAAGTGTTAACCCACCCTGTCAGTTATCCCGTAACTGAGCTGCTCCACAAGCCGTCCGTCCATCTTCAAGATACTAGATAAAATCTGTTTCAAAAGATGAGTAAAATCCTCTTCTCTAAACCAACCTCTTTTTCAGTGCAACGATGTCCAATGCGTGTTTGAAGAATCCGGTTTCCTGACCGACAAGAATACTCTGAACAAGGAAGCTTACAGAAATCACTTGAAGCAATGGGAAGAGAACAATAAAGGGTGGACTGTTGCTGTGGACAAGGCTATTAAGGAGTGTGTGGACAACGACCCGAGGCAACATCTCGACTTCCCTTGCAAGGCGTATGATGTCTTCACTTGTACTGGCATTGCTATGTTGAAGGTAAGAATATATTTTGTTGCACTTATTCTGTTAGGAGAGGGTGTACCTCGTCCCGCTTTGAAACTGGGGCCAGGGACCAATTCTACCTTTTCTGGTTTGATTGGACTGGGCCCACTTATTGTTTCCCTTCTCAAACGCCTTCTGCCAAGCAGACTATAAGCCGCAGGTAGTTTGGGGCACTCCCACACGACGTATAATTAACTGGGATATTTTGTCAACCATTACTTAAACTTCGCGAGACTGTCTTAAAAGGCTGAACTGAAGGAACAGGTTGGTTTTAATTAAGTCTGATTTTACAGAGTGACTTATTCAGACTGACTGTCCGTTCTGCTCAAGCCAGGTTTGATGACTTTCTAAACTAACACTTGCTTGTTGTAATGCTCTTTTTATAAATCATGAAACTTTCAGGTAGTTAAAATTTCTGTACACTTTCTTGTGTCGGTAAACTCGTCGATATAGGTAGTTGTTACTAATAGTTACCGAAAAAAATTTTTTAACCAATCATATTTTTTGTTTCAGAAATGTCCAGATTCAGCGTGGAAATGTTAAAAATTGTAATTTTTTGCTTGTAAAGTTATGTAAGGATAAATATTTTTTTAAACACGGTATTATTTCAGTTTTTTTTTTTTGCTTTAACCCATCTTTTGAGGATTTTTCATAAATTGTGGTCAGTAAGCGTGAACAAGAGCTGAACTTTGTTGACTACTTCTGTTTGACTTTGTAATTAATATTATTAAAGGGGTATGTTCTGAGTACCTACGTCAATTACTGCACCTAATTAATTAGTTCTTTGACATTAAGATAACCGTTTGAATTACTGTAAATGTATTCTGTTTACATTTCATGTTGTTTGTTTGTTTGATATTTTAATATTCTTTCAATTAATCAATGATGATTAGCATAACTACTTACTTATAGTCAATTCGAGATGTTTATCTTTGCTTCCATAGTCAAAGAAACAATGAGAAAAAAGTCTCACAACGCCTGGCAGAAAATTATAGCAGATTGTTGCAAAACCAGGTTTCCTTACCATATTATTTGCTATGATAACGATAATAATAATACCTATTTGATGACCACACTAAATACTGCTACAATCTACTTAATTATTATTCTACGTAATAGGTAAATAAACTAATTTTTATGACTGTATCATATAAACTCAGGTATACTGCAAATAATAACGTTAAATTAATTACCATACGATAAAGTATAATTATCATAAGTAGAATTAAAGTAGCTCACTGAAGTGCGTAAAGCGTATTTTATAATTAAGTAAAAGATGATTGTGGAACGAAGTAGAAAATTAACTGACTTTTTTAAGTGGAAGACAAACAAAAACATGTAAACGTGAGTAATTAATTATACTTACCCTTGTAGATTATATTTTTTACGTCTTTTTTTTATTTTACTTAGTAGAATCATAAATTAGGTATTTGGTGAAAGAAAATAGTCAGGCACTTGTTTAGTATCTGGGCATTAAAACGTGATCATGGTTATAGACTGTTCACAAAATCTACTAATATGCTCGTTATATGTTTTCTGTGATCCGCCAAGCACATGTTGAAGAGAAACTATGATGAAAGAAACTATAATAATCAATATTTAATATTCCCTCTACTGCGGCAAAGACCTCCACACTAAGAGAGAGAGAGAGGGAGTGGGCTGTAATCTACCACGGAGGGCAGGAAGAAGATGTCGCATAACTTTGAATATTTTTGTTTCTAGGATTTTTTTTGTCACCGTTTCACTCTGCAGTGTAGTAAATTCACCAGTCCACCGCTCTGGTTTTCTTAAATATTCATCCTCAGTACAGGCAGTCTTCCTTTGGTATGCGCTCCCTCTGAACAACCAAAATTTCTTAATCTACACGACCTTAGTGTCATTATTACGCCCAATGAAATTTATTTATAGTTTTCTGACATTGTGACAATAATTCACGCAACTTCACGCTTCCATCGGCGTCATCTTCGTAAGAGGGATTCGATTATTTGTAAACAGAAAGTAAAAAGAATCGTGAGAATGCGACTACTTTTCATTTCACAGAATTTTCTCACATGTAGCATGCAAATATAACTCTGTCATCATCTACTGTCAAAGACTGATATATAACAAAAGTGATAAAATTATTATAGAAAATATCAAACTTCAATAAAAGTAAAAATACTTTTGTACTCCAATTGGACAAAGACATTTCATTTTATAAAAAGTAATCTAGCTTAGTTCAAGTCTGCCGTCATTAGGAAAAAAGACGTATCTACACTTTTTGTCAAAATTGAGTTACATACATATTCTGAATCAGTAAAAAAAATGGCATCGTCCAGTATTTTTATATTTCTCATAAGTTAAAGGGAACCCTGTAAATCTAACTGTTAAAAAAGACGTATCTGCGATATGACTGGAATATTACTAAACAGAAAAGACGTTTTTAGCATACACTAAGTTGAAAAAACGCATTTTAGTAGAAGCGTCTCATTTATTTACAAAATATTTAACAATTCATAACATGAAAAGACACTTCTGGCAGTAATGCCTTTTCTACATAGTTTTGCTAGTTATGAGGGGAGAAGTGGGACTCGCGGTTGGAATACTGCATTTCAGATGCGTCCAGGTAGCTAGAGCAAAAATAAGTATTACAGGTTTAAATTACACTGATTTTAAAGTTTCCATAAAAACAAAGATACCAATAATCTTTTTTAAATACTAGGCCTATGTATCTTACTTATGCGTATAAAGTTTAATTAAAATAGATTCAGTCATTTCGAAAAATAAAATTTTGAGGAAAACGCCCTTTTCTCGACTTTGTTTTTGCGTTGAATATTAACTATCAGAATGAGGAAATGGTCTGCAGATAAAACAACACAAAATATGATGTAATAACGTCTCTTTCGGAAGTCGGTGACTTTGTTTTTTATTTCATTGAGATTTGTGGCACCGACTTTGTGGCTAAAAGAAAAGTTATTTTAAACTTAAAAAAAAATTGTTTTTAGAAGATTTTTAAGCTTTATATTGAAAGCGGTTTGTTATTGCTCACTCAAGTTGACATGGAAGACAAATGTATGAATTAACTAGTTTTGCCAGCTACAAATCGAAAATGATCCCACGTGAACATAAAATCGGGCTTAAAAATTATTCTTTGTGTTAATCCAGGTGATAAACTATCTGTGTATCAAATTTCGTCCAAATCCGTTCAGTGGTTTTTGCGTGTAAGATTAACAAACATCCAGTCATCCATCCAAACAAACTTTCACGTTTATAATGTTAGTAGGAAGTAGGATATTGAGTATAATCCATACATAGATAGCTTTAATACAAAATTTTTGTTTGTTGTACCTACATAGTAACATTTAAAACTTTATGTTATAATCAATAATATAGCTAAGCCTAATTCTTATACTTTGTGTTCTATTTCATACAAAATAATTATCATTTTAAACGTACTTACTTCAGTTTAAAAAGGGTTTTTTTTTTGTAAATTAATTGAATATTAGTTCAGTGAATCCCAATTAAGTGGGACACTGGAAATCATGGTGAAGTCCACTTTAGCACAGAATTATCACTGTTAATGGGACAAAATAAACCTGGACATCTCTGAAAATTATTCTTTCGATTTAAATGTCCCAATGACGTCTCTCTTTAACTTCTTTTACTGAGACTATATGTATGTGTAAAGTGTAAATACTTTTGCTTAATTTTTATCTTTATATTCTGTAAACTAAACGACTTTTATTGTGATAACGGATTAATAGCACAAAAAAACTGTACCACACAGTAATTTGTGGTCCACCCGCAAATGTGCCTAAATTGTTTTATATAGTGAGTGAGAGATAAACTCTCCTGTATACATTTTTTAATTCGGATAATGTTTAAAATATGTAATTATATCATATGTTATTTTATTTAGCGCACCCTTTTAATGAAATTAATAAGTCTAATATCATCTCTATTAATTGAACTCTCCGTAAATAAGACAGATATTTATGTATACCTGGATGTCTGAGACACTGGGTAAGTGGAATACCTCTTTTAGTGAGACAAATATGCTGCTTTATTCAGGTCCCCGTTATCCATGTTTCACGGTATTACTAAGTTGAAAAGCAGCAAATGGCTATTTACGTTTTTTTAATTTAGTTTTTATGGCTTGGTAACACACTATTACTAAGTAGGAAAGACGTTTTAAAAAAATACTAAATTGAAAGGACGCATATGGCCAGAAGCGTCTTTTCATTGCAGTATTACGTATTTTCTTGCATTTTTTTTTATTAAAAAGAAAAGGAAAAATTGATTTATTTAAAAAATAATATAACTTTTATTAAGTCTACATATAACTCCCGATAGATCAAACTGTAATACACCCTTTGGTACCAAAAAATAGCGATTTGGTTTATTTCCTTACACACAGCGAATTTTTTAATTTTTGAAACACGTTTTATTTTTTTTCTCCGTTTCTCATTTTATGTAGATGCGTCCTTTTGGATTATGGCGGCAGAAGTGCTGTCCATATGTGAATGAAAACTAACACAATGATAATCATTTATGAACACAATGCTATTATCAGTCTAGTTTGCTCATCCTTATGACTTACAAAATCAATAAAATAAATTATTGTGCTATATTCGATAAGTACAGATGGTGCAGCATTTGTAAATCGTTACTTAACAATGTACCGGAAAAATAGTAATGGTTGATCTTGCAGAGCCCTAACGTTCATTTCCAATGCAAATCTATGCGAGATGCATCAGTCTGATGTAATTAACACAGCTAATTGTCAATGCAACGCACTACTGTTACTATAATAACTGATGCACAGTACATCATATTTCATATGGTAGGTATTAATCAATAACAAACAACACAGGACCAAGAACAGATCCTTGTGGTACTCCGATTGCATTATCTTTATTGCTTCAACAACAAGTACCATTTAGGTGCATAACATAGCATTATCCGTTGGTTCATTGTACCTGCGTAATTATACGTCGTCAACAGCATTCAAGGTCGTGAGAGTACTTGACACTGATTCACTCAGCTTGATCGTAGGCCTCCTTGAGGACATCCGACATACTTCCACGGCTATTGTTGTTATTATGTCCGATTTAATGGTAATTAACTGCCGGTTTCGAATGAGTAATTGGCTTTCGATTGTCACAATAATTTAGGCTGTGTAAACACAATAATGAGAATATTGTAGATGAAAGTTTAATGAATATTTCTGTTATATAATTTTACAATACCATGCCCCGCGATCCTTCAAGGGTAAATCACAGAGTGTACCTATAGTACGTAGGTGCACCTACCGATGTTTGAAATATACATAGATATATATATTATAAATAGCTAATGCGCATCCTCTGGCCTTTATTTACAAATCAAATTAACACAATACATAGTTTAAAACAAGATGATACTTAAGATAGAATGAACTAATTTGCAGTTACATAGATGCATGCAAGTGATATAATTACTGCTTGCACAATCCAAAGATGTGGTGATTACTAATACAACAAGATTATGACGTTAGTATATCTGCATATTTTGTTGCCATTCCAAAAGGTTCTTTTCATTCGTAGTATGTACTAAATACTCTTTGGTAAAGGAGTTTAACGTCAAGGGAATGAAGATAGATACTGGCGTTAGGCTTGATTTACTCCAAAGAAATGTGGATCACGTCCACAAAGGAGTCATTATTGGAGCTAATGAGAATGCTATGGGTGGCAGTTAATAGTCCATTTGCTGCAACTAACTTGAGTAACAACTAAGAAATTACATTTTGTACTGAAATAAAAACTGCAGTTAGCGGTTTGTTAATTGATACCTACCTACTTTGACTTGACACGATGCCGAGTTAGTATGAAAAAACCGGCCAAGAGCGAGTCGGACTCGCCCATAAAGGGTTCCGTAGCAGCAAGTAATAACATACTATAAAAGTTCTTGTAGTTGGTTCCAACTTTGAAAGGTTTACGATTTATGACGTATTAAAAAAAAAACTTGAGAGGTGTCAAGGCACGTCGAAAATCGCTATGAACCTGTTAAAAAGGTTCAAGCGATTTTCGACCCTCCACCCCACACTACCCCACTCCACTCCGCTCCACTCCGCTCCACTCCGCTCCACTCCGCTCTACTCCACTCCGCTCCGCTCCGCTCCGCTCCACTCCCTTCCACTCCACTCCGCTCCGCTCCACTCCACTCCACTCCGCTCCACTCCACTCCGCTCCACTCCACTCCACTCCACTCCACTCCACTCCACTCCACTCCACTCCACTCCACTCCACTGCACTGCACTCCACTGCACTCCACTCCACTCCACTACCTATTATAGCTGTAAAAATGAAGTTGACAAACTTACATTTGCAGTTGTTCTCCGATACATTTTGTTTAGGAAAATGTTATCCCAGTACGTTTTATAAGTTGGTCAACTATTACTCGTAAACTTGTAAAGCCCACTTAGTCATGATAATTTTCTTTTAAACTTCGTTATATATACTACTATTGTAAATTTTTTCACACCCCCAAACATAACCGTTTAGCTGGTAGAGGGGGGGGGACACTCGAGTAGGGCAAAAATTAGCACTTTAAAGCTTAATATTTCACAAACGAATCTTTTTATCAAAAAATTGTTGATGGAAACTACCAATATTTTTTAAAGGCCTATTTAATGATACCCCACACTAAGGGGTACGCGAGAAAAAAAAAAAACATCCCCGCTTTACGTGTACAGGAGGTACCCTAAAAAAAAATATTTTATGAGATTTTATTTTACCACTTTTTTGACGCAACAAATCCGTATATTTACACCAAATTACAGCTTTCTAGTGCTGGGCGTCTCTGAGCTAAGCTGCGGACAGACGGACGGACGGACGGACGGACATGGCGAAACTATAAGGGTTCCTTGTTGACTACGGAACCCTAAAAAGTGAATTTGGATAAGATTTTGCTTTAGTATTTCTTTAACTTGTCACTGTTTTATAAAGGGGTAAACAAGGCTCAAATAAGAAAGAACTAAGAATAATACTAGAGTAAGTATTTCAAAACGAGTTATTATCACAAAGGCAATCAACAATGTATTATAAACCCTGTGATGCAATTCATTCATTCCCCATAGGCTGTTGCTAGGTGCTATACGCCTTGGCAGGACTAACGCTGGAGTGCGCGTGCCTCTTCGTCGCCTCTCTCGTTGATGCGTACAATGCTTACTTTATGGAGCTTGACATATTTACTTTATCCAAAAACCTTTTTAAGGCGGGAGCAATAGAGCTACTAAAATCTTAATTATTTCAATTTTTTTTTTGTTTTAATCTTGTTTTATGATGCACACTCAATGTCTGTTTTCTTCTATTTTTCTTTTTGTAAATTCGTGGACAATAGTGACATATAAGGGATTGATGTATTTAAAAAAAGATGTATTTTGCTAGTTTTAGAATATCTAGTTAAGCTTTGCATGTAACTGTTTTTTATCCCTAACAAATAAAATAAAAATATTATAATTTTATGATCATATTCCATTGTTTCAAATTACGCCTATGAACTATACTTTCATCCATGGTTCTATTTTCCAAGTTCATAATTTTGATGAAACATTATGAATGTTTAAATCACCATTAATAACATGAATTCGTAGTCGACCGAATAAATAGTGGAATGCAGATAATACTTTAAATGCGTAAAAGTGCATAATCAAAATAATTAAGCCATAATTATACGCCGTAATCATTTTAGCCTTCACGTATTAAGCCTCCTGCAGACACACGCGATTAATCGCGCTGCGACAACGAGCCAAGCTAATTTCCACTCTAAAAATACTGCGAATAGACCGCGACATGTCGCCCCGCGCGATTAATCGCGTGTGTCTGCAGGAGGCTTTGTGGTGTGATTATAATGCTCACACATGATAGAAGTTTGTCATTTATAGATGCAAAATTTTTGTTTGTGTTTCAAAACAATTTTCTCATGCAAGTGAAGGCAAAATATCAGCAAAATCTAGAGGTCGGCGTAACGCTACGTTTTATTATTGGGAGATAAACCAGAAGTAAAAACATAGCAAATGGTGAATTGTCGTTCGACGTGGGGGTCTAAGGGGGAGGCCTATGTTCAGCAGTGGACGTCTTCCGGCTGATGATGATGAAAAGCATAGAAACTATGCATGAACATTTAGCATTTTTTTTCATTATTCTCTTTACCCACTGCATATTTTTAGTTCATCCTCAAAGAGCAGACATTGTTAATAGAAATGACAATCCTAATAACGGACCAAAAACAACATCATCTCATCACTTGCCTCAAGCCTTTTCCCAACTATGTTGGGGTCAGCTTCCAGTTGAACCAGATTTAGCTGAAGATCACTATTTTACAAGCAGTGTACCTAACCTACATATTTGTCCTTCAAAGCCCAATAACTGGGTACAACGGCACTAAGAAATGATAATAATTGGGACCGAAAACACTGATTATAATATCCCCAATGCTAGGCATAGAACTTCTTTGCATACGAAACAAACTGCAATACACCAAAACGTAACCTCAGCACTTATTAAAATATCTTTTTTACTACCTAATCTTACCATAACAAACTTTGCAACTGCCTAATTAATTATCATCCATAGCTTACTACTCCGACTCCTTAAAAATCCATACTATCTTAAATAAACAAATCAACAGTGCCTTGTCTTGAAAATTTCTTATTACTCTATGACCGACACCTTGATGGTTTCCCGTGCTGTCAACAATGGCCCCGACCGGTAGTGGCGCTGTATAAAACAGGTGGCGACTACGTCATGTCATTACTTCAGCCCGACACAGCATCATGATCAGATCCTGTCGTTGTTTAGTGTTAGCTTCTGTGTTTCAGGTAAGAAAAATTAAGCAATGTTTCAATGGTTCGAAACCCACAAGGAACAAATATTTGTCCGATAGCTTTTCTGAGTCTGGCTGCTTGTGTATGTGAGTTAATATTTGTAAACGCAGCAGGTTAAGGAAGAATCCTAAATCGGGTTAGTTAAAAAAATAGAGCTTGTGTGTATAAGAGTGACAAAAGTGTTTTTAATTCCTCAATGAATGGTCCTTTACTTTAGTCGTTTTGCAATTCCAGCTAAAGGAATAGAATGATAATGTTTGATCTTAAGCTTAACGGATAGGAAAATAAGATCTCTTATAAAATGGATGTTTTGGAACACATAATTAGCTTGATGTTTGTATAAACTCCATGGCAACAGTTTGCCGAAAATCTTGACATTGCATGCCATTTTAGGAGTTATAAATATGGTTTTGATGCAATAACAAACTCTTGTTTCTCGTAAAATTGTATTAATAAACATTTTTCACAGGTTGTATTAAGCCAGGGCCTAACCGGCACAGACTCGGGACCACCAGGATTTCAAAGGCCACAATCATACGTACCAAAGCATTGTTTTGCTCCACCTCCTGGGGTAATTATATTTGTTTCAATATTTCACATGACTATTTGTTACCCTGTATTTATTCAGCTCATGGCCATCTTTAACTTATTAGAATCCCTTTTGGCACCGTACAGGTTGCAAATATGAGCAAAGTGAATTGAATTTAAAGAATATCGGATAAGTTAGGTGTTCATTCCAATAATTCATAGAAAAATATGCGTAAGGATTGACTTACCTATACAGAAAATGACGAGCGCTTAGAATTTTTATTGAATCTCCCTGGGATAAGATTAAAGATTTGGAGCCCCAAATATCACAGGACCCTGAGTATATACTGGGTATATACCCAGAATACTCACTGAGAAATTTGACCTGTGTCCCACTGTAGATAAAGATCATAATGCAGTCAATTACATAAAATACGTAGTTTTAAAATATATCCTTTTTACTTACAGGTGGACCTCCACACATGTTGTCCAATACCACAACTATTTCCTGATGAAGACATGGAAAGTTGTGGAATTCAGAAATTGACGAAGGAACAATACGAAAACCCATCACCAGCTAGAGTAAGTATTTTATTATCTTCTGAAAATAATAAACCGACCTCACAAACAAACAGACAGACAAACGAAGTCCCGTTATAAAGTTTCCTCTAAAGTTAATAATAAGTACGGAGCCTTTTTTCTTCGGGAGAAACCTTCGAAAAGCGCCCAGTCTTTAAGGACAAGACCATGAAATGTGGAATCACCTCACTAAAAGTCAAGTTAGAAAAGAAAAAGTTTAAAATAAAGTTATCTTGCGAGCACTCTGTCAGGGGCCGCAATTTCGGGGACCAATGTTACCAAATAAAAATACAGAAAACTAGCAGTTGCCAGTGACTTCGCCCACGTGTAACTCAAAAATTATCCCGCTGGAAGGTCTCGCTCGTGGAGGCGTGCGTGGTCGTGGGTTGGGGTCAGCGTGATTTGTGTGAAGCTAGCATAAGATTTAGCAGACAACTTTCATTTTATTATTTTTCAACACATACGCATGCGACACGCATCGAAAAGATAATTTTTGAGAAAAAACGAAACGTTACCGTAAAACGTTCAAACGAAGGAATAGAAGCTTCAGCTTCTGAGTGTGAGTTACGGTAGTCTAATTGGTAAGGCGTGTGGAGTACTAATCCAGAAAACGCGGGTTCTAATCCCACCCGCAGCTGAATTTGTCTTTCCTCAAAAATCAACTTTCATTTGTTCATTTTCAGGTTCCCTGCAAAGAAAGTATTTGTTTGCTGAGAAATGCTAATTTACTCAAGGTAAACAATAGCATAGACTATGAGAAAATGGGAGATTTTGTAGACAGCTGGGCAAAGATGGACCCTGATTTTACCATGCCTATTACAAATGCAAAAAAGGTTTGTTTAATAGAGGGAGGACCTCCATCGCCACCGGTTTGTGAACCAGACAGGATCTTCACCTGTTTGACTTCTTACGTATTATGGGTAAGATTTTCTTCTTTACATAAAACATAATATTATTTTTTTTTTTTTTTTTTGAATAGAAATATTTTTAATAAGTAATATACACAAACAATAAAAATAACTTAAGAGTAATATGTACAAAAAATAAAAAGAAAAGAAAAAACAATAATATTATTGCTTGTGATCCCCAATTTAAGTATTTTGTAGTAATAATTTCCTTTTTTTTTCTAACAACTCTTGCGCACAATTTTTCTCCTTAAGACTGTGGTTGACGCTACGTGTTTGTGGGTTAATGAAAGTATTCAAGATTTTTGAACAAGATCTGAATTTTGTGCCTCCTTAATTTTTTTGCACTCTTCACGAAATTGAGCTATTTGTAATCAGTTTAAGTACGTGACCTCTTTCATCTTCTTTTTCTGTTTCTAAATAAACATTCTCACCCTTATAATACAAAAAGTGAGTTTGTTTGTTGTCTTTAACCCCTAAACCACTGAAAATATCATCCTGAAATTTTCCAAAAACGTCATAGGGTGTGCATACAATGATAAACAAATGATAATAGATGCTAAATTAACTCAAACAAATCCAGGGGCAAAAGGTATTAACAATAATACTTTCTTGTTTTTAATTTTCCAGAACTGTAAGCTAAGATTGGACAGCGGAGAGGGCTGTAAGATTCTAAAGGAGCATATGGATGGATGCAGACCATTTCTGGCCGGTCCATGAACAAGAAGTTGCTGAATCCCGTAAACAATGAGTTTATTCGCATTGTACTTATTATTATGATGTAAATAAAGATTTCGATATAACTATCATTATTCATTATGAAATTATATTTTTAAATATTATACTAATGTTTTTTTTATATATGTAATATGTATTATAATAATTATGAATTTACAGTTGAATAAAGAACATTACCAAATTATTAATACAGAAACAAAATGTTTAGCTAATTACTCATCTACAGAGATAAAAAATGTTACCTGGAAAATTACTACACGGACAACAGCACCAGATACTGAGTCCAACTGTAGCTGATATCTACATATTTAGATGAATCTGTAAAAAATGTTTATCACCATACACTGCGTAAAAACTAATTTTGAAAATACGTGAAAAAGTTAACTTAAATAAAAACTAAAAAGAAAGAAACAAGCCCAACAGAACAGCAGGAAGAAGCAGAACATAACGACTCACAGTCGGGGCCCATTAAAATTTTACCAATCAAATTTTCCCAACTCGCAAGACGATCTCCGGCCACCGCAGGCGCGGGCATGCGGGTGGCGAGTAATGGGCAACTCGCCGCCCGACCATGGACCATGCCCGGGTCGACGGCGCGTTGTGTTTCACGCGCGCCTCAAAGAGCGTCAGCAAGATGACGGGGCCCCCCTCTAGAGGGCCAAAGCCTGCCAGGGTCATTCTACCATTTTGGCATGCAAATATTGGTGCAGTTCATCATCACACATAGACAAACCCAGCTAAAGCGTATCAGTTACGGAGTAGTAACATTTATTTAATAAAAGTGCAGTTAATTTCTTTTTAAAACTTTTTAAAGGTTCCTCTTTTATATAGTCAGGAATGTAGTTAAATATAGAGGGTGCCATTCCAAAAACATTTTTCCTCAACAAAGCAGCCTTATATCTTCCAGTGTGTAACAAGTTTCGGTATTGAGAACGCAGAGTTACATCTCGGTATCTGCTTTTCGATAGCGTTTTCAAACGTCTTTTATAATGCGGACAGCGAAGGAGTGGAACTCTCTGCCTGCGTCTGTGTTTCCGAATACATACCTACAACCCTAAGGCTTCTCCTGGGTAAGCTCGTTACATCGTCGACCTTGTCTTAGTCACTCCGCATGTGCTTCTTCTTGTCTGGGTTAAAATTATTTTCATTTTGTTTATATTATTCTTAATATGCTTTTTTGTATCAACAACTACTACACATATTGAACACAAACAAACTTTTTTCGTTCTAGTTTTAGTCAAACGATTATGCTCTTCTACAAACTGCTTTCCACTCTACACGGAACTTGAACCAACACCCACAGCAACACACGCTGTTCACACACACGTATTTCCCCATATTATAAAATTGTGCGAGCCTTCACTTGATATAAAAAGGAACCCCCACCAAAACCGAAAAACTCAATTTATTCAAAGAACATTTAGGAAACTCTCACCCAGTCCTTTATACCACTACTGTGTACCGAACAAAATAATAATTTTTAAAATTCGATTCTATAAAAACAAATATTGAATTAATTAATGTAGGATTGGACTCGCTCTCGGTAGCAAAATCAATTAAATGCGACGCTGAAGAAGTAGCTATCCATGTATCCAATAGCAATTCCAATTTAAAAATACTCACACAAAATATAAGAAGCATAAACTGTAATATGCCTGGGTTTCTCACTCTTATGACCAGAACTCAAGTGAATTGGGATATACTCGTACTAACCGAATGTTGGCTTTCCACTGCTGCTGCTATACCGGATCTGGACGGCTACGACCACACTTCCACCACAACACATGGGACACAAAACGAAGGAGTTGTCATATACTATAACAAAAAACTTAAAGTGCTTACTGAGGAACCTCAAATAAGTGACGCCAATTGTCTTATCCTAAAAATAAATTCAGATACCTGTATTATTGGTATTTATCGACCACCAAGCCACCATAACACAACTAATTTTATCAATTCTCTTGATAGGCTCATCTCCAAACTTAGCAATTACAAAAATATTTTAATATGTGGTGACATTAATATTGATATCGCGAAAAACTCTAAAGACAAGCGTTCCTATGAATATTTAAATGCACTTGCCAGCCATGGTATGCTTCCGGGACACAGTACGCCAACTCATGGTCATACTTGCTTAGATCACATTATTATCAAAACGAAGCTGGAGGCTACCTGTCTTATAATTGATTCCTCGATCACTGACCATGAATCGGTTGCTGTTAGTATGACCCTCAAATCCCAGCCAAACTACGCGAACAAGTATACTAATCGCATTGACTTTGAATCATTAGATAAAGAAATGATAAGTATCCACTTTCAAGATATAACTAGCTGCAACGACGCAAATCAGGCAACTGATTTGCTTGTCTCCCGTTTACGAACAGCTATTGAAAATAACTCTAAAACCATTAAAGTCCCCACGAGAAAATTTATAAAAAAACCATGGATCACCAAGGGGCTTTTACGCTGTATGAAGAACAGAGATAATCTGTATAAAAAGCTAAAAAAGGATCCCGATAACAACATCCATAGGATGACCTATAAACGTTACAGAAACTTCTGTACCGCTCTTATTAAGAAATTAAAAAGGAACTTTGAGAAACAGGAAATAGCAAACGCAAAAAATAACAAGAAGGAACTTTGGAATGTCATTAAAAGTATATCAGGTTCTTCCAAAAAGCAAGACTACTCTTTTGAGCTATTATCTTCTGAAAACCCAGTAAAGAGTGTTAATGAGGTCAATGTCTTTCTGGCAGGGGTAGGTAAGAAGTTGGCGGAACGGATCACAAATGGAAAGGATATCCATCGTGCATCTAGTGCCGAACATCCTTGCGCAACATCTTGTAACTCTTTTGTTATGCTGCCCACGGATGAGAATGAGATCGAGTCTCTTATTTTAAGCCTGAGAGATGGTTGTGCGGTGGGAATCGACCTTATATCAAGTAAGATTATCAAACGCTACGTCCGAATACTTAAACCCCTGATAACACATATTTGCAATCTTGCTCTGAGCACCGGCATTTTTCCGAAGGCTTTTAAGGCTGCCCTGATTAAGCCAATCCACAAGGGAGGTGACGGAGACTGTGTCAACAACTACAGACCAATTTCAATACTACCGTCATTGTCAAAAATCCTGGAACGTCTCATGAATAACCGCCTGATAAATTTTCTGGAAAAAAACCGCCTACTTTCTGAATCCCAATTTGGATTCCGATCGGGCAAGTCAACGAATAATGCAGTTCATGAACTTATTAACTCCATTGTTACAAGCATGGACAGAAAAAAGAAATGTGTTACGGTATTCCTAGACTTGGCTAAGGCATTTGACACGGTTTCCGTCCCTCACTTGTTGGAAAAGCTTGAAAAAATCGGAGTTAGAGGCCTTCCTTTGGAAATGTTTAAGGACTATCTTTCCAATAGAACGCAGCGAGTAAGGATAGGCAGTTGGATAAGTGATGAGGAGTCGGTCAGCTATGGAGTCCCACAGGGAAGCATTCTCGGCCCAACAATGTTTCTGGTCTACATTAATGACCTGTGTCAGCTGCAACTGCACAACGGGCAAATATTCTCCTTCGCTGATGACACAGCTCTCTTTTTCAATGGCAATACCTGGGAGGACGTATTTGAAACGGCACAGATTGGGTTTAATGAAGTCAGCTGTTGGTTGAGGAGTAATGTGCTGACTCTTAATGTGTCTAAAACTAGATATATTGCCTTCGCACACAGAAAAGACCTGCTCCCGCCTACAGATCTTACAATTACTGCACATTCTTGCTCCTCTTGTCCAGTAGCATCCCTGTGCCAATGCCCCTTGTTGCAACGTACTGACACCATCAAATACCTCGGCATTATAGTGGATCAAACTCTCAGCTTTAAACCACACCTTGACGCACTTGTGATTCGATTGCGCAAGTTGATCTACATATTTAAAACTTTGAGACACATTGCTGATCGCCGGACTATAACGATGGTATACTACGCTCTTTGCCATTCTCTCATTATCTACTGCATCACTACCTGGGGAGGAGCCGCTAAAACCCATATTATAGAAGTGGAGAGAGCACAAAGAGCCATCTTAAAAGTTGGTGCTGGACTTCCATTCCGTTTTCCTACAAAGGAGTTGTATTCAACCTGGGATGTACTTACAGTCCGACAAAACTTTATACTGTATATTGTACTGAACAAACACAACCAACTAACCTACGATCCTGACCTGGGAAATGACAGAAGAAGGAAAGGAAGGATTTGTCAGACACAAAAACTGAACACCCGACTATCTCATAAGTTTTATTGTTTTCTGGGCAGTTATTTATATAATACTGCGAATTCTTCCCTTAACCCGGCGTCATTGTGGTAGGAAATAGGAACATGGGCGTTGAGGTGGGTCAATATTACCCGTATATTTAAATCGAAATATTTCCATAGTTATTGAGTGTATTCGTAAACTTTGTTGTTATACAATTATTAGGGTATTTATTTGTTGAAAATGAAAAAGAAAAACATAATTTCAAAATATTTAATTAGGTTTAATCAAATTTTACATAAACTTCTAAAAAAAGTAACAAATCAGAGATCTCTTGTGCTTTTATGATATTTTTATTATAAAAATCAGTATATTTGGTTACTTATGGCATTTTTTCTAACCTGAAGGATTATGTCTTTAAAAAAAAATGTAAAAACACTAATTAGAATCTTCGTTAGAGACGCAGTCACTACAAAAAAATATGATGTGTTCAGGAAAAATATATTGGGGCAACTTTGATATGTGTGCTTTGTCTTGCGGTCCCTTTTGGCAGGACACACTTGACATTGTTTGCGGACATTGCGTTATTTTGCACGAGGCTTTTCTGATGATTCACCAACAAATCCTTCCCCAAATAGTCTCCTCAGTCATGCTCGCGAAGGAGGAGGCGGGACGCGTGAGGGAGAGGACAGCGTCTACCCTTCACGCCAGCCGCAGTGGTAGACACCCACGGTGACGTTCGTCGCTAGATGATCCCCGGCCACCCCGTAGGCGCGGGCATGCGGACGGCTAGTAATGGACGACTCGACGTCCGACCATGGACCATGCCCGGGTCGACGGTGCTTTGTATTCCACGCGCGCCTCAAAGAGTGTCAGCAAAATGACGGGGTCCCCTTTAGAGGGCCAAATTCTGCCAGGATCGCGGGGTCTGCCAGGATAGCCCTTTACGTACCGGGGTCACGGTCGTAATTATCGTGACCCCGGAACGTAAAGGGCTATTGAAGGACACCGTGGATTTTAGTCAGTACGAGTCTGACAGTCCTTCCCGCTCTGCCCTGGGTGGGAGGACTGATTTGATGATATTACCGCGATAAAAAAATGTGTGTGCTAGCTCATCAAACAGTCCTCCCACCCAGGGCAGAGCGGGAAGGACTGTCAGACTCGTACTGACTAAAATCCACGGTCTCCTTCAATAGCCCTTTACGTTCCGGGGTCACGGTAATTACGACCGTGACCCCGGAATATTACCGCAATAAAAAAAGTGTGCTCATAGATTAAACTGGAAATATGTATACGAACATTTTAGAGGAAGCTGTTTTCTCTAAAATTGACATAATTCGTCAGTTTTCTCTCTCCTCTCGATACAATTTTATTTAAAACAAGTACGTTTTGACAAAAAAGAAACGAAAAGCGAAAAGAAAAAAAAAAACCGTTAACATACACACCAAAATCAATAAACAGTGATAAAAATTGATTACTTGAAAATGGCGCAAAATGGTAACGTCAATTGTGAGGATGGGTCAAAATTACCTTTTTGAAAATTAAACGCGTGTAGTTTCCAGCTCGGTGGCCGTCACACTGATTTCTCGTCAGAAACGTTTAGAACACACTATTGGCTCCAGCTACTGCACAGAAGGGCAGCGTCGTACGCACACTTTCAAAAATATTCTAAATTCAAAACCAACCGGGTCATTTTGACCCAACCTCAATGACGCCGGGTTAATATTTATCCTCAATTAAAATCTAGTTGTAAAACGTTGGTCACCAAATGGCTCAAGAAACTGGACTACGATGCAACCGAAAAGCTGCTACACCCAATGAAATGACACTCGCACTTTCACGCACACATACAAGCACACTCTTGCTGACGCACATATACTCACATGCTCGACCACTCACACTTACTCACACACACTCACACACACACGTACATACTCACACGAACACATACACACGCGCACACACCCACTTGTAAGCATGCCTGTAAAACAATTATTTCTATTTTTTTTTTTTTTTGTATATTCGTTAGGTACTTTTTTATTTCGTTACTTTTTTCTCTCTGGCTAAGTAAACGTTCATAACACATGCATAATGTATACTTGTCGAGTGGGGTCCTGGTGACCTGTAATACAGGTATTGCTATACCTACAACAGGCACCAGTCTCTCACAACTTTTGTTAAATAACCATTGTTAGTGTTTGAATGATTATTGCTTTAAGTTTGTGATGAGAAAATAAATAAATATTTTATTATTATTACTCCTGACCTAGACTAAGGTCAAGAGCAAACCCATCAAACATAAAAAAACGATAAAAATAGGTTTCTATTACATTTAACAAAAATCTGGGGGTACGGCAGTGCCCCCGTCAAGACGAGCCAAGCGAAGCGCAAGGGCACTACCTACCATTTCTCGAAGTGTTTCGTCGTTTTTTTGAACCCTCATAGATTTGGTTTCCGATTGTACTTTTTATTTTGTGAGCATTTTTTTGGTTACCGCTATGTGGATGATGTAATTACACACATCAAAAGTGTCTAGGGATCAAGCATTTTTATGCGGATTTCTTGAGATTGAGATGTGGCTTTGTAATAAATTTATGATTTTATAAATTTATATGGATCCTTTTTGGTGCATTTCATAATTTGAATCAGGAACTGTGAATCAAATTCGAGTAAAAGATGAAAATCAGCTGTCAATATTTTCCCTATAAAAACATACAACGCATTGAAGACATTATTAGTGCTACTGTTTCCCTACTACTGATTAAAACCAACGTTATTATGGAGCGGCGACGTCATTTAAGCAGGGAAGAAATGCTCAGAGCCGTGGGAATGATAGAAGCTGGTTCCCGGCAACGTACTGTGGCTTTAGCTCTGAATACAAGTCAGAGTGTTATCAGTCGACTTTGGACACGTTACCGAAGCACTGGTACCGTGGCTGAGCGCCATGGAGGACGGTATCGCTGCACCACACGGAGACAAGACCGATACATTCAAATCTTAACTCGAAGAGCTCCAACAATAACCGCCATGATGTTAGCCGTGAGGCTTCATCACTCTTCAGGGAACTTAATTAGCGACCAAACAGTCAGAACCTTCATTCCCGAAGACCGCTACGGGTACCACCTATAGCAATGCACAATCGTAGGATTCGATATCAATGGGCTCTTGAACACAGAAATTGGGCAGAAGAACAATGGCGTTTCGTGTGCTTTTCTGATGAGTCTCGTTTCGGTATGAGACCGGATACAAGACGTATACGACACTGGAGAACCCCTGGACGCCAACAGCGATTAAAATCCTGCCAGGAAGTCCATCCTTATAGTGGTGGAACCATCATGGTATGGGCGGGTATTTGGATCGGCGGATACGCTCAAATTTATGCTGAGACGATTGTATCAGACGTCATCGTTCCTCTACAAGTGCAAATCGGTCCCTTATTTCAGTTAATGCATGATAATGCACGACCGCACACCGCAAGAGTTGTAAGACAGACTCTCGCCGCAGCTAACATCAATGTCCTGCCCTGGCCTGCTCAGTCGCCAGACTTGAATCCGATTGAGCATGCATGGGATATGCTACAGAGAAGAGCTCTGCCGAATATGGAGGGTATCCAGTCGCAAGAAGACCTTTTTTTGTTGTTGCAACGAACATGGGCGGCCATTCCACAGCGTGATTTGGATGAACTCATTTTGAGTATGCCAAACCGATGTTCTTGTGTTGTTAGTGTTCGCGGTAGAAACACGGATTATTAATTGTTTAAGTTACAAAAATAAAATTTTAAAGAAAACTGTTATTTCAGTCTTTTTTTCGAACTTTTGTGTTAGTGGTTCAAATGTCAAAAATCCCTTTATTAGGAAAATGGCAAATTTCTTTATTAATGCAAAGGTGACTTGGTTTATCGTTACTGTGACAAACGAAAACACTTTATTTGATGAATCCTTAAAGAAAATTTTAATTAATATCAATCAGGAGAAAAGTTATTGCAAAAATATATGTTGATCCCTAGACACTTTTGATGTGTGTATTTGTGTTTTTGTTACGCGATTACTCCGCCAATTGTGGACCGATTATCAAAATTCTTTTTTGATCGAAAGAAGATACTTCTGTAGTGGTCCTATAGTCACCAAGTCAGGATCTGATGATTGGATCCTGGAGAAATCTATGTACATAAAAAAAATACCGACCGAATTGAGAACCTCCTCCTTTTTTTTTTAAATCGGTTAAAAAAAGATTTTAATTTTTTTTAAACCGGTCGCAAACTTTTTGTGAGCAACACATACACATAACCTTGAAGTCTTTGAAGAGAAAGGCAGAGGTGGCTCATATTAGGATGGGTCTATTGCCATCAACCATCAAAAATTGTATCAGCTTATGCTAGTGATCACAAACCTTTTTTTTTATATATTTATGTATGTTTAACGTGAAGTGAAGACTTATACGGTAGCAATAAAGGAAAAAATCCGAAATTCATTTTTTTTTTAATGTTGTGGCAACGTTAAAAAAACACTAGAGATTTCTCCTGTGTCCTGAGTGCGTTAACAAACATATAAACTCACATACAAAAACGCCCATACCCGAAGCAACTACTTGTAAATCATACAAATATTAGCTCCGTTCGGGAATCGAACCCGCAGCGCAGCAATCCAGCCACTGCGCTAACCGTAAGCCACAAAAGAAACCTATTACAAACTTATATTTCAAGTTAACTTAGCACAAAATGATTGCATTTGGCGGCAAATATGTTTAATTTAATCGATTAAGTTATTCATTGTCTGTGTCAATTATGATATGGGTTTAAAGGTGATATCAACTGAGATGATAAGTAATGCAGAACAACTAAAATAATTGGTATAAAGGCATGATAATGATAATGCTAATGACGTGTGTAAGTGTAAAAAGTGTCTCTGTTTCTGTTTACAATTTACAATACACAGAATAACACGTAAGACATGCCATCTTTGAACGGCTGCAGCTCAAAGTCCTACACAATTCTTCAAATCATTTGATTATTCTTGGGTAGTGGAAATAAGGCCTAGCGTAAACGTGCGATGTGACATGAGAGGAATGATCTTCACATCATAGTACATGGTCAGTTATTAATGCAAGTAATGACCGGCAGAATTTAAGCAATCTTAGATTTCACACCAGATCACCACTAAAAAGCAGAAGTGTAGATATTACGACAGCACGATTCAGTTTAACAACCTAAATAGGCACACGCAGAGAAATGTACCTATACGAGAACTTCTGGTTGCAACCGTGACAGCAAGACTCACTAGTTGACTTTACAAAATTTCTAGTAATTAATACTAGTAAGTCCTTGTTATCTCTATTTCGGTGTATGCCCGTTGTCCCCGTGATTTTGTCCCCGTTAACGGGGATAACGCCACGTGAAATTTTAACAGGCCGTTGTCCCCGTTACGTACATATGGGCAACGGGGACAACGGTAAGGGATTTTTTGACGTGGCGTTGTCCCCGTTTATTTTTTATTTATTTTTTTAAAGTAAAACTTAACATTAGATAATGTTAAAAGCCTAAAACTAAAATGAAACATATTTTGCACATAATAGAATTTAATTCAAAATACAAGAACAATAAGAGATACATATTTACATACAAAACAAAAATAGATTTTAAAATCTTAATTAATTTTTTTAAACTATAAAAATTTTAGCGTAGTTTTTCAAGAAAATGTCCTGTTGATATCTGCGAGTTTATCAGTTGCGTTTGTACTTCTGTAATGAACTTGTCGATTTCAATCGAATTATGTGTGCGGCGTTTTGACAATTGTGTGGTTTTAATGCTGAATAAATTTGTATCTTGGTTTAAAACAGTAAGCAGTTTTAATAAAGAGGGTTTTTTTTCTGCCAACTGCGTTATTCAATTTGCAGTGCCATCCTTCCGCAAAGTTATTTTTACGGTGCCGTTTACCAAAACTGCACCATACTTTTATAAAGTCCGGGCGAACCCATTGGGACAACATGTATTTTCTAAATTGAATGCTTAGGTTATCATCGAGGCTTTGATTTGCAATATACACCCACCCTTCCGTTATAAGCTCCTCAGGCAATAACGGAAGCACTGCACTAAGTGCAACTGTACGACGTAAAATTTTTGTTTTGGTGAGGCCTAACTCACGACCTTTTCTCCATACAGATTTATTATAATGATAGTAACAACCATGGAGATCTATTTTTGGAAAAATTTCCATCAAAGATGACATAATAGCTTCCTCGAAATCTAGGATTTAGAATGAGCCTAATAGAGCGTTTTTTTTTATCGTGTTATAATCATGAAATGAGTCCTCCCTCCCAGGGCAGAACGGGAGGGACTGTCAGACTTGTACTGACTAAAATCCACGGTGTTCTTCACGGTGCCCTTTACGTTCCGGGGTCACGGTAATTCCTTAGTCCCGCGACCCCGGCATAGCAGTCAGGGTCACTAACTACTAGACCAACAGGCCTGTCAGTTATTATATACGTATATATATTACTAGCGGCCTGTCCCGGCTTCGCACGGGTGGAAAGTTAAAGAATAAAAAAAATCGTCCATAAGAACCTGGTCCTGATGGTAACAAACACAACAAAAAAAGAATTATCCGAATCGGTCCAACCGTTTTCAAGTTATGGGTTTACAACACATTTAGCGATCCATTCTTATATTATCGCTTCGGCCACGTATGGAAGATGTGTTTTTAGGGTTCCGTAGCCAAATGGCAAAAACGGAACCCTTATAGATTCGTCATGTCTGTCTGTCTGTCTGTCCGTGTATGTCACAGCCACTTTTTGTCCAAAGTATATGAGCTATCCTGTTGAAACTTGGTAAGTAGATGTATTATGTGAACCGCATTAGGATTTTCGCACAAAAATAAAAACAAAACAAATTTTAGGGGTGCCCCCCATACTTGGAATTGAAACTCAAAAATTTTTGTTGTTTGTGTATATTACTTACTAATCTAAATATAATTACATCCCTAATCTATGCTTGCTACTACGGAACCCTTCATGGGCGAGTCCAACTCGCACTTGGCAGGTTTTTAATTTCATTTTTTTCCATTTTATATGTTTATGTAAAATATTCTCTCTATGAAAACACTCTCACATTTTAACTCAACGGGGACCACGGGCATAAATTGAAAAGCACAAATTACAAAAAAAATAACGGGGACAGCGTACGGGGACAACGGGAAGTAATTTAATACAATTTTATTAAATTCCCTTTGTCCCCGTTAACGGGGACATGGCCTACGGGGACAACGGGCATACACCTTCCATACGTGGCCGAAGCGATAATATAAGAATGGATCGCTAAATGTGTTGTAAACCCATAACTTGAAAACGGTTGGACCGATTCGGATAATTCTTTTTTTGTTGTGTTTGTTACCATCAGGACCAGGTTCTTATGGACGATTTTTTTTATTCTTTAACTTTCCACCCGTGCGAAGCCGGGACAGGCCGCTAGTAATATATATACGTATATAATAACTGACAGGCCTGTTGGTCTAGTAGTTAGTGACCCTGACTGCTATGCCGGGGTCGCGGGACTAAGGAATTACCGTGACCCCGGAACGTAAAGGGCACCGTGAAGAACACCGTGGATTTTAGTCAGTACAAGTCTGACAGTCCCTCCCGTTCTGCCCTGGGAGGGAGGACTCATTTCATGATTATAACACGATAAAAAAAAACGCTCTATTAGGCTCATTCTAAATCCTAGATTTCGAGGAAGCTATTATGTCATCTTTGATGGAAATTTTTCCAAAAATAGATCTCCATGGTTGTTACTATCATTATAATAAATCTGTATGGAGAAAAGGTCGTGAGTTAGGCCTCACCAAAACAAAAATTTTACGTCGTACAGTTGCACTTAGTGCAGTGCTTCCGTTATTGCCTGAGGAGCTTATAACGGAAGGGTGGGTGTATATTGCAAATCAAAGCCTCGATGATAACCTAAGCATTCAATTAACTTTGCGGAAGGATGGCACTGCAAATTGAATAACGCAGTTGGCAGAAAAAAACCCTCTTTATTAAAACTGCTTACTGTTTTAAACCAAGATACAAATTTATTCAGCATTAAAACCACACAATTGTCAAAACGCCGCACACATAATTCGATTGAAATCGACAAGTTCATTACAGAAGTACAAACGCAACTGATAAACTCGCAGATATCAACAGGACATTTTCTTGAAAAACTACGCTAATATTTTTATAGTTTAAAAAAATTAATTAAGATTTTAAAATCTATTTTTGTTTTGTATGTAAATATGTATCTCTTATTGTTCTTGTATTTTGAATTAAATTCTATTATGTGCAAAATATGTTTCATTTTAGTTTTAGGCTTTTAACATTATCTAATGTTAAGTTTTACTTTAAAAAAATAAATAAAAAATAAACGGGGACAACGCCACGTCAAAAAATCCCTTATCGTTGTCCCCGTTGCCCATATGTACGTAACGGGGACAACGGCCTGTTAAAATTTCACGTGGCGTTATCCCCGTTAACGGGGACAAAATAACGGGGACAACGGGCATACACCGTATGGAAGATGTGTTTTTTAATTTCATTTTTTTCCATTTTATATGTTTATGTAAAATATTCTCTCTATGAAAACACTCTCACTTCTAATTTTAACTCAACGGGGACAACGGGCATAAATTGAAAAGCACAAATTACAAAAAAATAACGGGGACAGCGTACGGGGACAACGGGAAGTAATTTAATACAATTTTATTAAATTCCCTTTGTCCCCGTTAACGGGGACATGGCCTACGGGGACAACGGGCATACACCTCTATTTCTTCTTAGTATTTATTACTAGAAATGTTGTAAAGTCAACTAGTGAGTCTTGCTGTCACGGTTGCAACCAGAAGTTCTGGTATAGGTAGCCAGACATTTCTCTGCGTGCAGTTAATAGCAGTTCCGTGCGGGTTCGATCCCCGCACGGAACAAATATTTGTATGATTTCCAAGTAGTTGTTCCGGGTCTGGGTGTTTGTGTATGTGAGTTTCTAAGTTTGTAAACGCACCCACGACACAGGAAGATATTCCTAGTGTGGGGCAACTTTTACCAAAAAAAAAAAGAAACAGCAGACGGCCAGTAATGGGCAGTTCGCTTTTACAAGGACCATGTTCTTCTTAGGTCAATTATTAAAACTGTGCAGGTAAAATTCACTTTACGTTTACCCCGCGCATTCGTGGTAAGCCTGATCTGTGTACAAACAGCAAAATGATTTGAAGAATTTTGTTTATGATGCTTTTGGAACTGTGACATTGTTGACAATCATGACAGAGTATAAATTAGTAGCCTCTACAGCATATCTTTACTTCGCAATGATACAGCATCATGATCAGTTCCTGTGCCAACTATTTAGTGCTAGCTGCTCTTTTCCAGGTACGAATTTTCTAAAATATTGCTATATTTCCTTTTTTGGTGTATGACCTTTTTGTTTTTTTTTTTATTTTGCCTCTCCCTAGTAATTTCTTTTCTATCGTAGGTGAGTTTACAAAGATTTACAATCTTAGATTCAAACAGTCAGCCTACTAAAGTGCAGTAATCAAACCTGCAACAATATGGGTACACTGCATCAAACTTGAAATTGGAACCTATGCTGTTGGATATTTTAATATCTTATTACATTTTCTATTGTTTTTATTTTGGTTGAGCTGAAGTGACTGTAAGTACACATACAGACTTGACAGAATAATAGATACTTCTTCCTTCACTTGCCTTTGCATTCCAGAGTTGCTCTTATAAGGCAGTCTAGCAACCACGTCAGGCGATTTACATCGTTCATGCACTAACGTGCTAACATTGTTTAATAAATCAAATATCTTTGTCAGGTGATATTCAGCTACGAAGAAGAATTTGATCCAAAGAAAATAATTCCACGAGATGCACATGACTTAGGAATGTTTCATCCACTTCAAGATTTAATTCCGCGACATTGTTGGCACCCACCTCATGAAGTACGTACATAATATTTTGAAGATTTTTGAGGAAAGGAAAATTCAGCTGCGAGTGCGACTCGAACCCGCATCTTCGCGAAACATTTTACGGTAACGTTTCGAACAAGGGAATGAAAGATTCAGCATAAAAAAACGAGTAGTTCGCGATGGCCTATAATTGGTAAGGCGTCTAGAGGCGTAATTATCCAGCTGCGAGTCTTATACGCAGCTGATTTTTGCTTTCCTAAAAAATTCTTATCCTTGCGTATAAATATATGAAACATTACGTATAATTTTGTTTCTAAATTAAGATTTTCATCATAGAGATGTGTTCAAACTGTTCATACAACATTTTTTCAGTCAGACTTGCACAAATGTTGCCCAAGGCCTCATCTGTATAGCGACGAAGTTTTGGATCTCTGTGGGATTCAGCCTTTCCCGAAAGATCCGAGCGTATATGAACCGAAACATATTTACAACACAGTAAGTAAAAGTACAACAAAATAGTAATAGTAGGGGAACAGTATAATGGGACATACATACTTATGGCATACTTAACACAAAACTAACGTAGCGCAAGCGCCACCAGGACGTCATTGATCTGTTGGCGCTTGCGCTTCGTTAGTATTGTGTTAAGTTTTCATTATGTGTGTGTTTTCCCGTCCTACCCCGCGTCCCCGTCTTATACACTATTCCCTTACATTGTTTTCCTGTTCTCTATTTATAAAATTAATTATTTGATTTAACTGGTATTATGGAACATCAAATACTTTAGTTTTTTGCCACATTTAAGTTTTGAAGGGAATTGATACTTAAGGCGGTCCACAACGGGCAGAAGAGAAAATGCGGGATATTTTTCACACAACGTGTATGAAATCAGATAGGGTTTGCAGAGGCCACTTTGAACTCAAAGCGAGTTCATGGATTTCTGTACTTGCTTATTCTGGTTAATTCCATCCTCACATTTTTGAGGTTTATGGACGTCGAAAGACCAACTGGAATTTGTCATAACACCCCAAAAAGACCAAAATCACGAATTAATAGCTTATCATCTTTTTTTCCATAGAAGCCCTGCGAAAACGGTATATGTCTGATGAAGCACGCCAACTTACTTCTTGCAAATGGAAGCGTTGATTACGATAAACTGGGAACTTATGTAGACGAATGGGCAGCTGCCAATCCAGACTTTAGTGAAACTATTCTGGCAGCTAAACCGGTATGCGCAAGAGAAAAGGATGAATCTTGGAAGAGAGGCGTCCCACCGGATATTTGTGATCAAGACAGAGTATTCCTGTGTTTTAGGTCTCACATGTTATGGGTAAGATATCGGTAAAGTGAGTGGGACAAGGCTATAATAATGTCGGCATTATTATAGCCTTGTCCCACTCACTTTAACTGAAAATCGTATTCAAGAAGTGAGAGTCACGGGCAACCGCTGTTTACAAGTTGCGGATTGTCTTT
The DNA here is from genome assembly GCA_950005045.1 of Agrotis exclamationis. Classification (NCBI taxonomy): domain Eukaryota; kingdom Metazoa; phylum Arthropoda; class Insecta; order Lepidoptera; family Noctuidae; genus Agrotis; species Agrotis exclamationis. The sequence goes on along the minus strand of OX465427.1, from coordinate 18,172,972 downwards.
TTGTTCAGCAGTGAACGTCTTGCGGCTAATGATGATGATTTCACTCTTCTAGGCCATTCGTACACAACGCGACGCAAATCAACGATACCTTACTTACGACGTTGGTATCCACTGACGCGTGCCTATGAACGAACGAACCTCTATGGATTTGTATCGCCTTAGTAGCCTGGACCAAAGTCGTAAGGTATCGGAGACTTGTGTCGCCTTGTGTACATACGAAGGTCCTCATTGTAAAATAATTTATTAATTATTCTGCGAGAGCTCAGAAAGGTTCGACAGAATGCGTAATAGCGACTTCAAAGAGACTGGTTGGTAAAATGTCGCATCAACAAACCACAGATAACCTGACATAACGCAATCACGCCTGTAACCTCCTAAGGATTAGGCAAAGGTGTACCTTATACAGATTAGCTCAGAACATATTAACTGATGTACTTTCAATTTAATTAATCTTCTCTGAAACTGGATAGTTTGTTATTGTGAACTTGAAAGCAATCTGGACTTTATTTTAAGATTATTTTCGTATGCAGCAGAAGCAGTAAAATACTGCCAATCATACCTCCTTTTTTTTTGTTTCCAGAACTGCAAAATAAAAGACCTCAGAGAATGCGACAGTCTTCGCCAAAACATAAAGGAATGCAAACGACATTATGATAATCCAAGAAAATATGCCAAAAAGTCGATAATTTAATAAATTGCTTTACATGAGCCATATTTATTAAGGTTGAAGTGTTGTTATTATACAGAAAATCGATATAAAATAAATAATCAATGAACTATGAACGCATTGCAATTATTATTATTACCTAGATCATATTACTCAATACTAATGGTTTGTGTTCAGGGATGACCTTACCAGTTGCAGGTCGCAGGTTCGAACCTAGCGAGGCCCTTTTAGATTACTGGAACTTTAATATTTTTAAGTCTATAGGATAGATCTTTGCTTCCTCGACTTAGGGCGAGTTGTTAGACCATTACTTCAACTAACTATTTGTTAAATGCTGTATATGCTGTAACCATTAATTATGGAATTTTAACAATAGTTTAGTTTAACTATTGATCAAATAACTGGACTAAATCAACAAACTCCTACGTTGTGCTAAATTTAGTATCGGCCATAAATCGTATCTTGGACAAAATTGAGTTCAAAGCAAAGGTAATGGCGTCATTCCGCGTACTCTACAATGCAAATATGGGAATGGGCCAGTTCAAGTCAACCAGGACTATTATTAACATTACCTTTTTACGTTGTAATTGTAATAACATCAAAATGATTGTTTCCAAGGGCCTATGCCCACCACGTTTTTCAAACGCGCCGGTTGACGCGCGTTTGTAGCGATACAGACACGATACTCACGCAAGTCAGACGCAGCCTGTAGACCTTTGCACACCTGTATAAAATCAAATATACGCGTTTGAATCGATACAGACTCACGGGTGCCGCGCGTTGATAATAGCGCGCCGTCGACGCGCGTTTCTAAAACATGCGTCGACGGCTGTTAAGTAAAGGGCTGTTGAAGGGTCACCGTGGATTTTAGTCAATACAAGTCTATCATTCCTCCTCCCGTCCCGCCCTAGGCGAGAGGACTCATTTGATGATTTTACTTTTACCGCGATAACAAAAAAAAAAAACAGTAGATCGCATCAGGCCTATAATTTCATAGCGGTGCACTATTTGGGAACACCTGTATTAGAAGAAATCGTAGAACTTCGAAAATATTATGATTTCTGATGCAACGCGAAGCTCTTGTACACCTAGTCGTTTCAAAACAAACTTCTTCTATTACTTGAACACATTTACTACGACATTTAATGCCGTGATCAGGCGGCCTGTGAATCATTCGTTCACCTTTTTTCTTTAAAATTACCAGCGGGAAGAATAAGAAGAAATAAATTATTGTGTGTTTTTTTAAGTTTATTTCTTAAGCATACGTAGTGTCAGTAGTACAAATGAAGGCAGTAGCTTTAATAGCATTTATCGTTTATGTAAGTAGCATCCAAAACTAATTACTGTTTTTTTTTTTATTCTGAATGGTTTTGTTCTTGTTCTCAACATTATATACCTACGCAGTGGCCGAGCGATCGGCTGCTGCGCAGCGTCGCGATTTCGATCCCCGCTCGTAACAAATATTTATATGATCTGCAAATAGTTGATTCGGGTCTGGGTGTTTGTGTATGTGTTTCTATGTTTGTAAACGCTCCCACGATACAGAAAAAAATACCTAGTGTGGGGCAACGTTTAAAAAAAATATCCAAGGAGCAAAATTAAGGCCCAAGATCTAGTGAGCTTACAAGGAACTGGAACTCTTGCGCACCGACGACAGTACACAGTAAAATTCATAAGGAACTGTTGTTTACTACTACTAAAACCAGAGGTTTAGGCTGTGTAAATAAGGTGCGCATAACTATAGTTATACTATGTTGGTCGCGGGACTAACGAGTTACTATGACCCCGGAACGCAAAGGGCTATTGAAGGACAACGTGGATTTTAGTCAGTACGAGTCTGACAGTCACCCCGCTCTGCCCTGGGTGGGAGGACTAATTTGATGATTTTACTACGTTGAAAAAAAAATACTATGTTATATGGACTATGCAATGTTCCCATTTTTCAATATCTACAGAATGCGCTTTTGTTCATGTTCAAAATCTCTATAATAAATCTTCAATCATTAATATCATATTTTTTTATGGTCGAAGTAATAAATGACTTCTGTAGCACGGATATCAGTTTTGTTAATCATCATTATGTTTTGTCTTTTAAAAGGTGTTACGAGAATGTCAACAGGACTCACTCAATATACACGAATGTACACCAAATGCAGAGGTTATGGTAAGTTAACATGACTTAACATTATGCCTGTAATCCTTGAGAATAAGGCAGAAGTATACCCAGGAAATACACCTACCATTTCGCAAGTTATTTTTCTGTACCATAGCGAGCCTATTACGATCAATCGGGCATAAACGCAAGCTTCGTGGCTGCTACCACAGAATACTTAATAGTACTAAGTAATTCCTGGAAATCTCGCATTATAGCTGAGAGCGATTAAAAAACGTGGTTTATAGCGCTCAGATTATTACGGACTTTTTAAAATACGATTATTAATTCGAGTCAGTAAAATGACATTCCAATGTTCAGGGGGGGTATTACAACGTCTTAAAACCAGGCTTATTCCTGCGAGTGAAAGTGACAGAGCTATACAAGTCGTATAGCGCCATCTCGTTCACTCACAGGAATAAGCCTGGTTTTAAGACGTTGTAATACCCCCCCAGGTTTGTTTCATTTTGTATGTATCAGTGACAGTTGCACTTGTAATTTTACTGACTCGAATTAATAATCAAACTATAAATTGAATTCCTAGAGGTGTGGAGATTAAACTAAATTAAATTTAACTCAACCACACTTTTCTTTGATTTTTAAATCTAGTTGAAATTGAAACGAATAACCAAATAAAACTAAATTTACCGCCATCTAGCTTCATCAAGCAGAACTTTGGCAACGGTTATTCGAGACGTCGCCGTCGGCGTCGTCGCGTCGGCGTAGTTCATTCTAGCAAAAGCGCTGGTGATTCTACATTTTGATACATGAATTAAATATTATACACTTTATTCGAATATTTTATTTTCCTAATAATACAATGATCTTAAATTCATAGCAGAAAGTAAGACGAAGCCCAAAATGTAGGAGTAACACCTACACGTAAATCAGCAAAAGAAACTGTTAGGACTCGTGTCATGCCTTATACCTACACCATATTCAGTTTATAATGCTTCTACTACTGGAACCAAAGAACAGAAAAAAAAGGTTGGGACACAGAACAACAGGAGTTCTAATTTCTGGTCTTTGGTCGTATAATGCTGAGCGCGCAGTCTTCCAAATCTCTCCATGTTTTGTGGCTTTTATCTACCTGTATGTGTTTTTTTTTATTTCTATTGTAGTATCGACTCTGCTGTGTGTTCCCTCCGTTCTTTACTCGGGAGGTTGCCAAGGAATGTGGGGGCGCAGTATTTGCACAGTTCGATGATACTAAGAATAATGTATCAGGCTTTGCCAGGATTGCTTTTGATGTAAGTAATTATTATAAAATTATCTTCTTCTTCCTGCCCTTATCCCATTCTATTTGGGGTCGGCGCAACACGTTTTCTTCTTCCATTCTCCCCTATCAGACGTCACAGTATCATTTACTCCGTTTTCTTTCATATCATTCCTTAGACAATCCATCCATCTTTTCTTTGGCCTTCCTCGTCCTCTCCATCCATCAACATTCATACTCATCACTTTCTTAGTCACATGGGTGTCATCCCTCCTCATCACATGTCCATACCAAGATAGACGATTCCCTTTCATTTTTTCTGTAACAGGCGCCACTTTCAAACTTCCCCTTATAAACTCATTCCTTACTTTATCCATTCTTGTCACTCCACACATCCATCTCAACATCCTCATCTCCGCTACCTGCAATCGTTTCTCATCCATCTTTTTCACAGCCCAGCATTCCGATCCATACAATACGACAGGTCTAATCACGGATTTGTATATTTTCCCCTTTAACTTGAGGGGCATCCGTGGGTCGCAAGTTGTTCCGGTGACCTGTCGCCATTTCATCCATCCCGAGTTGATCCGGTGTGTTATGTCTCGGTCTACATCGCCGTCTCCTTGGACAAGCGACCCGAGGTACCGAAAGTCGGAACAGACTGGTATGGGCGTTCCTGCAAGAGTAATGGGCACAGGACTGGAGAGACCGCCAAAATCGCAAAACAAATACTCTGTTTTGGTTCTGCTCAATTTCAGGCCAACGTTCTCCAGTCTTTGCCACCACACCTCCAATCTGTTCTGGACCTCTAGGCCGCTCTCGGCAATCAGCACAATGTCATCGGCAAACAGCATGCACCAGGGGGCCTCTTCCTGGATGTCCGACGTCAGAGCATCCATTATCATCAGGAAGAGGTACGGGCTGAGAGCCGACCCTTGGTGCAAGCCAACCGCTACATTGAAGCTGCCGGTAGTGCCCGCTGTAGACCGGACTTGGGTACTGCATCGACTATACATTGCACGGATCAACTGTACATACTTTCCAGGTACACTTTTCTCCTTAAGGGCCCACCACAGAACCTCACGGGGCACACGGTCGTATGCCTTTTCCAGGTCGACGAACACCATGTGCAAGTTTTTATGCGCACCTCTGTATTTCTTGCACAGTTGGCGGATAGCGAAGATGGCATCCGTCGTACCCCGACCAGGCATAAAACCGAATTGGTTCTGTGAAATTTCGCTCTCCTCTCTCAGTCGCCTTTCAATAACTTTCTCCCAAACTTTCATACTGTGTGATATTAGCTTTATTCCTCTATAATTATTGCATTCCAGTACATCACCTTTGTTTTTAAAAATGGGCACTAGCGAACTATTACACCATTCGTCAGGTATGGCTTCTTCCAGCATCAGCTTATTGAAGAATAAAGCTAACCACGTCCAACCATCCATCCGCAATATTTTCCACACTTCAACAGGTATTCCGTCCGGTCCTAATGCCTTACCATTCTTCATTCCACTCACCGCATTCCTCACTTCATCCACACTTATTCTTCTTACTAATCCCTTATTTACTGGTTTACTTTCAAGCACACCACTCCAGTCATTCTCCTCATTCATCAGTCTTTCAAAGTAACCCTTCCACCTATTCTTAATTTTCTCATCTTCCGACAGAATCATTCCAGCATCGTCTTTTACGCACTTTATAAAATTATAATATTATAAAATTATAAAATTATAATATTATAAAATTATAATATTATAAAATTATAATATTTTTTATATTCACTTCCTACGTAACGTTCCTAACGTTCCCTAACGCTAGGAATTTGAACCATCCATTATTTGAACTTTAACAAACAGCCAAACCCAGAACTACTTGTAGATCATACAAATATTTGTTCTGTGTCCGAATCGAAGCCGCACAGCACAGCAATCGATCGCTCAGCCAATACGCAAAACGTGCCGACAAAAAAATTACGGCTAAAGAAGTAGATAAAACCCTGGATGTTGATGAAAACTTTTCTTAATATTAAATTATGGTTTTCAGTGTACCCACTGGATTTGTGTCCTTGATAAATACGCTCTCCTAGGAGAAGATAATGGGTTTGATATGGATAAGTACTTCGGACACCTGGATCTGTGGGTATCACTGAACCCGATGTTTGCCGATGTCATGCTCGAAGCTAAGGTATTCTGCAAGGACGAGTTCCGACCAGACTTCCCGTTGCATGTTTGTGGATTATTTAATTTTCAAGAATGCATCAGAAACTATATAAACACGGTAAGTTTTCCGTTTGGTTAGTAGACAATGTAGTTAAAAATTACGAAACAACATGTCGCAACGTCTCGTGTAGCTGCAGGCAGAACGAAACTACAGATGGTCGCTCCAGTTTCGGTAGCAATACATTTTAGAGCCACAGTAGTAGTACAGTAGTAAAACAAGTCGTCTAGAGCCACCTCGTTCTCTCACTGTAACTACGCTGGCCGACCTGATCTGCGGCGAGACGTCGTTTGAGATCGTGAGACAGAAAAGTATTTATAGAAATACTCATAGAAATCAGTAGTTTCACAGCGTCACATGTGTCACGTCGCTTACTGCTGCTGTTTGGCTACAAACTCGTACCTTTAAGGGTATGAGGAACATGGTCCACAGCTGCTATATTCTATACCAGATGGTTGTTGTCTGTTGGGCTTTCTGCCTTTACAGAGGTTGTCCGGTCTTTCTTAAGTTAGCATCACAATGCAAGTTTTTCTTTTAGTTCAGCTACTACTCATTAGATGCCGCTAGTATACTTTTTGTTATATCGTCAAAGCAAGTTTTTACCATAAGATGATTATGATCAACAGGCAACAAGTTTTCTGGAAACCTCTTAATACCCCTTGGTCCGAACTATGGCGATTGTTACACCAGCGGCGTATTTTCTGTTATCTTTATTACAATAATGGTTGAAATTGGCTGTATAAATAGATATTACTATACTGAATTTTGTAAAATGACACTACTGCTCTCACTATTAATATCAACATGTCATTTTAAATATTACAGGATTGTCCAGTCTACATACCAACACCTGAATGTACTGAAAAGAAGGAGTTTTTGAAAACTTGTAAACAATTCTTCCGTGGAAGAAAATAAAAGAATTTTGACATCATGTTTTTTTTTCCCTTTGGGATATAATATTTGCAGAATATATGCTATTGAAGATCATAAAAGGTAAATAAATAAGACATACAATTATTACTCAAAACATCGCATTTAATCTAATATTGAAACTCATGAGACAATGAAATGACAATACTCCACGTCAAACTTACTTACACTACTTAATCATTAGCTATTAAAGTACAATTTATGCATACATTCAACAATAATTCATCATTAGCATTCTTTTATACATACATGATATGAGACAGAGTAAAAGTACGTCCAGCCGTACAATCCTTATTGTACTGTTCAACGAGCCTACTCCGTACTGATACACTTATTAATACTGTCACGTAAATGCTCATAGAACAACTTTCATTATCACACTCACCAGTATTCCCTTATCACTTTCCTTTTAGGAATGTTATTTAAACTAAGCTAACAGTCTTTGTAACGCCTTCAAGGGAGAAGCCGAGGATTGTACCGCCCGAAGTACAATATCATACCAGAAGGGTTGTGCCTCACGAAATAGAGGAACGGTCGGTCGAACTTTAGTCGCGCGGGCAGCGCGCTCCGGGCCGGCAAGCGCGCTTGTCTTGGCCTCAGATGCAGAGGCAGGTGCATCGCGTCTCCGACGTCATGGGGATCGTGAAACGCTCTCTGGTAGTCTCTTGGCTCATCCCAATCGTTCAACCATCTAGTGCGACGTCTTTGTGAAACGCTCAAAGTCTCAGGATACTCCTCAGAGTGATGCTGTTCTCCAATTCCCTCCTCGCCACAAGTAGCGAATGTGTTCAACTGAACCATGTCCGATAAGTAAAGATCCTTAGAAGGTCCATTTAATCCACCAAGATCAGCATGATCACCGTCGAATAGGTCTTTCAGCCCCATTTTCTTCAAGCTCAAAGAGACGTTGAAAGTAGACTTTTGAGCGAATCTTGGGATTTGTAGCTCCAAGCCAGTACGTGGAAGCAGAGTGCGCAAGACACGATTCCATGTAGGAGTAGTTGGCAGAGCATCTAGAAGTCTTTGTTCGAGTTTTTCTAAGTCGTCAGCGTGTACCACATTACCTTGCTGCCCAGGCATTAGGAACAGTGTGCTGATTATCGTGTTAGTATTTCCTAGGGCAGCAGCGGTGGCGTCCAGGCCTGGATCGTATCCTGCCAAGAAGCCGCTCTTGTACACCACAGCTGGCACAGGCACCAGACGTCGCTGACGAACATTCGGAGACACCACGAAGTACATCTCACCGTCTCTGCCTTCCACCGATGTTCCTGAGCAGTCAGTCTGGAACATTAAAAGCACGAATGAGTGAGAGTTGAAATTGATTGTTAGGATTCTGGAACTTTAACACAACATTTAACTGTTTTTAAATTATTATCAGTACAAAAGTACTATTATTAATTTTATTTTCAGTACATTGTCAACCCAATTCGTCTACCGTCAGATACATCATACAAACTCTCATACGTGACCGATTCGTTATCACAACCGGCTAGAAGGCGTATACTTCATACAGCTTTTTTTTTTTAACTTTGCCCTACACCAGGAATTTCTTCTTTATCGTGAATGCGTTTACAAATATACCCGGAACAACTACTTGTAGGTCATACAAATATTTGTTCCGTGCGGGGATCGAACCCGCGTACAGTCGATCACTACGCCAAGCGTACCGTAGTGTGGCCGCCGCCGGTACCCCGCCCCTCGATCGCGTAAAGAGAGGGCGCGGGATCGTCGCAGCACGGTTCGGGGAGATCGCCGTTGTAGGCGTTTATTTCTCCCCGAGCCGATCTCTCGCCGAGTTCCAAGACTCCCTAACGGAGCTGGGAGACGTCGTCGTCGCCCTCGGTTCCCTCCCCGCGCTCGTCCTTGGGGACTTCAACGCCAAAAGTCCGGCTTGGGGTTCCCGGTCCACGGACTATACGCGGGGTAGGATGCTCGAGCACTGGGCCCGTGCGCAGGGCCTAGTGATCGAGAACCGGGGTTCTGTCCCCACGTGCGTGCGGTGGGCGGGAGAGTCGGTGGTAGACGTTACGTTCGCCACCGCCGACCTGTCGCCGCGCGTCACCGACTGGCGCGTTGTGGAGGAGGTGGAGACCTATTCCGACCACCGGTATATCCGGTTCGACGTCTCCGCCCAGACCTCAAACGCGCCGGTTCCAAGTGGACGGAACCCAAGTGGTCCGCGATGGGCGCTGAAGCAGCTGGACCGGGAGCTATTCCTGGAAGCCTCGATCGTGCAGGCCTGGGTGTCACCACCGGACAGGCCTGCTGACATCAACGACGAGGCGGAGTGGTTCCGGGAGGCCATGTCGGAGATCTGCGACGTGGCCATGCCCCGGGTCCGGCAAGGACGCGCCCGGCGTCAGCTGTACTGGTGGTCGCGCGAGCTAGCAGCGCTGCGCGAGGCGTGCGTTGCCGCGCGACGCCGGTACACCAGGTTCCGCAGGCGCCGCACCCGACCTCCGGATGCGGCGACTGTAGAGGCGGAGCTGCACGAGGGCTACAGGGCAGCGAAGGCCGTCCTCCGCGACGAGATCTGGCGGGCCAAGGAACTGGCCCGCGAGGAGATGCTGGGGACTCTGGACGGGGACCCATGGGGCCGCCCCTACAAGTGGGTGCGAGAAAAGCTCCGCCCCTGGGCTCCCCCGTTGACGCAGAGTCTCCAGCCACAGTTCGTGGAGGACGTGGTGAGCGCCCTGTTCCCATCGCGAGGGGAGCATACTCCCCCGCCCATGGCTCCGTCTCCGACGGAATCTGAGGATGAAGCTGACGCAAACGCGGACCACAGCGACGACGACGTCTACGACGCTCCGGAGGTGACCGAGGTAGACCTGAGAGTGGCGGTACAACGGCTCAAAGCCAAAAATACCGCCCCAGGACCCGACGGCCTGCCAGGAAAAGCCTGGGTCCTGGCCTCGGGGACTCTCGGGCCTCGACTGGGGGGGCTCTTAAGCGCATGCTTGGAGAGGGGCCGGTTCCCGCTTCGTTGGAAGACGGGAAAACTGGTCCTCATCCAGAAGCACGGGCGCCCTGCGGACTCTCCGTCCGCATTCCGGCCCATCGTGCTGCTCGACGAGGTGGGCAAGCTCTTCGAGAGAGTCATTGCAGACCGCCTCGTCGGGCACCTGAATCGGGTGGGCCCGAACCTTGCGGAGAGCCAGTTTGGCTTCCGCAGGGGGCGCTCGACTGTGGACGCCATCATGCGCGTGAGAGCCCTCACGACGGGGGATGCAGTAGCCCGGGGCAGGGTCGTCTCGGCGGTGTCTTTGGACATCACCAACGCCTTTAACACCCTGCCCTGGAGTTGCATCAGGGAGGCACTCCGGTATCACCGGGTGCCGACCTACCTCCGTCGCATAGTCGAGGACTACCTGACGGACAGAGCCGTCATCTACCCCGGTCACCGGGGAGAGTGGAACCGGCGAGAGATATCGTGCGGTGTTCCACAGGGTTCGGTCTTGGGGCCGCCCCTGTGGAATATCGGATACGATAGGGTGCTGCGCGGCGACCTCCCTGACGGCGTCAGCGTAATATGTTACGCTGACGACACGCTCGTCCTGGCGGAGGGAGAGTCGCACCAGGCGGCGGCCGACCTGGCGACGCAAGCGGTTGCGACAGTCGTCGATAGGATCCGGCAGCTGGGACTCGAAGTGGCGCTGCACAAAACGGAGGCCATGTGCTTTCATGGCCGCGTTAACGCGCCACGGTCCGAGTCCCACATAACGGTGGAGGGGGTTCGCATCGGCGTCGGGAGGACGATGAAGTACCTGGGACTCGTCCTCGACAGCCGGTGGAACTTCAGGGAGCATTTCCTGAGTTTGGCCCCAAGGCTGAACCGGGCAGCAGCCGCCCTCAGGCGTCTCCTGCCTAATCTCAGCGGGCCAAACGCCTCCTGCCGTAGGCTGTACGCCGGTGTCGTGCGGTCCATGGCCCTCTACGGGGCCCCCGTGTGGGCCCTGAGCATCCGGACGCGACCACTGAAGTTGGTCGCATGCCAGAGGGTCATGGCTATCCGGATGATCCGGGGATACCGCACGATCGCCGGCGAATCAGCCAACCTGCTTGCCGGATTACTGCCCTGGGATCTGGAGGCGACTGCCCTCCAGCGCGTCTATGAGTGGCGCGTGGAAGCGCAGCGCCGGGGTGTATCCCCGCTGCCTCGAGAAGTCGAGGCGCGGCGGGAAAAGCTCCGGCGCGATCTCAGGGCAGTATGGAGGGCACGACTGTCGCTACCGAAGGCCGGGCACGCCGCAATCGCGGCGGTAAGACCCCTCTTTGAGGAGTGGCTGGATAGGAGTCACGGCGTCCTGACCTACCGCATGACGCAGGTCCTCACCGGACACGGAAGTTTCGGGAGGTACCTGTGTCTAAGGAGAAAGGAGGAAACGCCTGGGTGTCACCACTGCGAAGATCGTCCGGAGGACACAGTAGAGCATACGGTGCAAGACTGCCCAGCTTGGGCAGAGCACCGACGTGTCCTCACGGCGGCGATAGGCGGAGACCTCTCGCGCCCGGCATTGGTTGCGGCCATGCTGCGGGGCGAGACGGAGTGGGAAGCGGTCGCCTCCTTCTGCGAAGCAGTAATGCTCGCGAAGGAGGAGGCGGGCCGCGTGAGAGAGAGGACAATGTCCTCCCTCCGCCCCACCCGCGGTGGTGGACGCCCACGGCGACGGACGTCGCAAGACGATCTCCGGCCACCGTAGGCGCGGGCATGCGGGCGGCGAGTAAAGGGCAACTCGCAGCCCGACCACGGACCATGCCCGGGTCGACGGCGCGTTGTGTTCCACGCGCGCCTCAAAGAGCGTCAGCATGATGACGGGGCCCCCTCTCTAGAGGGCCAAAGCCTGCCGGGGTCGCGGGACTTATACCATTACCGTGACCCCGGAACATAAAGGGCTATTGAAGGACACCGTGGATTTTAGTCAGTACAAGTCTGACAGTCCCTCCCGCCCTGCCCGGGGTGGGAGGACTCATTTGATGATTTTACCACGAAAAAAAAAAAAAAAAAAAAAAGCGTACCGTAGTGTTGTAGTCGAGAGCAACCTTGCACAATAATAATAATACTTGACTGTATAAAAAAGGCAAATAACACTCACCTCGAAAATATTTGCCGTAAACGCAGCTAAAGGTGGCTGCATAACAATGTTATTAGTTTTCATGTACTCTGGAATTTTGCCCCAAGTATACCTCTTGACAAGCAAATTAGTCCTTCTTCTTATTATATCACTAATTAATTTAAAGTTAATCTCTTCAACATGGCCATTGTAAAAGTGCTGAGCCCTTTCCTTGTAGAATGTTAGAATTTTACCCTTATTCCTATCGCTGTAGAGCTCTCTTATAAATGCAGAAACTGCTACTCCGGATTCCGGAGTTGTTTCGATTGAGTCTGAAATATTTTTCAATGTAAAGTGAGGATTGAATGTAACCATGTCGTCCAATTTCAGGATTTCATTCATCTCGCCTGAGGTAGCGCCTCTGGCCCCCATGAATATCATGGCTAACATTGAAAATATGGAGTAAGGTGATAAAACAAAACTTCTTTTCTTGTCGATATCATCTACCATCACGTTCCAGAATCGAAAAGCTAGTTCATTGGAAAGTTCAGTAAAGCGCGCAAGATCTTCGCCCAAATCCTTTGTCGTGACTTCTAATCCTTGATTTTCTTTAGAAAATTCTAATACAATATCTTTGTCTTCGTTATCTGGAACATAATGGTTCTCAGACTTGACCTTATCTTTAGGAATTTCATTTGCTTTTGGTGGCGAAAGAGTCGGTATCAGTTTCCACGAATTATTTCTTTCGCTTACTAATTCTTCTTCATCAATATTGACCTTCTGTATTTTTTTCTTGAAATCGTCAACTTTGGGCAACGGTTCAGGAAGTTTATCTTTCTTATTATTTATATTTACTTTTTCAGGTGAATTAATTTTATTGAATTTCGATTGGCTTATCTTTTGTGGAGCGGAGGTTGTTGATGTAGTAATGAGATCTGGTAATGTAGTGGTCACTTCAGCACTGGAAGCATTATCGCTAACCGTCTCGGTAGTTTTATTTCCATTTTTTGTCAATTCCTTTTCAGGTATTGTTTCCGCACTTTCTTTTTGTACTTCTGTATTTTTTTCAGTAGATTTTTCAATATTTTTTTGATTTTCTGTCGTTTTCTCAATGTTATTCTTAATGACAGTGGAAGTTGATTCTCCTTTATTTTTATCATTTGTTGAAACTGAGATTTGTACAAAGTTTTCACTAGTATCTTTTGGCACTTCTTCCTTTTTCTTTTCATATTTCGTATTTTCTACTGGTTCCAAAGTTTCGGTTTTTATTTTCTCTTCATCTCCATTTATTTTATTTTTGTTATGTTCTAAAGGCAAATTGATTTTGTTGCTGACGTCATTTTCCTTATTTTGAACGTCTTCTTTTGGAGAAATTGTTGGTAATTCCGTAGTAGAACTTGTTTCTTTTTTAACTTTGTTTGATATTTCAGAGGTTGTTTCAGTAATATGTACACTTTCTACCGTCGTAAGCTCTACATTTTTCTCAGTTGTAGTAAGTTTAACGTCTTTTTCTGAATTTTCTTCAACGATAGACTGCGGTGCTTCATTTACTACTTGTGACAATAAGTCGCCCATAGACTCAGATAAAATTGGGTCAATAGTTGTAGCTTCAGTAGCAACAGGCGTGGTAAATACTTCTACTTTTTGAATGTCGTTAGCAATAATATGAGGTTTTTCAGTGTCATTTGTAGTCTGAGCTGTATCAAATTCTTTAGTATCATTTTTATGTTCAGTTTCCTTAATCTCAGTTATTTTGACTTCAGATTCCTTAATCTCAGTTTTTTGAACTTCTGTTTCTTTTGTCTCAGTTTTCATCACTCCCGTTTCTTTTATTCTATTGTCGATTTTTGTTTCACCATTCTCTTTGTTTTCATTTTGACCATGTGGATCAATTGTAGATATTTTAACAAAATTATCTGTATTTTTATCAGATGCTTCAGGAGATTTTACAACTGTTTCATTTCCAGCACCAGATGGTATATCCATATCTAGAACTTCTTTGCTTTCTAAATCCAATCCATTAAGCTTTGTTGTATCTAGTAAATTGCTTGTTGTTGGAATTGGTTGATAGTTTCCACCAAGATCAGAAGCTATTTGACTTATGCTTTGAGCAACATCAAACATGGGAAGTAAAGGTTCGGGAACTTTTTCATCATTATCATCATCTGGTCTATCGTCCATTGTATTTAGTTTATCAGCGGACACAATTTCTGTAGATGACACAGTTGTTGATGGGGATACAGATTGCGTCGTTAAAGTAGTAACATTGATTTTGTCAAAGTCATGTTCTTTCAGTGTACTTGAAGCATAGTTGGGTGTACTAATAACGGGTTTTCCTGTTGTTGCAAAAGTTTGAACTTTATGTGCCTCAGTAGTTGGTGCATGAGTTGTGGTAGTGACAGATCTCTTTGTCGTGCTTACGTAAACGGTAGAAGACTGAGAAGTTACGATTGGTTTACGTGTTGTGCGCTCAGTGATATAGTTTACTGTCGATACTGGAATAAAAGTACTTATTTTTTCAAATTCGATTTCGTTTTTCTCAGTTGACGAAACTGAATTGGCATTAGGTTGGATTTGGACATTAATATTTTCATATTCACGTTCCGGCAAAATGCTTGGTTTTTTCGATGTGCCTTCAGGCTCTAATGTGGTTATCGTTACAGTAGTTTTAGTGGTTGATTTAGGTGTTGTTGGTTTAATAGCGGTTGTAGCTGGATGCGGGCTCACAGTGACTTTAGTTGATGGAACACTTGCAGTGGAGCTTAGTCTAATAGGAGTGTTTGCTGTAGTAGGTTTTTTGGTTGTGGTTGTTGAAGTCACAGGTTTTTTAGTAGTGGTAGTGGTAGTTGGAGTGGTAGTTGGAACATTTGTAGTAGTCGTTGATTTTTCAGTTGTGGTTGTCGGTTTTTCAGTTGTAGTTGTAAGCTTGCGAGTTGTAGTTGTAGGTTTCCGTGTCGTAGTTGTTAGTTTACGAGTTGTAGTTGTGGGTTTACGTGTTGTTGTTGTTGGTTTACGTGTAGTTGTAGTTGGTCTCGGTGTCGTGGTAGTAGTTGTCGTAGTGGTGGTAGTTGTGGCACTAGTCGTTGATGGCACTTCTTTAGTTTCTGCTGTAGTAGGCAATTTCTCCGTAACCACAACTTTTTCTTCTCCTAAGGTTGTAGAGCTGCTAATAACTTGATTAGTTCCTTCTTTACTCAATGAATTCTCCTCATCTTCAACATTTTCTTCTAATGTATCTGTCTCAGGTGGTGTAACTGATCCAGACGCTTTGTCAAGAACGATATCAACTCCGGTATTTCCAAAGATTGAAGGCAATATCAAACTCCAGGAATCAGAAACATCTGGCGTATCCAATGTCGGTTGGACATGCGGTCTGTTCTTATGAGCTTCCATTTGTGCTTTGAGAACATTTTGAACGTTTGTGACAACGCTATGAACTTTTGTATAAGGTGGTTGATTGATGTTGAAAGAGACAGTCGGTTGATTATCATTAGCGAAAGTTACTAAGCCTTCAGCTTCTTCACCGGCTGCAACAATTGCTTGGATTTCTTCTAGAGTCATGAGCCTCTTGACAAGTTCTCCTGATTCATCAAAAGTGTAGAACTCGTAGCGGTCTGGTGTGAGAAGGTTTACTGGACTGCCGACGGTAGCTGGCACGCTGGATGGCGGTGGCAGGGAGTTGCCGACGGCATCAGCGACGAACGGTAGCTTGGTGCGTCTGAAATTTAGAAAAAGTGTGTAAGAAATGAGAAAAACTTGTTACATTATATTTTGTTATTTTATCGTACTAAAAGAATTTAGATTTTTTTCACTGCAGGATAAAGGCCTCCCATCCCTTTTTCCATCTTTCGTGATGCAGTGCAATTGAAGATCCCGCCATCTCTTTCTAGGCCTAGGACTTAAGGCTAGGGACAATAACAAAACTCCAGGCGAAGGATGCCGTTGACTTAAGCTACTGTTTCTATAATCACAAGATTCAATACTTTACTTGTTATCATTCTTATTAGCCAGCACGCAGCTGCCGGCGAGCAGCAGAAAGAGTGCGACCCGCATTTTGATCTCCCATACACTCAGCATTCACCTGAAATTGAGAATTAATTATATTATTTATTGAATATATACTGTCTCGATCATTACTAAGAATTTCATGATAATTTATGGGATCTTGTATTTCGAAAAAATCTATTTATCAGACATTTTGTGAACGATAAGTCAATGATAACTTTAACTTGATTGAATTGAATTGTTAAGTAAGGGTGCATTCACACGGACCGATCGTTGACAATTCGTCAAAAAAAGTCATGAGAGTTGGACGATTACGTTGCGTACTTTTTTCGCCCTTGATTTGATTTCTGTTGTCTTTACACGGCAATTCGAAAAGCTCTGCCGCCATAAACAAAAATGTCGTTTGTGGATTCAGCGCTGCCTATGGCCCACTAATAACCGAGCTATAGTCGTAATAACTAAACACAATAAACTATTTTGTTATCGTTTGGGTTTTTGCCAAAATGACACGGAAAAGTATGACCTGCATACTTCGATCATTTAATTTATGAGTTTTCCACGCCAGAAAGAAAATGTCCCAAGAGAAAAAGAAGAGAAATGCATAACTCTGAAACCGTGTTAAAAAACCGAAATATTTTACAACATAAACTTGTTTTGTGAAGATAAGCTTAGTTTCTTACAAATTCTTTACAGAAGTAACGTCATGTGCTAAGAGATAGATAGATAGATAGATAGAATACTCTTTATTATGCACACCATACAAATTAAAGGTAATTACATTAGAAAAATAACTTAAACATAGGGTGACACAATGGGCGGTCTTATCACTAAAAGCGATCTTTTCAAGACAACCTTTGGATGGATTAGGAAGAAAGAGAGACATAGGTACTGTAGGTAGTACTGTGGTGTACAATTAAACACGATTTAAAAATATATAGGTATATATAAACAAATAAATACATACATACATACACATACAAACATATAAATACACATAATTAAGTAATAATCACGAAAACAAAGAAAAGAAGCATTATAGTCACATGGTTAAGGAGAGAGGTAGTGCTTCTTCAGCAGATTTTTAAAAATTGACATGTTTTGTGCGCTCCTTACTGACAGAGACGCTTAGCTTTAGTCTTACTAAGGTTAAGCGACATTTTTTTTTTCTAACAAATTACAGTGCAATGAAATTCGACTAATTTAACAATAGTTTTTAATTTATATTATGACGTTCATGGCATCTAAGGAACAAAACACCATAGTTTCATTTACAAGGAATCTATTTCAAGGTTTTTTCTACCACAACCGTCATTATAGTTGCAAAATTTCTTCATACTATGAAGCATATTTGCAAAACTTAAGCTCATAACCCATCTAAGGCCAGTTATTTGATCAATAGTTAAACTAACTATTGTTAAAATCCCATTTTTTTTTTAACAATTGGTTATTTTAACTACTGATCAAATAATTCGAACTTAGATAATGAAACGTAAGCTACACAGAATAGATGATAGCAGTCACAATCTAAATGGTACAGTGAACACTCGTTGGATGCCCGCAGCATTGTTAGTAACTGGTAGTAAATATTTGTTTTGAACGGCAGCTGCAGCGTATGGACAGCTATGCAGGCAGATGGCATTTTAAAGCCTTTGTTTTTGGTTTTTGATATTACAAATTCACTTACTTAAATCCAAGGAATTTCATAAGTTAGTTTGCTATAAATACCATAAAATATAAAAAGCATTAATGTAGTCACTGTAGGTACTATTTATTACCTACGTTATTAAATAATTAGGTGTATCTACTTATGTATTTAAGAAAATGTATGGTCGTTAGTCTCGCCAAAAGGCAAAAATGGCTCTGCCAATTTGCATGAACAAGTTATTTCGTTCGTTGCTACCCTGGTAACATTATATAAAAAAAAAACATTAATAAATTGATTAAAAAATTAGGTACGATGGATCACTAGTTTCTCGACTAGTTCTTAAATCGCTTAGCTATCTCACGTAATTAAAAAGAATTATTCACTATCTTCGTAACCTAATTTAAACTACTCCATAAAAGAACCTTCACTAAAAAGCCTCACAAATTCCTATCTTCTAATAATAATAATAAAGTAACATAAACCCAATTAACGAAAACATAAAAAAAATCTACAAACCCATAAACATAAGGTATTAACAAAACGAACTGTAAAATTGTGAATAAACCTGCTAAACAGGTAAAGTTACGGTCATTGTCAAGCAGAACTAGTTTACATCGATGACTTATTATCACCTTCCCTATTGCTTGCTTTGTCAAACATCATTTTAAATGCTGCCTTGTAAACCCAGTGATGTATGTTGTCATAAGCGGAATTTTCGACTATAGAAACGTCATTTCGCTGACGGTAGTTCCGTTGTATTTTGACAAGTTGTTTGTCGACCATTATTAAGTGTGTCACCTGACTCACGAGATGGAAGGTCATTCAACTTTATTGGTGACATATTTGTTATGTAAGGTAATGGAACGATTTTTAAATTTTCTTGAATTTGGAGCTCGAACTTGAATTGCTTGAAGGCCACGAACAACTGTTTTTTTTACTCTTCTGTTGTTTCATTAAAACCTTTTAACTTGATACTTACTCCTTGGAAATAATTAAAATTCACTAACTTAATAGAGATAGTCTACAAACAAGTAGCAACAAGTCTTTCTATAAAAGCTTTCTTGGAACTAAATATAGATCTAAGTACAACTAATGTAAAAGGCAAGACTTAAACAGATGCAATAGGAATTCATTAAGACAACAGAGAGTTCACTTTATTTAATTATGAAGAACGCTGTATTTTACAATTCTCATAAAATAGAAAATGGTAGATTTCACGCAGAGAACAATTAAATGGAGAGCAACGGTCAAGGTAAAACCATCTTTCTTGCAACAATTACAACATTTGATATTATCGCAACCCTAACAATAGCTATACGAAAAGTAGATGAAATAGCTAAATGATGAAATACCAGCAGTAAAAAATGTGCAATGCAATAATGTATGCAAGTCATATCAAACCGCATTTTCACTAACAGACGGATTTGTGGCAAGTCGACGCTTGTAAAAACTGGGAACTGTAAGCGAGACCAATGTTGAGTGACATTGTCTTATAAGTCGGGGGCACATGCCAAGTAAAAGTCCGGCAACATAATATCTCTGCGACATATTTCCTGGTAGCTTTAGTAATGCAAGAATAGTGGTCAATGTGCCTTCTTTGTATGAAAAGCGACTTTTACCATTTCAGTGAGAATCACAATAGAAGGACTTTATAATAATAAGTCTTCATGGTTTACAGACTATATAGATTTTATGGGGAGATTGCCTGTGCCCCAGCAATGGAAACGTTACAGGCTAATTTTCGTTACGGACTAATTTTCGTACAACCTCGGAGTAATCGGTGTAGACAATGTTGAAAACTTTTTAGGTTTTCGTTATTTTTTGTTGATTTTTCAAAAAGTGCTAGTCCGATTTCGATAAAATTTTAATGGGACCATTCGGGAGGTATGCCCTTTCCAACAAAAAAAGATTTTTTGAAATCGGTTGGTAAACGATGGAGTTATGCCCGAACAAACATAAAAAAAAAAAAAAAACATATAAACATCTGAATTGAGAACCTCCTCCTTTTGGAAGTCGGTTAAAAATAGCAATAGAAAGACTAGAATACCCTAAATAAGAGGTCCTTCGTGGTGGATGACAAAATAGACATTTTAAGGGTAGAAAGCCAGTTCAACGTAACAGGCTGATTTACGTTCATGCTTTTGATAATAAATCATATACCTAGTTTGGTTATTTCTCATCACCAGCTAGTCTGACTTAGTTTCCGGATGCTGTTAATAGAGCGACCTTCTATCACATGGCTCTAACTGGTGAAATGTGTGTATCGACACCAACCTTTGCAACGCGGAAGCGAGTGACGCCGCTGACAACAGTCATGTTTTATATTTTCTATTTTAAGATAGGTTTGCACTTGACTCTAAACTACTCTAGGTCAGGAGTGACAGAGACAAAATCGACGACGATGGGAATTCTTATCATAAAATCGACGATAGAATTTTAGAAAATTATCCGGTGGTATACCGTGACGTAGTTTCATTGTGGGAAAGAGACAGAGCTATACAAGTTATCTAGCGCCATCTCGTTCCTACATTGGAACTACTCACACTTTAAGACGTCATGATAGGATAGTTCGAAAAATATGCGTGTTATGTGAAGGGCCACTTTATTAAAATTATAATTATAATCCAACACTCCACCCCCTCACCTTCTGAGTGCAGTTTAGTCAATGGCATCTTGTAGTTTAACCTGAAGAAGGTTAAACTACAATGCCAACATACAGATACATACAACATACAGATGCCAACATCATCACCAGTTACCTCACTCAATTCTGACAAGCAAGTAGATGATGCATCAGACACGACGTTACGGCAATGTTCCACGGTTCGCTGGTCGCCAACAATCGCGACGATCCGTTACTAGTCGCCGATGCGTCTCCGTGGGACAGTTATACTTTATTTGGATTAAGAGATAGATGACAGCGGATTTGGAGCGGAGAATTAAGTTGATGAAAAATGCCATTCTAAGGCTGCTTTTCCACCAGAGATGCGCTATGCTACGTTGCTGCGGATGCGTTTGATATCCACCAATCATATTCACTGGTTTACATAGCACAGCACTGGTGGAAACGGATTCTTGTGACAGCACATCTTCGTAGCGCAGCTACGCATCTTCATAGCGCAGCTACCTTGTGACAGCACATCTTCGTAGCGCAGCTACGCATCTTCATAGCGCAGCTACCTTGTGGCGGCGCATCTTCATAGCGCAGCTACCTTGTGACAGCGCATCTTCGTAGCGCAGCTACCCATCTTCACAGCACAGCTACATAGCGTAGCATCAGTGGAAACGGTCACACAGTTTCGTAGCTCAGCTTTTACATCCTCGCAGCACAGCTACATAGCGCATCTCTGGTGGAAAAGCAGCCTTAATGTTGTTATTTTTGGAGTTCTATAATTATGTTTGTTAAGCCTCCTGCAGACACACGCGATTAATCGCGCGGGGCGACATGCCGCGGTCCATTCGCAGTATTTTTAGAGTGGAAATTAGCTTGGCTCGTTGTCGCAGTGCGATTAATCGCGTGTGTCTGCAGGAGGCTTTATTGTGGTAGGCTGCGGAGTAGACCGTTATCGTTAGTAAAGTATAGTAATTTAATTTGTGATTTTTGGTGCATCGGAGACTGAGAGTAAGTGCTGGGCCTAGGTTGGGTTAATAAGCTTAAAAAGAGCTTCTTCTTTTATACGTGTTTTAGATTGGCATAATTATTCCTCAAGGTGACAAAACACCAAGAATATTTATTTTTCCATCACATGTGTCAATATTTTTATTAGACCATACATCTTATTTTTCTATCATGAATTTGAAACTACTTCACCCTTTTCCTTCAATTCCTAATACGATCCAAGGTCACGATAACCTACTTAATAAGTTTCGCGACTCAAGACAATCCCGCGACCCAAGGTAGACGAATGAAGAATTAGAATCAATTTTCTATATACAGGATGATTTTTTAGTCACCATCCAAATTTAGATACCTATATTAATCTTTGGCGAAAGTCATTAAATACGTGTTTTTTCTTTTAGTGTCATTCAATACAAAAATATTGAGATATCACGTCACAAAGTTATTTATAAAAAGTTGATGAATCTGGACACCGCGCTGTGATGTGTCGCTCCGCTCAGGTGTAGCGGGGTGGGGCGGGGGGTAAGCGGGGTGCGCTCTGCCCGTTTCATGCGCCGGCAAGTGTATCTTGGTGACCACTCAGAGCGGATAATTCTTATGAGAAAATGATATAATATGAAAATTTTACGTACGATTTTTTTTCAAAAATGGGGTTAGTGATTGATACCTAATGCCTAGAAAAATTTTGGACGGTGGTTAAAAAGTCTTCCTGTATATAATGTAAGCGTATAAGTTCTAACCCTCCCATTTCCCATTTCCCGCCCCCGCTCCGCCTGTAACTTGCCCCACTCCACATGAGAACTCAACTGACATTGACACGACATGATGTAACGTGAAGTGGGTCGCACTCGTTACAGAACAATGCGATATTAATTAATAACAGTGGATCAGTTTATCTATCAATCGATACGGTATCACAGCTACGTAATTGTGTGGTAACTTTTTAGCTCGTAATTACGGTATGATATACGTATTGTGGTGAGTTTTTCATAATACGGGAAGGTTAGTAATAAGAGATGAAGTTTTTAGTGAGTCAATGATCAGTTTTTAGTCCTCAAGTAAGATAGGAAAATGATGGTGATGAATAGGAAACGTACAGTCTTCACAGTTTACCAACTCAATAGAGTAGAAAAAATTATAAATCCTTAAAACTCATTTAAACATTTTTTGAAGTCATCACAAAATGTTTACTTTGCTGTGCCTGACAGGGTCCACGATTTTCTGTTACTTATGGCAAAATGTTTACCACCTAAGTTGAAAGAAATAGGGGAGGTAAGCCCAAGACGGGTAGCCCGCCTAAAACGGGTAAGCATGTTAAATTAAAGCCTCCTGCAGACACACGCGATTAATCGCGCTGCGACAACGAGCCAAGCTAATTTCCACTCTAAAAATACTGCGAATGGACCGCGACATGTCGCCCCGCGCGATTAATCACGTGTGTCTGCAGGAGGCTTAAGCGTCGCTAATTGCTGATGAGAATGTGTGCGTGCAGGACGCGTCGCCTCTCTCTATGAGGAGTCGCGTCCTGCACGCACACATTCTCATTAGCAAGAACGACGCGTAATTTAACATGCATACCCGTTTTAGGCGGGCTACCCGTTTTGGGCTTACCTCCCCTACTATTGAAAAATTAATTAATTAAATCATTTATACTACTTACCAAAACAGAATACAAAGAAGAATACAAAAAGCTTATAACAATACATGTAACGTTAAAATAAGAATCTACAAACTCCTTTCCATCTTAGCACTCTCATCCCACATCATTAAACTCACAAAGATAAACAATATAGAACATCATACTCCCCATTTAATATAAATCTGAGAAACTTATCTGGCACTTAACAGCCTGAAGTTGAAGCCAGCCTCAATGAATATTTAAGAGGAAGACTGCTGTAAAATTGATAGTATAACCGCATCAGTAGATCGTATCCGAGCTAAGCTTCTGAATGACGGCGCCTGTTATAGCCGTGTTGCTAAAATATGCAACGAATCAGTACTACGGTTTTAAACCAGGATGGATTTTGTGATATTTATGACCTTTTTGGAGTTCCGCTGTCCAATTATGTAGCTGTAGATGGAAGGTATTTTGAAAAGAGCCGGCTTAAACTTAAACTTAACTTGAAAAAAAAGGGTTGAAATAGAACATACGAATAAAAGGAAAAAGATTCTTGTGATGGAAGACGGTGCGTTATGAATATCAAGAAAAATCTTAGTGACAGGTCGTTTAAAAAGTAAGGTTTTAGGTATATAATTATTCAGAGTATTGAGGAACTTTAAAAAGTTTCGTTATGCCAAAATTGGACAATATTTCAACAGAAGTTACAAAAACCATTCGCGTGACTGTGTAAACAGGTTACCGTGACTCTGGAACGTAAAGGGCTATTGAAGGAACGCCGTCATTTATTTAGTCTAACCCTTCCTCTCCATACAGGGGGGACTCGTTGGTGACTTTGCCACGTAAAGAAAAGTTACACTGGTCACTTTTGCAGAGATAAGGTTAATTTTTAAAGTCGTAGTAAAATTTTCAATCATTTTCAATAATCGCCAAAACCACTATTTTCACTTTATATAACCACATAACTAATACATGCACTGATCTCATCTAGTATTAAAGCGGCTAGGGATGAGGTATTCCCTACGGAAGCACACTATTTGATCGATTCAATTTGAACGTGAAACCGCTACCACGCAGGAAACACTGAAATGTGTAATACCTGCATTAGTGAAACGGGTGCTTTGATTAATTGATTATGTTTATTTGGTAGGGGGTTTAGTACAATAAATAACATGAACTTACCCCTATGCCGTATGTCGCCAGTTAGTGACTAAATGTTTTCTTTTTTTTTATTGTATTAATTTATCTTCTGCTGCTACTTTACGCCCGTCGCATATAATCTTCGCAACCCCCTTGGGAACCCTCGCGATATATTATACTTTTAAAAACACTGATCTCTCTACATACCGTAACATATTTTTATGGTATGATTTTAATGGGACAACTGTGTCCATTTTTTTTAACCCGAAGGTGCACCTTTTAGTTTTTATTTGATTCCCTATACCGCTATTCGGTTCAGATGAAATCGAAATTACAAACTCAGAGGCAAAAATCATTCTCAAATTGTGAAATAGCCAAACACAATTGTCTGCATCTTTCATACAGACAGAGTGTTGTAAAAGCCTAAAAGTACTGCAGTATTTGACTTGTTCAAACTGCGCCTACCAAACTGGGCAGACTTCCAAAGAAATGAACAAAAAGTTCAGGCTTGTTGGCACACAGTTTTCGACTTAAAATCCAGTATTACATAAAGTACATGAATACTGTTTTACTTTTCTATTATAGAGTTTAGGGAATTTTATGAATGGCAGACACTGTAATGCTTTTTAGGGTAAACGCGGTTTTTTTTGTATTATAAACTATATTTCTGTTAAATTGTATTGTATTGAAATTTATTTTTAGAGCTTTTTCGTGCGGAAAGTAAATGCAACTACGAACATGCCTCGAATTTGTAGGTTCGCAGCGTTAATGCGTGTAAAATATGTATAATATTTATTTCTACTTTTTTTAAATATGTTATGCATGCATTGACAAGTAATCATGGCTCTTTGATAATTGCGATATAAGAAATGAAATAATTCATGAATTATTTAGGATATAATGTGACCGTTCTGTTGAATACATACATTATGTACAAGCTACACTACATAGAAGGCCAGGCCCTTAGTTACAGCTTCAATATGAATTAATTTCCCGGAATTACGTAGCCCTTATAATACTACCGGAATAATGAGCTTATTTAGGCCGGCACGCCTCCGGTTTGGGTCCGGCTTCCGTTCATTTTGAATCCTTATTCCGGCTCTCAAATGAGCTCGACTGAAGTTATGACTTATAAGTCTTTGGCCTTACAAGACAATTGAAGTTCAAAATGGACTCATTATTATGCCCTCTCAATCGACCAGCATTAAATATTGATCTTCAGTCGTTTCGATATTTAGTTAAAATATTTTTTTTTTACTTATTAAATAAAACGTCTCCAGTTTAGCAGCCAAATGTTAGTAAACGTTTACTAACGTTATTTTGAACTCACATATATTCAAACAGCTAGACCCGACAAAAACTACCGGTAGTCCATATAAATGTATGTTCCATGCGGGAAACGAAACCACGACCCACAGCGCACTAGCCAATCGTTCAGCCACGGTGCCAATAGTACCATCAACTCATTCTTCTCATTCAAAGGTACAGAATTCAAAATATTGAGCATTGATTGTTTATATTAAAATAATTGAAAGGTTAACTATGAAAATATATTTTTATGCTTATATTTAGACCCAAGGGAAAGTGCCAATCCACCTCGACAGTAATTTATCAATTATCGAGCCTAAATTCTAATAATATTTGATGAATTACGCGAGAGGTTTATTGTCATACCCAATTTATTAGTTTACTTGTGACCCGACTCGGCTTCGGCATTAGCTAATAACATAGCTTTCAATAAGCGAAAGAGCAGTGGTGGCCCAGTGGTATCGGCCCCGACTTACGAGTTGTAGGTCGTGGGTTCGAATCCGGCCAGGTGCATTACTTTGTGTAATTTATTTCATCACCACTGCTCTCAAAAACGGTGAAGGAAAACATCGTGAGGAAACCGGCATGTCTTGGAACCAGAAATTCGAAGACATGTGACATCTACTAACCCGCACTGGGCCCGCGTGGTGGTTTACGGCCCACTCCCTCTCACAAAGAGGAGGCCTGTGTCCCAACAGTGGGAACATTTATATGCTGATGATGATGAAACGAAAGATGGTTTGACATGTTAAGAAGTTATTTAATGAGAGACCATTTTTACATAAATTGGGTCTACTCTTGGACTGACTCTAGCCCAGAAGCAAAAATGAGATCTGACACGGAAAGAGCTCACCCAAAAGGAACTGTAACTCGTGCGCACCGAGGGAACACAGTAACAACAAAAAGTATCTGGTAGCGGAACTCTGACAGGATGATGATCATAAGCCAAACGATCCTGGAGACGGTTTATGGTAACATTCGTCCAAGTGTTAAAATGTCGGGCACGCCGCAATCGCGGCGGTAAGACCCCTCTTTGAGGAGTGGCTGGATAGGAGTCACGGCGGCCTGACCTACCGCATGACACAGGTCCTCACCGGACACGGAAGTTTCGGGAGGTACCTGTGTCTAAGGAGAAAGGAGGAAACGCCTGGGTGTCACCACTGCGAAGATCGCCCGGAGGACACAGTAGAGCATACGGTGCAAGACTGCCCCGCTTGGGCAGAGCACCGACGTGTCCTCACGGCGGCGATAGGCGGAGACCTCTCGCGCCCGGCATTGGTTGCGGCCATGCTGCGGGGCGAGACGGAGTGGGAAGCGGTCGCCTCCTTCTGCGAAGCAGTAATGCTCGCGAAGGAGGAGGCGGGCCGCGTGAGGGAGAGGATAATGTCCTCCCTCCGCCCCACCCGCGGTGGTTGGCGCCCACGGCGATGGACGTCGCAAGACGATCTCCGGCCACCGTAGGCGCGGGCATGCGGGCGGCGAGTAAAGGGCAACTCGCAGCCCGACCACGGACCATGCCCGGGTCGACGGCGCGTTTTGTTCCACGCGCGCCTTAAGAGCGTCAGCATAATGACGGGGCCTCCACTCTAGAGGGCCAAAGCCTGCCGGGGTCGCGGGACTTATCTCATTACCGTGACCCCGGACTCAAAGGGCTATTGAAGGATACCGTGGATTTTAGTCAGTACAAGTCTGACAGTCCCTCCCGCCCTGCCCGGGGTAGGAGGACTCATTTGATGATTTTGCCACGATAAAAAAAAAGTGTTAAAATGTCCACATAATTATCATAATAACCTAATGTTATATTTCTATTTAGTTAGAATGAAATTGTGCAAAAATCAACAAGTGTTACAATGTTCAAAATTCATCTTGTAGGTACGTAACTCAAAATAGGTATTTCGGTAAAACCACGCCTGGTTTTATTGTGTCGGTAGGTAATAGAACTCGATTTTTTTCTCAATTGCCCTTTACGTTCCACTATCAAACAAATTAATTTGTAGATATAAAATCATTTTCACTTTATGTCTTAGGGACATTTTGTCACTTTATTTTTAAAATAACAAAACTTTTGACTTTTTACATAATGACATTGGACAATTACCATAAAAGACGCAATGTATAAAATGAAAATAGTGGTGAAACAGGTGATGCTATTTTCTTTAGTTGATTAAACGGGAAAGTGAAGGCTCTACCATCCCCATCGGAATCGGTGAGCCGTCACAGCAGGTACAGGTAGGCTGTGCCGTTGACTGCGGTGGTTTGCTAGAAGTGGAATTCCATCCACCCCAGCTGCTGTTGAGATAGATCAAATCTCACAGCCGAAGTGTTCTAATTCAGATCGAAAAAAAAACTCTATATCGCAGCGACGGAAGTATCAATAAGTTTTAGAATTTATCCATTACAAAAAATAATTATATACATAAATTATATATTACAAAAAGTACTTAGGTATTATTGAATACCAACTTTGATCAAACAAGATTTCGATATTGGAATATTGTTTACTTACACGTAATTGTAATTTACATAGGTAACGAAATCATGTTCTCAAATAAACATGTTATAACTTGTTCAGGTACACACGAACAAGTTTCAGTAGGTAATAGCTATCCGAGGTGAGTTTCAGGTCAATCATATATTCCTAAACTGATTTGCGAGTGAGATTGCAAACTGAAAACTGAAATAGAAAGCCTTGATCCAATTTATATTTGAGGCACACATAAATATTATGTAAAGATTTTAAAGAGAAATTAAAGTTCATATTTTATTTTAGTACCTATTTTGTTTTATTATTCCAGCAGTCTGTGTTTCTATGCGTCTAAGATTTGAAACACCTGAGGTAGAATGTGTGCATGAATTGAACATAAAAAATATTTCAATTTTAAAATATTAAAAACTCATATACCTACCAATTAATTTTAACTCAATGTTACGGATTTATTTATATCTATGAGGCATACTGATTATGCCTTCCACCATAAATTGGATATAGATGCTTAGCGATAGTTATATATTCGATTCAAAAATTAGGGATGCTTAAATTCTGCGGCTAATGCCTATAAGATAAACTCGGCCCATGATGTGAGACCTCCATTGACTTCTATGGAACAGATGGAACAAATTATATGGATTTAACATTCCCATAGCTGGGACTGGGCTTTTTTAGGAGAGAATGTGACTTAATCCAGTACTCAGGCCCTAGTATTCTCACAATTTTTATACCCTTTTGTATGAAACACAGCAATGTTCATATTTTATATGAAGCTCTAACACAATTTAGAACACATAAACCTATGTTTTTGCTAAACGGAACTTCTAATAGCTCGTAGTTTAGCTGTTGCCGTGGGCTATAGCTCGCCCATAGATCCGAGCTGCAGAGAGTCACAGTAAATCTAAAGTAATAGCCGCAAACTATGATTTGTTGCTTTTGAACTACTTTACAAAATGACTCCTGTTGCATCTAATGGGTGAAAAATTGCTGTAATAGACTTGCTGGAGGATAAGGTCAATTGACCAGTAAGATTGTAGCTAAGACATATTATAGTTCGTATTCTAAAAGCCGTCCTAACTCAGGTGCTCAGTTAAGCTAGTCTCAGTCGTCATGACAACGGTTCAATCGTCCACCAAATTGTACTTTGTGTTTAGTGACCCTTCAGTAACCCGGAAAGAGCTTGTACTTTTGTTTTCAATAGAAAACAAAAATACATAAATAAATAAAAAAAAAAACTGAAATGGGACTGGGCAGGACATGTCTGTCGTATGCCTGACAAACTGTGGGCCAAAATAGCTCAAAACTGGTTCCCTAAGACAGTGAGACGGGGTCGCAGCAGGCCACGAAGAAGATGGCGGGACGAACTGGATAGGTTCCTTCCGAACTGGAAAGAGGAAGCGCGGCCTCGCGGGAAGTGGAAGGAGTGGAGGGAGGCCTTTGCCCAGGAGTGGGACAGAGCAGGCTAGCAAAAAAAAATAAATGCAAAAACACTTTCGTAATAACGAAAGAGTTTTTATAAATCAATATGACCAATTTGTATGTGAGATTGAAGATGAAGATTCAGACGTGACTGTTACTATTAATTTAAATCTAACTTCTCGACACGGTTGGCGCAGTGGCTGAACGATCGACTGCTGCGCAGAGTGTCGCGGGTTCGATCCCCGCACGGAACAAACATTTGTATGTTCTGCAAGTAATTGTTCCGGGTCTGGGTGTTTATGCATGTGACTTTCTATGTTTGTAAACGTACCCACGATACAGGAAGAAATTCCTAGTGTGGGGCAAAGTTAAAAAAAAAAATCTTAACTATAGCTGTCATTGTGTGTTATTGGGGGAAATGTGCTGTGTGACTTGAACAGAGTCAGTGACTAAGAATAGAGGCTATCCCTAAAGATAGTCTGTTAATAGAGCACCCGCAGCAGCCAGCCCCTCTATCCCTAGCTGCAACGGGGTTTAATAATAGCCTTGACTATAATTACTTTAACGCCTGCTTTCCAGACTCGGGGTGACCTATTTTACACCTTGGGAGCAAGCCTATTGACATCAATCGTGCACAAATCTAGCCTACGAGTTGATAGCTAGAACAAGAGGAGGAAATAAATAATGAGTGGAGGAGAAATAGTGCAATGTTTATCACTGGAGAACTGTCTCTTGAAATATGGATGAGGTTAAAAACAGGAGAGAAAAAAATAGTGCTGATATCATCTCAGCCAAAATATAAATAACTCAAGATATGATGCGGAGTAATTCTTGGATTCTTGAATACGAGCCCTTAGATGGTAAAATAGAATAATAACTCATGCTCAACCATAGCGTTCAACCACTGAATTAACTAGGTACTCTTTAGTTAAAGTCAAAGCGCCTGGTATCCTCAAAGATTAAAACTTCAGTGCAAGTTTTGTACGTCCACATTTTGCCAGTAATAAATTCGTAACAAACTGAAAATCACTTCTATTTTCATTCTCTGTTTTTATTAGCAAAACACAGACCTTCTCTCAGTGTGAGAGAGTCATAGTCAGCTGTAATGCACCATGCGGGCCCAGTGTAGATTGACCGATATTGTCTTCGAATTTTTGGTTCTAAGTGTTCAGACCGGTTTGAGCAGTGTGGTGATAAAATAATTAAATAAAGAATTGCGCCGAGCTGGGTTCGAACCCACGACTTTGCTGTTATTGCATATTCCAAATACAACTTTAGTATTTTCTATAATAAAATCGTTTTCCGTTGGTTTCAAGCAGGCCTGTCTCACTCCGCGGTGTAGGCATAAAACTGCAAGTAGTTGCGGGGCCATTATGTCGTGGCCCATTCACTACGGCTGCCACGCGCCACCCGTTACGCACGCGCTCCGTCTCCTTAATATTTTTGTTACGTTACGTGTAGTTACGCACAAGTTTCTTGCTTTAGGTGCTTTTGGTAAATTAATAACACAATATTATTATGAAGAAAATAAATATATAGTACATATTTAGTAATGATCAACAAAATTATCTCCCTGCTTGTGAAGTATGGGCTTAACTGATCATGATACATAATCATGAGGTTACAAGTTTGGAAATGAGGCGAGATACTAATTGGGGGGGGGGGGTGAGCCTACTGGACGACCAAGATAAAAAGACGACACTCTCACTCACCTTAAGCTGAGTACTAAGAATTAAGATCGGTAGAAAGTAGAAAGATGTTTGCGTTGTTGTTTAAAAGTTCTAACTCAGAAAATGGCCACACTACGCATTCAAGGTCAGCGGTCGTAATTCGCTGCGCCACTTTTTACCTACCTACAAAGACACGCAACGCGGGGCCTGTGACAGTATGCGATAGTAATTGGTCGGTTACTAGGTTGAGTGCAAAATAATAAGGACTGGCTATTTTGCCATAGACGATAAAAATCTTTTAAATATTATTCTTTTTTTTTGTAAGATAAATGTTCAAAAATATAACAATAATAGGTAGAAAAGATAATTTATTATTATAAATATTATTCCTCACGTAAGGTGCCGTAGGTACCTACTATTATCATTCTGTGCTAACAATCAATAATGTATGTAGTAATCGATGACGAAACCAAAAAGATATAGGCTGATGATAAAAACAAAATTCCTTGAGGAACATAGGTATTTATGGTAATAATGTAATTTAGCAAATGCATAAAATACGCATAGGTACACTGGGTGAATATTTCATTTCGTGCATATTATGATATTTTTAGAATTGTCAAATAAATGTGCCTAATTATGTTTTTTATACGTTTTTTTTAAAGTACTTAATGATGATAAGTGAAATATAACAAAGGGACAGCAATCAGACCTTTAGTTTTTAAGATATTGAGGATTTTTTTTTAAAGGAACGGTAATGAGATTTAACACAAACGGAAATTAGATATCTATTTATGGTAGTTATTGAGGTTGAGAAAATGGTAATTAACAATACAACAACAGTCAACTGATAAGATTGGGAAATATATTGTAAGTATTCGTTATATCCCATTTATGTCAACTAAGGAAATATACAGTGTTTACAGAATTGAATCACAGAATATAATAATTACCGTTTGTTTCTTCTCATTACCATTCGAATAAAAGAACGGTAATCGATGGTAATTAGAAGAATGGTAATTAGATTCATAAATATTTTCGATATATTACCGTTATTTGGAACAAGTACAGCATTGTTACGTTTATCAGCGGAAAAAGACACTTATTCCGAATACATCTGTCAAATAATTCTTTGATAAAAATAAGTATAAATACCTTTCATAACACGAACGGTTTGCAGAAATATTCCTAACCACGTCACTTTTCGGACAGGAGAACTTAAATTTACGTCCCTTTATTACCTCTTTCACGTGTGTGTTTGCTCGGTGGCTGAACGTTGAGTGTCGTCAAATATGTAACTGCGAAGCGCGTTGCACAGAGACGCGTAAATATTAAAATATCGAATCGAGCATACCGTCGAATGGTAATTATGGGAAAGTTTAGGGACATTTTTCAAACTTGTATAAAACCGCTTAAATTTGTTCTTCCTAAACAATGAATCGTCTTTGAATAGATTAACTATCCTGTTATCTTTTATGTAATAAAAATGTCGTTCTTCAAACACAGTTTTTAACAGAATGTGGCAATTAAATAAAATCTGGTAAAAGGGACACAGATGGTAATTAGATTTTAGATCCTTTGTTTTAAATTTAGTGCATTTCTAATAAAAAAAATATGTTCTAAGGATTGCGCCTAATAGAACACCAAGTTAACTATACAAAATCAACGTTAGGTTCAAATTCTTTCAGCGTTTCATATATTCTTTATCGTCTGCCGTGTGATATGCACGAAATGAAATATTCACCCACCTACCTATTTGTGCCTAAACTCGCAAGTCGCAACCCTATTGAGCTTGACCCATAGTAACCTTTTAATGTCGTTGGCGTCAGATAAACCAAAATAAACTCTCGGGCGTAAGCATTCAGTACATTTTTGCTTGCGCACGGGAAGTTTAGGCTATTATAAAAGTAGGTGGGCGGTACGGCTGCCAGTTAAAATGTACTTTATTCTCTCGTTCATAGATTTTACATTTGTTTGATTTTTTTTTGGAGTAGTCCTTCTGTACGTATAGTACTATTAATTATTCTGTGTTTCAAGTTCAATGTTCGCGTGGCTCTAATTAATCAGTATAATTAGACTATGCACGTCGGTTACATGACACACGAAGAGGTAAATAATAGGTTCCTACATTATATACGACATGAACATTACTGCGACTGCACGAACGATGTAATACCTTTATTACATATTACGTATACGCAGTATAATTATGTTTACTTAAACTTTCTATTAGTACCTAATAACTTGTATTACTATTTATAGTACCTACTGTATAATAAGCCACGATAAAAAGCCACGTGATTATTGATTTATAAAACATAACCAGTGATCTACTTCTTCTTCCTGCCCTTATCCCGTTCTACTTGGGATCGGCGCAACACGTTTTCTTCTTCCATTCTCCCCTATCAGACGTCACAGTATCAGTGATCTACTTAAATTCGGAAATTCAACACTAATAAACCCAAATGTCAGATACGAGCAACAGGCGCATTTTATTATTTAGTTCAGATTACTAAAACAAATAAATCAGAGCTTAAGTTTTCACTTTAGATCTTAATAGTATAACGTACATGGTTTATTCAAAAATGAATCCCTTTGTGATCTAACTTTGATTTTTGATTAAATCAACCACAACCCAACTCCCTAGTTTCAAAGATCTAAAATCATGATCACCAACAAAAATAAATTAGATTTCCTACTTTACGATAAAGTTTGCAATCCAGGAAAGTTGGCAAGATCTCTGAGCAATGAAGTTTAATCTAGCAGAACAAAAGTTATGATATCCTGAAGTTCTCAGTAACTTCGCGAGAACTTCACAAAACGAACATGATTAAGTGTTAGGAGAATTCTTGAAGTACCAAGTTATGAGTAGGCACTTCTTACTTTGATTGGCTATTAAATAAGCCATCCTCGTCGAGAGATGATATAATTTTAATTAACTTCTTATAATTAAATGATTTTATCTGCCATCTTTTGTTCCGGATTTTATCCCGCAAAGATCTCAGTCTTTGCGGGATAAAATCCGGAACATGGATATCCGGCAAAGAACCAAAGTCACCGACATAGCTCATCAAGTTTGCAAGTTGAAGTGGCAATGGGCAGGCCACATCGCTCGTAGAACTGACAACCGATGGGGAAGAAAAGTTCTCGAGTGGCGACCACGGAGCGGAAGACGCAGCGTAGGTAGGCCTCCCACTAGGTGGACCGACGACATCGTGAGGGTCGCGGGCAACCGATGGATGCAAGTGGCGAATTGTCGTTCGGCGTGGCGGTCTAAGGGGGAGGCCTATGTTCAGCAGTGGACGTTTTCCGGCTGATGATGATGATGATGATCTGCCATCTGCCGTTTAATGAAAGCACGCGGTAAGTAGATCTTGATGGTCTCAGCACTCAAGTCAGGCAAAGTGATAATAAAATTAAATGAATTATGAAATTAATATATTTATACGACGGCGACGTTGTAACTTATGTTAATGTTTGAAATAACTTTTAGTAAAATCAGTCAGTGATCGACGAAGCAATAGATTTTTTACCAAATCAAAAAAGTATCTGTATCTATAAATATTAAATATATCTCGTGTTTGGCATAAAGAAGAACACAAAAATCTTAAAATATCCCAAAAATTGAAGTTCCTAACCTGAGTGATATAACCTACTAATGAGCGAATTACACCAATAAACTGAACACAAATCACAATATAATACATTTGAACCATATTCACAGAATAATTAATAACACTACGTACGTAATACTATTAAGTATTCTGTGCCATTTTCAACAAAAATTTTTATTTTAAAACTGACAACTCTTGAAAGCATTCTAAACGCGCCAATCTCCTTTAGTTTCAACAGCAAAACCAACCCTAACTACTATCACCACAAACATGACACTGGGTCACTCACTCCTCAACTTTGAACAAGTACAAAGTTCCTAACTGAACGACACGGAACTGACGACGTAAGAGTCTCAAACTTCCCCGTATACCTCACTGAACTCTTCAAGTTCCCTACAAGTTACATCGGTGAGTAATGGCACTATTAAACATATAAATGTAGGCTGTATTGTGTCAGATGTATTTCTGCGCAGTGTGTATTTCTTTCTTTTTTTTTGGTCCGTGTTATGGCCGGATGGTGCAAGATCCCGTAATGGCCAGTATTCTTTATTTCGTCGGTTAAAATAACTGGTGTAATGATAGTATTACACACTAAATAAATGCTCGGAGATATTTAATTTTACGTCGGCGTTAAGCCTCCTGCAGACACACGCGATTAATCGCGCGGGGCGACATGTCGCGGTCCATTCACAGTATTTTTAGAGTGGAAATTAGCTTGGCTCGTTGTCGCAGCGCGGTTAATCGCGTGTGTCTTCAGGAGGCTTTAATTTGATTGATTTTTGAATTTTGATTTCGCTGGTAAGTTTAACCAAAAAAAATACATACTCAAATTAAGAAAAATAAAAAATATAGAGATAAAATAAAAAACTGATACCTACACCTCGTTGATTTAAAACACGAACGAAGACATCGATAACCCACTGCCACACCAAACCGAAGTTCAACCAAGATCAACAATGTAACAGAACCTCCGGACACTGCATGCATTTCACATAAATATCACCTTCCACATACAGTTACACAAACTGCCATGTTGTCTCAAAACTCACAACTTCCTCATTGTAAATTACATAAACAAATGTCAAACAAATTTAAGTGTTTTACAACGTTTTAAGACCCGTTACACCGGGACACAGATGAGGCCCCGTTTAGAAATCATAAAAGCAAAATGTGTGTGAGCAAGCATTTGTCTAGCTAATTCTTACAAAGCATGAATTATTAATAATAACAGTCGGATGTTCCAGAATGAGGGTAAAGACGACGTAAACGGTGACAAAGATTTAAAGGATAAAACATTTGTGGAGCCGCAACAAAAGGATTATGAGGATATTAAAAATGCAAAGACATGTAGAGAAGATTAGACCTCATTTCCTCTCATCCCTCGCTACCCCGGTTGCGACTTAGCAGCGTGGGTAACGTGAAAGGGCAACAGAAGGATTAATTACCACAATTTCTGGGTAATCACGCACATAAGCACAAAATAGCCCTACTTAATCTTGATTACATTATTTTCCTGCAGAAAGTAGAATTTATGAGTAACGAAACTTGTGAACCAGGGCTAAATCTAATCAGAAGCCCGAACAAACATAACGAAAGAAGAAAACAAAATACTGTAGCAATCCCCATAAGGAAATACAGACATAAAGGTAGATAGATGTAAACCAGCTACTCCATTACCCACCACAGACCGTAAATTCAGTTCCACAAGTAATCAATAAACCTACACTTCAGTGAAGACAATTCCAATAACACCAAAGTTAATACAGTGTGAAAGTGAGGGGTAAGAGGCAGGTATTATGCAGAATATTGCACACGATCTCGTAACGTTGTGTGATGTGATGTATCGCTTGGCAACACTTGGCGCATTTGTAGATAAAGCTACCTGTCAATTGACGCAGTGCTAGGAAGCAGAGTGGAGCGAGGGAATAATATGGAGCAGTGCAGTAGACTGTGTTTTTGCGATATATCGGAGTGAACTAGGCCTAAAATAAGTGATGAGTCATTGAAGGCAAAGTATTACGCTTGACTCTACTTCAACACACCACACTCCGCTCCGCTTTTAAAATGTTTGAATTTTGTGTCTACTTACGCACAGAACAGCACGGATGACTAAGCAATTGGATGCTGCGCTGCGGGCAGGTGATTCGATTCCCGCACGGACCGAATACTTATATGACCTATGGGTTTAATGTTTGTTATCGCATCTACAGTACAGAAGAAAGTCCTAAAGCGGGGAACGGGGATGTAGGTTTATACGTAGTTTTTTTAAACAAACGTTTATAAAAAAAACGATGTATGGAATCCACCAAAACTGAGCGAAGCGGAGTTTAAATTGTATGCAATTCAATTAGTCAACATTTCGACAGCTCAACTCCGCTCCTCTCCTCTCTTTTCGCTCTAATGAACAGGCAGCTTAAACGTAGCGTGCTCGATGCTGATTGAAATTATACTAGCAATCTGCAATACACGTGGGAGTACAACAGTGAGAGTTCCATTCAAATTCTGAAGCGATGTTATAGATTGGCAAAGCAAAGCGTTGCCGTTTAATAAAGATCGAGTTGTTGAAACTTTTCAAAGTGTGATGTAAGATATTCCACAATTACTGGCTACAGTTTTACTGATCACGCGCTGTATAATTTCAAATTGTTGAGTTTTAATGATGTTTTACAATTTTGATCGTAAATTCAAGCCAATATTATATTTATTTTAAAAAGCTGCAGCAAAGTAAATATAATTCCTATTAATCATCTTACAACAAAATATCCACAACCAAATTCGTATAAATTGGAACCAACAACAATTAACTTGTCATTAGGAACGAATTATCAAAAGATGTTCTTTCAAAAAGACGATTAGTTAAATCTATTAATCTGATAGAAAGCCTAGTGGATAAGTTTAAGATCATTGACAATGACTTCGTTCGCCAATATCTGATGGACACTAACAAAGACACCAAGCAAACGAAAGTGGTCTATTTCGAAAAAAAAAAACACTATATATTTATGTCAGGCACGAAAAGTTACTTTAAATTATTGAATGGTTTAATCATGTTTTCTTGTTTGAGAATAAGACCTAATGAAGCAATGCAACGACAGCTTCACGAAACGAACGAATCCTCATAATGTAAGCACTACTGAAATAGACTATAAACTAAACAAATAATGTATAATAAATTTAACACAAAATGAAAGGCAACTCCATAAATCAATCCAAGTGACAATAGAAAGCCTCCGGAACAAGTGTAAAATCCTCAACAAAGCCTTATTCTTGCGTTATCAGATGAGCACAGTGCAGTTGACACTATTAAAGAGAACTAGGCAAACAGTCTGGCTGAAAGTAAACTCAGAAGTAACGGTAAAACACTCGCCAAGGGTCAACGAACGCACCCAAGAAACAGCTCCTATTTATTTGCGGAAAAAAACTCATAATTACGAGTACGAATCGTTCTAAAATTTATAAACCTCGGTCTGAGCATGACTGTAGTCACGATTGGCAAATTACTCGCCCATTCCGTTACGGGAGATTATAAGATAGCTTCACTAATTCTAGACGAAGCGAATTGGGGCATATTAAAGTTAAGTCATATATTTTTCTTTTTTGGAGACCTATGTATCATAATGTTGTTAAAAGGTTGAGTGCTTATCTCTCTGCCTAAATTTTAATAGAGATATGTATCTGTAGCTGAAACAGCCATATTTTTTCGCGAACACAACCCTTAAGCGTCAGGATTATATATTTAACAAAAAGGTATTGCGTTAATGATAATAATTTGTTATGTTTACACCACGAGTAAGTTTAGCTTTAAATGAACTTCATATACCTAATGTAAAATTGTTAACAGCAGGCTGAAGAAAACTACAAGCAGCTTCTTGGTCAATAGCTGCATTGTCCCAGAGATTATAATTTTGCCAAACAAGGTTTACCTCCAACCGTTATTCCAACTATTCCAAGTTAATACAGCCACCATGATCCCAGAGCAATAAAACAATGCGGGCAATTAATTCAGGAATAGATAATAATATATATTGTACCATACAAACTTTATTGGGTAGAAGTTTCTCTGACCCAAATAAATAAAATAGTTACCGAAGCTGCAGTAACATTATAAATAATTTATTTTTATTGCCCAGGAACGTCGATAAGTAAATTACATTAGCGTTAACTTTCATTAAGTTTGCGCCAGTTAATGCGCGTTTACATCGAGCAAGTTAGCGGTCGAGTTCTGACAATATAAAATTAATAAATTTGATAACATTGTTTAAACTGCTAGAGTAACTATTTGCTGGCTTACTGCGGCCCGGAGTATTAGCATTAGAGTACAAATAGTATTTTCAGTACTGGTTAACCGCTAATACTACCTACTCTGCCAAATATTATACACCCCAAAGTTTTGCCTATGTAAGCAGGGCGAGCTTATTGTATTATTTAACAGTTCAACCCTAAAATTCAAGGACCTCCCAACTTACTTTGATAATTATTTAAATTCGCGTCTGCAGTGGCTTCGTAGAAATTATACCTATTTGCATCCTAAACTTGGACAATATTAGGACCTGTGTTGGTTAATACGAGTGTAAGATGATGTTGGGAAGCAAAAATGTTAGTGTTTTCTCTTGTACATTTAAGCCAATCACACATAGCGAATTTTACACTCGTAATTGTTTAAATTCAACATTAAATACAAATTATCAAAAATAAAAAAATGAACATGTCGAATTCAGAACCTCCTCCTTTTTTTTCCGTCAGTTAAAAATGTTTTAGAAAATAAATTGAAAACTGTTCCAAAACACGGATTAAAAACAATTAAATCCGACCTTAGCTTTACAATATCTACTTACGGTAACCCACTATCGAAATCTGATCATAATTAATGCAATACAAATTTAACTTAGTGAAAATAGTAAGCATGGTATTATAAAGACATAACAATACTATATAATATTGCCTACACCATTAATTTACAGTAAACTGACTATTTATTTACAATTTTTGACATTTATGAGTACATTACAGTAAATTATAATTACTTGTCCGTAACACAACTTAGAAAACAGAGGTCCACTTTGGACGATTTATGTTTACAACCAACATAATTATTATCTTTATTTATTGTTAGTTACAAATTAACTTGAGATAACAGTTTACCTTTCATTAATAATATTAAACGTACACTGAAAGAAAGTGTAAGGATTTATTTTATCTAGATATCGTAATACCTAACATACTCCTAGACCTAGCTGCAGAAGATCCGAGTGGATTTGTATTAGACAATGAGGCTCAATAAAAATTTTATCTGTCATGGGAAGGTCGTCGGCTCCAATTACCGCATTACGAGTATGTCTACGTTTAACCCTTATCACCATAAGTTATTTCAAGACAAACTTCTACACGCGTGGCGGAGCTAGGTCCTCCTAAAACTGAACTGCATACCGTGATATTACTGTTCTCTCCACCTGCTAACCTGGACCGCATGCCCTCACCTCACCTGTACACTTGACGATCAAATGACTGCATGAGTGAGCGGGGTTCGCGAAGCTGAACTTTGGGTCAAACATAATAATTTCCATGAATATTTGCCATCACACGCTAAGAAAAAGAATAACTGTTTACTTACTTACGAGTTGTAAGTCGTAAATTCAAACATAGGCAGATTCATTACTTTGAGGAATTGTATTTCATCATCACTGCTTTCAAAAAGGGTAAAAGGATCGTAAAAAAACTTCTTGAAACAGTTCACTCTCTCTCAAAGAGAAGAGTTATGTACCCCAGCAGTGAGATCATTATACGTTGATCCTGCTAAGCATCAAAAATCAGAATATAGTTGTTATAACTACTTACATTTAGATAGTATGGAGCTTTTAGACAGATAATACTGGGTCCATGCTCTATGTCTATGACAGAAACTACAGAACTTCACCTGCTACATTCATGTATCTACCAAGCTAATAAACCCGGAGGCACACTAAGCCATCTTCTAGTTGCCGCTGGCACTTGATTCCGGTTATAATGAAAGGAGGCGAATAGGTCGGTGTATCAAGTAACCGAGTTACTGTGACATCACGGCCAACCAGCCATATAAGTACACCATCTGTTTTGGGCCATTCTCGAGCATTCTCAACAATACATTGGCGATTTCACTGCTGAGTTTATGACTCAACTGGCATTTCCGATGCAAGAAAGTTCGTTTAAATTTAGAACTTGTTGTGACTATGGGTTTATTGCCCAGTTATAATGTGATAGCCTTTAACTTTTTAATGAAAGCGAAAAGTATTGGAATATTGGTATTCGTGCTTAAAATAACTTTAGTTTATAATACTAATCAACACTTTTTCCGAACTTGGAATCGAACCTAAGATCTCATTCTCAGCAGTAACTAATGCAACCACTAGATCAAAAAAAAAAGAAGAGAGTTACTGTAGCAACAAAGACAGAAAAGCTTAACATTTCTAAACAAACTAAAAACTTTAAAAGTAACCTATAATTAGTTTTCCTTCCGTTTCTTTGGACCACAACTTTGTCTGCCGCAAAGAATCCAATATAACTTGGAAGAGTTACAGGGAAAGGGCGGCTCCCCACAAACTGCTGTCTCATAGAACTAACTCCTTCTGCAACATTTATTTGGAATTGCTTCTCGAAGTTTAGTTCGTAAACGTTTT
Organism: Agrotis exclamationis; assembly: GCA_950005045.1. Classification (NCBI taxonomy): domain Eukaryota; kingdom Metazoa; phylum Arthropoda; class Insecta; order Lepidoptera; family Noctuidae; genus Agrotis; species Agrotis exclamationis. Next base: position 18,131,557 of record OX465427.1, on the reverse strand, counting down.
TATTCGGCACGTCCTATAGAAATATTAGAGCTTAATTCTTTGTTGGTATGTTTATTTTATATTAGAGACTCGCCCGGTTTCTCAGGGGTGCAATACAGACTTCATTATAAATAAAACTTCCACTTTAATCACTCTATCTATTAATGAAAACCGCATTAAAATCTGTTTCGTATTCTCAAAGATTTATGCAGGTTGCAAACCGATATATCTAAGCCAACTTAGTTTGGCAAGTTCTCATATATGCGAGCTAAGCTAAACTAACTTAGCTTAGATCTTGGTCTGTAACTGAAATTAAGCATACACAAGCCCAAACAGACTGTTTTAGACAATGTTAAAATTATTAATTTTATACAGTCCCTTTTCTACGCACACCATTTCTAAGCCTGTCTTTGAAAGGTAAAATTGGGATATTTATCAGGCTTTATGATGTACTGATAACGCCTACTACCCATTTCTCGAAAGTACTAAGAGATAAAACATAGATAAATCACACAAATATCTGTCCCCATTCGGGAATCGAACACGCAATGCGAAGAAGGCGGATATTTCATCAAACGGTATTTATTTCTACGATACCCCACAAATAACAAACGTATTATTGAGAAAATTTATATTTCATCAGAGCCTGCCCCTATTTCGAATGGCGCCACATTCTCAGTCCATATCTATTATTTTGAATTGAAATGATCTACGCAATGAATTGAAATGATATTATTTTTACCCATAAGTAGGTATCCAAAACAGTTTTACACGTCGTTTTCGTAGCAATCATTACTTACTTTTGATGTTGTATGCCTACACTGTTTATCACTTTCATACTATTGTCATACTTCAGGAAACTCTTTGGTAGATATCTCTCTAACTCGACACGATACACAAACCGTGTCGGCAAACATAAAGGCTTTTAGAGCACCACACTAAAAGCTACTTTAGTAACGCGACGATACTAGTTACTAAAACATGTTACTAATACAGGAGCCGCCATTGTGACATCATGATGTTTTGGCGGGAATCCAACGCGGAAAGGATTGAAATATTAGTGCAAGCAAAGAGGTTTTGTGTTAGTAATGAATGCAAGAGGGTTGTGAATCTTTTATCATTTGCACTACATTATTGTGTTTTCTATTATGTGTACTTAATTATGAAATGCAGTGGCGCAGACAGGAAGGGGCGAAAAGGACCCTCGCCCGCGCCCTCGCTCGCACCTAAAGGGTATTTTACTAAAAAAACAATGCAACGGTGACGTCGGCGAACACCGACTGTTCCACTTCAAAAGGGGTGTGAAGAAAATAATACCAACATAAAAAAAACATGATTAGCAAAAATAATAACATATTGTTGAATTAATAAAATGTGCTTGTAAAACGACCTTTTAAATCATGCAATCCGCCCCTAAGATGACCCACTGACCAAATAAATAATTTATTTCAGCACATTGTCAGCAATTATCATCATTTTCTCTTTCAAATATCTTGAACGATTAATCCAATCTTCTCAAGACATTATCGACACCTAGCATAAAGACATCCAATTTAGACTTGAATAATGGAAAAGACTCAATAAATCCCGATTATCGGATTACAAGTGGAAATATAAAGACTTCTACAGCTTTCTGCGTGTCAATTTAGTTCACAGTGGAAGTTTCTAGGCCATAATTGTCAGGCCTTTCAGGAGCGCTTGTGGTGCCATCTAGAATGGAAACTTTTGTTCGGTATTCGACGTTTTAAAGCCGACATGATCACATGACTTGGGCCCAGTTTTGCGGTGGCATGGCGACGAGAAACTTCGATAGTTCCAAGCTCAGTTTCCTGACACTTATTTTTGAAGTAGAGCAGCCAATTAAGATTGGATATTGTGGGGAACGGTGGGTACTCTATTATAATTGGTTTGTTCTAGAATCGGTGTTATAGCTTTTCATTACTCGAGTTTTGCTTTCATAACTTTGAAACACTATTGCAATTTTTTTTTTGTTTTGTTGAAATTGTATAGGATTGTAACTAATCATCAAACAACTAGCTCTTAATGCAGTGTGTCAATTTGAGAAACAATTAACTTTCTGACCTGAAATAATAACAAGACCTGCCTTTGAAAATATGTAACATACATCATGAAATGTTACAAAATGCTGTACACCACGTACAACTGATTCCAACGTTCAATGCAATATGTTTCCCGATATCGAAAGGTTCCATTTTCCTTCTCGATTCAATTTTTCCAGGACAATTGATGTTTACTGGCATCGATGTGATGCGGTGGTTGAATTTAGAAATCCTTCGCACGATTGTGTACATTTGTTACACGTTGCACATCTCATTTATAAAGAAATGGATTGTGGATAAATCAACTATTTTATGTCCACCAAGACCTCGTTGGTTCATCAATAATTAAACTAACTAACGTATAGTTAAAATCCCATTCATATTTTTATGAAAAGGTTAAAAAAATATAGATCTAACAAATTGTTAGCTTAACTACTGATTAAACAAATGACCCTAACTGACATATTCACTGTAATTTCGATTAGACTCAATGGCCTATTTCTTGGTCAAAGGATCTGGAGGCTGCCAGCGTTCTGGGCACTTTCCCAATTGACAGCGATGTGGATGAATTTTTTGACGCCCTGTAAATTTTTAATTTTAGTTTTAATGTAGTTTTTTTTTTGTAAAAATTTTAGTTTTAATTTTAGTTTTTAAATGTAGTGTGCAAAATATATAGGTATTTTTTTATTAATTAATGGTTATGTAATAGTTGTAGCTAATGAATAAAAAATGGTCTAGAAATTAAAGTTTATTTAAGACGTCCTTTATATGGCATTTCTACTAAATACAGAATTAAGATGGTGTTCATCAACAAGTTCTGAAGTCTGTATTTTGATATTGATCGTTTTTTCTACCTTTCAAACACAGGAAGTTGGTTCTAATCGAAATCTAAACGGGCGAATTTCGCCGAATGAAAATAAAACTGAGTGGGATGAGCACAGTTAAACTGCGTTTATGAGCTATCAGTAATTAGTAGAATTCACCCTTTATCTTTTATAGACATTCTTTTAAGAGAATAAAAAGCTCCAATGGCGATTGCTGTTTATTTCTACGCAAAACGCAATCACAATAACGTTACACAGCATCGATGTAGCTTCGAGGAACGTAACAACCCGTTCCCCTGTTTTTCTCTTAAAAAGGCACTTTGTATTCAAAAAACTTTGATAGCTTTTAAAATACTATTTGAATACACTTTCAACGCGGCTCTAGTTTTTGTTTGCAAAAAACGAAATGGAATAAAAAATGAGTTTTTCTCACGGAACTTTTCTAAAATTTATTAAGACCTCTATAATTGAGAGTGGACTTAATTAATCATAGAGCAAGTTTTATTTTTCAGACCTTTTTCAAATTTTCATCTTTTTTATTGGATTCAAGGCCCGGGTTCGACGCTCTAAAAATGTTTTCTAGGTAAAAGTTCTAAGATTTTTTTTTTAACGCAGGCTCACTTTACTGTTTCCATGTTAATTATATCTATGAAGTTACCTATATATTTTTGATAGGTACAATGTATGTATAACTACAGATATTCACTTGTTCTAACTTCTTCCACGTTCTTACATCCAAGGCCTTACCACGAGCTCTTAACGCGATCCAGTTTAGGCTGCGGGAAAGAGACAGTCATACAAGTCGTCTAGCGCCATCTCTTTCCCACAGCCTAAACTGGATCGCGTTAAGAGCTCGTGGTAAGGCCCCAGGTGGCCTTAATAAGTTATTTTAGCGAATCACAAAATAAATTGCGATAAAATTCGTAAAATGGTCTATTCTAATATTTATTACTTGTCATAATGAGAAATCTGGTCATACACCACTTCAATCGCAAGTACAATAAACCCCGCCTTTCTGTAGAACATTACCCATCTTCCATCTTTAATTTAATTAAATTAAGGTAATAATGTCCCAACATAGGCTCTTTATACCCTAAAGCACGTTGAAATCCGATACAAATAACCCTGCTAACAAAGACACTATTAAAAGCATCATACAAAGTTGTTGTACAATATTAGTTCCGCAGCAAAATCACCGCTCACATATCCATATACTTGTAAAGCCGTATACAGGGTGAATTTTCCAACTCGTGGATGGCCATATCAAAATTATGAAGAATAATGACAAATAGTTAAGGGAGTCTCGAGGGCGATTTCGATGCAAACTAATATTAAACTACATCATTAGATTTTTTCAATATCAGTATTCCTAACCAAGTAGGTATCGAATCTGTAAATTTTGAAAAAAAAAACAGGGACTGTGTTTTGACACTATCCAACAAAGCCGCTAATAAGACTTAAATTATTTGAAGTAATAACAGAAAAATGATAATTTAATAATTGTTTCTATTGATACGTCTTCACTAATTTACAACATTGCATTGTGTTCTCATTTCAAATTAATCACTGCGCGATAAAAACGATACGATTGAAATAAGAACTTAAAGGGAATTTGCGATAATAGTAAAAATTTCACCCTGTATACTCATATAGCCGTATATACACATAATAGCCGTATATATATATGTAGAATCGGGATATCCAGAGAAAAACAATATTGCTCTTGAATAACTATTTTATTTTCACTTTTACTTGAACACGTACATAGCCTTAGCATCGTAAAATCGCCATCTTACTTTTTCCGGTCCCATTCATTCCATCCCTTTCACTCACACATCCATTCGTTTTGAAACAAGGTCTTTTAGTCACATCCATCCTCCATTCATCCTACAACTCGGCCATCCTGCCGCTATTTCTGGCCTCAGAAATGATACAGTACTCACAAGGTCTTAGACCACATTGTTACAGTTCTACCAACTTAATAACACAATAATACCGACAAGAACATAGTCTTACACATTGTTACAGGTTTATCATCTTATCTTGATAACAAAATTATACTAACAAAATACAGTCTTACACATTGTTACAGTTTTATCATCTTATCTTGATAACAAAATTATACTAACAAAATACAGTCTTACACATTGTTACAGTTTTATCATCTTCTTGATAACAAAATTATACTAACAAAATACAGTCTCACACATTGTTACAGTTTTATAAATAAGGGTTCAGTCATTGGGCCATTTCTTCATGAAGTCGACTACAGTGGAGGTCTTACCTGGTCCTTCTGCAGTGATATCCACCTTCTGTACATCATACCGGTCATTTCCTTTGACCTTAGTGATGCTATAAGGTCCAAGATATTTAGGCTTAAGCTTCATTCCAGACCCAAACTGAGTTCGTTTGATTGCTACTAAGTCACCCTCTTTATACTTTTTACTTTCCTTACGCTTTCTGTTAAAATTTTGTATATTTTCTTTCTGCACCTGCAAGATATGCTCTTTCGCCTTCCGTCGGTTTTCTTCTCTATCTTGAACAAAGATATCTCTTCCCTCCTGCATAAGCAAGTCATAGATTTTAATGTCTTCTTTGACTTTCATAGCTGTTCCTATAAGCAGTTCAAATGGGGTGCAATTGATGCTTCTCTGCCAAGTACTATTTAATGCTCTTTGCACATGGCTGACATGCTTGTACCAGTGGGTAGGGTCTTCAATGCATAGCTTCGTAAGGATTGATATTATGGTTCTGTGCATTCTTTCTACCTGCCCGTTTCCCCTAGGCACTCCTGTAGTAATCTTGACATGTTTGATTCCTTCTTCTTCACAATATTGTTGAAATTCTTGACTAGTGAATGCTGTTCCCCTGTCACTAATTATTCTAGTGGGATTTCCAAAGTGCTGCTGGTGGATTCTCAACTTCTCAATGGTTTCCTTACTCGTAGTACTTCTTGTGGGAAATATCCATACAAACTTTGTAAATGCATCCACGACTGTGAGTAGATGATTGTACATCTTCTTTGTCTCCGTCATTGGACCAAGGTGGTCAATGTGAATAGTATGTAGAGGTGTATCCTCTTTCTCTAAGAGGTGTAAAAATCCTTCTTGCTTGCCTTCTTTTCTGCTGCCAAGTATACATGGAATACAAGTGATGATAAAATCTTCTAACTTCTTTGATAAATCCTTAATATAATAATCTTTATTTATAAGTTCTGTCATCTTCTTTTTACCAAAATGTCCATTTGAGTGCACCCTTTTTATGACCTCCATCTCCATGTTCTTAGGTACCACCAGTTTTCTTTCCAGGCCTTTGTACAGCAGACCGCCTTCCAAGTAGTAGTCGAGATAGGGTTTCTCAGAGAGTACCTCCATGATAGCTTTTAATCCTTCATCTTGCTCTTGTGCCTTCTTTATTTGCTCCTGTAAGTTATTAGTAGTCACTCCTATGTATGGGTTGCGGCTCAATGCGTCTACATGTTTCATCCTTGTACCAGACCGGTGTTCAACCTGAAAATCAAATTCTTGTAATAACAATGCCCACCTGGCAACTCTAGTTGAGAGATCTTTCTTTTGAAGTGTCATCTGAAAGGCTTGACAATCTGTCACAATTTTAAATGGAATGCCATAAGGATAGTGTCGAAACTTCTTTACACCTTCTATGATAGCAAGAGCTTCCAACTCGTAACTGGAATATTTCCTTTCTGCATCATTAGTCTTCCGGCTCATGTAATATACAGGATGTAGGCCACTGTCTTCGCACCACTGCATTAATACTGCTGCGTAAGCCATACTGGAGGCATCTGTGTGTAGTTCTGTACGTCTTTTTGGGTTGAATATCTTCAGTACCGGGCCGCTTCCTAACTTTTCTTTTAAAATATTAAATGCATACCTGTGTTCTTCTTCAAATGTAAAACCTTGATCCTTCTTTAACAAGTCAGTCAATGGACTAGCTATTTTAGCAAAATGAGGTATGTACTTCCTGAAATATGATGCTAGCCCCATAAAGCTTTGTAGTTGTTTCACTGTCTTGGGTTCAGGGAACTTCACAACCGCTTCAGTTTTCTCAGTGGAGGGTTTGATTTCACCATCTTGCACAATGTGACCCAAATACTCAACTTTTGTCGTTAATACTTCACTCTTCTTCCAGTTTATCTCAAGTCCATAATCTGATGCTACCTGTAGTGCCTCTTGCAACCTCTCAACTGCTTCTTTATAGTCGTTTGCTGGAATTATGGCGTCATCAATGAATATAAGAATGTGACCTTTGGCTATAAGATCACGGAAAATTATTGTTATAAATCTTGTGAAGTACTTAGGACAAATTGACAATCCAAATGGTGCTCTGAGGAATTCAAATTGACCATGGTGTGTTACAAAAGAGGTATATCCAACTGAACTTTCTTCTATTCTCAAATGAAAGAATGCATCTTTTAAATCCAATTTACTGAACACTTTAGCCCCTGATAACTTGTCAATGTGATCTTCAATGACTGGAAGTGGAAATTCATCCTTGACCATCTTTTTATTGATCATTCGATAATCAACACATACCCTTGTGGATCCATCTTTCTTCTTTACAAGCACTAATGGACTCGCATATTCAGAAAAACTTGGCCTAACGATACCATCTCGTAACCATTCACTTACCTGTTTCTCTACTTCCCTCTGCTCAGCGAGTGACAACCTTCGTGGACGCTGTGCAACAGGAATATCATCTTTCAATATAATCTTCATTTCTATCGGAGCCTCCTTTATCCTCTTGGGTTGGTAGTTGTCAACCAAACTCTGAGCCACCTCTCGTATCTGTGGATCAGAGACATAACACACTGGTTCTAGAACCTCAGCAAGCATACACTGCAGCAAAACATCATTGTGGTGAGGCGTAACAGTGACTGAACCTTTATCAATAACAGCAGTAACATTTACTAAGAATGGTTGGCCTAAAATAACTTTATACGGCATTACTTCTTGTGGAACAATATAAAAACACACATCAAAACAATAACCATCAATTTCTATGTTTACATTGAACTTTCCAAGCGAAAACACGCTTGCAGAACCGAGTCCTGACAATGTGACTCTTACCTTTTCATAGGATGTTACATTCAACTCGAAAAACAAATTAGAAGCTATTAAATTTAAATCACTACCTGAATCTACAAGGCTATCAACATTTATTCCAGTAATCTTAATGTTTTTAACTGATTTGTTTCTCGATAACTCTTTGTTTACACTTAACACGATCTCACTTTGACACTTTTGACACTGACATGATTGACAGAAGTTTGACGTTAACACTGACTCGTTCACTCGTTCGTTCCTTCCTTGTTCACCTTCACCGTGGCCGCCATGTTTTCTTTCCGGATCCGCGACGCCATCGCCAAGTTCCGGCGAAATCTTCGTACACAACATGGCTGTACGAGAACTATGACCGCCGCCGCCATCTTTATGCTTACCTTGCGAATCAGTATTCGAAATTGGCTCCTTGCACTCTCGTCCAATATGACCGAACGAGTTGCATCGGAAGCATTTTACACCTTTCTTACACGCGTTGGCGACGTGATCTGTCTCACCACACTTAAAACATCGGCGACTCGACTTTTCCGAATGACTTTTTTTTTCTAGGTCCTGCTTTTGCTGCTTCGTCGTATCATCTTGTCTTTTCTTATTTTTACTCTTCATGGTTTCGTAGATGATGATTCTTTCTTTTAACACTGAGTATGTGGTCGCGCCATACAGGATTGTTTTATTTGACTCATAATCTTGTATCCCGTCTATGATGTATTGGATGGCCACATAATCCGGGAATTTCGCACGCTTACCCAGTTCCTTCATCGTTAACATGTACTCGTAGTATGTTTCAGTGCTTTTCTTTTTGCGGGACGCCATGAGCTCGTGCATTTCTTTGCTGTTGACGGTTTCCGGGAATTCTTTGAGTAACGCTGTCCGTAACTCTTCGTAACTTTTGAAAGCTTTTTCCGATTTGAGCCATAGTTCTGCTGTGCCCGTTAATGACCTTCTTGCAATAATGAGTTTCTGCTGCGCCGTCCACCCGAATATTTCCGCGTTGTCGTCTATGTCCTGCGCCCATTTTGTCGACGAGTACGTCTTGTCGACACCGTTATATTTTGGGATTATATCAGCGTAGTTGTATGTTGGAACGGGGTTCTTCTCATCGGACATCGTCGTCATCGTATTTTAAAACCAACTTTGAATCTTCGTTGCAACTTCGTCGTCGTAAACTTTCCGCCCGGCGCACGTGGTCGCGGCTCACCTTACCGCTATGCACCGTACACAACGGAATCTTCGTATTTATTGTTTTTCTGGATCCCGGACGAGCCCCCAAGTTGTAGAATCGGGATATCCAGAGAAAAACAATATTGCTCTTGAATAACTATTTTATTTTCACTTTTACTTGAACACGTACATAGCCTTAGCATCGTAAAATCGCCATCTTACTTTTTCCGGTCCCATTCATTCCATCCCTTTCACTCACACATCCATTCGTTTTGAAACAAGGTCTTTTAGTCACATCCATCCTCCATTCATCCTACATATATATAGCCACATGTATATAAGTTTATACACGCGTATTAGGGGCTATCGGCGTGTCGATTAGCCCTTAGGGATAACGCGGGCTGTAAGATATAATCAGACTTAATTATACTCAAGGTTCATTGGATACGGTACTATTAGTCAACAGTGTGGGTTCCGTGTACTAAGAGGGATGGACTTTTGAACAAACAGAGGTTTGGTTTTGCTAATTGTTGTATTTTTTGGTTCTGTATTATAATGGAGGGACACATATCAAATGACATACTTACAAGCTGTCAAAACGTGACGAACAATATTTAATGCAGAATACATAAATATTAAATAAAAGATTCGGCATTCTCTGTCAGTCGACTGCCATTGAGCCTCAACAATGGTACAACAAGGGTACTCAGCAATGGTAGCGTAAAACTAACCTCTACGGGGTGTAGAGATTTATTTATCCTACTAATATTACAAATGCGAAAGTGTGTACTTATGTTTATTTACATGTCTGTGAATATTCACGTCAAAACAGCTGAACTGACTTTCAATTTTGGTTCAACAGTAAACGGGACCCTAAAAACGGCCATGGCTATAAAGTAGAACGAATGGATACATCAATCTGTCTGGAAAATGGTCCATACGGTTAAAGGAAAGCTTAACACAAACTTAATACTACAATAACATAACATCACCTTTGTACCTAATCCCAAAGGATTATGTAAAGGTACCTTTACGAACCAACACATGTATAGGTGTACGTATTAGAACTCCGAAGTCTAAAATACCTACGATTAATAATATATAATAATAATATTCCAAAATATCAATGTTCAAAACATCGAAAATTTAAATATCGATCGAATTGAAATTTCGAAAATTGAGATATGCTTAATTACCGCAAATTGAAATGTCGAGTGATTCAAATATCGAATGATTTAAAATGCCAAAAATTTGTGTTTTGCCTGTAGGTATTTTAATTTTCGACATTCCGATCATGTATAATGTACCTATATTTAGCATTTTACACCAAAATGCTACATAAAATATTTACTACTAATGTGAGGAATTCCGACATCTAAAACAAAACAATGAGACCGAAAATTCAAGCACGTGTATTGAGTAAAAAAAAAACAAAAGAAAATCAAGAAGAATGAAGAACCGAATAAAGATTATGTTATGACAGATAACAGATTCATTCATCCGAAGAAGTTCGTTGAAAAATTTCTTTATTTTCTTACCGCCAATTCTTTTCTTTCATTCATAAAGAAATCAAATCAATCGGGTAGCGGGAAGTGGGTCGAAATCGACTGGCTACATTTTATTACGGACGATAGAACATTGAACAAGTGAAATATAATAAAAGATTATTTAAGTTAAAATTCACTGGGAACTTTGTTGTAGTATTTTCAGAGAACTCAAACCTGAAATGCAGCGACTGCCAATCTTTATCACAGAGGCTACTACCGTAGAATTTTAAAATATGTTAATGCTTTTATCGTGGTTAGTGTAAAACATAGGACTTGATCAGACTTAGATTCTGAAAAATATGTTTCTATACTTTATAAATAATCTAGTCTAGTCTCTATTATAGTAATAGATACAATTTTCTAATTCAGGATTTCCCGGTTGTAGTCATGGGTTCATGGCTGCAACCGGGAAATTCTGAATTAAAAAAATAAAACCAGCAGCACTTTCGCCCGATACGGGAACCGAAAACAAGATATCATGCTCAGCATTCGCGCTTTGTGACTACTAGACCAACGAGGCAGTATAACGATGGTTAAAAAAAATATTGGAAAAAGGACGTTTGTAATCTACTGTTTGTACGGGTTGGTAAAATCAGCAAATGAGTCCTTGCGCTCCAGGGTGTATCTTCCGATCCACCTGTGTGGGGCGAAAAGGACTATCAGGCTCTCACTTACTAAAATCTTACCGTCTTACTACAAAAGCATTTGTCTAAAAAAGTGTAACTGAAAAACGACACTTACATGAACGTCAAAGGCCGTTTTGTAGTTTACACTTTTTTTTAGACAAGTGTTCAACTTGTCTAAAAAAAAGTGTAAACTGTGATGTTTAACTTTTTTGTAAGACTTTAACCGCCTTCCACAAAAATATAAACACCCGTTGAACGCTCGTCTAAAAAAAGTGTAACTGCAAAACGACCCTTATATCAAGGAGAAATGTCGTTTTGACGTTGTCAATTTTTTTAGACAAGTGTTCAACGCGTGTTTAATTTTTTTGTGGTAAGACGGTTAGTCTTTCTTTACGCTCTAGGTAAACAGTCCTTTGTCGTCTTTGAGTACAATAATTTTCTATTGTATTTTAATGGTCCCCGTACATCAATACAGGCAAATCGTTTTTAATTACATCCCCGATACAGACAGACATAGATAGATGCTGTACATAGTTGTGCAAACTACATCCCGTGGTACTGCGGAGCTCGGCAGTTATCCGCTAACGAACGCGCGGCGACGACGCAATCTCCGGTTCTTTGCGACTCAGTCTAAGCTAACTACACTGTATTGATAAAATGTTGATAGCGAAGACATGGGATTTATTCTGGGTAAGGATAGCGAAGTTTTTCGTCAAACCATGGAGATATTGATGCTGGGTTGAAGATTAAAAAAAAAACTAGATTATATTGAAAAAGAAAAAAATAACGTAGGTGGTTTGAAAAATTCTCGGCCTAATCTAGATTATGGGTAGGGTAAAACTAGGTAATACGCCCTAGTTGACGAAAAGCCCCGTTATTATTACATTCAATCTTACGGCTCGAATCCATACGCGAGGGTGGCCGTTCTTGGCGTACAGCATGGCCCTCGGCCTCGGCAATATTATACGCCAATAGTGACCACACTCACGTGTGGCTTCGAGCAGTGAGTTCTAGAATTATGGGGCGTTTTGTCAGCTAAGGCGTATTACTTAGTATATCCTAGTATGTAAATTGTAGTATGTAAATAATTGACGCAAGAAAATTACTCCTACAAACTTCGGCATCTCGCCATTGTTCTTTGTAAATCATTCGCTAGCTCGATTATTTGTTTCATCGTATGTCAACTGTCATTGTGACAGGTTGTCGTAACTGCCCCATAACCCGCATTCATAATGGGGAGAACAGCTGTTTTTCTTTCGATTTCAGTATTGGCAGCATAGCAAAAGTTGTTCATTATTATACGAGTAAGGCTTTTAAACTTCTCAGAACCGCCTGTAAAGGGAACCGTAACCCTGAAACGCAAAGGGTTACTGAAGTAACAAGGTTAATTTTTGTCAGTAATAGTCTGACATTCAATTCCACTCCACTTAGGGCGGGCCTTAAAGCTTTTGAACGAAAAAGGGAACGAAAAAATGGCACTACATGTACCGAAAACTAAAAATCCTTTTACCACGGCTGAAAATCTTTGTTTTAAAAACTACCAAATCGGCCCAATATAATAAAACTGTTCCCCAGGGTATCATGTTTTGGGGATCAGAACGGAATAACCTAGCGCGGTAGACCAGACAGCTCTTTGTTTCATGCTAAAAGCCCAAAACAAGTACAAATAAGTTTGAACAAATCACTCAGACAATTCAATTACAAAACGGATTTACAAACTTGAAAAAGCTACCTTATTACCTCTTACTAAGGCAACTATTTCAATCAACAAACCATTAAACACTTACTCAGTGGCTGTTTCATCCTATACTCATATATATCATGTCTACTATCAATCCCACCGTAATCTGATTTCGGCTAGACTTAACCAGATCTGAGATATTTTGGTAGCGTCCCACGAAATAGGCACTTTAGCTAATAAATAGGATTAGACTGTGGTATCGTTGCTATCTATCTATTTTGAGGTCTGCACTCGTTTATCAGTGTTTGAAGTAGATTTTGGAATTGCAAGATTCAAAATTTGGTTGTTTTAATTTATTTTTAGTGTATTATAACTTCATCTACATATTTAATACGGTGAATATTTTTTTCAATGCGATTTTTAAATCAAATATAGCCTATAGCATTCTAGTAGTGAAAGAATTGTCAAAATCGGTTCACAAATTCCAGAGATCACTTCCCACAAACAAACATACATCTCATCGACTGCTGTGTCGCAAGTTCGATCTGCAAGTAGTTGTTCCGGGTCTGGGTGTTAGTGTATGTGAGTTTCTGTATTTGTAAACACCCACGATACAGGAAGAAATTAAGTGTAGTTGCCCGTTTAAAAAAAAAGTACAAACTCATAAAGTTTACATCTTTGTATTATCAAGACGTCCTCGCACCGCAACGCCGAACGACCATCCGCCACTTGCTTTCATCGGTTGCTTACTGTACTAAACTGTGCACGTACTAAACCTACTGCCATTAATATAGGTATATTTTGAGGATATCCATCCTCACGAAATGGATTAATATGTGTTACTCTTTCACAAAATCACAAACTCTTTCACAAAATCCTAGGTGTTAATAAGGTCAGTAGTTTTTTCGACTGCAGTTTTCCTGCGGTAGTTGACCCAGTCGATCACGATCGACTGGGTCAACTACCGCAGGAAAACTGCAGTCATAGACTAGTGAACAAACCCTTTATTCAAAAACGTTTTAATATCATAAATATCATAATATATACGTATCTTCATCGATAATTTAAAGTAAGTAACGCTGAATTGCCTAAACGCCCCTTTTTCAGACCCAAGAGAATTACTGTCCAAAAAATATATCCGAACATAATTCTCCCAGGAGAACCCTTTTAATATTGATCATGACACACAAGTACCTACGTGCGATATATTACGAAATAAATGCGATAAATTGTTGGGAGAATTCGACGGACATCTAAAGGCGCTGTTCCGCAGTGGACTGCGGCTAAGCTACGTAACATGTAGCTTATCATAGCTTGTAAGAAAGTAAACTATGTTTAACGTGTCAGTGATATTATAGAAGAGCCAACCATCATATCAAAGCATACCCTGCCATGATTATACAAACATTTATTACGTCATAATAGAACCTGTAACTCTTTCAATACTACAGTTATGATGCTGTTGGGGATACCTTGATGAAGAGTTATAGAGTTGTCGTTGTATGTCTGTACATACATAACCCTTTTCTTGGCATCGCCTTATAGGGCAAAAAGACCGGCGTAGCTTATAGGTAAAAACATCTTATTTATTACTGGACGATTGTAACGTTGTGAATTATCAACGTTATCCTTTGACCTTAAATCAGTTCATTAATCAACGTATAACAACATAGTTACAATGGAATGCAAGGAATGTCTACACATTCCTTTTCGTGTTATAGTCATACGCAATGTTCTTCGTCAACAGACTCAGAAAAAAACTCGTACTTGAGGGTATCGTAAAATGTTTAATTTCGCGTCGAGACTAAAAGTCATTTATAAGCGGGTAGTTCTGAATTTTTACAGAGTTTTGGTGTTGTAGTCGGAAGACGTTGTTCAACGTTAACCGGTTGATAATTAAAGTGAAGTACCTAATGTGCTCATGAGTATAAATAAGCTCGCACAGACGTCAACGGGACTCATTTACGATTAAACTTTGTCGGCTGTTACACTGTCTCTCTTTATTAGAATCTTGTGACACCTTGCGTAACAGATTTTTTTAAAAATATTTTTTGTATTCAATATTTTATTTAAAATAAAATTAGTTAAGTGTTCGCCCCGGTTTAGGGTAAGTGCAAAAGCAAACCAAACAATTTTTATAACTGCTAGCTCATGTGTTGTTTTTTTTATATTGAGTAGGTACCTTCGGACTCAATTATTGTGTGTTCCTATTTTTTTATTTCATTGTCTGTTGGTTTTATTTTTTAAGCCTCGAGTATTTGATACGCTCGTAGGCCTTTCTATGATTTTATGTGTTAGTGCTTCACGCTAATGTAACTATTGTTCCTGCCTTGTAAACTCCGATCTGATGACGACCAATAATCACAAACACCCTTAGTGCCGTACGTCCTAGCTTTCGCTTATGTTGTGAGGTCATCATCAGAAAGGATTAGCAGAGGACTTTTATTTACCGCTGGACGTTGATTCCAGGGAACAAGGTTGGGACTGGATTTCCCATTTTCGACGTTCGTTGAGTTCAGCTGACTCACCCTACCGAACGTTCGAGACCTGCGCTCACTGCACCAAGCGGCACACACACCAGACCTGCCGGCGCAACCACCATCAGTCTCGTCCCTGCGGTCACTCTCACCTCAGGGTCAACTCCACGGCGTCGCGTCGCGCCACTACGCGATAGCCAGGGCAGTACTAGTGCGCCTACTTCACGGAACAAATAAGAATTACCAAGTGACGGCTGTGAACCACGACCTTTAATAAATTCTTGTTAACGTTGGTGAGTTTTTTCTTTTAACCTCACCCTCACACGTTACACGATCAACCTAAAACATTGCCGGCACAAAAGTGTCGCTCATTAATCATCACAGAAAAGAATACGATGTAACTACAATAAAATTAACGGTGACCATCAAAGTAATTGAGGTTGTTCATTGTTTTATTATTTCTCTATTAAGTACATCGTGGTGAATAAATGGGATTATATGAATTTCTACGATACATTCTTCGTAATTACTTTTTATTAAACAGGTCTTTGAAATATGTTTTCATTCATTTTCCCAAACATCGCGTTGAGTTGACAGCATTGCAACCACGTGATGAATACAAAATATATTTAAAACGGGTTAAAATGTTTGTAATTTAACATAATAATTAGCAGTTAATAATCGTTATAAAGTTACGGTACTTTTAGTATGCACGCTTTATGAAAAACGATCAAAAACGAAATTGGCTACCATTCAGGAGGGGTTGGGTTCCGACCTCACATGTTGACTAATTTTATTGATAGAATTGAGCAAGCTACCTCCCCTTCAAGTTGAAACGCAAAGGAAAACTGAATGAACAAATTGGTTTTAGTTCAGTCAAATTCCGCTCCATACAGAGGACCTGGACTCATATTATTTAACAAACTAAAAAAAAAATATAATGCAATGTATTATTTATAAGTGATTAAGATGCAATTAGTTGTGTTTCTCTTTATATTGACTTAGGTACATGGCTCTAGGCCAATAAACGACTCATAACTTGTAATTTGCAAAGGTTTAGAACATTGATATAATTATGTATTATCGCAATCATAGAATAACAAACTAATCCATATTTAGGTTCGTTAACAGAAAACGATATCAATCAATATCTTATATTTAAATAGATTCAACTTATCATAGTCTAATTAAAACATTTTCTTTCTTTACTTATACTAAAAGGGAAGAATGATTTAAAGGAAGGATAGTCCCACCCAACCCTGGAATGAAAAGGCTTTGCAAATATCGTGCCTATTTCTACATTTTACAATCTATAGGGATTTACAAACTTAGAAGTTTGTGATGACGTGAGCCTAAAAATAAATTAATTTTTAATTTAATTATCAAGACAGTAACAATAACAACTGTTATTTAAAATTAATTTACACAATCATGCTAAACGTAATTTTCAAATGACGCTTGACGGATTGAGGTCATTAACCTGTCTTTTCATATCTCAGACGCATTATACCTACATACATAAATGACTACATAAATAATTTAACACAGTAAAGAACATAGGTCACCACCATATAACACAAGAAATTCAGATGAGTAATGCATAATTTCTAAATTTTATTCATAACTGTTTGAGAAAATGACTGACAGGTTTTCATGAATAAGAAGGCTAGTGTCACACCGTTTATTGCTCTTTTCACTATATATAAGGCCGTATACACATTTATAGATGGTTTACTTAGCCTGTGTAGGTTAAGGCGAGGTTGCAGTACTTTTTAAGATTTTTGAACGCTTGAAAATCTAATAAAATCATTATTTGAAATTGTAACATAATATCCTCAAGTAAATGGTATAGATAGAAACGCCATTTAGAATAACTATTTTTGATAAAACAAAATGTCAAATATGGCACTAAATCACAATTTAAAACATTTTCCGTCGTACCACATAAAACCATAAATCAACGTCAAATGCCGTTTTGTAGTTGACAATTTTTTTAGACAAGTGTTCAACCGATGTTTCATTTTTTTTAGTAAGTCGGGTACTGTTTAGAGATTCCGTCATGAATTTATATTATTATGAAAGTTATATCAATAGGTACAGCTTTTTAATTTTAAGTCAATATTAAAAACATTTCATAATTTCGTTACCATTTTTCTCCAAGAAGAAATATCATTCAAAATGAAGGCATTATATCGCTCGCATTTAGGCGGAAGGTGACGTCGTGCGGTCATATTTTTCTAACTGTGCTGCAACCTCACCTTAAGAATTCTCAAGCTTGAACCGCTACATGCCACCTTACTAACGAGGAACCAGCGCGCGGTGAATTCTAGAATTTTCTTTTTTAATGAATAGGTGACATATTTTTCTTTTCACGCTGAGTAGTGATAAGGTTTCTATGAAAGGGTATGTGGCTTGGGGTCAAGTAAACATAGAAGAGGATTTTCTCAACACATCATAAGGTTTAAAGGACCATTTCCAATTGCTATACTTAATTTCATATCACAAAAATAAACCTTCTTCTTCTTCTTCTTCCTGCCCTTATCCCATTCTACTTGGGGTCGGCGCAACACGTTTTCTTCTTCCATTCTCCCCTATCAGACGTCACAGTATCATTTACTCCTTTTTCTTTCATATCATTCCTTAGACAATCCATCCATCTTTTCTTTGGCCTTCCTCTTCCTCGCCATCCATCAACATTCATACTCATCACTTTCTTAGTCACATGGGTGTCATCCCTCCTCATCACATGTCCATACCAAGATAGACGATTCCCTTTCATTTTTTCTGTAACAGGCGCCACTTTCAAACTTCCCCTTATAAACTCATTCCTTACTTTATCCATTCTTGTCACTCCACACATCCATCTCAACATCCTCATCTCCGCTACATGCAATCGTTTCTCATCCATCTTTTTCACAGCCCAGCATTCTGATCCATACAATACGACAGGTCTAATCACGGATTTGTATATTTTCCCCTTTAACTTGAGGGGCATCCGTGGGTCGCAAGTTGTTCCGGTGACCTGTCGCCATTTCATCCATCCCACAAAAATAAACCAATAGCACATAAAATAACAACAACGCTGGACTGATAAATTAAATGACTTTTTAGGGCAGCCTATGTCCAGCAATGGACTTCATTTAAAAATTGCATATATGATGAAATTTTCACATTAATGATTACCATTGAGGAATACAATTACTAAACTGATTATAAAACAAATAAATCTAGTACTCTCGATAAATATAGCTAGATGAAAGCTAGCTATAGCTAGCTAGACCGACGACTTCAAGAAAGCGGGTGGGAGAGACTGGATGCGGAAGGCAATACGCCTTTTTTTACGTGGCAAAGTCATTAACTGAGTCCTTTCAGCCAGTGTATGATGGGAGGGACTGTCAGACTTGTTACCTGATAAGACAGTCCCACGACGAAGACAGTCCCGCGCCACTGCAATAGGGTGAGTTAAATAATTGGTTGACTCATTAATACTCATGATACATGTCTACCCCAATCGCAATCTTAATAGGAATTCTCTTGAAAATTAGAAACAGTCAGTTATTTGATCACAAAAACAGCTATATTGAGTTACTTGTAAATAATTCAAAGAAGCAGGGTAGTTAAAACAGCTCCACATTTCCACTTCGTCGCCCCGTCCACTATCGAGGCTCATTGTGGCCCATCGCACGTCTAACCCGATTTCTCCACCTTTTCATCTGTTTCAAAGGGAAGCCACTGAGAATCGGCATACATTCCATCAATAATGAATACATTACATATTGAGATCGGACAATGTCTCTATGTTAATTCTGTAGGACATAGTGGAATGTTTAAGGTAATGTATGTGGCTCTCGAGTTTTCTCTTAGAATGTGGAGGTATGGGAGAAATGGTATGTAGGTTGTATGTCTAAGCAACTATTGCAAACATTCTTTGACTAAACGATTGTTTATTCATCATGTTACTTTATCTTTTGACTTATTTGATTGTTTTTTTTTACACACATATACATTAAATATCACAGTGAAGAAAATTTTTTATTATTTTTTTTATTTTTTTTTTCTTTTGGGAATCTGCATTGCTGAGTACTTGCTATATTATAATATTATACACATTGTTTATCATGCATAGTAGCCGAACTATCAAAATGTTATTCTAGCAAGTTGGAAAAAATAACAGCGCAAACATTATAGAAATGATGTTAACCGTTTCAAAGATCCGATTATTTTAGGTACTCCAAAAAACCTGACTTTAGAGCTAAAGAATTACAAAGATGAAAAAAAAAAAACACAAATTGCTTTAGAAAATAACTTTTTTTCGAAGAAAATAAAAGAAAGCTATGTCAATCGACCTCCGCAAAGGTAAACATCACAATAAGAATGCTACAAAAGGCGGTACACATTAATAAATACAAGAAATCAAGGCCAAATGCGTAGGCAGAGTATTTGCTGCCCAAACATAAAGTATTGACATCTCAAATAAAGCGAAAAAGGGAAATTAGAGGATGATAAATTAAGATTGGGTGCGTAGGTAGAAGAATCTTGAGTTAAGGTCAGTCACCTGTGACCGGCATAATTTTGAGGGCTTTATACTTTATCACTTCAATATTTTAGGTCTGCTTTGTGAAATGGAAAGTGCTTTTTATATGCTAATAAAAAGAGCTTTAGTTCTGAAATATTCGGCGTTCTGACATTTTTGTAATGTCTTCTTCTCTTTTAAAAGAAAATCGAAGAACAATTATGTAGTTTTATTATCTTAATTCAGGAAAAAGGTAACTTAGTTTACAGAGAAATCGTGAGCATTGATCGTATTGTGTACCCATTGCTTACTTTTAAGAAATTTCGAACACGATTTAAAAAAATCACACAAAATTTTCTTAAAAACATTTCGATTTACCAGATCTCAAGTCAATGAGTCAGAACAAAAAAAAAGACATTACATTCTGTGCAAATAAAACACATTACAACAATAAAACCAAAAGGACATTTACCTACAAATATCCGAGAAAACAATCAGAATTTTACTCGTAAAGCTATTATTGAATAACACTGCACCGTTTTCATTCGGTTACAAATAAAACGGAGGCATTTTATCTCGTCGATATAAAATGCATGTGACATGATACGGGTGTCGGCATACGGGGCGATATGTATTGCTGAGTACATTGTTTATTATTACTGCATGAAAATCCCTTTATGTTTAATAGTGAAAGTATTATTGAATGGATATAAAACTGAATTTAAAATGTCTTATTTTTTTTTTACTATTTTATATTTAGAATTCAAGTAGCTTCACATCATTATTATATTCTGTTTTAATTGATTGTTTAATCAAAATGGCTATTTAAAAGTATTATTATCGGGCGTCGCTATGGGGCACAACAGCTCGTAACAAACTAATTCGCCTAAGTCTGATCACAATCTTAGTAAAAAGACATACAGTACCTACTCGTATATAACTAATACCTATTATTACTAATTTTTCGTCAATATTTTCCTGCCCTTAAAAAAATGTTATAATAATACCGTTTTTTCTTACTGCTTTTCTAACAATAAAATTATTGTTCAATAAAAATCATGTGCATGTTCTACAAGCAATCCATCCGACCATTCGCTTCCCAGCCATTCACATTTCAAGAGTTTCAATAAACGCAAGTAGTGTTCCATACATAACACTAACTTAGTGCCGAATAATCCGATTTTCCTCCCATTTATGTGATTGTACTGTTCTAAGTTAGAACTAACAGAATATACCGGCTAAGTAGAATAAGTACCCTTTCCGAATAATCGCTTTCCAGGCAGAACAGTGGGTCTAAATCTGCCACTATAAGCAATATTTCTAAAAGTGATTCACTTTATGAATTACCAGCAGCATCATTAACAATTTTTCTAATATTCGTACAATGGTTACACGCGCAAACAAAATCGCTTGTCATATCTGAACGTAGAATGGACTAAGCATCAGCTGATAAAAAAATCCATACTCCTTAGAAAGAGCAAACAACAATAATAGTAGGATTACTTATCTCTTTTTGTACGACAAGATAATGTATTGAGTAATTTTTATTTGATATTTGGCTAGGGAATGTTCACTCCATGCTATAAGAATATGTTCGGATAATACAATTTTGCATCTGCCATCTTTCTCGAATTTTTTAAGAATTGCTGGGACGCTGCTGAAAATTCACAAAGTGAATAATTAGGAATATTGCGAAGTGGCCGGTTTAGACCCTCAGAATATACCGGGTAAGTAGAATAAGTACTCTTTCCGAATAAATTGCTTGCCAGGACAGATCGTGTTAGCACGCTGCTATTTAGGTTAAGAAGCTGAAAACTTCTAGAAAGCTCCGCTGTTGTTTTAAAATAATTGTTTGTGAATGTGTAGGTTTTGTTTGCACGTTTCTTTGGTACTCGTTCCATGTTTTCTGAGAAAATTGGAGGCTGTTGTCATCTGTGATAACAGAGATTGCGCTCGTTTAGCCAGTTTGCGGGAAAAATGTGATTGTTTATTTCGAAGCCTGCATTTTATACAATAGCGACCTGTTTATATCTCTTTTCTTGTTTTTTGTGGACGCCAACTACTACAAACACACAAAAACTTAGAAAACCAAACAAACTTCGCAGACAGTGTGGGGTCGAGAATGTTTACAGAAACACTCGAACAAAGAAAAACAGCTTCTGTTCAAGACTCTCAAACCAGACAAGAGTCGTCCACACACCACGTATAAATACAGCCAATCCATGGCCCCTATTTATTTTAACCCAGTTCCCACTAGAGGCCACGCTTACCTACATCAGGGAGAGGTAATCTAGCTACTCACAACGCCCCTCTAATGTCTCATTTCACGCATGGTCACAGTCATAACTTGGCGTAAAGTAACGGAAAATTGCTTCTGAGGCATCACACACTACGTGGAGGACGTGGTGAGCACCCTGTTTCCCTCCCGAGGGGAGCATACTCCCCCGTCTATGGCTCCGCCTTCGACGGTGCCTGAAGCTGGCGCAAACGCGGGCCACACCGACGGCGACGACTACGACGCTCCAGAGGTGGCCGAGGTAGATCTGAGAGTGGCGGTACAAAGGCTTAAGGCCAAGAATACCGCCCCAGGACCCGACGGCTTGCCAGGAAAAGCCTGGGTCCTGGCCTCTGGGACTCTCGGGCCTCGACTAGGGGGGCTCTTTAGCGCATGTTTGGAGAGGGGCCAGTTTCCACTC
Organism: Agrotis exclamationis; assembly: GCA_950005045.1. Taxonomy (NCBI): domain Eukaryota; kingdom Metazoa; phylum Arthropoda; class Insecta; order Lepidoptera; family Noctuidae; genus Agrotis; species Agrotis exclamationis. The sequence goes on along the minus strand of OX465427.1, from coordinate 18,108,915 downwards.
CGTTGGAAGACGGGAAAGCTGGTCCTCATCAGGAAGCCGGGGCGCCTAGCGGACTCTCCGTCGGCATACCGGCCAATCGTGCTGCTCGACGAGGTGGGCAAGCTCTTTGAAAGAGTTATTGCAAACCGCCTCGTCGGGCACCTGATACGGGTGGGGCCGGATCTGGCGGACGGTCAGTTCGGCTTTCGCAGGGGGCGTTCTACGGTGGACGCCATCATGCGCGTGAGAGCCCTCACGACGGGGGCTGCAGTATCCCGGGGCCGGGTCGTCGTGGCGGTGTCATTAGACATCACCAACGCTTTCAACACCCTGCCCTGGAGTTGCATTAGGGAGGCACTCCGGTATCATCGGGTGCCGACCTACCTCCGTCGAATAGTCGAGGATTACCTGACGGACAGAGCCGTCATCTACCCCGGCCACCGGGGAGAGTGGAACCGGCGAGAGATGTCGTGCGGTGTCCCACAGGGTTCGGTTCTCGGGCCGCACCTGTGGGACATCGGGTACGACTGGGTGCTGCGTGGCGATCTCCCTGACGGCGTCAGCGTAGTTTGCTATGCTGACGACACGCTTGTCCTGGCACAGGGAGAATCGCATCAGGCGGCGGCCGACTTGGCGACACAAGCGGTTGCGACAGTCGTTGACAGGATCCGGCAGTTGGGACTCGAAGTGGCGCTGCATAAAACAGAGGCCATGTGCTTTCATGGCCGTCTGAACGCGCCACGGACAGAGTCCCACATAACGGTGGGGGGGGCTCTCATCGGCGTCGAGTCGAGGATGAAGTACCTGGGACTCGTCCTCGACAGCCGGTGGAGCTTTAAGGAACATTTCCTTTGTTTGGCCCCAAGGCTGAACCGGGCAGCAGCCGCCCTCAGGCGACTCCTGCCCAATCTCGGCGGGCCAAACGCCTCCTGCCGGAGGCTGTACGCCGGTGTCGTGCGGTCCATGGCCCTCTACGGGGCTCCCGTGTGGGCCCTGAGCATGCGGACGCGACCAGCGAAGCTGGTCGCATGCCAGAGGGTCATGGCTATCCGGATGATCCGAGGATACCGCACGATCGCCGGCGAATCGGCCAACCTCCTTGCCGGATTGCTGCCCTGGGATCTGGAGGCGACTGCCCTCCAGCGCGTCTATGAGTGGCGCGTGGAGGCGCAGCGCCGGGGCGAATCCCTGCTGCCTCGACAAATCGAGGCGCGGCGGGAAGAGCTCCGGCGTGATCTCAGGGCAGTATGGAGGGAACGACTGTCGCAACCTAGGTTCGGGCACGCCGCAATCGCGGCGGTAAGACCCCTCTTTGAGGAGTGGCTGGAGAGGCGTCACGGCGTCCTCACCTTCCGCCTGACGCAGGTCCTCACCGGACACGGATGTTTCGGGAGGTTCCTGTGTCGTATAGGCAAGGAAGAAACGCCTGGGTGTCACCACTGCGAGGATCGCCCGGAGGACACGGTGGAGCATACGGTGCAGGACTGCCCCGCTTGGGCAGAGCACCGCCGTGTTCTCACGGAGGCGATAGGCGGCGACCTCTCGCGCCCAGCATTGGTCGAGGCCATGCTGCGGGGCGAGACGGAATGGGAAGCGGTCGCCTCCTTCTGCGAAGCAGTAATGCTAGCAAAGGAGGAGGCGGAACGCGTGAGGGAGAGGACAGCGTCCACCTCACGACCCAGCCGCCGCGGGAGACGCCCACGGCAACGGACGTCGCAAGACGATCTCCGGCCACCGTAGGCGCGGGCATGCGGACGGCGAGTAATGGGTGACTCGCCGTCCGATCATGGACCATGCCCGGGTCGACGGCGCGTTGTGTTCCACGCGCGCCTCAAAGAGCTGTCAGCAAACTGACGGGGCCCCCTAAGAGGGCCGGAGCCTGCCGGGGTCGCGGGATTGTCTCACTCGGTAACCGTGACCCTGGTACATAAAGGGCTATTGAAGGAACACCGTGGATTTTAGTCAGTACAAGTCTGACAGTCCCTCCCGCCCCACCCTGGGCGGGAGGACTCATTTGATGATTTTACCACGCAAAAAAAAAAAAAAAAAAAAAGGCATCACACACTACGTCGGTCGTCGGATCGTCGTGTCAAAACGATAAGGCAGAGTGCACAACAGAGGCGTTATCACAAGATTTCTGTGTTTTATTTACAACGTACTTGAAGTGTTCTGCGTTTATTGTATGAACAATTGAAAAACCGCCTCTAGTGTGCGAACGAGGAACTAATTTTTTCCTTCAAATTAACGTCACAGTTCCAGTTTACGTCACAAAAATGGGAAAAGTCATAATAGGGCCTCTGAGCTGGTATTCAGCAAGCGATTGGTCTTATTTTCTTATTAAGCCCTTTTTTTTCTTAGCGTGGTAAAATCATCTAATGAGTCCTCCCACCCAAGGCGCAGGGTAGGAGGGACTGTCAGACTTGTACTGACTAAAATCCACGGTGTCCTTCAATAGCCCTTTACGTTCCGGGGTCATGGTAATTCGGTAGTCCCGCGACCCCGGCAGGCTTTGGCCCTCTAAAGGCCCCCCGTCTTATTTAGCCCTTCCACTCCCTTTTCTTCTCGCGTATTTAGTTGTCTTTTCATCAGATTAATGTTTTAAATTCATTTTTACATTTTTTTCTTCAAAATCCCCAGAAAGTGGGTCGAGAAAGTGAAGTGGGCAGTTCCTCAATGTAAATACACACATAAAAAGTGTCTAGGGATCAAGCATTTTTATGCGGATTTCTTGAGATTGAGATGTGGCTTTGTAATAAATTTATGATTTTATAAATTTATATGGATCCTTTTTGGTGCATTTCATAATTTGAATCAGGAACTGTGAATCAAATTCGAGTAAAAGATGAAAATCAGCTGTCAATATTTTCCCTATAAAAACATACAACGCATTGAAGACATTATTAGTGCTACTGTTTCCCTACTACTGATTAAAACCAACGTTATTATGGAGCGGCGACGTCATTTAAGCAGGGAAGAAATGCTCAGAGCCGTGGGAATGATAGAAGCTGGTTCCCGGCAACGTACTGTGGCTTTAGCTCTGAATACAAGTCAGAGTGTTATCAGTCGACTTTGGACACGTTACCGAAGCACTGGTACCGTGGCTGAGCGCCATGGAGGACGGTATCGCTGCACCACACGGAGACAAGACCGATACATTCAAATCTTAACTCGAAGAGCTCCAACAATAACCGCCATGATGTTAGCCGTGAGGCTTCATCACTCTTCAGGGAACTTAATTAGCGACCAAACAGTCAGAAACCGCTTGCATGAAGTGAACCTTCATTCCCGAAGACCGCTACGGGTACCACTTATAGCAATGCACAATCGTAGGATTCGATATCAATGGGCTCTTGAACACAGAAATTGGGCAGAAGAACAATGGCGTTTCGTGTGCTTTTCTGATGAGTCTCGTTTCGGTATGAGACCGGATACAAGACGTATACGACACTGGAGAACCCCTGGACGCCAACAGCGATTAAAATCCTGCCAGGAAGTCCATCCTTATAGTGGTGGAACCATCATGGTATGGGCGGGTATTTGGATCGGCGGAAGAACTGAGTTGATTTGGACCAGAGGCAACCTCAACGCTCAAATTTATGCTGAGACGATTGTATCAGACGTCATCGTTCCTCTACAAGTGCAAATCGGTCCCTTATTTCAGTTAATGCATGATAATGCACGACCGCACACCGCAAGAGTTGTAAGACAGACTCTCGCCGCAGCTAACATCAATGTCCTGCCCTGGCCTGCTCAGTCGCCAGACTTGAATCCGATTGAGCATGCATGGGATATGCTACAGAGAAGAGCTCTGCCGAATATGGAGGGTATCCAGTCGCAAGAAGACCTTTTTTTGTTGTTGCAACGAACATGGGCGGCCATTCCACAGCGTGATTTGGATGAACTCATTTTGAGTATGCCAAACCGATGTTCTTGTGTTGTTAGTGTTCGCGGTAGAAACACGGATTATTAATTGTTTAAGTTACCCAATAAAATTTTAAAGAAAACTGTTATTTCAGTCTTTTTTTCGAACTTTTGTGTTAGTGGTTCAAATGTCAAAAATCCCTTTATTAGGAAAATGGCAAATTTCTTTATTAATGCAAAGGTGACTTGGTTTATCGTTACTGTGACAAACGAAAACACTTTATTTGATGATTCCTTAAAGAAAATTTTAATTAATATCAATCAGGAGAAAAGTTATTGCAAAAATATATGTTGATCCCTAGACACTTTTGATGTGTGTAATTAATGAAACGTCCGGTTTGACTGGGGGGCCATCCCCAGTAGTAGTACGGTCGCATTTTCTTGTTTCTTGTATTAATAATTGTTGTATGCCACCCTAGTCTGCCTGCCTAAGTGTATGAACATACTTACGACCCACGCTGTCAGACTTATTTGGGTATGTACCGTATGTAACTGTTATTTTTTTAGGAAATGTTATTTTAGGATGTAGTGACGGCGGTAATAAATGTTCTCAATACCTAAGTGGTCATGTTATGATTAGCCCAATACTTTAAATTGTTTAACAAAATCGTTTTTGTTTTAAATTTAAAATGCTATAGTGATTAAAAACCTGTTAGTTTTATAGGTAAAGCCAGCAATATTAAAGAAAACGAATAAAATATAATTATGTATGTACCTACTCTTATTTCTAACTTGAAATTTTTGCTCCAATCCCAGCAAAAAATCTTGTTTTTAGCGGCCTTGAAGATAGCATTATCAAAATGACACTAAAAACCCAACATACACCACAAAAATTCTAAAACCCAGTAATTGCGGCCACATAAACCACAATATCACCATTTGACTGACCCTAAGTAGCTACAGGACTGCCCATCACGACTAATGACGACACTTTGTGGTCGCACATCCGCAGCTCAGTCGCTAGCGTGCGCCCAACCTATTGGGGTAATGGAAACGTTGGAAAATTGCCCCGACTCCATCTTATCGAAGATATATAGATTTTTTATTGGTCATATCCGTTCGCCCTTGCTAGTAAACTTCATTTTAGCAGATTAACCGGTAATTAAATCGAAGCCCGGTTTATTTATTTTTAGATCGACGTTCTTGAGCTTATAGTAAAGTGGATTAAGGGAGTAAGGTCCGTTTATGATTAAACGGCTGGGTAGTGTAATATTCTGTACTTAATAAAGAAATGAATCACCAAGAGTTTTATAGGAGTTTATGGCGTAACTTTGTTGTTATTTTTATGTGTTTATGACTTAATGGAGATATTGCTTCACTGAGTTTTTAATCAGGAAAACGGATATTGAGGAAAATTATAATCCCAGGTAATTATTAATAAAATGCTGCCCTTTTTAATTAAATTCTTCTAAAATTAAAGTCATTAAGAAATAAGTAATATCGATATCAACATTTTTTTTTCTTTATACTTAGACATGTTATACAAAATAGTTTTGTCGTTGACTATGTTGAAACTCGTGACGTGAGTGAACCTGCGGTCTAAGCTAGTTATCTCGTAAAATGAAATGGTGAATGTATTATTCAACGCTGTCAACACTGGCTTCCGGGAGACAGTGAAATAGTGTTGTGCTTGATGCTGCGCTATTCCATATGATGTGGATGGTAGGAAGATATTTAATTTTTAAATTAAAGATATTAAAGATACTAAATTGAAAATATTTTGACGGCACGGAAGGCACGCAGTGACTAGAGATTGACTGGTGACCTGCATATCGCGGGTTAAATTCTGGTTCAAGTTTAAGAAACATTTGTATAACCCACAAGTACTGACTGTGAAGTGAGGTTGATATAAATATCTAGTTTAGGCTTGAATTTTGTTAGCAGAACCCTAAATCTTAAAACTAATTGCTTAATACAGATTGTAAAATTAAAAAAAAAAATTGAAATAATTTTCTTCTCATTTTCGAGTCATATATACTTGGCAACACTAAACGTCAAAGGACACAGTACACGTGCTTCCTAATTAGACCTTTGGGAATAATTAGAAACCCAAAACTGGACCGCTTTGCTTAAAATATAGCTCTTAAACATATACGAAACTAAATATGAAAAGGCAAGTAGCAACGTGAGTACGTATAATAGCAGACATAAAAAGATACTCATGAACATAAACATTACCAAAATTATGCTTTTACGGCGTCTTTTGGAACTATGCTTTTATGCAATAGCGACGAACGAGCTTAAAACTGAATACTTACTCGTACCATAATATGGTAAACTTTACTCTTAGAGTAAGCATAAATGAAAATAAAGACAGATAAATAGATAAAAGAAACTTATTTATAATTTTGTTTTATAAATAACGTTGTCCTTGTGGGTTGGATATACTTGAATTGGTCCTTTCAATGATTTTGATCCGCATTAGGATTTTCACACAAAAATAAAAACAAAACAAATTTTGGGGGTACCCCCCATACTTAGAATTGAAACTCAAAATTTTTTTTTCACCAAACCCATACGTGTTCCCCACACGTATCCCATACACCCATACGTGTGGGGTATCTATGGATAGGTCTTTAGAAATGATATTGAGGTTACTAGTATCATTTTTTTCTAAACTGAACAGTTTGCACGAGAGACAATTCCAAAGTGGTAAAATGTGTCCCCCCTGTAACGTCTAAAATAAGAGAATGATAAAACTAAAAAATATATATAATGTAGACCTCAACAAAAACTTCCAACGAAAATTGGTTTGGATGAGATACAGTTAGCAGTTTCTGAGATATAGTACATTTTCAAAAACCGCAAATATAACTTTGCCATTCATACAAACACTATGAAAAAAAAAGTTATATTATTGTTTGTGTATATTACTTACTAATCTCAATATAATTATATCCCTAATCTATGCTTGCTATTACGAAGCCCTTCATGGGCGAGTCCAACTCGCACTGGGCCGGTTTTTTTATTTGCTCTCATTAAGAAGTTATTTAAATTCAGAATCATTAATTGAACTCCGAGCCAAAAACACGTCGACACGCTCGACGGGGTGGTGTGACGTCATTATGACAATTTCTATACATCGATAGTAGGTACGTGTTCCAACTTTGAAATTGTTATTGTAGAAGCCAGTTGACACAGTACTAAGGAAATTCTTTGTCATAGTGACGTCACAACCGAGGCGAGGAATTGGGGCACGTTTGTGTTCACTTTTAAATTGGTCATAATTTATTAATTATATCAAAAAAGAATTAAGATTTTTTCTCTTCTATGAATGTTCTTATTTGTGGTGGACTTACTAATTAAATTAAAAAAAAAACTAATTTCAAATACCTAATTGCATTTAAACCCACATACACAAACACCCAGACCCGGAACAAATACATAGAGGTCATAATTATCTTATAAATAATGATGTGTTCCATCGTGGAAATCGAAACTTCAACACCCGCAGCGGGTTTAGGCGCAAACAGGCTAAGGTCATTTTCACACTGCCCCGCATCATGCTGCATATTGCGTGTCGACGCACCTACGCGCGTTCCTGCGGGAGTGCAGATCTGCATCATCGTGCGGGTTTTTTGCGCACTCACGCGCGTAGGTGCGTTTTGTAGATTCACGCACGGCGGCTCTCATTTATTCGCCGTTCTCTGTGGTCACACACAAACACACGTCACGCCCATTCAAAATCACGCGCGGCACTGCGGGATTCGGTGTGCCATACCTTGCGTCTCGCCCCGCACCTACGCGCGGGGGTGCATGTTTCTCCGCGTGTATGCGCGTGATCCGCATGAAAGCGCGTGGATGCATTTTCTGTGTGTTAGACTGTGCGTGTTTTCCATACAAACGGAGATACTTACAAGCAACGGAAGAACACGCATCCACGCACTACGCTGCATTATGCGGGGCAGTGTGAGAATCGCCGCGACCTAGTCGCATAAATCCTGTCCGTGGTTCGAAATTTTCTTTCCGAAGAAAATCTTTGAAAATTCGCTACGCATGCGTTAATGCGTTTAAAATTTATAAAATATTAGTCGCATAAAGTTCTCAAAATGGCAAATCCTCTAAATGGCCAATTCTCTAAAAGCCTAATTCTCAAAATGGCATACTTATGCCCACGGATTTGCGAGCCTGAAATTCTACAGGAATAAAAAATATCCTAGGTTAGCTTAAAACTTAGGATATTATCTGTGTTTCAAATTCTTAAATCCACATCCAACGGTTTTTGTGTGTAAGTAAAAAACGTTAACTTTCACAGTTTTAATTAAATCATACTTTTGAATCCATCATCACATTTATGTTTCATAATGTTGAATAACTCACTCGTGCATACCACTTTTTTAAATCCAAAAAAAATGTGAACAAAACGTATCCTTCACAAACCTTATATGAATACAAAATATTTTGTTCGTTTAGTCTGAAACTATTTTCATGTTAGATGTCACTCGTGTATTTATAAGCTACATGAGATATTTCGACCCAGACATGAAACAGTAATAAAAACTGAGCTGAAACCTAGCTGAACTGACTTTTTGACTTATTTTTTTTTTGAGTAAAAAAATTGAAATTGTATTAGGGTCAGTTCACATCGAGACGCGAAGCGACGCGACGATACTAGAAATATGTATCTTTTCATGTAGAAAAGAAAAGAATGTTGATTTTGAGTCGTTCTATTGAAATGTGAGCAGCCAGCGTGCAGCGTCCCGTCTCGGTGAGAATTTACTCAGATAAAAGTTATCGCTTGAAAGTAAGCTGTTTTTTTTAATATACTTTGGCAAGCAATACACTTACGAATTATAAAGAAATTGTTTACTACATTGATGGATGGTAGTTCGGTTTTCGAGAGACAAAACTTTTTGACTACCTCTTTTACTGATAACGTGTTATTTTTCAACTTGATACAAAGACATTAGCTATATGAAAAATCGGCTAAGTGTGAGTCAGTCTCGCGCACAAAGGGTTCCATAAATATCATTTAATTTAAAAATGACAAAAAAAAACGGGGTGTACCGTGTGTCACCGACAACGGATCGGTGACGGTTTGTGTAAGTATCCACAAACGTCAGCGTCACTCGTTCGTCAGTCACGTCGCCGGTTTGACTGAATCATTGATCAATAATATCAGTCAAGTTACGATTTGGTCACACGTGTAGCAATGACGGTAGCACGACGCTGACTGAACTGAGACGTGACGATCCCGGGTGGGTGGGGATGAAAGTATAAAACTTGTATGGAAATTTTATTTGACACGTCTGACCGGTGATGTCACTGATAGATCACGTGCCGGTGACTGACCGGTGACTAACGTGTGGGGACAAAGACATACTAGGAGTATAGAAACTTTTTTTTTTTAACCGGGCCGGTGACGTGACGGTGACTGATGTGTGTGAATGCACCTTAAATATTTGTTTTATTCTGTTTTTTTTTCATTTGTTGTTATAGCGGTAACAGAAATACATCTTCTTTATCATTAAACTTCAACTGTTTAACTATCACGGTTCAGCAGACACAGCCTGGTGGCCTACCATGAACTGTTAACGCGATCCAGTTTAAGCTGTGGGAAAGAGATGGCGCTAGACGACTTATATAGCTCTGTCTCCTTTCCACAGCCTAAACTGGATCGCATTAAGAGCTCGTGGTGGCAGACGGAGAGACAGACAGCGATTTCTTTTTAAAGAGGTCCCGTTTTATCCTTTGGGTAAGAAACCCAGAAAATGTTTATTTTTTATTACAGAGTACTATAGGCTATAAATTATATTTATACATATTATAATACATGTATAAGCCAGTCGGAAAAGTAATAGTGCCGGCGGGCAATGGGATGCAATGAGATGGATATGAGGCCAAAACTTCCCGCGAGGTAACAAAGGCAATCATCAATACGCCGAAGAAGTACGAATCAATATTCACCTACCCTACAGGTATTACAGGTACGATGTTACGTACAATCAACAATGTTAAAAAAGAACTTCAGTTTGCTGAAGAAATTAAAATAATTTTCCTACAACAAACCTAAAGGAAAGAAAAGCGTAAACATTTTCTCATTTCGTTTCTTTGTTGATTCATAATATTAGCTTCCTTTATAAACATCTGGTATGGAGTGTATCAGGTGTGTTGTAGTTCTGTTGGCTTTTTATTATAATGAGAAGAATGTTAGAATATTAGAAACAATAATTTATTTGCATTTGATAGCTTATTTTATTAATCATAATACCTGATCGACCGAGCTCTAAACTGATAGTCAGAAGATATAAAAAATAAGTTAAAAAAAAAAACTTTATAAAAGCATGGAGCAAAACTTGTCCCTAAACTGCTGGATTTCTAACCCGCGGTTTTTGACGTAAGCCTCACTTTAATTAAGATATTCAGACGGCGACGGCAGTGACAAAACGAAACATATTTCACAGCATTCCATATTAAAAGCCTACATGGTGAAACGGCCATAAATGAATCGTCCTGTCGGCGAAACGTCCAATGGTGAACCGGTCGTCGGTGAATGGTTGCAGAATCGGTTTCCAGAGGCACCTTAATTAACTCTGACACCAAAGTTGACCATCTCACACGAAAAAGGAAGAATCCACCACATTCCCTTGAGACAATTTCTGACTGATAAACCCGCGGGCGAAAGCTAGTATCCAAATAAATGAAGAGATGCAAACAACATTGTTGCTAAATTAAGCAGTAAACAACTAAACAATGTTGAAACAGAGTAATATCGCGCGACAAATTTGTATTTGTTGTTTGAACGCAAATTAAATGTGTACTCTAGTCACGATGGAACTGTGAACACAAGATGAATCTCCATGCTACAAGTTCGAAGTACCTAAATTAGATACACAAGTATTAAATGCGAGTACTATGCGCTATGTGCGAAGTTGCGAGAGCAGTGGTGGCCCAATGGTATCGGTTCCGACTTACGAGTTGTAGGTCGTGGGTTCGAACCCCGCCAGGCGCATTACTTTGTGTAATTTATTTCATCACCACTGTTCTCAAAACGGTGAAGGAAAACGTCGTGAGGAAACCGGCATGTCCTAGAACCAAAAATTCTAACATATGTGACATCTACCAACCCGCACTGGGCCCGCGAGGTGGATTATGGCCCACTCCCTCTCACAGAGAGGAGGCCTGTGTCCCAGCAGTGGGAACATTATAGGCTGATGATGATGATATGCGAAGTTTTGGTGGGGATTATCAAATCGATCGCAGCGCGATGTGCGATGTGCATTAGCCCCTTACTCAACGTGACGCAAATCTCCGATGTATCTTACGACTTTGGTATCCAAGCGACTATCGCAATACAAATCCGAAGAGGTTCGTACACAGGCACGCGTCAATGGATGCCAAAGTCGTAGGTATCGGAGACTTGTTTCGCTTTGTGTACGAATGGGCTTAAGAGCGCATCCGCGAAGTTAAGAACGTGTCAACTTTACCCGCGAAGTTATGCATTTTATTTTCCGATTTTTTTATCAAAATATTTAATTGACCAGAATTACCAGATCCTACGGCACCCAATTATGTGGTAACTAGGGGGCGCTTTTATCCCGCACACAGCGGATAGTTCGATTGTTTTTATCAACTGAACTAATGCCACTTGCTTAGTCAATCAACAAACAAACTTCTGCCACTAAAAAGTATCGTTAGTAAGTGTTAGTTTGTTTGTTAAATGTAAACAACGAGTTTACATTTAACAACGAAACTAACACTATAAAAACATTAGTTCGGTCAATCGGACTAACAACCGAATCGCAGCCACTAAATCTTACAATGTAGTATTTTGTTTGAGTCTATGTTGGATTTTCATACATGCACTTCAGTCTGCAAAACCACCATAGAGTTTTTAGAAGGGCTAAATGAAAAAAAAAAACGTTTTAAGCTTCTGTTAATCAACAAAATTTGACACTCAAAACACTAATGCCGTTTATTCCCTCGGATAAAATGTTATGATTATTATTTATTCGTAATATTGCCATACTGCATACTTAATTACGAAATATTCACGAACGCTCATTTGTAAATGACGAATCCCGTACTTCATATTTATGAAAACTGAGCCCGGTTCGTTAGTTACTGGAATTAATTTTAATTCATTGATTGCGCTGTTATGCCTGTAGTGTGCTTACGGCTTTATTTATTACATTTGGGACAAACAATTTATTTTTGTTGGGTCTTTAAATAGTTCGTCTCCTAATATATATATTTTTTATCTTAGTAAAATCATCAAATGAGTCCCGCCTAGGGCGAAAAGGGAGGGACTGTCAGACTCCTATTGACAAAAATCGTCGGTGTCGTACAATAGCCCTTTACATTCCAGGGTCACGGTTACCTGATGAGACGGTCCCGCGACCCCGGCAGACTCTGGCCCTCTAAGGGGAGCCCCGTCAGATTGCTGACAGCTCTTTGCAGCGCGTATGAAACATGACGCGTCGTCGACCCAGACATGGGCCATGATCGGACAAGCAAGTCAACCATTACTCGCCATCTACATGCCTGCATTGGCAATATTATGTGTAGGTATAACTATGTCAAACCTTTTCGGTATTACAGTAATATGACTACAAAATACAGCCAGTCAATAAAACTAATATTTAAATGTTAAAAAAGAAAAAATAAATAACGTACATAATTACTATTGACTTGCGACAAGTTTCTTTCTTTTATCTTTTGTTTAAAAATGTATTTTAATCATCTTTCCTCGTAGTTTACTTTGTGAGAGCCTTCAACAACTTACTGTTTCATTTCTAGACAGTTGAGTAGCCCGAAGGCCTTTTTTTTTTTTTTTTTTTGCGTGGTAAAATCATCAAATGAGTCCTCCCGCCCAGGGTGGGGCGGGAGGGACTGTCAGACTTGTACTGACTAAAATCCACGGTGTTCCTTCAATAGCCCTTTATGTACCAGGGTCACGGTTACCGAGTGAGACAATCCCGCGACCCCGGCAGGCTCCGGCCCTCTTAGGGGGCCCCGTCAGTTTGCTGACAGCTCTTTGAGGCGCGCGTGGAACACAACGCGCCGTCGACCCGGGCATGGTCCATGATCGGACGGCGAGTCACCCATTACTCGCCGCCCGCATGCCCGCGCCTACGGTGGCCGGAGATCGTCTTGCGACGTCCGTTGCCGTGGGCGTCTCCCGCGGCGGCTGGGTCGTGAGGTGGACGCTGTCCTCTCCCTCACGCGTTCCGCCTCCTCCTTTGCTAGCATTACTGCTTCGCAGAAGGAGGCGACCGCTTCCCATTCCGTCTCGCCCCGCAGCATGGCCTCGACCAATGCTGGGCGCGAGAGGTCGCCGCCTATCGCCTCCGTGAGAACACGGCGGTGCTCTGCCCAAGCGGGGCAGTCCTGCACCGTATGCTCCACCGTGTCCTCCGGGCGATCCTCGCAGTGGTGACACCCAGGCGTTTCTTCCTTGCCTATACGACACAGGAACCTCCCGAAACATCCGTGTCCGGTGAGGACCTGCGTCAGGCGGAAGGTGAGGACGCCGTGACGCCTCTCCAGCCACTCCTCAAAGAGGGGTCTTACCGCCGCGATTGCGGCGTGCCCGAACCTAGGTTGCGACAGTCGTTCCCTCCATACTGCCCTGAGATCACGCCGGAGCTCTTCCCGCCGCGCCTCGATTTGTCGAGGCAGCAGGGATTCGCCCCGGCGCTGCGCCTCCACGCGCCACTCATAGACGCGCTGGAGGGCAGTCGCCTCCAGATCCCAGGGCAGCAATCCGGCAAGGAGGTTGGCCGATTCGCCGGCGATCGTGCGGTATCCTCGGATCATCCGGATAGCCATGGCCCTCTGGCATGCGACCAGCTTCGCTGGTCGCGTCCGCATGCTCAGGGCCCACACGGGAGCCCCGTAGAGGGCCATGGCATGCCAAGGCGTAAATGAAGAGAAAAGCAATTTCTATAAACCATTTTTTTGGGTTGGAACATAATCCAATGAGTCCTCCCGCCCTGGTACCTACTGACTAAAATAAAACCTGTTTCTTCAGTAACCCTTTGCGTTCTAGTACCGCGATGCCCTTTTTAAGACAGTCCCGTCAGTATTTACCTCGTACCTACGTGTTTGTATTAAACCCATCATTCTACAGATACAACCCGTCACTTCCCAAGGGGGTCGTTTGGGTAACTAAAGAAATATATTCAACATATTGACAGCTACATCTACCTCACACCTGCGCACTGATTAAGATCTTATATGTAGAGGGTTGTTCCACGTTTACACCCCGTAATTTAGCGATATACTGGGTACTTTCGCAGAAAGCTTAAGCTAAGATTTTTTAAGTTAAATATTATTTATTTTGCTCCATCCTAGAGCCTCATTTAGACGACACTTGCATGCAAGTTTCATTACATTGCAGACTATTGAAGATAGTGAATTCATTTAATCAAACAAATACCGCAATGTAGTGAATTGAGCATACAAGTTCTTGCTTTGTCTGAAATGATGCTTTATAGTTTCTCTTGAAATGGGGAAATTTTACATACATTAAAGGCCTGTTCACACGCTGTAAGAACTTGCGTGCAAGTTTGACTACTATGCGGTATTTGTTTGATCAACTGAATTCATTGTCCATAAATAGTCCTCATGTTTGAACATGCATGCAACTTGCACGCAATATCTGGTATAGTCTAAATGAGGCTTCAATTTTACATACACAAGCAATCAGACCCGGAACAGCTACTTGTAGGTCATATAAATATTTTTTCCGCGCGGAAATCGAATCCGCGACTCAGCGTAGCAGTCTATAGCTTAGCTACTACGCTAACTTGTATTAAAACTTGATTCAATTTGAATCAAAAATCTAGTCTGGAATAAATAGGATACCTTAATATATTCCAACCTTACTTTTCCGTAGGATATTTTCGAATTACAGGAGGGCGAAGTCTTTGGCAACGGCTAGTAATTTAATAAAGCCATAATACGTAGAGTTTGAAAGCAAAAACTTTATTCATAAAAGCTGGTTTCTTTACCTACCTAACTAAATAACAATCAACTATTTATTTTGCCTTTTGTGAAATTCTGCCTGTATCGTTACCACAGTTCGCTAAAAGTTTCTCCAATAATTTCAGACCTATCAGTTCAGAAAATGATACAAAATCTAATATAATATTTAAGCTGATCGCACATTTGTAAGCAACGTACTCGTCGGACGCGCCGTACGCACCGCTTGTTACGATTCGTTGTACGTAATTAATAGCGCGTTTAAACTATACAAGTTACTTTTATACATGTTGCAAATTGTATACAACTTGAAAAAACTTGCAAACAAGCTACAAGTTGTTAGAAGGTACTTTGAACTCGTTCATTTTGTTTCAAGCAACTATCAACCTACTCAGTTGGGAACTATGTAAGTTATTGCATACGATTTGCACACTCTCGAAAATATGTTTCCAATTCAAGCTATGTAACGTCATACTTGTATGCAATATGCAAGTCGTTATTTGAAATATGCAAGACTTGCCTAATGGACACGCGCCTTAAGTGAATAACCGCATACTTCACCCTTACCGTACGTGTCACATTTAGTAAAATGCTGTGGGCATCCGAATATTGAAGGAATGGCAAGGATTCTGATGCTATCCTATAATAAGGCGCGTGCTGCGCGTACGATGCTTAATGTGCGATCACCTTTAGTTCATATCTAGGTTATTACAGAAAGTTCTCTAAGTGATATTTACATATTTTATCTCATTATTCGTTAGGAAAAGTACACGGTACCTTTTATTTAAATTCGAATAGGGAGATACTGTAATAAAAGTTGACGCAAACAAATGGAAATATTTACACGTATGATACTCGTATTTTGTTCAAAATGTACGACGAAATATGAATACGTTTGAAAGCTTCAGGGACCTGAGTAACAATATAATATGCCAATGTTCAGCTCTATGATCAACTTCATGTTAGAAAATTTTGTTTTAGTGCGATTTTACGAAAATTTATTGAGTTTTAACATAATTTATAGGGCTCAAAAAATGCACAGAGCATTTTTAAAATTCCATTTTTTTGTTTTATAACAGATATAAGATTAGGCTCACTTTCCCTTGAATATGTACATATACTAGTTAAACCCCTACATAGACCCAGAAATTGCACATTTCAATTGTCTATTAAAAACATATTCCCTTAGTAGAAATTACACATTAAACCTACACAGACTACTATTAGCTCCTAGTTTTATTTAAGAAAAATTGTTTCGGTCCATAATATTGTAAGTTCAAACATCGCTGGACTGTCTAAGCAGAATACCGCGGCCCAAAAAGCAAAGGAAATGTGAAGAAACAGAGTGGTTTTCATTCAGTAAGCGTCTGACATTCTCTTCCGTTCCACCCTTAGGACACATTAATGATGAATTTATACACCTACCATGAACTTAAGAGTTCATCCATCGCGATCCAGTTTAGGCTGTGGGAAAGGGATGGCGCTAGATGACTTGTATAGCTCTGTCTCTTAGTTGCCAATGTTTAATATCAAGAGTTGCCTGATATCAACCGGGATGAAACAACACAACTTGCACTGATAAGAGTAACTAAGTGGAGTAGAAATAAAACCACAACTTGTCACTTGTTCTAAAGGGATGTTGTAATTGTTCTCAAAAAAAAGTTTTACATCGCCGGACCTATATACTACAGCTGGAGAATCTCGACAGCGCGATTCAGAAAAACGTACAACGCCATCTATCGAGTAACGGGTAAACTTTGTCTCAATATTTTGGTTTTTGGTTCGACGGTTAACATGCCGCCCACCATGGACATTTAGTGAGGAAATGTCCTTCTTAAACATGTATACAATACAATAAGAAATAAATTGCATTCAATAAATAAGTGTTTGCTCTAGATATTCGTTTTACATGGTAGTCGATAGCTCTCCAAATCCAACCCATTAGGGATTATACAAATATAGATAGAGTTTAAACAAATAACAAGTTAAAATAGAGTAACAATAAACAAGTGTATAATATTTGAACTTAAATTGTAAAAGGTTTAACATGCAATAAAACAAAATAAATAATGTGTAAATCAATCTAAAACTGGTAAAATACATAATTTCGAGGTTGGTCTTTTCAACACTGAAGAACCTGTACGCAATGTGACTACACGAGTGATTTTGTCATCACCTGGATGTTTTTGTTCGATACGACCTAAGAGCCAGCGACTCGGTGGTAAATCGTCTTCTTTAGTCGCGTTAAGAGCTCGTGGTAAGGCCTCAGTACCAAATACCAACGCAGTGCATCGTTTGCTTTTTAAACACTTGACACAACTTCGTGTTTCAGTCCCTCATACCAAGCCTGCTGCCTATTTCAGCTGAAAGTTTCTTGTTTGAACGTAACGACTAAGTAAGCCGACGGGGTCGAGAGGCCTACATTCAGCACAAAGGCGGCTCGGATGACGATAACGACCAATTTACCTCTCACGGCTCTCATACAACACTATGAGCTAAGGTAGTTCGTGTTTTAATTAATTTAGTCGCTTGAGTAGAATACTACATATTGGGAGCTTGTTGGGTACTTACAAAAACGAGCGAGCCATAGCCAACAACGCGATTAGTCTCCGATTCCTTACGACTTTGCTATCCATTGAGGCATACCTGTGTACGAACCTCTGTGGATTTGTATTGCGATAGTTGCGATACCAAAGTCGTAAGGTTTCAGAGACTTGCGTCGCTTTGTTTACGAAGCTGCTTACAGTAGTCGCATATTGTGTAAAATCTGACATCTTTACTCGCTTTTATTTGGTCAGCAATCCAAAGAAAGATCGCAGCATACGTTGTTAAAGTTTGGTCATTCATTCAAAGACAGATGCATCAGCATTTCTTTACACATAAAAAATTCAAAGCAATTCAATAATAATGATTATTTTACTTTAAAGTTTAGCCGTGCTTAAGTCACCTATATGTATGTCTATTATTATTAACAACCGTTCTACTTATTTAAACTTAAACCTTTCCATTAAGTTTTACTTCAATTAGGTTTCAGTTTACTTAATGAATGAAAGAATAACGGCAAACTATCATGCGAACATTTTGTAGTTAGTTTTACGAGGTTCACGTGTTTAGATTTCGTTAATTGTATCAAATCCTTTTTGTTAAATGAAATGGCTACCCGTTTCAGATCTACAAATATTTGGATTTTATTGTCCTTTCTGAATAATGGAGTAAGTAGTAACATTTTCAGTATTAACATTTAGGCTGGATTAAAAAATAATTTTCTTCAAGTACTTATTTCACCTTTTCTAAGCGGGATAAGACGAAGTATCATTTATTGTACTTACTTATGAGGTACCTTTTTGCTTCTACGTCGTTTATTTTTGATTTACTTCTCTTAGTGAATATAGGGCAAAGTACAGTAGCTCTTGCAAAATACAGATTATAATAGAAAATTAGTGCCAGTTCATTATTACGTTACTTTTTTTTGTACAACAATTCACATTAACTTATGACTTTACTCAAACGAAGAAACTAACTTGTCCACTAATAAACCACATTATGGTCTCCAATAAAACTAAAGCCTAAACTGCCTTTAACGTACAACAAACTGTTCTCGAACTTTCCAAAGATATTCCTAGAAATTTGCCTAACATTAGAACTGGCAAGTTACAATACAATCTGTGTAATGTTGCCCTATTACAATAAAACGAAAGTACACACTAAGGGACGCTTGATTATAATAAAAGGAATTGTATTTTCTATGACGTCATTACTAGAACGCAATCATCCTTTCTATGTACTTTGTTCTGTAACGTTTCAGTTTTCAGACAAATGAAAGGTCTGAATGGATCGTTTTTATAATTAAAATTTGAGTTGAAAGTCACTATTTCAGTTAAGTATTTGTAGAAGTAAGCTGTTTGAATAATTAAGAGAACGAAATACTTGACATTTTAATTTCGATGAATTTTAAAAAAATGAGAAAATGTCGACGTGGACCGTCATTATGCCAACCCTTTTCGACGATTTTAGATCATTAAGAAACATAGAGAATACTCACAGGTTATGCGGTTCTCTCGATCCAGATGTAGATCTGAAAATAAATAAAAATAGGTTTTTTAGGATAATTTCAAATTATGTCGATCCGTTCGCGTCAGTTTGAATCTAAAGTAGATTCAAACTGACGCGAACGGACCGATTGCAGACTGGCTGCAGACATAAGACAATGATAAATACCACAGTACAGTACTAATATGACGGTATCAAAAGTCACAATAAACACAAAATAGAGTTAGTTGACTCTTGCATACATTTAATTAGTCAAGAAAAAATTAAGAAACATAAAAAATAGATGAATAAAATATATAATCAATATTTGTAAATATTTTACTTTTAATTTTAGTGTTTAAGTGCAGTATGTGTGTATATAAAATAAAATGATTAAGTTAGAAACATAAACAACAACATCAACAATTCAACATCCATTCAACATATCTTACATCATTAAAAACTCACGAACCATTGAATATAGTGTAACAAATTGTGATTAAAAAAACTAAACGATCGGTTGCACGGACGCATGCTGCTAATAAATAACGGTTATTCAATAGCTGTTTTGCACGTCACCTCTCTATGAGATAAACGAGACTTCCGTAACTTGAATTCAGAATGTCTTGGTTAGATCAATGTTTCTGAAACACATACGAGTACCTACTCTATGTCATGCGTAACAAAATTTGAATTCTGTTGCAATTAAAAATTGTTATGCTCATTTAATTAATTTCTTTTTTAACTTATTTTTATTTTTACCAGGTTTAAATGGTGTAAATATAAACTGACAGCCGCAATCAAAGTCATCGCGTCAAAGTAATCAATCGTTACCATCATAATATTAATTAGGTAGATATTATTACTTACTTTTTGGAACGCCGCGATATACAGGGTGATTTGTTATTCGATGCGGTCCTTGAAATGGGTGATACTAGACCTTATTTGCAACAATTTTAGCCCCGACAACATGGGGTCTAAACTGACTGGTTTTGGAGATATCGAACTGTAAAGGTTTTTCGAAAAATTTCTACCTCTCCATCATTAAGTGCTTATTGTTAGAAAGTAACGATGGTCACCACTTAGAATTTATATTTTTCCGATAGAATATGAACGACTGAATCTAGTGAATACAAGTTTGTTATAAAACTAATCATATCTTGGGAAATTAAGTGTCATAGAATTTCTGTTTTGAAGTTTTCTGAAAACTTCCCTTGTCTTTCAAAGCATATTTAAAAAAATAAATGTATGACACTTGGTTTACAAATTACAGGAAAAACTTTCTTGTCTCATTACCTTTCTAAAATGGTGCCACAGTACCCACTTTTAGTTAGTGTCTGACCAGAAAATTAGGGTTGTTACTGACAAGGTAGTAAATCAACGAAAATTGGTTGTAAAGTTTTTTCGACCCAACATTATTTTTTCTGTGGTTTTTGTCCAAACTGTTACTTGATATTAGCTTTTTGAGTCAATGCGCTAAACCCTGGTCGATGACATTAGGCAAAATTGCACTTTATCTGGAGTATTTTACCTGTCCTATCAGTAGGGTGACCTAACTTTTATGCACGCCAGTTTAGTTTTTTTTATGAAACCAGAGTTTACAAACATTCCGTCATTGTACTTATGTTTCAAGTAGCTGTTTTAAATGGAAGAGAATTGATGGTTTGGCTTTCTGGTCCATAGGTAAAATACTAAAAATAAAAACCGACTTTGCCTGATATGATTATGTGATTACGGCCAGGATTAAGCACATTGACTCAAAAAGCTAATATCAGATAGCAGTTTGGACAAAAACCACAGTAAAAATAATGTTGGGTCGAAAAAACTTTACAACCAATTTTCGTTGATTTACTACCTTGTCAGTAACAACCCTAATTTTCTGGTCAGACACTAACTAAAAGTGGGTACTGTGGCACCATTTTAGAAAGGTAATGAGACAAGAAAGTTTTTCCTGTAATTTGTAAACCAAGTGTCATACATTTATTTTTTTAAATATGCTTTGAAAGACAAGGGAAGTTTTCAGAAAACTTCAAAACAGAAACTTTATGACACTTAATTTCCCAAGATATGATTAGTTTTATAACAAACTTGTATTCACTAGATTCAGTCGTTCATATTCTATCGGAAAAGTATAAATTCTAAGTGGTGACCATCGTTACTTTCTAACAATAAGCACTTAATGATGGAGAGGTAGAAATTTTTCGAAAAACCTTTAAAGTTCGATATCTCCAAAACCAGTCAGTTTAGACCCCATGTTGTCGGGATTAAAATTGTTGCAAATAAGGTCTAGCATCACCCATTTCAAGGACCGCATTGAATTACAAATCACCCTGTATATTTATACGCGATACTTATTTTGGGTATCATTGCTACTATAAAAGCTAAACTACAAAACACTAATGAATACACAGTGTAAAGACTGCAATGTGTCAACCGGAACCCCGAATAAAACACGTGTACCAAATTCATATACACTGTAAAGTTAGAATAACCGGCTATGACATAAAATCATCAGATTCTAAATTCAAGTACATTCAAATACCTGTTATTAAATAGCAGTTTGCGCGTCTCTTCACTATGAGATAAGCTTAGCGTAAAAGACTTCTTAGTGGCCAGTGGGCAGTAAAGCTTTGAGTGGGTATTAGAGTTGAGCTGATCAACTAAAGTGAGCCGGGATAAACTGAGCGGGATTGTGATTTTGTACTGTATTTTTATGTTTTGTAGGTGTGTATTTTATGTTTTGTTGAGTTATTTTTGAACTAATTTTAAATTGACATGATCGCTGGTAAAATGTTCTTCGTTCTCAAAACGTAAATGACAAATATTAAATTTATGTTCGAATGTCGGAATTCGAAAGTCATAAATGCTAGTATTTATTAGCTGTTTTATTTATATTTTACCAACTGAAGGTTTCTTACTCTGTGTATTACTCATCAAAGTATTTGCCGATAAGACATTAATTAATGCAGGCGCTACAACGAAGCACCAAGGTAATTAATTACTCATAGTGAAGATTAATTTGGATACCTACATGAGAACCAAAATGATTACGTTTATCCCCGTCCAGTAACACCCCTTACTGTCACACTTTATACGATTTAATAGTAATTTGCTCGTTTGAAATAATAAACACATGTATAAATAGTTATTTCATATTGAACTCAGAAAATTAGAAGATTTTTTTTAGCAAGGGCTAATATTTTATTTCCATACCTCATAACAAAACTATATTATAGCTTATTTTTAAGGAAACGAAAAATTCAGCTGCAAGCAGGGTTCGAACCTGCGTCTTCTGGATAGGTACTCCAGACGCCTTAACCAATTAGGCCATCGCAACCACTACTCTTAAAAATAACTTTGAGAAGACGCGACGCAGGCGTTATGGCGTATAAAAATATGACTTTATAATTATAGCTTCACGTTAACAACATCAACTTTACTGATAAAACTGCATCTCTGAAAATATCCCCCGTCCTTTTCAACCTAGCGCTAAAATCAATAACCCATACCTTGCTATCCCTATCTATATCAAATTATCGGTCTTCGATCGCCAACGCAGTCTGGTTAACACGCTTAAACATCCGTGGACTAGTTGGCACGCCGGGAATTCCGGGAATTCCGTATGCGCGATAACGTAGCGTAACATCACTAGCTAATAGCGTTCAGAACATCCACTTATAATCGCGTTAGAATGTTCACGTAATCTTTAAAGCGCATAGACGTGGTTTGCGCTTTACTTGCATTTTCAACGTACTCGTATCTGATCTAACCGATATGATAGTTGGAGCATGGTCAAGTTTAGAAAATTAAGTTCCAGCTTGGCTAAAATTAGTTTAATAATCAGAATAACAGTGATTTAGTATGACAATTTGCAGATTTTCGTAATGGAAGCAAAATAGATGATATCAATTGAATGCCATTGTGACACCAATAGTCCAGAAATATAGTAATTCAGACGTCAATATCAAGTCTACCATCTACAGAAAACATGAATAGATTTTGCGAGTAATGATTTGAAAAAAAATGGAGTAAATGATGCTGTAACGTCTGACAGGGGAATGTGGAAGAAGAAAACTTGCTGTGTCGACCGCAAGGAGAATGGGATAAGGACAGAAAGATGAGGATCATTCACAATCCTACGTCAGTGACTAGGCAAAGTCTTCGCATGGTTAAAATTACGGAAAAGTTACTATCGTCTTGTTGATAGACATTGTAGAAATAGCAATAGGAAAACTTAAATGACTACAAAGAATCGGGTTATTTGTATCAATTTCATCAAGCTCCCAAACATTGCTCCGCCTAATTTTGACATCATCACCACAAAAGAGCTAATTTGTTGCAAATTGTACCAAATGGATTCTCTGCTAACAATTTAGTTACACGTACTGAAATATGCAGTAACGAAGCGTAAGCACGTCGAAGCTCGCTTAATGGCCTACCTACACTTGTAACCCCTATTGTTCGTGGTTATGTAATTCAAGATCATTGTGCCGATATTACATGCATGCTGTAACTATATTAAACCTCTGTGTGGTACTTAATGTGATGTAAGCTTTGAGTAAGTTCTTTTGTGGCTAATTAGGTGATATTAATTTGATGTTAGATCAAGCTAGGATTTGTTTCACATGCTCAGACGCGAAATAACATGAAGCTTTATTTAGTTGGACTACATTGCGGATTATTAATGGGCAATTAATTTAGTTGATTAATTAAAATGTTAAGTAACTTGCATGCAAGTTCTTGTAACGTGTAAATGGACCTTTGTGCCAGTGCAAAACTTGCCAATCGTTTTTTTTTGGGAGAAAGTATACAAACATCCATTCACACATCCGTCCATCCTCTCAAACATTTGCTTTGTAATAGCTTTTATAACACGTTTAAAGAATTTTATTTAAGATCTATATTTCACCAAAAACTTAAAAGCAGTTGAAACCTTTCTTTTGTAAACAACCTAAGTTAGCTGTCTTTTGATTTAGATTGTCCAAACTTTTCTTAATGTTATTCATGAAATTTTAAAAGCCTTTTAATTGTTTCTTTTTATTTATTACAACCAGTTAAACTTGATATTTTATTGTCTCACAAACAATGATTAAATACTTTTAATAATTTTATATTTTATTTACTTCTGTCAAGAAATATTAAAATTTATACTTGAATAATTATTAAAGCAAAAGGAATTTAATATTTGAGAAACCGCAAACTGAAAGCATCTTCCATTTTGTTTTTATCCATATTTTTCCGAACGCATTTTAAATCAAATTTTCCGGTTGTTCTGGTATAAAGGTTTCGCTGTAAAATCCAATTTTAAAATTAAATTTTGACCAACATACGCAATATTACTAGAAAACACGGTAAAATTTCTCGAAACTTTGAATGTATTTATGTTAAGGTACTGGTAAACTTGAACATTCACTCGTAATGAGCATTCTTGCGAATGTTACGTTACAGAAAAACAAACGAGAGCGTTTTAGCGAGCATTCTAACGAGCGTTTACTGATTTATATTAGGTAATAATATTGAGTTCTATTCTCAATATATATTGTTATTGACAACGATAAAAAGATTAGGAGTAGGTACTGTTTGCTTATATCGTCATCATTTGATCACCTTTGTCATTTCCAAGTGATACGCAGATGATACGTAACGCATGTTTGATTTAAAAATTATTAATAATACCTCTTGTTCCCCGAAGCAGAGCGTAAGCAAAGAAATGCACCTATGCTTAATTTTGCTATTATTTTGATTTTTCAATACAAACGGCACAAAAACAGAAGTGAGAATCGTAGATCACCTTATATCCACACCAAACACCCTTGATCGCATTTAACCGTTACATGTGAACATCGATATTTGTACACATTCGTACCCACACATTCCCTTGCTACGAATTCGCCTTAGAACACAGTTTTCTCAGTTACTAGTAATCAAGCTTTATCACTGAACTTACTTAGAAACAAGTAGAGATTTCACTTATCGGCTGGGAAGATTCATATGAACTTTTTTTTTGTTTTTTACTTCTAATCAGCTGTATAGTTTTTTATGTATACTTATAAATATTCGTTTGGTACTACTTAAACTTAATTCAAGAGGAATATAATTTCAATTTTTAGAAAAATATTTCGGCAAATGAAAATAAATGGTTTTGCGAGTCTTAAAAAGGGGTAATTTTTAACAAATGCGAAGTTGCCTTGTTGGTTATAGGAAGTATTTTGTCAATATTATATCTTCGAATGAAGTGATGACGTATAATGACCACACAGCATAATACATAACATACAGTCGAGTTCTAAAATATCTAATTACTTTTGAACCTTATTCTGACTGCATAAGGTTTCAAAAGGGTACACAAATATTTTAGATCTGGACTGTTACTAAAATAAGCAACTTACCGGTGCATGAAATGCCAATGACAATGATCGGCCGACTAAGTAGCTAAAGTTTTTGCAACCGACTAGTCGGCCAAACTCACATCTCTAGCAATAAGCTAGGGAATAAGCAAAGATTTAACAAGTCGGCTTACGCTGAGCGCCGCTTAGAACTTAATTATAGCTAACAGGTATAATTTGTTCGCCTTTAAACTCGTTTAATAAGTTTATAAGAGTTTCTGAAGTCGTGTCTTCATTTCCTTGAGAAGATTGAGATCGGAGCGGCTCTTTGATTATAGTGGTCATCGAGGTAGGATTGTTGTTTTTTTTATATTTTTATGGTTTAGGATATCGTATTGTGTGGTTTTAGTGAACGCTGTAAATAGTATTTAGGGGATTGTCATTAACTCAATTTGCCTTGAAAAAAAAAATAGTTCAAAAAAATATAAGTAAGTAGCTGAAAAAAGAAGAAGAAATTATTCTAATCTACATAATGAAAAGAAAACTTTATTATGTACACCATGACGTACAAATGATAGATAATAGTAGCCTTTCAAGTCAACCTTTGAATGAATAAATAGAAGAGGAAAACAATATTGTACTGTCTATGGTTTCAAGTGCCATTCTTATAAAATTGTATTTTAAACCCTGACCGCACGTTCCGAACTGACTTTTACAAAGATAAAAATGCCCATTTCATTAGACAGTTCATTTTCCATTTTCAAATCAACCGTACAATCAAGTACAAAGTTGCAATTTCTTCGAGCGACCGCATGAGGTCAATGTAAGCCTGATTCTGACAATCCCTGCGGTCTGAACGTTCATGCAAACGTAGTACTGCAATATAGTTTATTATTCAGACCACTGTGAACAAACAACACCCCAGAGATTGCACTAACACCAAAACAACATTTCCAAAGACTTTGGAACCTCCAAAGTCTTCCAAAGTTCTTTCAAAGATTTTGTTTCGTCCAAGCTTATTTACTCTTTTAAAGTTCAGACAGTGAATTGTTCTGTTTTGACTTTATTTTCTTTGGAAGTTAAGAATTTCAGTAAAGTGAGGGAATTATGGTGTTGGCATTGTGTTGAAATGATTTAATTTCTGTTTGGAAACAGCGAAGGTTGTATTTAATTTTAGATGATGGGAGATTTTGAATCACGTTGTTAGAATAATTAGTCTAGCTGGAGCTTTAATGGTTTTAATAGTTTTGTCTATAAGCGACAGCTTTATAAATTTTTGGGATGAAAAAATCTTCAAACAAGTCCTCCCTCTTGGTATGGGGCGTAAGATACTGTCAGCATGACGAGAAATCTACCCGGTTTCTTCAGTTGCCATTTACGTTCCAGTGTCACAGTATCATGTTTAGATTTTCCTGCGACATAGCTGTCTTTAAGAAAAATGTCACCAATCCTATTCAGAAAAAAAAAACAGAATCCCTAACTATATATAATAATATAATAAATAAATAATTTATGCACGGTAATGTTATTACAAGAAAACTGCTTCTAAAACCCCGTTCGTAAAAGACAATACATAACTCACAGATACTTGGCACTCTCCCATTACAAGTCCTCACAATTCTTCCCGCAAGCACTGTGTTTATCGTATGAATCAATGAGGGTATTACGTGAGCGAACTGACCAAAATTGGTCTGCGGTTTCCGTGATCCAATTTGTTGGTCTCCAGAGTACTATGCGGACTGTTCCGCATCGCAAACTACACGGTTGTTCGGAGCCTATGAAATTGTCAGCTTCATTTGTTACTGGAGTGCTGAAATGAGAAATATAGTCGTGCTTTGTTTAATATTTAGTCTTGCATTGGTAATTTAGGTAATTTCGGTACAAGTATGTGTATGGTGGAGAGCAGTGGTGGCCCAGTGGTATTGGCCTCGACTTACGAGTTGTAGGTCGTGGGTTCGAACCCAGTCAGGCGCATTATTTTGTGTAATTTATTTCAACACCACTGCTCTCAAAACGGTAAAGGAAAACATCTTGAGGAAACCGGCATGTCCTAGAACCAAAAATTCGAAGACATGTGACATCTACCAATCCGCACTGGGCCCGCGTGGTAGATTACGGCCCACTCCCTCTCACAGAGAGGAGGCCTGTGTCCCAGCAGTGGGAACATTTAAAGGCTGATGATGGTACAAGTATTTTAATACATATTTTTGGGTTGTTCGTGGCAACAGATCAGGGTTCTAAAATTCGTTAAATCGAATATTGTATTCTGATCGCATTCTATGATGCAGCTGAAGCCACCTTGAACAGCCTTTTTAGAACCCTAGTTGAGCAATTTTCTGGTATTTTTGGTCTAGTTGATGCAAGCGCTACTTCTGAGCCCATAAGTCCTGATCCCTTTCATCAAATGAGCCAAGTGTTTCGTTTTTTTTTTTGTTACCATTAACTTATTAGAAGTCTGAATGTCTAATAGCAAGCTCGCTCTTTCAACGCATCTCCTGCCCAAACTTTCAGGTAAACAAACAAGTTATTATGTTATTTTACACCATATATAATGTCAAAGAAAACGCACAAAATAACGCTATTTTCAGGCTACAAATCGTTTGATAAGATGTACTCTTAATTAATTTGTTTTCATTAATAAGCGACTAGTTTTTCTCAAAAGCTTCCCAGCTAAACTAATAGGTGGGCGCTCACCAACTAAATACAAATTCAATTAAAACGCTGTATATTTAGCATTTTAAACACCATTTTATTTTTATTCATTCACGTTAGAGTGCGGTTCTCATTTCACTGTTTGCTGTAGCAGGTGACGTGGCAAACACTTGGAGTGTGGCGCCAACACAACCAACATGACCCAAATAACCAACATATTGGTCACTGTGTTGGTAATATACCGTATTTGCGGAGGTCACTTAGTAAATGTTGTACGTGTATGCACAGACAGCTGCAGCACTATTCTGTGAATTTTCACCATCGAGTGTGCTATGGTATCCGCTCTGAAAATAGACTTTTCAAATTTGACATTTCACACTGTCGATGCCGAGGTGGATTCACTTCGTATCTTATCAAACACACTACGTGGATCGTTTGGAAGTCATTTTTTAATTTTATCGATTTGCCTGGTGAGAAAATTGACAACATTCCTATGGTTTAAACTTAAAATCGTTGCAATTTCTGTGATCACGGATACTTAGTACAGTTGATAGTTTGTTCATGCAACAAATTAATTAAGGAAACAAGAAAAGGAAATCGTTGGAAGATAGTAGGTAATTGTCACAGTGACCATATTGTTAGTTAATTTTCTATATTCATTTCTTTGTAATTGTCCTTCTAATAATTATTATTTATTTACACCCATGAAGACCTTTATGGCGCCGCTATCATTTTGAGCATTTAATTAAAAGATGAAAGTTATTAATCAATACTTGATAAAGTATTTTCGAAGGTAACTTCCTCTCTCTTCCTTATTAAGTGAGGCATGCACGGGATCATTAAATTGTAATACCGATCGTCAAAATAATATCATTGTGCAAAATTAATTTGACCCGTCAACGAGTATGACACAACACAACAAGGTTGGTATTGTCTAGCCTAACAGACAATGATTATAATTAAGACTTGAATGATAGATTCATGGAGCAACCATGTGTGAATGTCTTCCACGTTGCACAATTGAACTAAATCAGAGATGTCTATTAAATAGTGCAATGTCGCAATTCGTAGGATAATTGCGTATTTGTTACGTTATGTTCTTCTAACAATACGATTGCTGTGAGGCTTTTGATTGACTCGGTGAACTTTGCTTATCAAATTTTGATCTCGATTGTGTACCTACTATGAAATTCACAATAAGCAAGTATAATATCAGCTAGGAGTTAAATTATAAATGCTCCACGGGTCACATCCAGGTAAAGCCGCGCTTACCTTCCTTTTTAGGGTTCCGTAGCCGATAACGGAACCCTTATAGATTCCTAATGTCTGTCTCTGTCTGTCCGTCCGTACGTCGCAGCCACTTGATTTCGAAAGTATAAGAGCTATCCTGTTGCAACTTGGTAAGTTGATGTATTATGTGAACCGCAAAAGGATTTCCACACAAAAAAAAACAAATTTTGAAGAAAAACTCACAATTTTTTTTTCACCATTTACCATCTAGAGCATGCGAGAGACACTTCCAAAATAGTACCTAAAATGTGTCCCCCTCCCGGTTACTTCAA
This sequence comes from Agrotis exclamationis, assembly GCA_950005045.1. NCBI lineage: Eukaryota > Metazoa > Arthropoda > Insecta > Lepidoptera > Noctuidae > Agrotis > Agrotis exclamationis. The sequence continues at coordinate 18,079,520 of OX465427.1, read as the reverse complement.
TAATAAGAAAATGATAAAACTAAAAAAAATCATATACATTACCTTTATTTTTATGGTGCTAAAATTATTAAAAGAGTCGCTTACCTAGGTCAGTGGATGGGTGAGATTCTCCCGTGTCTAGGGAAGGTTTGTTAATCAGTTGGTCCTGGCTGTCATTTGGACATCTTTTTCAGTCGTTACTGTTAGTCAGTGGCCCGAAAATCTGGCAATGACAACCAGTCCAACCAAAGGGTATCGTATCATTTATCACCCAGTACTAATTGGTTTTTAGAGGTCAAATAGGCAGTCGCTTTTATTAAGCTGTGTCCAGTTAGACTGAAAGCTGATTCTAACCTAGAAGAGAAAAGGCTAGGCAGAAGTTGATGCAACTATATCTGTCTCATGTAAAACTAGCCTTTATGTCATTGATATTCAAGATCAGTCTCGTAGGGCACTTTAGATTGAGATGTGAAGTAAATGCTAACATTTCCTCGTAAAATGTGGATCGCCTGAGATTTTCTCGCCGTTGGAAATGGTCATAAAGTAGTTGCTATTCGACTCTAAAATCGAAACACCTCGATGTGGCACACTTAGTAACATTGTAAAGAACAATGTTATTTGTGGGATATCTACATTGGAACAGACATAAAATAACAGTAAGTAAATATTTTTGAGAAAAGATAACTTCGAGTACGAGCAGGACTAGAACCTGCGTCCTTTTTGATAAGTACTCCAGAAGTAATTATTATGTATTCGTAGTAAATACTTAATATGTTTAAAAAGTCCTGTCGAACTAAAAAAGGGCACAAAAGTATATCAATCAATTTATTACCCAATAAAATAAGAGACAAACATTTTCGATATGTAATCATGTTAATTAATCTTGAAATGCAAGATTTTCGTCCCCAAATTATCACCAATTCCCGCAAAATCTACCAATTTCATTATTTATGGCAACTTTATCTCCTACATTAGTAATATTTGTTGGCATAAAGGCCTCGAAGCCATACCAAAAAACTTTAAAAAAAATGTAATATTTGTTTATGACATCACTTTAGGAAGCTTTAGGACTCAGAACAATAACCAAAGCATAGAAGGCGCTTTACGACATTTGAAGTGTACGCTGTCATAGACAAAAGAGTATTAGCTAGTGATGTGACTATGCATAAAATAAACACCGATATCGACTTCTTAGTTTATGGTATCGCTCCATGGCAATAAATCTAAAAATGCTAAGGTGAAATAAAGAACTCACTTCTGTCTGACCAACATATTTATTATTAAACAGCATAAAAAAAAAATTGAAATTACCAAGAAAACGCTTAATTGGCCCTGAACGATTCCCAGTTGTTACGTGCAATAGCCTTGATCCATTTTTGCCTCATATCAACATCGGACGGAAATCTGAAAGTGAAAAAAAATTATAGCCACACATGAGTTTAAATTGTTACACCATGAGCCACACGGATTTTTGACACTGTCATTTCATTACTCATACGTACGATTCGCTTACAAGACCGTAGGTATTTATTTAACTCTTAAATATTTAATCCTTCCCAAAACTACGTGTAAAGAAAAATAATGTAATAATTTGGATGACGCTATTTTATCGGTATTGTATCGATAGTTTGTTTTTGCAAGCACTATTGCAAAAATTTATATGCCGATTTATAATTTATAATTTCCATATAATCGAACTATTTAATTGCATAAAATATTGATTTCAAAACACTCCCGTGTACACTTAGGTTAAATAATTTGAAATAATGCCAAAATAACATAAAATAAGAATGAAAAACTGACAAAATGACCATATTTGATTACTTACCGATGGAAGCTTATGATTTCCGCATTATTTTCTTTGCGGGATGAATGAGGTTTACATCCCACTATAATGCAGGACATTATTTAATCTTTAAGCTTTGCGATTTACACTAAATCACTGTTATTTTTGTACTATTTTTACAAAAACACGTAAAACCAACGAAGCAGTTCAACTGGCATGCGCCCATAAGAATTATACGAAAAAATGCGATGAACAAAGTCATAGATAAAAACCTGAGACGTTAAGTAGCTTTTAAACTTAGTACTATAAAGGTAGCCAAGGTATCCAAATTGACGTTTATCTTTGTGACGATTTGCATTTTGAGCAACCTACATCTGTCTCTCTCTAATGCTGTTATGAGTATATAAGAAAACAGAGACGACTATATTAGTTAAATTTAGCTTCCTTCTATGCTTTAGTTATTGTTCTGAGCTTTAGGACATCGACTAGCGATCGGAGTGTTGCCATCCGGTTACCTGTATTACCATATGTAAAATTTCTCATTTTGACGGCACGGTTGGCACAGTGGCTGAGCAATCGACTGCCGCGCAGTGTCGCGGGTCGATCCCCGCACGGAACAAATATTTGTGTGACTTACAATTAGTTGTTCCGGGTCTGGGTATTTGTATATGTTTATAAACGCACGATACAGGAAAGAATTCTATTGTGGAGCAATGTTTAAAAAAAAATAGGTATTTAAGGATTAATATGATAAAAAATAAAACTAATTTCGATACCAAATAATACCTTCACAGATGAGAGAGATTTTTTGACATATTTTCTATAAATACCAGATTGGTCCTATCTGTGAAAGTCCACCATACGGATAGATCCGTATTCTGTAATCTGTTCCTCGGCTGCAATTTGCGGTTCAGTCGGAATCTTTATTGATTGTCTGTGCTTCCTCTCCCGGTATTAATAGATGAACTGTGGTAACTGAATATAGTGGTTTGGATTGAACATGTATACGATTCTACGATTTCAATAAATGTTGGTACAGATTTACAGATGCTTTTAACTGTCTTGGTCATGGTAAATTGTGTGCAATTGTAGATATGGTCTTAACTCGCCTTACGACTGTATTCTTGTCCATCTGTTTCTATTTGATGAACTTACATGACAAAATATTAAAAAAAAAAAACTTGACCAGTTCAAGTACCTATCCGATATTGTCATCAGAACATACTGATCGACAGCAGCCGATGATTTGTCTCATCGTGCTTTGATGCAAAAGGATGCGCAGTTTTTCGATTTTTTCCCGTTGAGTCCCACTTTTGGATCCCATTTTTTTAGGTATTTTCCCGATGATTCCCATTTTTCCCACGTTTTTATACACTCACTTTTCTTGTTTGTTTGTCGTTCCGGTTGGACTTTTGCAACTCAATTTTGAGGCACTTCCCGAAAAGCTGGCAGGCTAAAATTTTGCACACGCTCTGAGTTCTGATGACAATGCATGACTAGCTAAGAAACGTCATAACAAATCCAATATGGCGGCCTCCCCAAGATGGCGAACTGGCTGTTTGAAATCCACCCCTATGATATGGGTATCAAATGAAAGGGTTTGCTGTCAGGAATACGAAAAAAATAGTCTCGTGACTTAAATCCAATATGGCGGACGTCCAAGATGGCAGACAGGCTATTAGAAATGCACCCCTAAGATATGGATATCAAATGAAAGGGTTTGCTGTCAGGAATACGAAAAAAATAGTCACGTGACTTAAATCCAATATGGCGGACGTCCAAGATGGCAGACAGGCTATTTGAAATGTACCCCTAAGATATGGATATCAAATGAAAGGGTCTACTGTCAGGAGTACGAAAAAAATAGTCACGTGACTTAAATCCAATATGGCGGACGTCCATCATGGCGGACAGGCTTTGAGGCACTTCCCGATAAGCTAGCAGGCTGAAATTTTCAGGGTAGCTTCAAACCCGATGAACAAAGATAAAAATAATAAAATAATTAATAGATTTTAAAAAATCTAAAAACCCACGTTTTTAAATGTCCTAAAAATAAGAAAATAACCCTACGGGGCTGAGAGAGGGGCCACTCAAAACGTGGGGGCGTATCTTTGCAAGTTACACCCACGATCTATTACACGTCATGTAAATATATCCCATAAATAATCTCTTAAATAATATACGCCCCCACGTTTTGAGTGGCCCCTCTCTCAGCCCCGTAGGGTTATTTTCTTATTTTTAGGACATTTAAAAACGTGGGTTTTTAGATTTTTTAAAATCTATTAATTATTTATTCCCGTTGAATCCCACGTTATGACAACATGTGTCAACATGTGTCATTAGAAGAAGAGTTAACTTTATTTTAAAGATTTATTCTCTGTTACTAATTTATGAATTTTACTAAAAAAAAGTTCAAAAACAAAAGCAATTTTGTCATTGAAAGTACCTACTCGCATTTAGATTTTTAAAGGATCCAATGGAAATAGTTTTTCGGATTTAACGGGAATAAAACGTTTTTCTTATGTTATGGGATTACATTTTTATTTTTTGTGAGATCCAACGGGAAATATATAAGTGGGATTCAAAAGTGGGATCCAAGGGGAATAATTCAGTTTTTCTATAATTACTAACACAGCTTGTTTTCCAACACTACGTAATCATGCATTGATTCAGTGTAATGGCACAGGGTCAAAATATATGAAACGGCTTTTAACTGTCCTGAAAAATGCTGATTAGGTACCTGCATGTTGATAGATTGTAACATGTTGATTGACAATCATGTTTGGCCCATATTAGATTATTTGATTTATTAACGTATCCTTTTATTACATAACATACGGCATCGATACAAATACGAAGATACCACTCAATCACAAGCAATGGACGGAAAACGGTTCACTTATCATCATATAAAAAGTGATATAAGCTTCCAAAATATGTGCCTAGGTCCGGAAGCTATTCTTTATTTACAAAATAGCTTCACGTGGCAATGACTAAACGCTCGTGAACGTAACGTAATCGTTACATCATGCGTATAATCCCCAAAGGGTTAAAATGAGTTGTACCTAATAAGTACGCTTTAACAGGGGTAAAACCTATTATTTTTTCTTTGAAAATTACTCACACAATTACACTTTGCCCGGGAATCGGACACGGAACCTACAGTCACGCTTGTAACCACTGCTATATAGACCAACTAGGATCGTGTCGTATAAATATTATGTCACACATTTTCAATATTGGACATAATTGCTTTCATAAATTTTAAGCAAAAGCACACGTTTTATTTAGGGTATAATAATCTAGCACTTTATTACCACCACAAGAATTTCATAACAATTTCAAGTTACCGTTCAAATGGCCGTTCCGGTGTTGCAAACACAATAGCAAAAAACGGAAGACAAAATTTAAAAAAATCTTCAGTCAGGTGAATTATTTCCGAAATCACTTTTTGTTGGCAAAATGTAACTGTAATACTTTTATGAAATAAAATACGGCTGTAGCTTTTAAACTTTTCAGTTTTGCGGACGAATTATATTCATTTCAATATTGTATTTTCGCTTTTCGGGGCTGAAATTTTCACTACTTCGACCATATTTAATTATACTTTACTACCTATTGCCAGCGGCTTGGCCCGCTACAACTCGATAATTATCCCACTGGAACATACAATATTATTTTTAGTATATGCAAAACCTGAATATAGTTTGTTCAGAATCAGTAACTGATTCGATTCCAATAATTTTTACACCATGTTATATTTAAAAAAAAAATTTAAATTTTATTACAAGTTAATTACAATACAATCACCGTACGGTATTACCTATTGCCAAACTATTATTACGAGTGTATAACACTGGAGACGCGGTTTACGCGGGTGTACCGCGAAATGAGCATGTTTTTGAACGGACAACCAGATAATATACAAGCTTATAACTTTGTGATTTTTTAAGATACGGTTTTAAAATTTTGTACATTCATTTACATTCTTTACACAAAAATACTAGACAGGTGTATCGGGTTTCGCATAAACAAAAAATAATGTTGTATAATCGGGATAAAAACCATCATTATTGTTAATCCAGGTTGTAAACTATCAGTCAACGATTTATGGCAAAAGGCCTGACCCCATTAGATAAGGCCTAAATATGTATAAATGGTGTAATGTGGGCGTTCCATTATGCAACTGTCTAATCCTTTAGGTGAAATAAAAGCAGTAAGTATGTTAGCACGCTGTCAATACGAAAATCGTAATTATACGAGTAATATTGACTATATATTCTCGATAATTCACAAGACTAACTAAAGACTACTTAAGAATATTGATTTGAATCAATATTAATCGGTATCAGTACCATAAATCACCAACTAAACAATTGCTTGAAAGTGGCCCATCGCCAACATTACTGAGGCTTACCGCACTTGTAGATAACGGTATTCCTTCACAATTATCCAACCATGAATTGTCGCCAATTAAATCTATAGAACAAGAAATTTAACAATCAGTCGTATATTATTGCCCGTTTAACAGCAATTATTGAGACAGTTCAGTATTATATACCAAAACGGGACTTGTGACCAAATAGGGATATGTGCCTGTCGTCTCCCTTATTGATAAATAATATAATTATTTCCGCAACGGCAAAGCAACTATTTATGCCTATTAACAGTATTGAAAATCATAGCCATAATTGCAGTATAACGGATAAATATTGCGTGCTAGTCAGTTGCGTAGAGAAAATAGTTTTCAAGATTGACGATTTAAAAGCCAAAGTTTCCTTTTTTGTACTTCAATATAGCATACGCATAATCAGCATTTATTATATTCCCATTGCTTAGATAAAGGTATTTTTATGAGATCCCACTCATAAAGAAAATGCCATTTTGGACTTGCAAAAAAGTATTTTTTCTGGAAAGCTTCTGACAGCGTATACCTTTTGATTAAGGAAGCGAGAATCTAAAGAACACAAGAAATATTAGACCGGTTGATATGTTGACATTTGAAGGAGGTGTATGAAGAGCTAATGGCTATGGACAATTGGACATATTTTAGCTGATATTGTGAAGATGAATAAGAAGTATTATACTTAGGGAAAGAGTATAAAAAATAAACAAACAAGAAAAGTGAGTGTATAAAAACGTGGGAAAAATACTCGATACTCTTATTAAAAACAGGATATCTTCCGAACAGACGAGTGTCGTATCTGGTTGCTTACGATTTATTTTTCAAAGAAATGCGACCCGATCATCAACAAAAAAAAAATGTCACAAATATTTGGTTTTAGTTCTTTATTTGCTCATTTAAATATAGTGTAATATTATTTATGTCGACGTAATTATATCCACACTAAAGATATACTGCGATAACAAACAAAATCATAACCCAAGGGCAACTTAAACCAGTGACAGCCAACCAAACAAACGCAGATAAGTGTCCCGTCTAAACACAGCCTTAGGTACTTGTACACGATGTGGTTTACCGCAGTCATAACGGTGCTCGAAGACAATTAGCTGAGCGTGAACGATGGCAATTAAGTTGATAGTATCATCGTAACGTGTCTAGTGTTGTCATACTGTAGCCATGTTGAAAGAATATGGGACTATTAATGATGTCTCTTCACATCCACGAATTATCTGTTTAAAATCCCGGTAAGTATCGATGTAAGTTTTCTTTTAAAAGTTGGAATGCATAACCTAATATAAAAAATACATGTGACACTCGGAGACTGCCGCGGTGAAGTTATTGCATAACATTTTTTTTAAAGAAAAAATTATCACCTACCGCGAATATTTACCGAGAATATCATTTTTTTTTAATGTTTGTGGTGCACTACTGTAATAAAAAAACTACTTTATAGAATTTTATAAGTAGGTTTTATTGTCAAAACTCCTTTTGTAGCTGGCCGTTTAGAATTAGTAAGAGAAAGTAAATTGTCTTTATGACGCATATTTTTATGATTGCCGTAGCCTCCCGAACTGAAACGACGTTAGACGATGCGTGGTGTTAGGTATTTTCCTTAGGTTTTTTTCGTTAGGTTTTTGGGCATTCCTGATTCGGTCGCAGCGCCGCGCCGCTCTCAGAGCCCGCGATAAAAGCTATGCAATAGCTTAAAAAATGAAATAACGTCGTGTCCATATTTTTATTACTTAGTCGTGAACCCCAAATTGCTAACCCGTCACAAACAGATGAGGTGTATGCTCATACTAGGGTTGCCAACTTTTATTAGAAGTAATAGAGTATTTCCGACTTCAAAGGAGGTAAATAAAGAGTACGGATTTCCAAAAAAAGAGTATTATTTATAAAAAGATATTTTTTGTGCTTTTTGCAGCACTTATTAATTTTTTATTGTTTTTAAAAGAATTGTACTCCAGACATTCTAACTCTTTTATATAGATCAAGGGATCATTTTTAATCCATTTCAATGAAGCTCTGTTTCTCTCTTCCCGCCACTTCACATTATGATCGAAAAGGCTCTCTCAGTAAATGCCGAAGTGGCGACACAGCTGACTCTTGACGAGAATCGGATAGTGGTCTTCACTTCACGCTTATTTCAAAAGTAATCTAGATTTCTTACGTGACAGGGAAATTATTCATTAGTTTGGGACAAATCTTCGAACATCCAGAAACATAAAAAATAAGCTATTACAGGCTTTTTAATAGCAATATATCTTTGTCAATTATCCATACATGAGAATATTAAAAGTTTGTTTAAAATTCCGCACCTAAGATATAAAATATTTTATGCTCGATTTCGGGAAAGGGACAGGTCGCGTATTGCCAAACTATATACTGACCCAGACCGGGGTTGCTCTGAGTTCGATCGCAGTTTGCCTTTGTAGTTGAAGAGCAAACTGTATACCTATTCAGAGAGTGTCTGAATCAAAATACATTTTGCTTTAAAATACTAGAGCAAAATACATACGAGTCCAGACGTCCAGCAGCAGACAACAGTCTATCCTAACCTGTCCGTGTCGGGGTGCCCTAAAGTCCCGAGCTCGCTTCGCTCGCTCTTGCATTCCTAGGTTAAATAACTGATTACTACTTATCAAGCTGGCTCGACGGAGCCCCGCTTCGCGGGGCTCCTACTTCTGGGTGGTTTAAAAAAAATAACCACGAAGGGGATGGCGGGGTCCCCGCCATCCCCTTCTATCCTAACCTGTCCGTGTCGGGGTGCCCCAAAGTCCCGAGCTCGCTTCGCTCGCTCTTGCATTCCTAGGTCAAGTAACTAATTACTACTCAAAGTGGCGGCCCCGCAAAGCAGGTCTCAGTCAAGCCATTTTTCTTTATTAATGTCTCGAAAAATATTTTTCCGGGACCGTAAAAATAATTATCAATCGATACTCGCGATATTCGCGTGTCACAGTTTGCTTTACATACAAGCGAGCAAACTGCATACTATCTCAGAATGCTCTGAGCTCGTATGTACTTTGCTCCAATTTGTTTGTGATTTCAACGAGCACGACGTAGTTCAGTACAGACTATGGATGTCTGGGTCAGTTTACAGTTTGGCATTACGCGGACAGGTCACAGGCCTAAAACGGTGAATTTACACGTCTTTTCACTTCAGATTTTTTTTCAGGAAAATAAAAGTAAAACGGAATGATGCTCTCTAGTAAGAATATAGATTGGGAAATACGCTTAAAATTTTTGGAATGTGTACCTATGTAACTTCTAACCATGTTTTTTTGAACCGGACAAAAAAAATGCCCATGTACTAAAATCAAACCATTTTTGTAAATAAATCAAACAGTGACATGACCTTGGCATAATGACATTATTGGCTGCCTTCAGAAACGTCCGCATGTGGCTTGGGGAATTGGGGATACCAACATTTACTTTTTGAACAGTTAATGGTCGACTTTTTTGTTTATGATCATGGTTTTGCATAATATTTAGTATATGACTGGCACTAGTATAGTAAACACTGTGTAAAAAAGAGTATTTTAGCGTACTCTATTAGTCTTATAGATTATAGAGTACGCCTACATAATATAGAGTACAATACTCTATTTTAGAGTACGGTTGGCAACCCTAGCTCATACCCTCTTCATAATTTGTAAAATCGTTCTACGAAAGAATAGGTAGATGTAGATACTAACGGTGAGAGAAGACAGGTGTATTTAGTTAATAGCTGCTATAAAAATTGCTTACGTAAAGAATTATAATCTAATATCTATACATATAATAAATCTGTAGAAGGGTCAATTCTGTACATTGAAAATATTGAAAAAATAAATAGCGGGGGGTGTTGCTGGATCGATACCAAACCCAAATATGTGATTAAAAAAATTTTTGTCTGTCTGTCTGTCTGTCTGTATGTGCAGGCATCACGTGAAAACTAACGGTTCGATTTCGATGAAACTTGGTATAATTATACCTTATTATCCTGGGCATAAAATAGGATACTTTTTATCCTGGAAAAATACGTAGAAAAAAAATCTTATTTTTCAGTTTTATTCATAGACGTTGTTCTGTAGAACCGCGAACACACGTTGTATTACCCGCAGTGGATTCAGCGCCGTAACCTGTAGCGCCGAAAGTCGGATTTGGCTTGAACCGTTTGCGGCACACGCGGGCCACGTCTCCCCGACTCCTATATAAGGAGCCGCGTTCCGCGCCGCGCGATGCATATAAATTCTGAATTTTGATGCGAGCGGACGTGTCCAGTGTGGCGAGCGGTCGTCCGTGGAATTAATATTGTATGCGTGTAATTTTAAACCGTGCTTTTCAGCGCGACCTTTTTGATTACTGTTCCGATCAGTTATTTGTAAATACAAGGCCGGAATTACTATGAAAAAAATACTTACTACAGAACGCGAGCTCAACAGCAGTAGCTCAATAGAGGGATCTCCTTAATTATTATAGGCTTAGTCGTATTTGGGTCCAATAGATATTTATAAGATGTCATTGTCAGAGTTACTCAAAATGGAGAAATAAACCATCCACGCGAAGACCAACATCCGCGCGGACGGAGTCGCGGGCGGAAGCTAGTGGATCATAAGACTTTTATAGCACTGATGCTTTTCTAAGTCGGAAAATGTGGACCAGGAGTGATTGAACAATGTAGCCAGTAACTAGTGAATAGAACTACCGATTAAACAGGCACATACTATAAGAAAAAAATAACGAGGAAGGTATTATGGTGCAATATTGTGAAGTACGCTTTTCTAACACTTGCACTCTCTTAAATTATTATTAATAAAGATCATCATTTCAACCGTGAGACGTCCACTGCTGGATATAGACCTCCCCTATAGACATTTTATCTAATAAAGATGGTAAATATTATTAAAAATTAATGTGCATAGAAGCATTTTTTGCTACACGTAAATTTCAAGTGACAGTTTGTCGCACAGCTTACTTTAATTTAAATGGTAAAGTCATCAAATGTTCCGAGAATCTCGAGTAGTAATCATACTATTCGAGAGATAGAATTCAAACTTGTGATATTAATAAAAATATTCAAAGTAGTGTAGTGTATCTCGATCCTACTTTGATATTAATAAAAATATTCAAAGTAGTGTAGTGTATCTCGATCCTACTAAGAGATAAATTATGAAGATTTTTTTGTGTTAAATTACATTTCGATATAACTCTGAGAGGAAACTAAGTGCCTTATTTTTTTCCAGTCTGTCTAGGAACACTTATGCAAATTAAATTATTTTAAGAGAATATTCTTATTCGTAAATGGTATGATATTGTGAACTCGATGTTATCTTCACCGAGATAGATAAGTATAATAAAATATTTGGTTTAATACGATGTAAGAGAGAAAAGACAAATTAAAGCTCAATTCTAAAAAATAACTCCTTCATGCTGAACAAACAAAACAAATTCATCAGAAAACCAAAAAGAATTGTATTCTTGTGAATAAAACACCTCCAAGAAATGAAATTAGTAGGTCTGTACCAAAAAACTCCCATTTGACATCTAGTTCTTGTTCCGTGTTCCTACTTCTTATAATATTATATTTCATAGAAAATGCAGTACCTACATGGTATGGTTCCATTCATAAGTTCTCTGGGAATGTGTGTAAGCCCTGCAGCCTGCATTAACCGCTGCTAATGACCGCTCCTGTTACATTAGAGCTTACTGCAACTTACTGCTTCTTAATTGACTTCCTTACTCGCCAAGTTTCGAACAAAGTTATATTTTTGATATCAATTAGTAGAAACTTTAGAAATAAGTACGACTTTCAACTCTGTTTATTTTAAGTTGAATTATAACAGCAATTATATAATAGTATAATTCGTAAAGTAAAACTTCTTGTGGTACTACTGTTTTGCTTGGTACTACGAGTTATTTTTTTACCTAGTTGTCATACCGATATTACCACGGTCAACAAACGATCATAACCATTATATATAGAACATTATAGATGCGAAGGTTTAGTACGCTTTATTACATTAACCGTTTTTAATGATTTTTGTAGAGTGATAGATGACATCCTGAAGACAGTTAAAGGTAATTTTTACTTTTTTTTTCTCTCTCTTTCAAGGAAAACACGGGACGAACGAAGCCGCATGCAGGAGCTAGTGTAACATGTAGGTTTTTTATTTTTCCTAAGATTTATTATGGACGTTCTAAACTCCACAGAGCACCATCTTTACTCTATCTCACTTAAAGTATATGAACACTAAAATACTATCACAATAAACTCAATGTAACTCATATTTCATCGTTCGACATGATCTAGGTTACGTTACAAAACAATATAAAGGCACTGAACACTATCTCATTCCGTTTAGTCACGAAGTTCTAATCTAATTTCAAGAACTAAGCTTTCTCTGTTAATCTAAAATAATATCTTAGCACAGAATTTTACGAAACAGCAACAGACTTTTGTCTCAGGAAACTTCGAGATGTGTTTAAAAGTTTATTAAAGTTCTAACTTGGACTTAACTGTTTTCCCTTTGGTGTCATTAGCACGGCGTCCTGTCACTTTATTCTTTGCAAAAAGTTTATTACAGCGAGACGTTGTCTCATAGATATATAAAACAGAATTAAAGGAACGTTAATTGGTTGCTTAGCGCAAAATTACTTTTCAGCAACCACTAGGTTGACTAAAGTAATGACACCTTTCGGGTTGCCTGTCAAAATAATATTAAGTTCATTGACATAACCAAACTTAGTTTGAAAAACCACAGTCTTTAGATTTCAAAGCTTCTGAGTTTCGAAAATAGAGAAATGAATTTTCAAAAGAGATTTTACCCGATTAATACGATAATTTTCGCTTTGTCGTTATAGTTTTGTGGATCTGCTGTATAACACAAACGCGTGGGCCGATTGAATTGTTCATACACCAATCGATTTATCTTAATCTTGCGAACATTAAGAACATAACAAATGGCGTTAGTAGGATATTGAATAGGTATTTAAAATTTATTTATTTTTAACCAGCTTTCATTTAGAATTACTGTTTCGGTGAAGAGCTTATGTGAGACATTATAACTTTCCATATTTATATTAGTGAAAACGCGCATAACCCTAAAAAGCTTGGTTAAATATAATGATGTTACGTTGTTATTCTTCTGTAAAATACCCCGACCACTAATGTGTACTACACGGTTGAAAACTTTGGAGCTAAAATGGGATTTAGTGAACCACTGCGGTTACTAACAGCCGAATTTTACCTAATTTACAAACTTCATAGAAAAGCTATTTGGTAGCGTCAATTTATATGTTTTCAAGAATCTGAAACACTGTTATTTTGTAAGTAATATATCTATGAGCTTTCTAAGTTCGGTTTTCTATGAATTGATAATGACATCTTATTGGACGAAAAGCTTTTTACAAATAAATATCATAGTAACAACTATTATAAAGATAATATTATCATGAATACGTAATTTAAATAAGATTTTTACAAGGGTCAAATAATACCAAAAAAATATTTTATATTATTAAGGATCACTTGGTAGTTTAATTGACTTCTAGCACGCCTTTGGCAGTCAGCCCTGTGACTAAATTCATAATTTTTCTCCCATAATCCTTGGTAATATAAACCTAAAGTTTGGATGAATTAATGGATGTCTGTTCTTCAATCACGTCAGAACGAACTTTGATGAAATTGGACATACAAGTAGATTATATACCCTGGAATAACATGTAGGACTTTTTCATCACTGTAGAATAATCTCCTGGGACAAATAACAAAATCCACGCGGGTGAAATATCATTATCTAATATATAAAATTCTCGTGTCACAGTTTTCGTTGCCATACTCCTCCGAAACGGCTTGACCGATTTTGATGATTTTTTTTGTGCTTATCCGGTATCTATGAGAATCGGCCAACATCTATTTTTCATCCCCCTAAATGTTAGGGGTAGTCCACCCCTAATTTATTTTTTTATTTTTTAGTCAATTTTTTTTAATTTATGGCAAAACAACGTTTGCCGGGTCAGCTAGTAATATATATTATCTAAATAAACATATTACTTCAAAGAATACCCACATTATAAAACCTAACCAAAAATCATAACAATTACCATCCAAACCAACCATCATTTGCAAACCCAGAAAATTGGTTACTACCGAGAAAAATCAACCAACCTTTGTGTTGTGACGTCACTAAGTCTTAACCCCCGGCTGACGGAAATGAAAGGGTAAAAAAGAAAACAGGTGCCAACGTCGGAGACTTGATAACTGAATCAACTCCCGTACAAATGCAACGGACTGGGAGACGGTAATGACGACAAACTAAATTGGATACTGAATGTGGATACAGATTTTTCTTTGCAGGATTTAAAATATACCTGTATATTTATTTTGTATGTAGTGCAAAAATAATTATTTTTGTCTCACACGAATAAAACGTGTGAGTTCATGAATGGGCGTGTGAAATGCTTACTGTTACGATGAATACATTTTCATAACGGTGCAAGAACGATAACTGACTAAAATAAATCTTTATTTTTTTTTATTTAAAAAAAAACTTTTCCACTTTCAGTTGAGGATTGATAATGAAATCGCTACTCTTTTTTTATTGTCAAATATGCCACCCGCCCTGGGAGCTGGAGCGAAAGGGCCTGTCAAACTTTTACTGACTAAAAACCACAGTGTTCCTTCTGCTGCCCTTTGCGTTCCCGGGCTGTTATCATAAAAGTGCACTCTAGTCAATAACTGCATCAGCACAGATTTCAAGCATGTTTTTACACAAACTGGAAATAAAATGAAAAATATAATCTCTCTTGAATACTCTTGATATAAATAAAAATCGAAGTACGAGTATATGAAATATCAGTAAACAGTTGGAAACAAATAACTCGATTTATCAACACTTCATTGGTTGAATTGAATGAAGACACTTAGTTGACTTCATATTTTCTAGAGATTTATTTTCTGTTGTATTTTTACATTTCTATTGAATTATTATCAAACGTTGCTGTTTTTCAAGATCCTTTTAATGGTTCGTATGAAATAGGATTAGGTAGATACATTTTCGTGAGAGTAAAACCATCTGCTATTAATCTCTTAAGTCTGTAGACAAAAATACAACAAAAAGTTATCTACGAATAATACAAAACACGTGCAAAAATACGCAAAAAGTATAGCTAGTAACATCGCAGATACTATAATCATATTCCATTCTCAAAAGAAGATATTGTGTCGTATTATTCTACACGAACCCTATCAATCTTTTCTCCCATCTTGTTATATCGGAGTCCTATATCTTCACAACTTGAAAGATATCTTCAATAATGAAAGTGTGGATACAATGACACTCGACACACAAAACTTGATCCCCACTTGTAGGTCGATACATACGATAGACTAACATGGATATAGTGATTGGAAACAATAATATTGATGTGATCGGGCAAATAACAGCTGAACGGGTCAATCTTGTAGGTTAAGCAACTTTTACCGAGGTCGGTCCGTAGAATAGTCAGCCATTCATTTCAGAATACTGAGTTCCCCCGTGACTTTTGATCCTGACTTTAATTTGTACACCTTTGGCAGTCGTATCGATTTACTCTGTGTCTGGGTTGTGGGGGTCAGATAGGCAGACATTTCAAGCCGAAACCCACAAACAACAAGCTTTACATCAACTAGGGAAGAGGCTGTTGAGAGAGGGGAGATGTCAATAAGAAAAATCGATACGAAAATGTGGCTTACCTAACGGTAATGACGACGATTGTTTACAAAGTTAATTAGATGCAAAATACCAAGGAAAAACTCGTAAACTCTCATTACCTATTGAATGCAGATGAGGGTGTGAGTGTGCTTAATTAATAAGTAACAGTTATTGTTTCTCAACGGATAACTGTGTGGCAGGTAATGACCGGGCGGAGTCATTCCCACGCCGAGTCCGCAATTGAGATAGCGTGCATCCAAAAATGCTCGATATGCTTCGATGACTACGCACAAATACTTTTTTTTTATTTTTTCTGTGGCTGTTTACACTGTCTGGGTAAAAAAATGAGTGCTTCTACAGAACCCTGTTTTATTTCGATGACGATAATGTTTGTCAGTCTGTCGCAGGGCTCAGGGTTGGGCATGCGGGCGGCGAGTGGGCATGCGGGCGGCGAGTGGGCATGCGGGCGGCGAGTAAAGGGCAACTCGCCGCCCGACCATGGACCATGCCCGGGTCGACGGCGCGTTGTGTTCCACGCGCGCCTCAAAGAGCGTCAGCACGATGACGGGGCCCCGCCCAAGAGGGCCAAAGCCTGCCGGGGTCGCGGGACTTATCTCATTACCGTGACCCCGGAACATAAAAGGCTATTGAAGGACACCGTGGATTTTAGTCAGTACAAGTCTGACAGTCCCTCCCGCCCTGCCCGGGGTGGGAGGACTCATTTGATGATTTTACCACGCTAAAAAAAAAAAAAAAGGGCTCAGGGTTAAATCTTTTGAACTAAATTTTTGGATAGTCGTAATGAATTTAGAAAGATGCATACCTACTGTGGCAGCTGTAACAGTAAAAAAAATGATACGAGTTTTTATCTTGGGTATTTCTTTAAATATTCAACATGCTTATATTATCTATAATAAAGAAAAAAATAATAATTTTTTAAACACGTTTATTATTTTACTTTGGCCAACAAGGGAAATCCGAGTCCATAAGAGGAGGTATTCCACGAAGCACACCCAAAAGAAGCACACCCAGACGAAGCCCACCTAAAGTATTCCACTTAGCCCACCCGTAGGTGGGCTTCTAAATAAAAATTAAAAATAATTAATTTCCTATTCCACGAAGCACACCTACGAATATCGCACCGCATAGTGCGGGGACTAAGAAATAAAAATGTCGATAGGAGAAAATATTTATTGTTTAAAAGACTAGCATCTTTCAGTTTCATTACAATAATGTGACACAATATTTGTCATTTTTGTAATCTTACGATTGTCAATCATAGATTGTGTCATAATTATATTAATTTCCAAAAACAAAAAAAAACAATTTTTCTATTATATTCCTTTTTTTAACCGACTTCCAAAAGGAGGAGGTTCTCAATTCGGATGTTTATATATTTATTTTTATGTTTGTTCGGGCATAACTCCGTCGTTTACCAACCGATTTGAAAAATTCTTTTTTTGTTGGAAAGGGTCTTCCCGAATGGTCCCATTAAAGTTTTATCGAAATCGGACTAGCACTTTTTGAAAAATCAACAAAAATCAACAAAAACCTAAAAAGTTTTCAACATTGTCTACACCGATTACTCCGAGGTTTCTGGTCCGATTTGGATGATTCTTTTTTTTGTTCGATACAGTTTATCTGACATTTGGTCCCATAAAATTTTCGTTTAGTTTGGTGCAGTATTTTTTATTTTTAGCTCATTGTGTAAGAGTACATGGGCGATGTTATTACCGGTGCTACGGGTTACAATATTTTAGTGTACATGTAAGAAGGTTGAATATTGAAACTAAAAAGGATAAAATAAAAAAGTGACAAAAAGTCAATGAATAAAAAAGAAAGTCACCGACTTTCGAAAGAAAAGTTTTTTTGTTGTAGGTTATTTTGAACTTTTTTGTGGGAAGTCGGTTACATTTTTTTTTAAAGTTTTTTTTTTGTTCTTAATAACATCACAGATTGTTTCATAATTATGCAATAAAACCTTGGAGAAATATCAAAAACATTGTAAATATAGTTTTCCATAGAGATCTATGTTGAAGTTTTCTTATACATGTTTAGTGAGTAATAAAAATACTCTACTTAAACATAAAAAATCACAGATTGTTTCATAGTTATAATAAAAACTTGGACAAATATAAAAAAAAAACAATGTAAATATAGTTTTCCATAGAATATAAGTTTTCTTATAGCTACCTGTTTGTTTAGTGAATAATAAAATATTCTACTTTGACATAAAAAATCCCAGATTGTTTCATAATTACAATAAAAACTTGGACAAATATCAAAAACATTGTAAATATAGTTTTCGATAGAGATCTATGCCATTTTTATAATCTTTTATTGTATTTTCGATTATATTATTTTTTATTTCAACATGTTTTTTGGTGATTTGAATAACCCATTTTTACTCTAATTTCAATCTGTGATTTCCAATCGTAAGATTACAAAAATGACAAATATTAAATAATTCATTTATTTCAGATTAAATTAAATCCATATCATATAATATATTGTGTCACATTATTATAATGAAAATGAAAGATAAAGCAATAAATATTTTTTCCTATCGACATTTTTATTTCTTAGTCCCCGCACTATGCGACGCGATATTCGTAGGTGTGCTTCGTGGAATAGGAAATTAATTATTTTTAATTTTTATTTAGAAGCCCACCTACGGGTGGGCTAAGTGGAATACTTTAGGTGGGCTTCGACTGGGTGTGCTTCTTTTGGGTGTGCTTCGTGGAATACCTCCATAAGAGATACTAGAAAATTTTGTTAGGAGACTTTAATAGCTCTTTTTTATGTTAACAATTTAGCACTTTAATTTTGAAGTGTTGTCCACGAAAATCAATGAAATTTACTAAAAAAAAATTAAATCCCTTTCGACTCTGTTTCCTGTCAGGATCATTTCATTGTATCGGGATAGAAAAAATGGTCTTATGAAATGTATTATATGAAATAATACATTTCTTTATTAACACACTGTATGAATGAAAAAAATACCTACCTATTTTTCTGATGCTGTTTGACTTATTTTCGTATTAGGATGATTTCATTGTACGAACAGGAAAATATAAAAAAAATATTATTTTAAAAGATTGTTTTGTTTTACTCTGCTGCCTAGGAGCGGTTACATATTTTTATTATTAAGGAAAAATGTAAGATTGAACAAAAAGCTTCCAGTTTTAAATACTGCCCGATTTTTCCGCAGCTGCAAGTGTTTTCAGTGACGAAGTGGACCGTTCCTTTGACAAGTGACAACAGCTAGACTGTCGACAAAAGTCGATGGCACTCGTAAAATGGAACGTAAACCTGTTGTTTTGTACAAAATGTAGAAAACAACAAGTAGTAGAAACGAAATACAATAATCGAAGGATTTAGAATAATGTTTTATATGGAAATAATTGAAATACATTCTTTAGCATAACTATAATTTAGTTTACACTAAGTTCTAACCTCAGAGCTTAGAATCTACACCAAAGATAAAACAAAATAAAACCGCATTATGCATATTCACTTAAATCTTTATGCCAAAGGATAGTTTTTAGTAAGATTAAAAGCGTTTTGTAAACAGCTTGTATCTTATGACTAGATATTTCATAAAGGCTTGTCTAAAACACTAACATAGGAGTTCCTGCTTTAGGTACCTACGTGAACATACCAAACAAATCGTAAAAGGAAACTCAGTAGGTACTTCCATATTTCCGAAATATCAAGATTTTTGAAATAACCGTTTTGGTTGGCTAAGCTAAGTATTGTCGTACAACGCAATGGCAATGCAATGCAGTATAGAAGAAGAGTTTTTGATGCTATATGTTAGGTTATTTCATTGATATTTTTTTTTATTACAACGATCTTTCTTTAATGGATTTTCAACTTTATTACTAAAAAAAGAAGATTCATGTTCGGTTGAAAAAGATTTAAGATTGGGAATGGTTTACTTAAAACTACATACAACCTGGCGCATTTGTAAATAGTTATGAAAGAAAAAAAAACACTTAAAAAGAAATATTTTAGTATTCTTCTTACAACATTTTATCTTCCTATTTTTTTGCTTCGAAGAAAATCTTCAGTTCCAAGGTATTATTTATTTAAAGCTCTGCTTATATGCCTTGGAATATTGAGAGAATGTTCACGCGTCGTGGTTTACGACGGAATGAGATTAGACGTT
Organism: Agrotis exclamationis; assembly: GCA_950005045.1. Taxonomy (NCBI): domain Eukaryota; kingdom Metazoa; phylum Arthropoda; class Insecta; order Lepidoptera; family Noctuidae; genus Agrotis; species Agrotis exclamationis. The sequence continues at coordinate 18,059,505 of OX465427.1, read as the reverse complement.
ACTTTCCTTAAAATAATATGAAAGCACGTGAAATATTCATAAATTATACCTTACCTCTAATACTTGTGTGGGTGTACAATACAAATATTTTTTCGTACGGATTGTACACGCTCGTTTTTTTTGTATTTTTTTAAACAAGACCTTACCCCACAGTACGAAATTCTCGTGTATCGTGGGTGTCTTTACAGATTTAACAAAAAATCTGCGAGGTACCTTTTCAAATGGGTACTTGGTAATGCTAAAAATGTAATATCATTGTTTCTATAAATGAGCTTACATTTCAATGTTTTATCGATTTTGTACTCAATATGTACAAGAAACATAACTAGGTACCTTAGCACCTTATTTTTGTAAAGGAAAATTTAACAAAAACGACCTAACAACTATGTTTATTAATTATAAGTATACGAAATAAAATCTAGAGATGGTGGTGGTGCTAAAAGTAAAACAAACATAAATATAACTAAAGTTCACACATAACATTGTTTATTTAAATAAACTCCAGACTAAATTATCTAGGAAACGTTACTTTTTGTTAGAAAAGCACATTTACAAAGAGAATAATAAATGCGAGTTGTTAGTTCTGAACTAGAAGTGTTGCGATAAAAAAATATCATCTAGTATTAATGATGTCTACGACACTATTGAGAGTTAAGGCTACAACACATTTACGCGATACCCAAATCGTCTGGAGGCTAGAAAATATCGCATGGAAAATGCATTGATTTAACATTCCTATTAAACAAAACCAGGGCCCTGCAAAAGCGCTTTGGGGTTTCAAGATTGTCAAAGTCTCGGGAAATAGTAAAAGGAATGCACTAAAGCGAGAAATACGACAGAAGAAACGGTGGCCGTGTACCCAGTAACTTTGTAGTTTTCCGGAAAGAAATTAATTATGACAGTAATGCAGCTACGAGTACCAAAAACTTCTCGCAATCTTGTAAAAAAGTTAAACCAAAACACGGTGTTTAGTGAAATTGGTATTTGCACAACAATTCAATTGCGCGTACCTACAATCATTCTCGAAATGAATTCTCCTGATTTATTGCAAGCCACGTCGACTGCATCATTACAGAACACGGAACACGAAATTTCGCTAATCAATTCCGACCACTCGCCGCTCAGCATTTCCTTTTCGAAAATAGCACGAAACGATCGGACGATTTGAACGGAATTCGAAACTGGAACGTTTTAGATTGTATGATATATCGCGGGTGTATGCTCGTGCCCTTACACCGACCGCAAAGCACTGCCCGAGGGTTCGCGCCATAAACACGCCTTGCCAGGACTTTTTGCTCACTCCAGAAAGTCATTACAGCCTGGTACGTGTTCTCATTATAACCCCCGATGCGCTGTTAGCCGTTTGTAACTAATAGTTGCGATATTGACTGCGAATGGTTTTGAGATATTAAAGCGGACGCAAACTGTTTTTACTTCCAGCTTATTTATTTGGTAAGTTATTGGACCCCTCCAATTTTACCGTCCAGAAAAATTAAAGACCCGAAAATATAAATGGCTCAATTTATTTCACGCAGCTTTAAACAGTACCTAAGAAAATAAATGTTACCACGCTTCAAAAGACGGAGCACAAATGAAAATGTACCAACATTAAAGTAGTGAGTTTCTTTTACTATAAATAAAATTGAGACACAACAAGCATCCATCTAAAACTGGATTTCTAAATCTGAATACAGATTCCAATTCCACTGCACTTGCTTGCTTTTTTTACTCACTGTCCTCGTTAGGCTGCAGGACATCTCTAATCAAACCGGAACCCTATTTAATTAACTGGCAACTCAAAGAACTATCTGGAATCCTGAATCCATTTACATGACATATAAGTGATTAAATCTGTAGGTAATGTAAGGGTAAACCTTTATATCCACCTACTCAAAGGATCTGATTTCTTTGATCATTCAAATGCGGATGGAATATTTTGAGCTTGTATCCCCAAAACCAATGATATTATAAGTAAAAAGGTGTAGATACGTTATACGCGCTCAAAAACATACACACTTAAATGTGGTTGATTCACAAACCTTGACCTCAGTGCGACTTTGCCAGCGTCAACGGATGTACTACAGAGTGAATCAAAAGTAAAAGTGACTCAAAACCACCGAAAATGCCGTCGTGTGTGATGAGATATTGTACAAATTATACAAACAAGACTTCTAAAAGTCAAGGAATCACTTATCATTCGTAAATATACTATTTATCTTAATATTTTCACAAATAAAACATTACGTTTCTATAATATGGCGTCGTAAAAGAAAGAGTGCGACTGAGAGTGCGAGTGAGAGAAAAGAGAGAGCGACAGCAAATTCTTTATCAACAAGTGCAATAGAGATAGATGACATTACCGACCACAGAGTAAAATAATACCTACGAAACAGAAAGTCATTTGACTAACAGTGCAAATGGTGCCATATTATCATGTTATACCTACTTAGGTAAATGTAGATTTTTATTATGTTATGACTAGCTTTTGCCCGCGACTTCGTTCGCGTACAAACTTTATTCTCTTTATCTTTTCCCTTTCTCGTAAGAATTTTGATAAATCCTTTTAATAAAAAACCGGCGAAGTGCGAGTTGGACTCGCCCATGAAGGGTTCCGTAGTAGCAAGCATAGATTAGGGATATAATAAAATTATATTGAGATTAGTAACACAAACAATAAAAAATAACTTTGTTTTTCATAGTGTTTTGCTTTTATTGAAAGCTGTTATAGAGAGGTATGTCAATGTCCGTCTTCACTCTGAACATAAAAATAACCCCGAATTAAACAAAAAGTCGAAAAGACAAAAAAGAAATAAGTTGAATTTGTTTGAAGGTCACTGATGCCGTTTCACTTACTTTATTTTATAACTAATATTTGTTTTTATTTTACCTATTTTTTAATTATATTTTTTTATTTTCCTACTTTCAATGCATTTTTATTACTTATTACTTTTACTATATGAACTCATGAATGAATCGCATTTTTAGGCATAAATCACAGTTTGTACCTTCTGCCTAGTTAATTTGCTAGTCTATGATGCCAACGTGCACGGTGATTGGTGATTTGAAGCGCATTCACGCGCAACTGACAACATCTAGCTATCACTTTTTTTCTTATTGGTTTTATCAAGCTATCCTTTTTACTTGTCGTGAAATGTAATGTGTGTGAATAAAAAGTGTGTATATGTGCTGACTCTCTGCGCGGAACACTTTTTTCCGTTGTTTTGTACGTGTATAACATATCTATGACTTTATAATATCATTGCCCAAAACAGTCAAAGGAGAAACAAGACTTTTTGTTATTTCATAACTACAATATTATGAATATTTCTGTTAGAGATGTTTTTAGACGACCGAATTATGCTGAACATGTCGAATAATGTTCGGGATTGTGCTTTAGGCGCTTCGTAGGGACGATAAGTGGATGATAGTATTAAATCACGTAGTTTTATTCCGAGAAAGAGGGACAAATGGTAGCATATAACGATAGTGCTCGCGAAAATGTCTTAGATAATACAACCTTTAGTCCAATCTAACATATTTAGCATTTGCATAACAAAAGACTTAGGTTTTAGAAGAATACCTACTGCTGCCCCAAAACTGCCTAACTATAATAATAATAATAATATTCCACAACTATCACACAACGCCATCTAGTCCCAAGCTAAGCAGAGCTTGTGTTATGGGTACTAGACAACTGATAAACATACTTATATATTTCTAAATACATACATATTATAGATAAATTACACCCAGACACAGAACAAATGATCGTGCTCATCACACAAACATTTGTCCTGGGTGGGAATCGAACCCACGACCTCCGGCATAGCAGTCAGGGTCACTAACCACTAGACCAACAGGCCAGTCTAACTAACATTGTAATGATCGGTTTTACGAGATGTCCATTTTGCAGGAAAAAAAAACAAGGCTATGACAAGTATGAATTCTAGTTGAGAGCAATGTTGAGTACTAATAGAGGTATTCATAGGTTAGCAGTTTGACCCAGGCCAGGTTTTAAACAACCAGAATAAAAACGTAATAAATTGGTTATTAGGTTAATCCCCAACCGTCCTAAGACGGGGTAATTTAGAAATTCCTTAGAATTTTCCCAAAAAAAAAACAATCGTTCATAGGTATTTAAGTTCGCCTAAACAAAAGCTATACATAGGTTTGAAGATACAATTACTCCCTTTAATTGTGACTTTAAATAGGGATATAGGTTTAGGTACGTCACACGATCTTGCAATACCAATATTGACTCGGTCGCGTTATCAGGTATTCCGTCCATAAATTATTGGCGTACGTCTTGACGATAACAAATTCGTCTTACATGTCCGCTGGGATGTTGCGATATTGATGAGATAATATCTACCCACATTTATGTTCTAAACTAGCTTTTGCTGTACGACTTGACCTGTAGAAATATCCAGAATGAGAAGCAGCCTAAACTCAGGCTATCTATCTACCTTTCATTACGATCTATTTAGTCATTAAGCAGCTACAATATGACAGACAATAACATTCGCACTTAAATTAAGATTGGAGTACACAAGCTCTGAGAAAGCTTCTAGAATTTCCAAGTTACCAAAGAAATAATGGATAATATGAATTACAAAATAGTATTTAATGTTTTCGTAGTTAAAGCGAAACTTGAGAGCTTTGTAGTAACTAAGTTGTGTTCAAGTGCGCGCTTAGCATACTGATAGAACCAGCATTATGTAGTTCAGACGTGCGCTACGCTTAGTTTTTTAATCACTGATAATGTTAACTAGATTTCCACGTGACCGAAATATTCCACAAAGTAAGCGTTCATAGTAGACTAAAATAATGCGTTGTTTTATTTAAATTAATTGTTAAAAGTTTCATTTTCGCTCCGTGTTTATGAAAACAGATGAAAATCGCGTGAAGTTATAAACCGTTTTAGTAACAAACTTTCATAAAAGGGTATCCGACTATACGTGTAAATCTGTTCAACGAATACGAAACGCGATCGTCAAAGCTAAAACTTTTGTTTTACTAACATGAGATCCACATCCATGATACCATAAATTAAACCTACAGTGTACACATACAACTGCAACGAAAATACGAAATACACCACCAACGGTATCCGTGATTGACAAAAAGCCTCATACCTCGACAAAAGCCAACATTGTCCGTTCAACAAAAAAAAAACATAACTTGTCGGTTATTTAACTTTGGTGTGAAAGAACTCACGACTATTTTTATCTCGTTCTACAATACAAAAAAGCACATTCGTGATTCGATTACCACGATTATTGACTCGACTTTAACGTGCAGCTACTTTTTTTACTCACAAATGCATACTTCGATGTCTATATAATTTTACGTCCTCTAGGGATGGGAGGAGATTTAATTCTGAATCCAGTTATCCCAAATGTTTCGTAGTTAAATATTTATGTAGCATTACAATAACCTTTGGCATTTGGAATCATAGACAGTTATTCGTTCCCGGCGGACTTAAGGGAAAAGCGTTTAATATTTGATGTGGTTCAGTAGTTTCTTTTTGTTTTTTGTTAGTTGCCAGCCCTAAGTTACATAGCAAAGACTGTAATGTGTATCGGAGTGTGGAGGGACACAAAAAGGATCTATTTTTCTCTTTCCATCGTCAGGAACCAGCCGGGCCACTTTTATCGCTGTTTTACTGTTTGCAATTTAACTTGAAGCGTTAAACTCAACGCGAGCGAACAAACAACAATAATAATAATCACATTTTAGCATCAATGTGTGTCACTTCTAGAATGTTGTATTTGTTACAACTTTGTTTAGTTTGGACGTCACACTCCATTTTGTCAGCTCATACTATTAGGATTATTTTTCAGAAGCTGTTTTTACTTTATGTACAAATAACGGAAAATCAAATCATAAGTCGATTGGGAAAATAAGCACAAGACAAGAAATCACAAAATATATTATTATTGCCCTTACAACTTGATAGCTCTACTAATCAATAAACTAAATCATTTCTGAAACCAATTAGATTTACCTTCATTACTCCAATAACTAAGATCCAATACTAAAGTTACTAACGAAGTACTTAATGGATTGAATTGGACTGATTACAAATTCAAACTATCTCGGAATTATTGTATTGAGAAACAACAGAGAAATGAACCTTTAAATTACCCCGTTTCACGGAACCCTAAAGGCTCCAAATGAAATGTAAACATTCGTATAATAATGTACGTATCTGGATATTTGAAACACAATCATACGTCTCAGAAACCTCCCAATAAGAAAATAAAAAAGCTTAGAAATGAATTGGAAACATAAAAATGATATATAAAACCCATAAAAAATAACGGGGAGGATAAATCGTATATTCTCAGAGAGGAATGAATACATTGTGAATGAGCCATGGAGGTTGTATATCCATGTATAGCAATTTGTGTCTCATATCCTACGGTAAAATTTATGATATTGGAAACCTGTCAAATGTACAAAAGTCCGCAGGCCGTTAGAGTTGTGACCTAATTTTTCTATAACCTGCAATGCAGCGGTAACTTACATCACTATTTAATGGAAGAAAAACGCAATCTCAAAATGTTGGGAAGAAAAAGTCCTTACCTGACTTACTTCTTTTGTTTTTCTGTGTAACTTTAAGCCATCCTGTTTACGGAAGTGTGGAAAGATAAAGTTTTATTCAACAACAATTAAATTCAAACAGTAAATAAACCTTTGGTTTTTGTTTTTAAATTTTACATTATTTAGAATTTTATACTAAAGTTAATAAAAGCATTGATATCAATGGGGGTATATACTGAATTTGTAACTACTAAAACTTTTTTTTAATTTGTTTCTAGTTTTGAATATTGGAAGCAAATTCATTTGCGATTTTCCTTATCGTCCAATCTTAATTAGGTATATCATTATTTGAACTGAATGAATATGTGTTTAAAAAAACTAAAAATAATGTCTCGTTTTCATCAAATCATGATAGCTACCTTGCGAACAATATGGGAGAGGCTTTTGCCCAGCAGTGGGGCAGAACAGGCTCACATAAACAAAAAAATACGGAATGTACAGCTACCTACTTTAAGACAAGCACGCGAGAATACAACTCTACCAAACCCTATAAAGAATACAGACATGATGATAATTATGTAACTTTCCTAATAACCGATTTAAATCCCGTTTAAACGGAACATAACACGTTTAATTCCGTTTCCTTTAAACACTCAAGATAACATAACCTACCTCAATGCCGCCGCGGTAATTTCAGTGCTAAGTTTATAGTTACGTTGGTTGCATATAAACTTGTTACAAACGTGTTCTGGTCCGGTCGTGACCGTTGATGTCTATTGACCAGACCTTATAATGTATGCCGGTTGTTTTTACGAACTTCGAAGTCCGTGTATTGAATGTCGATTGGTTTTCTTAAGGAAGAAAGTTGACATGGCGTGATTCAACGTCTCTATATTTTGGCTAAATTATCGAGCAGCCTTACTTTTATCTCCTGTTCTGTTAATCGAAGATCGGATTATAATCCCAGGGAAACATAAGCACTAAATCATGTAGGACAGGTAAAAGCCCATGAGACATAATCAGCGAAATCTCGTCAAAATCCGTTTATACGTGAAAAGTTACAGCCAGATAGATAGTGCTACTCAATTTTCCACGAAGTTACTTTCGCATAAATAATATGAATATTGAAAATTGTAAACTCAATAGACAAAAACTTTTAAAAGGTTCAATTAAAACGCATTCTAATAAAATTTAAAAGCATGGCACACATGTGTTATTTCCACTTGAAAAGCTATTCCTTTCAACTCACTTTACTGACCCATAAAAGGCAGGTATCCTTTCATTTTTGAGCACTTTGCACTCTCGCGGTAAAAGCATGTGCATCTTTCACTTTCCGCCATCGTAAATGGCACATATGCAGGTACAGCATTTGCCTTAACGACGTTTGTTTATAGCCTGGTCGAGTTACTATTACATACTATTGTTCATATAAAGCCGAAGGTTACCCGACACATCAAATCGGAAACATTCGAGCTTTACGCGTGATACAAATATGATTGTCAACCTTTTTTATGAGGGATTGTCTGATGGCTTCTTCGGAATTCAGTGAGTGGTTGCTTATTATTGGGAGACCTTGTAGATAGATTGAAGATTTGGCAGACGATAAATCTGTAGAATTGTGGTGTGTGAACAATGAGAACGTATTTGCTCTTAAATTGAGGTGAAGCTAATGAGATTGATTCAAAGAACTTTTAAATTATGACACGAACTGGAACATTGTGATTGATGAAGGTACATAAAGACACAATATAGAATCTAGAACCAAACTAAATGACTAAACTCAATCGGATACCCTGTTCTCTTTCACGATAAAATGTTGAACCAAACAAAAGACACTCCATAAGAACAGTGTACGTAAACATGAGCTTGAAAAGACACGCTAAACTGTGAGATTTTGTTGAGAACCAACCAAGAACAAACTTCTACACAAGGAATCTAAAGCTTAGAACTCACGGCCACATTTACGAACGAATCGTGACGTAACAGAGACGTGATTCTAAAATATTTTCATGCAACGCTTGGTCTATTCTGAAATGCAATCTCGTGTTCACGATGTTTTCGCTCAGTTGATCAGATCGCTGTGGTTTTGTGATATGTATCGATTAATGATAAGAATGTAATAGTGACGTGTTTGGGCTATTACATCGCATGTCTTTTGCAGTTTTATACGTAACTGATATCTAGAATTTTCTTCAATCTAGGCAGAGCAAATCTTCCAGTACGCTTAGATAAGTGGCAACTGATATTATTTCATATTATTATTTCATAACATTAGTATTGCCTAAAACGATTTTTGATGGGATTGGCATGACTTTTTCGTTATTGTTCTCATTAACACTCATGAGTTCTTACTTTTACTAGGCCCTCAATTAAACACTTTCTTTTTCCTGTTACTAAAATGAAATAATGTGTTAATCCTCGAATTATAGGGTAAGTTATGTCGTGTCCTGCGTATCCTGTCGATTGTTCATCACAGGAACGGTTTGACGCTTCTAAAGGTGTGAAACTCACAGACAATTCTGAGCTGGCTCATTTCGATTGCCATTGACAAGCTAAGAAAAAGACAGAACACATTACTCCAGTTAGACTTCGGAAAACGATTTCTACACCAGAAAAAACAAAATCGCAATTCCAGAAGAAAATCTTTTCATTTCATACAACAAACATCGAAACCTTTTTCGCACCCGCAAAAGAAATAAATACGATCCGATCCGTTTCGCAATAAACTACAAACAAAGGTCGGACAAACTTCTAATCCTGGGCTTAACCAAGATGCTCCTAAACTTGGATACGACCACGGAATAATCTTATTGTTGGACGTTCATAATAATATAATATTATCGAACATTTATAGCATTGGGATATGTAGCCAATATTTTATGGATACGTAATAGTGTTATTAGATTGTTTTATCAAGTTTTGATGCAAAATAAAGGGATTGGCGGTTTGGCTTAGTTCTGTTAATAATCCATCCTTGAGCTCCTTGATTTCTGAGTCGAGCTCCACGATAACCGACAAATGCTTGCACTGACTGGACAGGTCCACTCAAATCTGTGTGGTTCTTTCCTCAAAAGACCATCTCAGACACCCGCATGGTCCTCGTATGACCTGAGCAAAACAATGTCTGGACTTTAAAAGAGACTGTGACCGAGTTTGTTTCGGCTGTTTCTTCTCAGAGCTTTAAAAATATTGGTTATGACGTGTAAAAGTGTTTTTAATGACCAACTTACAAAATAAATATCATTTATCATCCATTCGTGAACTTTTTATACCATTTTCAGATATATTGGAATTTATTGTGGTTTTTATTAGACTTCTTTCATTATCATCTGCCTATTTTCCCGACTATGTTGGATTCGGCTTTTAATGTAATCAGAGGCAGCTAAATAGGTACCAGATTTTTACTTAACAATTCTTTATTTTCTTCCACCCACAACTCGATAATACGATACGATAACCCTCGCTAAGACGACTCTATTTCTGCGAATATTTTGATTTTTTGGCACGTATGGCAAATCAACATGGAATTTCCTAAAACTTAGTTTTTCATACTCTTTACGATTAAGTAAAAACAATAAGAACGTTCAAAGAAGCCTTTGCAGTCAAATTTTGCTAGTTATTCTAGTTCAGATCTAATCATGAGTGCACAAGAAAGAGGTCATCGACATAAGTGTGTTAGGAATGAACTAAAAAATGTAGTTTAAAAACTTTGTCCGTCACGACTTTCCTCGCGTCGCGTCGTGACTCTTTAATGGTGGTCTGCGAGAAATTGACAAGCTCCCAAAGGCCCTTGTTGTACTGTTATAGCTGTGCTAACGAGCATACGTCATTCTGTTTGGTTTGAAACAATTAAATCCATAGCGGGTGGAAAAGTCTGACAGGCCCTTAGAGGGACAAAACCTGCCGGAGTCGCGGGACTGTCTCAACAAGTAACCGTGACCCTAGCACGTAAAGAGCTGTTGAAGAAACACCGTGGATTTTAGTCAGTACGAGTCTGACGGTCTAACTTGATGATATATTTACCACGCTAAAGAAAGTGGTTGTACAGTGACTGAGAGTGAGACCGTGTCCAGGGAAGTATGAAAGAATAGGGAGACCTATAGATCTCTCTTTTGTAACTGGGTTACCAATGCTGATCATGAGAGATTTTTTTATTATTTTGGAAGAGATTTACCTTATCTTACCAAAATCCAAACAAGATGTTTTTGAATGAAAAATAAGTTAAATATAAATTGGCACTTCAATATTCTTTCTGTTAATTTCTATGATTAATTAAAATAAATAAAATTTTACACTATTCCTTACTAAATAAATAATGAGTTTGCATAGAAAATAACACGACTTGTTTAAAAGCTGTTTGCACAATTTTGGACGACAAATTCAGGCACCAAATTAATGTGTCTCCCTCTTAAATAAAGTCCTAACAAACAAACAAAAAAAACTTATGTACGTCATAACTTTCAAGAAGAACTACAAAAACGGGTCCCCATGGGAACTGAAAATAGACTTTTGCCAAGAAAAGTTCCAAGTCCCTGGGTAAATAAAAGTCTTGGAAACGAAGCATGAGATCAAAGTTTTCTTCTAGGAATAAGGCTTGGAACACATGAGCGCTCTCGTACAACGAGAGCTAGTACGAGAGCGCGATGTAAACGTGACGTAAAAATGTATCATTTTATTTTTATTGAAAATACTTTATTTATTATTATAGTAATGTGCATATAGCAAAAAAACGTCGCCAAACACTATGATTTTGACCTGTGTCGTGGGTGCGTTTATAAATAACTAAATTCATATAAACAAACAGCCAGACCCAGAGCAACTACTCAATAATTCAAATTATTGTTCCAAGCGGGAATCAAACCCGCGACACGCAGGAATAGGAAACTATAGGCCATCCACAGTTATTACGAATGTAATGGATCTATCACAGGTGAATAGGTACTACGACTTTGAATTTAAAATCATTCCTTTATAACACTAAATTCACACCGCACGCTCGTGCAAGTGTCAGTTCTAGAAGTAGAAGTAAAGCTTAGAATACACGACCTCTGGTTTAACGTTACAGTTCGTGACATAGTAACAGAGAAGTGCAAGCGAGACTTTACAAGTCTCGCTTTGAAATATACGAGCGACATGCGTTTGTTACGTTTCTCCGTATGTTAGGTTGTATCTTGTAGATACTTATCTGAAACTTGTGTCGTGTGCATTTGTTAAATGTGTTGTCAGAAACATTAAGGAAGCAATATAAACTTTTTGTTGTAACCAGCTTTTTTAACTTGATGTAACGCGCCATTTTTTTACAGCTTTTGCTCATAAAAGACGAATAGCTCTTGAAAGCTTTTTAAAAACAAACTTTTTTTAATAGAATATTTTTTATATCTTTGGAAAATATGAAATGGTTTCATTTCAGTTCAATTAAGTGCAAACTAAGATGAAGATTAGATTAAATTGAGACGTTATACCTCTATATTTACGGAGATATTATAGTTTACTCATTCATTCTTAAAAATTTAAAGGTAAATGAAGAACTGCAAGTTAAATCTTCTAATTAAACTCTTAATTGGACCGGAGTTTATCTCTATTCCCTGTTATTACACCGAAGCTCCTTCTAAAACAATACCTAATAGTGAAACTTTCTTAATGAAACTAACGTAGTATTAACTTTAAAAGATCTATACTTCCCGATCGTGTACACCAAACTTTATTCCGACACCGTTTCTTATTATAACTTCTTTATTCTCTTTTCGAATGAAAATATTGCAACTAAGAAATGTTATATCCCTTGACATAAACAGCCGTAAAAAAATATAATGAACCTCCATGTTACCGTGTTACGTCCTTCACTGAACGCATCCGTAACAAACTTATTAAAAGCTCGGAAAATTAAAAAGTTTGTGAAACGTGAACATGCATCCCTCGGATTATTATTTCTACTTTTCGTCTAAAATTGTGTTTTTATATACAATTAAACTAATACATTAAAATTAATAAATAATTGTATATTTTATTGCATGGGCCGCATATTTTTAATTAATTACTCACATTAATTACATAAGTTTATTTTAAAGTATCAAGTTATAATCACAGTATATAAATACAAGAATATTTAACAGCAATAAAAAAAGTTTCAGTCATAAATCTAAACATAACAAAAAAAAGTTAAAACTTACCAATAATAACTCGATCACTGGCGTGAAAACTTCAATCTGAGTTCATTAGAGCATTTTAACTTTAGAACATAAACCACGAATAAATTCCCGCCTAATTATTTTTTTAATGTCCAAGTTTTTTTTTAATATTCAAACGTCGAATGGCATGCGTCCGTAGAGTTGAGCGAGCGTAGTCGCGCGCGGGCTCCGTCTAGTAAAGGCGGCAACACACTGCGAGAGCGTCAGGCTGCGCCAGTGCCCCCTCCGGCTATCACTCTACTTTCGGTTATTCTCTCGCCTCCCTCGAGACAGAGACCGATTTATCACGGTGGCGTATCTGTGTTAGCTCCCAGACAATCCAGACTCAACTCGATGCTCACCGTGCAATCTTTCTTATAGAAACCAACTTATGTACCGCAAAAGTACACTTCTTACTCCAAGGAAACGTCAGTGACCGCATAATGTCGCAGATAATGAGTTTGGATGCAGACGAAAATTGTTCGTTAGCCGAAAAAGGCGGTTTAGTTGCAATCGGGACGCGGCTTAGCGAAATCATTAATTTTATCAGATTCTTAACTGTTTCTTGCGTGACAGGCCGTTGACCTCTCACACTGGTCCAGTTACAACGGTCCAAACATGTAAAACACTCATTAGTGGTAAACAATCTGTTCTACAACGTAGCATTAAGTTTTTGTGCTTTAAGCTTAAAATCTGTAATTTATAGTTTCAATTAGGCTTTACAATACTTGAAATCGTGATCGGGATTACTTGAGTAATCCTAAGTTATGGCTGGTTTAATTTTTGTGAGTCATATGAAGGGTGTTATTCTCAGCCTATTCCATAAATTATGATCAGAGTCAGGTATTCCATATTTCGATGTACATCTCAGACCCGTATTAGCCGTCTCATCATCAATTATAACCTCACACAATAATTAATTAAGGAGAGCTCCGATCACGCTACTAATATATTTATCTCAACATTAATAATGACCAAAATGACGCTACAGATTCACCGCTGACCCAATTTCTTCGGCTGCAAGTGCTATGCTATTGTTATATTCGTTCACGGACGAAAGTTTCTCCTAATGGGTTAACCTGAATACATATCATGTACACATTAGTATGGGAAGGACGTCTGACATGCACTTGTAAAATGTACATACGTAAGTGGACATATCAATTTGTAAAGTCATTATTATTAATTAATTAAAGGAGGCCGGTGCTGTTTAGAATGTTGTATTCTGTTTTATGAGTGGCCAGTGTTTAATGGGGTTTTAATAACCATGCATTATTTTCAGTTGATAAAAGATCATTTTGGTATGAAATTGATATTACTTATATTTGAATATGGAAAGACTGATGAACTGCCAACGTTAATTATTCAAACATGAAAATGGAAATAAAAACCTCTTCAGTTTATCAGGTTGTAAAAGCAGTACCTTACTTTGCATAGACCTTTGTGAAATTGTAATTATTATTGTTAACGATATTTTGTTCAAAATTTAGATTTTTGGTATTTACTTTTAAGAATTTTGACAAGAGAATCTTTGTCATTTAATTACCTTTCTCAAAATTCATTCCATTCTTAAACTTTAAATTAGGAAGGCTTAAATGTACTTTGCAAACTATTCACTTTAATAAATTAATGTGTTCTTTTTCGATCCGCTTTTCAAAACTTAACCCATATATAGTGACTATGTAAACTTTTCTTCTAACCTTAAAAATCACATTCCCCTTTCTTATTTTTATACAATCAAGTCTAAAGGTCCAAAGGGTCAGTGTGAGGATGATTGAATAAACCACACGGGGAAAGTTACCCCGTTTGCATAAAACATCGCACTCAGTGTATTATGGAAATAAGAATCACAGACCTTCCTGTGTTGCCATTGTTGCCAATAGCTTTTATATATCAAGCTCTCGAATTATGCCTGCCGGGGTCGCGGGACTAACGAATACCGTTACCCTGGAATGTAAAGGGCTATTGAAGGACACCGTGGATTTTAGTCAGTACAAGTCTGACAGTCCTTCCTGCCCTGCCCTGGGTGGGAGGACCCATTTGATCATTTTACCACGTTAAAAAAAGGTCTCAAATTATAGACATCAAGTAGTTCATAATAACATGTTTATAAATAACAATGTTTGTGAAAGTTAATAATTCGAGAAAGTAACAGTAGGTATTTAATTCTGCTTATTACTCACACTTAGGTTTCTGTGGTCCTCTAAATCGGAAGAAGGTGCCATGATAAAAAATGTTCCTCTTGAAGAGATCTATCGATTAACTTTTATAATAGATGATCAAACGAACTTACCTGAGTGAAGTTCGATCATTATTATACGAAGTGCTTCGTTCGAAGATATATGTATTTACCATGCAGCTTCCTCGATTCACTCGGCAACTGACGCAATTTTTCAGAGCTAAAATTATCTGTAAGTGTAAGTATGTATTATCTGTGTCCTTACGTGAACTGTCATTCTTTTTAGATTCTTGCAAGGTTATCTCAATTTTACCTGGGGTGAGGTGGGTAGGGAACATATATC
Source organism: Agrotis exclamationis (assembly GCA_950005045.1). Classification (NCBI taxonomy): domain Eukaryota; kingdom Metazoa; phylum Arthropoda; class Insecta; order Lepidoptera; family Noctuidae; genus Agrotis; species Agrotis exclamationis. The sequence continues at coordinate 18,044,270 of OX465427.1, read as the reverse complement.
TTCGAACGAAGCACTTCGTATAATAATGATCGAACTTCACTCAGGTAAGTTCGTTTGATCATCTATTATACTGCGTGCTTCGTTCTCGATATATGTATTTACCATGCAGATGTTTAGAGAGATGGTAAAGTTGAGATGACCCAGACTCCTTGTCCTTTAAAATAAATATCTTTATTTTTGAAATCAACAGCGTTTTATTCATAAACATCTTAAATCCTTTTCAATAATTAAACTTAATTAACAATCAGTCATCATGTTATTAATCAGCCTTATTTGGTACATAACAATCTGTTTTCTACCAACTAATTAATAATTATAGCTTGTTTGAGATCAAAATATATTATTATACATTAAGCACAGCATGGGCAAATTCACCTGAATTTAAAATTAGCCGGTTATAAAATTTTGCAAATGTTAATGAGTTATTTGTCCAACCAGCAGTCTGTCTTATTACATCGAATGAAATCCCTTTTGACTTAGCCTTGGATGTGGAGGCGTGTCGTGTACTATGACCTGAGAAGATACGCGTATCAATACCGCAGTCTGAGAGAGTATTCTTAATCCATCTACCAATAGTAGAAGCCGAAACCGGTTTATGGGTTTTTTTTTTTTTTTTTTAAGTGATAAATACAAGTAGTCATTGTGACCTCTTATCTCTCTAGTAAATCTCATGTAATCACACAATGTTCTGGCTGGACAAATCTCAGGTTTTTCAAAAAAGGGTAGGAAAAGATTAGGCTGAGTTCTTCCCGCAGCCGAAGTTTTAGTCGTATCAGTAATGGCAATATTGACACAACTTTCACTCTGTATTATATTAGATATTTTTATTAATGACAAGGTTTGTGCCCGTTGAGCTGTGCTTAATGCAAGCAAAACCACCAGTTTCTTTGATATACATTCAAAAGTTGATGTCATATTGGGGGTCCACTTGGTTAATACACTTAAAACATTATTTGGATCCCATGTTCTTTGGTATTTTGCTAATGGTGGTCTCGACTTATAGAAACCTTTAAAGAGCCTCTTAATACGATCATCCTCCCCAATTTTAGAGCCTATTATCAAGGATAGAGCTGACTTATGTGAGTTAAGAGTACCATAGGCAGCCCCAGAGTCAAATAATTTTGTTAGAAAGTACATAACAAATGGTACAGATGGAGTGAACGGGTTTATACCATGTTCCTGACAGAAGGTCCACCAAATTTTATATGTAACATTATATTGTTTTAGTGTATTATGTGAAAGGGATGCAAACATGACATCTATTGATGTTGGGGGAATAGCTCTTTTTAGCCAAGCTTGCCTGATAATATTCCTGCAATCAAGGTGAGTTGATGATGAAGAGGGTGATGGTCTCAAGGTTGTGATGGCCAGTGAGGCATGACCATAATACCTGTTGCCTTCTCATTTTTAATTTTTTGTTAACATTTTAATATTAAACTGAATGGAGGAAAGGCATAAAAGAAATATTCTGTACAAGACAAAGTAAAAGCATCAATATTCATTGTCTCTGGATCTGGTTTCCAAGAAACATAAGAAATACATTTAGCATTAGTGCGGGATGCAAATAAATCTATTTCAGGTTCACCCAGCACAGATATAATTTGTTGAAATGCCACAGTATTTAACTCCCATTCAGTATCTGGATTGATTTTTCGCGACTCTTCATCAGCCTCTTTATTTTCACTAGACTTAATGTAGGAGGGAACTAGCCAAATATGTCTTTCTTCGCACCACTGCCATATGGATCTGGCCAGGTTATTTAAATGTGGAAACTGAGTGCCACCCATTCTGTTCACATAAGATATTGTAGTCTTATTATCTACACGCAACAGTATGTTAAGGTGTTGCTTATCCTTTACAAAAACCTTTAATGCCATAAATATTGCCAGTAGTTCCAAATAGTTTATATGGTATGTTTTCTCAAATTCACTCCAGAAGCCATGTGCTCTTTTATTTTTGTAAACAGCACCCCATCCAGTCATGGATGCGTCAGTGAACAGTTCAATATCATGTTTATGATGAGCAATACTTTTACATACTGTACTAATATTATCATTCCACCATTGTAGATCTAATTTTATATCAGAGTGTGAGTTTACTTTCACATCATAATTCTCCTTGTTTTTAACTAAATATTTGTACTTGTGATGTTCTAAATATTTTGTGTAAAGCCAACCATATGTGGTAGCTGGGCAGTCTGCAATTAGTGTTCCAATTAATTTTGCCAGATCTCTTATAAAACAGCTATCAAGATCTAAGTACTTCTGAACAGATTTTTTATATATATAATATTTGATACTTTGTCTATGGGCAATTGTAATGTCATATTTTTGTATCAAACACAAAAACTAGAAATTTGCAAGACTGTGATGATATTAATATACTTTTATCAAAATTTATAACAAATCCCAGGCACTTTAAGAGAGCTATTGTTTCTTGAACATTTTGTAAACATGACTGATAACAAGATCCTATACATAGTAGGTCATCGACTTGTAACCTTTTCCTCTTAGATGTGTCACTACAACCTTCATAATTTTTGTGAAAATATTAAGTGCAGAGCATAGGCCATAAGGGAGGGCCTTAAATTCGTATAATTTATCATATTGGAAACATAGGTATTTTCTATACTTTGGATTAATATTTACTAATAAATATGATTCTTTTAAATCAATTTTCGCCATGTAATCACCTGGAGAGAGTAAAGCTATTGCTGTCCTATAGTCCTCCATTTTAAAATGGGATGTTTCTACCTATTTATTCAATGATTTTAAGTTTAGTATGAATCTTTTTGTACCATTAGGCTTTGGAATCAAAAATATAGGGGATATAAACTGGTCTTTACATGGCATGCAAGGGGATATAGCTCCCAATTTTAATAAATTGCTGATAGCAGTATGCATAATTATCAGTATTTTCTTCAGATGATATTACTGAAACCTTATCAGAATTCAGTGACTCTCCCCCGAGAGTCACTGAATTCTGATAAGGTTTCTGTACAAAGGTAATCGAGTATCCTTTGATATAATTAAGTATAGATTCATCTTTGCAAATTTTGTTCCAGCAAGATAAAAAATGTGTCAGCCTTCCAGCATGACTTACCTCTATGTGCGAGCAGGAGGCTTCTCCTGTGAGGCTTTGGTTTTCTTGGTAGTGGACTGATAATAGTGGCCGTGATGTTTCTGGGCCTGTATTGAGGACTGGCTCTTCTTGGGTTCATACCTCGCTGATGTCCTCTGATTGTAGCGAGGAGGACCTTGTGAGTTTCCCTTATGATTTGCTTTATTGTTGTATTGATTGAATGTAGGTTTCTTGATAGACTGGCCACTTTGTTGGCATGTTTTCAAAACTTTGATCTTGTCACTAAGATTAACTCCATATATATACTCGTCTCTTTCCACATCTTTGATGGCATCATAAAACTTTTTGTCCATGACTGGGAAAATTAAGTTTCTTCTTGATTTTGTCTGTACCAAATGTAGATCTGTCAAGATCCTGCCAGCATCACTAAGTAGTGAGATCAATTTTAATCTGTCCACTGTATCATTATTTATCAACAATGATATTACATACATGATATTGCATTACTGATTATAGACAGTCCAATGCCTAGCTGGTTTTGTTCCAACTCTATCTTTTTGTCTCTGCTGACAATATTATCACTTACCGAAGCAAAGTAAGTTTAATAAAGGAACATTTTCTGGGATCAATTGTTCCATTAATTTAGACCATTTTTCAAAATATTGCTCCAAATACGAGCCAAGTCACTGTTTATAGCAGGACCATTTATATAGGTTTATCTGGCATGAGATCGCCCAGTGCTAAAAGTACCTCGGAACTTATTGTTGGTATTTCTGAGGTAGGCTCAGGATCCACCGCTGTAGTTGAGGTAGAATTTTCTGCGGTTCACATTCTTCTGGAACCGGGACTGTCATAGGTCCTGCTGGGGACATATCACGTGGTAATGTTTCAATGATTTCGACCTCGTTCGAGGTGTTATCAGTATTGTAATCTGAAAAACAAAAAACATACCACTGGAAATTTGTACAAGTGATCGCTAACAAACTGCTTATTGAAGCCTCACGGACTTCACATAAAGTTTACAGATCTCGTCCGTATATCTCGTATACGACCCGCATCTAAGGATCTCGTCCGTATATCTCGTATACGACCCGAGTCCAGTGAGCACGTCGATGTATCTCGTACACCACCCGTCTCATACGGTACTAAGGTTATGAAAAAACCTTATGGCTTTAACTGCTATGAAAGCCAGTAGCCGTACCGTATAATAGCAATCACAAGACAACTTTTTATTACCTGGAATACTAGAGATTGAAGTATCACTTCCATTTTTATAGTCATCCCGACGACGACCACGGCGTTTCATTTTTCGTTCGATTTTTCTTATTTTCTTTTTGTAGTATTGTAAATCTTTTTCTTCATGTCGCCTTTTAGGCATAAATTGTGGTATAATATGCACAATTTTCACTTTCTGAAACTCAAATTTACTTTATTATTTCGTAGAACACAGTATCAGTTGCCGCGCAAACGAAAAGAATGACAGTTCACGTAAGGACACAGATAATACATACTTACACTTACAGATAATTTTAGCTCTGAAAAATTGCGTCAGTTGCCGAGTGAATCGAGGAAGCTGCATGGTAAATACATATATCGAGAACGAAGCACGCAGTATAATACAACGCTATCAGCCACTGACTTTTGCCAATTCTCCTTTATTTCTTAGGATAACGTTTAATTAGGTTGCAATATTCATTTAACTGTTCGAATTATATTGGTAACTAACCCGCAATGGGTCCTATATAAAAAATGGATGGAATATAAAAAATGGGTCCTATAATTATGTAGGTAAGGCCCACTCTCCCTCTTAAAAAGAGACCTGATCCTCAGCAGGGGCGTATACTTGTTTTATTCTATAAGAAATAATACTTGTATTTTAAACGAATTAAGAGAACAATAACTTATTCCCTGTAGCAATCCGATGAATCCATTTATCTACATTTTACGACTCTTCATCATTCGTGTTCATATTCATCAACCGCCACATCTCCATATACAATTGACAACTAATAAATAGAATAAAATCAAATTCAAAAACAGAAATCAATTGTCAAAAGCCAGACACAGACACAAACAAGGTTCTATTTGCAGAAGGATCTGAGTTATGACCGGCGTAATGCTCGCAAAACCAACACAAAGGTACACGACCTTCGTAATCATGTCAACTTAAGCTTCCCACGAGAATTTTAAAAAGTAAGTACAAGTAAAAACCACAGAATTGTGTCCTTCATCTAAAATTTAAAACAGCTGCCTCTCTGAAGTTAATTGCTGGTGAACCGAGTCTTTGCAAAACATATGAAATGTTGGTAGACTTCAATTGTTCTGGGATACAGTGGTAAAAAATTTGAATATGTAATTATGTTTTCCTCCATACGGGACTAAATTGTGCATTATTCTTTGCTCTATTTATATTTTTTTTAAAAATTGCAAAGTTGTCCTGAATACCAAGTGAGATACGTTTGAAATATAACATCCATATGTTTTCGTAATACACACACGCACGAGGAAAGCTTTTAACAACATTAATTCACTGTTAACCACATAAATGTACGCGTTCGTACTTATAACGATGATATATACGACGTATATATTACCGGATTCGACTAAACCATACAAATCACGATTTAAATCGCCCAAAATTACACTAATTTACTTTCAACGACCACAAAACTTGGTAAGCCTCCTCCAAGCTCCTTGAAAAGCCTTGACTGCGTCTAAGGTATGCAAGGCACGTCTTGTTGAAATATATGGAAATTAGAGAACTCGCCCGTGCCCTAGTTTGTTCCAGTAATTCACTGATCTATTAGCAACTACCGTGACTTGATTAGTCCTCGATTTGTAAAAGAACAATGCCTACAGGGCTACAGTCACTAGACTTCGTTGCCCTCGATTTTCCAACTAATTTCAAAGTGATTAAACTTTGCCCTTTTCAGTCCTAATGAGCTTGGCCAATTTTGTAATCCTAAACATTTTACTTAGATTTGCGACATTTGAATCGAGTCTTCGTTCCTTTGGAGTATTATCAAAGGGTCTGTGGACGTTACTTTCAATTTGTTTTTGTTGCTCCCTGGAACTTGTTTTGCTAAGCCAACGTTGCTCGTTTTGCGTTCGCATTTCATTTACTTTGAGCTTCTATACAAATATGTAATCTCGTGATATTGAATCTAGGATTTGAACAATCCATAAGGCATATTTTTTCTCCAAAATGTATTATTGGCAACAGCATTATAAAAAGGCAAACAAAAGAACAATGGTGAATAATGGTGATTCTAGATAATTAAAATATCTATGAATACAACCTTGTTTGATGTGTGATTAATACTGTGAGGTTATTGGTTTGCCACCAATAAAAATAGAAAGAACTGACTTACACAGTAAAAAACCTAGTATTTCAGTAAAAAAAAAACATTATAAAAGTAAATAACTTTGTAACGAATTAATGGATCTTAATTCTTACAAAGAACTAACACTTAAACAGATTATCGAAGTATAAGAAGTTGGAAACTAGGCCAGACCGCCCTGCTGCTCACTCCAGGGAAATCTAACGCGCTTGGCACCGCAATGAGCTTCATCATAAGAAAGAATGCCAACGTCCTTTATTTTCTACACGTAATTATGTGTCATCCTATTAACTTTGAATAATGTGAGCACTAACAATCCCTGAAGAGCGATTGTAGCAATATGTTATTTTTTTGCCCACATTTTATAGAACGGTCATAAACTCCCAATTTGTTTAAATTTGGTTAGGGGCAAACTGAATACAAAAAGCGAATATTCGTATATTGTGGTGGAAATTGGAAAATCTATTTAATAGATATGGCAGCACCGTCTCTCGTGTCACAATTAGTCTGGCACTAATGTCAACTGTCAGTAAATTCGAATGGCGGGAACTGAGACTGAGGAAGTACCTTGGACTGGAAGCTTGGCCGGTGACGGTGAGCCGGTTCATATAAATAAACTGTGTTATCAACCTAAGTATGAATTACATAACAGTAACTACAGTTACTTCCATCATAACAAAAAAACATTGGCCGACCCCAAGTAAATTTTGACAAGGGTAAGAAGGTGGTGATGATGATTTATTTATTTATTTACCAACTTATCCTATCATTACAGGACAGTTTGTCCTTATGCGACAGATCAGAATTTATACTAAAACTAAAATAAAATTAATAAAACTTACAGAATGATTAAATTACAACACAATGAAATTGAAGACACAAAACATAGCACATCATTAATTATGTAAAATATTAAAACATAAACACATACATCACTACTTTACTTTAACGTTCATTATTTTACTTATAACCTAATGTAAACAGTAGTTATTCATTTATTAATACTTACTGGAAATAAAAATAAACAACGAAAATCAATTACGTGTAACATTAACCATTAAAAAGCAATAAGTAACAACATTTTACTTCAATAAACTTTGTTTTTTTTTCGTAATATCGAATCAATTCTACTATTCAATGTCCTGTTATCTTGTACCGTGCCGTTGCATTAGCTATCCGATTATACGGTCCATCACTGGAAAACACGGACAAAGCAAAACTATAAATCCTGCAATAACATAAAGTTGCAGGAAATAAATAATTCGTTATTTCTGTCCCTTTCACAAAAGCAACGGTAAGCAAGTAAATAAGCATCTTTCTATGTGAACTACTCATTAGGTGCGTCCACACAGAGCGAGCATTTGCCGCGCGATCGACCGAGAGCCCGAGCCATCTAATGTCGGCTTTTGTTTTGCTCGCTTATATTGTTTCGTGACTCGGTCGAAAAACAATAGACGCGTCCACACAGAGTGAGCAGCCTCACTTGTCAGTTTCCTCGCGCAGCAAATACCTCGCGAGGCTGCTCGCTCTGTATGGACGCACCTATTAAAGTAGGTATAAAACTGGCAAGTTTGAAATAGACTTTCAAATTGGGTTCTGTCCGTACTGAAAGTGTCCTTACCATTTTTTTCAATTTATTTAAGAATGAATTGATAAATACTAGTGTTCGACCGAAGGTTCCAATTCGGTTTCGGTATCGGCCATTTTAGTTCAAAAAACGAGGTTCGGCCATATTATCGGTTTCGGCCAAATATTATTAGCCGAACCTTTCGGCCATGCCGAAACTCGGTATGTACGAAGTATTGTTGCGCTTTTTCCCGACAGCTCAACGGCTAATTATGTGTGAATTCGTTGTAGCTAAGTCATTGCCACGCATTGAAATCTAAGTAGATTTTTTGAAAAATAGGTTTGAATTGTTTGGTTTTTCACGACAGTTTTCTTACGATCCGTTACGATGAATTTTCGAATAATTGATCATCATCAGCCTATAAATGTTCCCACTGCTGGGACACAGGCCTCCTCTCTGAGAGAGGGAGTGGGCCATAATCCACCACGCGGACCTAGTGCGGGTTGGTGGATGTCACATTTTTGGTTCTAGGACATGCCGGTTTCCTCACGATGTTTTTCACCGTTTGAGAGCAGTGGTGATGAAATAAATTACACAAAGTAATGCGCCTGGCTGGATTCGAACCCACGACCTACAACTCGTAAGTCGGGGTCGATACCACTGGGCCACCACTGCTCAATAATTGATGCTGTCATTTAATACGGGTCATATGCATGGCTAAAAATGTTGTACTGAAGATGCAACAAGTGAATGAGCTATAAATTGGACCCTTCATAATATCTCTGAAATGCGACGATTAAGAACATTTTGCTTGTTGGTTTTAATGCCAGGTATAGATTTATATAAGACAGGTAGGCGGCATGCTGCAATAAGAAAAACAGATGAAAGATAGGCAGGTCAGATTTATTTCAATAATCTTCTAAGTCTTTTCTGGGGTCGCGGAACTTACGAGCTACCGTGACCCTGGAACGTAAAGTTTGTTTCGGTTTCGGCTAAAAATCCTGTATCGGTGAGACCCTAAAAATACATACAAATTCAAGTTACTTAAAAGTCGATACGATGTGGAGTATTTCTATTTTATTTTTCTTTCATACGTTATGAAGAAATGAAATGATGATGATCATTCCATCATTTCATCATAACGTATGTCATCTAATTCTTATTTAAACTTCATATAAACTCACCACCTCATCAGCCAGCACTGTTTCAATTTGCAATTTCAAATTTCAATTCTGTAATTGGGTCGCTATTTCAACCGAATCAAACAACTGGAAACGTCAAACTGCCACACTGAAATAAGGGTAGGTATGACGAACAGACGGATAGACAGACGGGCACTCACAGGCGTTGTTCGAAGACCGGTTCTTCCGACAGTTTGACGGATCTCTAAAAACAGACAATGAAACGAGAATACGGTAAAAAGTTGTAGAAGAAAATTTTCTTCTTCTTGAGTTACTTTGACTTTTATCTGTGTATTATTACAGTTTTTTTTATTTACATTCAGTTGATTCAGGTTTTTTTATGTTTCTCTTGTCTTGTAAATAGGTAAATATTGCAAAAGTCTTGTTCATAATATGTTTGTTTTTACATAAATATTAGTTTGTTCCGTCGAAAAAGCTTTTTATTTAAAAATTATTAAACTCAGTAATGAAGGTTTACTTTTGAATACAGCATGAATACTTAAACCGCGCTTGGCATTTTCATATTTGGTTTGTTATTTTTCATTATTTGTTTTGTTATTTTCCATTCACGCTAACGGAAATCCGAGGTTTTCACGTTATCGTGATTTTCAGATATCCTTACAATATATTTTAGCCGACAGATTATACGTATATATGTTTAGATCGTCGGAGGTCGGATTATTCCGGCGTAACTCTTGTTCACACATATTCGTTGTCTGTAAGTCGGCTCAAGAGGGTTACGGTAAGCTTTGAGTTTCGGGTTAGCTTAGCTACGTGTCATTTCTTACATCACCCTGTATCATACGGGGATGAGGTTAATAAGTGGCTTCGTCGCTTTTATTGTTCAGGGATATTTTCGGTGTTTTGGGGTATTTATTAAAGATTTTTCGCATTGTTCATAAGTTATATGGGAAGCAATTACAGGTTGGGAAATATCAAAATATTCTATCATTTCTGGATAGGCAGTTTTCAATGTTTCATTATTTTATTATTCACTTATTTGCCATATTTCTGCTGGTAAAAACTTTCCTTTTTTCCTTTGCCCTTCGTGTTATTTTATCCAAGTACTGGGTCGCGGGACTAACGAGCTACCGTGACCTCGGAACGTAAAGGGCTATTGAAGGACACCGTGGATTTAAGTCAGTATAAGTCGACAGTCCCTCCTGCCCTGCCCTGAGAGGACTCATTTCATGATTTTAACACACTAAAAAAAAGACAAAAACGTGATATGGTACTGATAAGTCAAAGACATGAACAAAAAATATCAAGCAATATGGCAGGTACCTCAAATCCAAAACTTATAAACTGTGAGTTACGGAAAATATTGACAGAAGATATAACTTTCTTTGAAACAAAAAACTTGCTCATGAAATAATTTCCATTATTTCAGAAGTGTCTGAAAATGGAAACAAACTCGTGTAAGATTACATCAAGCTCGTGTTTATCAGATCACGGCTGGTTCGTTTGTTGGCGGATTATACTCGACTTACACTTAACACAAGTACACACCATTGTTGTCGCACGAAAGAAATTATAATTGGGTTTGAGGATTCAAGATGGCGGAAAATTGTGGCGGCAGTTTGAAGTAAAATTAAGTGTTGACAATTTTTGGAAGTAAAATGAATAATTATTATTTGAAGATAGATACCTATATTAGCATATAGTTCGCGCCACGACTGAAGTCCTTTTTGTTGATGTCGTTACATCAAATTTCATTTAAAATATGTAGTATCGGGTTTTCCGCAGGACATGAGTGCGGTGGCGTGGATTCTAGATTAACTAACTCGCTCTATTGGTCCAGCTGGTATTAGTTCGGAAAAAAATAGTTCGAATATTATCCCATGGGAACGTAACATCGATGTAATATCACCTTTATATGTACGACATTTCATTCAAATCTGTTCAGTCGTTAAAGCGTAAGGGCGTGTCAAACAAACCGACGAATAAGAACATCCTCATTTTAGATAGGTCAGAGTTAGGACAAATATATTTTGGGGTCGCGGAATTTATTGGCAGGTTATCTTGACCCTGAAATTTAAAAGCTAATTGAAGGAACATGGAAGATTTAGTCAGTACAAGTCTAACAGTCCCTTCCGATCCAACCAGGGTGGACTCATTTGATGATTACTTACCAACTAAAAAACATATTTTTTCTTAAAGATATTTACGAGTTCCTTTCATGGGGATTTAGAAGAAATATAATAATAATAATATAACGTAAACATTGCATATTACTTAAATATACCTAAATGCGTAATGGGCCTCTGCAAGATAACTTCGGCTCCTGCCACGCCCTTTAAAAGTCCGGGATCCCTTGATCCCAAGACCTAAAAAGATATATAAACGTAAATATTAAAACTTAAACATATCTATATGGTGTGCCAATACCAGTTCAATAGTGCTCTAGTCACGTATTGAATAATCTATGGGGTTCAGAGTTCGAAGATCTATAAGTCGATGAGATCGGCCGTAAATATCCCATAAAGTTGCCAAAGATTAGAGGAATTGCGAAATAGTTTGCATTTCCTACTTTAAAGAAAGTTGTATTTTATGCCCAAACAGCAAACTTATAGACAAATTTCTTATCATCGAGACATTCCCTATTTTGGGGTGCAGGTAAATTCCAATAGATATTTTACTTGAAGTGACTAATCAAAACAAGATACAGATCTCTACAATGAAGAATATCGATCGAAACGGACAATTAAGTTGAAAGAACATAACCTTATTATAAAATTCATAAAGCAAATTTTTTTATGCTCATAATTTTGACTTAGAAAACAGTCAACAATTTTAAACCTTAATAAAAAACAATATATACGTTATGAAAATGTAAATCTCAGAAATAGTCATTTATTAAATACAAATATAAACCGGGTTTGAATATTGAACTTGTTTAATTTCAAAATATTAACAAAAGCAACTACGACAAATGCTCTAATTCTGGGAATAATATTTGAGTGTTCATTACTTTTTAGATTGAAGTTCTATTTCTCCCTAGCAACATCGAATTCCAACCATCTAGGGATTCTAGGGGAATTCAAATTCGAAACTGTTGAATTTTTCACGTTGGTCATTCACTCAGGCCTCAGGCCTCACCTTTCGAAATGATTTAGTCATAATCTAATACGCGAACTTCTTACTGAATAATGCATACGGTTAGTAACAAAGTCACATGAAAACAAATAAGTGGAAGTTTTAATGAAGGATATTTTTTTGAAGGCACGATTGGCCTAGTGGCTGGGTGATTAGACTGGAGCTGCGCTACGTGTCGCGGGTTCGATTCCCGCACGGAGCAGGTATTTGTATGATCTACGGGTAGCTGTTGTTTAGGCCTGGGCGTTTATACAGCTGAAATTCCCAGAACTTGGCAAGTGCATCATAAAGCCTCCTGCAGACACACGCGATTAATCGCGCTGCGACAACGAGCCAAGCTAATTTTCACTCTAAAAATACAGCGAATGGACCGCGACATGTCGCCCCGCGCGATTAATCGCGTGTGTCTGCAGGAGGCTTAATTATGATCACCTTTTAGACACCCTGTTTGTATATTTGTCATATTTATATCATATCATAATTATAAACGGCTCTATCGATTTTTTTGTAAAGTATTTTTCATCTGCAGTATTCTCCCAAATATTATTCATTTTATGAAGATATTTAACACCCAGCGAAGTGGGCATGGCTCAATTAGTTACATGAGAGTTTCAAAGCTTATGGTGCAAATGAAATATCCTGCAACTTAGCTAACTTCAACTTATTTTAAACTAAAGTGCAACCATCTGCAAGATAAACTATGAACTAGTTTAACACTCGATTCAATAGTAATTCAAAAACTCCAGACCATAACAGTAAACTTGGTAGAGAAACGTCATATATACGAGTAAGTTCTTAAAGAAGAACAATTTATGATTTATGGGGTAGGGTTCTCTTAACTTAGTTACCAGTTTAGGGATCAACTTATTCGGCTGATACATAAAAGCTAGTGTGTGTTGATTTCATATGATCTCAGAGAGAAAGAAAATTTAACTTGTGTGCTGTGCATTTAGAAAGCAACTCAACAACTTCATTAATATAAATTAATAGTTTCTGTAGTCTGGTAAAGTCTGGATGTAGGAAGTAGTCATCTTTAGAACTAAGGAAAATTCCTTCACTACTTCTACTTCTTTCTTGAAAATTAAAAAAAATGTTCCCGGGGTACTTTTCTATCATTCCGTGAGCTAAGCCGATGACAAAAGGTTGTTTAAAGTTGACAAACATTCTAATATTTCTATACAAGCTTTATTTTCTCTCTTTGTCATCAATTAACCGAGAGTTGTAAATTTTGACATAAGCTTCCCCTTAACGTCTCTCTCAACATCTGATCCTGTGGTTCTACATCAAGCGGATTCTCGAAATTCCGGGAATTATTACATCTATTTTTATTTTATACAAAACTTCAAAAATTCTTTGTATATTGATAAAAAATAAAATAGAAGGCACTACCGTTGTAACCTTGTACCTTACTTACTCCGATTAAACCCGTACAACCCCTACATAGAACTAAACCAAATTATATCTACAGTCCAAATATAATCTTCGTAAATATAATCCATTTCCTCTTATCACTTCTGAGTAGGAAACCTTTACCTTTCAATATTTCCAACTTTGATTCCGATAAGGCTCAGGTACTGCGGTAAGATCATATCGCATTTATGAGCTTCCCTTTGCTAGCCAATCTTAATACCTTTTACAAATATAGCCAGAACTAAAATAATATAATATGTATACAATGGCCAAAGCCCCAGCCTATAATGTTCTCACTGAAGAAGGTCACAAGCCTCCTCTTTATTAAAAAGGTTGAGATACATTCCACCTCATGGGCCCGTTGGGAGACGATTGATATAACGTGTCTTCAGTGGTTTTGGGACACAATTTTTTTTGGGCGTGTTAATCTCATCAAATGAGTCTTCCCGGCCTGACCTGGAGCGACAGGAATTGTCTGACTAAAAGTTCACCCTTGTCCATTGCGTTCAAGGCCTCCGGCATCCTGCTCAGACAATCTCGTGACCCCAGCAGACTTTAAGCCTCCTGCAGACACACGCGATTAATCGCGCGGGGCGACATGTCGCGGTCCATTCGCAGTATTTTAAGAGTGGAAATTGCTTGGCTCGTTGTCGCAGCGCGATTAATCGCGTGTGTCTGCAGGAGGCTTTAGGCCATAGGTACCTATATACTCAGTTATCTTTCCACGTTTTCGGAGCAATGATGATGGAATAATTATTTTGTTAATGTTCCTAATAAAACTGTCTTGTACTGACTACAGGGTTCAACGTTTCTAAGATATTACAAACATTCAGATTTACTGCCGTACCTGCTGACGTGTGTCGTGACTGTCAAGTGCTGAAATTTCCCCGGGGCCACCCACGAAATCGGCAACTTATTCGCGAAATATATGATAAATTTAATAAAATATAACGTGGGATTTGGCTGTGTCATATATTCTGCTTATATTTGGGTCTGATATTCCTCATTTTTCACGTTCCTCGCACATAAGGCATCTAGCCCGTAACCAAACGAGGCTGAATGAAAATATTTTTCAGTCTGGTTATTTTTTGTTTGGCAACTGTACTGGTATCATTTTCACGACATTATCTTTATAGGGACATGCTTCTACCGCTCCCTAGAGAACATTAGTCAATATCTTATTTTATTATCGACTTGGCTACTGTACTCAAAAATAAAATACGATAGAAATACGATGTAAAAATATTCCAAAAATTATACCAACAAACAACACTGAAAAATTAAAACAAACATGCAAACTCGGCATGAATAATAAAAAGTCACCCAAAACTATACGCTCCGAACTAACGTTCCACCGTATTAAAAATACAGACTGTTATTTCGTGAGCACCTCCACCACATGGTTAACCCAACCGACCCCAAACATAGTTAGTAAAGCGCTAGGCTGGACTAACTCACACCAGCTAAATCAGCTTTATCCAGCGCTGGAATAATTTAACTTCCGCTAAACCACTGGTTTGCATACCGGTGTCGATTTACTTCTTTTTCAAGTACACTTTAACTGCGGAAACTAAAACCACAGTGTGAACGATGAGTTACGGGACTTGCCCGTTACGGTGAGGCTGTGAAAACAGCGGTTAACCAAAACAATTTTTGATGAAAATTAATGATTTTAAGTGCATCTACAATTCGTGGTAACAATATGTTCTTATTTGGATTTGGTTGTCTGTGAAATGAAATCTAATCACTGCGTGGAGCAGGCCCGAAGGCCCCTAACATGCCGATTCCTATCGGCTTTACTTTCGAAATATAGCAAATACTAATATCAATGATTTTCATTTATCATTTAGACAAATTAATTATTTACTAAGTTACATTGCTTGTGAAAAAGAAAAACACTCAAACTAAAACTAACAATCAAAGAAATAATAAACATTTACTTAAGAAAATAAAAATCAAAGAAATAAATAAACACCTAAGTACATTTTTTTCCGTGCAATTTCAACTCGCGCAAAACAGGCAAGCCGTAAATAGCGGCCATACACCATACTGCCTATCGTACAATCGGCATGACGCTGCCGATTTGATCAGTTAGATTTGACCGTGTGTGGGCGTGGAATCCATCAAATTGGCATAACAATAGGCTTGATCATGCCGATTTGATCAAATCGATTTGATCATGCCAATTTGATCAAATCGATTTGATCAAATCGGAATGATCAAACTTCAAATCGGCAGCAGTGATACCAACTTAGCAACTTTATAGCTAGATCTAGCTAATATTCGGTAGCTACTTTTTAACCGACGTAAAAAAAGGAGGAGGTTCTCAATTCGAAACGTATATTTTTTTGGAACGAAGTTCCTTATGGCGCGTTGCGAAAGGGGGCTAGGCGGAAAAAATTGTAACGACACTTTTTACAGACTGCGATGGAGTGGAGTGGAGTGGAGTGGAGTGGAATGGAATGGAGGGTCGAAAATCGCCTGAACCTTTTTTTAACTTGCTATCGTTAAGCAAGTTAAAAAACAGTTTCAAGCGATTTTCGACCTTATTGACATTCAAAATTTAGTTTGTTTTTTCTCACATTCTCGTTAGCTAACATTGCTCCTTCATTAAAATCCGGTGTTTGCATAAATGTCAATAAAGTCGAAAATCGATTGAACTCACTTTCACTTGTATTACCAACTGATTCCCACTAGTGGGATAAAACACGTCGGTAAAAAAGTAGCTAAAAAGTTAAGCCACAAGTTTTATAAAATTGTAGCTGTCTGTCACCGAATAATAGCTAGATCTAGCTATAAAGTTGCTAAGTTGGCATCACTGCTGCCGAATTGAAGTTTGATCAAATCGATCGTCATGCCGATTGTACGATAGGCAGTATGGTGTATGGTGTATATGGACGAACTGCCAATTTGATCAAATCGATCGTCATGCCGATTGTACGATAGGCAGTATGGTGTATGGCCGCTATAAGGCAAAACAGGAATCCTTCCTCATGTAGCGATCGTGAGCTCGACGCTACGTAACACCGCTAAATTAAGGACGTTGGAAAGCCGAATGTCTCCGGCTTATTATAAGGACAGAGATATGAAATGCGTACGTCAGAACGAGATGGAATGATACTGGACTTCGTAATTCATTTAGATAGTATTATTTGGATGACAGATTCACATTAGTTTTGGTTCGCGTTTATTTATAGATTTGTATTTATTGTTTTCACCTGTCCATTTGCATTTGATTTGGTGTTATTGTTAAAATTGATAAGTTTTGCGTAGTTAGTGCAGTAACAACAAGATTATTTCAGTTCAATGGTATTGTTTGATAAGCGGTCACAGTAAAACAGTGTCATGTTAGTTTCGAAGTTTTCAACTAGATGGCGTTGTGCAATTACGTCACGATCCTGAATAGGCGATTAGTATAAGGTTTTGAGAAAATGTTTTTTATTTTATTCGTAACTGTGCACTATGTATATTACTATGAATGAAAAAGGTTACTCGATTCGTCCGTGTAATAATGATTATTTTTTGTTTTTTTTTTTCTGTTTGTTCGCGGGATAACTTCGTCATTAATGAACCGATTTTGATGTTTTTTTTTTGTTGAAAAGAAGATAGTTCAAAAGTAAGGTTCATGATAAGGAAATCAGGGTTTGATGACGGAAACCAGAGAAATCGAGTAAAACTTTCATAAATCGTAGGGGCGAGTAGTATGTTTGTAAGTTTTTTCATTAAGTATTTCAAAGCACTACAATTTAATAAAGGTCTGGAGAATAATATCTGATGATAGAGCCGAGTGACAGTTGAGGAAACTCCTCAACGATTCACAGCAGCTACCTTGTGTTTGAGCTTGATTGATGTAAGAAAAATATGTATTTGACAAGAATTTGAGTTGAATATTTAAACTAAAAAGGCTAAAATTAGGCCAAAGCTATAGTTACTGGAATTCACGTTTTGGTCCGGCTTCACTTTCAAGAATATTTACCCTACGCCACTGGCGTGGAGAAATTCAAATTTGAGTTTTCTGGATTCGTTCCTTGTCGTACCACTACAATCTGCCACAGAATTTCCTACTAGCATCTTCCACTATGCCATGGGTTCAATGTATGAAATTAATATTTTCCTCAACGAACTTACACAGTCAACATGGATGGAACAGAATTAAGTCCAAGTTATTGAATAATCCAAAATTAAGACAGGTGGCAAACGACAAAAATTCCCGTCCGTCGCCAGAGGTGACAAATGGGAATAATCGGATTGGATAAAAATCACCTTTGTGTGTCCATTCCCGCCACTTTTAAAGCCTCTCAAAGTTCATTACAATTGGTCACTTAGTTTTTACCAGTGGTGTTGGAATGGAACATCAAAAAGTAGCGGTCTCTCAAACTGATCCACCGTAACGGCACGCTCGAACTTCACGCCTCAATCGTTTAAGGGTCTCTAGATAAAAAGAGAAGAACCCAAAGAAACAATACGATTAGTCTTTCTCTTCAACCTGTCTGACCGTGTTAAATTAGGTCAATGAACTCGCGGCTTGTATTTATTAACTCGTGAAAATAAAAGTCTTGAAGTCTGTGGTGGATCTGATTTGTGGTGCAAGTTTTTGTTGTGTCAAGTGCAAGAAGTGTGTCACAGTTGATGGGTTTTTTGGAGTTTGATGAGGATTTATTTAATAGTCGTTGGGTGCAGATTAATTCAGTTAATGTTCAAAGGACAATGTGATGAATTGTGGCTATTTTAGAATCATAACATGAGGGCTTACAGAATCTCTAAAAACCTCATGCTACATTCCTTAGGTACATCGCCTCATCCACGTTCGTAAATCTAGTCATACAATCACTGCAGTAGTTTTGAGTACTACGTACCTACGACGATTCTAAAACTATGTGTACCTTACAATAAAGTAGCTACGGATTCCTCAGAACACTTCGCAAAAGTCATTAACGCATAAAATGTACGCAATATCTAATAAATATCTCCTCAAACATACAATTTATTGCAATAATCTAATTGCATATAGACATACATCACAGATGAGGTATTGCGTTATGAATTACCTACGTCACATTAACATTCATAATGATGTTTGTACATTATTTACTTCTCTTGTGTATACCGAATTGATGCGATGAATTATTGATGTCCCTTCGAGATGCCAAGTGTACCGTGTTTTGCAAGCCACGAGGAATTTCGAGAATTGTCTGAATGTAAAAAACGTAGTGGTTTTTAGTTTAAAATTCATGGGGTTTGTGTTGTCATTTGAGGCACAACTAAGAATATCCTTTTTTTTTTTTTTTTTTTTAGGGTGGCAAAATCATCAAATGAGTCCTCCCGCCCTGGGTGGGGCGGGAAGGACTGTCAGACTCTTACTGACTAAAATCCACCCGTGTTCCGTCGGATGCCCTTTAATACGTTCCGGGGCCACGGTATCCTGGATTAAGAAAAATCCGCGACCCCGGCAGGCATTTGGCCCCATAAGGGGCCCCGTCGGTGACGCGTGAAACACGACGCGCCACCGACCCGGGCTTGGTCCTTGGTCGGACGGCGAGCATACCCATTACTCACCGTCCGCAAGCCCGCTCCGCCGCTGTGCCCTCTGCTGTTCAGAGGGACACGCGTTGGAGCGTCCACCCGACAGGCTATTTGCATACGGGCAAAGAAACCCCTTAGGCACAAGTGCCTAAGGAGAGTCTTTGCCCGCATCCCAGGGCGCACCGGCCCGAAAAACTGGTCTTCCCCCCGGACGTATCCGAGAGGGAACTCCAGTCCACGGGCGCACGTGGAGGTTTCCTGTCTTAGCACCCCAACTAAGAATATCCTTGGCGCCATATAGTGACTTCATGCACGCTCTAAAATAAAAAAGAATCATAATTATGAAAATAGTATTAAAAGATAATAATGATCATCATCATCAAATACAATTTTTAATTTACGTATTTAAATGTCATAATAAAGAGAGAGAAAAAAAAATCAAATGTAAATTATAAGTTTTAAATTGAAATCAATGTTATTGAAATTAATTTGCAGGTTTTAAGCTATTGCATAGTTTTTATCGCGGGCTCTGAGCGCGGAGCGGCGCGGCGACCGAATCAAAAAATTTCCAAATACCTAACGAAAATACCTGACACCACGCATCGTCTAACATCGTTTCAGTTCGGGAGACTTCGGCAATCATAAAAATATCTGAGAAAAATATCCGTCATAAAAACAATTTACTTTTTCTTACTGATTCTAAACGGCCAGCTACAAAAGGAGTTTTCACAATGAAACCTACTTATAAAATTCTCCTACAACAAAGAAGTTCTTTATTACAGTAGTGCACCACAAACATTTTACATAAATTACATTCTCGTTAAATATAGGCGGTAGGCGATTTTATTCTTTTAAAATAAAATAAATGATATGCAATAGCTTCACCGCGGCAGTCTCCGAGTGCCACGTATGTATTTTTTTTCGTAAAATCACCTTATTTTTAGTTGTCACACATAGACACAGGATTGTACATTTTTCAATTTTTTAGCAGAGGTCCATAGTAAAACCTTATTTAATTGGAGAGATCAATAGTAATATAAGACGAATCTACATAGAAGCCTACTCATCCTTTATTCATTACCATCCAAATCTGGCTTACACATTGAACATAGAACATAAGCCTCTGCCACAACAGCAGTAGTTATAGAATCATAGATAATTTAGACTATACAGAGGTGCCAATTAGGCAGAACAACACAACAACACCAGCGCGTCAATTTGACGGACCTATTAATGGCGTAATTGGGGCTGTTGCATGGAAACTATGTAGATATTCGCGAAATTTGCTGTCTACGATTGTGATGATAACGTTCAATTATTCAACACTTGGGACTATATCAATTTGTATATGCATCTTTTGTCAACCATTTTGAGGTAATAATACGAATAATAAAATTATGAAAGTCACATCAGTCCTGCAACGTGGAATGATGAAGAATATAATATTGTGAATTATGAAGTCTGAATCTGGATGAATGTCACAAAAAAATGCCACTTTATTAAGTTAAGATAAGGATAAAATATGAAGTTTCACACACGCAATATTAATACCATAATTTAAAGCAAAGAGGAAAACGTCACACAAGTGGAGCTCATTAATAATTTGGACCGCACGAAATGTTCCGAGAAAGGCAATAATTATAGCCCCCGATATAGTAAGTACCCAGTGTTGCCAGGCGTCAGGATTTACGCGAGATGTCCCGTTTTTCAACGGTCTGGTGACACGTCCCGACTCACCTGTGACCGGGACGCCAAATGTCCCGATTTCTTATTTCTTTTAATATGGGTGTACTCTTGATTGTAGTCTAGGTCAGAGGTCACAGATTTTAGATTTCCTGTTTGTTAATCTGCATCTTTACTTAATTTAATAATTTTGACAGGAACTTATCAAATTGAGAACCTTACCTTTTTTCGCCGGGTAAAAAAGGAAAGTAAAGTGTTATCATTCTGTAAACTGTAACTACTGTTTTCAAATGTAACGTATGTGTACGAGTACTTTGAGGCAGGCCGGCCGAGAGAGAAGGGAGGAGTAGAGGTGGCGAGATGACACGAACGAGCTCTGTGGTGGTTGGTTCGAATTGGCACTAGTACTTCTGAACACATGTCTGAAGCCTTTACCCAGCTATGAGACCAGAATGGCGGTTAAAAAGTATTGGATCATTACTCTAAACGGCCCAAAACAAATGAACCTCCTCAAACTTGGACTTATCTTATAGCTTGAAACCCACGCGATGAATTTTGCTACCATAAACCAAGATCCCAATAAACGTAACCTTTTGTTCTGAAATTAGACACACAGGTCCTGGCAACACCAAGTACACATATACCCTGTCTCATTAGTATGATCTTCCAGCTGAATAATAAAACCTACGGTTATTGTGGAGCGAGAGAATATGTGGTCGCATGTTGTACGTCGAGTTAGGATAATTTGATTCGTGAGATCTGAGTTTTAGGAAAGCTACATTGCTTTACAGTGACAATTAGTTAACTGGTGAAGCAATAAGTAAAGCTATTTTTACTTATTTCTGTGTAATTTCTTAGCTAATTCATGTGATTGTGTGTGTTATATATTAAATTTTATGCACAAATATACTTTGTACAACTATGGCATTATCTACCAGTCTAGTTTAGGGTGATGCAGAGATAAAAAGAAAGTGACCTTATGAATTGTTTTAAATTAGAAAGGACCACTAGAATCATTATTAAAACGCATCGGTCAAAAACTTAACGTAGTATCTCCCGGTTAAGCCTCCTGCAGACACACGCGATTAATCGCGCGGGGCGACATGTCGCGGTCCATTCGCAGTATTTTTAGAGTGGAAATTAGCTTGGCTTGTTGTCGCAGCGCGAATAATCGCGTGTGTCTGCAGGAGGCTTTATCGATTTGCAGCAAAGACGGTAATAAATCTCAGGACGAAACATCTATTAAACCTTTTCAGACATAATGTTTGAACGGGAATAATTTGTTCAACCTACTATTAATACGCTTTAATATAAATAAAGCTTAAAAGTAAATTTTAATCTTCACTTTCATACTAGGAATACGACACAATCTTGGCAAAATCGCCCCAAAAACACATAGATCTTACTTCCGACCATAAACAGAATCTAAAATTATTCATGTCCAGACAAACGGGATGACTTACGTACAAGTCATCCCCAAAAGGATACGAAATAACACTAACCCAGTACATTACGAACCTAATGTACTACATTTCCCACATAACGTCAGAAATACGCAGCAATCCTAGTAAATTGCCTCACAAATTCATCCTTTCAAGCCGAGAATTGAACATTAAGCGGCTCTATCAGTTTTATGTGAAACTAGCTTCTGACTGCGGACTTGCTTGCGGAAATCGTGAGACCTCCCTGTCTGGCTGAAACCGACTGTCTGATTTTTGTTCCAGGTTCGTGGCAACCTATAAAGACATTCCCGCTACTCCGGCAAACGCAGAGAAATGTATACGAGAACTTCTGGTTGCAACCGTGACAGCAAGACTCACTAGTTGACTTTACAACATTTCTAGTAATTAATACTAAGTCCTTGTTATCTCTATTACTTAGTATTTATTACTAGAAATGTTGTAAACTCAACAAGTGAGTCTTGCTGTCACGGTTGCAACCAGAAGTTCTCGTATGGGTAGCCAGACATTTCTCTGCGTGCAGTAGTCTTCTTTCTTTCTTTCTTGTGCGAGGATGTGGCCCCCTCTCGTGTGGCCCCCCCTCTGGTGTCAGAATTAGTTAAGCCGCCTCTTGGATTCCCACTGGCCTCTGACATGGCTTTGGACTTACATATTGATTATGGAAGTCCAGGTTTCCTCACGATGTTTTCCATTCACCGATGTCAGTGATGTCCAAGATAAACATAAATTGAAAAAGACACATTGGTATTTGTCCGGGTTTGAACTAGCAATCTCGTGCATAACGGGTGAGGCAGTAGTAGGTATAGTAAACATATCATCATCATCAGCCTATAAGTGTTTCCACTGCTAGGACACAGACCTCCTCTCAGTGAGATAGAATGGGACCATAATCCACCATGCACGCGGGCTCTGTGCGTGTTGGTAGATGTTACATGTCTTTGAATTTATGGTTCTAGGACATGCCGGTTTCCTCACAATATTTTCCTTTATCGTTTCACCGTTTTGAGAGCAGTGGTGATGAAATAAATTACGCAAAGTAATGCACCTGCCTGGGTTCGAATTTTCATCAGGAATCTTACTTTAGAAGAGCAATACATCCATAGATCCTGACGAAAGTTCACGATTTTATTAGTATCTAATGTGAAACTTAATTAAAGAAGATTAAAGGACATAAATGTTTTGTATATGGGTACAAAGAAAAAAGAATTGGACACACTTTTACAGAATGAAACTGAAAGCTATCAAAGGTAGAATGGTGATTGTAATCATTTGTCTATGTCAACACAGAACAGCACGTCAATATATCTACTGTCTAGAATTACTTAACAATCCATTAACTGGATCATCACCTTTTGAAGGCCTGATAGTGCATTTCACTTACCAATGAAAAGGCGGGCACTGTACGGAACAATTTTATTTACATAAATGATCGACAAGTAATTGTTCCGTGTCTGGGTTTGTAAAAAAAAAGAAGATATCAATTATTTAAACTCAATAATATTACGTCCAAAATGATTTATTATAGTCTTATAGAAATAAATGGTTGAATAATATAATATAAAAGGTTTTTTACCTTTATAATAATTCATTTAAAAAAATAAACCTTTCAACTAACAACTGCACTCCAAAGTTTCCCGGACCAAAGCTCATAATATTACCAACAGAGCACTAATACCTACTATGAGCGTTACATTCCTGGAGAAAGGCCAAACATTGTGTCCCTCCCTAATGCAACCTACTTACAACTTGCTCATTACACAACGCAACCGCCAGACTGGAAGCCTCGCATTATATAAACAGTAATTTCATTTTGAACTTAATGTAACATTATGATTTAACTCGTGCAGGTAAACGGGAAATGTATGGGCGGACATTTTTTTAAATTATGATAACTAGCCGGGGAATAAAATAAGAATAATTTGTAAGAAAATTGGTCATGCAGGACATTTATTTATACTGGAATAAAGTGTGCATGATCATGACGACTGAAATGGTATACTCGGCGGCAATCCATAGTCTGCGCCAGATAAGTCTGGAATAACGGTCATTGAACCGACTTGTACCAAAAAGTCCGCAAAACTTCGTTACAGATTGAATTTTATTCCAGAGTTATCTGACGGAGACTATAGCATTAGGGAGGAAACCATGTTATAGCCAAAGGCGAAAGAAAAAATGGATCGATTATAAGAGAAGTAGTGATAGAAAAAGAAGTAAATAATAACGTGATGGGTGAGAATGAAAGAAGACTACACTTTGTTTCAACCCCTAAATTAAATTAAATTTAAGCTGATGTTTAAGTGCGAGTACCGTGTTATCCAAAAGTTGTTCCAATTACTGAAAAGTTACTACAATTGCACTCTTGAGAACCCCAATAAAATCGATTTTAACAGTACCATCAGCTCAAAAAGAAAACTGGCTACTTTCTTTGCTGACTACTATTTTCAAAGCTCATGCCTACATGTTACAAAAAAAATCTATATTGGTATGTCAATAAAGTTCATAGTTACTTTGCACGGTGACCTCTAAACTAATTTCGCATAGTGCTCTTCTTTAGTCTACCACATGAGAAAAAACTCCTTCAACAAAAAACACAGAAACAAGCGGCAACAAATTACAAAATTAAGTTGGATTATTTAATCTATTGTAACACTTATTTAGAAGATAAATATTTATTTCGTAAATAAAGTACTAATTTGCTTTGGTCAGGTTCAACAATGGCGCATTAAGATACACCGAGCACATTGCAGGTCTAATTAAAATTTTCATCACTCTTAGAGACGTGGCTCAATCAAATGATATACGCTGGAGAATGTTTTTAAGTATTTTTTCTTGTGCTCTGCTTTTGTGTGTGGTGTCAAGGTTATTCTTTATTGAATGTAATGGCTTTTTCTGTCAGTAACTTTTATTCATTACAACCATTATGGTCATAACATTGTTAGCTATCTTTTCTGTCGAGTTAACGTAATTAAGAATGTAACTTATGTCAATCGATTAATTATCCATTGAAACGTTATAGACAATTTATTTTAACCGATTTCAAAAAGGAGGAGGTTATCAATTCGACGGTATGTTTTTTTTTCTGTTTTTTTTTTTTTGTATATTTGTTACGCGATTACTCCGCCAATTGTGGACCGATTTTTAAAATTCTTTTTTTGTTCGAAAGGAGGTACTTCTGAGGTGGTCCCATAGTCACCAAGTTGGGATCTGATGATTGGATCCTGGAGAAATCGAGGGCAACCCTCGAATTTTATAGGCCGACACACTGTTTTTCGCAGTAATTTAAGTACTTGCGTATGGTAATCATAATTTCATGTAGCTGAGCTGATGATGGAAGGTAGAACTCCTTAATAGTAAGGAGTAGGCATCGACTAATTTAGTTTGAGTTCGCATATCTCTGGAACTACAAGTCCAATTTAAGTAATTCTTTTTTTGTTGTACTGGGTATCATTTAACTAAGGGAATATTGTAAGTTTCATCAAAATCGGTTCGGTAGTTTTTGAGATAGGGAATTTTATTAGCTTATTGTGTACATGAGCGATGTTATTACCGGTGTTATGGATTACAAAATTCTAGTGCACATGTTGTGTTTGACAAGAATTCTAGTTGAATATTATTTAATCTAAAAAGAGTAAAATAAAAAAACTTTAAAAAGAAAAATGTAACCGCCTTCAAAAACAACCATAAAAAACGGTAAAAAAAACCTACAAAATAACTTTTCTTTCGGAAGTCGGTGGCAAAAAAAAAGACAATGAAATAAAGAAAACAAAGACACCGACTTCCGAAAGAAAAGTTATTTTGTAGGTTTTTTTACCGTTTTTTATGGTTGTTTTTTATCATGCATAAATCATCAAATGAGTCCTCCCACCTTATTATCCGACTTGAACTGACTAAAATCCACAGTGGTCCTTCAATAACCATTTACGTTCCAGGTTTACCTGATGGTACAGTCCCGCGACCCTGGCAGGAGACAAAATCATTTGCTAATTTGAACCACGAAACTAAAAATATCTGTTGTTTTACACAAATATCCTTTGTCTAAATTGTCACGTACCTATCTAAAGTAAACTATTACATAGCATCGCAAAACTCCTCCTCAACACTGTCACTAGGTAATGTGCCCAATTGGCGACGTTGCCACGTTTTAAGGCCTTTGTCTTACATCTATACATATGTATAATAAATCTGTAGAAGGGTCAATTCTGTACATTGAAAATATTGAAAAAATAAATAGCGGGGGGTGTTGCTGGATCGATACCAAACCCAAATATGTGATTAAAAAATTTTTTGTCTGTCTGTCTGTCTGTATGTGCAGGCATCACGTGAAAACTAACGGTTCGATTTCGATGAAACTTGGTATAATTATACCTTATTATCCTGGGCATAAAATAGGATACTTTTTATCCTGGAAAAATACGTAGAAAAAAAATCTTATTTTTCAGTTTTATTCATAGACGTTGTTCTGTAGAACCGCGAACACACGTTGCATTACCCGCAGTGGATTCAGCGTCGTAACCTGTAGCGCCGAAAGTCGGATTTGGCTTGAACCGTTTGCGGCACACGCGGGCCACGCCTCCCCGACTCCTATATAAGAAGCCGCGTTCCGCGCCGCGCGATGCATTTAAATTCTGAATTTTGATGCGAGCGGACGTGTCCAGTGTGGCGAGCGGTCGTCCGTGGAATTAATATTGTATGCGTGTAATTTTAAACCGTGCTTTTCAGCGCGACCTTTTTGATTACTGTTCCGATCAGTTATTTGTAAATACAAGGTCGGAATTACTATGAAAAAAATACTTACTACAGAACGCGAGCTCAACAGCAGTAGCTCAATAGAGGGATCTCCTTAATTATTATAGGCTTAGCCGTATTTGGGTCCAATAGATATTTATAAGATGTCATTGTCAGAGTTACTCAAAATGGAGAAATAAACCATCCACGCGAAGACCGACATCCGCGCGGACGGAGTCGCGGGCGGAAGCTAGTACCTAATATATTTTCTACAATACATAGGGCTCAAAAATCAAGTCACGAACACCTTTAAAGACTTTCTTCTGAATGTAAGAAGTACTCAGGACTTCTAAAATTCTTGTTAAGAATCTGTACTTGGCATCTAACTGGTCCAATGACACAGATTTTTGTGCACAGTGTTACAAAAGATGTGTGTTCATACAAACAATAAAATCTGAAATAATGGCAGATTATACGTTGTTACATTAAAATTACGGGTTAATTTATGGAAACACATATTTGATTCGAATTTTAAATGTTCATAATTATGCATTTTTTTTTTTTGTTACACGTGTTTACAAAATTGTTTTTTTTTGTTCAAAATTTAATTTCGTTTCACCGACAGTTTTCAAAGCAGTACCCTGAGCACGAGTTTTTTCAGTATTTGAGACGTAAAGTAAACTGGAACTTTGACAATTTCAAATTGACAATTTTCAAGGAAAAAATTAGTTCCTACTTCGTACACCAGAGGCGCTGTTCCATTTTCCCACGTTTTTATACACTCACAATTCTTGTTTGTTTGCTTGTTTGTTTGTCGTTCCGGTTGGACTTTTGCAACTCAATTTTGAGGCACTTCCCGATAAGCTAGCAAGCTGAAATTTTGCACACACTCTGAGTTCTGATGACAATACATGACTAGTTGAGAAACGTCATAACGAATCCAATATGGCGGCCTCCCCAAGATGGTGGACTGGCTGTTTGAAATCCACCCCCATGATATGGGTATCAAATGAAAGGGTTTGCTGTCAGGAATATGAAAAAAATAGTCACGTGACTTAAATCCATTATGGCGGACATCCAAGATGGCAGACAGGCTATTTGAAATGCACCCCTATGATGTGGATAACAAATGAAAGGGTATGCTGTCAGGAGTACGAAAAAATAGTCACGTGACTTAAATCCAATATGGCGGACGTCCAAGATGGCGGACAGGCTTTGAGGCACTTCCCGAAAAGCTAGCAGGCTGAAATTTTCAGGGTAGCTTCAAACCCAATGAACAAAGATAAAAATAATAAAATAATTAATAGATTTTTAAAAATCTAAAAACCCACGTTTTTAAATGTCCTAAAAATAAGAAAATAACCCTACGGGGCTGAGAGAGGGGCCACTCAGAACGTGGGGGCGTATCTTTACAAGTTACACCCACGATCTATACACGTCATGTAAATATATCCCATAAATAATCCCTTAAATAATATACGCCCCCACGTTTTGAGTGGCCCCTCTCTCAGCCCCGTAGGGTTATTTTCTTATTTTTAGGACATTTAAAAACGTGGGTTTTTAGATTTTTTTAAATCTATTAATTTTTCATACAAGAAACGCTGTAAATACTGGAAAGACGCTGTAAAGTAAAAGAGTGAAAACTCGTGCTAAGGGTACTGTTCTCTAATAAAAGGCTTTATTTTACCTAATTTTGAGGATTTTTAATATTGCACTGCCTGTTTTATTGCTTTTTATAGAAAAACGACGAATTAGTGTAAGTAAGGTAAAAATTAAAAGTAAAACTTTAATTCATATGAATTTTGCCCTGGCAAATGCCCTATATCGAGTTTTTTGCTTAGCCACAGAATTAGACACTAATTTTAATTATAGTGCGAAAATGATCCAGGTAGACTGGCACACTGTTCAGTAAAAATAAATTTAAATAAATATACTTATTCATTCCAACACTTTTAAAAGAAAACCATATGCCTATATCAACAAATGTCAGCACACATTCATACTTCCAATCTCATAAAAAATGTAAGAGGCGTTCAACACAAACATTATACAATTAATTAGTCTATGATTTGGCAGATCGCGTGCGCTCAGTGCCGTAATCCATCATATCGTGAGAAATGATGCGCAGGCGCTGGTTTTTTTTAGCGTTCCACACACAAAGGGTGCCAACGGAACTTTATTATTACGGGCTGTATTTTTTGACATACTCGTATAATAGACACTTAAAATTTTCAAACCGGTTAGCGGTTGTCTGTTATAACTACAAATAAAAAAAAAAACAACAGTTACTTGATGCGATTATTAATTAAACAGTAGATCATAAAGATTTTTATTTGTAAATATTTTTTGAGATAATTATTTTATTTAAAGTTTAAACCCTGCAGTATCCCGTTAAACGTGTTTATTTTAACCAAGTTCTAAAAGGAGGAGGTTCTCAATTCGGTCGGTATGTTTTTTTTTTATGTAAGTATGTACACCGATTACTCCGAGGTTTCTGTCCGATTGTCTTGATTCTTTTTTTTTGTTCGATGCAGTATTCCTGTCATTAAATTTGGTCCCATAAAAATTTCATTCAGTTATTTTACAATTTTTGTGGTGGTTTTTCAAGTCGGTTAATTTTTTTAGAACTCTTCGTGTGCAAGTCCAATTCACTCTTGGCCGGTATTTTATAAACTTCGCAACATGGCCGCCGCCCGCAAGATAACGTGACTATGTAGATGCCATCATAATTCGCACACGAATTTAATTGGTAACATCTTAAGTAATATGATATAACAATGGCTCTCTGGATATTGCATTGTCAGTTATGTTTGTTTGATAAAATTAGATAAATGCTGCAATAAGTAGGTACGTACTTGTTATGAAGATAATGGGCGTTCTTGAGAAAGATATGAGTGATGTTTTTTGATTGTGTTGAACGATTTCTTGCGTCTAGGTCTTGAAAGATAACTTATGTTTTGTTTTGTATCTTCATATTTTCAGTTTAGATTCTACGAACATTTTATACTACTAGGTACATTAAATCACGAAACATTTCGCCTAAGTACAAGCAGAAGCTACAGCACACTAACTTTTCTTGCGCGGGCATGCGGGCGGCGAGTAATTGGTGACACGCCGACGATCATGGGCCATGCCCGGGTCGACGGCGCGTCATGTTCCAGGCGCACCTCAAAGAGCTGTCAGCAATCTGACGGGGCCCTCCTTAGATGGCAAAAGCCTGCTGGGGTCGCGGGACTGTCTCATCAGGTAACAGTGACCCTGGAACGTAAAGAGTTATTAAAGGTCCTCCCCTTTCCGCCATAGGCTCGAGGATACATCTGATGATTTTATCTCTATTCAAATAAAAAGTTAACTATACTTACATACTCGTACCTACGTATTTATTTCGTCTCGTCTATGTTTATTCATTCTTGGAGGCCTAAAAGGCCATTTTAGAAAATCATATTAGAATAATAACATGCCTTATAAATATTCTGACAGAGTTAATATTATGAATTGCCAATCTAAGACAATTATATTATGAATTTTGTCGTAAATGTAATGATTCTCGTAAAGAGGCATATTTATACTCCCTGGTTAAAAACACTCACCTCAACCTCATCAATCAAATCGTAGGATACTCTATCATAATTGTAATTGAAAGCTTATCAAAAAAAAAAACTTCAGAATCTAACATATTTCCAGGAGTGTAAATATGCTCCTAGAACTCAAAAGAAACAGCATAAAAATTTCGCAGAAAATATACAGCACAGTGCACACGAAAGGAGTAATATATTCCACTCGAACAAAAACTACTTTGAAACGTATATTCATAACATACTTATTTGACAAAGAGCAATGAAAACAGACGGTACGCGCGAGACAGAGAGTTCACAAAACTATAACGAACGAACATGACTGTACTGAAGGTATGAAATGAAAATCTGCGTCAGGTGGCACACTTTGTTCTACGAGTATCCATCTGGCATTTATACCTTTTGGCGTTAAAAAGATTGTTTATTTATTTTATTAAGTTCACTTTAATAATTCGTTTAATACAAATAAGCTCAATTTTCTTCTTTTTCTTTACATATATGAGGGAATCCAACGCTCTCTATGGCAGGATTGTTTTAGGAAACTAAATCTTTTTCTATGAAAACCAATTTGGTAAATATTTTCATTATATGAGATGAAAAATACAATCATAGCCCTTACATCGTGGGGAAATTTTTTTAGGCTGCTAAAATTTAAAATTGGGTTAATCAATATTGTAGTGAACTTTATTTTTGTGACAATAACATAAGTTTCGGACTGTAGCTGTCAGAATTACAAAAACTGCCATAAGGTAAGTACATAAGTGCATTCATTGAAAAAATAGTGTGCTACCGCCATTGCAATTCATTTCCATTAGAAATTCAATAACACTGCACAAGACCCCAGGGAATTAAAATACACGGGTTCAAAATTTTTGTTCATGCAATTTTGGACTCTGACTGCTTGCAAAAAGCATAACAGAATGCACGTTCATCTTTCTGTTCTTATTTGCACAATACATCAATACCTGTTATGTGTCTTTATCAACAATAATTATAGTATTTAATACTTTCTGTACCAATCAGCTTTCATAACATCCTAGTCCGAAATAATATAATTTAATATTGCGTTTTCAAGTCTAAATCACTGAACCGATTTTTATGATTTTTGGTACAGCGAGGGATGGACTCTGGAGTCGGTTATATGCCCTTAAAGCCTCCTGCAGACACACGCGATTAATTGCGCTGCGACAACGAGCCAAGCTAATTTCCACTCTAAAAATACTGTGAATGGACCGCGACATGTCGCCCTGCGCGATAAATCGCTTGTGTCTGCAGGAGGCTTTAGGCATAAAACTTGAAATAGTACAAATAGGAGGAGGGCGACACCGCGGGAAAAAGCTAATTCAGATT
This sequence comes from Agrotis exclamationis, assembly GCA_950005045.1. Classification (NCBI taxonomy): domain Eukaryota; kingdom Metazoa; phylum Arthropoda; class Insecta; order Lepidoptera; family Noctuidae; genus Agrotis; species Agrotis exclamationis. Next base: position 18,012,278 of record OX465427.1, on the reverse strand, counting down.
TATTTCTTATCCATTTAAACCATTCACCTTTTCTTATAACCACACTACGATATATCCTTTTAAAGCTTCTAAAAAACTTTTATCTTTGACAGCAATAAAGAAAAGGGTTCCACAAATCGAAATGTTCACATTTAATTCAACTGGCAACACTTAGTTGTTTGTCGGCACACTATGTCTGTCTAGTGTGAGGTACTTTCTCTGGAACGAATCGCGTACAGTCAACGTAACTAATTATTATTTAATGTGTCTACGACAATGTGAATGGTGACAAGATTATTGTCTCAGACATTTTGCCTGTCGCCAAGTGCCCGCCTTCTTTGTCCCTAGTAAAATACTAAAACATAGACAATATTTCGTAATGAATTCTGAACACGTCCGGAAATGGAAAGCTTTGAATAGGAACAATGTTAAGGCATTAATCGGTCCTGATTAATCAAAGCCTTCTTCTTTTCCGGTTTTAAATCAAATAGGTACGTTATAAGACTGGTTAAATAATAGTGTTGTAATGGATAAAAATTGTTGGCAATAGACAACTAATTTATACCTACTGTAAACCTACCATAGACAAAACAAATGTGTGTGGCTTGTGTCTGGCACTTTCGCGGATAGCCCGATTACGAGTCAAAATTCAATGAATGATTTAGCAGGGAAAAATGGCTTCTTTTTTTCGGACAAAATGTGCCAAGTAAATGAAAAAATTAGATGAAAATTAGCCAAACTTCTGACAAACCTTTTAGGGATTACTGATTTTTAAATAAAATGTGTATAATATTGTGGCTGGAAAGTCGTAACTTACAATTTAAGAACTCAAACAGTAGGCACATAATGTACCTAATCGAGTTGGCTTATTTATAAACCCGCCATTATCATATTAACTACGAAGTGGTGATGGGTCTATGAATCTTTAGACTTTATATTTTATACACTTTTGTATAAATACTGTGTGTTACAGTTGTTTTCAAGTGTTAATAAATGTGTTTTAAAGTTTCATAAAAAAATACGGAGATAAACTTTCTTAATTCTTTGACATAAGCATATCAAGGTAAGAAGAAAATATTTTTACCTAACAATTTTTAGAACAATAAACATAACCAATTTTTATTCCCTACAAACTATATCTCTTTGAACAAACTCCTAAATGATTATTCTAAATGCACTTTTCCACTTGTATGAAATGTATTCCTGTTTGAACTGTAATTTGACAGTTCTACAAAGATAAAACCTGTGAATTTACTTAGGTACTATACTATAAAATTCTACAAATAAAATCTAAACAAACAAAATAAGTATTACAAACAGTACCAAGATTTTGTATACAAAGGCTTGTTTATCCGTTTGAAAATATGTATACCAAATTCTAATAACATGAGTTTATTCAAATAAGTCTCGCTCGGCTGGCTGCTCGGAAAACATATTCGCGGGAAATCGTTTGAGCCATTCTGATACCGCGTTTCACGTTTGCGAAACGCCCGTTTTGAATTTCGAATTAAATTTGAACTATCGCACGTTTTATGGCTATGTCCTATCCTATGTCTAGTAATGAAGATATGCATTTTGCAGTATTTATTCGGCAAAACATACCCGAAATTCTATCCTATGGGGGTAAATTCTATGGCAGAATTAACGCAATATTATGTTGGATAGTAAACAAACTACATACTTATAGGCCGAAATAAATAGCACTTACTTTGACTTCGCTATCGCTTAGGCACAGAGTCATTTGCTATACGAATCTTGAACAAATTAGAACTAGAACTATACGTGCGTTCAAATGTTTTTGCCATTCCTGTCCTTTTTTTAAACTTATTGTTACATTTTTATAATATAAACAATGGTGGCCCACAGTTTTCGCGGACAGGTTAAAATTATTATTGAAATCACAATTTAGCACCCATAAATATTCGTAATATTTTTTTATCCGTGGTGCTAAGCAGTAAACGTCCTTTTGTGCCTATTGCAGTCGGCCACTGCAACTGAGACTTCATCCATTAGAAACCATTCTAGTTTAAACTCTAAATCTTTTTAACATAGGTCACTTTTTTGTCTTTAACATATATGGTTATTTTACTAAAAGCCTTACACTTTAAACCATTACCCACCTGACTAAAATAGCACAAAGTATCTGAGAGTGTGCAAAGAGTGCCTGCAGCGACTACAATGAGTGACCTCGTTCCCTCTCTTGAATATTCACGGCGAGATGACGAGCTCTAACAGTCTGACACTCTGACACTCTGCCCTTCTAGCCTTCTTCCATCACTCACACATCCGCGTCAAAACAATTGTTTTGTCTATGCCTTTGTCTTTGTTTCTCTTTTAAGCCATCAGACATTAAACATACGTAACTTTACGTGTGCAATCCCCAAAAGGTTTATACAAAGTATGTATAAGTTCACCTTATACATGAGTTATGTTTAAGATATACTTTACTCAGTGGCGGATTTCCTAGTCGCTCTAGGCCCATACCATGTGCCGCCCCTTTCTCAGCAACCATCATTATAGACTTTATTATTAAAAAGGTAATTGTTATCATTAACTGAAAGCTGCTAGTTTAAAATATTTTCCGAGGTTTCAATAATCCCGGAAATTTAAAGAAAACGTTTAAAACGGTTTTAAGTTTTATTTAACATAAGTTAAACTAAACGTACGAACTAATTTGTATGTATGAAATTATTTATACATATTTTAATACGCAATTAACGCAATAGTGATTTAGAAAAAACTTTTTAAAAAAAAATGTAACCGCCTTGAAATACAACCACAAAAAAGGGTAAAATAACCTAAACTTTTCTTTCGGAAGTCGGCTCTGTTTTTTTATCAGATCCACTGAAATCTGTGTGGATTTTTCTTCAAAAGACCATCTCAAACACTAACCTACATGGTCCTCGTATGACTTAACCAATATAATGTATGGTGTTTAAAGGAGACCTCTGATTGTTTCACCTGACGTGTCTTCTCAGAATAGTCAGGTACGAAAACGGACGAGTTTGGCCTCGTCTAGTTATTTTTTTTTGGGACAATCACTATTCCCAAACCACTGCAACTCCTGAATGCCAAAATCAACAGTGGCAACCACCAGAAAAGCGCTGAGACAATGAAGCTTGAGTTGTCCCGGAGAATGAATTTATCTGTCTTGGATTCTGCAAAAAATGAATCAGAAAAGAATAGTGGAGGAGTAGGAAATATACGTTTCCACTTCCCTCCATGTCAAGCAGGAGACAGAAATAACAAGGCCAATAGGCACAAAGGGACAAGTTAGTAAAAAGACGACAAAAGTGTTTTTTACCCTATTTGCATAAATAAATACTATAATATCATTTCAATCGAAGAATCCTTACCCGGACATCATCTAAGGTCCCTTTGAACGCAATAAACTTATTGTCAGACACACAAGTTTCACTCTTTCGTTATAAATAATGCATGTGACAGGGAGTGTGACCATGACCGTACAATCGCCTTCTGCATACTAAAGCTTTGACACAATGGCGGCCATTTCTCCAACGGATTTCCCGTGAACTTTTATTTTTTATGTTAACCTTGATAATGGCTTGGGAAGCGGTGATTAAACTAACCTCTACTAATACTGGGTGTAAGGAACAGCCCTCCGCAAACTTTCAGGGTTTGCTCAGTAGACGATGCTCAGTAGACGACACTGAACAATCTTCTACGTTTTGTGGAAGATTGTTCAGTTTCGACTACTGAGCAAGCCCTGAAAGTTTGCGGAGGACTGTCCTTTACACCCAGTATAAAAACCTGAAAAGATTATATGTTTAGTTGGCTATTGAAAAAAAAAATGTTTGCAGTGGATGGTCCATTTATAGAGGAAGGTTAAAGGCTATATAACATCACGCTATGACTAATAGGAACAGAGCAGCGGGTGAAAATATGGAGAAAAGCTAGTGTCATTTATAAAATTAGAAGTGATCGAATTCGTTGTTCCTTTACCCTGAAACATTACGTTAAACAATTCATATATTTTCTCTCCTCATCTACCATTCTTTTCTGATTAATTTCGTTGCAGGCTCCAAGACAGTTTAACTCATTCTTCGGCCCACGTCAAGCTTTATTGTCTCGGCACTTTTTCTGGTGGTTGCCACTACTGATTCTGGCTTTCAGGAGTTGCAGTGGTTTGGGAATAGTGCGGTGGGATTTACCTCAAAATAAAAGCCCCATAACTTTCCCACTCCTTGGAAACAGACATTTATAATTATTTGTTCCTGTATCTATTAAGACTAGACTCTTAAGTTAAACCTTGACAGCACCTATCTAGTAGGGTAAGCTGCAGAGAAAAAGGGGTTCCCCCTTTGGTAGTGACCGAGGTTGCCAGGTTCAGACTTTTTATTTCCGGCACGATTCGAGGGTTACGGATTCGGTCATTAGGAAAACATACGAAAATTGGTGATTATTTTTGTAAATCGCTTTATTTGTAATGTTTTGAAAAAAACATAAGTATAGGTTAAAATGCAATATTAAACAACATTGAAGTACAGACAGAGAACCGAACGCACTAGGTATTCGAAATCCGGGACAATAAACTGTATTTTTTTGACGCGAGACAAGCCACGCAATACCGGGACAATCCCGAATTTCCCAGCCATGCATCTGGCAACCCTGGTAGTGACATCATTATCAAAGGGTTCCTTCTCCCTGCAGCTGACTGTACATATATAATTTCAGTAGATACAAACAACCAATTGATTGAACTAAAGCACATACTACAGCGGCCGTAACTATTCTATCGAATAACGAACAAAGCTCGCCTCTACACTGAAATTATCATCCGAAATTCTGAGTACCTTTTGTTATTTTGTACTCGCAGACTATAAAAGTCTACAGTACAATTTCATAGCCATTTTTGTATTGAAAATTGTGAAATAGGTTTGCAATTTTTGAATATTGGTCTGCGGTTTGGTTTGAGTATGTTTTTTGTGATACTTATACAGTCTGTTAGTTTATACGAGTCCCGTTTACAAACTCATAACAGAGTATTCAAAAATAATCCTATTATAAAAATAAACAAGAAAGAAAGTGGTATAAAACAGATCATCGTGTCAACGGCAACTTAGCAATGTTAACTTAATGATTCACTTCGTGAATGAATATTAGAAGAATGCCAATGACATTGCGTAGTGAATCATTAGGAATTAGCGTTTAGAAACTCAGAGAGAAATCCAAAAAAAAATCGTAACATATCTCGCAACGTGTATCCATCCTAGCGATTCAATCTTAGCGAACGTTATTCGCTATTATAAGGTCGCCGGAAGACGCTGGATGCAGGTCGCTTCCAACCGGTATATGTGGAGATCTAAAGGGGAGGCCTATGTTCAGCAGTGGACGTCCTATGGCTGAGATGATGATGATGATGATGAACGTTATCCGCACGGGTTAATGACACAATAATATGGAATGATCAAAGATTGATTACCTACGTTAATATTTATAACTTTACGTGATTATTCTTAGTTTTAATTAATTACGTCAAAAATTACGGTCACGTTTTTGTTTTAAACTCATATTTAGGACGAAAGTCGAATACTGAATGTCCCCCTTTAATACGTCTCTCATTTGGTCTAACATACTGTTACTGACCATCTGTTTTTATATTTGTTGGCAGTTTTCCACACAATGGCGTCCTCGAGAAAGCCCAGCATGGCATCTGCGTAAGTTGGAAAGAACTTCATTAAATAATTCATCAAGACATCATATCAACGCAGTTTTTAGCATTATATTGCGTAGCATGTGATAACGCCTTTAATAAAGCCAAAGCAATGACCGGAGGTACACCTTTAAACCAACAATTATTTTTTTGCGTGGTAAAATCATCAAATGAGTCCTCCCACCCAGGGTAGGGCGGTAGGGACTGTCAGACTCGTACTGACTAAAATCCACGGGGTCCTTCACTAGCCCTTTACGTTCCAGGGTCACGGTAATATTAGTCCCGCGACCCCGGCAGGCTTTGGCTCTCTATAGAGGGGCCCCGTCATAATGCTGACACTCCTCCCACTGCTACTAATCCTGCACCGTATGCTGCTCCGTGTCCTCCGGGCAATCCTCGCAGTAGTGACACCCAGACGTTTCCTCCTTTCTCCTCAGACACAGGTACCTCCCGAAACATCCATGTCCGGTGAGGACCTGCGTCAGGCGGAAGGTCAGGACGCCGTGACGCCTATCCAGCCACTCCTCAAAGAGGGGTCTAACCACCGCGATTGCGGCGTGACCGACTTTTAAAACCAACATGGCAAAAATTCAGACTTCTAGGGTCGCGGGACTCACGAGCTACCGTGACCATGGAAAGTAAAGAGCTATTGAAGTCAAAGTGAATTTTAGTCAGTACAAGTCTGACAGTCCCTCCCGCCCTGCCTTGTGTGTGGCAGGACTCATTTGATGATATAACAACGCTAAAAAAAACAGATGCTACTGAATCTGGGGTCACAGGAGCGGCTTTAAAAGGCACCATGTCCCTGGAAGGAATAGGGCAACCGAAGAAACAGAGTGTTATTGAACAATTCCTGATAACATTTTGGCCGACCGGGAAATTGAACCCGGACCCTCTATTAGTATTCATCAGCAGCACTCGCGACTACAAGGCCATCAAAGTCGAATGAATCTTAAAATATAATACTGCACTAACTAATGAGAGCAAGAACGCCAAAACTAAGTAAAACATAACACCCAAGAATATCAAACACAGATTGTGAATAAGTATTCCTCAAAGTTTCACTTCCGTAAGACCGGCTTACGGAAACTTGGGGCGTCTCCGCCGAAATGGGACACACTTGTACCTATTTACTTTGTCCCAATTGCAGTGTAACCGTTACTAAGTACACTGACATAATTATTTTGTACGTAATATCTACTTACATATTTACTGATATCTATACCAATTTCTCGTTGCCAGGCGTCCGGATAAAGCCGGACACAGTCAGGCTTTTTATTTGCATGTCCGGCCAAATTAGACCGTGTCCGACCTGTCCGGCTTTTGTTGATCTTTGGCTTGTTTAATTGAACCGAACCGATGCTTTCATTTAAAAAAATTGGTGGTGTTTTACTAGGACTAAAAATGCAAGGGGTCCGGTCTTTTTACCCAAATGTCCGACTTAAGTGACTGGTCTTTACGGCGTTTTGGTTTTAAGACCTTGCAACATTACCAATATTAAAAATACGAAAGTAAATCTGTCTCTATGTCGGCTACTTTTTCGAGACAGCCGAACTGTCGCGAAACAGTCCAAATGGGAAACCGTGACCCTGGAACATAAAAGGCTATTGAAGAAACACGTCGGATTTTAGTCAGTACAAAGACAGTCACTTCCGCTCCACTTTGGGCGGGAGGACTCATTTGTAGATTTACCTCCAAAAAAAAAGTAACATCTGAATGGATCGACTTTCAACCTAATAATACTTTGGTGTGGGATAATTAAGGGACTCGACACCGGTGAAGACGCGGGCAAAAGCTAGTTCTTTATAACTGTGTATGGTCTTATAGATCCCTGTTTTTTTGTCTTTACCAACGTAAAGGTTTAGGTTAGGCAAAGAGGTTAATCGTAACGATTCCTGTAACTTGATGGGTGGTCATAAGTTTACAGCGATCTTTCAGCAATATGACAGATAAGCGAACATCACAATGGGAAGAACTTATGAGGAAGTTCTCCGAAGCACACAAGGAACAATTCAAGTACGTACCCAAGTTTCATTATCATTATTTTAGCCAGTGGTAGGCTCAGTGACATTGGCCCCGACTTACGAGTTTTGGTGGTGGTGGTGGTATCGAACCCAGCCAGGCGCATTTACATACTCTGTGTAATTTATTCCATCACTACTGCTCTCAAAACGGTGAACGAAAACATCGTGAGGAAACCGGCATGTCCTAGAATCAACAAATCAAATCAACTAGTCCTTTGCTTCTCATATCCAACGGATACCCGCGGGCTCCAACTCATCAATGATTATGGTCTAATTCATAAGAGCTTTTCTATAAATATAATGAGCATCCAAATGAGTAGATCAATGGACAAACTTGGAAAGATAGCCATCTTTCCAAGTTGAATTTTGAGCCCAAAAGGGTGCATCTTTAAGGCCTATTCAAACCTAACCGGTATTTGCTGCCGCTGTAAGTATTTATGTATTTAGTATCAAGTTCCGAGGGTAAAGCGACCTAGGGTGGTATTGGCTGCCGCTGTCGGAAGAAGCGCACACCGCGGTTGTTTCGTCGCAGCAGAAATCCGCTTTGCACACCAAATTAGTAATGTTACTGCAAACCCACTCGGTTTTTCCTACCGCAGATGAAAACGAATACCGCTTCAGTTTGAATAGACCTTTATGGGGTCTACGAATTAACGTGGACTGCAAAAAGTGGAGTTAATGAGTTTTCTAACAATTTCTCCCTAGAGCAAACGAACTGGACATACCTCGAGCTGAACGTTCCGTCAAGTTCTTCCCAACGGGCTCCAAGTATGAAGGCTCATGGGATGTGTTGGGAATGAGCGGCTATGGAGTCTACACATTTCCCAGTGGTATGATATGATTTTGTGTACAGTGGGTAGGTAAAGTTAGCTAATTTAGAAAACTTTGGCTTAGGCATTACTGTTGCCTAAGCAACAGACAGCATTGTGCAATTGTGCATCCATCATAATTATTATGTGATGCACAATCTCTTTTATTAAAAAAAGAGATTGTGTTAAGATGCGATTCTACTGGTATGCGGCATTCTGCAGCACATTTGTACGCGAACATACAACACACATGCCAGTGGACACAGAGGCTAAACGCGATACCAAAGTAGTACGTGCACTCCAGAAGTGCGCAAACAATTGTGCCACACATTTTGTCTTTCCTTATTTAAACTGTACTACAGAAGCACACTATTTCGGTGGAATCGTACCCATTATGTTTTACATGCATGCACTGAATAGATGATAGATAGATCTATGGAAATACCCTCGAATTTGTTTTTGTCATAAATGGTACTAATAGGACTGTTTTACACTAAAATAAAACAGTCATTATGTGCCGAAAGAAAGACACAGCGTTAGAATGAAGAAGCAGTCTATGATTCTGGTTTCTAGGAGCATAGATATTGTAAAACATACCTGATTCTCTTTGGATTTACGTTGTTACCTCTCATTTCCGGCAGGGGTCGCCATCTCCGGTTCCGGCGGCCGACCGCTTAGGTTTCATAGTGTCTTCATACCAGCAAGGGCCTTGAGCTAACGCTGTGTCTTTCTTTCGGCACATAATGACTGTTTTATTTTAGTGTAAAACAGTCCTATTATATGCCTACCAGAAAGACACAGCGTTAGAATGAAGACTTGTTTGATATCTGCTGGTGAAGGTAACATAATAAACGCTATGTGAAATAAATAAATGTGTTAAAGAATGAAAGAAATTCATTTCAGATTAAACATTTATTATCAAATACCGTAATCAGTAAAGTAATAATACTGATAATAATTATAATTATTTAAAATTAAAATGAACAATTTGTTAGGTACTTCAAATTAAACAATCAACTTTGGCACATAAACTTAACAATTCTAATTAAAACTTGAGAAATTTAATCTTAATAAATCTTCCTCTTCATTATTTGTATTTTTAATAATTTCTCTACAGTAAAACTTTCTGAAAGTCTTATCACTCTTCCAGTTTCCTCTAGCCAATATATCATCCACAGGAACATTCTCCCACCAGCCTTTGGATGCTACAGCTGCTCTGACGCTTCCAGGAGTAGCTTTTAAATTTAAATCTTAAAATATAGACTTAATCCAACCTGCTATGATAGTTCTTGTAGCTGGTTTTATTTGGCCTTTTAAAGAGACAAATAGACTTGTAACATTACTATTAAGTCGTCTATCCTGTGAAATCTGAATTAATTGTGAAATATGTCTCAAGGGACATATATTTGCATCTGGGTGTTTTGATAAAGACCAGCCAGATTGTCTATATTTGCTCGAGTCTGTTTTTGATCCAAATGTAGGCCATAATATAATTTTTTCTTCTTCTTCTATGAAGTTGTTTTGAGAAATATCCAACAAGGTAAGGTCATGTATTCTTCTGCCTGATGCTAACAGTAAAATAATTGCAGTTCTTCTTGAGATGTCAAAAAGTGAATTTGTGCTTGGAACTGTTTTCAACCAATTGAAAATTAATTTTGTGTCCCATATAGGGGATTTTGTAGGTGGAGGTTTTGCTAATGCTATGGCTTTTAAAACTTGTTGAACAAAGAAATTTTTTGATAGATTATCTGCATTTGCAGCACAAAAGGTAGAAATAGCTGATTTATGTAATAAAATTGTGTTCACTGAAAAATTTCTTTTTAAATGCAGATCTGCTAAAAATCTTGCAACGTCTTTGCCATCTGGATTACTTTTATTAATATTATTTGTGGCACAAAAAGATAGCCATCTTTTTATAGGGGCTTTGTAAGTATTTAGAGTGCTTTTGCGCCAACTATTACTTATTAATTCAATTTCCTCCCTACTCCAGTTTGCTACTTGATCTGACCACCCCCAATTTTCCAAGCCTGGAGGGACAACTTGTCCACTTGTGGGGGACAGAGCCCCGTCGATCGATCTATCAGATTCTTCCGCAGATCTGTTATCGATATTGGGTCTGACAGGGCCCTGGCTTGTAGATCGGTTTGCCAAAAGCACTGATCCCACTGTGGTGCTATTACTATGTATGTCCCTATGGCTCTGTTTAAATGATGGAGCACCCGAGGGATCAAGTTGGGTGGAGGGAACACCCAGCCCAACTGAAAGTCCCAATCTCGACTGAAGGCGTCGCAAAAAATTGCTGACCCATCTGTCGAGTCCCAAGTTACGTATTGGGGGACCACTGCTGTTTCTTTTGAAGCGAACAGGTCTACGTCTGGGACGCCCCATTTTTGGAATATTATATTCTTGGCTTGGGGTTGTAGTTGCCATTCGGGGACCGGTTTTCCTCTTGAGAGGCGGTCTGCAATCCCGTTTAACCTCCCCGGGAGGTATGATGCCGACAGCGTTATGTTGAGCTGCTCGGTTAGGTGAAGGAGTTTGCTTGTTAGGCCCAACAGAGCTAAGGACCGGGTTCCCCCCTCGTTCCTTAAGTAGGCTATGAGGGTTCGATTGTCCGATTGCACTAGAACATGTGCGTCCTTCATGTGTGCACCTTGTCTTACTAAGGCTGCATACACGGCAAACATTTCCTTCACATTGGAATGCCACTTTTGCTGGCGGCGATTCCATTTGCCCGACAACATGGTGTTGTTCAGGTGTGCTCCCCAGCCCGCGTCCGCCGCGTCTGTGGTGAGAAAGTGGGTAATCTTGGGGGTGTGCAGTGGTCTTGCACTTTTCCCTACGTTTCTTACCCACCATTGTAACTCTTGAGTCACTAGAGGTGGTAACTCCCTCTTTTGCCTTGGTCTGGCTCCTCTGAACGATTTTAGAAAAATCTGAGTACGGCGACAATGGAGACGACCGTTTGGGGTTGCTAAATTTGCAAAATTTAACATACCCAGCAATTTTTGCAGCACTCGGAGACACGACTCTTTCTTTTGTAATAAACTTGTTGATAGTTCTAGGATTTTTTCTACTTTTTTTACAGGAAGTGAAATTAGTTTTGTTTTTGTATTCCATATTATGCCTAAATATTCTATTTCTTGAGTTGGGGTGAGAAGTGATTTCTGAAAGTTTACATGCCAACCCAACTTTTCCAGAGTCTGTATGGTTATTTTGGTGTGTTCTACGAGTTGTGTCTGATTTTGACTGGCTATAAGAAAATCGTCCAGATAGACTACTATTCTTATGCCTTGTTTCCGAAGGATTTCCGCAATCCAATTGGTCACTGAGGCGAAGGAGTGAGGAGCTGATGAGAGACCGAAAGGTAAGGCCGTTAATTGTAATATTTCGCCTCCATATATTATGCGCAGAAAACGCCTGTGAGTTTCCTTTATGTTCAGGTGAAAATATGCCTGATGGAGGTCTATTTTTGTCATCCAGTCCCTGTCCTGTAGGAACTGAATTACATCCTGTCGGGAAATTAATTGGAAATGTCGAGTCGAGACATGTAGATTTAGGCTCTTTAAATTGAAAATAGGGCGTATTCCCCCATCTGGTTTTCTGACTAAAAACATTTTGGAGTGAAAGCCGGGTGTTATGTTTTTTGGTTTTTCTAAAATGTTTGCATCTTTTAACTGTTGTATGATTTCTGTCATCTTCTTGGATGGCTTTGTTGCAAACTTGTTTAATATTCTTTTGTAAGGGTAATGTAAAGGAGGTTTTGTTGAAAATGGTATGCGACTCTCCGCTATTATTTTTAGAATATATTGACTGGCCCCCAATTGTTCCCATGCCTGAACATGTGATTTTAGGCAACCCCCTTTGAATATCCTGCTTTGATTGTCATTTATCTTTAACGTTGGAGGTATCTTGGGTGCCTGTACGACGAAAGGAATGCTTTTTATAATTTTTGGATTTTTTGTCCGAGTTAAACTTAGTTTTCTTATTGAAATTAGTTTTATACGATGGCTTGAAACTTTTATTGTTAACCTGAATACTATTATTGACCTTCTTTTTATCTTTTAAATAACTTGGCATGTTAAGCCATACCTGCGAGCCTCCTAAAGAATCTACCAGTGGAATGAGCGCTTCTCTGTTAAAGAGATACTCAGCGCTAGGTGGAATATTTTGTAAAGCTAATTTAAGATTAACATTATTAACTTCTTTCAGAATGCGGTCACGTCTAACCTCAATACATTCAGCTCGCTTGCCACATATGACTTGCATACAAGTTTCCATATTTTTATATGACGGGGACGCTGGACCAAATTTTTCAGATAATTTATCATAGACAGTGCTTGCATTGAGCTCTGTGTCAGAACTAGCAGCCCAATTTACAACCTCCTGCAAACCATTTTTTAAAAGTTGCCTATTTTCCAAAACAGCATTTGACAATCCCGCTAACAATTGCTCCGTACTAGCTAAATAATCTGGTCCTTTATTAAGGTGACATAATTCCTCATTCAATTTTAGGCCTGTAAAACCTGGTGTTGCCATAAGAGTCTGCAAGTCCTTTTTATACCGAATGCCCTTCCAGGCCTGTGAGTTAAATTGTTGAAGACTATTTAACTCTGCTAGTTTAACGGGATCAGCAACAGGTACAATCTTAGATTCGTCATAACTTATTTTCAACTCCCCCAAACACATATTATTATTATTAGTTGCTTTATTTAAAACTTGTGGTTTGTTTAGAAACTGATTATTAATCGTATTCTTAGAATTCACGGAATTAAAATGGCTGCCGACATTTTCTTTATTATTGTTAAAACTCGTATTAATAGCAGTGAAAATCTGCGGCATTTGAGCTACACAGTCTGATAAATATGTAACTTGATTAATTAGAGTGTCCATGCGAGGATCCGAACAAGTTTCGACTTGTTTGAACCTGCGCCGCTTAGACCTTTTATTAGGTGGCGGCGAAGCAAAACCTTCTTCATCTTCCGAAGACGAGGAACTGCTTTGCGATGAGCTTGAGCTCACAGCTCTTCGCTCTCCATCCGGAGCAGCGACTTGAGCTACAGGTTCAGGGACGGAATCCTCAGTGTTCATAATGGTAGGTAGGTACTTACCGACTCGCCGTCAAAGACACAACACTGAACACTGTATATACACTGAATACGTGTTTATTATTAGTATAAAATCACTCTAACACTATTTTCAGACCGAAAACAATGAATTATTAGTATCCAATAAGATTTTTGTCAGTTTTTTTGAACTTTGAAAAAACTTTTGCTCCTAACACGACAAAAATCATAAACGCTATGAAACCTAAGCGGTCGGCCGCCGGAACCGGAGATGGCGACCCCTGCCGGAAATGAGAGGTAACAACGTAAATCCAAAGAGAATCAGGTATGTTTTACAATATCTATGCTCCTAGAAACCAGAATCATAGACTGCTTCTTCATTCTAACGCTGTGTCTTTCTGGTAGGCATATAATGGTAGATTACAGACGTCACTAATTTTAAAGTTTATAAAAATCGTTGCTCTACACTGGAATTTTTTCCTGTATCGTGGGTGCATTTACAAACATTTAAACTCAAATACAGAAACACCCATCCAGAAAAACACACAGGCGATACAAAGAATTGATCTCAGTGGGGAACAAACCCACGACTTTCAGCCACCGGCCAAACCAACTAACAGAATTAAATTTGACTGGCCTGTTGGTCTAGTGGTTAGTGACCCTGACTGCTATGCCGGAGGTCGTGGGTTCGATTCCCACCCAGGACAAATGTTTGTGTGATGAGCACGATCATTTGTTCTGTGTCTGGGTGTAATTTATCTATAATATGTATGTATTTAGAAATATATAAGTATGTTTATCAGTTGTCTAGTACCCATAACACAAGCTCTGCTTAGCTTGGGACTGTGCTTGGGACTAGATGGCGTTGTGTGATAGTTGTGGAATATTATTATTATTATTTCATTTTATTTTGGTTTCTAGGAGTAGTTTACGAAGGTAACTTTGAAGACGGCATGTTCCACGGAAGAGGTCAGCTTCGCTACGAGAACGGCATTATCGTGCGCGGCAAGTTCGTAAAAGGCATATTGACTGAGAGGACGCTCCAAGGTGAAAACACGGAGTTCAGTGAAAACGAATGGATGTACTGCAAGATGCCTGATAGAAGGTATGATAGCAGTTTCTTCTTGAGAAATAAGAGGTAGAACGTTTCACTAGATAGTAATTTGAACTTTATTTATAGTTGCATAAAGTTTCTAGTTATGTCATCAACGGTTTATATCCTAGCGAATGATGAAAATTAAATCTTGGAAGTCGTCCTTTTGAAGAGTTTGTCCTACTGTTCTTATGTTCACATAGTATACGAGATAGTTGCTTAAGTCTGTATGAACACACATATCTTCAAAACAACTGTACCAAATTGATTTTCATTATTGTCAGGAGAAGGTTTGTATGAATGAAAATTTTCGCAATAAATACTTCAAGTAAGTAGGTACGCTGTAATAAAATGAAGAAATCCTGTAATAAGGCTAGCCTATGACGGAACCGATTTTTTTATGTTAAATAGTTTAGAATAGCTCAGTCACTAATAAAACAAATTAATTTTATAACCCAGATCCTTAATTAACCTTTGTTATAAAGTCGTTAATTTAATATGTTTAAATTTCGTAGAAAATTGAAATAAAAATTTTCATTTGCGTCCCAACTTTTATCGAAGCAAATTAAGAAGTTTTTAGGTTAAATCAAATTCTAATTTAGTTTAAAGTGAAAGCGTAAGTAATTATTTGAATATAAGTGTTTATTGTTCATAGCAGATTAAATAAGTTCTCAAAGTTGATGAACTACTACAAAATTCAAAACAATTAATAGCAGTTCAAATGAAAAGTAATTATTTAGAAACGTTCATAAAGTGCTAGCTTTTGGTAGTGGTTTCGGTCGAATGAAGATCGTAAATGAACCCCTGGAAATTTCTTATTGGAATGTTAAATATCCTATCCCTGGAGAGCTCCGCAATTTTTTGCGAAAGTGCTTGAGGCACGCTGAAGACAGGGAGGCAGGCTGAGAGAAACTAGCTTTGAACGAAGCCAGACGTATTTAAAGATGCGATTTTTTTTGGTCCCAAAAGAACTTTTTAGGCATTCCGAAATCTTTATACGGTTGTAATTTAATATTTCAACAGTGGAAAAATCAATAAGCCAGATCAATTAGTTGGGATTTACACCACGCCTGGCAAAAATAAATAATGTAAAAAAATCAATTTCCTACCATTATCTTCATGGCAACTGGTGGCACTCGAGTGTTAGACTAGTAAACAATACAGTAGGTTGTAGGCGCTACGCGTAGCGCCTGAGTGAAATAGTTGTCGTGGGCGTCTTGTTCCTTGCACGTTTCAAAGAGCTGTCAGCAGTTTGACATGGCCCTCATAGAGGGCCAAAGCCTGCCGGGGTCGCTGGACTGACTTATCAGGAAACCGTGAACCTGGAACGTAAACGGAAAGAGAAGAGAAACACCATGGAGTTTAGTCATTACGAGTCTAACAGTTCCTGGACTGATTTTCTGATTTTATCGCGCAAAAAAATACCTCTTTGTTTTACCTGGTGTAGGCCTACTGGCTGTCGGTAAGATCGCATAGCCACCACAGCCACAGGTTACAGATGCGGTGCCGTTGCCCGGGGCAAACCACTAGGAGGTGAACAAATTATTACAATAAAAAACATTTATCGCAGATTTGAAATTGAATACGAAACGGGTCTGAAGGCTGCCGGCAATGCGAACCTGACAGCTGTTCTGCCGACCAGGGAGATACCTCCCGGTCACTATGATACAGGAGATGGCTTCTACGATCCGAAGACGAAAGTCATCTATAGGTATGATGACATGAGTGCGATTATGAGGTAAGTTTCTGCAGTAAGTCTGGTTTAACAGGCCGAATTTTGATACATTTTACCACAATCATTCGGGACCATTAGCGTTATATTTGTCCCTTATGAACCTATGTATGGATCAGGATTACTTTTTTCTTACCACGAGCATCCTCACTTTTCAATAAAATATACTGTGATACACTATGTTTTGCAAAAACGTCTAATGCGTCAATGACTTCACCTTCGAAGCAGTCATCTTCTGCGAAACAGTAATGCGAATGAAGAGATGGAACATGAGAGGTAGAGGCAATCCTCCTCCTCAGTGCTCTGCCGCCTGGAGTCGGTCGTAGCTCACTGTTCGATGAAGACCACGCCCAGATCAAAGGCACGTTGTGTTCCACGTGTGTCTCAAAGAGCTGTCAGGATTACTTACGGGCACGATAAAGGCCAATGTATGCCACAGTTACGGGATTTTTCAAAAGAGTTAACGTGACCTTAGCACGCAAAAGACAATTTAAAGAACAATGTGGGTTTTAGTCAGTAAGAGTTTAAAACTCCCTTCCCCTACACCCGGAGTTGGAGATGTCATGATAGCTACCCAACCCCTAAAAAGAACTTCATCTTCCTAAACATACCCGGAAAGCGAACTTCGCCTGCCTGTATACATGTGACACCCACGATCCACAAAGTACACCCGTTAAGAATACTATAACCAAAATTAAAAGTTTTATAATGATCTAAAGAAAAACAAAGCAATAACTTAAGCTCAGTTAGAACATTGCAAAAATACTAAACCCTACTCTAACCTGAGAGCAACGACCAGGTTATTGCTTGTCGTAACCACAATTCAGTTGAACCACTAATCATATTGACGTCTGAGCAAATTGCAGAACAATCAAGTCCCAATTATTCATATCGTACTCCATAGACGAGACACGACTGTATAGCTGGACCGTGGTGACGTCATCATCAATCGTGACTATTTCTTTTCACAATCACGGAATAGATGTAGGAACAAGTTTCCTTGACCTCCTGTTAAATACAGGGTGTTTAGTTACAGCAATAGTGCAGTGTATTAGGGTGGGTTCATATCTGACGGAACATCCGTCGCGGATCATCGGTCGCGAAACGCCAGAGCAGACGGTCAATTATTGTTTTGAAAAACAATTGACCGTTCACACTCAAAAAACCGATGATCCGTTAGTGCGTCAAAGAACATTCGATGATCCGCTCGACGGATGTTCCGTCAGATATGAACGTACCCTTAATCATATAAACTATGATGACCTTTGGGACAGACGTGTTCTCGAGTAGAGACCTCGAATTGCCAAACGTAGGATGGGACTCCTCAAGCTAGGTGGATAGTAGATTTTTTTTCAAAAATGGGGTTAGTGATTGATACCTAGAAAAATTTTGGACGGTGGTAAAAAAGTCATACTGTATAATAGGCTGATGATAATGTATAGTGCAGTGTGGAAACTCGGTGACAGTTAAAGCAAAGTGATTATAGGAGTCATATTAGGTAAAGAAAAAACGTAAAGTACATTTTGAGTTCCTTCACAACCTTCTTCGTTCAATCAGAAATCAATAAACTTTTTTGTAATAATCAGCCCGTTTCATTTTTATAATTGTTATTAATTTAAATTCATTAGCAGCTAAGAATTTTGTCTATTAGCTATTTTTAACCGACTTCAAAAAAAGGAGGAGGTTCTCAATTCATCGGAATCTTTTTTTTTTTTTTTTATGTATGTTCCCCGATTTCTCGAAGACGCCTGGACCGATTTGGAAAATTTTTCTTTTGTTTGAAAGGGTATACTTTCCAATTGGTCCCATGATCATCAGGTCAGGATCTGATGATGGAATCCCAGGGAAATCGAGGGCAACCTTCAAATTTTATAGCCACATAGTACCATTTTCATATATTTTCTAAAGCTGTTCAAGTATTTGCATCTGATAATCATCATCTCAGGTGGATGAGCTGATGATGGAAGGTACAACTCCTCAACGGCTTGGAGTAGGCATCGACTGATTTAGTTTGTGTTCGCATATCTCTGGAACTACAAGTCCGATTTAAGTAATTATTTTTTTGTTGTACTAAGTATTGTTCAACTTACGGAATACTGCAAGTTTCATCAAAATCGGTTCAGTAGTTTTTGAGATAGGGAATTTTATTAGCTTATTGTGCACTTGAGAGAGAATGATTTATTTGACAAGAATTTGAGTTGAATATTTAAACTAAAAAGAGTAAAATAAAAAACTTTTTCAAAAAAAATGTAACCGCCTTCAAAAACAACCACAAAAAAGGGTAAAATAACCTACAAAATAACTTTTCTTTCAGAAGTCGGTGGCAAAAAACAATGAAATGAAAAAAAACAAAGGCACCGACTTCTGAAAGAAAAGTTATTTTGTAGGTTATTTTACCCTTTTTTGTGGTTGTTTTTGAAGGCGGTTACATTTTTTTTGAAAAAGTTTTTTTAGAAAAATGAAAGCAACCTGTATATTCTTTACTTAGCCTTCCGAAACCTTATCCAATATTTCTATGAAAAGATCCATACGCTTAGATGCACATTTGAATTGCAAAACAAATTGTATTGGAAACCGAGAAAACAAAATCCTTTTGGAAGATAGGAAATAGAAAAGGATAAGCCTGTCTAGAACGACTGTCTGCACCAAGTTTCAGAACTCACTAGAATATTGAACGTCTTAGCATTTTAAAATACAAATACCTTGTCTGCGCCATACTTACCAGTATAGTACTTACCTAGACCCGCACATGTACGGTGGTTCATTTTTGACATTATTATAATTATACGAAGGGCTGATTTTTCAATAGTCAGATAACTTTTATCTGAGGAATAAAAATAGCGGTTTGACATATATTCTATAGATAAGCTGTCAAACCGCCATTTTTATTCTTCAGATAAAAGTTATCTGACTATTGAAAAATCAGCCCTAAGTATTATAATTTAGGGTGCTAAGACAGGAAACCTCCACGTGCGCCCGTGGACTGGAGTTCCCTCTCGGATACGTCCGGGGGGAAGACCAGTTTTTCGAGCCGGTGCACCCTGGGATGCGGGCAAAAACTCTTCCCTAGGCACTGTGCCTAAGGGGTCTCTTTGCCCGTATGCCAATAGCCTGTCGGGTGGACGCTCCAACGCGTGTCCCTCTGAATAGCAGAGGGCACAGCGGCGGAGCGGGCTTGCGGACGGTGAGTAATGGGTATGCTCGCCGTCCGACCAAGGACCAAGCCCGGGTCGGTGGCGCGTCGTGTTTCACGCGTCACCGACGGGGCCCTTTATGGAGCCAAATGCCTGCTGGGGTCGCGGATTTTTCTTAATCCAGGATACCGTGGCCCCGGAACGTGAAGGGCATCTGAAAGAACACGGGTGGATTTTAGTCAATAAAAGTCTGACAGTCCCTTCCACCCCACCCAGGGCGGGAGGACTCATTTGATGATTTTGCCACCCACAAAAAAAAAAGTATTATAATTTTGGTCTATGGTTGCGTCGAGAAAGCGGCAATTCGTTAAAACAATGTCAAGAATCAAGATTAAAATTTTGTGAAACACTGAGGTTTTTCACAATAAAAATTTCATTATGTCCTATGCTAGTTGGAACAACTGTGAGAAAAAAACCAGTAGTTCCATATACATAATGCAATTAGAGAATGCTATTGGGATACAGGCTCGAGTAGACGTACCTCACTCAAAACAATGCAATTTAAAGTTCTTGAATGTAATTGTCATTCAATTGAAGTGAGTCAGTTGAAGTTCGGTATTTATTATTCTGTGTTGGTTCCATGTTTCGTGAATCACCAAAAAGAAATCGCTTATTGTGTTATTGCCAGACTATGTTATTATTGTGTTTATCCAAACAATAGCTAATTATGAGTTAATTGTATATGGTATATAATATGGACTATGAAGAATATTAGAAAATATTGGAAACAGGTTGATCAGAACTCAAAACAGTTGATGCCATACAATACAAATCACAATAGCTAAAAATTACGACGGTTAATTTATCCATGTTATCAACATAAGCCCAAATACAATCAATAAACTGTACTCATAAAGAATGTTTCACAAAATCATATATCGCACAGGCTCTACAATATACAACGTCGAAACGTACCTCAATGGTGTATTAATTAACTCGTTGATTGACCCCTGACTTCTACTCCTGCGAATTATTCACGCTTTCAGAAAAAGTAAAAAAACTTAAAAAAAAAAATTTAACCGCCTTCAAAAACAACCACAAAAAAAGGGTAAAATAACCTACAAAATAACTTTTCTTTCGGAAGTAGGTGGCTTTGTTTTTTTTATTTCGTTGTCTTTTATGCCACCGACTTCCGAAAGAAAAGTTATTTTGTAGGTTATTTTACCCTTTTTTTGTGGTTGTTTTTGAAGGCGGTTAATTTTTTTTTTTTAAGTTTTTTATTTTACTCTTTTTAGTTTAAATATTCAATCCAAATTCTTGTCAAATACATCATTTCTTACATGTGCACTAGAATTTGGTAATCCTTAGCACTGGTATTAACATCGCTCATGTATACAATAAGCTAATAAAATTCCGTATCAAAAACTGCTGAACCGATTTTGATGAAACTTGCAGTGTTCCCTAAAGTGAACTATTCCTCGTACAACAAAAAAAGAATTTTGAAAATCGGTCCACAATTGGCGGAGTAATCGCGTAACAAACACTCAAAAAAGTAAAAATCATCACATCATCCATCAATAAAAATGCTCACAAAATAAAAGCACTGAACCAAATTGGATGAAATTTTTATGGGACCAAACTGCAAGTATACTGCATCGAACGAAAAAAGAATTACACTAATCGGACCAGAAACCTCGGATTAACGGTGTACATACATAAAAAAAAAACATACCGACCGAATTGAGAACCTCCTCCTTTTTTTGAAGTCGGTTAAAAATCGGCTCTCAATCATGTAGCACTTTATGTTTTCCTTAATATTTATGTTAGCAGCATTATACAAAACTTTTTTAGTTTTAGTTTTGTAGGTACTTTCATGGAAGGCATAATACAGGCTTGTGATACATAATAAGTTTTAGGTTTATATAGGTATAGCAATAAAGATACGAATTGGCAACCAGCCGAGGCAATTCCATTGTGTGAATCACAATAACGCTTGATTTAGGGAGTCTACTAGTACCCATCACAGTACATGTTTAGTTACCTTTATGTCTGAGTGCTCCACATTTATTATCGTCACAATCTCCGTTATTTTTCCACAAACTAGCGTAAATATCGTGACAAAAACAACCATTTATCCCAAAACCTCACTTTTACTTCAGATTGCTCGATTTCGATCAATTACTCTAAAAGCTGGCAAAGAAAAACGTTACAAATACACGTTGCTTTTATTCCCACATCACAACAGACAAGGAGAAAAATACATAAAACGAACCATTTTGCTTAGACGTAGAAATATTTATGCAGCTTATGCCGTTATTGCTCGCCCTTTGTTTAGCCTTTCTTCCGAAGTAATTCTTCGTATAAACAACAGTGGGAAACGGAAACATTTTTTGTGGTTCTTTTAAGCTTTTCTTATCATTTATACTTGTCGAAGGATAACCGTCTCCATCGTCATTATTGGTACACAATGTAGGTCCTCTTTGCTGTGGGCGTCATCGGTGGGTAGTGTTGGATAAAGAAAGCAGTGTTTTACACTTGACAATCATCTTGGTTTATTTTTCCTATTTAGCACTAATGAACACTGCACTATAACTGTACTTAAAAAATGTAGGTATACGTATCTCAGATCGCGGGATGGTTTTAGTGATCCGCTCACGCCGGCTGCCAACAGTGAAGTGCCGTTGACCGTCGCTAGCGCGCCTCACACTAACTCCATCGAGCGCCACCGGATGGCGCTGGCGTTCCGAATACGTCTCGATTCCGACACGGCCATCCTGCTTGCACACGTCCTCGTGTGAACTTCTTCTTCTTCCCCTTTTTATCGTCTTGGTGTAGGCCTCATTCAACTTTTTCCACTCGTCCTCGTGTGATAATCACTCTGAAACACAAAACAGTCCACGACAGAATACTGTTCCACTCGGTCATTCCTGACCTAACTCTAGATTCAGTTCTTCGGTGAAAATAAGGAAATTTCAGAACTCTACTGTATCATAAAACCAATACTCTTTAAATTAATCAAACATTGGGAACAGGTAATTGAAAACACAACAATCACTACCCTAGGCCACTAATAACTACCCAAGGCCACTAACAACTACCCTAGGACACTAACAATTACCCTAGGCCACTAACATCTACCCTAGGCCACTATCATCTATCCTAGGCCACTTACATCTACCCTAGGCCACTAACATCTACCCTAGGCGACTATCAACTTTCCAATGCCACTAACATCTACCCTAGGCCACTATCATCTATCCTAGGCCACTAACATCTACGCTAGGCCACTAACAACTTTCCGATGCCACTAACAACTACCCTAGGCCATGTACCACAGTCGTTCGCATCAACTTTCACAACTCTATTGCAAAAAAACTTCCAATTTTCCAGTATCATTCGACTTTCGAGTAAAACCTCTAACGCCACGGCTCTCCAGCCGACCAGCAATCACATTGCTTTCACACATCCACGCATGGATCAAACTTCTGTGCGCATCCACCACGTGGATCGCCCGTGTGCATCACCCGCTGACTACACACTATGGTCTCTCAAGACCCCAACCTCCACCAGGGTTAAACGCCTATCGCTTACCCACGGTCTACTTGAGTTGCCTCAACAGATACCGATTTCTACGGGCTACGACTACGTAATAACCACTGGTGACAACACACTATGGTCTCTCAAGACCCCGACCTCCGCCAGTGCCATCCGCACACCGCGTATCCATGGACACCAGAATGTCAATAATACGTTACGGACTACGGCTACGAAATAGCTACTGGTACGGTCGAAAACAATACGGCCTATAGACCGCTTTACTCGACCTCTCATCACAACTTAATCAGAATCTATGGTAACTTCGACTGGTACATGACCCGTTGTTGGCATGTTTGTAGGTACACTTATAATTCAAGGGTTTCAATGTGTAACGGTCACCATACAAAATCTCTTTCACTAAACGGACCCTTGAACTTTTGATCTAAGACTGATTTCGTTCTTCATTTTCTAATAACACAAAATTTTACGATTAGCGATTTTTTTCCTTTGTTTTGTCAAATTGGGCTTTATAATATTCCCAACACTTTAATGTAAAACTCAGAAAATTCTCTAAGCGTTTGCAAAACTTGTCATTGCTTGTTATATCCGTCGCGATAACAGTTATATCAGATTGAAATGCGTTTTCACTATTATGACTCAATGAATTTACACAAAGGACTTTTCGTTGACGAAAGCTCATTTGGCATGCAAATATGTTTACAGAAAAACCCTTAATCAATCGCGACCTCACTTTGCTATGTCGGGCAAAACATGTAACAATATTTCAAGAGGATGATCACCCGTTAATCACTACACAACATAAAATCTGTTCTGGACTGAATACTCGTGTCTGACCTATACCAGTCATAACAACAACATTACAAACACGTTAACCGCAAAATTACGGTGCAAAACTTTCTTTTACCAACGAGCATCCAGCGCCAGAATCGTAAGTAAAAATGAAACAATTCACCTGTGTCCTTCAAGTCAATCCTGCCTGATGGTGGTTGCTCAACTCAGACATCGACGCCTCGCGCCGCGCCGTCAACTGGTCCGCTGCCGCTGCCGCCACCACTGCTCGTACAGCGCACGGCTATTTGACCTGGCTTGCCACATTTGAAGCACACCAAGGTCTTCGATGCCGGCTGCTGCGTCACTTGGCTCGATGATGCTGTAGGTTTTACAGGTCTTCCCTTCGTGTCCATCAGCTTACTTCTGCACTCAATACGCTTATGACCGTTTTACCGCAGTTATAACGCTTAATCGACGTTATTTTTCCTCGCTTGGTATCACTTGTATTCGATGATTCCCGACTGGCGAACGCGGGCAATGTTTCTTTATGACTTGGTTTTTCGCCACACATTTTTTTTTAATGAGGGTGGGTCCCGCCAATGCGAAATAAATCGTGTTGTAAAAAGTACCTTTAATTCCTTCGTAGGCTATTTGGGATAGCCAGGTTGATGCTTTACCTTTTATTGCCTTGCTGACAGCCAGAACAAGTCTACCGCCGCTTGGTGGATTCTCGAAAAAAACACAAAACTGCCGTTGCGCACCATGATTTTGCTGAGGTACCTTCTTTTTCAGGATTGAATGCGGGTAGTTCTTCACAGTACGCTGGCTTCGATTCTTTTTTTCTTTTCCAACTTGTATCCCAATTCTGATGTCGAAGGATAACCGTCTCCATCGTCATTATTGGTACACAATGTAGGTCCTCTTTGCTGTGGGCGTCATCGGTGGGTAGTGTTGGATAAAGAAAGCAGTGTTTTACACTTGACAATCATCTTGGTTTATTTTTCCTATTTAGCACTAATGAACACTGCACTATAACTGTACTTAAAAAATGTAGGTATACGTATCTCAGATCGCGGGATGGTTTTAGTGATCCGCTCACGCCGGCTGCCAACAGTGAAGTGCCGTTGACCGTCGCTAGCGCGCCTCACACTAACTCCATCGAGCGCCACCGGATGGCGCTGGCGTTCCGAATACGTCTCGATTCCGACATACTCATTCAGGCCCGTTCACATTTTTCGCTTGATGTTACCTGTTTAGGAAAAACGTTCGCAAGTGCTTTGAGCTATTACGTTCCACAAGGTATGGTCCTGGGACCAATTTTTTCATGAAAATGAGATGAGGGTAATCTAGCGGTCTTGTCGTTTGCTATGTCATGGGACACATTATGCCACCTCTGTTGTTCTGTGAGCATGAATAGACAATAATTAGTAATTAACACGTTCTAACATCTGTGTGTTGATGATGTGATAAAATGCAACAACAGGCCAACCATACATTTGGGTTGAAGCTATGTGCTCAAATATTGCCAACTATGTTATCGACACTCATTTGTAAAAACAGTTTACTAGTTAGTTTCCTGACAATATTATGAGCCGTAAAAACCACTTCACAAGACCACCAACAACACCTAGGCATAGTCTATCTATACTCGTCCTAAAACTATAGCACACGTTTTCTGCTCCAAAAGACGACTACTACAACAGCTTAAAACTTATTAAAACTCTGTTATATCAAAAGAAAATAATTTGAAAGAAAATTTGACTCACGCATATCAATCATCTGCAGATCCCCAACAACATTAGAACAGCAATGGATAGTAAACAACTGTCGTGTCAACCCTATGAAGCCTCTAGGACCTTGTCCGAACTTATACGAGGAGTTCACAGAGCCCGTAGAGAATCCAGAACCTCCACCACCACCGGCAGCTGGAATCAAAGACGAGATGACTTCATTCAGGACGCAGTCCATGTGTGAGGACTTTGAAATTGTGAGCACTATTTATTACTTGTTACTTTATTATAGACTAGCTGTGCCCGCGACTTCGTTCGCGTGGATGTCGGAACTTAACAATGTATTTTTTAGTGCAACATTGGCTGTAAACCATCATTCTGGAGCATACATAAATATGCTTACGTAAATCATCAAATGAGTCCTCCCACCCAGGGCAGGGTAAGAGGGACTGTCAGACTTGTACTGATTAAAATCTACGGTGTCCTATAAATCCTATAATAGTTATATAGTTCCGGGGTCAAGGTAATTCGATAGTTCCGCGACCCCGGCAGGCTTTGGCCTTCTAAGGGGGGGCCCGTCATTGTGATGACACATTGAGGCGCGTGTTGAACACAACGCGCCGTCGACCCAGGCATACTCGCCGCCCGCATGCTCGTGCAAGAGAAAAATCTACGTTTAAACGCCTCTGGGACCTGAGTAGTATGGGCGGACTCCGGAGCCTGCCCGTTCCTGCCTTTACCGGCGCTGGCAGCCCCAGGACGTAAGCAGACGTAGGTGAAAGTCATTCTTTCAAGGAAACAGGTCGTACCTATGCGTGACCCATCGTATCCCATCGTATTCCATCGTATTCCATCGTATTCCATCGTATTCCATCGTATTCCATCGTATTCCATCGTATTCCATCGTATTCCATCGTATTCCATCGTATTCCATCGTATCCCATCGTGTCCCGTCGATGGTATACCATCCTATCCCATCCTATCCCATCCAATCCCATCCTATCCCATCCTATCCCATCCTATCCCATCCTATCCCATCCTATCCCATCCTATCCCATCCTATCCCATCCTATCCCATCCTATCCCATCCTATCCCATCCTATCCCATCCTATCCCATCCTATCCCATCCTATCCCATCCTATCCCATCCTATCCCATCCTATCCCATCCTATCCCATCCTATCCCATCCTATCCCATCCTATCCCATCCTATCCCATCCTATCCCATCCTATCCCATCCTATCCCATCCTATCCCATCCTATCCCATCCTATCCCATCCTATCCCATCCTATCCCATCCTATCCCATCCTATCCCATCCTATCCCATCCTATCCCATCCTATCCCATCCTATCCCATCCTATCCCATCCTATGCCATCCTATCCCATCCTATCCCATCCTATCCCATCCTATCCCATCCTATCCCATCCTATCCCATCCTATCCCATCCTATCCCATCCTATCCCATCCTATCCCATCCTATCCCATCCTATCCCATCCTATCCCATCCTATCCCATCCTATCCCATCCTATCCCATCCTATCCCATCCTATCCCATCCTATCCCATCCTATCCCATCCTATCCCATCCTATCCCATCCTATCCCATCCTATCCCATCCTATCCCATCCTATCCCATCCTATCCCATCCTATCCCATCCTATCCCATCCTATCCTACGATTCCTTTAAATCGCTTTAATTAATTTACATTTTTTGTTTGTAAGGTGTAAACTGATTACGATGAAATAAAAAACATAATGTTACTTCAATTTTACACCTCTACTCCTGGTTTTTTTTTAACGCCATCTACCGTGTTATCGTTGGTTTAGATTAATTATTTGAATATGTAGTTTTTCTATTCGAAGCTAGATCGCGCTACTGAACTGCGCGTCTCGGTGTGAACTGACCGTAATATTTTACTTCTGAATCACTTTAAATTCAAATATCTTTTGATAGACTGAACCGATTGCAATGAAACAAAAACTAAAAGTTACTTCAAGTTACGCTAAATCGTTGTGTATAAAAGTTATCTACATTGATTTCGTACATTTTACGTGATGCCCGAATAACCAAACATACAAACAGATAAACAGACAAACAGACAAAAATTCTAAAAACGCTGGAAATGGGTTCTATTGGTTGTCCTTTAACACCCTGGCTATATTTTTTTATTTTTTTTTTAATGTACAAAAACTTCTTTTCTACAGTTTTATTATATGTATAGATAGATGGAAGACATGTCGATAGCATAAAAAAATTGCATTTTTTTTTGTTCATCAGTAAGTTTCGTAAAATAACGGATACGTATTTTTTCCTTTGTTGAATTAATGCTTATTTACAAAGATATAAGGTATTAAAACTCGAGAGTGGGAGCTCGTGACGTCAGAAGCAGGTAAAACACTGTACTTGTGACGTATTGGCAATTTTTTTTATTTAAAGTGTCTTCGTCAATTTAGGTATACGTAACAAATGAAAAATTACGTGTCAAAATTTGATAATCTAACTAAGGGACTTAATTAGATTATTTTGTCAAATACTCTTGTATAAATGCGAAAGTTTGTGAGGATGGATGTATGGATGTTTGTTACGCATTATTGCACGAGTAAAGATGGTTCTTATCTCTTGTCTTCAGAAAAAAGAATTCGGTTTCTTGGATATCGGCAGCTTCTTGTCGGATAGTTCGAGCAACTTTAGTTCCGACAGTGATTAGTCGGCCTTATAATATTACTGTTATATCAAGACTTATTAATACTTTAACTAGATCTATGTTCTTTTCGTTTATAAGATTTCATTTTATTTAACAATAATAATTTGCTTAAATATTAGTTCTTAAAGATTTAATTAAACAGTCATTTGTTACTTGAAAATAATCTTTTATTTAAAAAAAACATTTTTACCCAAACTTATAATACGTACCCAATTACCCATTTCATGTACTTAATCAATTCGAAATTCAGTAAATTACAAATAATAGCCCTTGTACAACATACAAATAAAGCACATTTTAAAACATTTCGTTATGAAAAATATCTAGTCTTAATTCCGCGACAAAAATCCAGCTCGACAACCCAGTCAACATCTCCTAAGGATGCCCCGTGGAGGGGCGAAACACGTGTCGAGTATAGGTTTGATTGCATGGCATGTTTCTCCGCTTTTCATGCACGTGTGCATATATGCATGAGGGTGGGAGTGTGGGACTGCATCCTGCATCCAAGCCTGGACTATTGTCGCGGAATTAAAACTAAATATTTTTCATAAAATTTAATGTCATCGATTTCCGCAAAGTAACGCCTGATTCTGTAATTTACATTTCGTTTTATTTACAGCATAAGGAATCATCTACAACAAAAGTCGCTTCACATGAATTGCCATTAACCAGTGAAAAATACTTTGGAATGTCGTCATCTTCTATTAAATTAGATACCATTCCTACAGAGCATCGAGACTGGTTTAACATACATAAACATTCTATTGATTCAGAACTGTATAATAATTCAGAAGCTGCAGTACACTCTAGAGATCCATCATTATTAGAAACAGGAAGAAGTTTCAGTAATCGTTCATTAGATGCAGAGCTTTCCACTGTCTTGGGTACTCAAGTCACGTTTGCAGATATTAAAGCGAGAAAAAGATCTATTAAAACAAAGAAAAACTAAGTACACTGCATGACTTACATAAGGTAGAAAGAGTATTCTTTACATTCGCCTTGACAGTTATATTCTTAATGGTTTCTGAATTAAATAAAACAACAAATACTAAACTTAATAAATGAGTTTTCTCCAAAAACTGCTTTTGTTTCCGTAATATCTATTATCACCTGCATCATCGTCTTCTTCTGGCCCTTATCCCGTTTTACTTGGCGCAACACGTTTTCTTCTTCCATTCTCCCCAGTTAGACGTCAAAGAATCATTTACTCCTTATCATTTCTCACACAATCCATCCATCTTTTCTTTGGTCTTCCTCTTCCTCTCCATCCATCCACATTTATACCCATCACTATCTTATTCACATGGGTGTCATATCCAATAATATCCGTGCTAAGAACTTTTCTTTTTAGTTAGGGGCATAGTTGAAGAAGACGAAAATCATCAAGAAAAAGAAAACACAAATCTTTATTTAAAGTCAAAATCCTTCATGGCGTTATCAAAATTATCCAAGACTTCCTAACATAGAAAGCTTGGAGGTAGAAACTTTACATAATATTCGTATCCCTAAAAATTCCGAGAGCTGGTAAATATTTCAGGATAGGCACGCTGAAATTGTCCAATATTTCTCCAATAACACCCAAACACTGAATCACTGACCTGGCCAGGGAGAAGCGGGAAGTTAACACACAATTAGTGCAAAAAAAAAACTGGTCACGTTGCCAACTAAGTACACGACTGTGCAGGCCATTGTGGATTCTGTCTTTGCTATACAAGAAATTAGTCATATTTAAACATGTCTACGGTACGTTCTGGGTTCCACATTATCCCTCCAATTCACAAATAAATGTCATAGGTAAAAACTTCAAGTGAGCGCGTTAAGGCTCGAACAGACACACGCGATTAATCGCGTTGCGACAACGAGGCAAGCTAATTTCCACTCTAAATGCACTGCGAATGGACCGCGACATGTCACCCCGCGCGATTAATCGCGTGTGTCTGCAGGAGGCTTTATGAATAGTTAAATACTTTTTAGATATTTGTTTTTTAATTTATACGTAAATGTCAGTTTGACAAATTCTTAGCGTCATTTTGACAAACAGTGGAGAGGATTTTCTACAACAATTTTATTATGTTAAATATTTTATGAAGATGTTGTTTTAGAGTTTTGTAGAATTTCTTAAATGTTTATACAGTATAAACGTACGCGAAAGTGTGGTTTAACTTTTTAATAGAATTTATACTAAACGAAAAAGGTAAGCATACTTTACTTACTTTAATGTACATTTATTTTTCGGATATTTATGATATTTTTCTGTTTTTTTTTTCCAGAATTGATCCTTGATTTGATCTTCTGCAGCGTTATTTACTTAACAATGTCAAGAGCCCATAGTCTTGCCGGAACTACGTATGTTTTGTATTTCTCTAAAATTGATCAGTCTTATGTAGCCTACAGACTCACGGCGAGAAACCCCGAGAACATCCGAGAATCGTGAATATGAGAAGTTTCTCTACGTCTTTTTAGGGTGCCGTAGCCAAATGGCAAAAACGGAACCCTTATAGATTCGTCATGTCTGTCTGTCTGTTTGTCTGTCCGTCCGTATGTCACAACCACTTTTTGTCGAAAGTATAAGAGCTATCCTGTTGAAACTTGGTAGATAGATGTATTATGTGAACCGCATTAGGATTTTCACACAAAAATAAAAACAAAACATACTTAGAATTATTTATTTTTATTATTATTAGCCTGAACTGTCCCACTGCTGGGCAAAGGCCTCCCTCCATTCCTTCCAACTTTCACGACTTTACGCCACCTCTTTCCAAGTGTGGGGGATATATGGATAGGGGGATCTATGGTATCTATGGATAGGTCTTTAAAAATTATATTGAGGTTACTAATATCATTTTTTTCTAAACTGAACAGTTTGCACGAGAGACACTTCCAAAGTGGTAAAATGTCGTCCCCCCCCCCCCCCCTGTAACTTCTAAAATAAGAAAATGATAAAACTAAAAATATATATATAATGTAGACCTCAACAAAAACTTCCAACGAAAATTGGTTTGGATGAGATACAGTTAGCAGTTTTTGAATTATAGTACATTTTCAAAAACCGCAAATATAACTTTGCCATTCATACAAACACTATGAAAAACAAAGTTATTTTTATTGTTTGTGTATATTACTTACTATCTCAATATAATTATAATTATCCCTAATCTATGCTTGCTACTTTCCGCAGTAGCAAGCATAGATTAGGTCCCTTCATGGGCGAGTCCAACTCGCACTTGGCCGGTTCTTTACTTGTCGCCGTGAGTCTGTAAGTTACATTAGAGTAGTAAAATTTTGACCAAATGATGGCCAAGGTACGGCCAAAGAAATCAGGACCGTTCAATGGCCGCGCCGTTGCGTTGACGACATCGTCAAAGAGGCGGGATGTGCGCTGATGGATGAGGGAAGCACAGAACCTATAAATACGGCAAGGGGACAATATACAGTGGGTGATACCGTTTTGATATGATGATGATGAACAGTCATCAGCCGATCTAATAATCTCACTGAGCCGATAAAGAATATCAAAGAACTTCGATTTCAGTAACAGACTAGCTAGCAATAACAGACATTACTGGATCACTGTAAAGAACACACGCGTTATAAAACATAAATTATTTCCATCATCTTTATGTCAAAACTTTTTTTTAGCATGAAGGCCAAAAAATAATGTAGGTATTATGACATCGACCTTATTAAACCTAAACCCTATCTAGATAAGATGGGGTTTAAGTTTATTTTTTTGCTGCACATTAATTTACTCTGTTATTTTTAGATATATCGCGAAGAAACCTTTCACGCAATGGGACGGTCTTATGAAGATGTATTATAAAAAACATGAAGTAACATGCAAGTAAGTGTAAAACGCAATTAATACAGACAAATTTCAAATTTTTTATACGAAAAACGCCAGGCGTAGCGAATTGAAAAACTTTTTTTGCGTAAGAGGTAAATGGACTGCAAGCAGGATGCGAAACCGCGCTTGCAATAATTGGCGCTGAACGTGACCGAAAGACGTTAGGAATGGATTGAAGAATTCGACGTTTGTAGGCCAGAACCTCGGTGGCTTGATTGGTACGAGTATGAGCATCGGTTGTACTCTGAATCCGAAGATCGCAAATTGAAATCACGCTCGCGGTTTGAATTTTTCTTTCCATAGAAAATCTTTGGAATTCGCGACGCATAATAATATGATAATGCGTATCATAATATTTAAAAATATAAATTACTATTCAGTACTTCAGTCAAGCCAGAGCTGTAGGGCTCTTTCCAAAAGAGCGATCGCAACAATCTGATGTACTGAATCAGATGGTTGCGGTTTCGAATCCTGCTCGGAATGGATTTTTTTCCCGAACAAAAAAAAAAAAAAAAAATTAAAATCCATGTCAGCAACAATTATTTTGATAGCTGGACTTTACCACCTTGAAAAATGACTCCCTGGTATAGGTGAAAATAACGTTTTTTTTGTGTCACTGTTTATATTATGTCTAGTGTTGTTAACTACATAATTCTCTCAGGGTTTCCGAGACACCAGTAGATGAACCTTTAGATTTCCACGCAGAGAAGAAGTTCCCCACGGGATCTTCTTATGAAGGAGCCATCAATGTCCTCGGCATGGGTGGCTATGGAGAATACACATTTCCTAATGGTAAAGTCAAAGTCAATATAAACGGTAAAAGTGACCACAGTTGGAGGCCTTGTGCGCATTTACCGGGGCCCCGTCATCATGCTGACACTCTTTGAGGCGTGCGTGGAACACAACGCGCCGTCGATCCAGGCATGGTCCATGGTCGGACAGTGAGTTGCCCATTACTCGCCGTCAGCATGCCCGCGCCTACGGTGGCCGGAGATTGTCTGCCGACGTCCGACGCCGTGGGCGTCTACCACTGCGGCTGGGGTGGAGGGAGGACGCTATCCTCTCCCTCACGCGGCCCGCCTCCTCCTTCACGAGCATGACTGCTTCGCAGAAGGAGGCGACCGCTTCCCACTCCGCAACATGGCCTCGACCAATGCCGGGCGCGAGAGGTCTCCGCCTATCGCCGCCGAGAGGACACGGCGGTGCGGTGCTCTGTCCAAGCGGGGCAGTCCTGCACCGTGTGCTCCACCGTGTCCTCCGGGCGATCCTCGCAGTGGTGACACCCAGGCGTCTCTTCCCTCCCTATCAGATACAGGAACCTCCCGAAACTTCCGTGTCCGGTGAGGAACTGCGTCATGTGGTAGGTCATGACGCCGTTACGCCTATCCAGTCATTCCTCAAAGAGGGGTCTTACCGCCGCGATTGCGGCGTGCCCGGACCTCGGTTGGGCCAGTCCTCCCCTCTATACTGCCCTGAGATCGCGCCGGAGCTCTTCCCGCCGCGCCTCGACTCCTCGAGTCAGCGGGGATACACCCCAGCGCTGCGCCTCCACGCGCCACTCATAGACGTGCTGGAGGGCAGTCGCCTCCATCCCAGGGCAAGATTGATAGGTGGCGATTATTTTAATTACGTCTTATGCTTTTTCGATCAGGGTCATTTGACCCTGACGCGAGTTTTACATTATTTACCCATTACAAAAAAAGTGTACAACGCCGCTAAAGCAGTTTTCACTTCAAAAAAATCCTCTCTCCTTAGGGTTGACAGTTAACCAATACCCGTATTGGTTATGTAACACTCAAAATATCTTCATGTTAAGGTGTCATGTACCGTGGGGAGTTACAAGATGGCCGTTTCCATGGATTTGGCGAGCTGGTGTACAAGGACGGTCCCGAAGCAGAGTCAATCATACAAGGACACTGGATCAAAGGTGTCTTGACGGATCCAAAAATATTGTTTAACGGCAAGCTACAGTACGAAGCGAATAATTGGAAGTACTGCTTGATACCTGATAGAAGGTGCATAATTATGTTTTTTGAATACGTACGGTAAAAAGTAGTGAAATCCTTTTTTTCTAGTCATCTTTTGTTCAACTCCGAGGTAAAGGCTACCTTTTATTCTGGTGAAACCATGTGTTTCCCATTTATTTCTCGCGAAACCTCGCGTCCTCCTGCCATATCTCGCGAAAATACGTGTTCTCTTGCAATTTATACTGAAACTGCGCGTTTTCTTTTCACGAAATTTTTGATGTTAGATAAATTCAAAAGTGATTGCTACGGTATTGATTAACGTTGTAAGTTTCCAGGAACATCGCGAGATAGATTTTATGAACGAATAGTATTCAAAATCATACTGTGACATCTGATACTACATTTAATTGCTCGTGACTATAACTGACTAAAATAAAACTCAGCAATTTATAATCCGCGGGACATTGGCCTCTCCCAAGTTCCTTAATCTAATATATTCTGTGACTTTTTCTCATTTTGATAAAACAACCGAGTATTCGGAATACACAAGGCCGAAGTTACAAGGTTAGGTACCCAAAAGTTGTAGAACACCCACAGAAACATTTTCCAAATTGAATGCGAAATTAGATTATAATCTAGAAGTCTTGACACTCCGTATTGTCTGTGGATTTACTAGTACATACTAACATCTTTGCAAAGTATTTTCAGTAAAAAAGGTTCAAGAAATATTAAAGTCACTTTTCAGTTTGTTCATTCGCTGATGTATTCAGATGACACAGATTATCTCTCTCATTATTATTATAGGTTGATTTATTCAGTACATTCGTAGATACAGTGGACAGTTTTGTTACTTGAAATGTTCCTGAATTGCTATCATAGCTAACCATCTGCATATTTTCACTCTTGTGTAAATGTTCCTTGAGCAAGAAACGGCATCATTTACTTACCTAGTACATAACATTTTTCATCCACGCGGTAAACGATATTATTAGCAAAATTACATCCCATCCCGCGGTATGAACAAAAATGGCAGCGGTGAATTCCGCGCCAAAAACATTTCCCGTGTATTTTTTGCTTTAACTCACACTAATCGCCTATCATAACGATTTGTTTTACTTATACGGATTTTACCTCAAAAGCGCTTATTCTGATGATAATAAATGATGGAACGGCCTTTTTTGTAACATTTACTTAATTTTGTACCTACACCAACAGAGATGCGTGAAAAAAGAGAGATATGTATTATGTAGGAATATTAAACGCTTTGGCGCAAATGTTTTACGCGATTTTTTAAGAAATAATAATCAGGTTAGCCGAAATATTGATGATAAAAAAAATATGCTCGCTCGTGTCGTCAGGAATCCAAATCACGCCCGGTCCCCCATGTAAGTTTCGCGACTTTTCATAGTTTTCGAGTCAAAATTGTTTTTTTGAGTCTTTGAGTTTTTTTGACACCAACTTAAAAGAAATTACGATCGAGGTACCTTCTCATAGAGGGTAGACCTAACCTGTAACTCAAAAGTGGAATCACTATAGGCTAATAATACTTTGCTTAAATGCAAATTAATTAGACTATTGAAATACTACTATGTGAACAGACACACGCCGGAATACGACACGGGACTGCGGCCTGCTGGGCAGTCACTAATAACTGCTGAAGAGCCAATGAGGCCAATACCACCAGGCTATTACGACACCGGAGACGGCTTCTACAATCCAAAGACAAAAATGGTTTATGATTATGAACATAAAGTAGTCAAGAGGTAAGTGCATGCGTTTAATTCTAAACGCAAACAGCACATTAAAAACGCGTTCAAGGGGTACACTACGATAATACGAAAAACTTTATTCCGAAATTCATAAATACGAATTTCAAAATACCGATTTTCATAATTCCGAATGGTTAAAAATTCCTAATATAACAACTCCGATTGCTCATTATTCCTATTTTCATAATTCCGCCGGCGTATAATTCCAAGGCGTGGTCTTTCAGACCCCGCCTTCCCCTTCGAACCTGACCTGTCCGAGTCGGGGTGTCCCAAGTCCCGAGCTCGCTTCGCTCGCTTATGGATCCTAAGTTCTCCTAATAACAATAACAATCCTGAAGGCAAACAGTCAAAGTACAGAGGATACGCCTCGCCACTCCGCGCCTACACAGGCTTAAATAACTCTCTAGGAGTACGGTAGACAAAACTACGTGGAGCCGGTTTTGCAGCAATTCCTTTCTGCGGCACTGACTTTGTAGAATGAGAAACGAAATTCTGATCTTCAATATTCCGAAAAAATCAGTTTATTCTATATACACCGTGTTCTTCACGTTATCCATAAACTTTAGCAATTACTTCTATGGCTTTTACAAATCAAATCCAACAAAGGAAGTAGTACTTAAAATGGCTTCGTTACAAAGATATTTGTAATTTCATTTAATGAAATTTAATTGAGCTATGCAGTGAGAAAGTATCTTAATTTGAAATCTATCAAATACTATTTGCATTTCATTTGTTTCAGCCCGCCAAATGTTATGAATGACGTTGCCAATTCGGATAAAGAGGCATGCATATCGGGTTATTTACGTCTAGGTATTTAGTTTGTATGAAAATTGACAAAAAATAAAAAATAAGAATTTATTAATGTGTCCATAATGAAAAATGCTTACTTCCGTGGTTTGAACATCTGGTCGAAGTTTATGTATATCGTCCGGAACACGGTGTATATTGAAAATCGGAATTTCGTTTTTCGGAATGAGAACTCATCGAGCATTACATTTTTCGAATATGTGAAAATCGGAAAACTAAGAAATCGGATATACGACTTTCGGTTAAATAAATTTCGTGATTCTTAATAATAGATATTGTCATTTTTAGGTATTATGATATTCGGAGTTTTGAAAATCGGAACATCGAAATTCGGAATAAAATATTTCGGAGTATTTGGGTGTTCCCGCGTTCAAGAGCTGCTATTGAATAGTAAATGACTTAGGATAGACTAAGTACTAGGGTAAAACTAGGGCTAGTTGACAGTATGCCCCGTCATTCTAGCAATCAAACTTACTGCTCGGATCCACACGAGTGTGGCCGACCAATATGGCCGAAGCCGAGAGCTACTAGGGCGTATTACCTAGTAGGAAGCCGCAACACTTTGACAAAAAAGATTTACCCATAGTCAAGACCTCGGCAAGATTTGCTTACGATTCGTGTGTCATCCAAAGACAGTCCTCGGCATATGTAGCTACCATCTGACGGCAAACTGGTGTGCGCTCATACGTCACATGAAACTGTGCGCGCTCATCGGTCAAATTAAATAGCCAGCGCTCCTGCACGCCCTTTTTTACTTGGCCAATGCAGTTCCACCTCCGTTTCATTTCAGTCCTTCAGATGCTGAATTTCAACGACTTCATAATTTTTCCACAGGTCACCTTCACATCGAGAGCGCAAATGGATCTTGGACAACTGTCGTAAGGAACCTATGGAAAAATTAGGACCTCGTCAGGACCTATACGAGAAATGGGTAGAGCCAATAGTGGACCCATTAACAGTTCCCGAGCCTTTAGTAAGCTACAGGTGCACGGAGCCCAGAGAACTGTCGGTATCCGAATCAGAGACTGTAAGCAATGTTTAAAATAGTTTTTATGTATATAAACTGTTATCTCGTTTCCAATGCCTGATGTTCTGTTCAATTCTATTCATGTTTTAAACGAGCTAGTTATTTAAAGCCCCTTCACAGTTGTTTTACCGCCAGCATTAAGTTGCCAGACTGTGTCTATCGGGCACGCCGCAATCGCGGCGGTAAGACCCCTCTTTGAGGAGTGGCTGGAAAGGCGTCACGGCGTCCTGACCTATCGGATGACGCAGGTCCTCACCGGACACGGATGTTTCGGGAGGTACCTGTGTCGGATGGGGAAGGAAGAAACGCCGGGGTGTCACCATTGCGAAGATCGCCCGGAGGACACAGTAGAGCATACGGTGCAAGACTGCCCCGCTTGGGCAGAGCACCGCCGTGTCCTCACGGCAGCGATAGGCGGAGACCTCTCGCGCCCGGCATTGGTCGAGGCCATGCTGCGGGGCGAGACGGAGTGGGAAGCGGTCGCCTCCTTCTGCGAAGCAGTAATGCTCGTTAAGGAGGAGGCGGGCCGTGAGAGAGAGAGGACAGCGTCCTCCCTCCGCCCCACCCGCAGTGGTAGACGCCCACGGCGTCGGACGTCGCAAGACGATCTCCGGCCACCGTAGGCGCGGGCATGCGGGCGGCGAGTAAAGGGCAACTCGCCGCCCGGACATGGACCATGCCCGGGTCGACGGCGCGTTGTGTTCCACGTGCGCCTCAAAGAGCGTCAGCACGATGACGGGGCCCCGCCCAAGAGGGCCAAAGCCTGCCGGGGTCGCGGGACTTATCTCATTACCGTGACCCCGGAACATAAAAGGCTATTGAAGGACACCGTGGATTTTAGTCAGTACAAGTCTGACAGTCCCTCCCGCCCTGCCCGGGGTGGGAGGACTCATTTGATGATTTTACCACGCTAAAAAAAAAAAAAAAAGACTGTGTCTATGAAGGCCACTTTAGCAGAATCATAACGCAAATCGCAGTTTTGTATGGGGTATCTCGTGCTAAATAATGGTTGCATAGATTTAAGGGTTTTTTCTTTGATACGGCTAATAGTTGCAGATAAAATAAAAATGCTAGTCCCTTGTTTTACACAATTTTGTATTTTTTTTAAATTTTTGTTTAATTTCGCAGAGTGAACTGGAAAACCCAATTTTCTACGATTCAAACCTGTAAGTTAAATTTGGGTGATGTAAGAACTGTGTCAATATGATTATATTATTTTTATGTGAATTTTGCTAAGAATTAATTATTATAGGTTG
This sequence comes from Agrotis exclamationis, assembly GCA_950005045.1. Taxonomy (NCBI): domain Eukaryota; kingdom Metazoa; phylum Arthropoda; class Insecta; order Lepidoptera; family Noctuidae; genus Agrotis; species Agrotis exclamationis. Next base: position 17,973,331 of record OX465427.1, on the reverse strand, counting down.
TACACGTTAGCAACGAGCGCCCATGCAATGGATTATAAACTCTACAAAGCATAATCAGGAATAACCGACAAACTGTATTTTTCAGTCTAGCATTTAAAAAAGTGTACATTTTTTAATTGTTCCAACAACAGACTGAAATTCATTACTGGGTAAAATTTTAACCTAACCAACATTTTTTCTACAGTACCTACACAGAATTTTGTTATTTAGTGTATTTTATTGATTTCTACTTAGAAACCTACGTTTTTTTATGAATTTGTTATTAATTTAACTATTATTTCAATATTAATATTATTTTCTGAACATTTTAACGTTAATAAAGATTTAGCTCGTACTTTTGTTGTTTTTTTTTTATAAAAAATCGTTACTTACACAATCACAACAATAAATATTGGGAGGTACCTCCCTCCTCTTGTCCTCCTCTTGTTCTACAAGTAGTTGTTTTAGGTCAGGTTGTTTGTGTATGTGAGTTAAGGCGATTCCTCCGTAGTAGCCCGCGAAATTCAAATATTCATGTGTTGAATGTGTGTGAATCCCTTTAAAGGGTATGTTCACACAGACTAGCTAGGAGAACGTCGTTCAGCAGTGCCAATCTTTTCACACGTTACTCTAAAGGGGGTAAGGAAAGGGCATAAATATAAACGGCGAGTACATTTCGCATTTACGATTCGCCGATGACATAGTCCTTATGGCGGAATCGCTGCAGGAGCTGGAACAGATGCTGAACGACCTAACTTATGCTTCTCAACGTAGCGCGTAGGTATAGGTCTCGGGATGAACATGGAAAAAACAAAAATCATGTATAACGACATCACTACCCCGGGACCAGTCGTAGTAAATGGTGTAACTCTTGAAGTTGTTCAAGAATACGTCTACCTTGGACAGACGGTTCGGTTGGGTAGAAACAACTTTGAGAGAGAAGCCAACAGAAGGATTCGGTTGGGTTGGGCAGCATTCGGTAAGCTCCGTCAGGTCTTCTCGTCGTCCATACCACAGTGCCTAAAGACTAAAGTCTTCAATGCGTGCGTCCTACCAGTAATGACCTACGGTGCCGAATCATGGACACTCACAGTGAGGCTAGTCCACCAATTTAAAGTCGCTCAGCGAGCTATGGAACGAGCTATGCTCGGAGTAACTTTGATGGATAAAATCCGAAACGAAGTAATCCGTCAGAGTACCAGAGTTGCTGACATATCAGAAAGAATAAGTAAGCTGAAGTGGCAGTGGGCTGGCCACATCTCTCGCAGGACAGATAACCGCCGGGGTAGACGTGTCCTTGAGTGGAGACCGCGACTCGGCAAGCGTAGTGTGGGACGCCCGCCGGCCAGGTGGAGTGACGACCTACGAAAGGCGGCCGGCAGAGACTGGATGGGGAAAGCTCAAGACAGGGCTCAGTGGCGCACATTGGGAGAGGCCTATGTCCAGCAGTGGACGAATACGGGCTGATGATGATGATGATGATGGGTATTATATCTTCCTAAATTCAGGATCCGATATTTAGGATAAGAAAGGGGTTTGAAGATTTGTGGCATACCTACCGCCGCCATTTTGATTTTTTTTCAAAATCGCGGCCAGCTATGAAACCTTTATAAATCGATAGCTGACATCAATAACAACAAAAAATATTATGACACCAACCCTCGTAAAGTGTACGGTTTCTGAGATAATAACCGTGAAAGTTGATCACGTGACATTCACAATTCTAAGCTAGTGTAGCTAGTGCAGGGGCGTAGCTACCGCCGTATCTGCCGTATCAATTATACGGGGCCCCCGGGTCACAGGGGCCCCCAACGTGCGTAAACAAAAATTAATAAAAACTTAATGATTTTCGAAATAAAAAAGTTATTTACTTTTACACAATTTATTTGTCTAATCTATCTCTGGTGTTCTTATTATTATTATTTATATGTAATACTGTTTTAAGCACGACATTGTCTATTTGAAATCCCGGGTAGATCCATATTAATATCAACATTTCGATGCAACAATAACTCTACCTAATTCCGATCTCTGGACTGATCAGTCGCATCTTGAATTTTTTCGATGACCAATTTTCTGTTTATATTTTGGCGTAGATACAGAGAAATCCATTTTTTTTTCTTGAGTGATAAATCTTTACCCTACCTAAGGGGCCCCCAAACAAATTTTTATACGGGGCCCCGCCAAGGCACGCTACGCCACTGAGCTAGTGTTGTGTTCGAATGTATCAAGATGTTAAAAATAATAACTTTTTGAACGTAATATGTATGTTGCATTACATCTGGATGTTATTTAAACATTATACGTCTGACATAATCTACTTTTTGAACTTAATAACTTATTTTTAGACCGTCTACACTTGTTTGAATGTAATATCTGCATATGATTTAACTATCAATACGATAGTTATACGATAAATGTTAAACAATGTAAATGTAATACATGAGACAGGTTTAAACATTCAGTCTAAAATACAACTGACAGTACTCGTTACATTTATATTGTGTGATGGTTCTGTGGTTACTACAATTTCTAATTTTAAGCATTATAACGTAATAAACTGACGTCAACTCGCAAAAATTGTCTTCTATTGGTTGCATAAACCTGTCTCTCTTTCTAATATACTGGCACAAATAGGGATAGAAAAATTAAAAATCCGTTTTAAGAACATTTTATTGCCTATCAAACAATTTTAGGCGTCATGTTTTTATTATAATGTGATGGCATGTCACCTTTACTTTTTGCAATTTTGGTACGGATGGTTAGATTTTACCACATTTTTAAATATTGAATTTTCTTGTTTGTACCTGAAGCCATAACTTAGCCGTTACATTGTATCCCTATCATCAACAATTATGACCACTACAGACTTGGATTGGCTTGTACTGGAAGTGTATTTACTTGGCGTGTAAAAAAAGGAGATATTTTGATTTCTTTTAATGAGTCCGCGCTCGAATATTCTCGCAGTCAGAGGTAATACAAAAAGTAAAAAATGCCTAATTGTGCCGTATTGAGTTGTAGAAACAATACACAGAATTGGGACGACTATGACGAAGTTTGTATACTAAATTACAGTTATATCATCAAAATATCTATGCAAAATATGACACGCTCGTCTAGATACAAATTGAAGAACATATTGCTTCTATCCAGATATATTGGTGTGATGGCCACAGTAAGCAAAAACATCATGAGGCATATCATCATCATAACAGCCGTAGAAAGTCCACTACTGGACTAAGGCCTCACCCAAGGATTTTCCATTGGATGGTTATTGCCATACTCGCCACGCTTGGCAGGCGGGTTGGCGAGCACATTTATTTCAGCTTATTAGTCTTCCAACGCTGCTGCCCATTGAAAGAGTTTTAAGCTGAGGGGCTATGGATCTTACATTTTGCCCTATCCCTCGACCGACTTTTACGGTCTGCCCGGGAAGAGAAGCAACTGGCACATTCTACGTTTTTCTTTTTCTCCCAGACCAGGATTATCAATTACTAAAATATTTTATAAAAAAATATTAAGCCTTTGTTATTCCGAATTAATGTGGTCAACTTTAACACTAGACTTTATATCTCAGAAACCGGACACTTTACGAGGGAGAATTACACTTTACTTTACTAAAAATAAGTTATTAGGTTCAAAAAGTAGATTATGTCAGACGTATAATGTTTAAATAACATCCAGATATAATGCAACATACATATTACGTTCAAAAAGTTATTATTTTTAACATCTTGATACATTCGAACACACCACTAGCTACACTAGCTTAGAATTGTGAATGTCACGTGATCAACTTTCACGGTTATTATCTCAGAAACCGGACACTTTACGAGGGTTGGTGTCATAATATTTTTTGTTGTTATTGCTGTCAGCTATCGATTTATAAAGGTTTCATGGCTGGCCGCGATTTTGAAAAAAAATCAAAATGGCGGCAGTAGGTATGCCACGCCCCATAGTAAAATCTTCAAACCCCTTTAGTCGCCGAAGCTCGCGATTACACGTCCACTAATTTAAGATTCTAAATCAGTATTGAAGGATGAGCCAAAGACCTGATAAGACACTATACCCTTCGTTTCTTATATTTTTGTTTATGTAATTTGGATCACTTTTGTTCCATAGATAGAAGGCATGTCCTTATATCATTTTTTTTTATTTTTAAACGTGTTGCCCACACAATAGGAATTTCTCCTGATTCGTGGATGCGTTTACAAACATATAAACTCACATACACAAACACCCAGACCCGAAACAACTACTTTCAGATCATAAAAATATTTTTTACGTACGGGAATCGAACCCGCGACACGCTGCGCAGCAGTTGATCGCTTAGCCACTGCGCCAACCGTGTCGTCAAGCCATTTAGGATGTCGGAAACCATCCTTGTCCTAAATCGTGTCCTAATTATGATGCTACTCATCCTAAATGCGATTAAACTTTTCTGAATTCAGGACATCCTAAATATCGGCTCTTTTTAGACAGGTGTAATACCCCTTTAAGACCTCACTTCATACTTCAAATTAGTCCATAAAAAACAAAGCCACAGACTTCCAAAAGAAAAGATATCTCCGACTTCAAAAAAACACAAAAAGTTTAAACTTCTTGTGGTTTTTGAAGTCGGTCCTTTTTTAAAAAAATGTTTTTGTTCCATAAAATGTTGTGTCATAGTGACAAAAGTTCAAAAAGTCTGTCACAGGTGTAAGCTTTTTTAATATATTTTTGATTGTAAAAGAATTTGTTTTGAAGCAAAGAAATTAATAATTAACAGTTTTTGACCTACCTACGAGATGAAGTCTTGCAGGAAGCGTGGAGCTGCGTATGTATAATTTAACTTAGAAACAGATTCCTAATATCATTTGTTTTCTCTACGGTTTTGCTAATAGTAAAGGTGAAACCGCACTAGGCGGAACTGCACTGCAGCGGGCGACACGACGCGTCAAAATATTCTTTATAATTATGAAATTATACGAGACATCACGCACTAAGCGACAACGGAACTACACTGCAACCGAACTGCGTGGCAAAGAAAAGCGTCGTGTCGCGCAGTTCCGCTGCAGTGCAACACGACGCACTGTCGACCCGGGCATGGTCCATTGTTTATGATCGGACGGCAACCTTACGGCAACCCACGCTTTTCTCGCCGGAAATAGCCTCGCGATGACGTCTCTTGCCGTGGGCGTCTCCTTCGGCGGCTGTACGTGAGGTAGGCTGTCCGGAGAGGTCAGCCTCCACCACTTCTTGATGTACAGACGCCAGCACATCAAGCTACCACAATCTGTCAAGTTTCCATAATAGATTTCCAACTTTATCACAAAACAGGAAGATTCCCGTTCGATTCGCCAAATTTGACAGATTCGGATAGGTTGATGTGCTGGCGTCTGTACAGACTGTACATAACTTTATTATGATTATACTCGTACTTTCAGTTTTACTCCTCCATGCAAATGTCAAATGCTGTGCAATCTGAGGGCATTCAGACAAGCGCACGAAGAAAAATGCAAGTAAGTGTTAAATATAATATTTTAATAGTATTGGTAATAAACTAAAACTCAATTTAGTTTCAAGTTTTTAAGCTATTGCATAGCTTTTATCGCAGGCTCTGAGCGCGGCGGGCGCGAAAAACCTAACGAAAAAACCTGACCACATTTGACAGCACGTCGTTTCAGTTCGGGAGACTTCGGCAATCATAAAGGTACGGACAGACGTGCTCATAAAGGTACGAAGAGGGATTTACTTTTTCTTACTGATTCTAAAGGGCCAGCTACAAAAGGAGTTTTCACAATGAAACCTACTTATAAAATTCTCCTACAACAAAGAAGTTCTTTATTACAGTAGTGCACCACAAACATTTTTTTTTTTTTTTAGGGTGGTCCTCCCGCCCTGGGTGGGGCGGGAGGAACTGTCAGACTCTTACTGACTAAAATCCACCCGTGTTCCGTCGGATGCCCTTTACGTTCCGGGGCCACGGTATCCTGGATTAAGAAAAATCCGCGACCCCGGCAGGCATTTGGCCCCATAAGGGGCCCCGTCGGTGACGCGTGAAACACGACGCGCCGCCGACCCGGGTTTGGTCCTTGGTCGGACGGCGAGCATACCCATTACTCACCGTCCGCAAGCCCGCTCCGCCGCTGTGCCCTCTGCTGTTCAGAGGGACACGCGTTGGAGCGTCCACCCGACAGGCTATTTGCATACGGGCAAAGAAACCCCTTAGGCACACAGTGCCTAAGGAGAGTTTTTGCCCGCATCCCAGGGTGCACCGGCCCGAAAAACTGGTCTTCCCCCCGGACGTATCCGAGAGGGAACTCCAGTCCACGGGCGCACGTGGAGGTTTCCTGTCTTAGCACCCCGCACCACAAACATTTTAAATAAATTATATTCTCGTTAAATATACGCGGTAAGCGATTTTTTTCTTTAAAAAAAAAAATATGCAATAGCTTCACCGCGGCGGTCTCTGAGTGCCACATGTATTTTTTTTACCCCTCTCTAGGAAAAACTCCCGTATCGTGACTGGGTGCATTTACAAACATTTAAACTCATACATAAACAGCCAGGCCTTTTTTTTATCTTGCTATAAAAATCTACCTAGCAATGTATAAACTAGAACATTTTTCCATGCGGCAGCGGAGTAATTATTTTAAGGCAGGAATTTAACAAAGAAATTAACAATTCTTTCTTTTTTTTTTGTTCGTGTGAAGATGTGGCCACCCTCGGGTGTCAGAAGTAATTAATAAGCTGCCTCTTGGAACTCCACAGGCGTCTGGTATAGCTTTTTTTAGCGTGGTAGATTCAAAATCTTCCCACCCAAGGCAGGGAAGGAGGGACTGTCAGACTTGTACTGACTAAAATCCACAGTGTCCTTCAATAGCCCTTTACGTTCTGGGGTCACGGTAGCTCGTTAGTCCCGCGACCCCGCTGGTATAGCTTTGTAATTACTTATTAATAGTATAGGTAAGTCCAAGTTTCCTCTCGATTTTTCCTTCACGGAGAACATGTTAGTCAGACCCAAAATAAACTGATATAGTAGGTACTTACACATGCATTGTAAAAGACGCATGAGACGCAAGAAATAATTGCTAGTCGTCTTACCCTTTGGGTCTTCACGGCTAGCATTAATTTCTACTTCTGAAATTTCAATATTATTCCACAGCACGGTCGATCCACGTAAATTTTCAATGAGAAAAAAGACATTTTGCACTGACTCCGAATATGAAGGCAGTTGGCGAAAAGGATTCGGTATGCAAGGCTATGGAGTGTACACGTTTCCTAGTGGTAATATAATATGTATCCAGTTTGAGTATTTAGGAGGAGTAGGAGAAGGAGGAGAAGGACCCGCTCCTTCTCTCGTAAACAATGAACTATATCATTGCTGACTACAGCATGTTAGTAAGTACAGTAGGTGACTAAACAAGATTCGCTAGACATAAATGATATGCTGAATATTCATATCCATCAGAAATATACGACGATGCGTAGCGAGATCTGTGTGGAGCTACCTAACAAAATTAACCAATGCCGCTTTTCTTTAACCAGTTTTGCCTTCAGCTATTTGTCTTTTTAAGGGTTCCGTAGACAAATGGCAAAAACGGAACCCTTATAGATTCGTCATGTCTGTGTGTCTGTCTGTACGTCCGTATGTCACAGCCACTTTTTGTCGAAAGTATAAGAGCTATCCTGTTGAAACTTGGTAGGTAGATGTATTATGTGAACCGCATTAGGATTTTCACACAAAAATAAAACAAAACAAATTTTGGGGGTGCCCACCATACCTAGACGAACAACAAACCCACACGTGTGGGGTATCTATGGATAGGTCTTTAAAAATGATATTGAGGTCACTAATATCATTTTTTTCTAAACTGAACAGTTTGCACAAGAGACACTTGTGTGAAGTGGTAAAATGTGTCCCCCCCCCCTTTAACTTCTAAAATAAGAGAATGATAAAACTAAAAAAATATATAATGTAGACCTCAACAAAAACTTCCAACGAAAATTAGTTTGGATGAGATACAGTGAGCAGTTTTTGAGATATAGTACATTTTCAAACACCGCAAATATAACTTTGCCATTCATACAAACACTATGAAAAACAATGTTATTTTTATAATTATATCCCTAATCTATGCTTGCTACTACGGAACCCTTCATGGGCGAGTCCAACTCGCACTTGGCCGGTTTTTTTATTTGCGAATCTCTCGCTGAATAGCCTCACACGTTTCTGGTGACAACGTAGTCTAAGTCAATCGTATATATAAGTACTCACTATTTCTCCCGGGAAAAATGAGCATTGTGTAATCACAGCAGCAAAGGCTAAACTTATCCCCACCCTACGAATTTCTGCTGTATCATGGGTACGTTCACAAGCACCCAGACACGCAACAAATAATTGTAGTTCATACATATGTATATTTGTTCCGTGCGGTAATCGAACCCGCAATACGCGACGGCACGTTTGGTGCAGTGGCTGATAGATTAGACTGGATTTAAAAAAAAAATCTGACCCAAATTGGTACGCACAATATTGAGTGATTTACCATGTTATTTTAATATCATGGACTTCTTATAGGCTATCCTATAATCTATAAGTAGAAAATTAATTCCTGTATTTTTTTCAAAATTTTAGGTTCAGTAGTTTCGGAGATAAGGGGGAGGGGGAATGGTCAAATTTCGTCTATTTTTTTGAATAACTTGGAAACTATTTATTTTAAAATTACAAAAAAAAAATACATTTAAGATTGTCTCAACAAGGCCTTTCATTTGACATGTCACACGATGCAGTTTTCAAAACTTCTTTTTTCATTTTCCCTTTCCCCCCCAAAAATTACCTCCCACATACAGATTTCATCTATTCACGTCACACCTCTGTGCTTGGGTCACAGGAATTGATATGTGTACCAAATTTCAACCCAATCGGTCTAGTAGATTCGGAGATAAGACTGTAAGCGACAGACAGACGGACACACGAGTGATCCTATAAGGGTTCCGTTTTTGTATTCGGACGTACGGAACCCTAAAAAAACGCTGCGCAGCAGTAGATCGCTTAGCCATACTGCGCCAACCGTGTCGAATGTGTAACATGCGACATTGAAATCATTAGGACCACTTGATCCTTTGAGTTCTAGTCTAACCTTTTCATCATCTACAGCCATTTTGCTCATTTACTTTTTGGAAATTCTTCCCTATTTTGAACTATTTTCACTGTTGTACAGTCTACGAATGTAATCTGGAATGTTCCAAACAGATTCTACCCGTGAATTTCTCTTTTAGGTCGAAATAAGATTTCTTTAATCGTTGCCCGTGGAAAAAAACAGCATCACGTTATCAGTACCTAGGATGATTGATATTCATAAGCTTCTAAATTTTCTGATAGGTGCCATCTACGAAGGCGAGTTCAATGATGGCATGATGCACGGCAAAGGTGTACTAAAATACAAAACTGCATCTGGCACGGCAGCAGTTAAGGGCCTGTGGAAGAATGGCAGTATGGTCGAGAAGACAGTCGTCTTTGACGATGTCCTGGAATACAATGAACATGACTGGAAGTACTGCCAGATGCCTGATAGAAGGTAAGTTGTTGTATTTCTCTATGGAAGGGTCAACTGGGTCAACTCGCTGTACTGGGTCAACTTTTGCCCCAGTAGAGCAAGAGGTTTCTGGTTTTGATCACCAAGGATTTCTGCCGTGATCGTCGAGGTAAAAGGTAAAAAACTCTACCAAGGAATCTCAATTCTTGATGCTGCTAAGTAGCAAGCAATTTATTTAAATTTCCTAATAGATGAACTACCTAATAAATGAATACTAGATCAGTTATTGTACGTTCATACAATTAGAGAGACATCCGGCGCCTTTCGGAAGTAATCCGGGGCTTATACGCCCCAGTCCGACCCTGAAATGAGAATAAATATCCAATATTGAAGATTTTTTTCTCATAATCCGAAGATTATACAAATATCATCTGTCAACAGATTTTCAATAGAATACCAAAAAGGTTTTTTGCCTGCTGGGAAGTCATTGCTGACAGCCCCTCAACCTACTATAAAGGTACCTGTTGGGTATTATGACACCGATGACGGATTCTACGATATTAAAAGGAAGGTGGTTTACGAACACGATGACCTCACAAAGATTGTTAGGTAAGTACATAGACATACATACATACATAGTTGTGTTTGAAAAAAAAAGTCTACATCTTAAGGCGCGGTCTTATCTCATATTCCCAAAAATTGGTTTCTTAGAACGTCGAGTATGACGTAATGTAATAAAAATAAGCAACGCGAAAAATACAGTGAACAGAGAAGGGTATAAAGAAGAATTTAAACCGAACAGAATAATAAATAAGAGTTTGATATTCCCAATAAAAATTGGGAAGTTGTAGCACAAAAATAAACTTTGACGTCGAAGATCTCTGTATTTCCAGCGATAACAACAGGTTTTTTTTAAGAATTTAGTAGGTTTTCCATTTTTTTAAAACTTTAACCGAACCATTATTTAATTTTATGTCTATATTTTAAATAATCTAAAGAAAAGCAGTAAAATAAATGCCCATTCGCAGCTTACGTCACATTTCAACACAAATGTCATTTTTTCAATTTTCAATCTTATTGACGCTCCATAGTGGTGACAATAGTTTACGCGGTCATAAGCGATTAAAATCGTAGTCAGTCCGCGTCTTAAGGGTAAATGGAAAACGTATAAGAACATAATTATGATATTGGATAAGATTTAATCTCAAAAATAATATCATTAGAAAGCATTAGAATAATTAATAATCCTATTCTTAGATTCATCATTAGTTTTATAATTTTATTTCATTCATATTATTTTTATTATCTAGTGGTCTCAAATAATGTTAAACGGGTATTTTTCTTGGTTTTGTTTTTAATAAACGTGACTCCACAATAGAAAACTACAATGAATATCCATAAAACAACACAAAAAAATTCTGATCCTTTGCAGGGGTCCATCATGTCGTGAACGAAAGTGGATCCAAGAAAACTGTCGCCAGGGAGTAGAAAGATTGAATTTTGGTCCTCGACCAGACCTATACGAGAAATTTGTTGAGCCAACAATGCTCCTGGAACCAGATCATCCGTCGGAATACTACACCAGGTTTAAACTGAGATCGGAACTATCTGATATAGTAAGTGTAATAAGTTTCATATTTTTAGTAGAAAATTCAATGAAACCTTCTAAAGGTACGGGTTTGTAGCCGATTGTAGACACCAGCAGCAGAGGACACGACGTGTCGTGCAATCGTGGTTGATTTGCTGTAATTTTTTGAAAAGATCCATCGGTTTCTACAGGATCTCATCATTAGATCCTGACCTGATGACATCAAGACAAGATGAAATGATTATTTTTTATACCTTTCAAAAAGTAAAATTTTTACACCGATCCAGCTAGCTGTATTCGAGTAATCAGCCCACATACTTAAAAAATTGAGGGTTTTCCTTGATTTCCTGCTTGTCAAATTCTGATTTAGTGAACGGACCACATCCTATAGATAAGCCCTCAAATATTAACAGAATTTTGAAAATCCGACAACAATTTTATAGGCGGAGCAATCAATGAACATTGATAAGAAAAAAAAAAATAGGTATACGTCGAATATTAGGACGTCCTCCTTTTTTTTAATCATTCAAAATATATCTAGTCTGTAGCCGTCTCCAGGGTTCCCTATTTCTGTACCAAAATTCATCAAAATTAGTGCAGTGGATTAGGCGTGGAAGCGTTATAAAGATTTTGCTGGACCAAAACCGCCACTTCCACAAATTCGAACTGTCTTATTATTTTGATCATGATTTTTTTCCAAAATAGATTCAGCCGGAGACAGAAACGGACTACGATGTAAGAGAAAACATTAGCTGCTGTGCCCCCAGAATTGCTGCTTACATAGATAGGTACGTAGGTAGAAAGACACCCTTTTCTCGGTTTTCATTCTATCATCTACCTAACTTCTCTTCTTGTAAATGCGATGTGATGGCGCGCACGCCACTGCGCTGGGACTAAATTTTGCCATTCACTAAGCTACTGACAGAGACACTATCCAATAGCACAGCGCATCGTAGAGTCCAACGATGAGATTTCTTATAGAGCATAGCATAGCTGCGTATACGCTCTTAAGGCCAGCTGCTCACTGGTGACTTTTTGTCTCCCTGTCGAGTGCTATGGAGTGCGCTTATTATTTGAAAGGGTACCTACTTAGCAATAAATGTATCAGCGATAGTCTACATTGAGCGGTAGTTTTATGGATAGTGGATATTGAACAGCTGCTGCTCCTGTCTTGATTAGGTCTGTGACACAGTCTGTGATATGTCTATAATTATAATCTATGATCTAGTCTATTCCTTGGCTTTCTTCAAACCTGTAAATTTGTTTTTCACAGGCTGCCTAAAAAAATATCCATTGTCACTGGCTCTTCCTCAGCATGAATAAAGTAAGCTTTCTTTACCTAGATGCTATTTTCTTTTAATATGTAGGATTACCTATGAATTATTTAAAACTTAAGTTTTTAAGAAATGTACCAAGTGTTCATATTTTTATTTTACAGCCAGAATGCTGGCTAATAATTTATTTTTGTTATAAAATGTATCTGTAAGGTTTAGTATGTATTTAGATAGTTTTATTAATAAAAATCTTTACAATACTTATTTTTGGTTTTTTTGCTACACTTTGCATACACTCATTGTTTAGTTAGTTCAGCGAGAGAATTTAGACTAAATAAAAACCGGCCAAGTGCGAGTTGGACTCGCCCATGAAGGGTTCCGTAGTAGCAAGCATAGATAAGGGATATAATTATATTGAAATTAGTAAGTAATATACACCAACAATAAAAATAACTTTGTTTTTCATAGTGTTTGTATGAATGGCAAAGTTATATTTGCGGTTTTTGAAAATGTACTATATCTCAAAAACTGCTAACTGTATCTCATCCAAACCAATTTTCGTTGGAAGTTTTTGTTAAGGTCTACATTATATATTTTTTTTAGTTTTATCATTCTCTTATTTTAGAAGTTACAGGAGGGGGGGGGGACACACATTTTACCACTTTGAAAGTGTCTCTCGCGGAAACTGTTCAGTTTAGAAAAAAATAATATTAGTAACCTCAATATCATTTTTAAAGACCTATCCATAGATACCCCACACGTATGGGTTTGGTGAAAAAAAATATTTTGTGTTTCAATTCTAAGTATGGGGGGCAGCCCCAAAATTTGTTTTATTTTTATTTTTGTGTGAAAATCCTTATGCGGTTCACATAATACATCTACCTACCAAGTTTCAACAGGATAGCTCTTATACTTTCGACAAAAAGTGGCTGTGACATACGGACGGACAGACAGACAGATATGACGAATATATAAGGGTTCCGTTTTTGCCATTTGGCTACGGAACCCTAAAAAGTTAAACAATGGTTGATTGAACACTTCGTCTTAAAAAGTATCAAACACAAAGTGCAAAATGGCATTTGACGTTGATTTATGGGTCGTTTTGCAGTTACATTTTTATTAGACAAGTGTTCAACAGAACATCTGTTTACTTTTCTGTAACTTTCAGTCCAAAAGATTTGTAGCTTTTAATTTTGTCTCTTTCTACAGGGTATGGAAAATGTTAGGCAGGGTCATCCTTTTAAGAGCTATGGTGTGCACACACCCTTAGGCATATAAGGATCATCAATAGGTGCGTCCACACAGAACAAGCACCCTCGCGAGACACCACCGCGCGAAGCAGCTCGGTTAGTGTGGACGTGTCTCGGCCGAGGAAAGCGAGCGCGCTGCCGCCGGCGATCGCCAAGCGCCCGAGCCATCCAGTGTATAGTATAGGTATAAATTGTTTCTCGACCGAGGCACGAAACAATATACGCGATACAAACTTGCAGAACGCGTAGCATGGTGATTCTATCTATTCTACCAAGAAAAGACAAAGCTCTTTCTATCTAACTCGACATGTCTTCTGCCCTAGTATGGCGCGACCTGGGTATGGCATGATTTATTGTTTTTATATGTCTGTGGTCTGCCCTTCCATGATTTTATAGAATGCCAAAATAACGGCCAGGCGTAAATCCTGAAATTACTTAAATGGAATAAGGTTTATAGGTTTTGTACCTTTAAACGGTTGAATTTGTATGCCTAGAAACACACTTATCAGTGACAGTATTGCGTATGATAAGTGTGTTTCTAGGCATACAAATTCAACCGTTTAGATTTAATAACGCGTTGCATTCGTTGCGTACGTGGGTTCAGTTTGTCCCTACCTTTATTCTCCACTATTAATTATCTCTAATCATTGAGATGAAGTTATATGGAGACGCCCCTATGTTCTATACATACATTTTGCTTATACAAATATGAGTCAAACATGAGACAGAGAGTGAAATATTGGTTGGTCTCTTTCTTTCTAATGCAGTAATCTTATTTGACAAAAGAGACAACAATATTTCGGTTGTTGCTCAAAATGGAATATTTTGTTGGGATATTTCCCACAGTTACAGAAACGTGCCCATTTCGCCATTTTATGGGCCGAGTTTCGTGGTAGTTCTGCTGTCAAACAGTTGTTTACTTTTTGTTGAATTTAGATTTTTGAGTAAATGACGGAGTGTTTTCTTTTAAAAGTGCGTGTTACCATTAAGAAACAGTAATTCAACATGCCTGGATGTTCCATTGTGTCTTGTCATGCCAGAAAAAAGATCAGCCTGAATTGACTTTGTACAGGTTAGTAACAGGTTTTCATGAAAAACTACATGAAATAGAACAATTTCCGTAAAGAAATCGCTATGTGACCTTGTTTTCATGGTTAGAGTTAATAGGATAAAAACAATGTGCGACCTCCTTGAGTGTCTATGTAGTTTGTGGTGTCTTGTCTGTCATTTTGTGGTGAATAAAAATTCATGTTATATTTTCACAACTGGGTTTTATTTTAAGTGGTTATGGGCCCAGAAAGCCCCAGAAAGCCCCAGAAAGCCCCAGAAAGCCCGAGAAATAATATTGTGTAATCGTTATAAGTAATTATGGAGCTATCAAAAGTGCAAATTTCAAAACTTGAAGGCACAAATTGGATGCAATGGAAATACCGAATGTCCGCTCTTCTAAGAGGAATAGACGGTTTGGTTGATATTGTAGAAGGTAAAATTAAAAGACCTGAAGAACCTGTACGTGGGGCTGGCGATGCAGCTGCTGCAGATTTGGTCGTTTATGAGAACAATTTGAGCAAGTACAACAAGTTGGATAGCACGGCCTTATTAATTATAACAAACAATATTGCGGATGAAACGTTAGACAAGGTCATAAGATTTTCAACGTCCAAGGAAGTATGGGATGAATTGCATAGATTATATGAAGGCGTCAGTGAAGATCGTCTGTATGATTTATGTCTGCAATTCTTCAGTTACAAAAAGGATCCGGTTGATGATATGGTAACGCACACCTCAAAGTTGAAAAATGTCTGGTACAGATTAAGACAAGAATTAATAAAAGAAGAAGGACTTAAGGAACTTCCAGATATATTATTAATTTGCAAGATCTTAGATACATTACCTGAAAAATATTTTTCATTTAAAGCGAGCTGGTTGCTATTGTCGAAAAAGGATCAGACTATTGAAAATATTACGAGTCAATTGTGTGCACATGAAAAAGCGCTAAGTAACAACGGCAAAGACGGTGAGTCTAGTTGTGACGCTCTTGTGGTGAAAACGAAGAAATTTACTAGGAAAGGTGACATGACTCCAGGGACAAATAAAAAGATTAAATGCTACAACTGTAAGGAAGTTGGACATATAAAGAAAGATTGCCCTAAGAGGAGTGTATCTCGTCAAGTTGTAGATGACAATAAAGGAGTTAACATGATGTTATCGACGGTGAGTTCAGCAGAATCTGGGATAGATCGTGATCACTGGTATGTAGATAATGGTGCTACAAATCATGTGACGATGCGAGCAGATTTGTATCAAGATTTTAAATATTTTGATGTGGATCACACTGTAACAACAGCTGATGGAAATGTGTTAAAGGCACAAGGGCAAGGTTCACTATCCATTGAAGCTGTAGTTAACAAAAAGGTTGTCAAGTCAATGTTGAGAGATGTTTGGTATGTTCCTCAAATTAGTAAAAATTTGTTTTCTGTGTTGTCGACACATGATAGAAATCCAGGAAGCTTGTTCGAGTCGCGGATCACTACTTGTTCAATGATAATTGATGGTAAAATTACAGTAACAGGACATAGAGAACGGTATGGAGGTCTGTACAGGCTAGATTGTAAGATTGTACCGCCATCTAAGTTAACTGTGAATTTGGTACAGAAAGTAGATTTGTTGCAACTCTATCATGAGCGTATGGGTCACCAGAATAAAAGACATGTGAAAAGTCTAATCGAGAGGGAACTCGGCATAAAAACAAAGGAAACTGGAGAACTATGCGAAGGTTGTATTTTTGGAAAGTCCCACAGACTGAAGTTCGGTGTACGGGAAAAAGCCACGAAGCCTGGAGAACGCATACACACGGATGTGTGTGGTCCATTCCCTTTGTCGATATCGAAATATCGCTACTTTGTACTGTTCAAGGATGAGTTCACGCGCTATAGGTTTGTGTACTTTCTTCGAGAGAAGTCAGAGGTACATGAGAAGCTTAAGGAAATGTTGGCATCTGCTAAGGTAGCTGGTCATACAGTGAAAGAAGTATTGAGTGACAATGGTGGCGAATTCGACAATCAGAAGGTACGAAAAGTATTAACAGATATGGGTATAAAACAACGATTAATCATGCCATACACGCCTGAACAAAATGGCTGTAGTGAAAGGGACAATCGCACGATTGTAGAATCAGCGCGAGCAATGATGCATGCACATGAAGAACTGCCTCAAATGTTGTGGGCTGAGTTGGTGAATACTGCCGTCTATATTTTAAATAGGACAGGTCCAACTACAGTGGAACACAAGTCGCCATTTGAGCTTTGGGTTGGTAAGAAGCCACAAATTAAGCAGTTAAGGATCATTGGATCGCATTGCTATGCACATATACCAAAGCAGCAAAGGAAAAAGCTACATAAGAAAGCAGTGAGATGCGTCCTTATTGGATATGATAATGACGATGGATATAGACTTTGGAATAGTAAAGATAACGTGCTGGTAAGGTCTAGGGATGTAACCTTCGATGAAAAACCCTTGGGTGCGGAAACTCCTGTGAAAGTTTCTACAGAAACTGAATTTGAAATTTTTTTGGACTTGCAACAGACACATAGAAATAAAAATAATCAGAATGCGGATACTCCATTCAATGCTGGAACTTTTGACAAAAGTGTTATTCAGGAGAATGTTCAAGGTGTTGGTACTGAAACTAGGGATACTGAATTAATTAGAACAGATGAAAACACAGAGTTTGTTGGTAGAGAAGATGTTCCAGTTGAAGATTTGGATGCATTTGATGATGCTAGGAGTGATGTTTCTGAACATAGTATTGAGTTAGGGGGAGATATAAGGGAAGTAAATGAAGATCATACCAGAGATGAAATTCCTGAACAAGAAATTGTTAGACATGGAGAAAGGATTTTAAGAGACAGATCGTTACTTCGTCCACCTGTAAAACTCAAGGACTATGTTTTAAACATGGCTAGATGTGGTTACAAAGAACCAAGTTGCTATAAGGATGCTATTAAAAGCACTGAACGGGATCTTTGGGAAAGAGCAATGGACTGTGAGTTCAATTCTTTAATTGAGAATAAGACTTGGGTCTTAGTGTCACTTCCAAAGAACAGAAAGGTTATACCATGTAAATGGGTATACAAAGTTAAACTGAATGCTGACGGTTCCGTAGATAAATACAAAGCCAGACTTGTCATTAAGGGGTTTAGTCAGAAAAAAGGGATTGATTATGATCAAACTTTTAGTCCCGTGGCTAAGATGGCAACAGTCAGAAGTGTATTGGCTATCGCAGCCAATGAGAACATGTCAATGATGCAGTTTGACGTCTCGACGGCATTTTTGTATGGAACACTTGAAGAGGAGATTTTTATGAAACAGCCTGAGGGCTATGATGATGGTTCTGGTCGGGTGTGTTTACTGAAAAAGAGTCTCTATGGCTTGAAACAAGCTCCAAGATGCTGGAATAGGCGGATCTTGGACTATTTTAAAGAAATTGGATTCAAAGTTAGTCATTCAGATCCTTGTTTATTTGTAAGGATGACACCGGCTGGAGGTAAACTTATTGTTGTCTTATATGTTGATGATGGACTGGTGGCTGCTACAAGCCAGGACCTTATTAACGAGTTTATAGGACAAATGAAAACAAAGTTTAAAATAACTACAAAGGCAGCGTCATATTTTCTAGGCATTGAAATAGAGAAGACTGATGATGGTATCAAAATATCTCAGGGATCTTACACAAAGAAATTGCTTAAAAAATTTGGAATGGAGTCTTGCAGGCCGGTGGCAACGCCAATTACAAAAGATGATGAATGTCTTAGCCAGTCACATGATGTCAGTTTAATCACTGATTACAGACAAGTTGTTGGCGCTTTAGCATATTTAATGATTGGAACGAGGCCCGACATTGCATTCGCAGTGAGCATTGTTTCGAGGAGCCTTGAAAACCCGAACGAAAAGGATTGCGTCCGACTGAAAAGGATACTGCGGTACTTGCAGTATGCGCCAGAAAAGGGCATACTATACAAAAGGCATTACAAAACAGGCATATTGGAAAGCTATTCAGATGCAGATCATGGTGGTGATATGAATACGGGACGTTCCACTACTGGCGTAGTATGCATGTATGCTGGAGGTGCCGTTTCATGGATGAGCCAGCGCCAGACAAGCGTGGCTATATCTACCACTGAAGCAGAGGTTGTAGCTGCCAGTGAAGGCGCTCGAGAAGCAATTTGGCTATCGAGAGTTATTGGAGACATGACCAAATTGAAAGGTGTGCCTATTCTACGGGTAGATAATGAAGCTGCAATCAAACTAGCTGAAAATCCGGAGTACCACAAACGTACTAAACATATCCGGATTAGACACTTCTTTGTCAGGGAGATGGTCACAGAAGGACAGCTAAATGTAAGCAAAGTTACGACTGAAGATCAACTTGCTGATACATTTACCAAGGCCTTAACCAGAGCAAGGTTGCAGAAGCTTTTAAAGTCAATTGGTCTTCATTGAGAGAAGATAATAGGATAAAAACAATGTGCGACCTCCTTGAGTGTCTATGTAGTTTGTGGTGTCTTGTCTGTCATTTTGTGGTGAATAAAAATTCATGTTATATTTTCACAACTGGGTTTTATTTTAAGTAGAGTATTAATATTTGGGTTTATTTCCGTCCTACAGACAATATTTTTCATTTCTTATTTTCGTTCGTTTGTTTACAATAATAATAGTGTTGTACCGTTGCTGTAATAGTTCCCGATACTAGTCCTTCGTTACACTGAAACTGTTACCAAATGATGTATGGATAAAAAACACTAATCATTTATAGGTTTCCAAAAAATGAAAGATTGAAGAAAAAATGGTTGGACTCTATCGGCGACGAAAAAATTTGTCCTCGAAGTAAAGACTGGCTTATGTGTTCACTTCACTTTGAAGAAAAATGTTTTAACAGAACACTTGATGTTATTACATGAGAACTCTGTACCTACAATATTTTCGGTAAGTGTGTATTAAAATGATTGTTAAATAATAGCCTGGTTTTTAAGCCTAAGTTATATGGATAGTAATGCATATTTCATATTTTTTTTCAGACATCCATTAAAAAACAACTTCCAGAGTCATTTGTATTCTGTGAAACAAGCAACACTCAAGAATCTGGTGTTTCTTGTACATTTACTGTAATAGAGGAACAATCTAGTGTAATAAAGTCCTCGCTGCGGTCTCTCTATAGATTCAAGCATTTCCTCCCATCTAGCACCAAACTCATTCTTGTCCAGTCACTTGTGCTTCCCATTATTGACTATGCTGATGTTTGTTATTCTGATCTATCCCAAGAACTTCTTAACAAATTGGATCGACTTCTCAATAGCTGTATTCGCTTCGTTTTTGGCCTTCATAAATATGATCACATTTCTTCTTTCCGTTCTCAGCTTAAATGGTTGCCTATCCGACTCAGGAGATCCCTCAGATCTATCTGCATGCTTTTCAAGATTATGAACGATCTACGTGCTCCTGATTATTTAAAAACTCAATTTAAAGTGTTGGGCAGTTCTCATACTTGTAACCTTCGAGCTTCCAAAAAACTACTTCTCCAAATTCCTTCACACCGCACCGGTTTTATGTCTAATTCTTTCGCTATAGCATTAAAAAAGTTGGAAGCGATTTCACTTTAAAAAAAAATTACGTAACCTCTATTTAAGTCACAATAAATAGCTCTCTTCTTTTTCTTTTCAAGTCTAGTCATAATAGTTATTATTAAGTTATATGTATATATATATATATATTTTTTCATTTATTCTATTATATTGTTTAGTTTATTTTATCAGTTATATATGTATTAGTATCTATATTAATTTATAAATGTCTTTGATTTTTTTTTTGTACCCTACCACAATATTCTCTTATTTAACCCAAAGGTTGACTGGTAGAGAATGCCTTGTGGCATTAAGTCCGCCCTTGTACCACTTTATGTACATGAAGTTTAAATAAATAAATAAAGGAACCGTCTACCGTAATGGAGGCACCATTGCAGTTGACCCATCAATGTGTGGGAACAGTGTGGGAACAAATTAACGCTAACACATAAATATATAATATTTAATTACAAGCGATAACGCAAATGTGAAAACATTATTTTTACGTAACTACATGAATTATAATTCAATCGTGGTATCTAGTCGTAATACTATTATGTAATCCTAAAAGTACTAGGGATACTGGTATCGATACTCGTTACACTAACACAATGTTTCTTGATTGGCACAACCCTAGCATTGGCCGCCATTTTATGGGACCAGCGAACTTGTAGGCATACACGTTTTTGGTGTAGGTATTTCCAGTCCATAGGATTATAATGTCTATGTCTCTAATGCGTGGAACGAAACGTCTCTTTGAAATATTTTGACGTTGACATAAGCGGCACAGGTGTTGCCAGCATAATAAAAGATTTCCAACTTTATTCTAATACTTTAAATACAGATTTTTTTACGGTTTTCAATCTAGTTAGATGACAGTTTTATTGTTATTCTATAATATATAATAAGTACTATTACTAAGTTGAGCTAACTGATGCAAAATGTCATTTGAATATCAATTTTATTATAACATCAACTACGGGCAGTAACTTTCTGAGTATGACAACACTGTTGAGAAAAAACAAATCAGAAAGAAGCATGGACGTCGTGTCTTTTCGCTGAAATCTTCAAAATAGATCGATATTATTTTTCTGCTAAAACCCTTTGAATAGATGTGCAAAGTTCCTTCTTTAGTTCGCTAGAGAAGCAGAAGCATTAATTATTATTTCCGATTCAATTCATCGGAACTTAGGATTTTTTGATCAGGTTAATAAAAGAGGCTGTGAAAAAATATTGTGAAAGTGAACAAATGGGAATAAAATGAAGTGCCACTACGAAGTTTTGTGTTTGCCGAAAGAAG
This sequence comes from Agrotis exclamationis, assembly GCA_950005045.1. Classification (NCBI taxonomy): domain Eukaryota; kingdom Metazoa; phylum Arthropoda; class Insecta; order Lepidoptera; family Noctuidae; genus Agrotis; species Agrotis exclamationis. The sequence goes on along the minus strand of OX465427.1, from coordinate 17,951,799 downwards.
CGTCTGCATCTGAAATAAAGAAAGCCTATCGCCGACTTGCGCTCCAATGGCATCCCGACAAAAACTTAGAGAATTTGGTAGAGGCGAAAGAACAGTTTCAGCTTGTGCAGAATGCATATGAAGTGCTTTCCGACCCCCAAGAGAGAGCTTGGTAAGTCATAATGAAAATTAAAACCAGTCTCATTTCAATGAATGATTATCCAATAACTGCATTGCCCTAATCTTTCATTTTTTTTAGGTATGACAATCACAGGGAGCAGCTATTACGTGGAGCCGGCAGTTCTTATAATGATGACAGTCTTGATGTTTACCCTTACTTTAGTCCGTCCTGTTATAAAGGTTTTGGTGATGACCCACAAGGATTCTATGGAGTTTACAATGAGGTAAAGTTGACCATTCTGTAGAAAATGTTTGAGTACTTAGTAGAATTTATTGTTTTACTAAATCATTTACTTACTATTTTACAGGTTTTCTCCAAACTAATTACAGAAGAAACTGACTTCCTTGATGACCCAGAGGATGTTACTAAAATACCTACATTTGGTAACTCCACAACTCCATATGAAGCAGTCAATGAATTTTATGCTTATTGGATGGCATTTTCTACTAATAAAAGTAAGTTTTCCTGACAATGCTCAATGAATTACTGATCTGTACTTTCTTAAGAATTGCAATAAAATTATAAATTATAACTATCAAAAATTTAAACATATTTTGTAATATATTTCATATTTATTTCACAACTTTCCAGGTTATGTATGGCTAGACCAGTATGAAATCTCACAGGGTGATAACAGGAGAGTTATAAAGTTGATGGAGAAAGAAAACAATAAAATTAGGCAGAAAGCACGCAAAGAAAGGAATGAAGAGATCAGGAGACTTGTAAGCTTTGTTCGCAGGAAGGACAAGAGAGTGATAGAGCACACAAAACTGTTACAAGAGAAAGCGGAAGAAAATAAACGAAAGGTATGTTGCATGTAATAGGTTTTCGAGAGCATCTAATATACACATCATCAGATCCAAGATCTCAGTTTTTCAATTATGTAAGCTGTGTATTGGTTAGAATCTTGCATGGCAAATAGGAATCAAAACCATCTTACAGATCTCTTAAAATTCATTATTGTGGAACAACTAATACTTCAGTAATCAGTAACTGTTTTATTTTTTAAATATTTTCCTTTTATTTTGAAGTTTGTGTTCATTTTCTAATATTATTTTTTCAGGCTGAACAATTAAGAAGAGAAAGGATAATACAGAGGCAAAAAGAAATAGAAGAAGCTAAGAAAAAAGAAGGTGAAAGTTCCTTCTTACAGAGTGATGACTATCAGAAGAAGTTGAGTGAGATTGAATCTCTTCTGGCTGAAGAGTTTGGTTTGTCTTCCGATGATGACACTATTAGTGAGGGGGGAATGGAAAGCAGTAATGAAGAAAGTTCTAAGACTGAAGAGGTGAGGAACCTAAACATCCTTCTTTCATTTATTTATTTTTAATTATAAAAACAAAAGAATGATTTTGTTCTGCTGCTCTTATGTTACTATTTCTTAAATTATATAATCACTATTAATATACCAGCAAATATGGATTTTTTGAATTAATTTACCTGACCAAGTTTAAGCAGAAGACAATACTTAGCATTTTTATCTCTATAGACTGCAAGCTTAAAGCAGTATTCAATATAATTGTTAATACACACTAGTCAGAGATGGAACTACAACAAAATTAGTATGCATCAATCGAATTATTTGCTCTATATTGGTATTTTATACTAAAAACTGCTCTTCACTTTTTATTAATATTTTTGTCATATCATTTCAGGCAAGTGAAGCATCAAAAGCAACAGCAAAATCTTCGACAAAATCGAAGCCGGCAATGCGAAATCTTTACTGTTCAGCTTGCAACAAATTATTTAAAAATATCAAATCATTTGAAAATCACGAGAACAGTAAGAAACACAAAGAAAATGTAGCTAGCATGACATTAGATGACGATATTGATATATCAGATAATGATCATGAAGATGCCGATGTTGATGCTGATGTTCAAGAAGCACCAGTAAGCGAGGAAAAAGGAGAAGGTGATCAAGTAAATGGTCACACAAAGGAAGGAGAACAAATGGAGAACTCAACTTCAGATATTGAAGACAATGAAGATAATGATTTCAGGGAAACTTTAAGTGATGACTCTGATAAAGTTCAGGCAAGTGGCTAAATGTATTTTTTCATTATTTCTTAGGGCTGATGAGCAACACACCTATGAAAATATAAAGCTTAAATAGTAATAAAAATAAGCAAGAAAACAAGACTCAGTAGATTATCCAATCACATAGGATGGTTGATTAGAGATGGATGAGACATGCCATATGTTGAGTTGCAAGGCAAGCAGTGAATGGTTGCTAATGATGATGATTTTTGTTTTTTTTAATGTTTGTGTTTCAATAACAAATAAGTTGAACTATTATAATTATGTTTGTCCAATTTGTTCATTCTTTTTCTTACAGGCTTTACCAAAGAGTCATAAAAAGAAGAAAAATAAAAAGAAGTTTATACCAATGCCAGAAAGTGAAGGCAATGACAGTCATGATGAGATGAGTTTCAATGAAATTGAAGGACCTTCACGCAGCAGAAAAGCTAAGAAATTCAACATGCTGAAGAGTCAGATACAAGCTAAAAAAGAAGCTACATTAAAGAAAGGATCACAGTCTCAAACTTCAACTGAAAATCTGTATGAAGTATCTAGTACTACACCAACTGATGATGCATTAGGTGAAGCAGCTTTGCCTAAAGATAGGCCCGCATTACCCAAGACACAGCGGAATGTCAAACCAAAAAAGTTGGTAGAAAGAAAACCAGTGAGAACTAAAACTAGTGAAACAGAAGATTCAAGCACAGCATTGACTCTCAGATGTGCAGTCTGTGAGACAGACTTCCCATCAAAGAATAAATTGTTTGAACATTTAAAAAAGACAGGGCACTCGGTTCCTCTGCCTCAGACTAGCTACACTCCACAGAGTAGGAAAGGTAAAAGAGCTAATAGGTAAACATGTGCAATTTAGATAGGATGGAAGTATTAAGTAATCATTGAGAATCAATTGATTTTCTTTAAAATCTCTACAAGTTGTAAAAGTGACTTTATCAATCTATTTATTAAAATTATGATCACTGTCATTAAAAAACATGCCTAAAATGGATTTTTGGTTTTATTAAATGTAACCCCAAATAAAATATCTGTTGTAAAGTTGTTTTTGTATTCATACAATTAAACACACAAAACATTTTACTTATATGAAAGCTATTATCCTAATTAAATATATAAAATCACATCAATACATAGGTAATTATGATTTACTTCTAGTAATCATGAATAATAAATATGTAAGTCAAATACTGACATTTAATTTAATGAAGTATAAATAAATACTAATTTATGCCACTTCTAGGAGTGTTATGTGCTTTATGTACTATAGACAAAATAATGTAATAAGTACTATTCAACATTAAACAAATTAAATGTTATAAATATCGACTATTAGGTACCTACACAACAGGTAAAACAACATTTATACAGTAACAAACAGATCTATTGAACAACAATGTTCATTACAACACAAAAGAACTATTCAAACTCGGGAATGTCAGCAAAACTGTAACCAGGATATTCCTTATACGCATAAAATGCTATCCTTATATGATATGCCCCTGGCAAGAACATAATACAGCCTAACACTATCATAGGCCACAAACGGTCAGAATACTTTGTATCTATGTGGCCAGTAACAATTAAGCTTCCTACAATAAGTAGTGCTGTACCCACAACAAATAAGAACGCCGCGAGTGATATTGCTTTCCAGGGTATTTTAGGCGGTGGTCCTTCAAATTGTGCGTCGGAAAAACCGCTGTCGTCATTCGATACTAGGCGATACCCATCGTGCTGTCGTCCAAACCGGAATCTGGACATCTTCAAGTTTTTCAGTTTTTCTGTAAAGATAATAAAGGCCAATGTTAAAATTAATACTAAGAAAAACTAATAATAATACGAGCATTGAACACGGGTTCGACAGGAAAATGACTCAAATTGAGTATCGTTACATACATATAACACCACAAAAAGCGTCCTAAATACACAAGGCTATAAACTACGTTTAGTATTTGATGAGATGTGTTTTAAATCATTTGCAATGTTATTTTTACAATAAATGTACCGATTTCAATCACAACCATAACAATTTTTGACAAGACTTCCTTCAATTTGCGGAACTGTCAATGTCATTTGTAACTCACTGACAGCTTGACAATTTCATTTTAAGGTTGACCTCCGGCATTTATGGGCATTTTGGCTAATAATAATATGAAACTAACAGTTTATTTTGATAATAATGTATTGAGATCATCCCAAAACATCATCATCATTTTCTTGCTATCAATCCATGATAACAATAAAATAGGTATCAAAATAATGGATCGATAAATCTGTGCCACTATGGTTGGGCTTGGCCGCTTGACGCAAGCTTTGATTTGCTACGCGGCGGAACCGATCACAAACCAGAATCTGTGTTCTTAGTTGGGTAATAGAAAACGTTTGCTCACCTTTAATTTGTTGCAGAAACAGCGTCATTTGATTAATTAGTTCCTCTATGGATTTGATAGAGATGGAGGGTGGTAGTAGGCTATTATGCATTAACCAACAATACATTTAGGTTTGTATTCTGTCTGGTGCTCGATCTTATTAGAGAAAGATTCTCCATCTGTAACAAAAGTAAAAATATCTCTTATTTATTTCTTGGCGGTTCGATTCTTCATAGAATCACATCGAAATCGATACAGCCGTTTTCAAGAACGTGAAAATATTATGTATAAAGGTATGTTGGATATTTGCTGAGTAATAAAATTAATTATAACTACACGAATCCCCATAAATGTATGTGTATTCTCTTGGTGTACAGACTGTACAGTCAGGTGTAAAGAGCCGACGCTAGCGCCATCATTCACGTAACTCCACCTTCAAAGCCGTCATTTTCTCTATATCCTAGTCCTATGTCTATGGAACCAATAGGGTACAATACTGCATAAATAAATTGATAAACTGTTTAGTCCGTCAGATAAAGTATTGAAAAATAATGGATGCCTACGATTATTTTTGATTTTAAGCTATTGTATAGCTTTTATCGCGGGCTCTGAGGGCGGCGCGGCGCGGCGCGGCGACCGAATCAAGAAATTCCCAAAAACCTAACGGAGAGGGTGAGGGAGAGGGAGAGGGAGTCGGAGAACATTTCTTGACGTTTCACTTGATTGAAGTGGCTGACCATAGCCAAATTAGTACAGTAATAAATATAATAAATAAATAATTATAATTGCATAAGTTGTTATAAAATGCCATGCAATAGCTTTACCGCGGCAGTCCCCGAGTGCCACACGTATTTTATTTAATCAATGAATATTGATAAAGATAAAAAGCTTCGAAATTCGGGAGTGGGGGCTTATGACGTCATAACGCCTGTAAAATTATACCAACCGAGAGACGTTTTGTGATTTTTAGAAGCGTCGCATCTTCGTTGTTTTCGGTTTACCATAGAAAAGAAAAAATACGGGTCAAATATTTTTTGATAATCTAACCTTCGGACTAATTAATTTTTTTGAGTTAAATAGCTTAATAACCGTCGACACGCTTAGTTTTTTACGGAAAGCGTTTACAATGCTTCCCGTCGCGTCTTCTTGCTCGGTGTAGTACAAAATTAGTTTCCTACTGATAATGCGATTGTAAGTCTAAAGGTGAAACCGCACTAGGCGGAACTGCACTGCAGCAGAACTGCGCGACACGACGCTTTTCTTTGCCACGCAGTTCGGTTGCAGTGTAGTTCCTTTGCCGCTTAGTGCGTGATGTCTCGTATAATCTACTATATAAAAAACTTTTTGAAAAAAAGGGAACCGACTTCAAAACCAAACACAAAAAAAAGTGTAACATAACTTTTCTTTCGGAAGTCGGTGGCTTTGTTTTTTATTTCATTGACTATGGCCACCGACTTCCGAAAGAAAAGTTATTTTACACTTTTTTTTGTGTTTGGTTTTGAAGTCGGTTCCCTTTTTTTCAAAAAGTTTTTTATTTTACCCTTTTTAGTTTAGATATTCAAGAAAAATCTTCATTATAATCGGCGTCTTTGAAAATCTACAATCCTAGTAAGCAACAAAAACGGATCTATGCGGGCAACTTCACGAGATATCTATTATTATTATATACTAAAGCCTTCCCCAGAATGTAACAAATATTTTCCTGAAAACCGCATCAAAATCGGTTCAGTCGAACGCGAGATAATCGCGGACAAACATGCAATGGTCACTGAAAATCTACTATCCAAGTAAGCAAAAACGGATCCACGCGGGCAACGTCACGGGATATCCATTAATGTTATATACTAAAACCTTCTCCAGAATGTAATGAACACTTTCCTGAAAACCGCATCAAAATCGGTTCAGCCAAACGCGAGATAATCGCGGACAAACATACATACATACATACAGGTCGAACTGAGAACCTACTTTTTTTTTGAAGTCGGTTAAAAATAAGTCGGGTTTTCCTTCCTGACGCTATAACTCCAGAACGCACGAACCGATTTCCATGGTTTTGCATTCGTTGGAAAGGTCTCGGGCTCCGTGAGGTTTATAGCAAAGAAAATACCTACAGGAATAAAAAAAAAAATTTTTCTTCTCATAAAACTAAGCCATCTGGTGGCGAAACGGAGTTCGCCGGATTTGCTAGTTTCATATAAAGAATATTTTGACGCGTCGTGTCGCACAGTTCCCCTGCAGTGCAGTTCCGCCTAGTGCGGTTTCACCTTTATAAGTGGCAAACTTGTTTCGTTCTGAATCTGCATTAAGTACATACGCCAGCACATCAATCTAAAAACCATACAGTTAATAATCATGAAGAACGGTAATGTTCTATATGGTTTTTCATTAATGACTACTGAAACAATCCATTAACAATAACTACCCTTGTGTGTTGACTCACACGAAAACAACAAAAAAGAACTGAGTCATTGGAAAACCCTTTTAAAGCTTAAGTAAGTACCGTTCTGATGAGTTAAAGGATAACCTCCTTTGTATTTATGTTGTGTCTACGAGGCATAGTGGCTGCGTGATTGGACTGCTGCGCAGCGTGTCCCGAGTTCGATTCCCGCACGGTACAAAATATTTGTTGGATGATCTACAAGCAGTTGATCCGGATCTCATTATGATAAGCTGGTTCTTTTGAATTCCCAATGATATTATAAAGTCATAGATATGTTATACACTTACAAAACAACAGAAAAAAATGCTCCGCGGCGAGAGGCTGCACACATACACACTTTTTATTCACACATTACATTTCACTACAAGTAAAAAGGATAGCGTGATAAAACCAATAAGAAAAAAAGTGACAGCTAGATGTTGTCAGTGCCAATCAGCGCACGTTGGCATCATAGAGAGATAGAGAAAGAGAATTTGTTGTCGCACTCTTTCTTTTACGACGCCATTAATATAGAAACGTAATGTTTTATTATTTTGGGAAAATATTAAGAAAAATAGTATATTTACGAATGATATGTGATTGCTTGACTTTTAGAAGTCTTGCTTGTATAATTTGTACAATGTCTCATTTCATTTTCAATGGTTTTGAGTCACTTTTACTTTTGATTCACTCTGTTTACGTGACGTGCATCCGTTGACGCCGGCAACGTCGCACTGAGGTCAAGGTTTGTGAATCAACCACATTTGAGCGTGTTCTTTCTGAGCGCGTATAACGTATCTACACCTTTTTACTTATAATATCATTGTGAATTCCTATAAATAACTAGGTACTCGTTTTCAGTCATAAAAAAAATTCAGCCAGAATACTCCAAGTACAGCCGCGCCCTTATTTCAAAACTTTTCCTCATGAAAATCAAAAATAAACATTGTTTACTCAAAAATGCATGTAATGTGGTCATTATTTTGACAACCTTGTTTGAGCAAAGTCGACCTTGCCGTTCTGTTTCAAGGAGCGGCCAGCAAAGTTTTGCCGGCCGCTCTAACAGGCCGGCAAAACATTGCCGGCCGCTGACGTTTCAATGTTTTTAAAAAACAAATGCAAAAAGATTTTATTTAAAACACAGCTGTTTGTATGTAAAGATATAGGTACAAATAGTAGATTAGTAGTCAAGGCCGAGCTAACTACTCTGCTTTACATCTCGATTGTGAGGTAAGTAGAAAAAAACCGGCCAAGTGCGAGTTGGACTCGCCCATGAAGGGTTCCGTAGCAGCAAGCATAGATTAGAGATATAATTATATTGAGATTAGTAAGTAGGTAATATACACAAACAATAAAAATAACTTTGTTTTTCATAGTATTTGTATGAATGGCAAAGTTATATTTGCGGTTTTTGAAAATGTACTATATCTCAAAAACTGCTAACTGTATCTCATCCAAACCAATTTTCGTTGGTAGTTTTGGTTGAGGTCTACATTATATATTTTTTTTAGTTTTATCATTCTCTTATTTTAGAAGTTACGGTTGGGGGACACACTTTTTACCACTTTGGAAGTGTCTCTCGCGCAAACTGTTCAGTTTAGAAAAAAATGATGTTAGTAACCTCAATATCATTTTTAAAGACCTATTCATAAATACCCCACACGTATGGGTTTGGTGAAAAAATTTTTTTGAGTTTCAATTCTAAGTATGGGGGGCACCCCCAAAATTTGTTTTGTTTTGATTTTTGTGTGAAAATCCTAATGCGATTCACATAATACATCTTTCTACCAAGTTTCAACAGGATAGCTCTTATACTTTCGACAAAAAGTGGCTGTGACATACACGGACAGACAGACAGACAGACAGACATGACGAATCTATATGGGTTCCGTTTTTGCCATTTGGCTACGGAACCCTAAAAAACAGCATTACAAGAATAAAACAGTAATTATAAAAATCCCTAAAACAAACAATATTTAAAGTAAAAGTTTTCTATTCCCGCCTTTTTCATCTTTTTTTTATTTATTTTTTCAAGAACGAAATTGAGCTTCGCAGTTCGATATTTAAAATTGATGACTATTATACTCTTACGAAGACAAGGCTGATTATCGAAGCGACCTCTTTTGTCATTGGGCTGAATGCATGATGTCTATTGCCAGTATGATGGTTAGATGTACGCGAACTTTTTGAAAGAGTGAAGAGTTTTTTTTTTTTAATTACTTAGGTACCGCCCTAGGGCTTTTCTAGCTACATTAGTACCCTAGAGCGCTAATTGGTTACCTACAAGCCCCATTTGAGGGTAATAAGGACCTACTTACCGATTATGAGAGATGTAAAAGATTTTATTCCATATTTGGCTGTATCATTCCAACTGCCATTGCTAAAAAAAAAACAAAGAAGTAACAAAAGCGCGGTTCAGCGAAAATTTTGTTTTTATTTAGTGACTTTTTTGCTAAAAATGAGCTCTCAAAGCGAAAATTCTTCCGATTCAATGTGTTTAACACCGCCAGACATTACAGATGAAGCAAAATTAGTGGTTGAAAATTTAATACTGCGAAACTCAAAGGAAAAATATACGCTTGCATACGATTTGTGCAGAACTTTTCATAATTGTCATTTTAATTAAATTTCTAGTTAATTAATATAAATTTAGTGGACACGTTACCAGACTTGACAATGGAATCCTTCTTGGCCGAGACAAAATTAAGCCATAAATCTGGTAAAAAAGACGCCGCGACTTGCAATTATGTAATTGAAGTTTCAGCCTATATACGAAAAGCTCTCATTCCTCGATCACTGATTTTCATTAATTGGTCGTCCTGTCCTGTAAGGGACTTCACATTAGTAACGAGGTGTTACAAATGCCAACAGTATGGACATGTAGCAAAATCATGCAGAGACGTGAATTCTACGTGCGGGCACTGTGGGGAAACAGGTCATATGATGTCCGAATGCATGATGAAATCTGACACTCCCAAATGCGCGACTTGTTCACGTTTTAAAAAACCCAGTGCCCACAAAACGGGAGACGCTGATTGCTCAGCTAGGAAAATAGCAGAGCACAGGTATATTAATTCAATTGATTATGAAAGTACCTAGTGCGTCATAATCATAGGCCTGACTTCCGTATAATTTTGTTGCTATTATAATTTTGTTGCTAACTCATCAAAACTTACACGAGACCACTGAGCACTGCCTCCTACTTACCATCAATTTGTCGCTGCATGAGCAGATTATACGATCGCTATAAACATGCGATGATGATGATTTTTGTGTATGTAACTGTGTATGAACAATACTGCTCACAATTTCTTAACAGTGAATTTATATAATTAGAATATATTTGTCTCGGTTATGATAGTTTAAGTTAGTTATAATAATAATAAAAAAAAATTGTTTCACTATTTTAAAGTTAAGTTAAATATTGTTAGTAAATCTGTTGTCCAAGTAGTAATTATAGATATTAGCGCTAGACCGCCTGTGATACAGGTATTAATTTAACCTAGTACAGGCACCGAACTTTTTAGCCCTAAAATTATTTTATAGACATTTTTATAGTATTGTACCACTTTGAATGCTGAATAAAATATTTTTTTTTTTTAATTACTTGCTGGTTTTATTTAGGTTAGGTACTTGCATTTTTGAGTAAAGCACTATACAAGCCTTGGCCCACTGTGACTGTTTCGCTAGTCACGCTATGATTGCCTCGAGCTAGCCTAGCTATGCTCCAGACCTTCCAGCTTGGCCATCATTGCAGCCCTTGCTGTCCTCGCTGTAAAGGCCTCAACCTACGGCCTCGGCCTTTATCTCAGCTCGTCCATCAAGTGCTGCACGCTGACCGCGCTGTGTCGGTCTGGAGCTGCGCTACGCTGCGCTGTCGGCCATGATCAGCGCGACCAGCAAAGTAGTCATTATAGACCGCGGCAGTAATGTACTAAAACGAGTTCATGAAATTCAACAACTTATAGAAATTGGCAGCGTACGAGTAAGTCCGCAGACGTTTTAACTTATTTAGAGCTAAAAAACTTTGGCCTATTTTTCTTTGAACTGTACATTATGAACGAATGAAATGCCAAGGATGTTATTGTTTTTAATATAGTATTTTTACAATTTATTTAGTCTGTATTAATGCCCCACATCCTGTGTTGAGAGTAGTAGCAGTCCAGAAGTATCGGCCCATCTAAGTAAAATTCCATCTATTAATTTATCGTCTACATACCTAATTTTATAATAGTAGAGAATCATTAGAATTTTTCTTACAGTTTGCGGTATCTAATAATAAAAGTATGCAACGAATGCCTTCCTACGAGCTTCAGAATTGTTCAGATAGATATTTCTTACCGCTTTTTTTAATTCAGCTTGATTTTTCATGACACATAAAACTATCTTTTAACTAAATCTACGGTTATGCTCTGTGTACGGTTACAATGCATTTATAAATCCACTTACATAGTTCCACCCTCATGGAACTGCTCATGCATGCATCGAGACTTACATGGTCAACTTGCTTTATCTCTCACCTCTCAGTTAACTGTTCCACCCTCGTGCTCATCTTTTATTTTTTAAAGTACTTACGTATGTCGGTATTTCTATGCTTTTTTTTTTCGTGGTAAAATCATTAAATGAGTCCTCCCACCCAGGGCAGTGCAGGAGGGACTGTCAGACTTGTACTGACGAAAATCCACGGTGTCCTTCAACAGCCCTTGCGTTGTAAAATTATCAAATGAGTCCTCCCGCCCAGGGTGGGGCGGGAGATACTGTCAGACTTGTACTGACTAAAATCCACGGTTTTCCTTCAATAGACCTTTACGTACCAGGGTCACGGTTACCAGGTGAGACAGTCCCGCGACTTCAACAGCCCTTTACGTTCCGGGGTCACGGTAAGGCTTTGGCCCTCTAAAGGGGGCCCCGTCATTGTGCTGACACTCTTTGAGGCGCGGGTGGAACACAACGCGCCGTCAACCCGCGCATGGTCCATGATTGGACAGCGAGTCGCCCATTAATCGCCGCCCGAATGCCCGCGCCCACAGTGGCCGGAGATCATCCTGTGACGTCCGTCACCGTGGGCGTCTACCATTGCGACTGGATCTTGAGGTGGACGTTATCCTCTCCCTCACGCGTCCCGCCTCCTCCTTCGCTAGCATGACTGCTTCACAGAAGGAGGCGACCGCGTCCAACTTCGTCTCGTCCCGCAGCATGGCCTCGACCAATACCAGGCGCGAGAGGTCGCCGCATATCGCCGTCGTGAGGACAAGTCGGTGCTCTGCCCAAGCGGGGCAGTCCTGCACCGTCGGTCTTTCTATGCTTACAATTATTGTCCTCAAAACTCACAGATTCGGCATTTCATAAGATACGAGTATCTTCTGGAAAATGTAAGCAGAATTAATGTAGTTAGAACAACGAACAACGTCTGCAGTGACCTCTTTTCATATCACACAAAGTTGGCACAATACACTACGAGTACCTACATAAAATACACTAAGAAAAAAAATCCCAATGGGAGCCCGATACCAATTTTCACAAAAAACTAAGGTATGATTCTCCCCATCCATTTCGTATTCCGCACGCCCAAGTGATTTCATTCGGACTCTAATTTCAGTAGTAGCAGGTAATGGGGAACTAATTTCCAGCCCACGTACAATACTACCAACATTGATAAGTAACCTAAGCACCAATTTTCTCTAAACATCAATTAATTAACATGCATTAATACGCAATTCAAGTAAGATAATACCGTAGCCGTTCAGCTACGCCGTAGCAAGAAGAAATGAAGTTACAAAATACTGTGCGTGCTACGGAAATCGCATTAATTCCCTTCTGAATTAATGTAGAACTGTGCTACGAAGAAACGTAGCCATAATTATTACGTAGTCATTCGCAGCTCGTAGCAGACATTACGTAATCATAATCATTATAATGAACTCGACACAATTTATGTATCAAAGTGTTAATCAACTTGTTACGAAACAACTCATGAAGACATTAAATAATCCACCTACGCTGAATACCTATACAATTGTTACGTGAATGAATGATTTATATGATATGCTATGCCCTGTTAAACATTTAATCGAGATGAAAATATTACAGTGTATTTATACCGTTTATACAAGGTGTTAAAAAATCAACTGCAGGAATTTCGTGTGCGTACTCGGTATCAAAAACCAAGTACATTCCAAAGAAAAAAAAATTTTTTCGAGCATTTTTTTTCAAAAAAAAAATTTTTTTTTCAAGCATTTTTTTTGGTCATGTTAATGAATTTGATTGCTCTTTGAGGTCGTTCACCCGTGTGTAGCGTTCACAGCTGATTCCAACTTTCCCACCACATTTTGCAGACTTTGGACTGGCAATTTATCGAAATACTTACAAATAACTTATTTTATTGGCCATATTAATAGGCCAATAGAAATATGCTTGAAAAAAAAATTAAAAATTTTGTAAAAAAAATTGAAAAAAATTTTTTTTTTGAAAACAAATGCTCGAAAATAAAAAAAAAATTTTGGAATGTACTTGGTTTTTGATACCGAGTACGCACACGAAATTCCTGCAGTTGATTTTTTAACACCCTATATAATTTAGAGGCAAAATATAACAGCCTCACAGGTCGATCCTTGGCGAAATTTGTCTATGGACCACCCGTCATAGAGAGTTGGTCTTTGTTGTCGTTTGTAGATCTTAGACTGTCGTTACTATTGGTCAGAAGCTCGAAAGTCTGACAACCAGTCTAATGTATCGCAGTATCGTATATTACCGTATTTTCAAATAACTAGGTCCATAGGTCCATACCTACTAGGTACTTAAATTTCAAAATTTACGCTACACGAGGGGCGACCTTTACACAGAACACTCACAAACAATCAATAAACATGCATTGTGCAAGCGTGCTCTATTGGCATACTCCCATACTTAGTATTCCCATAAATTGTAAATGTAACGGACACTTCAGATTCAAACCTACCCTTGTTTATTCGAACAGGGGAGTTGAACTGCGCTGTAGGGTAGGTATTGCTTTTTAGGGTTCCGTAGCCAAATGGCAAAAACGGAACCCTTATAGATTCGTCATGTCTGTCTGTCTGTCTGTCTGTCCGTGTATGTCACAGCCACTTTTTGTCGAAAGTATAAGAGCTATCCTGTTGAAACTTGGTAGAAAGATGTATTATGTGAACCGCATTAGGATTTTCACACAAAAATCAAAACAAAACAAATTTTGGGGGTGCCCCCATACTTAGAATTGAAACTCAAAAAAAAAATTTCACCAAACCCATACGTGTGGGGTATCTATGAATAGGTCTTTAAAAATGATATTGAGGTTACTAACATCATTTTTTTCTAAACTGAACAGTTTGCGCGAGAGACACTTCCAAAGTGGTAAAAAGTGTGTCCCCCCCCCCCGTAACTTCTAAAATAAGAGAATGATAAAACTAAAAAAAATATATATTGTAGACCTCAACCAAAACTACCAACGAAAATTGGTTTGGATGAGATACAGTTAGCAGTTTTTGAGATATAGTACATTTTCAAAAACCGCAAATATAACTTTGCCATTCATACAAATACTATGAAAAACAAAGTTATTTTTATTGTTTGTGTATATTACTTACTAATCTCAATATAATTATATCTCTAATCTATGCTTGCTGCTACGGAACCCTTCATGGGCGAGTCCAACTCGCACTTGGCCGGTTTTTTTTATTTGCATTGCAAACTTGAATGCGGCCAGAATTCTTGTGTGGTCACAAAAAATCCTCAAATCACAATTTTTCGTCTCTTTCCTATCCTCATGCATAACTGTGCACTTAAAGAACTTATGTATATTTAATTTAAATAAAAAAAATGTGAAAAGGTTGTAACTTCGACCTACAATATGTAAGTAAGTAATTAAAAAAACGTTGCCCATCTCTAGCTATTTCTCTTGGTCGCGGGACTTATCTCATTACCGTGACCCCGGGACATAAAGGGCTATTGAAGGACACCGTGGATTTTAGTCAGTACAAGTCTGACAGTCCCTCCCGCCCTGCCCGGGGTGGGAGGACTCATTTGATGATTTTACCACGCAAAAAAAAAAAAAAAAGCTATTTCTCTTGTGTCGTGGGTGCGTTTAGAAACATAAAAATCTTACATACACAAATCTCAGAACCGAAACTACTTCTAGATCATACAAATGTGTGGCTTAGTGATCGACTGCTGCGCAGCGTGTCGCAGGTTCGATCCCCGCACAAAACAAATTACAATACAAGAAGAAATTCTGAGTGTCTGGCAAAGATATTAAAAAAATGTTTTTAAAGCCATTGCTAACACACAAAGGTGAAATGTGCCTTTTAATTTAACAACTGCAAAGGCAACTACGGAACGTTGGTCAACAGTATTGTCTTACATAGATATAACAGTACCTATAAAGTATTTGCCCGGCGCAGTTTCTCTTAATGTTCGGTAAAACCTGTATGGACAAAAATTCCGGACACTCGACACTAACAAGACAATAGACAACATGTCAACAAGAACCGCGTCCACAATTTGTCTATGCCACTTTAAATGAACCTGTTCATGGATCCCGGCTGGGTACTCTATCTATCTATGCGTTTATACACTAGTATGCGTCACGAAGGAGACTGCGGATTTGTGCATTGTCCTTGACCTGATGCCACTCGCCGCAGCGAACACATACGACTCCATTGCTGCTAAAATACTCGAGCTAATGTATTGGGGTATATCCGTTCTAAATGCGGTGGAGATCTTTTACTAAGTAACTCGTGGTAAGCTATGACGAGGCTACAACAAGTTTTTCGAAAGAAATAAAACAAAATTGTCTTCATACACTTTGTCTAACATTTCCTTCTTTTTATTTTTTTCGAAGGTTGTAGTCGGCAGGCAGAAATTTCTATTGAAATAAACAGCGCCGTTCCACCAGCATAAGGTACGATTTGATAATAATTGTAATTTGAATTGCGAAATAAATGCAGTCCTTTCATCTTTCACCCTATTTGACCTCGTTACGTCATTTAATGTTGACTCCCCATTTAAGAACCCTTTTGTTGGTTATACTTTTGAATTTCGAAGTAAGTACCTACTCATTTATAATATGCAAGTTCTCGATATGACATGGACAAAAATGCAGACGCGCCACCAAGAACTTCCACCTTCTCAACTGACAGCCAGTTTCTTCATCAATAGCTAAAGATATCAGTTAAAGTATATTATCCTTTATCTTGACTAGTACTGATTTTTTTTTTTATTACCACGTTTTTTTTTTTTATACACTCACTTTTCTTGTTTGTTTGTTTGTTTGTCGTTCCGGTTGGACTTTTGCAACTCAATTTTGAGGCATTTCCCGATAAACTAGCAGGCTGAAATTTTGCACACGCTCTGAGTTCTGATGACAATGCATGACTAGCTAAGAAACGTCATAACAAATCCAATATGGCGGCCTCCCCAAGATGGCGGACTGGCTGTTTGAAATCCACCCCTATGATATGGGTATCAAATAAAAGGGTTTTCTGTCAGGAATACGAAAAAAAAATAGTCGCGTGACTTAAATCCAATATGGCGGACGTCCAAGATGGCAGACAGGCTATTAGAAATGCACCCCTAAGATATGGATATCAAATGAAAGGGTTTGCTGTCAGGATTACGAAAAAAATAGTCACGTGACGTAAATCCAATATGGCGGACGTCCAAGATGGCAGACAGGCTATTTGAAATGCATCCCTAAGATATGGATATCAAATGAAAGGGTTTGCTGTCAGGAATACGAAAAAAATACTCGCGTGACTTAAATCCAATATGGCGGACGTCCAAGATGGCAGACAGGCTATTTGAAATGCACCCCTAAGATGTGGGTATCAAATGAAAGGGTTTGCTGTCAGGAATACGAAAAATATAGTCATGTGAGTTAAATCCAATATGGCGGACGTCCAAGATGGCGGACAGGCTTTGAGGCACTTCCCGATAAGCTAGCAGGCTGAAATTTTCAGGGTAGCTTCAAACCCGATGAACAAAGATAAAAATAATAAAATAATTAATAGATTTTAAAAAATCTAAAAACCCACGTTTTTAAATGTCCTAAAAATAAGAAAATAACCCTACGGGGCTGAGAGAGGGGCCACTCAAAACGTGGGGGCGTATCTTTGCAAGTTACACCCACGATCTATTACACGTCATGTAAATATATCCCATAAATAATCCCTTAAATAATATACGCCCCCACGTTTTGAGTGGCCCCTCTCTCAGCCCCGTAGGGTTATTTTCTTATTTTTAGGACATTTAAAAACGTGGGTTTTTAGATTTTTTAAAATTTACAACAAAATGTGTGATTCTTCATTTAAGTTACAACTTAACGTAAAATCCCCAAAAAATGGTTGAAAGCTTTTATTCGCATTTTTTTAAGTAAGTATTTATATACTTACCTACACGTAATAAGTTAGAAGTGGTTAACATTGATGAGGATATAAAAATGTAAGTTAATTAGGTAATTAATATGTTTGATTAATTAATTATTCTTAAACTGAAACTTAGTGGTTGAAAACTCTGACCGTTAGCCTTTGAACTTCAAAAGACTTAGTTTTTCGGTCATTCCTACGTATACATTACCAAATCCGTCATTTTCGGTAGAAAACTGCAAATTACTTAAATTTATGATGGTAAGCGACCTCATATTTATTCCAAAAGAGTATATTTTACTAAAATTCCTGGCTAAATATTTAGTTCAGAAAGCTCAAACAAGTAAGGCGATACATTAAAAGCTTATTAAACAAAGGATGCTTGTCAGCTATCGAATATTTATCGAACAAGATGACATTATATAATAACTGTACTGAACTGAGAGACAACCACCATCCACGTTAATTTATAAATCAACTTAAGAAAGGGGTTGTCAATTTGACCCGTATGTGTGTACCTACCTGCGTATGTTTTGATACTATAGTTTCGGCCAGTTATGTGTGGAATAAAATTCGTTGACCCCCGTGTACCAATGTATTCTAATATTTCAAAACCATTCGAAAAAATGTACAGAAAGTGTTGTAACACGATCAAAACAAACGTATCGCGGTAAGAGGTGACCTTGACCTTATATTTAATTTGAAATTCGAACCATGGTATTATGAAATTCAAACGATGCATTATTAGGATCAATGACCTTTATTCCGGACTTATTTGGCGGTGACTATAGTAATAAGATTGTGATTATATTTTTTTTATTTAATTTTGCGTGTTAATCTAGCCATACACGAACTGCGTGACGTTCAAGCTGCGACTGCATTGCAAACTCTTTTACGAACCTCTCGAGAAGTAGAACTGCTACGCTAGACCGCATTGTCATCGCAGCGCGGTTTTTGAGCTCTCAGACTATTGATAACTAGCTGTTCCCCGCGGTTTCACTCGCTGCTCGGCTATTATTGGTCGTAGCGTGATTTTATATAGCCTATAGCCTTCCTCGATAAATGGGCTGTCTAACACAAAAAAAAAGAATATTCAATTGAAGCAGAACTCATATGTACCAGCGTTTCCACGTAAATATGTACAAAAATGACCCATTGTTACTTGTCTGGTTCTGAAATCACAGCCGCAAATGTGACAGGCAAGTTGTCAACCTCTAGACCAGAAGTTCCCAAACTTATTTTGTCTACTGCCAACTTTGAGAATAAATTAATTATTAGCGCCCCCATTTTTTCAGCTACTTAAAAACCATTATAACTTCAAATTAAATTAATTAATTGTTGTGAGCTATATCTACTTGAAAAAACATGATTGCCCGCGGTCTATTATCTACTAAAATTACCTATCTAGGAATACTAATAACTATTAAAATGCGAAAGTGTGTCTATTGCGTTTTTATTTGTTTCTTTGTGTATACTTTCATTTCGAACGACGCGCGACGGCCGATTGACATGATTTTTCTTATATTTATTGAATAAAACAGGACAGATACATGAACTTGGATTACACGATTAGCGCAGTGGCTGAGCGATCGGCTGCTGTGCAGGGTGTCGCGGGTTCGATCCCCGCACGGAACAAATATTTTTATTGTATGATCTACAAAAAGTGTTTCGGGTCTGGGTGCTTGTGTATGTGAGTTTCTATGTTTGTAGACGCGCCCACGATACAGGAAGAAATTCCTAGTGTGGCGCAATGTTTTGAAAAAAAAAACTACGGAGAGAAATATCGAACCGAGTTTGAGCAATCTCTTAATTAATATTAGTTGATGTTCACAAGTTGTAACCGAGACTTGAGACCTCAGTCGGTGTCTAAAGAGTCCTCCTAGCTAGATGAAATTACAAACCGCCCCCGAAGCCTCAACACAACGGCCCCATTTTTTTTTCTGGGTCTCTTACTGGGCCTTTAGGCCTGCAGCGCCCACAAGGGGGCGTCATCGCCCACTTTGGAAAAGGCTGCTCTAGACCATCTCAACTACTAATTCCTAATACGATTGTGACAAAAAAAATCTGTAGTCTATAAACAGTGAATACCAATAACCTTGTTACATACAAGTATATGTATAAAGCGATGCGGAGCAACGTCCAGCCAAATCTATTCAACTGTGACGATGACGTAACGGACTAACAGAACACTACCTAAAAGTCAGAATTTTATAACTAGATATGTACTTAGTTACAGGTAGGAATGGTAGGTGCCTAACATTGCGAAAACTTGTGTAACTAATAATAATGACGTCAGCGTGGAATAGACAAGAAATAAATTGCTCCAGCACGCGTAGCATGACCAAGTCTAACTCTATCCTACCAAGAATAGACAAAATTATTTCATCGTTATTTCTATACAATTCGACATTTTTTTGCAATATGATACGATTCGTACACCGCTGAAGAATATAAACATTTCTTTTCTAGATTTTAAACTTTCTATAAGTCACGCTTAAAACGATAAACATCTTTCTAAGTTCTGTCATTACCTATGTATTTTCTTCCATCGAAAAAACCTGTTTCGACGGTGCCATGCTACGTGTGCTGGATTAGATTAGGCTTCAAGAGAATCTTCACCTAAAATACTTCTCTTACTATTTACGAATGTGAAATTCTAAAATGATGAACAGATATTTGTTTCTCTTTCAAGCAAAAACTACTGAATGGATTTAAACTAAAGGCTCGAATGTAACTTTTATTTAAATAAATTATTTATACTAATATTATTAAAATACTTTAATTACCAACTAAAACTAAAAATCTAGAAATTAAATAGGGAACTAAATATAAGTAATTTATCATGTAGCTCGTATTACCGAGATTAAATATTCTACACTACCGTTCGTCGTTTTTATACTACCGTTAAAGTTTAACTGTTCTGCAAACAAGATAAAATTATGCCGTCATCCTTTGTCTTATCCTTTTTCAGGTATTTGGCCTTAGACATCCAGTCTAATCGCATGTTTGACCAGTACTTGGAACGACTGTCAATGGATTTGATGATGGTAGATGCCGTAAGTGCATACGAAACACCTTGAGCAGTTTATTAAAAAATGTAACCGCCTTCAAAAACAACCACAAAAAAGGGTAAAATAACCTACAAAATAACTTTTCTTTCAGAAGTCGGTGCCTTTATTTTTTTTTTCATTTCATTGTTTTTTTTTGCCACCGACTTCTGAAAGAAAAGTTATTTTGTAGGTTATTTTACCCTTTTTTGTGGTTGTTTTTGAAGGCGGTTACATTTTTTTTTTAAAAAGTTTTTTATTTTACTCTTTTTAGTTTAAATATTCAACTCAAATTCTTGTCAAATAAATCATTCTCTTACATGTATGTGCACTAACATTTTGTAATCCGTAGCACCGGTAACAACATCGCTCAAGTGCACAATAAGCTAATAAAAAACCCTATCTCAAAAACTACTGAACCGATTTTGATGAAACTTGCAGTATTCCGTAAGTTAAACAATACTTAGTACAACAAAAAAAGAATTACTTAAATCGGACTTGTAGTTCCAGAGATATGCGAACACAAACTAAATCAGTCGATGCCTACTCCAAGCCGTTGAGGAGTTGTACCTTCCATCATCAGCTCATCCACCTGAGATGATGATTATCAGATGCAAATACTTGAACAGATTTAGAAAATATATGAAAATGGTACTATGTGCCTATAAAATTTGAAGGTTGCCCTCGATTTCCCTGGGATTCCATCATCAGATCCTGACCTGATGATCATGGGACCAATTGGAAAGTATACCCTTTCAAACAAAAGAAAAATTTTCCAAATCGGTCCAGGCGTCTTCGAGAAATCGGGGAACATACATAAAAAAAAAATAAAAGATTCCGACGAATTGAGAACCTCCTCCTTTTTTTGAAGTCGGTTAAAAAGCATTCAAATACCTAAAGGGGTGATATTTTTCGGTAGCAAAAAAAAGGGCCTATTGTATGCCCAGTAGTAATCCGGTACCCCAGAGGAATTTAGGAAGTTCATTTTGAATTGAACCAGACCGGACCCTTTTGAATAGCGGTAGGCATTAATATCTATACATATAATAAAACAGTAAAAAAACTGTGTCTGTACATTGTACACATTAAAAAATAATAACTGAGGGGGGTTTAGAAACAGTAATAGAGCACGAATCCAAAAAAAAATTCTGTCTGTCTGTGTGTCTGTTTGTTTGTACACGCTAATCTTCGGAACTACTGGAGGGATTTGAATGATGTCTTTTTTGTCGTATAGATATTAAGTCGGGGCAACACATATGTTATAACTTATCTTGAAATTTGAACACCTGATGCAGAACCGCAACAGACCTGCTAAACTACAAGAGATACAAAAATGGCACCATAGCAAAAATTGTTCCACGTGATGAGCATTTTCTGCTGCGAAAATATTTTTTGAAGATTGGGAACACCTGAGGTGGAACTCCAAGAGCCCAGATACACTACCTATAACTTGTATAGGAATGACGTCTTAGCAAGAGTTGTTCAGCTTGATAAGCACTCTCCATTGACGTATAAAAATTGAAGATTTGAAACACCTGATGTGGAACTACAAGTGCCTAGCTACACTATAACATATAAAGGAATGACGTCTTAGCAAAAGTTGTTCAGCCTGATGGGCATTTCCTATTGACCTACAAAAATGAAAGATCTGGAACACCCGATGTGGAACTCCAAGAGCCCAGCTACACTATAACATAGGAATGGCGTCTTAGCAAAAGTTGTTTAGTCTGAAGGGCATTTCCTGTTGACTTACAAAAATGAAAGAAAGATCTGGAACACCTGATGTGGAACTCCAAGAGCCTAGCTACACTATAACTTGTATAGGAATGACGTCTTAGCAAGAGTTGTTCAGCCTGATGAGTCTCTGTTGCTGTCTCGCGCATCCCGTTGGCATCCTGTTCCCGGGCTCTTAGACTTCGACATCAGACGTTTCAGATCTTCGATTTTGACGACCCCGTTGCCGCTAGCATAAGCAACAGGATCCGCGTACGAAGTCGCGGGCAGAAGCTAGTCAGGCAATAAAATACGGAACCGTAAACGAGTAAAAATTATATTATCTTTCAGATAAGTATTAGCAAGGGATGGCAATTAACAGACCTCATTCATCATCATTTAAAAAGAAGTCAGTTATAAAAACACCTCACGCTATTCCCAGATATTTTTAACTTTATGTTTATCTAACGAGTTAGAAAGTAGTTACCTACCTACCATATTTAAAAAAAAAAAAATATTGTAAAAGTATAAAATATTTTTTTTGTTTTATTTTGGATAAACTCAAAAGACCACTTAACTTTAAGCAACCTTTCACTTCAAGACAACTACATTATTTGGGAGTATGTACTTATATTTTCATTTTGCAACTGTGCGATGGATCGTGTTCCGCTGACCCCAAATAGAATGAAATAAGGGCTGGAAGATGATCATGGTGACCTGTGCAAAGCCGAGGTGGTCGTTAATAATTACTGATGACAGCTGTCTACTACGTTGTAAACAGTTCTCCGTAGTATTTATAGGTAATCGTAAAAATACACCAAAGTTGAAAAAAAAAGTGAAGAAATCAGTAATAAGTGCTAAATAGACCAATAAGTATGTGAAAGTGTTATCACAACGTAAATATCAGTAAAACTTTTAATAATCAAAAAAAATGTAACCGCCTTCAAAAACAACCACAAAAAAGGGTAAAATAACATACAAAATAACTTTTCTTTCAGAAGTCGGTGCCTTTGTTTTTTTTCATTTCATTGTTTTTTTGCCACCGACTTCTGAAAGAAAAGTTATTTTGTATGTTATTTTACCCTTTTTTGTGGTTGTTTTTGAAGGCGGTTACATTTTTTTTGAAAAAGTTTTTTATTTTACTCTTTTTAGTTTAAATATTCAACTCAAATTCTTGTCAAATAAATCATTCTCAGCTAATAATAATAAGCTAATAAAATTCCATATCTCAAAAACTGCTGAACCGATTTTGATGAAACTTGCAGTATTCCGTAAATTAAACAATACTTAGTACAACAAAAAAAGAATTACTTAAATCGGACTTGTAGTTCCAGAGATATGCGAAAACAAACTAAATCAGTCGATGCCTACTCCAAGCCGTTGAGGAGTTGTACCTTCCATCATCAGCTCATCCACCTGAGATGATGATTATCAGATGCAAATACTTGAACAGCTTTAGAAAATATATGAAAATGGTACTATGTGCCTATAAAATTTGAAGGTTGCCCTTGATTTCCCTGGGATTCCATCATCAGATCCTGACCTGATGATCATGGGACCAATTGGAAAGTATACCCTTTCAAACAAAAGAAAAAAATCCAAATCGGTCCAGGCGTTTTCGAGAAATCGGGGAACATACATAAAAAAAAAAAGATTCTCCTTTTTTTGAAGTCGGTTAAAAATTAACTTAGTGAACATTTAACTCTCACAAACATCATGCAGAAGCGTGATAAATAACAGTGAAGTGCAATTTTGTAGATAAACATTACATTAAGTGATGAAAATATGCCAGCTAGTAATTAAAAAGTGAATTACAAAACAATTTTAAGTGATATTGGTGAACACTAAATAAAGAAACGGGTAGATGTGTGACAAAAAATTAATAATAATAATAATAATAATAATTCTTTATTGACATAATTTACGTTACATTTAACTTGTTGAAGCCTCTGACTCCTAAACTAGGAATACCTGTATGTCAGGAGTCAGCGCCCTCTCCCATTTTATTTGGCTTAGATAATAATGTCAACTTAGAATACACATGCTCAAGTGCTGTAAAGTACAATTATATAATTTCATTCAATAATAAATCATTATTTAGAATTAATAAATTAAATTAGAATCAATCAAATTAAATTAAAAATTAATTAAAATGAATTAAAATTAACAGGGTATTTATCACGCTGAGTGTGTGTGGAAGGTGTGTATCTACGTGTGCGCGCGTGTGTGTGTGTGTGTTTGTGGTGAGTTGGTGTATGTATGTGTTTTATGAATTAATGTGTTCCTATGTAATTAAATTAATTGTTATTTATTATTATCTCTACACCCTCATAATCAAGAGTAAAAAGCCAGTTCTTCACTTTAAGTTTACATTCGTGTAGTGTTAGCGGATAAATGTTTAGGATTCTATTTATTTTGTTATATAAATATACGGAAAGAAAAGCATTCTGCCGTCTTGCGAAAGCCGTGCGGGATTTAATCGTTTCAATTATATTTGGAGTTGTTCGCTTATTTCGGCATTTACATGGATCATATGGAATAGATGTGTGTTTTTTAGTAATGGTCTGGAAAATAAAAAGTTTTCTTACTGTAAGTACCCGGCACAACTCATATAATGTCTTTGTGGGAAATCTGTATGGCTTGAACAACATTGTTTTCAGCAAGGACCGTTGTGCTCTTTCCAGGCGTAACAGATGCGTTTTACATGCACCTCCCCAAACTCCAATACAGTAGCCAATAACCGATTGTGCTAATGCATAATAAACTAAACGGAGAAGATCACTATCAGCCACATATCTCAGATTTCTAAACACCCATGTAAGTTTTCTGACTCGCGACGAAACCATCTCGATATGTGGTTGCCAACATATTTTCTCGTCTAAAAGAACTCCAAGGTACTTGACCGTCTTGGATTTGTTCAGAGTCGTACACACGCACTGTTGTGTAAAAGGTGTTTTGCATGTGTGAATCCGAACTGCCACATTGGGCTGTTTTACACGAGCGCTAGTGAACTGTACAAATGAGGTTTTCGGAATGTTAATTGTTAGAAGATTATGTCTCAGCCACAAGCAGACTTTATGGAGTCCCATCTCCGCATTTTGTTGAACTGCATCCCAAGTCTCTCCCTGAAACACCAAGGCTGTGTCATCGGCATAAGTAAATATTTTTCCTTTATTCAGTGTCATTTGACATAGGTCATTTATATAAATCAGGAAGAGACTGGGTCCGAGAATGCTACCTTGTGGGACTCCGTATGTGACTGCGACATCCGAACTAACAGCACTACCCACTTTAACCCTCTGCAGGCGGCCAGTAAGAAAGTCTTTGTAGATTTTAAGGACTGTTCCCCTTATTCCGCACCTCTCCAGCTTGTCAACAAGAGTCGAGATCGAGACAGTATCAAAGGCCTTGGCTAGGTCAATAAAAACTCCGACACACTTTTGTTTACTGTCTAGACAAGCTGTGACATAGTCTACCAACGAGTTAACAGCTCCATCTGTACTTTTACCAGCCCTAAAGCCAAATTGGGAATCAGATAAAATATTCTGTTTTTCTAAAAAATTTTTTAGTTGGCTATTTAATACTTTTTCTAGTACTTTAGAGAGTGCTGGCAACACGGAAATTGGTCGGTAGTTTGTTACGCTTTCTCGATCTCCACTCTTGTACACAGGAGTGATGAGCGCCCTTTTAAATACACGAGGAAAAACACCCTGCTCTATACACAGCTTAACGATCGTGGTAAAGTGCGGGACGATAATATGTTTTGACATTTTAAGAAACTTATTTGAAATAGAGTCCCAGCCTGTTGCAGAGTCATTTTTAAGGTTCATGATAAGGGTTTCTATTTCTGATTCGCTTGGTGGGAGCAGTACCATAGAATTCTGGACGCGAGGTCCAATGAAATCAATTGTAGTAGGCATGGTGATTTCGGGACTATCAGAGCTTTTGATCCTGTCGGCAAGTAACCTTCCGGCATCCGCAAAAAAGTTGTTTACAGTTTCAACGGCATCATGGGGACTATTGCTATTCTTTAATAAATCATCAGCAGGAGATTTTTGCTTGGATGTACCAGTAATTGATTTTATAGCTGACCACGTTTCCTTACTACTTCTTGCATTCTTTAAGAGATTTTTTTCATAATTTATTTTAAGCTTTCGCAAAAGGGCATTACAGAAGTTTCTGTAGCGTTTGTATATGACTTCAAAGACCGGGTTATTGGGATTTTTTCTAACCTTAATATGTAGCTTATCACGATGTCGTATACATCGAACCAAACCAGGTGTGATCCATGGTTTTATGGTTTTTTTACGACCAGGGATAATACTAGAAGTTGTGTTAGATTTGATTGCAGAAGTTAAGTTTTCGGTAAAAAGAGTTGCAGCTTCTTCAGCATTAGCTAAAGGAGAGACAAAAGAGAAATCCATAGATTCTAATTGTTTTATAGTTGCATCAAAATCTGTTTTTTCAATTATATTCGATTTCCTTATTTTGTCACGCTTACACGCTAAACTAACAAGAACCGAATCGTGATCCGTGACTGTGGACTCTATGACAGTGACTGTGGCTGATCTATTTGTTTTAATCATAACGTGATCCAAACAATTGCCCAACCTAGTTGGCAGCAAATGCCCCGGGAGGAGACCCATCTCTGCCGTGAGATTTAAATAAGAAGAGCTATTTCTGTCACTGTTATCAAGCTTAATGTCTATATTTACATCTCCAATTATAATAACGTTGTTGCAATTAATATGACGAAGTATGCTATCAATAGAATTCAGAAAATTGTCGATGCAATAAATAGATGGAGATCTGTACGTAGCGTAGTAATTCAAAATCATATCTACAAATAGACCTCCAGATCAGGAAACAAAACAATCCGTAGGTATGGGATCTTTAATTTAGACCTTGACACCAACTGCACCGAGGCGGAGTTGGTAAAGCATCTACATTTACCGATGAAGCGCCCGACCGCTAGTTCGATCCCCACGATCGGTAATAATTTTTTGTGAGAAAAAATTATGTGTAAGGATTCTTATAAAAAAGTATCACATCAAGTGAATAAAACATCAAACTTTACCTCTAATAATTCCTTTTTAACAAAAAAATCAAACCGACGAAAGATCGAACTGAAAAGCAAAAAATAAATTTTGAGGCGGCGCCAAACAAACATATATTATACCTAAATTATTGTAGCTAGGTTGCTTTTCGTTGATTGTTTCTTTGGCGCCGCCTCAAAATTTATTTTTTGCTTTTCAGTTCGATCTTTCGTCGGTTTGATTTTTTTGTTAAAAAGGAATTATTTTTAGCTTTTCAGCTGTATACTATGATTAGAGTGTTTAACTCATGGAAAAACCCGTCTTCACTTTTGTCATAGTCAACGTAACCGTCACAGTAATTATCGCATTAACTGTTGAGCACCTGTAACTTGCAACTAAAAACTCCACTCTCAGACTGTCAAATCCCAACTATGTTTAAAGTTTTTGTCATGATGAATTAAATGAACCCAAATACGATATAGTTGCTCTTAACTGTTGAGGATCTCTTGCTACTGCCTTCTGTCACCATCCTCAGACCCTCGATGACAATTATAAAGTCTAAAGTTTTCATCAAGACTAGTGAAATGAGCCCAAACACAATTTAGGTGCTGTTACCTGTTAAGGACCTCTTGCCCCTGCTTCCCGTCACCATCCTCAGACCCTCGATGGCAATGATACTCGTACCTCAGCTGGGTCTAAAGTTCTCATCAAGCTGAGTGAAATGAGCCCAAACACAATATAGCTGTTGTTAACTGTTGAGGAACTCTTGGGACTGACTTACTGACAACATAACAGGCATCTGGAGTTGATCTGATGATGGTGATGCCATCATGTTATCTTCTCCACATCTCTGCTATATAGTAATGTCCTCAGAACTACATAATGTTAACTTTATTTCAACAGAATCAGTTCACAACTGAAAATTCTGTAGAAAAGTTGACAGTTAATTCCTTTTTTTCTACCCTTGGAGGCCGATTTTAGTTTTGAAATTTAAATGGGACCAACTTTGAGATACACTCTTTCCAACAAAAAAGGAATTTTTAAATCTGACGACGTTAGGAAAAGTTATGCGTGGTCATACATAAAAAAAAAATATACATGTCGAATTGAGAACCTCCTCCTTTTTTTTCGTCGGTTAAAAATTGAACTACGCACTTAAAAATCTTAATCATCACGCCAATAATCCTCGAACGCATGGACAGAGGTGTATGACGGAGACTATAAGAATTTAACCAAATAAATAACAGGTAAATACCAGCTTAATAATGAAAGATTCTACAAATAATACACTGGTAAAACTGTCAGCTATATGTAAATCACTAGAGGACAACATCAACAATGTTCATTCCTTGGACTCTTCTCCATCCTCTGACATGCTGGATAAAAGCTTGGATTTATCAACAAACTTATTTCCACCTAGTGTTATTGAGGAGATGAAATCTGAAATAACAAGTTTAAAATCGAATCTACAAAGTACCCAAAACGAAATGGACAATTATTTGATTCTGGAAAATATTGGATTAAAAAAACAAGTTAGTCATCTATCTCAGGAAATGAATATTTTAAAACAAATTTGTAGAAGTCCAGCGTCAACCTGGAAAAAAAACATATCATCGAGCCGTAAAATTAGTGTGAAACGACGACTCACAGATGATTTTCACCACAGTCCTATTACACTTTGTCCTAACAAGGAAAAGGATAAAGAAACCACTAAACCACTACCTACACGGACACTATAGTGGATAGCCGGTCAGTGAACATTACGCAGGCATGCAAAACATCAGGGCTCCCAACTCATCCTCAGCATAATATAATCCATGCTGCCGATGTAATCAGCGTAGGCAGCTCAGATGGCAGCCCAGGTAAAATGGAGAAAGAACAAGAATCAACACCAATAGTAACGGAGTAAATGCTAACTTCACTCTCCTGAAGTCCAAAAACGACAATATGGCATTAATAAAACCTGATATCAGCAGAATATTCTTATTTGGTGGTAAACAGTGCCTTAAAATATCTAAAATGCTAAGAAAATCTAGAGAAGGAACTCCATATAAACATTACCGAATTATATCTTTCATCAAACCTTACGCATCAACGGAAGAAATACTAAATTGCGCCAAATTGTTCGATGTTACTCCTAATGATCGAATCATTGTTTGTGTTGGACAACATGACTCGAACGTTCTCAAAATAATGTCGGAACTATGTATATTTCTAAAGGTAACCCAATGTCCAATATTGTTAAAAGTTTTTAATAATATACATCTAAATGAATATAAACTTAATGAAATGTTAATGATTATAAGTAACCAATACAAAAATTGTAATTTTATTGACTTTGACGATAGCTTAAAATTGACTATGTATGATATTTGTAAGCAGATTAATTCTACTCTGGATCAAATCGATTGTAATGTTACATATCTTACCTACAAAACTACTTCTTTAAATACTGGTACTCGTAACAATACTGCGAGGCAAAAAAATAAGGACTACTCGCGAAACATACAGGTTAATCAAATAGACCTACGTCCAAATAATTCTAAAATAAAACTGACCGATCGTAGTACACAAACAGAAGGAAACCTTTTACAAAATAATAGTGAAGTTAGTACAAATACAGACAATTTTTTTCGTGACTAAATTCTTAAGAGTACTTCATCAAAATGTAGCAGGTATTTTGAGTAAGCGTTATAATTTGGAGATACAGTTGTCTAACCTTTATTCACAAAATACTGATCGAGACGTTATTTGTTTGACCGAAACATTTATTGATAAGGGTAATGAGTGTCTTAATAAACTATCTGGTTATGATTTGGCAGTCTCATACTGTAGACCAACTAAACAAAAGCGTGGAGGTGTTGCAATTGTTGTTAAACGTGGTACGAATAACAAAGAATTGTCCTTCCTGAAGGAACACTGTCTTGATAAACATTTTGAAAGTTGCGGCTTGGAATTACTTTCATATAACATTTTCATAATAGCTTTAATATAGGACACCAAATTCAGATTTCTCTATATTTATGATGAATTTAACTGCAGTACTTTACTATATAAACCATAAATACAAAGCGAAAAAAATAATTCTTCTAGGTGATTTAAATGTTAACACTTTAAACCCAGATTACAAAACTAAACATATTCAGAATCTTGCAGCAAATTATAATTTAATTTTGCATATTACTGACCCGACGCGGCAGAACACTTGTATCGATCACATCATAAGTAATATCCCACTCGCCAAAGGTGAGCTTCTGAATTGGGATATATTTGACCATTATACTGCACAAATGTTAAGTGTCCCTGTTAAACATAAAGAAATACCTCAGCAGTACTATATTTTTAAAAGAGACTATTGTTTGGAAAATATCCTTAAATTCAAGGAATGTTTGTCTGTACTTTCCTTCTCAGAAGTTTATAGCCAACCTAATATTAATTCGGCATATGAATCTTTTCAGGAATTGTTTCTGTTGTTTTATAAGTTGTGTTTCCCAAAAGTAAGAATTAAAATGACAACCAAATGTAAGAAAACGAATTGGATAACTAAAGGGTTAAGAATTAGCAGCATAAACGCTCATTGCGTTATATATATTATAAAAATAAGTCAAACTGCAACAAGTTAATATATAAAAAATATAGTAAATTGCTAAGATCTTGTATCACAAGCTCTATTAAAATATTGAATAACAACACAATAAAATATTCTAAAAATAAAAGTAAAGCGGCTTGGACACTTATAAAGCAAGCATCTGAATAATCAAAACAACAAGCATCCTAACAAATTATCATTAATAACGAATTTAAACATAGACAATAAAGTTGTAGACAACCCAAAAGAAATTGCGGACTCATTTGATGACTATTGGATAGACTTAACAAACCAACGGAATAACCAGGTAAGGGATACTTGCAAAACTAACACTTGCGATAGTCTGTTCCTTCGCCCATACGGCTACAATGATATTCAAAAATTTATACTTTCCCTAAACAACACAGGAGCAGTTGGGTATGATGAGATTTCGACTAAAATTCTAAAGGCTTGTTCAGTGGAAATAACTCCTGTGTTGACACACTTAATAAATCTGTCGTTCACAGAAGGTTGCTTTCCAGAGTTGCTAAAGTTTTTAATCGTTAAGCCGCTTCATAAAAAAGGCGATAGCTCGAAACTAGATAATTATAGACCGATTAGTCTTATACCAATAATCTCTAAAGTTTTTGAAAAAGCTATGCAACAGCGTCTCTTAGAATTCATTGGAAAACAGCAGATCCTTAAGAAGGAACAGTACGGCTTTCAAAAAAAGAAATCGACCACTCTTGCATGCTTCAATCTGGTAAAAAATATAATTGATGAAGTAGATATAGGTAACCGGGTATCTGTTATCTTCTTCGATATGTCGAAAGCGTTCGACTTTGTGTCTCATAGATTGTTGCTTGCAAAGTTAGAACGATATGGTATTCGAGGTCCGGCCCTTAATTGGCTTGAAACCTATTTAATGGGTAGACAGCAATGTGTTGAGATTCCTAGTATTACTGAAAATAAGGAACTCGAGGGAATTAGATCTTTTAACAAAATTTAACAACTCGGGTGTCCCACAAGGGACCGTTTTGGGACCCCCCTTATTCTTATTATATACTACTCAAAACAAAATAAGGGCCACCTGGTTTTTATCGATTTATTAAATAATGTTTAAATATTACTAATTACAATGACTGAATCTGATTATTATTAATGGTTTTAGATGGAAATACACAAAAATTAAATATGTATTCCAATAAATCGTTAAAATAAACCAAATTGAATGAAAAGTGAGGAATTGCAGGAATGTATCAAGTTACATAAAACATAAAAAAATCGAAAAAATAACGTCTTTAATGTTCCAAAGTGTTCTTTTAAGCTTCTCTTTTAACTCTGTTCTCTCTGTTCTGCTCATTTTATGGGAGGTGGAATGGTCTAGATTAAATACCGAACATTTTCTTTTGGGATACTCTACCAGCAAGTTTTCAGACAATTTATGAGATCCAGCTGCGTGTTGATGGGAATTTTACTTTCTTTTTCACTCTTCTTTAACTCATCTCTTAAATGCTCAATAGAACTCGGGTAAACATCCTGAGTGTCCACTGTAACATCGTAATTCGAGCGTAAGGGAATGTGTGCACTGTTAGTCGCGTCGTGTTCGCTCGAGCATTATCCTGCTTCAAGAAGAATTCAGGTATTCCTTGCTGTGCGAATGGGATAATGTGGAGTTGCACCACATTCTCTACGCAATTTTGAGGAGTTACAGCACCCTAGTTAAGAAGTGCGAGCTCAGTTTTGCGTGATAGAGATAACCGCCCCAGAGCATAACTCAGAACTCGCCAGAACAGTCTGTTTTAAGAGTGCAAGGATCTGAAACCTGTTGTTTAGATCTTCTCTACACTCTTATGAACCAGTTTTTATTGAAAAAAAAATAACCCACCAGTCATCAATAAAAAGCGATGAAGCCCAGTCAAAACAGTTCAATAAATTTTCTCCTTCGCAAATGTTTCAAGATTTGCACCATACGCTGCAGTTAACTGGAGGCGAACCAAGCATCTTCTTGTGTATTGTTAGTCTTTATGGAGTCGATTCGGAATAGTGTAGTCAATTATAGGGGTGCCTGTAGCTCGACGCAATGGAGTTTGTATAGTCCGCGCAGTAGATTTTCGCTCTATTTGCGGGGTTAAACAAACTAAATGGTCTTTTTGGGCTTTACTTACTTACTTTCTTCCTTGATCACGGCGTCCGGTGATATTACCCGTCTTTTAAGACCAGTTTCAAGCATTTTGAATCACTCGTTGGGAATATTCCACCATTAAACCTACCTCCTGGCTACGGGCCCCCTGGATTAAGGTGAAACCCCAAGTGGCTGTTTTTGCGTCCATATGCCTCCGAATACATGACATTATGATATTGAAAGATCATTAAAGCCTGCTTGCTGTATTAGTCGAGGAAAACTCCGTTAGAAGTTTAAAAATAAAAAAAAACACCATACCGTAAATTTTAAGTAATCTCAAATATCTAATTTAAAAAAAAGTTATGAATTTCCAATTATGCAGTAGAAACAATATTAATACTTGAAAGAAACCATAACAATATGTTTAGTATTTGGGTCGATCTCCAGAGGCATTTTTTTTTCGTGTCGTGCTGGATAAACCCATTTTCAAACCGAAAAAAGTTTTCAAAATATTTTTTATATACAGTTCGGTGTCTAATCTACATGGTACAAGGCTAATATTATGAATAAGTTTATTTAAAATATTAAAAAAAATCTTAAACCCTAAAATCCTGATCGCTCTGGGCTGTCCCAACTCCCGATTGAATGAAAAAAATATTCTGTAATTTTTTAATGAGAAGCTACATATGATACAACTTATTTAGATTACATAACAAATAGTTAATCTTCATTGTTATAAAATACTTTTAGTTATATTAAGAATACTTTTGCCACAATTTGAATTTAAAATCGTGTCCGGGCATTTTATCTCATCGCTCTGCGCTGAGGTAAAACATCGCGCTCATCCCTAGTTACGCGTTATAGACACTCTATTCCACTCCCGCTGGGAAACACCAGCAGTGGTCTAACCGTTGAGGAGGATATCTATGTGCCACTTATCCGCGAAGGTAAGTTTACGAAGGCAGTTTATGATTGCTCTGGATTTGGTTCTCGAATTTTTTGATTGATATGGCACGTTTATCAAATTAAATATTAAGCTTGTGGTGGTGTTTGTTATGTGAATTAAGACATAATTGTCATTACGTCTCATAAAAACCATCATAAAGATCACACAATTTTCTACTACTTTTAAATTTGGCTATACATAATCATGATTTTGTTACTTTTTCTGATCGATATGGGTGTGCTTGCTCTGTCCAAAAAGACCAGAGCAATGATATTTTGCATTAATTGTACGTTATAAATCTATTTTAAGTAGTAGTACCAGACTGTAACAATGACAAACGATGAACTATATAAATAACCTTTAATTTATAACCTTTCCTGGGTTTTTTTGGGTAACCTAAACCCATAAACAGATTTTGACGTATTTTACCTTGATGATATTATTAAATTGGCATTTAAAGCTAACCATAACCACCTCTTCTCTAAAATTTAATGTCAACTATCTTTGGAGATTGAAATCATGCCTCGAAATAAATTACCAAAATCAAAATCAAAGCATTTATTTCAAGTAGGCCAGTTACAGGCACTTTTGAATTGGCATAGACAAATAAAAGAATATAATTAAACACTTAAAAAGTTATGGTGCTACAGGCCCAGTCACAAGACATAAAAACTGTGAAAGTTCCGTAGATGCCCGTTCCAAGAAGTAGATCTCTATGGAGAAGAACGGGCAAGAAACTCCATGGACACTCTTTTTAAATCGCCAGAATTATTACAGAACCTTTGTTACATCATTCATTTTGAGGTGGTACATTATGTGAGAACGATGTAGCAAGTTTTTTAATTAAAAGTGCCCATAGTAACAATTAAAACAAAGACAATTCAAAAAACAAAATGATCAATAATTATTAAAATAAACCGTGGCAGCTAAGAGATGACCAGTCCCAACTGACAGCGCCCGTTCACGAACATGACACATGCATCAGCACCATTCAGCTCAACTTTTGAAGGGAACTAAATGATCCAACACACGCGCCACCATCAGCGAGACATTTGAGTGAGCATGACACACTCTCAACCGCCAGGGTCATTCAAGTCAACAAGAGACGTAGGTACCCAGTGAATGACAGCTCTGAAGTACATAGTACTCACACAATGTCGACTATGAAACTATATAATACAAGAAAGATTGAATCTATACAATGCAAATACATTTGTACAATCTTCAGCAGCTCCAACAATGGTATTAAGTATACTTCCACTATCAATTTATTTCTACATTCACTGTCTCATGGAGCAGGCGGACCAGCATGGAGCCAAGTATTATTATCAGCGATATATTCGCTCAGTTTGTAATATGCCTGCTTACAAAGTGTGCGTTTAATGCATGTTTTGAATTTAGTTTCATTCAGTTCAAGAAGAAAAACGTCTTTCGAGCAACCCAGCAAAAGTTTGTAGAAAGAAAAGAAAGAAAGAAAAGTAGGCTAAGTTTGGATAATATAGTCTAAATCTAAATACATGAAACTAAGCCAAAAGTTGATTTTTATAATTATGCTAATTTGTCGGGGTGCTAAGACAGGAAACCTCCACGTGCGCCCGTGGACTGGAGTTCCCTCTCGGATACGTCCGGGGGGAAGACCAGTTTTTCGGGCCGGTGCACCCTGGGATGCGGGCAAAAACTCTCCTTAGGCACTGTGTGCCTAAGGGGTTTCTTTGCCCGTATGCAAATAGCCTGTCGGGTGGACGCTCCAACGCGTGTCCCTCTGAACAGCAGAGGGCACAGCGGCGGAGCGGGCTTGCGTACGGTAAGTAATGGGTATGCTCGCCGTCCGACCAAGGACCAAGCCCGGGTCGGTGGCGCGTCGTGTTTCACGCGTCACCGACGGGGCCCCTTATGGGGCCAAATGCCTGCCGGGGTCGCGGATTTTTCTTAATCCAGGATACTGTGGCCCCGGAACGTAAAGGGCATCCGACGGAACACGGGTGGATTTTAGTCAGTAAGAGTCTGACAGTCCCTCCCGCCCCACCCAGGGCGGGAGGACTCATTTGATGATTTTGCCACCTTAAAAAAAAAAAAAAAAATGCTAATTTGTCACTTTTAAATTAATTATAATGCAATAGTTTGAAATTATAACATATTTTTGATACCTATTTATGTATTACTGATAATATGCCTTGACCTTTTTCTAAAATAAAACATTTCTTTTAGAAAAAGGTTTGTTACATATAGGCGAGTATAATCTTGTTACATGTACATACTGAATACCTATGACTAAAAACGGCGA
The DNA here is from genome assembly GCA_950005045.1 of Agrotis exclamationis. Lineage (NCBI taxonomy): Eukaryota > Metazoa > Arthropoda > Insecta > Lepidoptera > Noctuidae > Agrotis > Agrotis exclamationis. The sequence continues at coordinate 17,915,723 of OX465427.1, read as the reverse complement.
AACAAATAATATTTTTATCAATATTAATTTTTTTGTTTAATTGATTTGACCATTTATGATCGCTCTGGCGCCAATTATGATTGCTCTGGTAGCGAAATTTTTTGAACAATAAATATTTCCATAACTGTTAGTGTAAATTGAAGGCCAATAGTAAAAATATACTATTTGAATATCATACTTTTTTATGAGATACATGATTACCATTAAATATCAATATTTGAAAAGCACCAGAGCGATCACATGAATACGCCCGTTTTGGAGATCCACCCATTTATTATGTACCCAGAAAAAGAGCAATACTTGTTTAAAGTGCAATTTAAAAAGTGGCTCTTATTTTGTTTTGACGAGTATATATAAATGATTTTCCTGAATACACGCCAAATCCATGCACTTTATTTGCAGATGACATTTCAATTATAATGACATCATCAATTAATACTGACATGGATAATTACAGACTTGACATTAATAATTAATAATGTAAATATAAATAAAACAAAAATTGTTCAATTTAGGACATACGGTCATAAGCGAGGAAAACTAAATATAAATTATAATGGACAATCGCTACTAGAGGAGGAAAACCCAGTTTTCTGGGAATCACACACTGGATGGCTACTTAATTCTCCTGGAAACCGCACGTAGAAAAAGTATGCAACAAATTAAACAAATTCGTTTATGTACTGTACACACTGCGAAAGACCTCGTCACAGAGTACGATGTTAACTGCATATCACGGCTGCGTTTCATCAACTTTACAATACGGCCTTATACTAGGGGGTAACTCAACAGACGCTGATAAAGTATTTAGGGCACAAAAAAAATGCGTTAGAGCCATATGTGGCATTCCGCCATGGGAATCTTGTAAACCGTTGTTTCAAAGGTTGAAACTCCTTACTTTGCCCAGTATGTATATTCTAGAATGTGCTAAATTTGTCTGACAGCACTTCGACCTGTTTAAGAAGGCAAAAGACCGTTGCCCTAGAAAAGTAAGAGATACAGATAGAATAGTTCTGCCTAGGGCACCAAAGACCTCTCTGTATAAAAATAACTGTTATTACATATATGTGTGGATTTATATATATCAAAATACCAAAGTACTTTAAAGATTTACCTAGCAATTTATTTTTAACCGACTTCAAAAAGGAGGAGGTTATCAATTCGACGGTATGTTTTTTTTTTTTTTTTGTATATTTGTTACGCGATTACTCCGCCAATTGTGAACCGATTTTTAAAATTCTTTTTTTGTTCGAAAGGAGGTACTTCTGACGTGATTCCATAGTCACCAAGTTGGGATCTGATGATTGGATCCTGGAGAAATCGAGGGCAATCCTCGAATTTTATAGGCCGACACACCGTTTTTCGCAAATTTTATGAAGTAATTTAAGTACTTGCGTATGGTAAGCATAATTTCATGTAGCTGAGCTGATGATGGAAGGTTGAACTCCTTAATAGTAAGGAGTAGGCATCGACTGATTTAGTTTGAGTTCGCATATCTCTGGAAATACAAGTCCGATTTAAGTAATTCTTTTTTTGTTGTACTAGGTATCATTACACTTAGGGAATATTGCAAGTTTCATCAAAATCGGTTCAGTAGTTTTTGAGATAGGGAATTTTATTAGCTTATTGTGTACATGAGCGATGATATTTTCCGGTGTTATGGATTACAAAATTCTAGTGCATATGTTGTATTTGACAAGAATTCGGGTTGAATATTTAAACTAAAAAGAGTGAAATAAAAACTTAAAAAAAAAAATGTAACCGCCTTCAAAAACACCCATAAAAAACGGTAAAAAAACCTACAAAATAACTTTTCTTTCGGAAGTCGGTGGCAAAAAAAAGGCAATGAAATGAAGAAAACAAAGACACCGACTTCCGAAAGAAAAGTTATTTTGTAGGTTTTTTTACCGTTTTTTATGGGTGTTTTTGAAGGCGGTTACATTTTTTTTTTAAAGTTTTTTTACAAAATTAAAGTCATGGCTTTTAGAAAAACAATTTTATTCCGTAAATGAATTTATAAATACATAATGTTTAATGTGATGACAATTAATAAATAAACATATAATTGTAAAATAATAATCATGCATGCCATTGGACATTTATAAACACTAGCCTAGCATTAAAGAAAAATATTGTAATGATTTGCATGTCAAATGTTTGACTATGTATTAGGAAACTAATTATAATTTACTTAAACACCTACACTGTACCAATACTTATTGCAAATAAATGATTGATTGATTGATTGATACTAGACTTTAAAATCTAGATTAATATAGGGCTCAGTAGCAACAACCTTTGTCACTCAGCTGTAAGTACGTAATACTTTAAGCTACTTGTGACATATCAAATTATGTTTTAACCTGAAAATCAACTATTTATTAGATACTTAACCTACCTAGCATTTTCTATTTTCAGATAAAAATTCAAAGATACAAAGAACACACACATAAACCTAATGAACGGGATTTTAGAAGGCTGGATAGATTTAAGAGAAAGATGTAAAACAAAATAATAAAAAAATTATAATAAAAAAAACAACATGAAATAGCAAGCGACAACATTTTATTGTTTTAAAATTTCTAAAACCTATCTCGTTCTTTTATTATTGTGAGTTTTTATCCTCTCGAGTACCTACCTATTATCTGGGAATGATATAAAAATCCCGATTTTAAAATTTCACTTAACATGGTTTATAGTTTGTAGCAATGCAGATATTTCGCTTGGCGTACGCGTAAACACGTTACGAAAACGATAGGGTAGCTAGCGTAGATAGAACTTAAAAGTGCTAGTAAACATTTTAGTTTTTTTTTTAATCAATTTAAATTAATCAATATCATCTTTTAAAACTTTTGAAATGAAAGCCAGATCCTTTCTTATGCGAAATTGTGTGTTATAGCGGCCATACACCATACTGCCTATCGTACAATCGGCATGACGATCGATTTGATCAAATTGGCAGTTCGTCCATATACACCATACACCATACTGCTTATCGTACAATCGGCATGACGATCGATTTGATCAAACTTCAATTCGGCAGCAGTGATGCCAACTTAGCAACTTTATAGCTAGATCTAGCTATTATTCGGTGACCGACAGCTACAATTTTATACAAGTTTTATAAAATTAACTTTTTAGCTACTTTTTTACCGACTTGTTTTTTTTTACCGATTTATCCCACTAGTGGGAATCAGTTGGTAATACAAGTGAAGGTCGGAAAACATTTGCTAATCGTAAAGCAAATGTTTTCCGACCTTCAATCGATTTTCGACTTTATTGACATTTATGCAAACACCGAATTTTAATGAAGGAGCAATGTTAGCTAACGAGAATGTTAGAAAAAACAAACTAAATTTTGAATGTCAATAAGGTCGAAAATCGCTTGAACCTGTTTTTTTAACTTGCTTAACGATAGCAAGTTAAAAAAAGGTTCAGGCGATTTTCGACCCTCCATTCCATTCCACTCCACTCCACTCCACTCCACTCCATCGCAGTCTGTAAAAAGTGTCGTTACAATTTTTTCCGCCTAGTCCCCTTTCGCAACGCGCCGTAAGGAACTTCGTTCCAAAAAAATATACGTTTCGAATTGAGAACCTCCTCCTTTTTTTACGTCGGTTAAAAAGTAGCTACCACAGAAATATTAAAAACAGGAGAAGTGGCAAGGGGGCGTGTCCGCGGCCACGTCGTGCTGAGCGTATAGCTCAGCTAGTGAAAAAATGGCCGTCACCGCGAGTTAGTGTGTTGTCAACCGCGTTCGTAAAAAAAAACGATTATGCCGTCTTGTTCGGTGGTTTCGTGCAAAAATAGAAGCCAAGACAAAAATTTTAGAAGTCATGGCATCAGTTACCACAGGTAAGTACAAGTATTTTACAATATTTGTCTTAAAAATCACGAAAAACAACAATCCCTAAAATATATCTGACTTGTACTACTTTATTTTTGTTTTCTTGTATTACTCCGACTGTATTTAGTTTGCATTAAATACATTGCTCTTTTACAACCACCTCAGTCTGTCACTGAGTGACTGAACAAGCAATGTAAAGCTGACATAACGAAACATCATTAAACCGTAATGTCCCATGGTGCCTCCGCTGCTCCGGTCCGCCGTATTTGAGTGCGACTAGTGATGTGCTCGTGCAGGTTTGACAAAGTCTATCGACATGAAGGTCGACTGCGAATGTTTTATTACTATTTCAGATTTTTCTTCAATTTATTAACTCTTGTGACCGGTTGGAAGGCCGATGTGGTTCTATGCTTTTTTACCCATTTTTTTAGGGTTCCGTAGTCAACAAGGAACCCTTATAGTTTCGCCATGTCCGTCCGTCCGTCTGTCCGCAGCTTAGCTCAGAAACGCTCAGTACTAGGAAGCTGTAATTTGGTGTAAATATATGGATTTGTTGCGCCGAAAAAGTGGTAAAATAAAATCTCGTAAAATATTTTTTTTAGGGTACCTCCTGAACACGTAAAGTGAGGATGTTTTTTTTTCTATGAAAAAATTCACAATAGTAGTATAAATAACGAAGTTTAAAAGAAAATTATCATGACTAAGTAGGCTTTACAAGTTTACGAGTAATAGTCGACCAACTTATAAAATATACTTGGGTGAAATATTTTCCTAAACAAAATGTATCGGAGAACATGTTCTTCAACTGCAAATGTAAGTTTGTCAACTTTATTTTTACAGCTAATGATAGTTGGGTATGTTTTGGGGATAGGTAGGTTTTTATTGTCAACTATTTTTAACTAACTTCAAAAAAAATGGAGGAGGTTCTCAATTCGTCGTAATTTTTTTTTATGTATTTTCCCCGATTTCTCAAAGATGCCTGGACCGATTTTGAAAATTCTTCTTTTGATTTAAAGAGTACACCTTCCAATTGGTCCCATGATCATCAAGTCAGGATCTGATGATGGAATCCTGGAGAAATCGTGGGAACTCTTTAAATCATTCTTGAAGCGATGTATTCGAATTACTATGTAACGCTGGTTTTAAATCTTTGTTACAGCCGCTTCCCTCTATACGCGGTGGTACTCAAATAGACAACATCTTTTCCAACTTTACCTGTGAAGTTGGTTTTTATAACTCCTTCTACAGTTACCATCGTCCTATGTGGGCCCGTTTTTAGACGTTATGAGTTGGCTACTGAATCACTATCACTTAGGTACCTAATAAATGTTAATGCGTTAATTAAAATCAAATTCAGCGAATCAGTTTAGTTAGTTCGCATAAGTATTTTGATGGGCAACTACGGAACCCTACACTGTGCGTGGCCCGACACGCACTTGGCCGGTTTTTATTATTTTACAGCGTAGTAGTGCGTTACCAAAGATCGTGAAATAAGTTCATTAATGTTTAGTAAAGTAATCTATAGAATGTCCTTGGGTTTCGTCACTTGTTATGGTTATGATATTTAACTGAAGTCTTCATAAATGCACCATTAGCTTCCTATGCATTATAATAATTAGCATCAATAGTCTTATTGATGTACTATGCCCCAGAATTTTTAAGGAGGGTTTGGAGACGCTATATTGTGACGTGATGCAAGTTTTATTATCACTTGCACCCTTCTTTCATGGGGTAATGTCTAAAATGCTGTAATAAGCTACTACAAAACGTTCTTGAACTAAATGAAACTAAATTCAAAACATGCATTAAACGCACACTTTGTAACCAGGCATATTATAAACTGAGCGACTATATCGCTGATAGAAATGCTATGTACCATATAACGTACCATCTCAAAATGAATGGTGTAACAAAGTATCTGTAATAATTTTGGCGATCCAAAAAGAGTGTCCATGGAGTTTCTTGTCCGTTCTTCTCCATAGAGATTTACTTCTTGGAACGGGCATCTACGGTACTTTCACAGTTTTTATGTCTTGTGACTGGGACTGAGTTAGCACCATAACCTTTTAGTGTTTAATTATTATTTTTTTGTCTTTGACAATTATTCAAAAGTGCTTGTAACTGGCCTAATTGAAATAAATGCTTTGATTTTGAACTACATGTAACTGTGTCATTTGATTTGTATTTTTTTTTTAATATATTGGTTATTGTTGGTTTCATATTGTTTTCATTTACTTTATTTCCAAAACCTTTGTAAAAAAAATATCGATATGTTTATCGATAACACTTCGATTTAGTCAAGCACTGTCGTATGAAGTCGTATCCGCCCCCGTGTCCCGACAACACACAATGATAATTGTTTTAGTGTGAGTAAATAATACGAAAAAAGTACGCTGTGGTTTAAAGAATAAGGTTTAGGGTCAAGTGGTAAACAGTGGCCCAGTAGTACACAGTGCACCAGCACTCATATTCCAAAAACGCGACGTTGCCAAACCGTGCTGCAAACGTGAAACAACTTGTCTTTTACCACCTCTCGCACTCCCCAGTCGACATCGCGCTCCCGCCCGTAACGGTCGCACAGTGCATGATTTTGTCCTTGGCGCCAAAAAAAGTAAGTACACGTGTTTTCATTTATTTTCTTTCTAGAATCGTTGTTTATTTAGTTACATTAGATTGCATTATTTTCGTGTGCAAAGCAAGTATTCCTTAATAATTTAGATGTATAAGTATCCCTTGAATTTGGTTTATTTAATAGTTATGTCACCTTTAGGTTAAAAAGTGGTGTTTGTACACAGTGGCTCAAAATCGTAAGGTATACAGTGAACAGTGATTCACTGTGTACCAATCACTTTGTTAATTATGTCCGATACAATTTGTGCTTATACTTTTCAACTGTAATTGTAAAAAACAAATAATCAAGTGATCTTTTTGTTTCAGAATGGGTCGAACTAAAACAGAAAACCGAAAAATTGGCGGTCATGATGCAAACTGTTCTAAGAAGCGTAAACTATTCAGTAAAATGTTATTAAAAGAATGTAATTGTTATGTAGAATAATAATAATGTTCCTAATTAGATTTTTAAGTTAAATTAGTACTAGTTCTTTTTTGGACTGATTGTTAACTGTGATTGTTGCTGTCGAATACAAATTATTTAGTAATACATTGACTGTTAATTGTTATGTAGAATAATAACAATGTTCCTAATTAGATTTTTAAGTTAAAATAGTACCTACTAGTTCTTTTTTAGACTGATGGTTAACTGTGATCGTTGCTGACGAATACAAATTATTTAATTTTACATTAATACAGTTTCATTTAACGCCATTTCTAACAATAAATATTTTAAAATAATGCGATAAAGGGATGTAATTAATGTGATGGTTCACTGTGTACTCATTGGTTCACTGTCGACGCACCCCCCGGTTCACAGTGTACTTATACTGGTACACAGTGAACCATTCGCCATCTTTAAAAAAAAACAATATTACCAATAAACTATAACAATTGGAACTGAAATTGATATGCCAAACACAAGTTTAATAAATTTCCTTTCGTCTAATGTCAATAGCTCTTAATTAAATTCACGTACATTGGTTTTATAAATGCTTAAACTTTTAGTGGTTCACTGTTTACCATGTCACCCTATATTTAAATGACTGAGCTATCGAAGGCGCGTGTGTGCACTTGTTCGTAGTATTGTTGTGACAGAACTGTGTGCGCAATATTAGTGTAATGGAGGGGCAACTGTGGCTTCATCGGTTTTCTATACATTTTGAACTCCACGCCATATCTCCTTCTTTATTATATCTATGGTAGCTACCGAATATTAGCTAGATCTAGCTATAAAGTTGCTAAGTTGGTATCACTGCTGCCGATTTGAAGTTTGATTATTCCGATTTGATCAAATCGATTTGATCAAATTGGCATGATCAAATCGGCATGATCAAATCGGCATGATCAAGCCTATTGTTATGACAATTTGATGGATTCCACGCCCACACACGGTCAAATCTAACTGATCAAATCGGCAGCGTCATGCCGATTGTACGATAGACAGTATGGTGTATGGCCGCTATTAGTCTACAGCTCTGATTTTGTCATGCAAATTCAAAAGTTGGTTCTCTGTCAAAATAAAGAACAATGGCAATTTTTTTTTATAAGTTTGTAGACTTATCAAATTTAAATACTCACAGTGCAAACATTAATAAATAAAACAGCTAGTCATTAGCTACCTACTAATCGCAATATTTTGAAATTTCACATAATATAAACACAGACATTGTTGTGCCGCTCCTAGAATCACGACAAATGAACAAACGTCACGAACTATAGACCATGAAGGATACACTAACGTCTGTTTTGATCTCTTCATACGCCGACAGAGATCTATTCAGCATCCCGAATAAAAAACCTAACAGAAAAATATTTTTATCATATTTTATTTTATCTTTTTAGCATTTGATTTGACAGCTCAGTTAGTCCTAATTGTTAGGCGAAAATGGCGTGTACTTAGTAACAGGGTGGGTGTCCGCCATTGCTGGAGCCGCGCCAAAACATAGAATAACAGTTACTGTTCGCGCCCAGCGGTGAAAGTGCCGCCAATCGATACCTCCCCCCGATAACCTGATACAAACAGCTGATCTTAACAACTACACTACCCGAACCCATACCGAACAATACTTCACCCCACGTCTGCATATTTTCATAAATTACACCCAATCTTTAAACCGGAAAAAAAACTGTCACGTAAGTTACTGAAAAGTCTCCAATCTACAGAAACCGTCACGAATGTCAGAGCTTTTGTTGATATATCGCGCCACTACGAACACAAGTTCCAATGAAACTTTGGTTCAAATCATCTGCTAAACGTTAATAACAATAAGTTTGAAATACAATATGTAAGAAAGAATATAATATAGGTCAAAACCGAAGATTAAAAAAAAATACGTATAATGCTCACCTCGTTATGTAGGTAAGGCGGCAGCGCGCCAGTATAGCACATGTAGCGGCGCTGCGTGTTGGTGTATTTAGTTTAATCGCTTGCGGCGCGTCAGGGCGCATGCGTGGTGCTGCAGGCGCGCGCACCCTCGCCGGCTCTGACAGCGCGGCCCACTCCGCCGGCACCGCGACCTCGAGGCACACGCGCGCCCATCGCTCGCTACGCGCAGCAACGCCGGCCCCTCGCGGCCCGGAGCCCTCCTCGGCGCTTCCATCACCCTTACACTCGACGACACTACACCACCGGGGGCTTACCGCCACGGACGCCGGCGTTTGCACACAGGGCTCGCCGGATAAAAGGTATAACTTCCATTATATGCTTGCAATGACATGTCCGCCCTGGATCCGCTATTCATTTGCGGTACAATGCCACATTTAATTGTTAGACGGCTGGCAAAAAAAATATCCGGTCCCGTCTGAACACCTGGACTTGCTGCATTATGACAAAAGAGTGTGAACGCGATAGAAATCCCCGTTCTCCTTTTGTCAGCTGCCGTATGTTGGTTGTACCGTTAATCCTCTAATTGACTAGTAAGGCATTGTGTTTGACCTTCCTTCATTACGGCTTCCACTAGAATCTGCATTATGGACTATGTGTAGCTAGTAAATCATCTGTATTTTATAGTACTTATGAGATTATACTTACTTGTGCGGAACTTCGTTGTCTAGGACGTCTGTCACTCACATACTTCGTGACCAGAATTCCGTAGTTACGGCTATTTCTTTTTAGTGCTCGCTATAAAGAATTTTTTCATAGTTCAGTTTTCCTCTCACGCACTTTTCCAGTAACTCAACATTGAATTACTTTTTCGATTTTCCTCTAGACCATGTTCAGTCTACGACCTACGAAAATCCACCTTCTTCTTCTTCTTCCTGCCCTTATCCCATTCTACTTGGGGTCGGCGCAACATGTTTTCTTCTTCCATTCTCCCCTATCAGACGTCACAGTATCATTTACTACGAAAATCCACCTAATCAATGAAAATTTCCGAGTTATATGTCAAATCCGTAACTACTTAAGTGTCTCGTCGGATCTCGTGCGGTGTTTCACAGCAATAAAAAATTTAACAAACCACACGGCTTGTCGTGCTAACCGTGTTGACGTCGCAATTTCACGAAACGGCAAAGAAACGTTATCTTTTTGATAGTCTTTGTTTCCAACACTTATTATCACTGGTTCGTTTTTGACATTATTGTTTTTAGAAATTAGTTCGACACTTATTTACATAATATCCAATTGCTGGGATTATGTGAGAAGGAGCTACTTACATTCGATATACGTGATGTATTTGCGGGAACAATCTTGTAAAGTCAGCACCTGTATACCAACGTCCGTTTGGGTTTTATTTAATTCGGGAACTGCCCTTAATCCTTTATATTAACCTCATACAATACTGAAGCAATTTTTCACGTTTGCATTATGCATGCACATTGCACATAATAGCACACAAATAAAAGAAACATGCTGACACTCAACCTACCTCAATGGAGCTCCCATTGAGCCAAGCGCATCCAAATGACGTGTTCCGAGGTGCTTACAGAAGCTTTTCTACGTGACTTTTTAAAAGAAAACAAACTATTTCAAAGACTATTGAATTCCAGTTTAAAAAGAACAAACCCATTCTTCGGTGAACACAGAGTTAGATTCGTAAATGCAATAGAAATACGTTAATCCGATTTCGACCCAACACTACGCGTAGTTCGGCACGCACTTGGCATACTTTTTTTTATCGAACTGCAACAATATAGAACGTGGATTTGCACAAAAGTTTGTAAAGAGGGTGCATTGATAGTAAGATTTAACCGATAGTTATTTTTTTGTGCTGCATTCTTCAAAGTGCCATTTACTTTTTGTGCAATTTGTTTAATAATCACCTTTGCTCTCAAAACGGCAAAGATATGAGGTATGGTAACCGGTATAACCTGGATCAAAATAATTACGACATCCCCAACTCGCCTGGACCCGTGTAGGAGCTTATGGCTTATTCTCCATCTTATAGAGATGGCCTTTGACCCAGCACTAAGACCATTACATACTGATTATACTGTAAATGTCATACAATTGAGATACAGACAGCAAAACAGTCGTGAATCATTACGCGACTAGATTTTGTAGCATTTGCAGCCATATAGGCGCGTGACGAGATCGATTATAGTACCTAGAAACCCGACGGACTTCCACAGATTACTATGATCACACATACTCGTGGTACCGATACAAGCGGCTTAGTATAGCTAATTGACCTTGCGACGTTGCAGTCGCACGTCCTTGAAATGCGCAACGGCGCCGCTACCCGTGTTCAGAATCGCGTACGCATTTTTGCGGGTAGTTCTTTCAGTCTCTCTTCAGTTCTTGCGTCGGGATCAACTGAAACAGATCAGCTGTTGTCTTAAACCGTCAAAGGTGATTTGGAGGTACATTTTAATTTAAATCTACGCTTTGGAAAGGGCAACTACAGTACTTTCACAATTATTATGTCTTGTTACTGGCACTGTAGCTCCATAATTTTATTTTTTATTTTTTGCGGCCTGAAAGTTCAAAATTGCCTGTAGTACTGTGCCTACTTGAATTAATGCTTGGATTTGAATTAACTTTAACTTTTTTTTAAATTGTGGTACACTTTATGCTTTAATGTCTCTTACAATCTAAATAAATAGTATAGTTTAGCAGTTCTGCCACTGAATCATGAATCAGTGTGCAAGCTATTCTGATCTTTGTTTTTACCTCGTTTAAGGCTGACACCGATAAACTTAGACTAAGCTCCTGCTTAACTCAAAAATAAATCTTATTAATTTAATGTTAATGTACATATTCCTACAAGCACACTGTCACTTATCAAGCGTATCACAAAGCTATTGTCAAACAGACAGGCGAAGCGAAGCGTTTTTGTTTGTAATGTATGGAATTGTTTGAAGTCTGTCACACAGACTATCAGACCGCTTTCGCTTTTCTATATGACAGGATTCGGATCGCATTCGCTTCGCCTGTCTGACAATAGCTTAATTATGAACTCAAACTTAATACAAATAAAGGTTCAATTGATTCAAGTTCGCTCGATATTGATCTGAGAATAAAAAAACAATAAAGAAACAGACGTAATGACAAAATTAAAGATATCATTCACGCCCCAAACCACTTATCTTGTCTGAAACAGTGAGAAACAAAATTTCAGAGCGTTTTTCTCCAAAATAAAATGTTAATGTTTAATACCGAATTAACCGCGGTAATGTTTTTTTTTTGCTGATCTTATCGGATTTGATGGATTTAGGACTGTCTTATGTCAGAGTTTGTGACGAAAATATTAATATTTCACGAGATTTTATATTCCCGAAAATAATTATAATAAGACCTTCATTTGAATCTCTCTGGTATTAGCATATACCTACGAGAATCCGTCTTAGGCTAATCATTAAAGCTTCATTATTCAGTCTGAGAGCCACATAATGGATGAAAATGGGTCATTTATAGGACAACAAAGTATTTTTAGAGAATACGATACATTTGTTTTTTTTATTTCATGAATTAATCTTCAGTTCCATTCTCTTTGAAATATATTCAACATTAGATCAGCCTCGTTATCTTTTAAATGAATTAGCTTAATTAATGTAATGCCTAAAAGATGAATAGCCGCTAGTGGTTTACGAAAGAAAACGTGTGGTTTCATAATCAAAAGGGTACCCTGTTACTAGGACTCCGCTGTCCATCAGTCATCATCATCATCATCATCAGCCTATAAATGTTCCCACTGCTGGGACACAGGCCTCCTCTCTGTGAGAGGGAATGAGCTATAATCCACCACGCGGGCCCAGTGCGGGGTGGTCCGTCAGTCAACAGGCTATACCTACTTATATTTTCACAAATTAGGTATGTATTTCTGTTGCAGCCTATAACAACACAATCATACTAAAATACAGAATATTATTTAAGGTAGCACCCATTCAATAGACATGATTTTTTTGTCGTTTTTATTGATAAATTGTACGGAACCCAATGCGTTTAATTCAACTATTAGTTAATACCAATATTTCAAAGCCGGAACAGGTCGCTGTTTATTTTAATAGACTCGGTACTTTTAGCACAAGTAAAGCACATTCAGCCGTTAAACCTAGTTTAGTTTAATGGCGGTAATGTCAGATGAAATGGTCCTACATTACCACACCATTTTTCTGACGGCTACGGTTGGTATTTGACTAATGTCTTACCTGCAGTCGAAATGGTATACTTAGAACCTTTTTACGGTATCACACTTTTGCTTTGATCCTTTAAATTGGGTACTTACTCTAGTAAATGTAATAGTAAAATATTATATGATTGTTGACCTCAGAAGTTCTACTTATTTTTTATGGAATTTTTGTCGTTTTTTGAGCGATGACCCACAAAAAAAATCACACCTGAGGCCTTATCATGAGTTTTCACTTATTCTGCTGTAAAGTAAACTGGAACTTTGACATTGTCAATTGACAAATTTCAAGGAAAAAATTAGTTCCTTCTTCGCACACCAGAGGCGCTGTTCCATTTTTTCATACAAGAAACGCTGTAAATACTGAAAAGACGCTGTAAAGTAAAAGAGTGAAAACTCGTGCTCAGGTTGCTGATAAAGGTTCTGTGTCGGAGTACATTTACAGGCAGAATTTTGATCGTGATTTGTTTTTAACCGACTTCAAAAAAAGGAGGAGGTTCTCAATTCGTCGGAATCTTTTTTTTTTTTTTTTTATGTATGTTCCCCGATTTCTCGTAGACGCCTGGACCGATTTGGAAAATTTTTCTTTCGTTTGAAAGGGTATACTTTCCAATTGGTCCCATGATCATCAGGTCAGGATCTGATGATGGAATCCCAGGGAAATCGAGGGCAACCTTCAAATTTTATAGGCACATAGTACCATTTTCATATATTTTCTAAATCTGTTCAAGTATTTGCATGTGATAATCATCATCTCAGGTGGATGAGCTGATGATGGAAGGTACAACTCCTCAACGGCTTGGAGTTGGCATCGACTGATTTAGTTTGTGTTCGCATATCTCTGGAACTACAAGTCCGATTTAAGTAATTCTTTTTTTGTTGTACTAAGTATTGTTTAACTTACGGAATACTGCAAGTTTCATCAAAATCGGTTCAGTAGTTTTTGAGATAGGGAATTTTATTAGCATATTGTGCACTTGAGCGATGTTGTTACCGGTGCTACGGATTACAAAATTTTAGTGCACATACATGTAAGAGAATGATTTATTTGACAAGAATTTGAGTTGAATATTTAAACTAAAAAGAGTAAAATAAAAAACTTTTTCAAAAAAAAATGTAACCGCCTTCAAAAACAACCACAAAAAAGGGTAAAATAACCTACAAAATAACTTTTCTTTCAGAAGTCGGTGGCAAAAAAAAACAATGAAATGAAAAAAAAAATAAAGGCACCGACTTCTGAAAGAAAAGTTATTTTGTAGGTTATTTTACCCTTTTTTGTGGTTGTTTTTGAAGGCGGTTACATTTTTTTTTGAAAAAGTTTTTATAAGAACGTATAATACCGATTTAAAAAAAATCTCAATTAAAGCTATGATAATCCGTTAAGACAGAAAGAAAAAGTTACCTTACCTACAGCGTTTAGATTATTATTATAATAAATTTCATCTTTGTTTTGTATTTCGTAACTATAACAAATAGATTTAAGATAACTTTAATTAATTAAAATAATAGTAAATTACTGCGATAGGTAAATTGATTAAAAAACAAAACAGTGTTCTATATTCGATCAAAATCCGTGAGTCGTTAAAAACTCTAGTCAATCAAAATCCAATTTGTACAAACAAAAATATTTATAACCCAGTTAACCGACAACCTACGAGTAAATCTTAGTTTCCTTTGCCAAAACCCCTTAAGGGGACATTGTACTAGGATTGTCTTAAAAGGGCACCGCGCATCCAGGAACGCAATGAGCAACTGAATGAAAAAGGTGGTTATTAGTTAGTTTACTCAAGTCTAACTGTCCTTTCGAAATATAGGGAACTGGTATAGAAAACATAAGGTTGTAAAAGTAGGTAGTTCAGGCCCTAGGCTGCATCAAACAACCTACAGACGAAAATAAAGACAGAGACGACATTTAGCTGAAATCCAACGCCATTGTCCTTGGGCCGGGTAAATCTGCTAAGCCGCCACAAAAACTAGGCTATTGAGACGGCTCCATTCAGCTGCTATTGATTTCCACTCTACTACCACTTCTGTTAACAAAAGAAACCATCTTAAACTCGATCAAACAACTACTTTTCAACTGTTAAATCTGATCATCGAACAATGTTGGAGACTCCTTCCGGTCTTACCGGATGCAACCTCAGTAGTCAGTATCCTTACTAATATAGTAAATTCATGAATGGATGTCTCTTATTCACTCACATCCGAAATGTGGTTAAAATAATGACACATAGGATATCATTTATCCTGCTACTACGATCAGGTAAATAAATTTCGAGTCATGCGCGGGCAAAGTTGCTGGCACAGAACAGCTAGTAGGTACTGCATAGAGTGAACATGGTTTTTGACACCCAAAGATAACTCGGCTTGGAAATCGATAGCCACCTATCCACGCAACGATCTTGGAAAAACGCTACTTTATTTTGAAACTGGACCCATATTATGGCTCTTTTGGGACCCAGAGCCAGGGTCTACCGCACTGTTCCTAAACTACTGCAATTTCTGAAAATGAAAATCAACAGTGGCGACCAGAAAAAACTATGAAACTCGACGAAGTCCCGGAAAATGATTTTTTCTTGGATGCTGCAACGAAATTAAACAAAAAAATTTTTTTTTAAAAGTACCGACTTCAAAACAAATACAAAAAAGTTTAAAATAACTTTTCTTTCGGAAGTCGGTGGCAATAGTCAATGGCACAACAAAACAAAGCCACCGTCTTCCGAAAGAAAAGTTATTTTAAACTTTTTTGTATTTGTTTTGAAGTCGGTACTTTTTTTTAAAAAAGTTTTTATTTTACCCTTTTTAGTTTATTTATTACATATTCAACCCAAATTCTTGTAAAATACAAAATTTTCTTACATATGCACTAATCTTGTAATCCGTCACAACATAAAAAAATCCATATCTTTAAAACTACTGAACCGATTTTGATGAAACTTGCAGTGTACCCTAAGTTGAACAATACCTAGTACAACAAAAAAAGAATTACTTAAATCGAACTTATAATTCCGGAGATATGCGTGCACAAACATAAAAACATACATACATACATAAATAATATACGAAATTTGGCACATTTGTTCAGACGCTGATATAGACTAACATATATGAAAACTGGGCAGTTCTGATAATATTACATACATACGGGTCGAATTGACAACCTCCTTTTTTTTGAAGTCGGTAAAAAAGGGGGACCACGGACCTGTCTGGCTATGTATTTATCCAACAAAACTTAGAAATGCTTAATTCTACACTTGCTTTATCAAACATCGTTTAGGACCCATGTTACGAATGAATTGAGGGTCCAAGAAATTAGTTTCAACCGCACTGTTCCTCTTTTGAGTCAAGAAGTCTGAAACACTTATGGACCTTCTCGAAACTTTGTGGTCCGTTAACCTCTTTGCTTTGACGGTTTCGTTTAAATGACGTCATGTTAGACGCCATCTTTGAAACTGTTCGATATTCTGAATTCAATTTTAAATGCGGTAAATTCTCATATTTCTATGAATGTAAGAATGGTATGAAGCCAAAAGCCATCGCGCATTCACACAGGACTTGGCACTGTCGTCCAAGTAAATCGGGTCAAAGGAATTTATTGTCAATCGAAATATTATGCGGAACGGAGCAGGTACTATTGTGCTCCCGTTCATTCATTTTCATTTGAAAATTCATAACCTTTGAAATGTGCTGATCTAATTGCTAACTTTAGTCCTCTGGTACTCAGGTTAGAGTGACTTCTCCTTTGTAATTGTGGAGCTGGGCCCAAGTATCTTAGAATGACTGGATAATCTTATTCATTAAAGGAATCCTGAAAGGGATATTGGATACAGGATCCTGGGAGGGACAGTTTTCAACTAGTTGTAAAAAAAAAGTGGCTGTGCACAATTCCTATAGCCAATTTTCAAGACTTTCTACAAACAAATTCAAATTCTTTTTTGAGGATAAAAAAATTCAGCTTCGTGTGGGACTCGAACCCGCATCTTTCTGGGTCTATAATCCAAACGCCTTACCAATTAGTCTATCGCTACTTTTCACAGTTGAACTTTGCTTTCCTTAAAAAAAGCTTTACACAGGCATTGATGCGTATAAATATTAATAAATTCATTTATTTCATGAAAATATTTTAATAAATAAGAACCGAGTCCGCCAAAAAGCATAAAAATATATAAAAGTTATTTAATACAGCCTGTGAGTATCCGATGGTTTAGTACGATTTTGTCTCTGTTACGCCTGACCTAGAATATAGTGAAGAGCAAACAGATTTCAAATAATAAAAAAAATAACAAGGTACAGCAGTTTAACCTACCCGAATCTGTCAAATTTCACTAATCGAACATTAACCTTCCGCTATTGTGATAAGATTGAAAATGTATTAAAGATATTTGACAGTTTGTGGCAGTTGTAATGTGCTGGCTTCTGTACCAGACCTATGCAAAATGCAAAACATTTCCAACATTTTCCTTACGGCATCGTCACCGAAGAAAATATCTGATGACTCAATATTATAATGAGACGTTAATTAATTAAAATAAATACGGAGCCTCGTTTATGTTGTGTTTTTCTAAGATACCTAATTGTATACGACACTTTGTAATTAATAGTCATAATTAATATAATAATAATTAATTAACTTAGGTACAATACTGTGTGCTGACGGAATTTCCCTTAGGCAAATTCTGAGTAGCCTTGATTAAATATGACTATTCTAAGTACCTTTAAATAAAAGACGAGTTTCATAGACGATGATTCAACATACGTCTTCTTGTTAACTGAAGTTGGTCGGCTTCAAGCAGCGACTGCATAGCAAGCTACAGGCTACATGCACACCATTATACCTTCAGGAGCATACCGGTTCATACCTTCTGCTGGAGCAATTAGCCAGTGGCGTAACGAGACCGAATCTAGGACGCATCTGCGAGGCCCTTTTCTTTCAGGACGAAAGATATGACTTGCCTCTGCTATTCGCGCGAGGCCCCCTTGTTGTAGAACTTGGTTCCCACGAGACATCAGCTTTGCGAGGCCTCTTTCATTTCCCAGTTAAAAATAAAACATAACCAAGTCATCTTGTGACAATGGCACCAGTAGTAAAGGTGCTAGACCTAAATGTGATGGTCGGTGATATCAGCTTTGCTAGGCCTGTTAGGCTCTTTCAATTTCCACTCATCGCACACCACAAATATACATACTTACCTAGTATACATTACATGATTATGTGGGACATATTCATTTCTTAGTAGAAGTTAAAATGTTCTGCTTTAAATTATTGACGGTTAACAAACTTGTGAACGCCGTTGTCAAGAATCTTTTTATTTTCCTTGGGCGCGAGGCTCCTTCAGGTGCGACGCCGGGGGCTAGGGTCCGCTTCATCCCCGCCTAACTACGCCACTGCAGTTAGCAATGACAGCTTATGAATTTGACTGCTCGAACAATTCGCATAATATGCCAATCTGTCCCAGACAAAAGCAGCTCGAGTACGCCGTACGGAAGAGTCTGCTCTTGAAAATCATCAGCGCCTCTCGAGTTCTCGAGGAATAGAGAAAATATTTGACATCGACCTTATGAATCTAGCGCTGAACGTGCGCAGCGTCTCAGTGATTGTCTTTGCAACAAGTGATAGGGAGACTAGCGCTGAGCGCTTGCAGCGGCTCGTTAACCAAAGAGTGAGAATATCGCAGGCCCGTACTCGGGAATCAAGCGCAGAACGTGCGCAGTGTCTTTCTGATTTAAGGCAGCATATCTCAGCAACAAGGGATAGGGAGACTAGCGCTGAGCGCTCGCAGCGGCTCGCTAAACAAATAGTGAGAACTCACAGGTCCGTGCTCGGGAATCTAGCGCTGAACGTGCGCAGCACCTAGCAACAGAAAGACAGCGGGCAGTTACAGTCAGAGCACGTAATCGGAATATCAATAAAAACAAAACCCTCCTTTTGGCAGTCAGGAAATAAATCATAGCACTCAGTACTAACCGAACCACACTCATAATTTCATCACAAGTTAAAATGTTTACCGCCCAACGAAGTGGGCATGGGTCAGCTAGTCCCAAATAATTTGGCTATAAACACTACTTAAAAATCAGAGGAAATTCACAAAAATCCTTACTGCACACACTCCTTACAACTTTTCTACCATTTCATGGTTCAAAATCTCAGAGATTCGTATGGTACGACATAATTCTTACATTGTACCTCAACTCTAGATAAGTTCTTCATTATTACCACATTCGGAAGCACCCGTATAGAAATAGCAAGAACAAATTTATAAGTCCCTGAGTTTGACAATCCTTTGAAGTTTTGAAGTAATGTTAATGAGCAATCTCCGACTTACCTCTACATAGAGTTTTACACAGGTATTTTACCTGAACAGCAACCAAAGCAACAACGGAAATTATTATTAATAATGATGTGACAGTGATGTCAAATCAGAGATAAAATAAACATAAAAAGACAGAGGAATTTGAATTTGGAGATGCTATTTTTTCAAGTTCTTTATAATTCGCGCGGCAAATGGGCAAATATTAAAATTTTAAACTTAGAACGAAAAGCCATGTGGAGGATATCATATCATTGTATCATATAATTGTAAATCTATAAAGAAAACTACTTATTCGATTACTTGTAACAGGCACTTTTGTAAAGCACCAATATATTTTGATAATATATTCTCCGAACTAAAAATATTCAACTCAATGAGCCAAGCATTTCAGTTCAGTGATCATCATTATTTTCATGAAAATGTATCTACATTGAGCGAAGCTTTCACGCAAGCCCGGTTCTTTGTTTGTCAGAACACATTCAGAGCATAGTAAAACCTATATGCATATTTATTCAGCCTCAATTTGGCGACTCAATCATAACTTGGTACGAAAACGAATCAATACCAAGGTGCCACTGTATTATCCGCAATACACACATCAAAAGTGTCTAGGGATCAACATATATTTTTGCAATAACTTTTCTCCTGATTGATATTAATTAAAATTTTCTTTAAGGATTCATCAAATAAAGTGTTTTCGTTTGTCACAGTAACGATAAACCAAGTCACCTTTGCATTAATAAAGAAATTTGCCATTTTCCTAATAAAGGGATTTTTGACATTTGAACCACTAACACAAAAGTTCGAAAAAAAGACTGAAATAACAGTTTTCTTTAAAATTTTATTGGGTAACTTAAACAATTAAGAATCCGTGTTTCTACCGCGAACACTAACAACACAAGAACATCGGTTTGGCATACTCAAAATGAGTTCATCCAAATCACGCTGTGGAATGGCCGCCCATGTTCGTTGCAACAACAAAAAAAGGTCTTCTTGCGACTGGATACCCTCCATATTCGGCAGAGCTCTTCTCTGTAGCATATCCCATGCATGCTCAATCGGATTCAAGTTTGGCGACTGAGCAGGCCAGGGCAGGACATTGATGTTAGCTGCGGCGAGAGTCTGTCTTACAACTCTTGCGGTGTGCGGTCGTGCATTATCATGCATTAACTGAAATAAGGGACCGATTTGCACTTGTAGAGGAACGATGACGTCTGATACAATCGTCTCAGCATAAATTTGAGCGTTGAGGTTGCCTCTGATCCAAATCAACTCAGTTCTTCCGCCGATCCAAATACCCGCCCATATCATGATGGTTCCACCACTATAAGGATGGACTTCCTGGCAGGATTTTAATCGCTGTTGGCGTCCAGGGGTTCTCCAGTGTCGTATACGTCTTGTATCCGGTCTCATACCGAAACGAGACTCATCAGAAAAGCACACGAAACGCCATTCTTCTGCCCAATTTCTGTGTTCAAGAGCCCATTGATATCGAATCCTACGATTGTGCATTGCTATAGGTGGTACCCGTAGCGGTCTTCGGGAATGAAGGTTCACTTCATGCAAGCGGTTTCTGACTGTTTGGTCGCTAATTAAGTTCCCTGAAGAGTGATGAAGCCTCACGGCTAACATCATGGCGGTTATTGTTGGAGCTCTTCGAGTTAAGATTTGAATGTATCGGTCTTGTCTCCGTGTGGTGCAGCGATACCGTCCTCCATGGCGCTCAGCCACGGTACCAGTGCTTCGGTAACGTGTCCAAAGTCGACTGATAACACTCTGACTTGTATTCAGAGCTAAAGCCACAGTACGTTGCCGGGAACTAGCTTCTATCATTCCCACGGCTCTGAGCATTTCTTCCCTGCTTAAATGACGTCGCCGCTCCATAATAACGTTGGTTTTAATCAGTAGTAGGGAAACAGTAGCACTAATAATGTCTTCAATGCGTTGTATGTTTTTATAGGGAAAATATTTACAGCTGATTTTCATCTTTTACTCGAATTTGATTCACAGTTCCTGATTCAAATTATGAAATGCACCAAAAAGGATCCATATAAATTTATAAAATCATAAATTTATTACAAAGCCACATCTCAATCTCAAGAAATCCGCATAAAAATGCTTGATCCCTAGACACTTTTGATTTGTGTATTTTCATTCAAGTTCTGAAGTCATATTTGCGTATCACGGCCAAGGCCACATTAAATATTAATTTTCATCCATTGAACTATAATGTACTACTTTTCATCACCCATTATTCTTTTCACTCAATTTAAGTATTGCTATGAAAGCTTGGAAACCTAAGAAAAACCATCAATCGCGCTAATAAACTGAACACGCGATCATTGTTATAAAAATCATTAAACATAGAAATAGTATTACTACATTAGCTAATTAAAATTATAAGTGGGCTTGAGATAAATATTTGTGAAGGATACACGCGATGAAAATCTGTACTTTTGTCAAAGCAGCTGACGCAGTCGGATCATCTGTTGAACAGTGTGACAAGGATCTTTTGACTCTTTGATGACGATGACATGGCGAAACTGTTGCTAAACTTTAGTGAAATTTAAAGAACAAGGTGGTAGTTCCATACTGCATAAAAGACAAATATTGCTTACTCATAACGTAAATTTTACATGTGTTTTAATTTAATTTTAAGATTTTTATTTTTTTTATTATACACTCACTTTTCTTGTTTGTTTGTTTGTTTGTCGTTCCGGTTGGACTTTTGCAACTCAATTTTGAGGCACTTCCCGATAAGCTAGCAGGCTGAAATTTTGTACACGCTTTGAGTTCTGATGACAATACATGACTAGCTAAGAAACGTCATAACAAATCCAATATGGCGGCCTCCCCAAGATGGCGGACTGGCTGTTTGAAACCCACCCCCATGATATGGGAATACGAAAAAAATAGTCACGTGACTCAAATCCAATATGGCGGACGTCCAAGATGGTAGACTGGCTGTTTGAAATCCACCCCCGTGATATGGGTATCAAATGAAAGGGTTTGCTGTCAGGGATACGAAAAAAATTGTCATGTGGCTTATGCTAGGCTAGGCTATTAATCCAATATGGCGGACGTCCAAGATGGCGGACAGGCTTTGAGGCACTTCCCGATAAGCTAGCAGGCTGAAATTTTCAGGGTAGCTTCAAACCCGATGAACAATGATAAAAATAATAAAATAATTAATAGATTTAAAAAATCTAAAAACCCACGTTTTTAAATGTCCTAAAAAGAAGAAAATAACCCTACGGGGCTGAGAGAGGGGCCACTCAAAACGTGGGGGCGTATCTTTGCAAGTTACACCTACGATCTCACGTCATGTAAATATATCCCATAAATAAATTATATAATATACGCCCCCACGTTTTGAGTGGCCCCTCTCTCAGCCCCGTAGGGTTATTTTCTTCTTTTTAGGACATTTAAAAACGTGGGTTTTTAGATTTTTTAAATCTATTAATTTTTCATATACGTTGTGCTTGACAAAAAATGAAAATAACCAAAAGACAACAAGATAGTTGAACACTTATTCGATTTAAAACTCTGTTATGTTAATATTGGTACACACTGAATCATCTTGATAGTACCTACACGGAATTAGTAAGTACTTATATAGTACTAGGAACTAGTTCCATGAACAACTGTCACAAATGTCAAAAGACATTTAAATCAAACATGTCAGGATGTCACCATTAGTTGCCAGCATTAATTTAGCGCTTGTAGATGACAAGTGTTAGATTTATTGCAGTTGGCAGATTCATTCAGACAATCATTTTGCATCTGCATTATATGTAAAAGTACGTTACCTATCATAATAGCGTACTACGCAGTACCTATCAAACTGTCTTATAGAGTAAAAAATAAACCGTCCAAGGCGAGATGGCTTCAGAAAAAAAAAACATTTTCCACTCGAATTCTTAAGCGGTGTTAACCTAGATACGTTTTGAGGCGATAATGCCAAGATGTTCTAGTAATGAGGCACAGGAAAGCCCTTGTAAAGCCAAAGCCGGGAAAGCCGGAATTAAAATACGAGAGCGTTTAAAATGTTGCTGCTTTGTATTTAAGAACCATTTTATATTGTGTCGGGGATTAGAGGAATGATGTTATGTTACGAGTATATCAATTGAATTATTCATCATATCAGGCGTGGGACGTCCACTGCTGAACATAGGCCTCCTCCATAGATTTCCAATAGGACCGGTTTAGAAGCGCGATCCTGTAATTTTCATCAGATCGTCTCAACCTTGCAGGTGGACGCCCCACGCTGCGCTTGCCGGTGCGTGATCTCCATTCGACAACCTTACTTTGTCGGCAACTTAGGTTCGTCTACGAATCTCCTCATTTCTGAATTACTATTAAAAAAAACCGGCCAAGTGAGAGTTGGACTCGCCCATGAAGGGTTCCGTAGCAGCAAGCATAGATTAGAGATATAATTATATTGAGATTAGTAAGTAATATACACAAACAATAAAAATAACTTTGTTTTTCATAGTATTTGTATGAATGGCAAAGTTATATTTGCGGTTTTTGAAAATGTACTATATCTCAAAAACTGCTAACTTTATCTCATCCAAACCAATTTTCGTTGGTAGTTTTGGTTGAGGTCTACATTATATTTTTTTTTAGTTTTATCATTCTCTTATTTTAGAAGTTACGGGGGGGGGACACACTTTTTACCACTTTGGTAGTGTCTCTCGCGCAAACTGTTCAGTTCAGAAAAAAATGATGTTAGTAACCTCAATATCATTTTTAAAGATATATTCATAGATACCCCACACGTATGGGTTTGGTGAAAAATTTTTTTTTGAGTTTCAATTCTAAGTATGGGGGGCAGGGGTGCTAAGACAGGAGGGGTGCTAAGACAGGAAACCTCCACGTGCGCCCGTGGACTGGAGTTCCTATCTCGGATACGTCCGTGGGGAAGACCAGTTTTTCGGGCCGGTGCACCCTGGGATGCGGGCAAAAACTCTCCTTAGGCACTGTGTGCCTAAGGGGTTTCTTTGCCCGTATGCAAATAGCCTGTCGGGTGGACGCTCCAACGCGTGTCCCTCTGAACAGCAGAGGGCACAGCGGCGGAGCGGGCTTGCGGACGGTGAGTAATGGGTATGCTCGCCGTCCGACCAAGGACCAAGCCCGGGTCGGTGGCGTGTCGTGTTTCACGCGTCACCGACGGGGCCCCTTATGGGGCCAAATGCCTGCCGGGGTCGCGGGTTTTTCTTAATCCAGGATACCGTGGCCCCGGGACGTAAAGGGCATCCGACGGAACACGGGTGGATTTTAGTCAGTAAGAGTCTGACAGTCCCTCCCGCCCCACCCAGGGCGGGAGGACTCATTTGATGATTTTGCCACCCCAAAAAAAAAAAGTATGGGGGGCACCCCCAAAATTTGTTTTGTTTTGATTTTTGTGTGAAAATCCTAATGCGGTTCACATAATACATCTTTCTACCAAGTTTCAACAGGATAGCTCTTATACTTTCGACAAAAAGTGGCTGTGACATACACGGACAGACAGACAGACATGACGAATCTATAAGGGTTCCGTTTTTGCCATTTGGCTACGGAACCCTAAAAAAGTCGCTCCACACTAGCATTTTCTTCTGTATCGTGATTGCGTTTACAAACCTAGAAACTCAAATACACAAACACCCAGACCAGAAAAATCTACTTGTAGGTTATCTGTCTGTCTGTCGATCGCCACTGCGTCAACCTTGTCGAGGTCACTATGTGGTACATTTCAGTTAGGACAAAGTGCCATTTGATTTTTCCTTTGGGATTTTCTTAAGGTTACTTTGATATGTTATCGGTTGATAGCAATTAGATCGCATAGGGATATTACAGTACCTGGTCGACCGAGCTTAGCTCGGGATGAGACTAAATTCTTTTTTTAGCGTTATAAACAGCACGAATTGAACAAATGGAACAAAAGCATTTAAAGAATTCGATAGACGTTTACTACAACAGATGTAACATGAAGAAATTACAATGACTAATTTTATTACAACTATTACTTAATCAAAGCTTAATCATTAATACAAAATAATATATAAATATTATGCACACTACATTTAAAAACTAAAATGACAGTGACTTAATACTTGTATATTTATGATATTCAAATATGTATTAGTTATTATGAAACTTTTTTTGCATTGTAATCATCCCACCCAACCCAATATCAGACAGGACATTTTCGCGCCAATTTTTGAATCATATCAAAACTTAAATTAGGAATGTGTCCTATATTTCAAAATAATAAGTATTATTAAAAAAAAATGTTAAGATTTTATTTAGTGCGAATTTTGTTTTGAAAATTATCCGGTAAATATTGTGTACCAAGATAAAACAAAAAAGGATCTTGATAGGCAAAGAAGAAGTTTTTACAAATTATTGAATAGGTTTTAATTAATTCTACACTTGAACACACTTACTATTTTAACCTCTAACGTGAATATACAGAATATTTATGAAACTTCGAAATTAAAATATTTTAAATACTCCATAAAATACTTTATCTCAGCTGTTCAAATCTGGACGGGAGGACTCATTTGATGATTTTAACACGCTAAAAAAAAGTGTTTCATTATAATATTTGTGTTGTATCATATCTGAAAGAAATCTGTATCATGTACATTAAATTTAAACTGCCATTGATTAAGGGCTCCCACACAAAACCGCGAATTCGCATCGCATCGCAAATGTTTGCGATCTCGCACGAATGCATCGCAAAAACTTGCGATCTGATTCGCATCGTGCATTTCTGCGATGTGTCCGCTCTGAGATAGTCCTGTGAAACTCTCAACAATATATAATTTTTTATGCAGTTTGAATAGAATTATTAAAAATAATATTAATACTACGTATTAAATTGTAAATTATTAAAAAAAACTTTTTAAAAGTTTCAATAATAAATAATATTTTTTGTTAAAAAATCTTTAACAAAAAATATTAATTATTATTGAATTTGTAATGTAATTTTATTTAGTTCAATGTATTTTTATTAAGTAAGATCGCATGGTTTAATAATAAGCAAAACTAAAAAAAGTAACACTTAGTACAAATCTAATATATCTTATCTAGAAGG
Source organism: Agrotis exclamationis (assembly GCA_950005045.1). Lineage (NCBI taxonomy): Eukaryota > Metazoa > Arthropoda > Insecta > Lepidoptera > Noctuidae > Agrotis > Agrotis exclamationis. Next base: position 17,889,302 of record OX465427.1, on the reverse strand, counting down.
TATCGTCACCTGAACCTTACGATAGGCCGCACAAAATTGCATCGCAGAAATTCGCATCACATCGCGGTTTTGTGTGGGAGCCCTTATAATACACAATGTACTTTCCCGCATGAATCCACGATGAGTTCATTAATATGGAAATCTATTATTTAATAAGCGTTGATTTCAAACTAATGAAACGTTCCAGTCATTCATTACACAACCGGATCGGTTGAACCGAGATAAATTATTTCTGAAAAGCACTATGCAGTTTGGCCATTTTCGGTCAGTTGCGTAATAGCCTAGCAATATTTTAACGATGAAACCCAACATTTTAATTCATTGATTGGATCGATTTTTATTCAATTGATGATAACAATACATGTACATCAATCCTATAAATCAATAAATGTAATAACCATACGAGAAACATATTTATGGAGACGCTACCGAAATACATTTTCTTTTCGGCGAAACAATCAAATTATTGTCAAAATGTATGCAGTACCAATATAATTTTGTATTCATGTTATTTAGTAAATGAGTGAAACATAAATTACCATTATTTTATGAAAAAACATAGCAGAAAAATTTGTAAGTTGAGAGCAGCATGTTTTATTTTTGCATGCACAGTCTGCTTTTTAACTCGTCTGTAGAACGCAGTAAATTCGCAAAAGCACGAACTGCTCGAGCATTTGCCCTGTTCTCAGCAGTTAGCCAGTGATCAACATAAACAGACTGCTCGAGCAGTTAGCCAGTGATCAACACTTACAGACTGCTCACGCAGTCATTGTATGCTTGGCGAGCTGCAGTCATTCTAATATGCTTGGCTACGTCAAGCAATTTCGACTGCTCGAGCGATTCCGTGAATGTGTGTGTTTATAGAAGACTGTAGTTTGCTTGCAATTGTTGTTTGAAACAGTGTGATTCGACCTTAGATAATTGAATCCTAGTAAGAAAGCTAAAAGGATGAAAATGATCCCCTTCGATCAATGCTTACGTAAAACAACTGAACATCTTCTAGGGAATCATTTAAATGTAAGCGTGGCGCTCACTCACTCATTTATAAAAAGGATCTTCATAAAAAATGTTACGTTTTGTTTTGAATACGGAATCTGGACATTTTACGTATATAATTTAAGGCTTCGACTGGTTCAAGCTGCGAGTGCAAGCAAAGTTGAAGCGTCGAAACACATTGTTTCAAGCAGTCCGTTTATAGTCGGCCCGAATAACTGTTTCTATTAGGGAAAATCCCACCAGTTTAACCCGATCAACACATCTAAACTGCTTTCATGTGTTGTCAATATTGCCTGGCAGTTAGGAAACTGTCAGCTCTTCTTATTCGTTTGTCAGTTTCATGAATGAAATTCGACCTTAAATGTGTTTTATAAAACAATTAATTTTGTTTTAAGAGATTTAAATAAGTCATTCATCGATCGCAGCCGTGTCGTCCACTGCAGTACTGCCAGATTCAAGGGCGGCGCGCGACACCGCCGCTTTTCACACGCAAACTCGTTACTAACTCGATAAAGTTGCTATTTGGTCGCGTGTAACGCATCACATATTAGTTTCAAGTTTTGAATGAAATATAACATAGTTTTCAAGTGTAAGAAATCAACTAGATTGTGAAGTTAATGGGAATTGGAGCGTCAAATGCGTGGATTAGAGGAAAACAAGAAAAATACGAAAGTTTGGATGTTTGTTTTTCTCAATCACTTCAGAATGACTGATCGGAACTTGATGAAATTTGGCTCAGGATAGGTAATAATATAGAGTACGATACCGTTTGTCACGGTATTACGTTCCAGGGGCCTTACCACGAGCTCTTAACGCGATCCTGTTTTGGCTGTGGGAAAGAGACAGAGCTATACAAGTCGTCTAGCGCCATCTCGAAATTCGAATGGAATGGAAACAAAATCAGAATCGAATCAGTTTCGGGAGTAACACCGCTGACCTTTTTGGTACAGTAGCTCTTAAACAAATGGATCAATTTTGATGCGATTTTTTGTATGAAAGCTGACGTGATCAAGATTTTTCTTAGCTACAATTTATTAAAGATCTGCAAAGGTGTTTGATAATTTACAGGTCAAGTGTTGAGAGTTATTTTAATTAATTGCAAAAGGTGCGTTAGCAATAATTGCGGATAACGTTGATTTAATTCCCACAACATTAATATTTACGGTATTTCCAGGAAATAATCAAACCCAAACTTGAATGTCATTATTATGCAACGTTGCGGGTAGAGTAAATACAAACGTCAAATCGGTACAAAAAGGGTCGCGCGCTTTACAATTCATTCATTCGTGTCCCAACAGTCAAGGAGTCCAGAACCAGAAGTTCTGAAGCTGCCCAGTCGAGTGGAGAAACACGTGTTGAGAAGAGGTTTGAATTGCATTTTGAATTTATAACTATCGCATCTTCGCATGTTGCATTATTTAGACTAGATAGCCATATATTTGAACCTACTCCATGTAGATAGGATCTATTTTCAAACGGAATAACGAACTAATATTTTATTACATTAATTGTTTATTCGATTTGAAGTCACTTATATTTATTTTCTGGGATTCATTCGAGCTTCATTTGCCACTGCACAATTGATTCTGGTTTTCAATAGTAGCAGTGGTTTGGGAATAGTACGATGGGATAATTTACGATTTCTTTATTTTTTATTGAGTTATATCTTGATTTATTGTGTTATATATTTATATATTTATGTCATTGTGTGTCATTGATCAACCGAATCAAATCGTTTGATTCGGTTGAACTTGTACGAATTTGTTGAATCTTAACTACACTTTACTTTTTTTTTTGTTTATTGAAACTTTATGCAAAACGCACAAACGCTAACTTAATGCGCTGCTTATGCATTTTCAATATAACAAAACAAAATTATGTTTTATTTAAACTTTGGATTTTACAAAAATATCGTCGTATCAAAATCAAACACAAGCATGATTCGTTTGATTTTTGATAATTTCTTACAATATTACAGCAATGGCCAGGTGCTTAGAAAACTAAGTACGAGAACGTAACTGAAGTAACGCATTCTATTAAATAACTTTAAAAAGTTAGTTCTTGTTAATGTTATTTTTATATGATATTATTTAGGACCGTGAAAATGCTTGAAAAGGGGGCCCTTCACAGTTTTCACCCATAATGTGAACTGTCTAATTAAAAAACAACACAATAACATGTAACAGATCCACTGAAATTTTAAACAAAATATACTACAGCTTTAACAATATAACTGCTATAATATGCCGCTCAAATAATTACATTTTCGTATTACTCACAATACCAAACATAATTTGACTCGCGTATCAAGTGAGATTGTTAAGATAAACACGTAATAAATGTAAAGCAGAAAAGGGAGAACGATTCCCTACACAACCTCCGTTTAAGATAAATAAGATATGCTACAAATTAAGCCCACAATTTTCTTTATTTGACAGACGTTGCTCTAATTCTTAAGTATTCAGCCTTTTTACCTCAATCTTTTTTGTTATCATTTACATAAGTAAAACCTCTTTACGGTCACAGAGTTATTTAAAAACATAATCGAAGGCTTTATTATGAATCGTAGGGTCCGCGCCACGATTCGACTGACGTCCTTTTAACGTGGCGTTAGAGTCCATGTCATTTTAAGAAATATTGGATTAAAAAAATGTAGTACCACAACTTTTAACTATATATATTTCTTCGGAGCTTCCCTCTCCGTCAGCTGATACCGCGATAAGGGGTACTTAGTTCTCCGGTTGTCAAGTAGAGATATCCGCATTGACACGCAAACGTGATTGATGAGCATCGACGAAACTTATGTGCCTCTGTTTATAGACGAAACCGTGACTTAACGGTTTTTTATGTGTGTATGTTCATCTATTCCCGCATTACTTCTAAACTACTTATCATAATTCGATAATTGCTTGTCTATACTAATATTGTACAGGGGTATAAGTTTTTTGTTTGTAGGAGGTAATTTATGGAACTAATGATGCAATTCTAAAATTTAAAGTACTGTTATGAGCACTCAAAATTTTCTATAATTTTTTTTTTATAACTTACTAGCTGACCCGGCAAACTTCGTACCGCCTCAGAATCAATATTTACTCGCCTTTAAACCTCCCCTGGACTTTCAAGAATAATTCAAAACCAAAATTAGCCAAATCAGTCCAGCCGTTCTCGAGCTTTAGCGGGACTAACGAAGAGCAATTGATTTTCATATTATATGTAGAAGAAGAATACATATTTTTTTATAATAACAGCATGCATGGTAACCGAGCTAGATTAAAAAAAAACAGTATTGTTTCAGAGTGTTTATTATTTATTTATTTTTTACGCAAACTTGAGTGCGCTTTATTTAGACATTCATAGACACACTTTGCATTAATGAAAACGGCCATTATTTTACCGGATCAAAGTTATTTATTATTCACTTTTATGCTGATACTAATACAACCTACTTATGAGTATCTCTATCTCAAAACCTTCGAAAAACTTGAAAAGAGATACTTTTCAACCTAAATACATATATTTCCCTTTCTAACGTCTAGTAGATAACGTTTTACCTAGTCCCTCGAGACTAAGGCGACATCCCAATACATTTTCCCGTACCAGTAATTCAACAAACGTAGTCCCCCGGACCAATTGAGGTAGGAACATTAATCAGTAGGAGATATAAATTCTAGCCTTTCTACCTGGCTTTTCTACCCAGTTTAATTCTTTAATTGAAAATCCAACTAGGTTGAAACTTCAAAGGAGAATTAAAGGTGGATGGAAAAGATTTCAATTTGACTACTTCTTTGAAGCCGGCTCTTTCTTTGAAAGAAGTGGTTAAAGATTAATTTTGGTTTGATTTATAGTTGAAAGGTGGCAACTTTTGCAGACATAGTTTAAAATTCAGGACGAAAGTGCAATCTTACAAAAATAATATTATTACTTTCTAGAAGCCCTCATAACTTCGTTAATTGTTTGAATTCGACGACGGCAGAGTTAAGCCTCCTGCAGACACACGCGATTAATCGCGCTGCGACAACAAGCCAAGCTAATTTCCACTCTAAAAATACTGTGAATGGACCGCGACATGTCGCCCCGCGCGATTAATCGCGTGTGTCTGCAGGAGGCTTTAAAAGGTATTTTGTCGTACTGGTTGAACCATACTGTCACCTCGAACTTAATTAAAATGAATAAACACATTTATTCAATTAAATTATGCTTCACATATTTTTATAATTTGGAGATAATCCTTTTTATCTGATGATTGTGTTAGGAGACGTCGCTTTTCCACTTATAATTAATCAGAAATATGCAATTAAATTAAATTTAATTTAATTTAATAAATTTGGGAACAAGGATTAAATTATGTCAAGGGAAAAAAGGTTTCTAATTTTAACTTTGACCCAGAAATTCTTGTTTTAATTATTTAGTTAGCGTATTCGGAAACGGAACGATTTGATTACATGATTAAGTCATCAAATTAGTCCTCCCGACTTATTTGGAACGGATAAGACCGTCAGACTCATACTGATTAAAATCCAAGGTGTTCATTCAATAGTCTTTCACACAGCTTAGACACCCCGGGTTACCTAGGTCCTTATGTAAGTCAACGTTATCGTGCCTTGCGGGTCCATGTATAGACCAACAGCGATATGAAACGACTAGCGTTGACAGATTTGACCGCGCCGCTTCACCATGACAAGTCCATAAAAGCGACGACATAGGCTCGTTTCCCGACACATCTGTCGAAGGGATATCGATTTTGCAAGTTCCATACCGAACTTGTCATGTCGATCATTGATAAAAGGCTCATAGAAACGTATCGGCAGGTAGGTAGTAGGTCCACACGGCTACACTTCAAGCTATTATAGGCTTTTATAGGCTGACTGTTCATTGTTCAGAAAGATCAGACAAAGCGAGGCCAAGATAGAATTGTTCGGGCATGCGGACGGCGAGTAATGGGTGACTCGCTGCTCGTGTTCCACACGCCCCTCAAAGAGTTGGTAGCAATCTGACGAAGCCCCCCTTTAAAGGGCTAAAGCCTGCCGGGGTCGCGGGACTCTCTCATCAGGTAGCCACAAGGAACGTAAAGGGCTATTTGAAGGATCACCATGGATTTTAGTCAGTACGAGTCTGACAGTCAAATGAGTGAAAGAGTCCGCCCAGGACAGGACTGGACTCATTTGATGATTTTATTAGAAAAAAAAAGATAGATAATTATGGTTATTAAATCTTGATGTGTAGCCATCACTACCTACATTAGTGATCTTAATGGTGTTAATACTACAATCTTGTCTTACACAACTTTAATCTGACTAAAAAAAAAGTTAAATCTAAGCCATTTTTTTAACAAACATTTAATCCCATTTGTCTGGATCTAGGTCAATCTAGAATTAACTAGAGGCGTTTTTGCTACGCAATCTAAAAGATAAATGTGTCTGTTAGATGTTTTTGTATGACTACATGTTACGTATGTAATTCCCCAGAGGTTATCCAGAGGTGAAGCTAATGGAACACCCACATTTCTAAAGCTAGCATGAGCATAAACATAGAAGGAACCGAGATATCGCGGTTGCTATTGAAAAAATCATGATTGTAAAACCCAAAGTGGCAAAGTGTTATACGTTCCCCGATGAAGGAATTGAACGAAGACATTTGTATAGTAGTCGCGGTTACGACTAGATTATTGGGGTAAATTTATAATAATCAGTCTGTAAAATAACAACCCCAGGCCTTTCTCATATCATCATCTGCCTAGCCTTATCCCAACTATGTCGGGGTTGGATTCCAGTCAAACTGGATGTAGTTGAATTTACTATTTTACATGGAGCAATGGTCACCCATCCAAAGACCAATCTCGGCAAGCGCAGCTTAACCTGCATATCAGCCTGAAGCAGTAATTATTTAGCCACGAGATAGATAGAATACTCTTTATTATACACACCACACAAATTACAAATTTATAACTTAAACATAGGGTGACACAATGGGCGGTCTTATCACTAAAAGCGATCTTTTCAAGACACCCTTTGGATGGATCACGAGCTTCTCTACGGCAGTATTTATTTATATCGAGTATTGTCTTAAATACCAACCATACCACCATAAACACCCTATATATATTTTCACCAAAATGCTTGTACATGTAAATGCTCAAAGGTCAGTTTTGAGTTGGTTTACGACCACTCGTTCATTACGAACCAAAATGACGTGCTAAAACAAAATTTAAACGTTTACGGTCGAAATTACTTGAAGTTTTGAGCTCGGCTCTTAGTCGAGGCTTTAACAAGTGCGAGTCGAACTCGCATACGAATGGCATTATATGTATAAAAACGGCAAAAATATGTTAGCTAAATGAGAGTTAAATGTTTGTTTTATTTTAATTATTTATTTTCAAAGTGAATAAGGAGGCCAGCAGTATGTCAATGGTATGTGCGCCACTGAGGTGAGCGGAGGCGAGGCTCTACCTCTGCTTCTTCGGGGGCACCGTCTTCATATTTTCCACTATATTAATGTGATTTAAGAAAAACGAAAATTTTATCAGCCTACGATAATTTATGAACAGTCACATATAACTAAATATTCTGTGAACATTTCAAGCATTGTCGTTATCAATATCAAGCAAAAACGAGCAAATAAATCACGATTGCGGAATGGGAGCCCTCTTTAATATTTAATATTTATTTTATTCTGTTTTTACACCGAAATATAATCTGTGAAAATGTCAACTATCTAACTATCATAAGATACCTACAGCCTAGTGACAGACGGACGGACACACAGACAGACAGACAGCGGAGTCTTAGTAATAGGATCCCCTTTTATCCTTTGGGTCCGGTACCCTAAAATGCCGGACAATTTTCAGCTCAAAAAATAAAACCCCAAAAAAATGGCTTTTGATGTACTCGTACGTATATGCGATCGGAGCTTCAAGAGCATTCACGAATATGTACGTAACTGACTTTTATCAAGCGAAGTCAGACATGGCGTGTGAATGGCAAAGAGAATTTTCGCAGAGATATTAATGCTTTCTTGTAGAGGTCATAAATATTCGATTACCTGTCTCGACAGCACTATCCCCTCAAATAAAGATGTTCATACATCTTTTTCTTCGCGTTTTGGCCGTTCTGTCCGATTCGGAATCCCAGAGGCGACTGTAACTTTTAATTTGTGTAAGTAAACCTACTTACATCGTTATATTACAAGATCGAGACCTTAGTTTACATCTCTAAAAATAAACGATTGAATTGCTACAACAAACATTTTTTAAATATGAGTTTTTGAGGAAAAACAATTCCGCTGCGAGTGGGATTTGAACCTATTCCAAAAGATGGCGCAAGTTACCGTGAAACGTTCAAACGTGGGAATAGAAAAATCAATATTTTGGTAAATAAAATAAAAAAAATACTATATCAGGCCTTTTTGAAGCATCGAAATGAAAAGAAAAAGAAAAAAGTCTAAACTTCTGCAAATCGTGTGCCTTTTCAAACACCCAATAAATTCTGCGTCTTATCAAATCGGACTCCAACGATAAGGAGGGCCTTCCATAAAACTTCCTTTCAACGATTCCCCATAATCCTTTTCTTTTCCATAATGTATACCATGCAATGAGTTTTCAACAGTTAGATATCGAACCAACCCATATCTTTACCAGAGAAATGTACGAATTGTAAAAAGCATTAGCAAAATAAAATTGCTGAGTCAGTATTTTCATTTGTAGAAATGTAACGCTTTGTTGGAGATATAACTCTAAGTAGATAATTATTTGCTTTCTTGGTCGATATAAAATAAATTTGCGATATTCTCATGTCAGAGTACACACACAATACATCTGATTTGAAAGTCAGCTCTTTCAAAATTCGTCACATCCCTTATCGGTCGGCGCAATACGTTTTCTTCTGTCATTCTCCCCTGTCTTTTCTCTCTCTCAAAATCCATTCTTTCGATAAGTTGATTAAGTAAAATCATTAAGTCACTAAGAATCGGTAGTGACCGGTGCAGGTAAAACTAGAGTGAGAAACCGGCAAATCTGCTGAGTCTCAAGCTGTGTCTGTTATAAGCGATCGCATAAGATAATTTACAGTTATCAAAGCATTCCGGCAAATCAAAATTAAACAGACAGAAGATTTATGGGGAATGTCTGTTAAAGTTTGTACATCCATAGTGGAGACGGTAGCACCTTACCTAGCTTTAATTTTTAATATATGTGTAGATCAAGGAGTTTTTCCTGATTTGATGAAGTTCAGTAAAGTTGTGCCTCTTTTTAAATCTGGGGACTCTAAAGATACTAACAATTATAGACCACTATCCGTGTTGCCAGTCTTTAGCAAGGTATTTGAAAAAGTAATGCTAAATCAGATGCTTAATCACTTTAACACCAACAGAATCTTACACGATCAGCAGTATGGTTTCACCAAGGGACGTTGTACAACTGACGCCGGTGTCACCTTATTAAAGCACATATTTACTGCTTGGGAAGAGGCCCAAGACGCGATAGGAATATTTTGTGACCTCTCCAAAGCATTTGATTGCGTAAACCATGATACATTACTTTTGAAACTAGAGCATTACGGACTAGGTAAACTTGCACTTAGTTTAGTAAAGTCATATTTGTGCAATAGGCAACAGCAAGTTCAAATAAACGACGTAAATTCACAGAGTTCAATTGTCAAAATCGGGGTTCCGCAAGGCTCAATATTGGGTCCTTTCCTCTTTTTGGTATATATTAATGACCTACCCTATCTATTGGATAACCAACCTAACAAAATGGTGTTATTTGCGGATGATACTTCCTTAATTTTTAAGATTAATAGACGGGCTCAAAATCTAGATGACCTAAATAAAACCTTATGTCAGGTCCACAACTGGTTTACTGCAAATAACTTGGTATTGAATGAAAAAAAGACTAAATGTATACGATTCGCTCTTCCAAATGTGAAAAGTACTAATAATGTCATAGTATTGAATAATGAGACACTAGAATTCGTCGATAAAACAGTTTTCTTGGGGATTACGCTTGACTCAAGGTTACAATGGGGTCCTCATTTAACATCTCTAGCAGGGCGCTTAAGCTCAGCAGCATATGCCGTCAGAAAGATTCGTCAGTATACTGACGTAGATACTGCGAGACTTGTGTATTTTAGTTACTTTCACAGTATAATGTCATATGGAATTTTATTGTGGGGACGGGCTGCAGACATTGAGTCTATTTTTATTCTGCAAAAGAGAGCCATCCGAGCTATATACAAACTCCGGAGACGCGACTCTCTAAGAGAACTGTTTAAGGATATTAACATCATGACGGTAGCTTGTCAATATATCTATGAAAACATAATGTACGTTAGAAAGAATCTGCATCTTTTTGGAAAAAGAGGTGACAGACACAATTATAATACTAGAAGTAGGGACCAATTAGTTCAGCCGGGCTTCAGACTCGCTAAAGTAGACTCATCTTTTATGGGGTACTGTTTAAAATGCTATAATAAAATTCCACAAAGTATTCTTGAACTAAACGAGACAAAATTTAAATCATGCATTAAACGCACACTATGTAAGCGGGCATATTACAAATTGGGCGATTATATCGCTGATAATAATGCTTGGCTCCATGCTGGTCCTGCCCCATAGGACAGTGATGTATGCATTGATAGCTTATTTAATAGGTACTATTTTCGGAGCTGCAGAAGATTGTAAAACTTTAATTGCATTGTATAAATTCATATTTCTTTGAATTATATAGCTGCATATATTGTGTGAGTTCTATGTGCACAAAGCTATTCACCAGATACCTACGTTTAATTATTATTATTTTTTGACATGAATTTGCTCTGGCAGTTGGGAGTATGTCATGCTCACTCAAATGTCTCGCTGATGGTGGCGCGTGTGTCGGATCATTTAGTTCCCTTCAAAATGGTTGAGCTGAATGGTGCTGATATCATACGTCATGTTCGTGAACGGGCGCTGTCAGTTGAGATTGGTCATCTCTTAGCTGCCATGGTTTATTTTAATTATCAATAATTTTGTTTCTGAATTGTCTTTTTTATATTTCCTATGGACACTTTTTACTTGCTACATCGTTCTCACATAATGTACCATCTCAAGTTGAATGATGTAACAAAGGTTCTGTAATCATTTTGGCGATTGAAAAAGAGTGTCCATGGAGTTTCTTGCCCTTTCTTCTCCATGAGATCTACGCTTTGGAATGGGCACCTACAGTACTTTCACAGTTTTTATGTCTTGTGACTGGGACTGTAGCACCGTAACTATTTTTAAACTATTTTTATTTTACTTTTGACAATTCAAAAGTGCCTGTAACTGGCTTATTTGAAATAAATTATTTGATTTGATTTGATTTGATTTGATTTGATAACATAGGTCTATTTTTCCTGCACCAACAAGTAATGATCCTATAAAGCTTTACGATACGCGAAGCGTTCGTGCATATCAATATTTAAAACTTTAAGTAACATCTGTCTGTACTGTCTCTCTCCATCTGTACTGACAAAAGCATTTATAATTGCTACAAAATTAATTAGAGTTGGGTAACAAACGAGTAAACAAACTCGATTAGGTAAATCCAGCGTATTTACCTCCATAACAATAATTGCGAATGATCACAACTCTCGTTCCGGAACACGAATATTCGCAGCTTATTTAGATCACGTTAGATAGTGTCCCAGAGGAAAAGCTTGGAAACTGATTCAAATTAAAATTTTCTCTTACGTAGGAACTAATTTTTAGCAGCTCATTTTACGATTCTACCTCTCAGGTTCCAAGATAAAAAAAAATAATGCTTGTTTCGGGAACTGTTGTGACCAAGGGAGCATAAGCTTATAGATTCGATAGAATAGAATAAAAAAGAATAGGTCATTATTTGCTTAGAATGTAGGTACATAAAAATAAGATGTTGAATTATAAATAGGATCCATGTACATTCTGCCATAACATAGCATGCAAATGTAATACAAATAGAGAATAATTAAGAAGTCACAAAAAACTGTCATTTAAGAAATCCTGCACAGAATAGTAACATTTGTCTACAAGTAATTCTGTTAAACGTTTTTTAAATTTTTGTAATGGTAAGTTTTTAATTTGGTCAGGTATTTTATTAAAGATTACAGGAGCCATACAAATCACAATTTCTTTTTAATAAGTTGAGTTTTAAATACGCCAGTGTATAATGGATTCTGGTGTTGAGATCTCATAGCAGTACTTCGTTTTCTAGTTTCTGTCAACGTTGCAAATAAACATCGAATGGTTATTACAACGATACCTATCAATGTTTGACGGTGTAGTGTACACACACCAGCACATCAACCTACCCTTTGTCAGATCCTAATCGATCATGAACCTTCTTCTTTTGTTATAAAGTTGGAAATCTAGGGGCGGACCCGTGCTCTACCTAGTTTCTCCAACTGAGTGGAGCACGGAGATTATCAATTTAAATTTAGGTCCCATGCTCCAACTGATGTCGTTATTGTACAGTAAAACAAAAACTTGCTTTAGTTGGAGCACGGGACCCAGTCTTTCTTATTCAAGAATTTTGAATTTTGGGTAGGTCGGCAATGGCGTCTGTACCTTGCCTTGCATACAAAGTGTAACTTACTTCTATATTATATTTTATCTATGGCCCTATACAGTCAAAATAAAACTGTTACATGGTTTTATGCATTATTTATTTACAAATTATGCAGAATGTTATTCAACATTTACATAAACGTTGATAATAATTTTATAAACACCCAGGTGCTAGGTAGTCACCTTAGGTAGGTACAGTCAGGCACACCTTGAATACTAACATAATTTATAATTAATTTACACCGACATGCTTTACACGTGCACGTTTATTTAACTTGCCTTGCACTAGGGTTGCTAAGTATTTTGTTGTTGGTAGCATATTTTTTGTAAAATCAGTAATCTTATAAATTAATTCGGCCGAATTTGGTGTCTTTCGCGTTCTTATAATTCCAAAAATTTTAAATTATTCTCTCCTATTTGCCAATAATTAACACAAACATTTTTTTAAATGACTCCATAGACAAAAGCGCAACATTTTAAATTAGAGTGCTCAATTGCTCAACCCACGCATGTATAATTATATAGACGAATACTGCATAGGGGGAGCCTTTTTTGTTTTGTTTGACCTCGCACACAGACGAACGTTTGGCAACCCTAGCAACGTGCGGATATGACGTCACGTGTGTCCTTGAAACGCCCGCTGCATTCGACCACCCCTTCCTGCCAACTGCAGGGGTATAGCACCTGCTTTAAATTGCAAATATAATTGCGACCAGCTTTTCTATACAACGTGTGACGCTCTAATTAGGTAGCAAACTATTTATGTGTATTAAAACTAAAGGCAATGTACGATGTGTTTTTTATTAATGTTCTGGAAACTGTTTTTCAAGCTTTTATATTATACGTCTTTTTAGTTGATACACTTTTCATATTATTATTTCGTATAGGTCAAATCCGGGCAACTTGATTCAAAACCAGCTTGACACGGACACGACGACAATTTCTATACGTGTTCAGTTTTGATAGACGAAGAACAATTCAGCTGAGAGTGGGATTTAAACCCGCGTCTTCTGGATAAGTAGGGGAACAGTGTAGAAGATGGGGACGTATGGTATGATGGTAGCGCAAGCGCCAACAGTCGTAATGGCCGCTTGCAAATGACGTCCTGATGGTGTTTGCGCTACGTTAGTGTTGTGTTAAGTATACCTAAAGAGTGAATGTCCCCATTACCTATACCTCACGTCCCTGTCTTATACACTGTTCCCTTACTCCAGACGCCTTCCCAATTAGGCTTCCGTATCTCACACTCAGAAACTGAATCTTGTACTCGTATGACTATACTTTTTTATCGTGGTAAAATCAAATGCTCCCACCCAGGGCAGGGCGGGAGGGACTGTCAGATTTGTACTGACTAAAATCCACGGTGTCCATCAATAGCCCTTTATGTTCCAGGGTCACAGTAATGAGATAAGTCCCGCGACCCGTATGACTATACTATAGTGCTCTTTTAATCATTCCTGGATTTTACTTCAGCAAGTACTTTGGTTTAATTTTTTTCATAAAAACGTGCAAATTAATGGTCAATTAATGGATAAATTGCGAATCTTGGAAAATTTTAGCCGAATTCTTGTACCTCGGTTACAAAATTGTTTAAGAAACAAAAAATGAATTGCTTAATTGGTTTCGTAGGTACAGAGTCAAGATAAAAATAACTCATTAATTAAGGTGCTTATAAGAGAAATATTTTTGCTTGTCTTTGCCTTCAGGTTACAGCCTCCGCAAGTTATTTTCGACAATAGGTATTGATTACTGTTCTACGAGGAAAACAGAAGTAATTTGAACATTCTTATTTTAACTTTCAGTAGGTGTTTCCACTTCGTTGGGCGGTAAAATATAAATGATATCTTTATAATTTATAGCCTATAGAACTCACGAATAATGTAGCTTTCGACCAGTGAAACAATTTTTAAAATTGGTTAATTACTTCCGGAGATTACCCCCTACATACAAACAAATTTTACCTCTTTATAATATTATTATTTTGTTTATTCATTTACACAATCATATTAGTACATTTTTATATATTTTTACAAAAAAGAAAAAAAAAAATTAAAAATAGTGATCCACCGGTGTTGGAGCAGGGTCCAAGCTACCGGTGGTTAGGGCTCCAGAGACAGGAACCTCCTTACAATGCGAGCCGTATCGAGGAGAACTGCCTTCTGAATCAGGCCCTTGATCCAACCCCCTAATGAGAGCCTCGAAAGATGTTGGTCTAGGCTCTTTGCCATCAGGCAAAGGCCAATGTAACGACAATCGGCACAATGATAGCCGAGCTCACATTCCACATGTCGACAACCTCGCGCGCTAGGTCGATATATTTGATTTGTTTATCTTTCTTAGCCTTCATGAGGTTCTCGTCATGTGGGATGGTAACATCGATTATCATTGCGCGGCGCGCTGATCTGTCTATCACTACTATGTCAGGCTTATTGGCGACAATAGTCCTATCTATATTATTATTATTATTAGAATATATTAGTATTAGTATAGACTAGTATTCAGCAGCATCCAGTTAGACTGGAAGCCAACCTTAATATATATTTGGTCTTGTGGATAAGTATTCCAGACTCCTTACCAATTAGGCTACCGCAACTCCACACTTTGAAAATGAAAAAGCGCCCGAGCCCTCCAGTGTCGGCTTTTGTTTTGCTCGCGTATATTGTTTCGTGCCTCGGTCGAAATAATAATCGTAACGATACACGACGCATGCGTTAATGCGTATAAATAATTAAAACATTAGTTACTTTGCGAATTCGCCACTGGTTGCGCCTGTAGGCCTGTTTCAAACATTTCTTTTGATCCTACCGTTCACCGCCCCGCACTAAGTCTCCGCTCACAGCGGCAAGGTCGTGAACTAGCCGTAATACCAGCAGTTTTGCCGGGGTCGCGGGACTAACGAGCTACCGTGACCCCGGAACGTAAATGGCTATTGAAGGACACCGTGGATTTTATTCACTACAAGTCTGCATGTCAGTCCCTCCTGCCTTACCCTGGGTGGCCTCCCACCTAGTCCTCATTAATTTAATGATTTTATCAAGCTAAAAAAATAAAGAACTAGCAGGTTTTCGTCCTTAGTTACACGGAAGACGAAATTACATTTCTACTTATCTAATCAGAGCCCATAAACGTGCCGTATTTTATCAAGTACTTGACTCATAATAATTCATTAGGTACTTTACCTTGATGTTAACATCCTAATTATGTGTTCTGAGAATTGATTGGGCAAAAAGCTTCAAAAGATGGTTCAAGGAAACATTGTTAATAACACTGTTAGGTACCTACTATCTTTTAAATTGTAAGGTACTCGTACTTCATCTAAAAATAAATCAATACTTTTTTTTCTGTCAATAAAATTAATTCTAGTACAAAATAAGTAAATAAAAACCGGCCATTTTCAAGAAACGCTGAAAGAGAGAGTTCATCATTTAGATTAGCAGTGCCTTTTTCTTCCACCATCCATTCTTTCTTAGATCTTCCTATACTCTTGTTCTCATCTTACTTCCATACTCAAAAGCTTTCTCAGAGCTACTGCATTTATGTTGCTTCTACTCATACTTCTTCTGCATATCTATATTTTATTAAGCTCTAATAGAAAAGCAGTTTTACCCACATAGATTATGGGTGTGTGTGACTGCGAAAAGTGTCCCACGGCTCAATCTTACCGTCCAAAAGTGTCCAAAATGTCTCCATAATTTGCGGGATCCACAGAGTCCCGCCATAGCAATTAATATTAAAGTGACCCACTAAACGGCAGGTAATAACGTATTTAACTTCGATACCGTGTGTTAACGAGAAAATTAATTATTGATAGTTTTATGAATTAACAGTACCTAAATCCGAAAACGATCGCGTACCGTCGTACACGCTAGGTTATTTACACGCTGCAAGAACTCACATGAAAGTTTTAAACTATTTAAAACAGACAGGCAAAGCGAACGCGAAGCGAATGCGAAGCGAATCCTGTCATGTAGAAAAGCGAAAGCGATCAATAGTGTATGTGACAGGCTTCAAACAATTCATCACAAACAAAAACGCTTCGCTTCACGTTCGCTTCGCCTGTCTGTTTGACAATAGCTTTAGTATTTCCGCAATCTATTCAAATTTTCTTGACTACATGGGGCTGCATCCAATATTTAATAATTAGCAAGGTTACACTCTACGGATTTAGAAAAAATCGAATTCTTTAGGGGATATCAATATTAATCTTGCAGATTTAACGAATCTGGAATAGATTAATTTTAACTACTACCCACTAAGTACTTAAACAGTATTTATATACAACGCTGTGTAACTAGCAAAATTATCGCACAATACTACGAAAACACTATAGCAAGAAAATGTAAGATTTTAAACTTGCCAAATCAAGATGTCGAGATAAAATGCATCTGTCTATTCTCTCAAACGGAATGCAACTGTTTAAAATCAAAGTCGGACTATTTTAAATAGCAATACTGCTTATAATCTACGCAGTATTTAGATTTGTATAAATAGCTAGCGTATTAAAAGCTGGCATAGCAAGGCATGACTCTACGTAACCAATTTACACTCGTGCAGAGATTGTGTCTGAAGTATTTGCACTTATTGTAAAGAAATTAGTAATTAATAGGTAAAATTGATTTAAAAGACCTACCTTTATGTAATAAAATCATCAAATCAGACTTTCAGTTCTGGGTAGAGGAGAAAAGACTGTCAGTCTCTTACTAGTTTCCAGTTCCTTCATATGCCGTCTACGTTCCAGGGCCGCAATAACCTGCTTAGACAGCCCAATCTATGTACTAGCCCCCAATGTAGTTTCGTAAGCAAACGAATGAGAATTAATAAAATACCATTAAATAATAATTGCGTAGGCCTACGTAGCCTGTTGCTACGAAAAGCCTACGCCGCTACGAAAAGTCGTAGAGCTAAAGATGTAGCGTCTATGTAGACTTTTCACACAATGCATCTATGTTTTGTTCACAACATTCATAGCTATGAATACTAGCCTATAACTGTCCCACTGCAAAGGCCTCTTGTTGAACAGAGAAAGCACGAACCTTGCTCTTTTAAAAAAGTTTACCCATGAAAAATTAAGTTGTCTTTGTCATAGGTATTCAAGACATAACTCAATGTAAGAGGACAATACAAATTAGAGCCGGGGTCGCGGGACTGTCTAAACATGTAACCGTGACCCTGGAACGTAAAGGGCTATTGAAGGATCACCGTGGATTTCAGTCAGTACGAGTCTAACAGTCCCTTACGCCCCACCCAGGGTGGGAGGACTCATTTGATGATTTTACCATGTAAAAAAAGCATCCATAGAGCAGTAGTAGACACACCAGGTTTCAGCCATTTAACATGGATTGTGTGACCTGAATTTCAAACTACCAGTGACTTTCACATATAAACCCAGACACCCTATAACGTCTGCATATGCCCATTAAACGCAAAATGCCTGTTATTACCCATAAAACGCCTTAATAACATGAAACGACCCTTGAATCCTAGAAATCGATACACTGAGAGTTACTCACAGTAATGTTTTAAACATAAAATAGTGTTTGTTACCTGTAATCCTTTAGGAGTTATACAAAATTGTAATTAATATGACCCACATTTCACCAGTAATGTTAAAATGTCAAGTAATAAGGGGTGAGTCTACCACGTGAACTCCAACTTCCAAAATTAGTATAGTATCTCAATCCAAATCCTGATCCGTGTTCGTTCATTGACGGATGCTTGCGATTGGACATCATATTTTAAGATTCGAATTTGCTAATTCGGTCGTTTATTGGTTACAGACAAAGATCCCGACCAAGATTGCAACTGAAATACATTATTAATTTTCGGCTACTGAGAAATATCTCAAAACAAATAACAGTCAGTAGACTGACCTGAAAAGCGAATTAAGACTGCATGCTCACTCAGCATTCGGGATCGTCCACCACCACTGGTCCAACAAGCCAGTAACTGTAACTGAACAGTCAAATCACAAGCCAGTAACTGTAACTGAACAGTCAAATCACAAGCCAGTAACTGTAACTGAACAGTCAAATCAACGTGAAAACGTGCCTTTTTCATAATCAGTGTCTTTGTCTTTATTTTGACAATGATTCACGTTTTCCTTCTCGTGGAAACATCTGACGGAGCGGGATAACAAACAATTCGATTTCATGTTCAATAAACTTTTTTATGATTAATTTTTTTTCACGTTTTTCGTACAACTTGCTGATTTTGACTGGTTTCCGAATATTTTTGTTTGCCTTGGCAATTTGTTTTTGGTCGGAAAAGTTTCTAAGGTATCATTCTTAAAAACAAAACACATTGTTTAATCAGCCTACCGTAGTCCACTGCTAGACCGCATCACCCTTGACTCCGCCTTCCTCCATTCTTCAGGTGGTGTCCCAACCACCTTCTAATGTTAGTTATCTATCTTCTAGTAGTTGTTCCATCTAGCTGGGGGCATCCCACACTATACTTGCCAGCACGCGGTCTCCACGCTCCACCAGCCAACGGTTCTTCGACAAACGTGGCCAGCCCACTGCCAATTCAGTTTGCTAACACTGCAGGCTATATCGGTCTTTTCCGCATAACTTTAAACTCCAATCACAGACCGCTCTATAGCGCGCTGAGTGTACTTGAATATGTCGACCAACGGTCAGTGCATGACACTTGCAACAGAACTGAAATATCGTAAGCTTTAAACAAAAACAACATAATCCCGTTTCAAGTTCTAAAGATGGTGTGACCACGTCACTTTAAAAACATAATTATACTACTTTCCGAGAAACAAAGTTTACATCAATGTTTATAGGTCTCAAAGTCCAATAGATTTCAACGTCAGGTGTCTTTTAAATCATGCATTTTATGGAACACCCATTTACTTTGTACATCATGTTTTATTATATGTTACGAGTACATAATAAAAGCTTTTAGGCATTATCTGGCTCATCAATCACAGGTCAAAGATAAAGTCACAACAATTCTGGGCAAGTTTTTACATAAAAATTTTTTCACTGGACAAATTATTTACAGTTCTAGAGGATAACAAAATCTTAGAGGTTTTCATATCGGAACTGACTAAGGCTAAGCACGCACTACGAAAAAAACTTATTGCGAAAAAAAATCGTCAATCTGTGAACAACAGAAATGTTCTAGAATCCGCGCACTGCGAAAATAAATCGCTTGTGATTTCACTGACTAGTCTGCGATTTCATTTCGCAATATAAAAATCGCAACGATTAAATTTCGTAGTGCGCCTGAATTTATTTTACTGTCATACGTGTTATAAATTAGGGATAATAAGTACAGTGCCAAGTGGCGAACACCTACCGTCTTACCACAAAGAAGTTGAACATCCGTTGAACACTTGTCTAATAAAACTGTCAACGTCAGTTGTCAGTTTGATATAAGGGTCGTTTTGCAGTTACACTTTTTTTAGACAACTGTTCAACAGACGTTTAAGTTTTTATGGTACGACGGCTAGACTCTGTCGGTGACTCGCTACTTACCTATTGGTTTTATCGTTGGATTTAGTGATTGCTTCGGCGGATCGGAAGTGATGGGTTGTCCTTAGACACTATACTCGTCTAGTAAGCTATAAACACTTAGTTAATTTAGTGTTTACACTCAGTATAATATAGAAACAAATGACTTTATTAACTCATTAAACAACTCTAACAATAAAACAGTGCGTAAAATAGTTCAGCGAATTATATAAATAGAATCCTTTCTATTTTCGACCCCATTTCAGTAAAGGCTGTATGAGGCATTTCAGAGGTTTATACAAATACAAATTAGTTTATTTGCATAACAAAGGTTGGCAGGAAAACCATAACAGGTACATGAATTTTAGATGGGTGAGTTATTAAAATTCGGTTGTTGGCTTGTAAGGAAACAGCGTTTTCAATTACTCGTAATAATGTCTAGGCCTAGTTTCTTTGTGCATTTTCACATAATAATAAGTCGGTGTACAAAAAAAAAGTTCTATATTAATTTAATTTCATCATCAGCCCATAATGTCCCCCCTTCTAGGACACAGGCCTCCTCTCTGTGAGAGGGAGTGGGCCATAATCCACCACGTGGGCCCAGTGCGGGTTGGTAGATGTCACATGTCTTTGAATTTTTGGTTCTAGGACATGCCGGTTTCCTCACGATGTTTTCCTTCACCGTTTTGAGAGCAGTGGTGATGAAATAAATTACATAAAGTAATGCGCCTGGCGGGGCTCGAACCCACGACCAACAACTCATAAGTCGGGACCGATACCACTGGGCCACTACTGCTCCCAATTAAATCTAATACTCCCAATTTAATTTAATTTAATTTAATTAAATGTCCCTAAATAAAAACAAAACCCCTAGAAAAAAATACACTTTTGCCGTGTGACCATAGAGTATAGTAAGTATATAAAGGAACGTGTGACGGTCATTTCATACAACTGTCATACAAATAATCTTCTTCTTATCGTGTCGATGAAAATTTATATCGACTCTGCCCAAAATTGGGCTACGAGTTTAGCGCTCTCCGCTATACATATAATGATAGCTGTGGTTCAAATATACGGACAATTTAAGTTGGCAGTCTCTTTGCGATAATATTAACTTCCTAAACATCAGTAAATAATAGCTTTTAATACATGAGATCTCAACTCTCATCTGCTTATCCACAGCTCAACTAAAAGTTTTACCCAAACAGTATTCAAACTGCTTAACAAGGTCACTGTGAATTTGGCGTATTAAACTCAACGTTAGTAAATTGCACTTCATTTAGCCGCCCGCATACCTATAAAACGTTAAGGTGAATGCTCCAGGGTAGCCCGCGAAATTCAAAATTTCTGGGGTTTTTTGCAATTTGCAGGCCAGTGCTAGGTTGTATGTTAATTAAAATATTGATCGCGACTGTAAGACGTATGTAGTTACAGAATTATTGTCATCAAAATCACCAATACAACCCTCCAAGTTCATAAAGCTTCAGGAACAAAAAAATAACATAAAAAGTCATTCCTGAAGCTTTATGAACTTAGAGCGTTGTATTGATGATTTTGTTGATTATAATTCTGTAACTACATACGTCTTACAGTCGCGATCAATATTTTAATCAACATACAACCTAGCACTGGCCTGCAAATTGCAAAAAACCCAAGAAATTTTGAATTTCGCGGGCTACTCTGGAGCATTCACCTTAAGACTTCAAATTACCCGCCAACCGTCACGAGATCGACCGCCATACATTTATTTGAACATGGAACATCAGTCTGTAGTGATTTTAGTGTCGTGCAACATGCAAGATGTTATGTCAGTTTTATGACCTCGGCATGGGTTACAGTTTTACTACTTATTAGTTCCATGCATTTTGATTTTGATATTATTTGTTTATCGGATGGCCAGTCTGAAGATAAATGATAGATCCAGTTTTTTAACTGGCAATCTTCGTTTGCTTTGAAATGAAAATTAAATATGATTCACTGTGACTTTGAAATAAATTCATATTATTTATGAATTTAAATATTCTCGAGTAAAATAAATAAAAAAATATGATTTATCGTTGTATTTACAAAAATAAATGTAACACGTTATAATACGTTTATGCGCTTTTTATATTATTAATATTTTTGGACTAAGTATTTTAGCCTATTTCTTTAAGTAAATAAACATGTATACCGTATCAGATTTAAAAACATAGGTTGAAGCTTAAAAGTTGTTTTATTTAAAACTCGAGAAAGAAAAAACCACAAACTAAATCGCATAAAAGTATCAGAAAATACACCACAACAAATAAAATAAACAGTCCAACAAGATAAAATCTGGCTGACATTCAGTAATCCACTTTCAACGACACTCGGCGGTACCTTGGCATGAATTTCGCTCGCCATGCACTTTTCTCCAAGATTTTATCTTTAAAATCTCTCTGCAGTGTGTCTGTTTTCTATATTTTATATTAGAAATAGTTTTATGAGGTCGGGCTACGACTTTTCTGATGCCCTCAGGCCAAAAGCGGTCGTATATCTAAGTAATATAGTGGCAGTTTTTTCTTATGAAATTTCGCATTCCGGATCTCGTAGCTTGTAGCTGCTACTAAAAGCGTAGCGCTCGTAGCAAGCCCGCGGTCATTTCCTTAATCGCTACGAATTCCTCTCCTTGCACAGAGTGATAGCCATAAGAAGGGAAAGATGTGGTTGTTTTTCTTCGTCATGTAGTAAATAGCATACAATGTAGTAAAGCAAGTGAACGTTGAACCTAGCGTGTCTGTAGTTATTTCTTTCACAAACGTTACAACCTTCGTAACCATGTTATTTTCTTAGATATAATTTTCATTGTGATAACATGAGCTTGAAGTTAACAACCTCTTTGCTTAATAATCTGATATACTATAATGTTGGTAACAAAAAAATATGTGGTATAGGTTATTGAACCTTCGCGTTTTCTACCACGTTCTATATTACAATGGGTAGAACCAACACAGTCGACACGGCAATATATGCTCGTATAAATAAATCATCAGGTCAGAACGTCACATCGCATGCATTGCAACATTATTGACTGGATACCGATACCGTAGTACGGTTTGTTAACAATTTACAGTTCTTAGAAACTCTAGAAGTGACGGCTGATTGCTTATACTTATAATACATGAGTTGTGATGAGGGTGACGGTCTGAACTTAGAAAAGAACAATACGGGTCGCGAGACTGTCTTAAAACGATCACCGTGGCTCTGGAATGTAGGTAATGCACAACAGTGGATTTTTAGTCACTAAGAGACAGTCAGGAACAGTGGTGGCCCAGTGGTATTGGCCCCGACTTACGAATCGTATGTCGTGGGTTCGAACCCAGCCTGGTGCATTACTTTGTGTAACTTATTTCATCAGCACTGCTCTCAAAACGGTGAAGGAAAACATCGTGACGAAACCGGCATGTCTTAGAACCATACAATTCGAAGACCTGTGACATCTACCAACACGCACTGGGCCCGCGTGGTGGATTATGGCCCACTCCCT
Organism: Agrotis exclamationis; assembly: GCA_950005045.1. NCBI lineage: Eukaryota > Metazoa > Arthropoda > Insecta > Lepidoptera > Noctuidae > Agrotis > Agrotis exclamationis. The sequence goes on along the minus strand of OX465427.1, from coordinate 17,865,779 downwards.
TTCACAGAGAGGAGGTCTGTGTCCCAGCAGTGGGAACATTATAGGCTGATGATGATGATGAAGAGACAGTCCCTTCCGTTCCATCCAGGGTGGGGAGGACTCGTTTGATAATCGCCCTGTTCCTTCTTTGCGTTCTAGGGCGTCGGTGTCCTTTTAAGACTGTCAACGATCTCGCGATCGGTAATAGTCCTTTCTAAAGTGCTGAAGCGGAAGGTACTCTCAGAGTGTTACTAATCAAAAACTACCCTTTGCGTTCCAGGGCCACAGTAACTTACTTAGACAATCCCGCGATTTGCACAGCCCTAAAGCAAAAATTCTCATCGTGGACAATGTTGACATCAAAAATTTAGACAGGCCATTTTCACAAACACAAATCGGTGTCGCAAATCCAAATGAGCCCCTAAGGTCCCATGGGCAAAGGTTTAATGCGTAGGTATTAGGTAAATATTACGTAATGAATGTGACAAATATTGTAAACATAATTATAACTGGTTACGTATATGTGAGTGACATAATCAGAACCCTATGATTTCGGTGATTATACTTCGTTAGTGCAAAATTTTAATGAGAAGTTACATTTTGTGTTTATCTAAATGCTTTAGATGGACAGTTTTGTTTTCTAGTGTGTAATTGTGTATGTATGTCTAGTGTATAGATATCTCGCAAATGTATTCTCCTACTCCACTAATTTTTAAGATTTGAAGTACCTTGTTTACATACTTTTCTTTCTGAAAAAAAAAAGCTTTGTCGCATTCTAGAAATTTCGCTCATATCATGTGTGCGTTCACAACTTCACATACATTAATATTAACATATACAAACTTAATTAAGTAATTATCTACTTCATGACTGACTGTGTTAGCCCATATTTTATGTGAATGTTTAAGCTCAAAATAGTCATAATATTCCCTTTTAAGTTTTCAAAGTTTTCTATGATGCATTTGACCTCTTGACAGTTAGGCAGCAGCACTAGCTAATTAACGTTTTCATTCTCGGCCTTAGAATTTACTTAACGAGTTCCACACAAGTAAACCTTCAAAGTAAAACCTGCATAAACACCATAGACACATATAACTTGGCAGTTTACAAAGCTGCCTTTGCCTGCTGTTCCACATTTGACACACAAGAGCTTTTTCCGTTTCCCCACCGTTTACCTACAATCTGAGCGAAATGAAAACGGTTACAACGTTTGTTTCAGAGATGGAAATCGTGCCCGAAGGGAAAAACTTTCGATTGGTAACAGAAGACGAGCTCCCGGCAGTGGCCGATATTTTAGTGCAGTATATGCCTGAATCTTTAAAGGTAACTTTTAATGAGTTTTTACTTCAAACGGCTTAGGAATTGGGGTCGAAAGATTTGTTTTTTCATTAATTTCTTTGAATTTGATTGAGAAAGTTATATGCTGTGATGTGACGAATGTGTCCTCGCAAAGAGCCGCGAAATTAAAGTAAATGAATATTTAAAAATAGAAGGCTGAAATTCGAGTTCCACGGAATGAAAAAAAAAACAACATCATTTAAAAATATAATTTTGTTATTTTTGTCTTATTCTGCGTTTAAAAATGTGAAAGTTAATTAAATTTATCTGTTTGTTTCCAGTTTCATCAAACGATTCAAACATATCTAAACAACAAGGTGTGGGACTTCCATTTTTATGTAGCGAAGAATTGGCCCGAGGATCCGATCTGTCTGCACTTCCCCGGCTGTACTAGTACGGTAAGATATAATAATAGATTTATAAATTAAATAGTTTTTCTCCCCACTCCTAGCTAAAGGTTCGCGCGCGAGACCGCGACACGACACAGCGACAGGAGACCGCGACACTTCTTAACATTAGGCAATGTATAGGTGCCGGTTTGCACGCGAGACCGCGACAGGAGAACGCGACACTTCTTAACATTAGGTAATGACAAGTGTCGCGGTCTCCTGTCGCTGTCTCCTATCGCGGTCTCGCGCGCCAACCGGCACCTTAACACGGATTCTAGGTACTCATCTATGAACCTACCTCTGTACCAAAAGTCATGAAAATCGGTTCAGTGATTTAGGTGTTAAAACGTATTCAAATTCACTTTCGCATTATTATATTCTGGCAACCCTGAAAGAAAAAAACACCAGTAATTAAGCAAGGCCAGTAATACCTAAAGAGTTTCGTTTTTTTATGCAAAGAGAAACTAGAAATTTAAAACAGAAACTACTCTTGTTTATTTTACGTCAAAGGCGTACATTAAATTATTCAAAAGTGACCTTTAGTGCCTTTGCAACAAGATTAAAATTGAAGTAGGTACTGGGAGGCAAATACTCTTATTTTCTCTGCTACTCGAGAAATATCAATTTACTTAATCTTAGGCTCATGTTTTGAAAGAGCTAGGTACTCGTTGATTATTATAGAAGAGAAGCACTATAGGTTATTACTACGTTCCTTTAGCTAGTTCCAAGGCCCTTGCTTCTATTCTATCGTTATTATTTTATTTTATTATAGCTGTTCTTCGTGGTTTCACTCCCGCTTCTCGGCTCCTATTGGTAGTAGCATGATGTTATGACCTATAGCCTTCTTCGAACCAGTACTTCTTGAGATTAGCGTGTTCAAACAAACAAACTCTTCAGCTTTATGTTATTACTATAGATTACTAAGAAATTGCAAAGAACCATAATTATGTACACATTTAAGCTATTGTCAAACAGACAGGCGAAGCGAACGCAAAGCGAAGCGTTTTGTTTGTAATGTATGGAATTATTTGAAGCCTATCACATAGACTATCGTTACGCTTTCGCTTTTCTATATGACAGGATTCGGATCGCATTCGCTTCGCCTGTCTGTTTAACAATAACTTAATTCATTGCAAAAATCGCATATTTATCTACACTTACATTAAAGTGAAGATTTGTATTTTTGTGTGTGTGAATAAATATACCTTATTATTACAAAATAATTTTCGAAAGTAGTTTTCCAATTCTCTCAAAAGCTGTTTTCCTAGAATCTCTTCAAAGTTAGAGTGAACAGGTTACTTTTGGGTAGGTTCACTCCATCGTAGAATTTGTCTTTGTCACCTCTGACATACGCTACATTTAAGAGCAAAACCAACTCAAATCAAAAATAGAATCATATAAACCACAAAACCTGAAACAGCTAAATCCAGAGTGCTACATTACATTATTTTTCAAAATATTAAGGCTACACTAACAAAACTGTCATTACTTCACGTAAAGGTTAAGGGTTGTTGCTATTATAATCCATAAAACGGTCTCAGGAAATGAGTTTGAAACGTGACGTTTGCGAGTTTGTTCACACTAACTACCCAAGAAAGTATAAAGGCTCACTTTAAGAACACGCTATCATGAACTTCCGCAGGTATAGGTTGAGGTTTTAATAATAATAGAATAATTTAATCGTGTGTACGGCTTCAGCTTCAAACATGAGTAAAAAGTCTGTGGAATTCACTGCCGCACTCTCTGTTCATTACAACTTAAATATCTTTAAAGTTCGAATTAATCGGTTTCTTCAAGTAGCAAGTGTGTCTATCTTTCATCATTTCTCATCTGGTGAGTCATGGACGAACATCTACTTGAGCCTTGAAAAAACATGATTAAAAGTTTATCTCATAGATCAATTACCTAGACGGAAGCATTTGGCTTTGTTTTTTTTTTCGTGGTAAAGTCATCAAATGAGTCCTCCCAGCCCCCCACTGTCAGACTTGTACTGACTAAAATCCACGGTGTCCTTCGGTATCCCTTTTGTGTACCGGAGTCGCGGTATACGTATGTCCCGCGACCCCGGCAAGGCTGTGGCCCTCTAAAGGGGGGCCCCGTCATTATGCTGACGCTCTTTGAGGCGCGCGTGGAACACGACGCGCCGTCGACCCGGGCTCTTTACTCGCCGCCCGCATGCCCGCGCCTACGGTGGCCGGAGATCGTCCCGCGACATCCGTCGCCATGGGCGGTAGACGCCTGCGGCTGGGGCGGAGGGAGGACGCTGTCCTCTCCCTCGCGCGGCCCGGAGGCATTTGGCTAGTAAATGAAAGTCAGTAAGCCGTAGGACTTTCCACAGTAACTGGGCTGGAAACCAGTCGCCCACACTGTTAACAGGCTGGTGAGATGTCAATTGCATAACGCTATGTTGTAGCACTCAATTGTTTTTTTGCGTTTCTCCTGCACCTGTTTTGACAGGAGCCTTATGTGGAAGAGATAAGGTGCTAGTAGCTCAGGTGCCATTGTCAGCAGGTGCCCTATGTGGATGCGGAATACCTCGTCTTGAATTTTCTAAATATGTACCGATTAGACAAGTCATCACGTCGCCGGCAACAAAATTGCGAATCACGTTTCCTATTATGTAGTAATTTATGTTATGACTTTGCCTTTTTATTTTTTAAACTAATTTCCTTGGTTCGACGCCTTCTAAAAATTGTAAATTTGTATGCAGTCAGCATTCTAAACCTATCTCCTGCCTTCATGCCTTAGGGATTGCCTTCACAGCAAGCTAACGAGCTATGTCAACGGTGTTTGTAGCTCACTGTGCTACATGCATTATTTAACTATTCCCTGTGTCTAGAAGTCCGCGAGGGATTGAAAAGAGAAAATATAGCTCAAGGAAAAGTAGTTTTCTTTTGTTTTCGGAAAGTAGTTTCAAGTTCCAAGCTTCAAAGTTTACGGTTAGACAAAGGATTTGGGTTTTTGTGTTAGTAATCTTAGAGTTTGTTTTTCAAGTTGGAGATATCCCTGACCTGATCAGATTTTGTCAAACCGGGTTCAAGGGTCACTTGGACAGTTGTATGATCGTAAAACGTGTTTTTAACATTTCCGAAATCTCTGAAGCCATAAGAACTGTGATTTAATGACTTAATATACTAATATTCAAGTAAATAAATTGGCCCAATTTCCTACGCCGCAAATCGACTAATTTCAACAACAAAGCTACAGAAATTGTTGCCGTAGCAACTTATTTCGTCTCAATCTACTCAAATTGGGACAAAAAATTCAATATCCTTTGTGTTATTATTCGTCACCGTAACAATTACTGCGATATAAATGGCGCCGTTTCCGACTAAGGCGACTTTTCCACTACATCACTTATCTCTTGATGTAAGCGGACGCGAGAGCTCGTCTCCAAGAGATCTTCTTTGTTAAGCAAAACTCGTATTCCAAATGCACGAAAAATAATATAGCAATACTAAAACCTTCTCCAGAATGTAATGAACACTTTCTTGAAATCCGCATCAAAATCCGTTCAGCCAAACGCGAGATAATCGCGGACAAACATACATAGGTACATACAAACATACATACAAGTCGAACTGAGAATCTACTTTTTTTTTGAAGTCGGTTAATAAGAACAGACCTATAGTCCCCAAACGATTAAGCAGAGGTACACATACCCATATTTCGCTAGTTATTTTAAGGTCTTTATTATAGAGGGTGACCTTCTTCCTTCCCTCGTTCCTTTCAGAACGAAAACCTGTCTTCTTAACTTCAGAATAATTGTCACACGGTTTTTCATTCAGGAATAGTTTTATCTGCGAAAAGAAGTGGAGATTAGGCACGTCAAAATATACTTGAATTCTAGGCCAAATTTCTTAAGACTGCTGATAAGAGGTAGAAAGTTATTCGGCTTTTACTAATATAAAAAGTTTTAAATTGATAACGAAAAGTTTCTGCTCGAATTTCGAAAATCTCTGTAACTTTCGGTAAATCGGAATGGTCATTAGCGTATCATTACGCAAAAATGTTACGCAAAATTCGACAACTTTAATCAACTGATGGAGTTTGAAACGACTTATTCTTTTAAATCCAGAGCGATAGATTACACATTTTTTTTGTAAACTCTCGAATGCAGCCGACAGAGACGGCTAACTGAGACCATCATCATCATCAGCCGGAAGACATCCACTGTTGAACATAGCCCACTCCCTTAGACCGCCACGCCGAACGACAATTCGCCACTTGCACCCATCTGTTGCCCGCGACCCTCACGATGTCGTCGGTCCACCTAGTGTGAGGCCACCTAGTTTGTACAATACTACACTATATTTTTGTAAATATAAACCCCACTTTCAATTTCTCCTTACTCCGGTATTGTTAGTACATTTACAATAATTTAAAAACACCGGAACAACTCTCTGTAGGCCATATAAATATTTGGCTGTGTTATCTTTGTTTCACTCTGTCAGAATTATACAATGTTTCTTTTCCATTACTAATCTATTAATTCGCAGCTGTAGTAAAATAGGTCCACTTAGTCCTACTTTCGTTAAACAAATGACTGCTCCACAAAGACATCGAGGCCGCGAGCCAATCCCGGCTTGTGAGCTGCTCTTTATGCCCTCTTAATTACGTAAAGTAGTCAAGCGTGAAAGAAAATCCTCGAAGTCTATCTAGACTGAATTCTTTACATAAAAACTTATCTTCGTGGTCCAGATGGTCCTAAAGCTTTAAGCAGTTTGAATACCATTTCATTTGTCAGCTCATAAAAAAATTATGAGCTGTTTTAACGTAGATATTTTATGAATGATATTTTAGGTTTCCTCTTTCGAAGATTCCTCTGTATTGGACTGGCAAGTAACATTAAAAAGTTTGGTACGATAACACAATTTAACAATAGTAATGATGGTACTACAAAACCATTATACTGCGGCCATAATAATTTTAATGTGTTTGACTGCAGCGCAGGGAACGATGTCCAATTCCACTATAAAATATTGTTTTATATTCTAGACTTTCTTGGGTAGAAAATAAACATTAAACAACATGCTTCTAATCTCATATTTTTTCTGCGAAACACGTCTTTTTGCAACTACGTTGAGGCCGGCTTCCAGTCTAACTGGATGCAGCTGAATATCAGTATTTTAAATTGAGCTACTGCCCTTCGTAAGACTGATTATCAGACCTTCGTAATTGTGATAAACAATAACGATTGTCATAGATCTACAAAAATGTCAGAAGGAAGCAACCGTTTTATATGCCTTAAAAGACACGGCACGGCACAAAAACTTGTTATGATAGATGCATGGTCACCCATCCACAAACCAACATAAGCAAACGCGGTTTAACCTGTATCGGCCTTAACCATTCACTCACTCACTCGATACATTTTATTCATGAGAAATAACCCTACAATTTTCAATTCCTAGTATACAGGAACACAGCCTAACTACCTAATATCGATCAAGAACAGCGACAATGAAACTCCTTTTCCCTTTGACAGTACCTTTTACATAACTTCCACCTGCATTAACAGGAACTTGTTACATAAGTATTTTCATATCACTCTGTAGCCAGGTCTTCATAGAAAATGTAATTTGCAACTTAGCCCGTAGTCACGCCTTGCCTACTAATGACGGACCCGTGGGACCTGAAACTATTATGATATGTTAACGCACATTATGTAGCACTTTGTCAAGTTTTAATTACATTATAATTGATGTAGGTGCCTCGTAGGTACATCATTTTCTCATGGAGGTAATTTAGCAAGATTTTCGGAGGATAGTACTGTCACTACGCCTTCCTCCATTTTTGGACGTTAGCAGAAATTATGGGACGCCGCCTGTACAATCCTTACAGACCTCTTTCGATTCGTCATCGTTCATTCAGTTTGTCATACAAGCAACTTTACTATCGAAGAATGACCATTGCTGATATTTTAGCATTCGGCAACTTTAATCCAAGCATTACCAGGCCTGTCTCACTCCGCGGTGTAGGCATAAAACTGCAAGTAGTTGCGGGCCATTATGTCGTGGCCCATTCACTACGGCTGCCACGCGCCACCCGTTGTGCACGCGCTCCGTCTCCTTAATATTTTTGTTACGTTACGTGTAGTTACGCACAAGTTTCTTGCTTTAGGTGCTTTTGGGAAATTAATAAAACAATATTATTATGAAGAAAAAAAATAAAGTACTTACATATTTAGTAATGATGAACAAAATTATCTCCCTGCTTGTGAAGTATGGGTTTAATTGATCATGATTAGGTAGGTTACAAGTTTGGAAATGAGGCGAGATACTAAGTGGAGGGGGGGGTGAGCCTACTAGACGACCAAGATAAAAAGACGACACTCTCACTCACCTTAAGCTGAGTACTAAGAATTAAGATCGGTAGAAGTAGAAAGATGTTTGCGTTGTTGTTTAAAAGTTCTAACTCAGAAAATGGCCACACTACGCATTCAAGGTCAGCTATCGTAATTCGCTGCGCGCCTTTTTTACCTACCTACAAAGACACGCAACGCGGGGCCTGTGACAGTATGCGATAGTAATTGGTCGGTTACTAGGTTGAGTGCAAAATAATAAGGACTGGCTATTTTGCCATAAACGATAAAAATCTTTTAAATATTATTCTTTTTTTTTTGTAAGACGTAATGTTCAAAAATATAACAATAATAGGTAGAAAAGATAATATTATTAAAAATATCATTCCTCACGTAAGGTGCCGCAGGTACCTACTATTAACATTCTGTGCTAACAATCAATAATGTAGGTATGTAGTAATCGATGACAAAAAGTAATTTAACAAATGCATAAAATACGCATAGGTTCCTACCTATTTCTGCCTAAACTCGCAAGTCGCAACCCTATTGGGCTTGACCCATAGTAACCTTTTAATGTCGTTGGCGTCAGATAAACCAAAATAAACTCTCGCGCGTAATCATTCAGTACATTTTTGCTTGCGCACGGGAAGTTTAGGCTATTATAAAAGTAGGTGGGCGGTACGGCTGCCAGTTAAAATGTACTTTATTCTCTCGTACATAGATTTTACATTTGTTTAATTTTTTTTTTGGAGTGGGACTTCTGTTGTACTATTAAGTATTCTGTGGCATTACTTATTAAAAATCGTAAGTGAAAAAAAAAAGATGTAATCAATGTTTTGTAAGTTTTCTGCTCTTTTGATTGCCCTAAGTGACCTCAGATAAAATCTATGTTAGATAGATAGAAAGATAGAGTATACTTAAAGGAAAAGCCGCACTAGGCTGAACTGCACTGCAGCAGAACTGCGCGACACGACGCGTCAAAATAATATTCTTTATATGAAATTATACGAGACATCACGCACTAAGCGGCAACGGAACTACACTGCAACCGAACTGCGTGGCAAAGAAAAGTGTCGTGTCGCGCAATTCCGCTGCAGTGCAGTCCCGCCTAGTGCGGTTTCACCTTTATTGTACACCATGAATACATAGCTTTTTTACTTGTTTACTCTATGCGTACCACGGCAGCCTTCTTATGCCTAGTGAATCTTTTTGGTTGGTTACTATAACAAAAATAGATCCACCCTAGGTCTTAAGAAGATTTTCGGGACTCGACCTAGATCCTGACCTTTTCGAGGCGGTCCTAATTTTAGACACAATACTCGTTTGATTGCCTCACCGGCCAGACAGAAACATCGTAAACTGGATGTTCTTTGTGCTCGAAACTTTCCCAAATTGACCTGACAACTGCGTAGATATTTATTATATTATTTATTTGTACAGTTCTCCACAATAATTTTACTTGTGATACGAACCTTATGGAAATGAGAATAAAGGCGACGATACAGCAAAAGCAGAGACAAAATTAATACAATACAAGTACCAAGTAATATTTTAGCTACAGTACGTCAATAAATAATCTCCTCTTGTATTTCATTTTACTTTGATAGAGAGTTAATTATATCTAGATAGGGCGTCCATTTTTCTCGATTGTTCATTGATCGTAGCGTCAAAAGCTCGTAGCGTCTTCGTAGCGCTTCGTAGCACTCGTAGCGATATTATTTCGGACTGTTGTTAATCAGCGTAACAAAGTGCCTTTGACTCACACGTGTCGTCTTGAATTATTTCTTTGGAATGTGGTTTCAAACAATAATAAAAGATATTCTAAATCAGATCATTGTCTATCAGTGGGTCAAAAACTAAAACGTAAATAATCTATTATTTTTCTTTGTGAAATAAAAGATGAACCGTAGATATTGCCTATGAATAGGACAAATACGTCATAGGAACGAACGTCAGGAGCAGATATTGAAACGTAGTCCCTATTCAATCCGACAGCTTTCAGTAATACATTGTGACCTAGTTATCTAATTACCTTGATGACCTAAATTATGAAGGGACTTAGTGAGGCTTTTGAGTTGAGCGAAAGCGGATTTCGTTCTTGTATTAGGAATAAATGTGTCCCAGAAAATGTCTGAACTGCACATGTTTTCCGGTTAAAATAGTAAGCAATTCCATTGGAATTTCAGTTTACAGAAACGTAACTTATTTGGTTTCCATGTAAGAGATCGATTGGTATTTAAAATATACAGGACTAGCTTCCGCCCGCGACTCCGTCCGCGCGGATGTCGGTCTTCGCGTGGATGGTTTATTTCTCCATTTTGAGTAACTCTGACAATGACATCTTATAAATATCTATTGGACCCAAATACGGCTAAGCCTATAATAATTAAGGAGATCCCTCTATTGAGCTACTGCTGTTCAGCTCGCGTTCTGTAGTAAGTATTTTTTTCATAGTAATTCCGACCTTGTATTTACAAATAACTGATCGGAACAGTAATCAAAAAGGTCGCGCTGAAAAGCACGGTTTAAAATGACACGCATACAATATTAATTCCACGGACGTCCGCTCGCCACACTGGACACGTCCGCTCGCATCAAAATTCAGAATTTATATGCATCGCGCGGCGCGGAACGCGGCTCCTTATATAGGAGTCGGGGAGGCGTGGCTCGCGTGTGCCGCAAACGGTTCAAGCCAAATCCGACTTTCGGCGCTGAATACACTGCGGGTAATGCAACGTGTGTTCGCGGTTCTACAGAACAACGTCTATGAATAAAACTGAAAAATAAGATTTTTTTTCTACGTATTTTTCCAGGATAAAAAGTATCCTATTTTATGCCCAGGATAATAAGGTATAATTATACCAAGTTTCATCGAAATCGAACCGTTAGTTTTCACGTGATGCCTGCACATACAGACAGACAGACAAAAATTTTTTAAATCACATATTTGGGTTTGGTATCGATCCAGCAACACCCCCCGCTATTTATTTTTTCAATATTTTCAATGTACAGAATTGACCCTTCTACAGATTTATTATATGTATAGATTGGATAACTACGCTTTTTGTTCAATCTTAAAAAAATCAATTAACGCAAGAATGAAAATTAACAGTTTCTTGGGTGAATTGTACACTCCAATATAATTAAGCGCCTGATAATGGTTTAAGGACAATCATTAGTACAGACCCTTATCTGTTCCGATGACGGCATCGCTTGTGGAGGATTAGGTGTTAAAATTAATGATATTTTCAAATTCGCGGCTGTCCGTCGCAAAGTTGGTGGCACTATCTGCCACTCATTTATTTTCATAATGTGTGACGTTCATTTGTTTCTTGTTCTTTCCAGCCGAACAAAACAACATACGAAAGCGTGACAGTGTTCTGTCCTTCGGAGCGCGCCGAGTTGGTGGACCTTCTGACTTCGGAGGACATCCTCCTGGACCTGACCCAGCCGCTGTACCTGAACTTCACTCACGAGGCTATTGTGAACCGGTTCGAGAGGCACTATGAAGCGCACGACAAGATTACTGGCGACGTCTACGTCTGTAATAACCCACCACAAGATGATAGTACTGAGGGGTAAGGCGAAATTAACGTTCAGTCAGCAGTGCCAAAATATTTCAGTATTCGTGCACTGATACCCCCCCTTTTTCTGCCATACTTCTCATCATCCATAATAAGTATTTAATTTATGATATATCACAACTTTATTGGTTTCTCAAAAAAAATCTCTGATTAAGAACACCGTTCTTCTTCCAATACACTTTAGACTTTAATAGGCAAGTTCCTTAAGGCAAATAATATCGATTTCAGATTGCCATCGGACGTGGAGTTAGTTCGCTTGCAGCCCGAGCACATGAAGGCGGTTCACGACCTGTACCCGGCCAGCGACATAGAATGTCGCGAAGTGTTCGAGAAACTGGTCGCCGAACTGCCCGCCTACGGCATCTTCGTCGAAGGAAAGCTAGCTGCCTGGATGGTGCAGTCATACTACGGCGCCATGTTTTCCATGCAAACTAGGCCCGAATTCCGCAGGAAAGGCTACGGCATCTTCTTAGCCCGCCGTCTCACCAAAGAAGTCGCCGCCCGCGGCTACAAACCCTTCGTCGTCATTCGTCCGGAAAACGACGCGTCCCGATCTCTGTACACGAAGCTCGGCTTCGAGAAACGTTTCCGAACGGTGCGCGCCGTTTTGCGTCCCCGCTAACGCGTTAAAGTTGATCACTAGCAGATTTTATTTTTTTAAGACTTTTGAATAAAATCAATTTAGCTTGCGATCTTTGATCGTCTAGAGAATTTTAGTAGTAGCTTTAAGATGGGGCGGCTAGTGCTCTCGGTCCGACCCGAGTCGATACGACAGGTGTTAGCTCCGTGTGGCGCTTGTACAGGTAGAGGTCGCCTCGAGTGCCCTGAGTAGATCAGACTGAAGGGCTCCTGGCGACCGGTGCACACCCGGCTCCGAGTACAAGCGCTCTTAGACTCTATACATAGGGCCTCTGCGATATTTTTCTGCCGTTAGCGTTTTTAATCTCCTAGTATCTAACTTCTTGATATTGACAACGAATGGCTTTCTTGTTGGGCATTACATACAAGTCAGCCTACATTTTGAAACATATATAGCTGATGCCTCATCACGCTTCCAGTCAGATTCGAGAGCTGTAGCCGTTTGCTGCGTTCTCTGGCGCTAGCCTAGTTATAGATCTCAACAGTACTAGGATTCACCTGTAGTACTTGGAACCCTGATATTTAATGACCCGTCAGATTGGTCACGTCAAACGATACTTACCTATTTGTTTTGTTGATACTATTGGAGTACAGACAATAAAACCAATTGAACCTTAACGTGCTCTACGTTATAGTTAGATCTTCTAGACTCTTTCGAAAACTATGTTTTAGTCAATTTTAACATTCCTTGTATTATAATAAGTATGGCTATTATGGAAACAAATACCATGGTGACCTGGGCTCTCAGCATCCTATAAAAGTAACAGGGCTCCAGTACTTGTGAACCTGGTCAATCTACTCATTTAGGCGAACGCTTCATTACCACTCGTTGATCGAGCGGAAACTATTCTGTCTCATGGTTTATAAAATTTTTGGGACCCGTTATGATCTGTGTGATAAAAAATAAAAATGTTAGCGTTTAACATGAAGTACTTGAAAATGTATAAAAGTACATGAGAAAGAAAGGTTGCCGTCGTTGCACCCAGTTTGCACAATTCGAAAAGTTTAATCAAGCACCTTTTAAAAGACAAACTCGATGAGTATTAAAAATAGGTATGACAAAAATAAATAAAAAAACATAAAAAAATCGATCATTTTTATTTCGTAATGTAAATGAACAGGCGGATCTGTAAGCAATGGCGGGAAATGACAATTATTTTAATTTATAATTTAAGTTTAAAAATGTGATTGCAAAATAATCTTAAACAATAAAGAAACTTGTTGTCTAGATATTTTCATAAAAGTAGATTTAAAATAATATATACTGTGACTAGTTTTCATTTAGTTATTATTAGTTTTTTATAGCAAACAAGTTTTTATAAATCAAGTACATGGAAAATCATTTAAAATTTGATACGAAAACGTAGATAGGTAGGTATTTTAATACGGGAATGTATTTTACGATTATATCGACGTATCTAATGAAAAACGTTTGCTATTCTTATGTATACCTGAATATTACTTAGAATTGTTAAGTTAATCATCGATTTATTAAGTACGGATATTTTGTGTGATATGATAATATTTATTGCTTTTTGAATATTTTTATTAATTTGGCCAATTTATAGTATTTATTCTGTCTTCCTAAGGCATTATAATAAGTGTGATGGACAACTCTTATGACAAAGCGGGTAATATAAAATGGACTCGTAGTTATTTAAAAATAATTAGGCATTATACTTACCCAATCCTTATTTATTTACTGTGTACACTGAAAGAAAAAAATATACACTTGCAGCCTTTTTATTTTTAATGTAGCATAGATTAAAAAAAAGATCGGCAATGGCCTGAAATTGTAAAGATAAGTAGGTATTGCTCAATAATTGGAGCTTCCGATTGTTAAATTCCGAAATTAATTGCCAAATTATTGATTGTGTATTGTTCTTGCATTTTATTGTAATAATTATTTATTAAAGAATTGTGCTTGTCTTTGTTTGTGTCAAGTTATTTAAACTGGATGATATAGGATAATGAATTTGATATTACGTACCTATGCATTATGTTATCATTGACGATATTTTTCTTATAAACAGATGGTATGCGACAGTCAATTGAAAATGTTCAACTGTTTATCTGAAAATGTACACTCATACCATGCAATCATGCTAAAAGCTTCCCTACTTTCATGTAGGTACATGTCGAATAAGTAGATCGAGATTTCTTGAAATTATTAATTGTAAGACATTTTCTCTGAACACTCCCTTACCTTACTTATGTACCTAAATTAAATATACCTAAATTAAAAGGACAAGTTTTCCGTCCTATGCTGCAGTTGACATGAAAATCGCAGTGTAATTCAATCGTACAGAAAATTGTGAAGAATGTAGTATCCATTCTGTATTGTTTATCAGTTTATCACTAACCAACCTTGCAAAGGTATTGAGAATACAATAAAAACTAAACCTAAACTGAAATGTTTTATTTTACATGTTTCCCCTTTATAAGTGTAATACTTTAGTACCTAATACTATCTTTACGGGGTGAATTTTCCTACTGGGTGTGGTTGGCTTAATCCGAAATCAAAAAGAAAAGAAAGAATTCCTGTTCAGGAATCAAACCCGTTATTTTTTGAAAAAAAAAAACACTGTATAGGTCCGTGGGAAATTCCCACTACTACCTAAAAACAAATCCACAACCCGGGCCCAGTGCGGGCCCGTATATAATATCTTAAAGATTACATAAAACCTGAAAAAATAACAAAAAATATATAATTGAAAAATTACACCGATATGATAAAAAAATGGCGTCTGTTGAAATTCGCCCTTTTCCTCCACGATGTCATCTAAAATACGATTATTAATTCGAGTCAGTAAAATGACATTTCCAATGTTCAGGGGGGTTATTACCTACAACGTCTTAAAACCAGGCTTATTCTTGTGAGTGAACGAGACGGCGCTAGATGACTTGGATAGCTCTGTCACTCTCACTCGCCGGAATAAGCCTGGTTTTAAGCCGTTGTAATACCCCCCCAGGTTTGTTTCATTTTGTATGTATCAGTGACAGTTGCACTTGTCATTTTACTGACTCGAATTAATAATCAAACTATAAGTAAATCATTTGAATTGTCACCCTGACCGTGCCGATATTTTTTTCCGTCGAAATATCTAAACAGACTACAGTAGATACAAACTGACACTAGAATACATTTACCATAACAACATTCGCAGATCGGTGCCCAAGAACAAACAGACAACTACTGTAGTCCATTGATAAGTTACATTTGGGAATGCGTTTTGTCAAAGAGCAATTTTATATTTTAGTCTAGCTGTTTCCAGCGGTTTCAGCAGCTGCTCGGCTCTTCAACAGAGGCGTAGCGTGCCTTGGCGGGGCCCCGTATAAAAATTTATTTGGGGGCCATTAGGAGATTTATCACTAAAGAAAAAAAAAAGCATTTCTCTGTATCTACGCCGAAATATTAACAAAAAAATGGACAAAGGTCATCAAAAAAATTCAAGATGCGACTGATCAGTCCAGAGGTCGGAATTAGGTAGGTACAATTAGGTTGTAGAGTTATTTTAGTACTTTTTTTTTTGCGTGGTAAAATCTACAAATGAGTCCTCCCACCCCGGCAGGGCGAGAGGGACTGTCAGACTTGTACTGACTAAAATCCACGGTGTCCTTCAATAGCCCTTTATGTTCCGGGGTTACGGTAATGAGATAAGTCCCGCGACCCCGGCAGGCTTTGGCCTTCTAGAGAGAGGGCCCCGTCATTATGCTGACGCTCTTTGAGGCGCGCGTGGAACACAACGCGCCGTCGACCCGGGCATGGTCTATGGTCGGGCTGCGAGTTGCCCTTTAATCGCCGCCCGCATGCCCGCGCCTACAGTGGTCGGAGATCGTCTTGCGACGTCCGTCGCCGTGGGCGTCCACCACCGCGGGTGGGGCGGAGGGAGGACATTGTCCTCTTTCTCACGCGGCCCGCCTCCTCCTTCGCGAGCATGACTGCTTCGCAGAAGGAGGCGACCGCTTTCCACTCCGTCTCGCCCCGCAGCATGACCGCGACCAATGCCGGGCGCGAGAGGTCTCCGCCTATCGCCGTCGTGAGGACACGTCGGTGCTCTGCCCAAGCGGGGCAGTCTTGCACCGTATGCTCTACTGTGTCCTCCGGGCGATCTTCGCAGTGGTGACACCCAGGCGTTTCCTCCTTTCTCCTTAGACACAGGTACCTCCCGAAACTTCCGTGTCCGGTGAGGACCTGCGTCATGCGGTAGGTCAGGACGCCGTGACTCCTATCCAGCCACTCCTCAAAGAGGGGTCTTACCGCCGCGATTGCGGCGTGCCCGTGGTATATGTGACTTGGAGGAACTAAATCATCTAACAACAAGGGGCCTCGCGCGAGCAGCGGAGACAATTTATATTTTTCGTCCTGAAAAAAAAAGGGCCTCGCACATCAAGTGTCTTGCCCCTCATAGGTTCAGTCTCGCTACGCCACTGTCTCTGTGGACGATCAGCGAATTATAAGCGTTTGTTGGCCCGGTGTATACGCGACATAAGAAAATCGATGATTACGCCGAAATTAGTTGCCAGAGTCAAAACAGTAAAGTTTTATTTAATAATGTAAGTTGGCAACCGTCTCATCGTTCTGTCAAATGCAAATGTCAAAAATATTACAATTTCGCATCATGGCGTTATAAGTTTGATTTGTGCTTGCAAAACGTTATCGTGTGTATTTTGTTGACTGAAAACGGTTTTATGTAATAAGTTATTGAAATGACGAGCTTAATAGATAAAATTGAACAATTAATTAAGAGGGAGAAGACTACCCCCGAACGTAAAAAAGATGATTCCAAAAAGTCGTCAAGTGAGATTCTTTCAGAGCTGTTTAGTGCTTTTAATGCTGATCCCCCTAAAATAGAAGAAGTTCCTTCAAAGAAGTCTAAGAAAAGCAAGAAGAAGCATAAGAAAGAAAAGAAAAAACGCAGCCGAAGCACTAGCAGCGTCAGTTCGGACGGTAGCGAATACTCCCACAAACGTAAGAAACGGAAAAAAAGTAAATCTAAAAAACGTTCTAGAGAAAGCCGGTCACCTTCATACCCGTACCCGTTGACACCAGTACGAGTAAAACCTGAAACTGACCAAGTGGTAATTAAACATGAGAAAGGAATAAAAAAGGAAGATGTAAAAACAAAAGAGGTTAAGATTGAAAGAGATACAAAAAAGCTAGAAACGATTAAAATAGAGGATCATTCTTTATCACCTCCACATCCCATTCCCTTGCCACCAGACTATAAAAATAGGACCATTGACTTAAGGGAAAAACTAGATAGTAAGAAATATGAAGCTAAAAGTGATACAAATGGTGCAGACAATGATAAATCTAAGGGTAACAAAATTCAAATAAAGAATCTAAAATTCAGTGCAGTGTTTGAGGAAACTGTGAAGAAGGCAGAAGAAGAGGCAAGAAGGAGAGCAGAGAAGTATGAAGAAGGAGAATATACAGATTCCTCTAGCAGTACTGAGAAAGAGATTGTATTTAACTCACATTTCCCTAAAACATCTGATCCTGGTGGACTAAAGAAACAAGCTGAAGATGATAAAATGTAAGTATAGCCCTTTATTTCCTAACAATTTCAGCAGCTGGTTACTTATTGTAACATCTTAAACTGCCTCTTGGTAACTATTCATTTTTCATAGAGTTTAGTATTAAACATTGTGGTTTTCTTTAAATCCCTAAGCGCAAAGGACATTATATAAAATACTACATCGTAATAAGCAACATTTTTATTATTACCGTTTTGTTGAATCATTGAATATTTACAAAGATTAAAATGAAGTTAAAAGCTGAACCCAGAAAAAATTTAATAGGTTGTGATTTATATTGCACATTTTTTAACACATCGAAG
Organism: Agrotis exclamationis; assembly: GCA_950005045.1. Classification (NCBI taxonomy): domain Eukaryota; kingdom Metazoa; phylum Arthropoda; class Insecta; order Lepidoptera; family Noctuidae; genus Agrotis; species Agrotis exclamationis. Next base: position 17,847,703 of record OX465427.1, on the reverse strand, counting down.
AAAACAATGTGTGTCAAATATGTTTTGATAGTCTACCTGACGGACTTATTAGATTATTTCCTATTGCAAAAGTTCATAGTGCATGTATATGTTCATGGTATACTGCTGGTCATGTTGGACATACCATATTAAATTTTGGTACATGCAAGCTTACTTCTTCAAATACCAATCTTTTCATAAGTCAAGACTTTTAAAATAACTTTCAACATTCATCATCATCATCATCATCTCAGCCGTAGGACGTCCACTGCTGAACATAGGCCTCCCCTTTAGATCTCCACATATACCGGTTGGAAGCGACCTGCATCCAGCGTCTTCCGGCGACCTTTACTTTCAACATTGCTTTGTATTAATAGAAAAAAGGACCCCTGTTGTTGATGATGTTAATCTTTAAATTTGTTCTCACACACATTTTTACACAACAAACATTTCTGTTTTCAGTTGTAGTGACTTATTGGAAGATGCAAAAATTTCTGCAAAAAGGAGCAAAAAATCTGAAAGCTCGTCAAAATCAACACGAAGAGACAGAAGCAAATCTCCGAAGAGGTATTTTTGATATTTAATTGTAAATGAAAACTGAACAGGTTGGATTTTAAAATAAGTTGCCTGAATTTGAGGGTATTGGTGGTGTAGAGGGCTTAAAGGAGTTAGTCTTAATCCCCCCAAAGTATAAGTAAGTACCTAGGATGCAAGAGCTAGCTCGGGACTTGGAGCACCCCGACACGGGCAGGTTAGATTCGAAGGGGATGGCGGGGTGTGGGCGTTGCCTTTACATGAGAGTATTGCCAGAACACAGGGGACACCTCCTTATGCTAAACGATATAAAGTTTTTGGAATACGCCTTTTATGTGACTATAATGAGTTTTGAGGTTAGGTTACAAAAACATATTTCCAGCAGGTGAAAATGGTGAGAGGGGGTCCTGACCCCTCCCCACCCCTCCCCCCAACCACTCACAACCCTTTAAATGGCGACGTATTTCTAAACTTTATTCTCTAGTATTATGTTATTCAATATTCACATCTTCTAGAGAGTTCTAGTTTAGAAAAGGGTTTCCGTAAGTATGAGTCGCATCGCAATGTCCGTCTTTCTTTACCAACATGAAGAACTAAATGGTATTTCTTTAACAGATCAGGAAGTAAATCCAGGCGCTCATCATCAGCATCACGGAAGCACCATCGCTCAAGTTCTAAAACCCATCACAGTAGCACACGCCACAGATCGACCTCGAGGTCTCGAAGAAGGTCGAGGTCACGCTCCAGACGTAGGTCATCGAGGTCACGGTCACGACATCGTGATAGGGGAGGAGTTAGGCGTCTGTCACCTAGGCATGGAAGAAGAGGAAGGTCTAGGTATATGGAACACAAGATCATGTGTTATTTCATAGTAGCAACCTGCCCCTAGCTTTACGTGGGAAGCAAGACTGGACTGAACGGACACTTTGACGAGCATTGGGATAGCAAAAGCTAGAGAAAAATACATTTAGATATTGCAGTCTTTCAGTAGTATAATGTTATCAGTTTGTCTGTTAAATTATTTAGTCACACATGAACAACAATAAGTTAATCGGCTTCGGCTTTAAACCTTGTTAAATTGAGTTCAGTGCAAATTAAATCTGCTTTATTTTAATTCAATCTGAATATTAATATTTGTTCAGTTGTTCGCCGTGACGATCGCATTATTCAGACTATAATAGTTTGTAATAGTATTTTTAGCAATAGAAAAACAAAATAAATTCAAACAATTGTGACACAAGAAGCGCAGGGGCCTCAAAGGCTCTTAACGATTTTCTTCCTTTTAATATATCAATATTTTATAAACTTTTTGTAATTTTATGAATATTATAGACATCAAGCAATGCAATGTATTTTTAAAAATAGCTTTTACCTTAAAACGCAAAATTGCCCGTGCTTCTAGTTTAGTAAAGTTGCTGAGATATTACCAGAGCCATGTTGGTGCCATAATAGAGTCTCTAACAGCCCTGACACAATAAGGATCAATACCAACTCTCTTCTACTTCCAAGGTCACCAACTGGTGTCAAACTAGCAGACAGTGAAAAGAAGCGACTTCTAGAAGTGGCTCGAAGGAATGCCATCAACATGCTCAAGAATGGTGCGGTGCCAGCCGGAGCGGCAGCACTTCCACCTCATACTAGGAACCAAGTCATGGCTGCTATACAGTCTGGAGGTCAGTTGTGTCTTTTTAAGTTGCCCTGTTAGTAGATAGATTGGTCTTAATCTTGTAAATTAACTGTGAACCACTTAAATTTGGCATATTTGCGCATCTTCGATGACAATAATATGTTTCGGTAGCGATAGTCTCATTATGGAGACTACAACAGTATCAAAGAAGACATGGAACACCTACAGGTAATTGTTCTGGGACTGGTTGTTTGTGTATGAGAACTTAATTGATAACAGGAAAAAATCTAGCAAAGGAAGTGAAGCAGAACAAGTAATGCATATTCATTCACCTTAGAAATACCTACTCGAAATATACTATCTCTTCGAAGTAGGAACAAAATTGTCATTCTAATAACACAATTTCTCAAGAACAAAATCATTTTCACAGGTAAATCAGTCGACGAATTAACAGACTTTTGCAAACATTTATCAAAGAAGGAAGCCCTCGGTGAATTATCATCTGTCTCATCAAACGACGATGATATGAGCGAGAACGAAGACACACTCGCCTTCCACCATCCCTTCCTTGTCAAAGAAAAAGCACCTATTGTTATGAACATAAGGGTAAGTTTCCCTAAACTCATTTTATTCAGTCTAATTCGACTTAGTCACACGAAAAATGTGACAACACCTTAAAAAAAGAAAGTAAATGTAACGAATGCACTCAAGTGTTAATCTACACGCGACGCATAACGCCAATTATTTCATACAAAATAATAACTCATAAAACAAAAGGCAGTCGGACCGCGAATACGTTTTACGAAATAATTGAGTACTATATGTTTTGAAATCTAAATATACACCAAATCCTGTTTACTAATTAGGCTAGGAAGGAAGTGAGTTTTGCAACAGCAATGAGTATATTTATTATACCACCACAGGAATAAATATCCTTCTTGAACCTAAATTTCAAAAGCTGTTTTCAAGTGAAACAATAACACTTGCAACTTTTACAAATTTAAAGACCTTCCCCAACTCTCTTCAGCTGCGAATAAGACTGCCTTGACTATATTATGATCTTATTTACGCTTTTCTATTTCTTCCATGTTCTTAAATAAACAATAGTCTTATGAAAATAACATAAACAAGATTGTAACAATAGTAAATTAATGTTATTGAAATTTTCTAAGTAGGTATTTTTTTGATAAACATAATATCATCACAATACGGCACCAAGTTTCCAAATTTTTTTCTTAATCAAAAAGCTAAGTACTTGTGTATTTAAATAGCTATAGTTACTTTTGAATCTTGCAAGTGTAAAAACTTATTATTTATGCTCAATTGTGTCTATGTGTGAAAATACTAGTCCCCAAATAAATTGTGTTAAAACTAGGAGACTGACGTTTAGCTGAATCCTTGACCATTACTTTCCAGGGAGGAGCTCCACTGCCTATAAAGACCAATACCCTGCCTGTAGCCAATAAGGAAGAGCTAAGACTTCAGTTCCCTGTATCTTCAGGCTCGCAACACAGAGAGAAGGCGTCTGAATGGGTGCCAGTCTCACCGCCTAAGAAAGATATGGTAATACTATTGTTTTATTTATTATCTTTTCCATGATTAACAACCATAGGGGAAGTTTTGCAGCCAGAGCGACGTAAGGTTGTATTAGGCTGATTTTGACACTTTAAATGGCCTTTAATTTTCACACTTTCGAGACACAAATCTCCTCAGAGGGAGAGGCGTGTTATACGCCACTTTCGTGCAGGGCGGTTTTGTAGATATCACATAGTTCGATAAATGTTAATTTTTACAACATGGGCAAATATTTGGCTCTCTGTTTTAGTTTTGAGCGAAACCGAAATATTTATGGAGACAGTTTGGGCTTATTTCTCTTCTTTCAAGATAAATATGAATCAAGTAAATCATTATCATCATAATTAGCCTATAGCAGTCCACTGCTAGACATAAGGTCTCTCCAATCACACGCCATTTCAACTCGATCACCGCCTCCCATCCATCAATTACCAAATCTATACTAATATTTTAAAGCTGAAGAGTTTGTTTGGTTGAACACCCTAATCTTAGGAACTTCTCAATAATATTTGCGTTTTTATTTTATAAAATACTAGCTGACCCGTGCCCACTTCGTTGGGCGGTAAACATTTTAACTTGTGATGAAATTATGAGTGTGGTTCGGTTAGTACTGACTGTTATGATTTATTTCCTGACTGCCAAAAGGAGGGTTTTGTTTTTATTGATATTCCGATTACATGCTCTGACTGTAACTGCCCGCTGTCTTTCTGTTGCTAGGCGCTGCGCACGTTCAGTGCTAGATTCCCCAGCACGGGCATGCGATATTCTCACTCTTTGCCTAAGGGAAATTCTATCAGCAAGCAGTATTGTACCTAAGTTAATTAATTATTATTATATTAATTATGACTATTCATTACAAAGTGTCGTAATCAATTAGGTATCTTAGAAAAACACAACATACACGAGGCTCCGTATTTATTTTAATAAATTAACGTCTCATTATAATATTGAGTCATCAGATATTTTCTTCGGTGACGGTGCCGTAAGGAAAATGTTGTGATGATGTAGCTTGATGATGTTGCATTTTGGTTAGGTCTGGTACAGAAGCCAGCACATCAAGCTGCCCAAACTTATCACAATAGCGGAAGGTTAATGTTCGATTAGTAAAATTTGACAGATTCGGGTAGGTTAACCTACTGTAACTTATTATTTTTTATTATTTGAAATCTGTTTGCTCTTCACTATATTCTAGGTCAGAGACAAAATCGTACTAAAACATCGGATACTATATTAAATAACTTTTATATATTTTTATGCTTTTTGGCGGACTCGGTTCTTATTTATTAATAAAATACTAGCTTCTGCCCGCGACTTTGTACGCGGATCCTGTTGCTTATGCCAGCGGCAACGGGGTCGTCAAATTCGAAGTTCTAAAACGTCTGATATAGAATTCTAGGAGCCCGGGGACGGAACAACAACGGGATGCGCGAGACGATTCGAGACGTTCCAGACCTTTCATTTTTGTAAGTCAACAGGAAATGCCCATCAGACTTAACAACTTTTACTCGGCGACCTGCCTGACGGCGTCGGCGTAACATATTACGCAGCTCGCCCTGGTGGAGGGAGAGTCGTATCAGGCGGCGGCCGACCTGGCGACGCAAGCGGTTGCGACAGTCGTTGATAAGATAAGGCAGTTGGGGCTCGACGTGGCACACAAAACAGAGGCCATGTGTTTTCATGGCCGTCTGAACGCGCCACGGTTCATGGCCGTCTGAACGCGCCACGGTCAGAGTCCCACATAACGGCGGTGGGAGGGGTTTGCATCGCTTCAGGAGGACGATGAAGTACCTGGGACTCGTCCTCGACAGCCGGTGGAACTTCAGGGAGCATTTCCTGAGTTTGGTCCCAAAGCTATACCGGGCAACAGCCGCTCTCAGACGACTCCTACCCAATCTCAGCGGGACAAACGTCTCCTGCCGGAGACTGTACGCCGGTGTCGTGAGGTCCATGGGACGCGACCACTAAAGCTAGTCACATGCCAGAGGGTCATATTATGGCTATCCGGATGATCCGAGGATACCGCACGATCACCGGCGAATCGGTGAACCTCCTTGCCGGATTGCTGCCCTGGGATCTGGAGGCGACTGCCCCCCAGCGCGTCTATGAATGGCGCGTGGAGGCGCAGCGCCGGGCTGAATCCAGAGGAAGAGCTCCGGCGCAATCTCAGGGCAGTATGGAGGGAACGACTGTAGCAATTGAGGTCCGGGCACGCCGCAATCGCGGCGGTAAGACCCCTCTTTGAGGAGTGGCTGGGTGGGCATCACGGCGTCCTGACCTACCGCATGACGCAGGTTCTCACCGGACACGGAAGTTTCAGGAGGCACCTGTGTCTGATAAGGAGGGAAGAAACGCCTGGGTGTCATCACTGCGAGGATCGCCCGGAGGATACGGTGGAGCATACGGTGCAAGACTGCCCCGCTTGGGCAGATCACCGCCGTGTCCTCACGGCGGCGAAAGGTGGAAATCTCTCGCGCCCGGCATTGGTCGAGGTCATGCTGCGGGGCAAGACGGAGTGGGAAGTGGTCGCCTCCTTCTGCGAAGCAATCATGCTCGCTAAGGAAGAGGCGGGCTGCGTGAGGGAGAGGACAGCGTCCTCCCTCCACCCTAGCCACAGTGATAGAGGCCCACGGCTACGGACGTCGGCAGGCGATCTGCGGCCACCGTAGGCGCGGGCATGCGGGCGGCGAGTAATGGGCGACTCGCTGTCCGACCGTGGACCATGCCCAGGTCGACGGCCTGTTGTGTTCCACGCGCTCCTCAAAGAGTGGGAACGTGAAGGGTTATTGAAGGACACCGTGGATTTTAATCAGTGCGAGTCTGACAGTCCCTCCCGCCCTGCCGTGGGTGGGAGGACTCATTTGATGAATTTACCACGTTAAAAAGAAAAACGTCATTCCTATATTTGCTATAGTGTCGCTGGGCGCTTGGAATTCCACAACAGGTGTTCCAGATCTTCAATTTTTATACGTTAACAGAGAATGCTCATCAGGCTGAACAACTCTTGCTGAGACGAATTGCTGTATAATAAATGAAATCGTTCACCGCCGCAACCGCTATGTCTCTGCATTTTAAATCTATAATATCTTCGAAAATATTTAAATTACATGTTGTAAAGGGCCATATTGATCTATATTACATGCACAATTTATTTAAGGTACTTAATTGGATAAGGATTAATGCTGTATTACTTAAAATCGCTTTTTCATAAATAAGCCATTAAAAGAGGATAAAAAATAGTTATTGTGGGTTATCCCAAAGAGATAGACATATACCATCGCGGACTTTATTGTAGAACTTTTTAAGGTGTATAATACTGCAGTACATAATTTTGATTTATCTCGTAGGGTTCAGCCAGCGTATGCAATGTAAGCGCAAAAAAATGAGTTTATTTACGACCTTACAAAACCTCTAAAATTATCAGAGTTTCTCTACGATATTATGCATGTATTATACATAAAAACCTTCCTCTTGAGCCACTCTATCTTTTAAAAAAAACCGCATCAAAATCCGTTGCTTAGTTCTAAAGATCTAAGCATACAGGGGGACAGGAAGCGGGAAGCGACTTTACTTTATACTATGTAGTGATTTTCATATACCTATCGAGAAACGCTATATAACATCACGCTACGACGAATAGGAACCGAGCAGAGGGGAACAGCTAGTAAAATATAATTGTTCTTAATTCTATAATGTTTATTGCAGCAAGTCGCAAAACTGAGCTCAAGCAGCAGTACTACCAAAACAAAAGCGATCACCGCCGCTGCTTCCACGACCAACACATGCACAGATATTGCCAAGTGAGTGTATACCTTATCACTAGTGAAATAAGACATTTAATAACTTATTGTATGATAATTATTATTGGTAAACATGAATTTCTGTTTTAGAATTTCAGAAAGATCTTCAAGTCCGCCTGCTTATATGAAAAGCTTTACGACGGGAAGCCGTAAGTGAAACAGTTTCATACATTATTCAAACACTAACCATTAAAATCTTATGAAGCTTGACATTTTAAGGCGCGGTGTTATCTCAATATTCCCAAAAATTGGTTTCTTAGAACGTCGAGTATGACGTAATGTAATAAAAATAAATAACGCGAAAAATACAGTGAACAGAGAAGGGTATAAAGAAGAATTTAAACCGAACAGAATAATAAATAATAGTTTGATATTCCCAATAAAAAATTGGAAGTTGTAGCACAAAAATAAACTTTGACGTCGAAGATCTCTGTATTTCCAGCGATAACAACAGTTTTTTTTTTAAGAATTTAGTAGGTTTTCCATTTTTTTTAAACTTTAACCAAATCATTATTTAATTTTATGTCTATATTTTAAATAATCTAAAGAAAAGCAGTAAAATAAATACCCATTCGCAGCTTACGTCACATTTCAACACAAATATCATTTTTCAATCTTATTGACGCTCCATAGTGGTGACAATAGTTTACGCGGTCATAAGCGATTAAAATCGTAGTCAGTCCGCGTCTTAAGTTATATTTCTACTACTTTTATTTGTCTGAGCATTTTCCTAGCTTGTAGATATAGTTTAGACGTGTTGCTCTAACATCTCAACCCAAAATTGTATTGCAATTAAAAATACTTCCAATACGACGCCGCGTCAGTAAAATTTCTCTCTCACTATTAAATAAAGTCGTCCTTTTTCCCACGTTTTTTTTTTTAAATTTTCAGAGCTAAACTCCGTGGCAGTGATACCAGCGCTGCCAGCACCGGGACCACAAGCTTACCCCCCGGGGGTTGATCCTGCTAAAATGGAGCATATTGTAAGTTACAACTTTTTTAGACTTACATAATGCAGGTAATAAAATTGATAATAGTGTGGTCATCATAAATGAAATGATATGATATTCAAGTACAGCTTGGCAAAAAACAGTAGAAAACCGGAAGTCGCCACTGTCTTCTCGCTACCAGCACTTTGAATGATTTTATTTTATTTATTTTCACTTATTACGTTAGTTTTATGGCATAATAATAAATCTTACAAACCTGCGTCTTTGTTTACATCAAATATCAAATATTTTAAAATGTTGTCAGCAAATAAAAATATTAGTTCCTTTTCAAGACGTTCTGGCCAAGCTGTAGGTTAATATCAACACTTTTACACGTCGTCTTTTTACAAACTAGATGAGGCCGGTGTTTCGTACCTGACTACTCTGAGAAGAAACTGCCGGAACAAACTCAGAGGTCACTGTCTCTTTTAAAGTCCAGACATTATATTGGTAGTCATACGAGGGCTATGTATTATGTAGGTTAACATCTGAGATGGTCTTTTGAAGAAAGAACCACACAGATTTGAGGGGACCTGTCCAGTCAGTGCAAGCATTTGTCAGTTTTCGTGTAGCTCATAGACACATAGACTCTTTTTTGTTCAACACCGCGCCGTAAGAAATTCGAGAAATATGTTGATACATGTACCGGTTCAATAAGTATCGTCCATTCTTTTTTTTTTGTAAAATCTTCAAACGAGTCTTCCCACACTGGGCGGAGCAGAAGAAACTGTCAGACTCGTGTACCTGTTTAGACGGTTCCGCGACCTCGGATAAGTATCGTCCCTTCTGTGTAGGCAGGCGTCTTCATTTTACGAAATTTTTCAAAGCATTCGTAAATGGGTGTGTGTTGGTCGCGGCACTTACCGAATTACCGTGGCCCTGGAACATAAAGGGCTGTTGAAGGACGCCGTGGATTTTAGTCAGTACAAGTCTGACAGTCCCTCCCGCTCTGCCCTGGGTGGGAGGACTCATTTGATGATTTTACCACGATAAAAAAAGGTGTGTTTCTTTTACATAATAATATAATATAATAATATTCCACAACTATCACACAACGCCATCTAGTCCCAAGCTAAGCAGAGCTTGTGTTATGGGTACTAGACAACTGATAAACATACTTATATATTTCTGAATACATACATATTATAGATAAATTACACCCAGATACAGAACAAATGATCGTGCTCATCACACAAACATTTGTCCTGAGTGGGAATCGAACCCACGACCTCCGGCATAGCAGTCAGGGTCACTAGACCAACAGGCCTGTCAATATGTTTCAATAGCTGTTACTGAAATGATTATTAAAATTGCATTTTGTTATTCATTTGCAGCAAGATGTAGCGTCGCTCGTGTCACAGAAGCTGTCTTTAATTCGTAAGGAGCAAGAAGAGAGCGAACTTTATACCACACATGGAGTAAGTTATTAAATGTTTTCCTTTTAAAACAACATTGACACTAGATATTGTTCTAAAAAGACTTGTTTAAAGTTTCCAAGAATGTAATCATGCTAAAGTTACTAGAAATCATTCTACAGGAGACTCGCATTTCACCTTTCATAGGCGTCCTCCTAATTGACGTGATCGTACAAGCGAACGCACAGTGTGCAAAATCTCGGCTGGACCAGACATCATGAGTGAAACTAAGCAAGAGATACCTTATAATATTCTAAATTCATTCATAATTTTCCGGCGTAGCAATTCTTTTTAGTTTCAGAGAAATTAAACTCCAAAGTTAATCCATTTTCGGTATTAAGAAAGTACAAAAAGTACGATTTCTCTGAAAAGAAAACTTTCATTCTAAATTTCTTGGCCCAGTTATATTACGCATATAAGACGACATTTATCAAGCTTTGTTACATCTCCGAAATACAATGGACGATGGAGTAAATTCAAGATTTCATTAAAAACGTTTCAATTTTTTTTATCGTTCTTACTGCGTGCTTAGCGATCAAACTTATTAAATATACTTAGAAACTTATGTTGTCTATAACTCAGAAAAAAATCACTTGTTAATACTGTAAAGCGAACGAGATAATCGTTTCTAAACTTTGTAATGCCAATAACGCCTGTGATTTTGTTAAGGCAATTTTACTTAAGGTGGTTTGCTCTTACATTTTCTAAAGGCACTAAGGCAACTTTGATTTGCTAATGATGAACAAGACGACGACATCGATGAACTTTCTGAAGAAAATGTAATTCAACGTGACATGCGTGACAACTAGCATTTTTGAAGAGTAAACCAGTTTTAAGTGACAACTCTAAAAATATTTCTTTCCTCTTAGTGCCTTTAGAAATGGATTAACTTTGGAGTTTAATTTCTCTGAAACTAAAAAGAATTGCTACGCCGGAAAATTATGAATGAATTTAGAATATTATAAGGTATCTCTTGCTTAGTTTCACTCATGATGTCTGGTCCAGCCGAGATTTTGCACACTGTGGAACGGTATGTTCGCCGTCGTGCGATGAAAATGTTCGATTACCATCGTATCGTCGTGGGCTGGCCACATCTCTCGCAGGACAGGTAACCGCTGGGGTAGACGTGTCCTTGAGTGGAGACCGCGACTCGGCAAGCGTAGTGTGGGACGCCCGCCGGCCAGGTGGAGTGACGACCTACGAAAGGTGGCCGGCAGAGACTGGATGAGGAAAGCTCAAGACAGGGCTCAGTGGCGCACATTGGGAGAGGCCTATGTCCAGCAGTGGACGAATACAGGCTGATGATGATGACCATCGTATGATTACTTGCAAGCGTTAATTAGGACACACTAAAGAAATGAGTGTATTTCATCTCGTCGTACAACGATGATCAGCAGTGTAGCAGTGGTGGCCAGTGGTATCGATCCCGACTTACAAATGGATTCGAACCCCGCCAGGTTCATTACTTTGTGTAATTTATTTCGTCACCACTGCTTTCAAAACGGTGAAGAAAAACATCGTGAGGAAACCGGCATGTCCTAGAACCAAATATTCGAAGACATGTCACATCCGCCAACCCGCACTGGGCCCTCATGGTGGATTATGGCCCACTCCCTCTCACAGAGAGGAGGCCTGTGTCCCAAAAGTGGGAACATTATAGGCTGGTGATAATGTACGACAATTAATGCATCGTATGTTCGTTGTTAATAAGGACGACGCCTTAGGGTCCCCCCACATTTTCGACGCGGAATCGGCTTAAACCGGTCAAGAAAACCTTTATGTCAACGTTATAAGGGTGTTACTAATGCCATTCGCATCGGATCGCGTCGTCCGAGCTGAGCCTATGCGAATGGCATTAGTAACACCCTTATTACGTTGATATAAAGGTTTTCTTGTCCGGCTTAAGCCGATTCCGCGTCGATAAATGTGGGGGGACCCTTAGGCCCAGCACACACCGCTGGAAGCGCAAGGGAGCGCACTTTGAGATAACAATTTAATATAAACCTTAACTACCTTGCCCAGAGCGCCCTTAAGCTACCACAAGAGAATGCGCTTGACCGTATATCAAGATAGATAAGGTTTATATTAAATTGTTTTCTTAAAATGCGCTCCGCCGCGCTTCCAGCGATGTGCGCTGGGCCTTATAGTATCAATGTGTTGAGCCAATATATCATTCTTCAGGCACAATTTATTTTTAGTTTTTTTTTTTATTTTACCAGTTTTATTAAGAACCCTTCTGCCTAACATAGGTGATGTTTTCACAGTTCGGTTGGTCGGCAAGCTCGGTGAGTGAGTCCTCACTGGGTCAGTTCACCGGATCAACAGGCGCACAAATATTGACACCCAGGGAACTAGCTAGCGGCACACAAGCTTGGGCCAAAAAGGTACACATTTACTCTTTGAAATATATGGACACCACTTTACTGCCTTTTAATTTTACTCCAGTGAAATTGTTCTTTCATTTTTACGAATTGAATTATTCGATATTTGAATGTTGTTAATACTGTTGCGTACTGCTTGTTTCAAATCGGTTCATATAATACATGTTATTTCGGCACTTAGCGTTATAAACACTGCTGGCCTACCATGACGTCTTAGGGTGCTCCCACATTTACCGACGCGGAATCGGCTTAAGCCGGTCAAGAAAACCTTTATGTCAACGTAATAAGGGTGTTACTAATGCCATTCGCATCGGCTCGGCTCGGACGACGCGATCCGATGCGAATGGCTTTAGTAACACCCTTATTACGTTGACATTAAGGTTTTCTTGACCGGCTTAAGCCGATTCCGCGTCGATAAATGTGGGAGCACCCTCAAAGCGAGAGTTCCACTGCGGGAACGAGTTGGCGCTAGACGTCTTGTATAGCACTGTCTCTTTCACACACTGTAATTACTCTCGTTTTATGACGTCATTGTAGGCCACCTGATGAACAACAATATTATGTCGTAATTCCCGTTTCTTAAAATTCTGGGGCGAAGTTGAAGTCTTCAGAATGAAGTTTGAATGGATAAAGCCTTGGCACATGCGTTTTAACTGACGTGATTATCCCAGAGATAAGTAAAAGCTTCTCAAATTCTGATATAATTATGGTTTAAAAGGTAGAGAAGTTATCAACGCGATGTGCGTGCGATTTGCAATTTCTACTAACTAAAAATGAAAATCGTCATTATTACAAATACCGGCATGGATCTTGAGCGCTAACCTTCACCTGCGCAGAAGTGAGTTATTAGGTCCCTTTGGTAGATGAAGTGAGGAACTGGGGTTGGGAAAGTGTAGTGATTGGCCCGCGTAGCGTGCCGTAGCGCATCGCGTCATAGCCGCCACTCGGGATTCGTTGTTTTGTGCGTTTTATTGTGCGTTTCATTTGTCGATAAGTGTATGATGCGCAAAGCGATCCCCACTCTTACGCCGAGCGCTCAAGAACCGTGCCGGTATCTGTACTACGATATAATGATGCAATCCGACTGACTTACGTCGTCGTGGCTAACGTGTTTTGTTTTTTAGAAAACCGCACGTTTTATGTCATGTCGTAGTGGTAAGGATGATTTTCACTTGCATTTGGAGTTGATCGAATTGCGTCGCATCATGTCCTCAGCAACCTCCCTAGGTCTGGCATTTTGTCTCACGGGAGTAACACTAAATATTTTTCGTTACATTTAATTTAAAACATCTGCGTAATTTTGTTCAGTTAAATTACCAACGTTTTATTATCGAACTGGTTTACTTTTGCATGTCTGTTGTAACGAAGTATGTGATTATGAAAGAACAAATACACTTGTAGGGGCAAACCATAAAATATACGTTAAAGTATTAAACGAAACCTAGGATTAATGCTCAGCTGTCCTATTGTGTACTATGTATTATGTTTAATCTTGTATATTTTTATTATGTATACTCATAGGTAAGTATATAACAGATATTGTATGAGGTATTTAGTAAGTTGTATGTTAAATTGTGTAATATAATAAAATAAATAAGCCTGTTTTTTATATATCACAGTCTTATGCCTCAATAATAAATCAGTGTATAATGGTCTATTCGTAAATTGCTGCTCCTATCTATCTTTAAACTTACCAAAATTCATCAAAACCGGTTTTACACGGTAACGGAACATTATATTACATAGATAAAAAAGTAAATATTGGTAGGATAAACTGAAAACCCTTTAAAAATGGTAACACAGAGTACTGAACAGATGGAGTGATAATATAAGTTCCATATCTGCAGGTCGACCATATTAGCAGTCCTTTTGTTACCTATTCCTTACTATAAAACTATACCTGATTATACTACAACAAAATTGAACTCGATACAGCCTACCAATACAGACAGTTAATGAGCAAATGGTTTCGTTCAATACTTTAATAGTGTGGCAATAACTTTTCTTTCAGCTGATTGCCTCGCCGGTCGGGATCGCCGGTCCCTGCGCGTTCGACCGTGCGGTCAGAACTTATAATACATGTTGTATTATACTTTCTGACCTTTTTCAATATTACTGTGATGGTTGCAACAACTTATTTTTTACTGTCTTATCTTTGTATCACTCTTTTTGTAAACGAAGCAATTTTGTAGCACAGTTTTTACGTGTATGTAATTTATTTATATGAATTAAAAGCTTTGAAATTGCTTAATTTCTGGTCCTTTATACGCACAAACTTAAGTCTACTGCTGAACATGCGACTTCTGGAGAAAATTTATTCCATAAACTAGATAAGACAATAGTTTTTGCATGTTTAAAGATAAATCATATTGGGAATGGAAGTTGCTGAAGGGACGTTGAATAGGCAGTAAATCTTCGAATTTATATGTCTTTTACATAATTGCTTTATATTTTCTATCACTTTACTATCTTGCCTGAAAACAGAAAATCATAATTAATATTTTAATGTATGCCCTTAACTACACAACTTATTATGCAAATTAAATTCCTTCTTACACTAGAATATTGCATCACATTTATCTATCAATTTTGAATAGCAAATGTTCTATTGTTATTAACACTTTATTATATTTAATGTGTAACCTCAGTATGTATTATTCGAATTATTTGTTGCTGCAACCATCACGTCCGTTACATACCTTGTTCGTGTAGCGAGTGAACTTTGTAGTTCGCTCGGTACACCGCACTATTCTTCTAATGTGATGGTAATTCTCATGCCACTCCCCCTTTGGCATGTCAATCATCATTACCAAAGATTGCGTACAGATATTCAGTTTTCCCCTTGGTTATGACTGACTTATTTATTTCATGTTATCCTCTGTTTATTCTATTATTATTTTTTCATCATTTTTATGTAGAGATTCATTATTTTAAAATGCTCATAGTATATTATATCTGAAATATACTTACTAATCGTCATTCGTAATATTTATGATTTATTATATATTTTTATTATTTAGTACATTTTAATTTGAATCTTCCACTTATTTTGAATTTTGTCCTCAACTTAACCTAAAATAATATTTTTTGGGTCCGTGACATTTTTGTAAACGGAATTACAATTAATTTAATTGATAAAAAAAGTAAAATGTGTTTCTAGTCAGTCTAAAGACCATCGATTCTTTGAGCTATCTTCAAATAATCGTAAACAGCATTTTGTGCAAAGCTATGTGCGAAGTTTTGCACAACATAAAATAATAACCACGCGAATTAAAGCCAATGCATTAGCAAAAGTTGCAACACATTTATTTTATTTGACATTTGCAAATGCATGGGGTTGCTATAATAAAAAAACTGCGTCTGATGGCTCAAAGAAAAGAATGGCTGAAATGGGGAATTCATGAATATTTGTTGCAGCTTTTAAGTGATAAGGAGATGCGTGCACTTCGATGTCTACGATGATAGGTGCTAACCTTACAATGTATTCAAAGAGGTAAGTATAATACGGGACGGGTGCAATGTTTACCAAACAAAAATGAACTTTATTAACCGAGCAAACTGAGTGGAAAACCGAAAATGACAAAAATGCTTGCCATTTGAGAATATGGATTTGAACGAGCAAGTTTTAAGATTGATTTTGGACTTTAGTTTAAAGATTTCTCTCTAAGTTTTCCTAGACTTGTCATCCTTTTTTTCCAATTCACTTTTCCTATAAATATTACAATCCCCTTACAAGTAACGAATCATTCAATTACTAAGCCAAAAGTTGATATACCCGCCGATGTCAATATATTCTCTAATTCTTTCTAAAATGTATAGGACCAACTAGTGCGAGCCGCGCCCGTAGAGGGAGGCATGGGCATGCACTTGCTCCAGAAAATGGGCTGGACACCCGGACAAGGGTTGGGTAAGGAAGGCACGGGGACTCTCCAGCCATTACTGCTGGAAGTCAAGTTGGATACCAGAGGTCTACAGGCCAAGGAAGAGGTCAGTAGCTGTAGACGCAATAGAGGTGTAAGTAACATAATTCTTTTATTATTTTTCTTTTTATTTTACTTCTTGTAGCCTCTTCAACTCTTTTAATGATTTACCCCTTAATTTTGACCCCTTTTATCGTATTGAACCTTCCCAATTCTTCCTAAAGCAAGTAATGACAACAACCGCCTATAACTGTTTCACTGCACAACAAAAGCCTCTTTTCATCACACCTTTTCTAAAATCTTAAAAATTTATTTACAGATGAAACCTCAGCGGCCGGGTCGTCTCCGCGGCCCCGCCCCGCTTGTCGCGGGCGGCAAACACCCAGTATCATTGCTGGGCGAATACTGTTCGAAACAGAAACTGGGCCCGCCGGAATATAACTTATGTTTTGAATGCGGGCCCGATCATAAAAAGAACTTCCTGTTCAAGGTCTGCGTACGTTGAATATTTTTTTATTTAATATTCTAAGTTATGCTAGTCGCTTGCTTGTAAAATTATTGTATTCATGTGTGTGTAAATGTTTGGCAGATGATAAAGTTTGTTTATTTAAAATATGCATGAAATGTTTGGCGAGAAATTATCGCCAATTATTTATTGGTCGCCAGCCAAAGTATGATAGTTGTATTATTCCTCTTGTTTTTTTAAACATCTTATCACTCCATGAATATTCAATACACTTACATCAGCGTCTGACGTGTAATAGATCGGAATTATAAGTAGTATTGTATCTTTTACGATCTGCATAGTCATCATAACTTATTGAGTTTCATGAGTCCAAAGTACTTAATAAAGACGAAATACCGTGTTACACAACATAAAAAGCAAAGTAGGATGACTTTGCATTGCTTTACATGAATCATCATGACATACAATGCCAACTAATATTAATTTTGTGCACAACATAAATCCTGCCAAAAAACCGGAATACGAGAGTGATTGAGAATAGAGAGAACACACTTCAACACCTGTGCACTAATTGCTCTTATGTCTGTGCTTACTTTGCTCAGATTAACAGTCATTATTCCTGGAATTCAATCGTGGGAACTGAATGTTTTTATATACATTTTTGCTATAGCTCATGTGTCAAAGTAATTTTAAAGTAGAACGGGGTTGGTCAAATCAAATAAGGGTCAGTTCAGACCGAGACGCGAAACGACGCGACGATACGCGCACACTTTTAAGAGCCATTTAAAATACGACTTTATTTTCTACACTAAAAGATACACATTTCGTTGTGAGAATTTAGAATACGTTGAGATGCGCCGCTTGACGCCGCTCGCGGCCGCTCGATGATGCGAGGTGAAGACCGGGTGACTGAGTATGCATAATTGTGAGTAACGAATTTCGCCAACCGATTTAAGTTAAGAAAAGGTCAAAGAATAACAATGTAGAACTTGCCGGTCAATTTTTTGGTTCTTATTCGTAAACTCGCAAACCATCAATTCGCACTAAGCGTTTCCAAACGTCTTTTATAATGCGGACAGCGAAGGAGTGGAACTCTCTGCCTGCGTCTGTGTTTCCAAACGCATACAACCCTAATCTCTTCAAAGTTAGAGTAAACAGGCTTCTCCTGGGTAAGCTCGCTCCATCGTCGACCTTGTCTTAGTCACTCTTGTCCTTGACTAAGGTCAAGAGCAAACCCATTACACATAAAAAAAAAACTGAATGTATTGAGTACATGATTTAAAATCAAGCACATCATAATATTATGTATAAGAATTCGGTCATAGTTGCCGTCACTCGGATTTTGCATACTCAACTACCTCTAGCCCCTGGACTATGGCTGAGGCCGCCTTTTGCAAATGGGACTGCGGGAGGACGCGGGGCGGGGCGGGAGCACGTGGAAAATCTAGACACGTTCTGCTGCACCGCGCGGCGTCTAGATGCGCCTGGCGACGTTGCGATGCGTCACGCGGCGCTTCGCGTCTCGGTCTGAACTGACCCTAAGGAGCACAGAAGCGTGTGCTATTAGATTTGACAATGCACGAGGTGGTAGAGTTAGCCGTCAGCTGGCAGCAACTCTTTCTAAAGTCTGTCTTTGGATGGGTGAGCAAAGTTGAGCAATGCTAATTTTGGTTAAAGTCGAAGCCAAAGCCATTAACCAAAGTCAGGGTTAGATAACAGTCGCGGGACTATCTCATCAGATAACCGTGATCTTGGAACGTAAAGGGCTATTGAAGAATCTTTGTGGATTTATGCCAGTACAAGTCTGACAGTCCCTCCTGCCCTGCCCTGGGTGGGAGGACTCATTTGATGATATTGCCACGCTAAAAAAGGTTAGATGTCAGATGTTAAACATCGTTATGCACGCTCGCTTTTTTTATTAATGATAGTGATTCGTTTCCTAAATATAATTGAAATAAATATTCTTTTACAGGTAAAAGTAGCAGGAACAGAATACCAGCCTGCAGTGGCCAGCGCTAACAAGAAACAAGCGAAAGCCGACGCAGCGCAATTGGCACTACAGAAACTAGGCATAGTGACGTAACTTTATCACGTAGGATCTAATTGTATACGACTGTTTATACTACTCTATTGTTATACTTGATTAGTACATCACTAATTTTAATGTTTGCTAGAATACATGTGTAGGTTCAAATGTTATTGTTTTTATTTAACCGACCCGTATGTTGTTTGTATGTGTGTTTGTGAATGATCCGGTATTGCTTACTTGGATGCCGCATTTTCAAGACGGTGATTATTCAGATTCCTGCGAGTGTAAAACGGCTACTTTTTTTTAGCAATATTCCTAATGATTTACTTCTCGGGTGAAGAATAGCTAATGCCATTGTTGGACATGCACGATGACAAACATTAAGAATATTGATTAGTGGCCCTTTTTAGACCCGCTGGTCTGATTTTTGTTGAAAATATCTGAACTGTATAGTCATGCAAGATAAAAACTTCTTTTTTTTTAGAAAAGGCAGAAGTCAATTTAATGAAAAGCCACTCCACTTCCGAAAGAAAAGTTATTTTAATTTTTTTTTTTTTTTGTTATATGTAGGTATACTTGAATATCCTTGGTGCCAACAGTATTTTTAGGCAGGTCAAAATCGACACGAAATCACTAAATTCGAATTTATTATTGATTTTACTGGCCTATTTATTGGTTTACCTATTATGATGTGTTACCTACTTCTATTATTTATGATTCATCGCTAAACCTTTTTTTTTAGCGTGGCAAAATCATCAAATGAGTCCTCCCGCCCAGGGTGGGGCGGGAGGGACTGTCAGACTTGTACTGACTAAAATCCACGGTGTTTCTTCAATAGCCCTTTAACGTACCAGGGTCACGGTTACCAGGTGAGACAGTCCCGCGACCCCGGCAGGCTTTGGCCCTCTTAGGGGGCCCCGTCAGATTGCCGACAGCTCTTTGAGGCGCGCGTGGAACACAACGCGCCGTCGACCCGGAATCGCTAAACCTTCAGTTGCACTTAGCGTTGCTATGAGAACTTGCTTTGGCGCAGTGGCTGAGCAATTAGACTGCTGCGCTGTGTCGCGGGTTCGATCCCCGCACGGAACATATATTTGCATGATCTGCAAGTAGTTGTTCCGGGTCTGGGTGTTTGTGTATGTAAGTTTATATGTTTGTAAACACACCCACGATACAGGAGATATTCCTAGTGTGGGGCAACGTAAAAAAAAATAGCTTTTAAGAGATACCTTGTATGAAGTGCTATTACAGACTGATAGACAACGCTATTAAAGTAAAACAATTATCGGTCGAAACTTAACTCCTATAATGAATATAATGTTCAAAATTAATCCCGTTGGTCAAAAGACCGCTACAATAAAATGGGCCTGGGCCGGTCACATCTACCGCATGCCCAATGAGCTGTGGGCCAAAATAACCTCTTTGTGGAGCCCTGACACAGCCAGGCGTCGCGGCAGACCTCGTCAAAGATGGCGGGATGAGCTGGACAAAACCAAACGATCAGTGGTCCATTTTGGCCCTGGATCGTGAAAACTGGAGGTCATGAGGAGAGAGAGACCTTTGCCTAGCAGTGGGATGAAGTAGGCTAGCAGTATCAGGAACGCTACATAATAAGAGGAAGTTTTTTAGGTGGAAAAATCATTAACCTTTTAACCGCGCTGCTAAATATCAGTTGCCCTAGCGCGCGACTATGAATCGTCCTTTCCTCTTCTCTCTTTCTGCTCCTTTTAAGCTCCGATTTGTTAAGTATCATGGTGTACAATAAAAAGTATTCTATCTGTCTATGTACATAAATAGAGAGATGGGTGAATATTCAAAGTATACCAAATTCACATGTTCTAGTGCGTAAAAAATTTGAATTTAGGTCTAAACTCAATTCAATAAATTTATGTAATGTAAAGCTGCGATTATTAACAGGTGCTGTCGGTTTTATTTTAATTTCTATATTAATGAAATATAAATTTTAATATTAATGGCCCAAAAACTCATTACAGGGACCTGTTCCATTACTACATTTGATATATTTATTAGTATTATAGGAAAGCTAGTGCGAATAACGTAAAATTGACGAGTGTGCCGAATAACTTAGTCTTTGTTGGTTTCATGATAATAAACTAAACCGTATATTTATAAACTAATTAAAGACTAATGTGTTGTTACAATTTTGTCACGGCGCAAAACTCATTACCAGAACCATGATGATAAATCGAATTTCACACGACAAAACCGTTTTATCATACCGCCTTTAAGTGAACTGCCGCCCGCCCGCTCTTCATTCGATCGGCAAACGTAACAGTGGAAGGAAATAAGCAAGATTTCGCGCCATAAATTACTATTGATGTAAGCATTGACAGTGTTTGGTCCATTTAATTGTTCATTACCAGTCCGCTTACATCTTGATACGTAAATAAACTTGGTATCTTTTTGTTATATCAATTCATTAAGTTCTGTTTAATTTTCAGTTTTTAATATTTAAATGGCATGTACTGCTTATATACAATTGTAAAATTACCTAAAAGTGCATAATTTTCATAACCGTGTCCTTCATTAGCGTCGTTTACCGTAACCTTTTTGGGGTCACGGTAATGAATGAAATATACGGTAATGACTTTGCTTCAATTTAATATTTTTTATATGCATTGTTTTCAGGTGGTTAAGAAATTAATATTAATATTATTGCTAAATAATATACCTACTTGATATTTCAGTTAAAAATAGCACGTCCTAAAGAGGAAATGTTAGCCAGAAGACGAATCGCTAAGCATAAACGCTACGCTGCTTTAAATAAAAAACGAAGAATTATATCACTTAAAAAAAGATAAAGAAAAAGGAAGATACTTGAAGAATTTTCTCTACAAGTATCTTCCTTTTTCTTTATCTTTTTCTGATTCAAAAAAAATTTTTAGTATTAAAGATTTAACACCATGGCTATGAGAAAGCCTTTCATTCGGTGGAGACATAGGCAATGCTTGAATTTCTCCAACTATTGACTATCTGTACATCGAAATGCTTAGGTGCTTGTACAATAATGCCAATATGTCGGTCCGAGTACAGGAGCAAAGCTCGAAGGAGATTCCTTTGAAAAGAGGTGTAAGACAGGGGCATGTGATATCTTCGAAACTGTTTACTGTCACTTTAGAAAACGCCTTCAAGCTCTTGGAATGGCATGGACTCAGCATCAATATTAATGGCGAGTACATCACCCCACCTTCGATTTACCGACGATATTGTTGTCATGGCAAAATCAATGGAAGATCTCAGCACGATTCTCGGTGACCTCAATCGAGTTTCAAAACAGGTGGGTCTTAAAATAAACATGGACAACCCAAAGATAATGTGCAATGGCCATGTTGTGCCCACCCCATTGTCAGTTGGGAAAACGGTTCTAAGAAGTTCTTGACTCGTATGTCTATCTGGAACAAACCGTCGCACTAGGTAGATCCAACTTCAAGAAAGAGGTCAACCGCCGAATCCAACTCGGCTGGGGAGCGTCCGGGCAACTGCGTAACGTTTTCTTGTCCAGAATACTTCAGTGCCTCAAGTCGACAGTTTTCGACCAATGTGTGTTACCAGTGATGACTTATGGCGCCGAAACGTGGTCTTTTACTATAGGCCTCATTAGTAAGCTCAATCATAGCTCAACGAGCTATGGAGAGGGTTATGATCGGAGTCTCTCTGCATGATCCAGTCAGAAATGAGGAGATTCGTAGACGAACCAAAATTGCCGACATAGCCCAACGAATTAGTAATTTGAAATGGCAGTGGGTAGGCCATATAGCACTCAGAACTGATGGCCGTAAGGTTCCCGAATGGAGACCACGCACTGGCAAGCGCAGCGTAGGACGTCGACCCACAAGGTGGGCAGACGATCTTATGAAGACCTCAGGATCACGCTGGATGCAAGCCGCTTCCAACCGGTCCTATTGGTAGTCAATAGCGGAGGCCTATGTTCAGCAGTGGACGTCTTACGGCTGATATGATGATGATTCATTTTTTGCACATTTTATTTAAAATAAATGAAATGTGCAAAAAAATCATAAATTCAAATATGAAATTGTAAAGCTGATTGTTACCAAAACCATTAATTTATGAAAGAACTATGATATCTATAGTACCTTTTTTTTTTTTTTTACATCCACATATTTTTGTTTCATTACCGTATACCTAAAAATTCATTACCGTGGATAGGGTTCATTACCGTAACTTGGCACATATTTTAAATGGCCATAACTCTGTCAATGTTTCAAATATATGCGTGCCTTTCACACATCTGATGAATAGAATAATGCTAAATACAGTAAAGCAACCAAATTCTGAAAAAAATGAAATTATAAATTTTGTACAAAAACTGCGTAAATAATGTCGAAACCGAAGAAACACCCAGTTATAGAATAGACGCAATAAAATCGAAGAAAACAACAAAAATAGTGAATATTCTCTGTCGCATAAATACGACACGGGCGGTAGGGGCACGGAAATATTAATTTGTCGCATATATGCGACTCGCGCGGTTAAAAGGTTAAATGAGTCGGAGCCCAAGGTGTTCCTTCAATAGCCCTTTACGTTTTAGTGTCACCAGTGGCGGATTTACAAATTTGCCGCTAGTAGGCTATTCAATTTTTGCCGCCCCTACTTACTTTTGAAAATCAATAAGTACGTTACTTAGTTTAGTTCACAATCATATTAATTACATTTATTCAGAAATTCGTCCGATATATCTCAGTGCCTCAAGACGAAAGTCTTCAACCAATGTGTGTGATGACTTACGGCACCGAAACGTGGTCTTTCACTATCGGCCATCATCTCAAAGCTCAGCTCGGTGTTTCTCTACACAAAAGAGATAAAGCCTTAAGCTTTTCTTGACTTAAAGTAGATCGTAGATAGTTTTTTACCCGTTTCAAGCAAGAAAAACTTCTCCCACCTGAACAATTTGTCACTGGTGTATACAGAGCCATGCGAAGTGCTATGTCCCAGTATGGATAAATGTGCTCCAAATTCTGTTGTCGCAGGAACAAAGATAGACTTCTTAATGACCCAGAATCTGGTTTTATCAAAATTCATGTGAGTCATGCTCTACTGGGGATCTTCTGACTTATGCCACACACATCTGGAGTGAGGCCATCGAGAGGCACGGGGAAGCACTCGCTGTTTCCCTTGACATCTCGAACGCTTTCGACAGGGTCTGGCACGAGGGCCTAATTGCTAAGCTTCCTTCCTTCGGTTTGCCCAGTGGTCTGTGTGATTGGATTGCAGACATCCTGAGGGATCGTTCCATCCGAGTGGTTATTGATAGCTGCTCGTCCGGTCAGTTAGAAATTAACGCCGGAGTACCTCAGGGGTCGGTGCTCTCAGCAACGTTGTTTCTGCTTCACATAAATGACCTACTAAAACTCGGAACCTTTGGGTACGCAGATGACAGCACGGTTGCTGAGAGATACGTGTCTGATGCACGGGCTACTGGGCCTCAGATCCGTCTCTCCGAGAGGCCATGGTTGAGCGCTTGAACCTGTGTTTGGAGGCTGTCTCAGAATGGGGTGAATCCAATCTGGTCAGGTTCATTGCTACTAAGACTCAGGCGTGTCTTTTTTCCGCAAAAAAGAGCCAATTCCACCCGGTTCCATCTTTCCGAGGTGTGACCATACCGATAACGCACCATCTTGACCTTCTTGGGGTTACATTGACATCAAACCTCAATTTCAGTCCATTCATTGTGGCAAAGGCTCAGTTGGCCACAAAAAAGTTGGGGATCCTCTCCAAGATGAGAAGGTACTTCACGCCTGAACAGCTACTTAATTTATATAAAGCGCAAGTTCGGTCATGCATGGAGTACTGGTCTCACCTTTGGGATGGATCTGCCAAATACCAACTTGATGCCCTTGAGTCCATAGATAAACGGGCCAAGAGGCTAATCGGTAACGATGCTCTGGTCGATTCAAAGCTCCAGAGCATTGAACATCGACGCCGTGTTATCAGCCTGTCGGTTTTTTATCAGTTACATTTCGGAGAGTGTGCGATAGAACTGCATAACTTGATTCCGCCTGGCCCTTTCCATCATCGGACTACAAGACGTACGGCAATGCGCCATCGGCATATGGTGGACATCCCTCCGGTACGTACAAAGCGTTTTTCCCAAACCTTTATTGTACGCACAGCTAAGGAGG
This sequence comes from Agrotis exclamationis, assembly GCA_950005045.1. Taxonomy (NCBI): domain Eukaryota; kingdom Metazoa; phylum Arthropoda; class Insecta; order Lepidoptera; family Noctuidae; genus Agrotis; species Agrotis exclamationis. The sequence goes on along the minus strand of OX465427.1, from coordinate 17,822,830 downwards.
GGAATTCCCTGCCGGCATCTGTATTTCCCGACAGCTATAACCTTGGGATCTTCAAGTCAAGAGTGAACAGGTTACTTCTAGACAAGCGTGCTTCACCGTCGACCACATCTTCGCTTACCATCAGGCGAGATAGTGGTCAAACGCGAACCTATCTATAAATAAAAAAAAAATGCTCGATAAGGCCGAGCAGGGGTAAAAGTTACTAAAAAATTAATATTGAAACGCTATTGGAATATTTTTAAAATTCATGATCGCATAATTACCTATATTTTACAGTGCGTTCAGTAATCTTTTATATACGGATTACGAACGTAATGTGTATTTATATAATTATAAGTTTTTTTTTTATTATTTGGGCAAAATTTGCCGCCCCTCTAAATCTGCCGCCCTAGGCTCCAGCCTACTTAGCCTGTTGGTAAATCGCCACTGAGTGTCACGTTTACCTAATACGCCCTCTAATGGCGCCCCGTCAGATTGCTGACAACTGAGGCGCGCGTGAACACGACGCGCCATCGACCCGGGCATGGTCCGTGAACGGAGGGCAAATCAGCCATTATACTCGCCGTCCGCATGCCCGCGATGTTGAAGGCGTAGGATAGGATGTCTTTTCGGGATGAGATTAATAAGCCAGAAATAACTCACAATAAGATTTATTAAACAACTATTTTTGACAACATTACTACAACTATTTAGGACATTGACAACACTAATTTTTAATATCAAGGTGTAATATTTTGTGCATACAAGATCTTGAAAAATGTACTGAAGAATAAAACAACTACCTAACTCAATACATTTTTAGTGCAGATTTTAGAATCAATGGAAAAAAATCGAATAACATAGGTCCTTTCTTCTCAGTACCTACAATTACTTCTTATAATGTAATAGATACTTGTCCCGCCTCCTTACGATTCCTAATAAATCACAGATCTGTTCCCGCCTTCCAATGACATTCTTTACTGCTTCTCGCCTGACTGTTGTTTGATCCTGTAGTCTGATAGAGCTGCTTTTATAGCATCTTCAGCAAGCACTGCAAATTAAAGAAATGATTAAATTTTCACAAAAACGATAAATTCTGGACCTGGATAGCCTATAATTAGCTTCCGAGAACAGCCCCTAAGGGCCTATACACACCACGTTTTTTAAACGCGCCGTCGACGCGTGTTTTAGAAACGCGCGTCGACGGCGCGCTTTTGTCATACAGAGCAGTTTGTTGTGGCGATACAAAGCGTCAAACGCGCGTTAGCATCGCGTCTGTATCGCTACAAACGCGCGTCAACGGCGCGTTTAATAAACTTGGTGTGCATAGGCTCTAAGATGAACCACTGACCCAAAGAGTCAATCTTAGTGAGGAATCCACTCTACATGAAACTTAATCTGGCAACATATCTGCTCATAGTCAATTTACTGAATGCCAGATGAGATTTAAAAAAAACACATTCATCAGTAATGGATAAGTAAGGTCTATAGTCAATAAATCCCTACTAATATTATAAATGCGAAAGTGTAGTTGTAAGTATGTATGTATGTTTAGTTTTCATGTTAAAACCAATTTAGATGAATTTTATTACAAAAACAGATGGGACACTAGAGATGGTAAGAGGCTATGGAGGGGGAGAGCAAAGTCACGGAGAACCGGGAGAACAGATAATTTTTAATATTCTCATCTGTTTTCTTGACACAAGGCAAATAACAAATGATCCAGTTGCTTATAGATTGAATGACAATGATACGGGTTTAAGGCCGCAGAACCAGAAAGTTGGCAATGTCGCAAATGGCTGTCAAATATTTACAAGTTTTAGTTAATTTGGCAAATTTACTGTATGTAAATAAGAAATATTGCTCTGTAGTGCACTAAGAAAATAGATATAGGAATGCAATTAAAAAACTGAATTTGATGTTGTAACCATTTCAGGTGTAAAAAATGCATTTGACAAGTTTCCAAATACTTTTTTACATCTAAAACTATATATTCGGTGTTACGATATTAATTATTGCATTCCCTTATCATGTTTCTAGTGCACTACAGAGCCATATTTCTTATTTCCATACAGTAACATTGCTAAATTAATTAAAACTTGTTAATATTTGACAACTATGTGCGACGTTGCCAACTTTCAGAATATGCACTCTTATCTAAACATAACTTTTAACATTGTAGTGCCTGAAAAATTGAGTTACTTTTTACTATAATAATTAAACCACTTGATAATTTATTTACAAACCATTTAAGGGGTCTTTACTAAAATTCTTTTGGTATAATTATTATAAAAACTGCAAATTACAAGTGTTTACGAAACCTTATCTACAAACACTTGTTAGGTCAAGATAACAAAATACAATGTCATATTTTATCAATGTAATCTATAAATATCTCTATGGCCATCTGATACCATGTACAGACCGCAGTGCATCAACCTACCCCAATCTGTCAAATTTCTTTAATAGACTTTCAATGTTGAAATTCAACATTATCACAAAAGTAGAATGTTCATATTGGATTGAGAAAATTTGGCAGATACAGTTTTGGTTAACAGCCCTGTGAAATGGTGATAGTCATCACGGCTGCTTATAAAGATAAAACAATTACTCAAAGAGTGGGTTTTAATCAGAATATTTTGAAGATCAATTTCCCAATGGCATAATCATTACTTATGCGCTTTTACTGTTCCCATTTCAAGTAATAGTATTCGAAAACATGGGCTCTTTAGAAGATGTGAAATTTTTGAAAATTCAGCAATCATATTTCATCCAAATAAATAGGGAGCATTCCAAATTTTTTTAAGTCTGTGATGCAGACATCAACTTACTAGAACAATGTAGCTTGACTGGTGGCAGTGACAACTCCTTAGCAATATCAGTGTTCTTCAGTGTCAAAGCCTCATCAACTGTCTTTCCCTTCACCCACTCTGTAGCCAATGAGCTTGAAGCAATCGCAGACCCACATCCGAAAGTCTTGAACTTAGCATCAATGATCTTGCCGTTCTCGTCAACCCTGATCTGCAGCTTCATTACATCACCACAAGCTGGGGCGCCAACAAGCCCTGTGCCTACATTTTTGTCCTTCTTGTCAAGGGACCCAACGTTGCGGGGGTTTTCGTAGTGATCAATAACCTGCAACCATTACATATATGTTGCTATAAAATTGTATTCAGTTTACTCAGCAGTTACTATTTGCACAGTTAGTTTTTAAATTTGGGTATACTTCTACTTTGTTTTGGTGAGGCACTTATCGAGACTAATTTAAATGTAAACAAATTAATAATACATTCATAACGAGTCTATATTAGTCTATGAGAAGATTGAGAAGTCCTACATGCGCAGTTTAAAATGAAAAACTATACTTCTAATACTAAATACCGAAAACATTACTTGAATTATATCATCGGTCAAGGTTATTCGTGAAATTACGCAGTTCAGTAGATGAAATCGATAATTCTTGACATTGCTTAAAAACATAGTTTTACTTACATTGGCATGGTATGATGCGGTTGCGGTAATATTGGGGCTGCTAAAGCTTTTTATGCAAACGCATCTACGTATATTTGACACCAAAAACGCCATCGCCATGAATTATATTTACTGACTGAACAATTTCTATCTTCTATTCCACACACTGCACTTTTCGGTAATTCGTGAAGGAAGAAATTAAATTGTGTGGTGGTCGACAGCCCTGTGTAACTTAGAACATTCAGGTCAATGTATGGAATTTATTCCCAATCCATTGCCAACATTCAAAAACACGTCAGAAAATCATATTGACCAACATCACAGTACTAAATAATGATACCACGTGACTAAATTATGGAGACCGAAACAAATATGTCTGCCTTCGTGTTGTGTTTTTCAGTTTGTTTTTCCTTTTTCTGTATGATTTGGGAATATAACTTACAAGACTAATTTCTGTGATTGTGTTTACGTTACGTTGAGTGGAGTGTCTAGTCAGTGCGTCGTCTTAGAAGTGGTTTGCTTTTCAATTTCATCCTCACATATTTTTAACGAGAAAATGAATAATTTAGAACTGTTGAACATAAAACTAGACATCGACTCGAAGTTTGTGGGATTAGGGTCATAAAGGAGTCCTGGCATACTGGAAATAACTTTTTTCCAAGGTTTCCCTGTATCCAAACCGGTGAGTACATCTGCTGATGTGATTTTGTTCTCATACTCTCACAGCACTAATTTGAAATTAAAAGCATCATCAACATCTGTAATACAACCCTCACCAATCAAAATTAGCTGAAACTAGTGAAGAAAAGTTTTAAATATTTTTCTACATACAAAATTATAATTTTGTTTCATGTTGGTCGAGTCTAAAGACATTATCTACCTGTGACACCATTATACTGCGAATCTATAATTAATCTTAGAATTTCATGTTCCAAGCATAATAATTTATATATTCATTTAGTTATTCTGATAGTGTAAAGAGTGCTTTCTTTAAATTTGCAGTGAAACAGCCAGTGAGAAGTAATGTTTTATATTTTTTATTCCAGCTATTAGGAGAGGCTAAATGCTGTTGGTATTGAAGAATCGGTGAATCTACCAATAGTAAAACAACATGTGCAGCGAAATGTATGTGCTTAACTCTTCGGAAAAAAGGATTTCAATAAATATGGAAACCGTTGGAAGGTATGCAATCCCAACTTTGAATTTGATCGCTTTACCTCTCACTGACAGACAATTATCAAAATTTCCACATCATTACACCTATTCAGAGTCAAAAAGTAAATAATTATAAAAAGAAAAACGTGAGTTTTATTAATATGTAAAAAATAACAAACAGACTTTCAAAGATATTTTAATAATAAATATGTTTAAAAAGCTGAGTTTCTGTAGCACATTCATAACACTTGTGAAGCCTTACCGCATCACCACATAAAAATAAACAACTGTTGAAGGGTTTTCTAAAAAAAGAGTTGAGTTCCAAAACAACCCGTAGATATCAACATGAAATGTTGTTATTAGTATGGCTTTAGTTTTCAAGAGATATTTATCTTTTTTTAAGACGGTTTGTTTTTATTTTGTTGTAAGTCTTTTATGATACTTTTCGTTTTCCCGAAATATTATTAACAAATTCTTATGTTTCATTTCAGATACTTTCTACAAGCCAGCTATTGAGGTGTTTGCTGCAAAGTTGTGCCTTCACTCTGAAGGCTTAGGAGCGGTTTGGTAACGATCGGTTTACCCTTGTGAAGCAAAGGCGGGTCGCTAATAATTTATATAAATTAATAAATGTTGAAGTTATATAAATCAGTGTTTTATTTCACCAAGTTTTATTTTAAAATCAATAAATTTTGGAACCTACCTACTACCTGCGTAGTATGCATTTTATCGATATCGATAAACTAAATATCGATAAGGTATGACAACTCTATGATGCGTTGGACATCCCTATTTCTGTGTATGTGAAACTTTTATGTTGGTAGCCATGTTTTTTTGTTGTGGTTGGTACCACTTCCGTTATAAACTCGCTATGACCTAAATGTTCTAAGTTCCGACTCTTAAAATTACATGCTCTGTGGTGGTCGACTGATCGACTGATGTGACGTTTAGTCGTTTATTATGTATACTCTGTGGCAGAAACATTCAGAACAGCTAAATTGATTCAAAATAATATGATTAGCCAAATAGCCATCAAACACTGGAGTTTTCACAATTTGTATGTTGATTATTTGCCACACTTTCTAAAGATAACTTCATGCAATAATATAAACAAATTATATGTATGCTAACTAATTATACTTCATTGAAGAAGATCTTCTTCTCTCTCGTCTTTTTATTCAAGAAAATAAAAATATTTTTATTGATTAACTGATTACGTATTTGAACGTGAAGGAATTGACATTTGCAAATGCGTTCGAATATCAAATTTGAAAGTTTTTATTTCGTAAACTAAAAAATATAAAATGATAACTGAGAGAGTACTTGGAAGTAGTATCTTAAAGCTTAGTTTTATCACTTTAACTGTTGTTTTAAAGTTATTTTTATTTATAACTTATCCTGATAATTAAGTAATATCTAGCCCGATTGCATCACACACGATGTAGTTATATGTAGTTTACGAACGTGTAACTTATTTATATAGGAACTTTTTGTAGCCAACAATGACAATCGGTTTTAGAGTGATTTCTAAGCTTGTGGCGCCTATAGTCGGGAACGTTATTTGTGTATCTCGAGCTCAATTAAGTGCAGTGTAAGTTATAAAAAAAGTCTAGTTCTTTGATTAAATTATACATTATGCAATCGATGATGCATTCATTCCAACACCGGCTAGTAACGAACTAGCCGGTGTTGTGTACATCACTAATCTGTCAAAATGTTTTTTTGAAGGCCAAGAGAATGATAAACTGGAATTATTCAGAAAAAAATTAACTGTGGCGAACCGGCTCAGATTTTTTATTGTTATTTTACTTATTAATCTTGCGATTTCCAGAAAAATGAGTGCTAATCCCGATTACAAGTCTGCGACATCGATTCATGAATTCACAGTGAAGAACATAAAGGGTGAAGAAGTGAAATTGGATGTGTATAAAGGTCATGTTTGCATTATTGTGAATGTGGCTTCACAGTGCGGTCTGACCGCTAATAATTACAAGCAGTTGAATGAATTGTACGAAAAATACGCTGAGGAGAAAGGTAGGTTATTCTGATAAGAAAATAATAACAATTTTATTCTCAGTACCTAATCTTTTCGGTTACCTACCTGTGACCTCGCGCGCCCCTGAGTTCGCCCGCGCTCGTCTTTACATTCTTCGCTAATCGGCACTGATTAGTTAAAAAAGCAAGATACGCCTCAAGCGCAGACATAGTTTGGCGGAAGTTGTAAGAAGTGCTTGAATATGTTCATAAACGATTACCTAGCTAATATCAACAATGTCTATTTTTAGGTCTGCGTATTCTCGCGTTCCCCTGCAACCAGTTCGCCGGCCAGGAGCCAGGTAACAATGAGGAGATTGCCTGCTCACTTGCTGAGAGGAAAGTGAAGTTTGATCTGTTTGAGAAGGTTGATGTGAATGGAGACAATGCCAGTCCTTTGTGGAAGTTCCTGAAGGTAAAGGTTCTGTATACTATTTTATATTTCAGAATGCACTGGATGTGTATGCAGTACTAAGAATATTCAAGATGCAACTAGAGTTACTGCTGTATATTGATTGGCCTACTTACAAACTACTGCATGTATTGTTAGTTTGTTAACCTAGCGACTTATTTTTCTATTTCTAGGCACTTACAAGTTTACGGTAACATAAGGGATATGATTGAAAAAATATAATTAGACCGTCAGTGAGATTATAGAGCTAAACAACGGTTTTAAAATAAGCAATATGTCACAAGCAAGTACAGGTTTTTACTTGCTTATGACATCACAAGCCCCCACACTCGAATTTTGATGAGTTCTTACTTTGTAAATATTCATTGTTTTAACAAAAAAGAAAATATTGTGTCCATTTTTTTTTTAATTTTAACTGATGGATAATTAGAATTGAAAATATATAACATGTTGTCAATATACCTATACCTGAGTATTTGTATTTAGATATTTAGGGGACCCAAAAAGGCCATGAGGAGAATAATAATATGAATTTTTAAAATAATGTTTTAATATTCCTGAAATGTTCATAATGTATGAATGGAATAATATGTCTTATATTATGGCAAGCAATAATAATACAATTTTATGCATTTTATTTTTGAAATTCAGTTGTCATGATTCTGTTAGTAAGACCTAGATTTAGTAAGATATTTACTACTTTTGGTCACTGCTATGATCCCAAGGGTGTAAATTTCACCCTCAAGCAGATGAAACCAGAGATAAAAGTTAATTTATAAAAAAGTATGTTCTATGCACATTTCTGTGCACATATTTTAACTTGTATTATGTTAAAATATTGTAATAAGATGATGTCCTTCATGTTTATGTAAAACCATACAAAATCTATAATAATTTATTTGTGTTTTTGTATGTTATTTGGATTCTAAACAAGACATGGGTTGTTTTCTTTATAATGTCCAAAAACATTTTAGAATGCCTTCTCTATTTTTTTTGTGCATGCTTTTTTTAACATGACTATTTCTACATGCCACACTAATACCATAGATATATTTTAATATGAAACAATTCTCTGAAACATCCTGTAATCTATAGGTACTAATAAATAATATTAAAAACTGAAGATTTTTTTAAACGCTAATCTTTGTAAATAGCAGATGTATTTGAAAAATATAGCTACCTATTTTACATCATGCTGTGTGCTGTGCCAAAATAACTGAACAGCAGATAAATCTGAAGGAAACAACTAATATTAAATAAAATATACAATATTTTGCAGGCATGTTTGTAATTGAAAGCCGTTATTCTAATCTAATCTTATAATAGTTGAATGTGGAGGAATGTTATTTAATAAGTTAACAAGATAACCAATGATACATGATGTATTTGTTGATAACAGACAAAATACAAGTCTAAGAAATACAAAATGATGTGTCATAGAGACACAAGTAGTGTTCTTAAAAACAAACTTGCATGTCAGTAGTAAAAATTGCCGACTAATGATAATTAGTTTTTATCACAATTAGTAGGAGTAGGTATAATGTGTGGCTAACCACAGATGTATTGAAGGGCAACCTTGATAAAATCTATTTGTGATAAGGTGAAAATCAATACACCTGGGTTCTATTATTCATGGTTCTGCGGAAATAGCCTTAGAATGGTTATTGCTAATAATTATGTGAAATGGTTTATGAGTATGTTGCAGTATTTCTCACCGATTTTTCCATTAGTAGACTTAATACTTGTAGGAAAAGTACTTATAAATCATAATTTATTACTATCTGCTTTATCATAATAGTAGTAGCCAATAGGATAAGATTTATTATCAAAACTAGAATTATAATGGGGATGGCAACTTGGGAACTAATGGCGCTAGCATAGCTTGTTCCAAGCATCGTCATTGGCTCAAATCTTATAGGTACTTCAAAATAGTACTACCTCATTGGTCGGATTAGGACTTACCTGTGGTGGCGCCATCTACAATTAGCTTTGACCGGCCTTCCCCATTCAACATGAATATCAGTAAGGTACCTGTAGTAGGTGCAATCTAAAATCGTGTGACCCCGCGACCTTAGTACAAGCGCTTTCACGCTGACATCGCCAATCAATCAACATAAACTAATTTTAACGACAAATTTTTTTCACAGCACAAGCAGGGTGGCACTTTGGGTAGTTTCGTCAAATGGAACTTCACAAAATTCATCGTCAACAAAGATGGTGTGCCAGTTGAGCGTCATGGGCCCAATGTCGACCCATTGGACCTGGTCAAGTCCCTCGAGAAGTACTGGTGATCAATTAATGAAAAAAAAGTTTTCCGCAATTTATTTTTTTATCTAAATATTTTAAACTGGTTATAGATTGGTTTAGCGTAAATAATGTATTCAAGCATTTAACTTTGTTATATTTATTGTCTATCTTCTCATTCACATCACATTTACTATGCATTTTCAAGCAAAATATAGACAGTACTAAATACTCCATTCGGCATGTCGAAAGAATATTAAATCTAAGTACAAGTAGCTTAACAAAGCATATTAGAAATCTGCAATCGCACTGTGTGGTATATAACGTAGTTTTTAAGACTTATTGTTATTTTTTTGTGATATATTTGATCAATATATAATTTTGAAGAATTATTTCAGTTAATTCCCTTTTATTTTAAGGTGAATGCTCCAGGGTAGCCCGCGAAATTCAAAATTTCTTGGGTTTTTTGCAATTTGCAGGCCAGTGCTAGGTTGTATGTTGATTAAAATATTGATCGCGACTGTAAGACGTATGTAGTTACAGAATTATTATCATCAAAATCACCAATACAACCCTCCAAGTTCATAAAACTTCAGGAACAAAAAAATAACATAAAAAGTCATTCCTGAAGCTTTATGAACTTAGAGCGTTGTATTGATGATTTTGTTATTGAAATGTTGAGCGGACCAATTGGTCCGCATAACAATTAAAGAACAATTACAAAATGGACGTCCACAGTAGATGATTTATAATTCTGTAACTACATACGTCTTACAGTCGCGATCAATATTTTAATCAACATACAACCTAGCACTGGCCTGCAAATTGAAAAAAAACCCAAGTAATTTTGAATTTCGCGGGCTACCCTGGAGCATTCACCCTTGTAACACCTATAGTATGACAACCCATGTGAATGATACTATGGACCTGTGTGGATAATAAACCCTGTGTGCCAATCGATGATAGCGCCTTCTAACGTCCACAATATTTGGTGACATAAGATTTGCCAATAAATATTTTCACCTTGTTTTACACGGAACATCACTCCTCGGGTGTCCCTAATAAGTTCACATCTCTGTCACATCGCGCGCTGCGATCGATTTGATAGACCACCCACCAGCACCACCGACTTCTCACATAGCGCCGGCCGCCAACAAAATTTATGTTTTTTTTTGTTATGCACCAATCTGATTTGGACAATGACATAAGTTACCCTACATAAAATAGGCAGTCATATTTGCGACACCCATGCTGTTCCCAAGACTATGGCATACGCAACATCGTTTAATTTTATTTAAGCCACACTGTCCCTCTGCTGGGCAAAAGTCGACGCTGGCAGGTAGGTATATGGCCGGGCCGTCGGCCCGATAAATCTCCGTTTGTTAAGATGGTTGCTAGATAATAAGGTACTACTAGTTTGCTTCGAATCGTTTAATATAGGGTAAATACGCTAAATGTCGGCCCCCTTACGGTTTTTCTGTTTTGGGATCGGTCTGGCACCATCAATTTGCAACGAAAGGATAGCTTCCAATGTGGTTTTGGATAGCTTGATGAACCTATTTCATGTTTATGGGCATAAGATTGACATTTCTACTACAAGGAAAAAGTAATAAGGTTTAGATGCGTCGAGAACGAAAAAACCCTAAAGTCGGCCATTCACAGCCCAAGGTCGGTCGCGTTTTTCCCAAATGTCGGCCGGGTAGAGGGTATTCTAAATCAAGACAGACAAATATTATTAATATGATTTATTTTGGCAGGAGTCTCACTAAGTATACATTATTAATCGTATTTCTTTAATAGTAGGTAAAGTATTTTTTTTCATTGCATTTAAATAATGTTGGGTAAAGGTGCGATCGTAACTGTATAATTTTCTATTTCGTGAAGACCCTGGATCTCCGAACTCTGTCATTGTAGTACCTTAAATTAAAAGCATTAATTATAAAGGCAGCTTTTTGTGACATGCAGGTTAATTAATGAATGAAAGATTCACGACCAACCAATTATATTTTTTAAGCTAATTAACATGGGTTTATTAGGTAGCAAGTTCCAAAGAGCAATTCTATATCTTATATTCCCAAACCGTAATACGCTATCATAAATGTTTCCAATATTATCCTCCCATTTAAACTTAACTCTTTATATCTACACTAATATTATAAAGAGGAAAACTTTGTATTTTTGTTTGTTTGTTTGTAATGGATAAACTCAATAAAAACTTTTTCAAAAAAAAATGTAACCGCCTTCAAAAACAACCATAAAAAACGGTAAAAAAAACCTAAAAAATAACTTTTCTTTCGGAAGTTGGTGTCTTTGTTTTCTTTATTTCATTGTCTTTTTTATGCCACCGACTTCCGAAAGAAAAGTTATTTTTTAGGTTTTTTTTACCGTTTTTTATGGTTGTTTTTGAAGGCGGTTACATTTTTTTTTGAAAAAGTTTTTATTTTACTTTTTTTAGATTAAATATTCAACCCGAATTCTTTGTCAAATACAACATGTGCACTAGAATTTTGTAATCCATAACACCGGTAATAACATCGCTCATGTACACAATAATCTAATAAAATTCCCTATCTCAAAAACTACTGAACCGATTTTGATGAAACTTAAAATATTCCCTAAGTTAAATGATACCCAGTACAACAAAAAAAATAATTACTTAAATCGGACTTGTAGTTCCAGAGATATGCGAACTCAAACTAAATCAGTCGATGCCTACTCCTTACTATTAAGGAGTTCTACCTTCCATCATCAGCTCAGCTACATGAAATTATGATTACCATACGCAAGTACTTAAATTACTTCATAAAATTTGCGAAAAACGGTGTGTCGGCCTATAAAATACGAGGGTTGCCCTCGATTTCTCCAGGATCCAATCATCAGATCCCAACTTGGTGACTATGGGACCACCTCAGAAGTACCTCCTTTCGAACAAAAAAAGAATTTTAAAAATCGGTCCACAATTGGCGGAGTAATCGCGTAACAAATATACAAAAAAAAAAAAACATACCGTCGAATTGATAACCTCCTCCTTTTTGAAGTCGGTTAAAAACTTCTGGACCGATTTTAAAAATTCTTTCACCATTAGAAAGCTACATTATCTGCGAGTAACATAGGCTATATAACATCACGCTATTACTAATAGGAGCGGAGCAGCAATGAAAAATGTTTCAAAATCGGGAAAATGTATTCCTTTTCGAGAGCTTCTGTTGCGTGCGCTGCGTAAACGGTTAGAGTTACGCAAAAAATATGTATTACGGAATTATTCCTCATAAAAAGTCCTAAAATAAAGTCCGCGAGAGGATATATCTATCTTTTAAGGTTAAGTCACTATAACCTTTTTTATGGAAATCAAATTTGTTTTAAAATAATGCATTATTTGCGAAGGTATTTTCATTAACATGATATTAATCCTTATCCAAATAAATTCGTTAATCATCACAAGCATTTAATTTTGAACGTAATGCCCTTGACATCATTTGATTTCAATGAATATCTTAGGAGATACCTATCACAGTTTTAAAATATTACCGCAAAAAAAAAATTACGGGCTGGGCATGACACAATTATTATTCGTACTCAACGGTCGCTTGATATGTTAATCCATTCGTGGACACTACCAAGTTTGTTGTTGAGACACCTCACGACAGAAACAGGAGAGTATCCTGTGGACGTTTTTACAAACCTATTCATCTACATTACTCCTATTACAAATACTTCTATATAATTATATCTAAGTATACATCATCTGGGAATCATACTAAAATTGATTTATCGTGGGCTCTAACAAGATTTTTCTGACTTATTTAATCAACACTCAGCATTGGTTGCTAGGCAACAGGCCCATAGTTTTTTTTTTGGTATCTTTCTTTGCTTCTAACGGAAAAGGCAAAGGGCTTAAGCCCATACAGCCTAGGCCCATAGACTTCCTACTATTTTGTCTTTTTGCTATGGCAAAATGAAGTACGTACTAAATTAGTTCCAAAATTCAACACCTAAAGGTGCGTACAGACTATGTAACATATAACATGTTATACAACATTGTTATATACCATCTTTCAAAGATCCCTCTTCGAGGAGTGGTTGGAGAGGCGCTAGGCGTCATCACCTTCAACCTGACGCAAGTCCTCCCGGGCACGGTTGTTTCGGGAACTATCTCAGGGATACGGCGGCAGGCGAGAGGAATGGGGAGCAGTCAGAATGCGTGAGGGAAAGCACATCCTCCACCTCTCGCCCCAGCCACCGTTGACGACGCCCAGGGCGTTGGAAATCGCGGGGCATATCCAACCGCTTGCGGACGGGGTGTAATGGGCTCGCTGAGCTCGCCTTAGGGTAGTTGAACACATGGGATCAAACTTAGGCTTTTGGTAACGGTAATCGACATCAACGCAGGCGGAGCCGCGGGGGACCGCTATAGGTTATATAAATCAGAATAACACATAGGCTACTTTTTGTCGCGAAATCCGACATCTACGCGGGCGGAGCCGCGGGCGACCGCTAGATGTCTACTATATAAAAATAAGTCGGGTTTCCTTCCTGACGCTATAAGAACGCACGAACCGATTTCCACGGTTTTGCATTCGTTGGAAAGGTCTCGGGCTCCGTGAGGTTTATAGCAAAGAAAATTCAGGAAAAATATCTTTTTTCTTCTTTTAATCACCAAACGAAATGTTACATAAAATGAAGCCATCTGGTGGCGAAACGGAGTTCGCCGGGTTTGCTAGTTATTAATAAATTAAATGTATAATAAATATTTAATTTTGAAAAAGAAGAAAAAGTAATCAGCCTGTATAGTTGGGCTCGAATTCGAGGCTGGTCGACATTACGATCTTTAATGTTTCTAAAGCCGGCCCCTATTTTGTGTACATTATTTCTCGAGTTTTATCTAATATCACCCCGGCCGGTATTTGGCGATTAAACGTAAAATAGATTTATTTGCCTATATGCGTTGCAAATTATCTTTTTAAGCCAATGTAATTAGAACAATTGAAATTTATAAAACAGACTGCATTTACTTTAAGTCGACCACGGCCGAGAATCCGGTTTTAACTCAAAATTGGTATTCTATTGGCTGCCCCCTATTTTTCCATTAAAACAATACTTTAAACATTGAAGTAACTATCTCAAAATATAGTTAAATCACTAATTACTGATAATAAAGCTTAAAACAAAAAAAAGGAATGTCTACCCGTTCTAATATCAATCCCCGAAGAGTGGGTATTCACAGCAAGTAAGGTAATTTCAATATGAACTTGACGCTTCGACGGCGCAATCGTTGCTGACGCTCAGTGTGCGAAGAGTGAGTGTCGTAATCGGAAAATAACGATTTGTATACATAGAGTATGAACTAAGGTGGTAATTCGAGTGGCAAATTTGTCACTTAATTACGTTTTAAATGAACGCAAGCTGAAAATGTGAAGACGGCCGAAGTTTGGGGGGGGCGACATATGGCGTATTTACCCTACTTACCTAAAATCTACTGTGTGTCGACGGCCTAACTACTTAAAAATCAACCATCTCATTGACATCCATTTCTAAACTGATGGAAAAAGTAATCACATGACAACAATTTGACTGAAATTGTGTACTGTACAAATTATTCAAAGCACAAACAAGAGCAATTGAATGAAATTGAAGACACATTGGAAATGATATATAACCATGTGCCTTCGGAATAAAGCCGAACCGTAAGGAATTAAGGATACCTAATCTAATTCATATTAAACACAAGAAAACAACTATTCATTTTACAAGCACAAATTCTAAGCGACTCGTGAAGAAAAAATGCGCTTTTTTATTCTCACCACCCCGTTTCAGGGAAAGGAGTGCTAATCCCGATTACAAATCTGTGACATCAATCTATGAATTCACAGTGAAGAACATAAAGGGTGAAGATGTGAAACTGGACGTGTATAAAGGTCACGTTTGCATCATTGTGAATGTGGCTTCAAAGTGCGGTCTGACTGCTAATAATTACAAACAATTAAATGAAATGCATGAAAGATTTGCTGAGGAGAAAGGCAAGTTTCTCAGAAAATATCGACAGCTGCATTGCGTGTCACGGGTTCGATTCTCGCAACGAACAAATTTTTGCATGATCTGCAACCTATCTAGTTGTTCCGAGCCGAGTCTGATTGTGTTTGTGAGTGTAATATTTTGTACACGCTAACGCACTCGCGACACAGTAGGTTTTTCTTACATGTGCACTAGAAATTTGTAATCCGTAGCACCGGTAATAACATCGCTGATGGACACAATAACCTAATAAAATTTCCTATCTCAAAAACTACTGAACCGATTTGGATGAAACTTGCAGTACTCCCTAAATTTAACAATACCTAGTACAACAAAAAAAGAATTACTTAAATCGGATTTGTAGTTCCGGAGATTTGCGAACACAAACATAAGTAATTTACTAAATCAGTCGATGCCTACTCCTTACTATGTTAAGGAGTTGTACCGTCCATCATCAGCTCAGCTACATGAGATGATGTTACCATACGCAAGTACTTAAATTACTTCATAAGATTTGCGAAAAACCATGTGTGGGCCCATAAAATGTGAGGGTTGCCCTCCATTTCTCCAGGATCCAATCATTAGATCCTAACTTGGTGACTATGGGACCACTTCAGAAGTTTTCAAACAAAAATAGAATTTTGAAAATCGGTCCACAAATTGTAATCCGTAGTAAAGTAAATCATCCACATAGCAGTAAGCAACCAAAAAAATGCTCACAAAATAAAAAGTACTGAACCAAATTGAATGAAATTTTTATGGCAAGTCTATTACATCGAACAACAAAATAAAAAGTGCTGAACCAAATTGAATGAAATTTTTATGGCAAGTCTATTACATCGAACAAAAAAAGAATCACACTAATCGGACTAGAAACCTCGGAGTAAGTGTACTTCATACCTAATAGGTATGAAGTACACTTACTACTCCTAGGTATTACCTATATAAAAAAATACCGACCGAATTGGGAACCTCCTCCTTTTTAGGGTTCCGTAGCCAAATGGCAAAAACGGAACCCTTATAGATTCGTCATGTCTGTCCGTCTGTCTGTCTGTCTGTCTGTCCGTCCGTATGTCACAGCCACTTTTTGTCGAAAATATAAGAGCTATCCTGTTGAAACTTGGTAGATAGATGTATTATGTGAACCGCATTAGGATTTTCACACAAAAATAAAAACAAAACAAATGGGGGTGCCCCCCATCAGAGGCGGCTTTACCCATTGCGAGGCCCCGGGCAGCAGGTCTTTGCGAGGCCCTTTGTCGTTTATAAAAAGTATGTGATGCAAAAGTAGGTCTGGTTGTTTGGTTTAGGTATTTGTCATGTTTGAGGAGAAATGCTCGAGTTATACTATTAAATAAATAAAAGAGTTTATAAACATTTTACATTTAGTATAGAACTTTCAACATCCGTGTTTGAGTTAAATAATCTAGTAGGTAGTTCTAATTATATGCAGACTTTTTTTAAAAACGTTGCCCCACTATATGAATTTCTTCCTGTATCGTAGGTGCCTTTATAAACATAGAAATTCACAAATACTAACACTCGGACCCGGAACAACGACTTGCAGATCATACAACTATTTGTTCCGTACGGGGATCGAACCCGCGACACTCTGCGCAGCAGTCGATCGCTCAGCCACTACACCGACGACCGTGTCGTGAAGAATTGAAAATGTTTATGATGTTCGTCCAAAGAATAATGCAAGTTTGAGACGTCGAGCTCCGAACGCAACTTTGTCAAAAATCGAAAAAAACACCAAAACATTTTGGGATTTTTGGCGATTTTAACGCTATAGGACTAGTTTTTGATGAAACTTAAGCACGACGTTTTGAAAGTAGAATAAATTTACTACAGAGATTAAAATCGTTTCTGTAGATCCAATAGCTTCCAAGATAGAGCTATTAAAATTCATATTTTTTTCGAATTTCGCAATTCCTGGCTCAGGCTGGCTTCTCAAATCAACGTTATTTTATTTACATCAAAATAATGTGGAAGAGGCATAGCAACAGATGTCATTTATTCCAACATCGCTTCTTCAAAATCACCATTGGAACCAAAGGTTTTTCTCTATCTAGGCTTTGGCGATACGAACCTTAAAGGGGTAGTTTTTGATAGTAGGTATCTTGTGTTATTATCGTATCTCCTTTCTAAAGTGGACTAAATTTGGTTGATGATTCCCGATGTCCACCCTCAATTTGTCCACCACTGGTAGACAGCGAAACTTTTTAATCGACTTCCAAAAGGAGGAGGTTCTCAATTCGGATGTTTGTATTTTTTTTATATGTTTGTTCGGGCATAACTCCGTCGTTTACCAACCGATTTGAAAAATTCTTTTTTTGTTGGAAAGGGTATACTTTCCGAATGTTCCCATTAAAATTTTATCGAAATCAGACCAGCACTTTTTGAAAAATCAACAAAAACCTAAAAAGTTTTCAACATTGTCTACACCGATTACTCCGAGATTTCTGGTCGATGATTCTTTTTTTGTTCGATACTGTATATCTGCCATTTAGTCCCATAAAATTTTCATTTTGTTTGGTGCAGTAGATTTTATTTAGCTCATTGTGTAAGAGTACCTTCATACATGGGCGATGTTATTACTGGTGCTACGGATTACAATATTTTAGTGTTCATGTAAGAAAATTATGTATTTGACAATAATTTGGGTTGAATATTGAAACTAAAAAGGATGAAATAAAAAACTTAAAAAAAAAAATGTAACCGACTTCCCACAAAAAAGTTAAAAATAACCTACAAAAAAACTTTTCTTTCTAAAGTCGGTGACAAAAACTCAATGAAATAAAAAAGAAAGTCACCGACTTTCGAAAGAAAAGTTATTTTGTAGGTTATCTTGAACTTTTTTGTGGGAAGTCGGTTACATTTTTTTTTTGAAAAAGTTTTTTTATACTAAATTTTCCCTCTGTCCACCCCGGGGTGGACAAAAGGAAGATTTTATATAAAAGTTCCCCCTGGCCACCACTGGTGGACAGTGATACGAATTTTATTAAATTTTACCGTTGGCCACCGCTGAGAGGAGGCCTGTATCCCAGCAGTGGGAATATGAAGAAAATGGGCTGATGAAGATGAACAGTGACTAGAAATATCTCTGTAATCTGAAGTCTGTAATCTCTGTAGTCTGTCCTAATGGTCTGCGAGATAAACCCCTTCAAAGTTTTTTCATCTTTTTCAAAAAAAATTGCAAAGTTCGAAAACATCACAACTGATGACATGATAATAATGATGCGCTTTGCCTCTTCCACATTTGTTGTTAAAAATAACGTTGATTAAAGATACCGCTAGAGTTGCTCGAGTGGTGTCTTAAATATTGCAAGAAATTGCGAAGTTATTTTGAAAAGCTGTATCTCGAAAACTACTGGGTCTACAGATATAACTCGATCTCATATTATAGCAATAGGCATCTTTGAAACCGTTCCGAGAAGTTATTAGGTATCAACAACAGTCCATTTTTTTTTTAAATAACCCCTTTTTTTGCCAAGTAGCGTTCGGTGCTTGAGGTCTCGAATTAGGATCAGTGGCTTAGCGAGCCTGAATCTAGGAGGGGATCAGTGGCATCTGCGAGGCCCTTTTCTTTCAAGACGAAAAATATGACTTGCGTCCGCTGCTCGCGCGAGGCCTCCTTATTGCAAGATGACTTGGTTAATGTCAGCGGCATTGCGAGGCCTCTTTGACTCTACAGTTTCCAGTTACAACGTAACAAAGTTATCTTGCAACATTGGGCCTCACGCAAGCAGGCGAGGCGCTAGACCTAAACGTGATCAGCACTTCGAAGCCTCTTGAGTTCAGTTCCCACTCATCGGATTCCACAAGAACCAATAGAATTGTAGATCATGTTAATTTCTTAGTAAAAGTTAAGTAACAACTACTTTAATGACTAGTTACAAACTTGATCATCGAACGTGATCGCCGTTGTCAAGATTTTTCCTTTTTTTTCTCTGAGCGCGAGGCCTCTTCAGTTGTGAGGCCGGGGGCTAGCGTTCCTCGAGCTAGCTACGCCACAGACTAGGATTATTCATTAGGGCCAAGATCATAAAAAAATCTGAACTACCAGATTTAATGTAAACTAGCCTGAACGTTCAGTCGATAAAATTATTGTACTACTTTTACAAATTAAATCGATGATTACGATTTTTCCTAAAACTAAAATCTTATTTAATTTACCGTTATGTTATAGCCCTAATAAGTACTTAGTTATGGTTAAAATCAAAAGTTTTAAATTAAAAATAACTATTTTTTTCTTTTGCCTGGTTTGTTCCGCGAGGCCCCTGCAAGCGCGAGGCCCCGGGCGGTTGCCCGGTTCGCCCCCCCCTAAGGCCGCCACTGCCATAGGTACTTAGAATTGAAACTCAAAAATTTCTTTTTCACCAAACACATACGTGTGGGGTATCTATGGATAGGTCTTTAAAAATTATATTGAGGTTACTAATATCATTTTTTTCTAAACTGAACAGATTGCACGAGAGACACTTCCAAAGTGGTTAAATGTGTGTCCCCCCCTGTAACTTCTAAAATACGAGAATGATAAAACTAAAAACAAATATATGATGTAGACCTCAACAAAAACTTTCAACGAAATTGGTTTGGATGAGATACAGTTAGCAGTTTTTGAGATATAGTACATTTTCAAAAACCGCAAATATAACTTTGCCATTCATACAAACACTGAAAAACAAAGTTATTTTTATTGTTTGTGTATATTACTTACTAATCTCAATATAATTATACCCCTAATCTATGCTTGCTACTACGAAACCCTTCTTGGGCGAGTCCAACTCGCACTTGGCCGGTTTTTTTTAAGTCGGCGGACTCGGCGGTCTAAAATAATTAATTTGCATTCCCCGCCAACAGCTTCGAATTCGGTAAGAGCTCTCCACCACTCCAACTTGTTTATTTATGGTTTTCCGGGCAGTTTTTTACGGCAATTTTTATAAAGACTATGGTTGTAGATTCAACGGTGCATCCACACCGCCGGTAACATTTGTGGAGCAACAAAAGGCAACACGGTAACATTCGGTAACTTTTGTGGCTCCTTGTTACTATTTGTTGATTGTTACTCATCCACACCGCAGTAACATTGTTAGATAATGGGGGTAACATTGTTACCGAATGTTGAGCAACGTTACTCGACTTACAGTAACACGTCAACACTTAGTAACATTAAATAACATTTTGTTGGCGGATGTTACCGAATGTTGAGCAACGTTACTCGACTTACAGTAACACGTCAACACTTAGTAACATTTTGTTGGCGGATGTTACCGAGCAACATTTGGAAACGTTGAGCTACAAATGTTACCGGCGGTGTGGATGCACCGCAATGGATTCATCTAAGCCCCAAATTATCTTTCTAAACCTAGCACAAACATTTCTAGGTCTGCGCATTTTAGCGTTCCCCTGCAATCAATTCGCCGGTCAAGAACCAGGTAACTCTGAAGAGATTGCTTGCTCACTTGCAGAGCGAAGAGTAAAGTTTGATCTCTTTGACAAGGTTGACGTGAACGGAAATGATGCCAGTCCTTTGTGGAAGTTTTTGAAGGTAAAATGTGTGATTCTGTTTAACCTAAATGTAAATGATTACTTATTTCAGAATGAATTCAATAAAATTGAATAGGTAGCAAAAACAATTAAAATTGATTTGAATTTTAATAGGTAGGTAGTTTAGGTAACCTACCTAAAAATATCAATACATAGGTAATATAAAAAACAATGCCACTTTTCGTTGTAATTTTATAACTCAAAAAGGGGCTCACCTATCCAAACCAAGTTTTTAGGCTTTGTTCGGACTATTTAGTAGACTATGGTTCGGTCGAGTGGTTCTTGGGTCAATCTTCAATATTTGAGACATCCGTTGAGGATAATGACGCCCGATCTTTTACTAAGTACCTAAGTATGTACTAGTGCAACCATCCACTGACAAAAAACAAAAATATTAATTATTTTAATTACATCTAACTTAAATGCAATTAAAATAATTTATATTTTTGTATTTTTGTCAGTGGATGGTTGCACTAGTAGTAAAAGATCGGGCGTCATTATCCTCAACGGATGTCTCAAATATTGAAGATTGACCTCTTCATTTACCTAACACATTTTCTTAACAAATGAATTCTAAAAAGATTCAAAAGTTTTTTTTATTATTTCACTTTATACATAGCGAAGCACGTACCGGGCCGCTAGTTATTAATTATACGACTTTTCCCATGGGGGTGGAAACTACAGAACAATGTGATAAGATCCAGCAATCGTTACATAAGGCGCCTTCACATTAGACGATAACGTTAACGACACAACTTGTAGTTTCATTAATTTCTAGGAAAAATGAGCGAGAGCGGATATTTTAGTGTCGTTACTCGTTGATTGATACCGTCTTTACGTGAAATCGCTCATTCTCCTTTTGGGTGGCCCCATGTTCTTGTAGATATTTTAAAATATGTACCTAATTATATTTATAATAATTAATAATTATGTAGTATCTCAGATTAAAGAAACAGGCAGATAGAGCGCTTAGAACACGCGAGTGAAGCGACCAAAGCAAATACATTATTCATCATACTCATACAAAATCAAAAGCGAATACAAACTCGCAACAGTACCAAAATTACATGCTCTGTGACAGTACCAAGTACCTACCAAGCTACGCGTCGTACTGCTCACACGTCACACGTGACTTGTACGCCAAAATTGTTCTCAAAAAGAAATAAAACAAGATGGAATATAATTCCACAAGTAACTCTTGATATTTCTTATGTTTTGGTATTTATATTCAATAATTTTCGGCTCGCTTGAAACACAAAACTTCAACAGTAGGTAATTGGTCTGTGTTGCCAGTTTATATGGTAAAAATTTCCTTGAATTAGGGGAATGGGCATTGTCGTGTCTAGAAAAATCGATTACTTTATACATTCGTAATTGCGTATAGGGACATATTTTTTTTTTAGCACCAATCCTATGGAGTTGAGGTTAAGATTGCACTAGATGAATAGAAAACTTACAAACGAATACTTATAATAATGAAAACGTTGAAATCGTTTGTTAATCAATTATAATAATAATATGTTAGAAGACAAACCACAAAGTGTATTTCTTGTCCGATATATATGATTAAATAAAATGAATGAAGAATAAGTAATTATGCACATTTAGTTAAATCTAACATTATAATTCCGTTCAAACACTTATTTAGTATATTTCAAGCAAGAGCATGTTTCCTATTTGAAATATCAGGTAGTCAAATAAATTCAAATAATTGAGAACAATTTAATGAACAAAAATAATATGGGAGTATTTTTCTCAATGTCTGGCAACCGTATACACACTCGGACGCGCGTGTCCCTACATGGCCCCTCTTATCTGCCGCGCACACATAAATAAAAACTGGCTTCATCTTGTCTGTCGCGCACGTTCTATCTGCCTATTTCTTTGATCTGGGTGTAGTATATTATTTTCCATTTCGTTTTGTTTTTGAGTTAATAATTTGAAAAACATTGAATTTCTTTCACAGCACAAGCAGAGCGGCTTCCTAGGCGGATTCATCAAGTGGAATTTCACGAAATTCATCATTAACAAAGATGGCGAGCCCGTAGAGCGTCATGGGCCCAATGTTGACCCATTGGACTTGATCACGTCCCTCGAGAAGTACTGGTGATTGTGGATTAAGGGCTTCACATTTAACCGTACCACCATAAATGTTACATCGTAACGGTGCTCCCACTATCGACATCGTTAACGTAATAAGGGTGTTACTACATTCGCATCGGCTCGGCTCGGACGACGCGATCCGATGCGAATGGCTTTAGTAACACCCTTATTACGTTGACATAAAGGTTTTCTTGACCGGCTTAAGCCGATTCCGCGTCGATAAATGTGGGAGCACCCTAACTCACTATCTAATTAGCAGTAATCTGTGTTAGCAGTAACTAAGTAGGTACAGTAGACCCCATCGCCAGTACTTCAAGATATCTAATGATGAGAATCTGTCTTTATCTAATAGATTTTAAAGTTTATTAATTTTAATAATAGCCTTTTTTTTGGGGTAGTAATTCCCCATTACTCCCCTCTTGGTAAAGCGGAAGGGACTGTCAGACTAGCAGCGACTTAAACAATGCTAAAACCCACCCCCTTACTGCTGCTTTCGAACGCATAGGACAAGACGTGTAGTAAGGAACACTTGCCTATGCGTTTGAATGCAAGTGCAACTTCATAAACATATTCCCGCAACTCTGGCCCGGGCCCGTCAGACATTGACCCTATCAGGCCTGTGGACTTAGAGATGAACTGCGCACTATTTGCCTAAAATTGACCATTATCTCTAGAAAGAGACGAAATGAATTGTATGACTAGATATCCTTATTTTGTTCAAGTCTTTAGTAATGTAACGTAAAGGAAAGAGATTAGATGGACCAACAAACTCTCTTTCTAGAGTA
This sequence comes from Agrotis exclamationis, assembly GCA_950005045.1. Classification (NCBI taxonomy): domain Eukaryota; kingdom Metazoa; phylum Arthropoda; class Insecta; order Lepidoptera; family Noctuidae; genus Agrotis; species Agrotis exclamationis. The sequence goes on along the minus strand of OX465427.1, from coordinate 17,799,082 downwards.
TAGGATGTGGCATTTGACATTGAGTAGAGAAGGCGCAGGCCAAACTTTAAGTCTATGATGATCAGGCCCGCTCAGTACCTAGGCTAATGCTGGCCTAGGTTTACATGAGATTTCTAATGATTTTCCCGTAATCACAAACCAAAGTTTAGCCCTCAAAAATAGACTTGTACAGCTTGGCCAAAACGTCTTGAAACGGAACTAATATTTTTATTTGCTGACAACGTTTTAAAATATTTGATATTTGATGTAAACAAAGACGCAGGTTTGTAAGATTTAATATTGTGCCATAAAACTAACGTAATAAGTGAAAATAAATAAAATAAAATCATTCAAAGTGCTGGTAGCGAGAAGACAGTGGCGACTTCCGGTTTTCTACTGTTTTTTGCCAAGCTGTAAATTGCATTTCCCGTTAGTGTGACCCCAGCATTACAAACGTTTACTCCAAAGTATATTTTATTATCTATGCTCCATTGCAGTCCAGTAAAATTACATGCATCAGCCACAGTGCACAGCCACCAGAAAAGCGCCGAAACAATGAACCACAATGAAAATGTCATTCAAAATCAAATGCAAAAATTGTACCTACAATATCAAACAATAGCCAAAGACATTGTGGGTTATCATTTTTGTGATAATAAGCTTGTAAATGTATTGAAAAAGTAAAAGCATCAGTTACGATAACGGAACCATGCCGTAGTTACAAAAAAATAATCCAATTTAATTACATTGAATATAATTTCAAAATTACAAACATAATGGCTAAATTAAACAACCCTGACTTTACCCGAGCCAAAAACATACACGAGTTCACTGTGCGGACCTTGAGCGGTGATCCTGAAACTGTCAAATTGGATAAATACAAGGGTTTTGTGTGCATTGTTGTTAATATTGCTATAAAATCCCCCTTGACTGGAGCAAATTACAAACAATTTAACGAATTAATGGATAAGTTTGGAAACGGTAAGGAATCTCGCTACCTGCTCAGCTACGAGCTACGACCACAACTGCACAACCTGTCAAAACTTGGTCGCTCTGCATTTCATCAGCCTGAATTAAATAATGTTTGGCCTAAGTGAGCGGGATGGCAGTTCTACCAATGGGCAGATTCGTCGAGTACTTGCATTTTCTATCGGTATTTAGGCCCTGCTGCCATTGGTCGTGGTTGTGGTCATTAGTTTACGAAGCCGTCGTCGGTCGTAGATTCAAGTTTAGTATGCACAAATGTTAGTAATTGCAGGCCTTGGCTACTTAATATACATTAACTTAGAGATTCTTCTAAAAATAGCTCTTTGTTAAATTTGAGTAGGACGAGGTCCGCCTTTGAATCGATTGAAAGTAAAGTCACTAGTCAGGCAAGGGTAGGTACACAAATAACAAACTTTTTGAAAGCCCAGTGCCTCTTCCCCTTGCAGATGAATATCACTCATTTTTTTTTGCTGTTGCTTTGTGGATTTTACTCGCTCTTCCAAAATAATTGTACTTACATTTTTTAGTCTTTATTGCCATAACTGTATAATTATTGCTTTTAAGAAATACGAATACTGGCTTTTCCATGCGATCAGTTCGGATTTGACCCTGGTTCCCCGGAAGAAATAACACATCATGCCGAGAAAAATAGTGTTAAATTCGATATATTTGCAAAAGTAGACATTAATGGAGAATGTGCTTTTGAATTGTGGAATTATATGAAGGTATGATATTGTACAGACGCCAGCACATCCATCAGTAGAAACTGTGAGACAGAGCGGGCCGTAATCCAGCACGTGGGCCCAGTGCGGTTTGCCACATGTCTTAGAAAATTTGGTTCAGTTTACAAGTTTTCCTTCACCGGTTTGAGAGCAGTGGTGATAAAATAAATTACAAAAAGTAATGCGCTTGGCTGAGTTGAACCCACGACCTACAAATTCGTGAGCTGGGGCCGATACCACCAGCCGTTGTCATGCTGTCGTCTATTTTTTTTCACAATCTTGAGAGTCACATTCTTAATTCGTTTTCACCGATTTCGAGTTAAATGAGATTAACATAAGAATATGGACATCTCATGCTTATCTAGTATCAGCATCAAGTTTTTTTTTTATGTTTAAGTATATTCTTGCACACTTGAGACTAACATAATATATTTTAACTAAAGATTTAAGGATTTGTAGAGTTAAAACTGAAATTTATTTTTCAGTTTGTTCTCAAAGGTAGCAGTAAGCAAGGTGATATGATTAAATCGTGCTACACAAAATTTATCGTCAATCGAGCCGGTATCCCTCTTGAAAGATACGGACCGGAAGTAGATGGGGCTCAATTTGAAGAATTTCTTACCCGTTTCTTGTAAATTCTGCATGAAGAACAAAACCAAGGAGAAAAATAATATAGTAGCGTCAGCATGATTCACTTTACTACATTTTTAAAAGAGAAATAAAAGAGTACCTATAAGTTACGCTAACATTAGCATGGATCCTGATGAAGTGACAAGACACCTAGCTTTACTATTAAAGTTAAAGTATGAAAGACGTCGAAGGCTTAATTATTTACGTGGAAGATCCGACTCTGATGTCCCTACCACAACTCTGAATGCCAGATCTCTTAATCAGGCATTGGCATCAATGAATTTGCGCGAACGCACAATTTTGCTTCCACGCACGCAAACAGACTGCCAGAGTCGACAAAATGAAATCCAACGACGAAAACGCAAACAATCCCGGTTTTAGAGCTTACGAGCCTAAAAAAGAAGACTAAATTTTAATATTTGCCATATAACGTACAGTCAACCACACGTCTGTGTTAACTATAATTTATTATTTTGTACAAACTTGGTGTAATTTGGAATTTCAGTACGACCCACGGACCACGACCGACACCAGCTGAAAAAAACCCACGTTTTTAAATGTCCTAAAAAGAAGAAAATAACCCTACGGGGCTGAGAGAGGGGCCACTCAAAACGTGGGGGCGAAAAGGGATTATATATGGGATATATTTACATGACGTGAGATCGTAGGTGTAACTTGCAAAGATACGCCCCCACGTTTTGAGTGGCCCCTCTCTCAGCCCCGTAGGGTTATTTTCTTCTTTTTAGGACATTTAAAAACGTGGGTTTTTAGATTTTTTAAATCTATTAATTATTTTATTGTTTTTATCATTGTTCATCGGGTTTGAAGCTACCCTGAAAATTTCAGCCTGCTAGCTTTTCGGGAAGTGCCTCAAAGCCTGTCCGCCATCTTGGACGTCCGCCATATTGGATTAATAGCCTAGCCTAGCATAAGCCACATGACTATTTTTTTCGTATTCCTGACAGCAAACCCTTTCATTTGATACCCATATCACGGGGGTGGATTTCAAACAGCCAGTCTGCCATCTTGGACGTCCGCCATATTGGATTTAAGTCACGTGACTATTTTTTTCGTACTCCTGATAGCAAACCCTTTCATTTGATATCCATATCACAGGGGTGCATTTCAAATAGCCTGTCTGCCATCTTGGACGTCCGCCATATTGGATTTAAGTATCGTGACTATTTTTTTCGTATTCCTGACAGCAAACCCTTTCATTTGATACCCATATCATGGGGGTGGGTTTCAAACAGCCAGTCCGCCATCTTGGGGAGGCCGCCATATTGGATTTGTTATGACGTTTCTTAGCTAGTCATGTATTGTCATCAGAAATCAAAGCGTGTACAAAATTTCAGCCTGCTAGCTTATCGGGAAGTGCCTCAAAATTGAGTTGCAAAAGTCCAACCGGAACGACAAACAAACAAACAAACAAATAAACAAACAAACAAGAAAAGTGAGTGTATAAAAACGTGGGAAAAATAGTTTGTTTTTAATCACCACTGGCTTAAATTATGTAATAAATTACTTTTCTTAACCATATTATATTACAAATTGTCAATTTAAGTGTGGTTTGTATTTCAATCAAATAAAAGCAAATACTATAATAGTCCGCTCCATGGCGCCACCACTCTGGACCTGTGGGAAAGAGATAATGACGAGAGTCATGCGAGAGTCTCGTCATCTCTTTCCCACAGGTCACGAGACAATAGAGTCTGGCCAATGAAAGCTGTCGTCCCACGAGTGGCCACGACCTATTTTCCCACGTTTTTTTCTAAACTTTTGATATGGCAATATTTTTGGACTGTCAAAATTGTCAAATCATTGAACTTTCATATTTAACCATCTTGATACTTTTGCACTTAAAAATATTTAATTATTATTATTATTATTATTATTTAACTATTTATGTACACACAATTAATTTACAGGAAATTAAATTATAATACTAAAGTACAAAGGTACTGCTTATTTCTTTAGAAATTTCTGCCAGCAGACCCTCTACAGGAGAAATGAGAAAGAAATGTAGACAATAGTGTGTAACAAGAATAAAAAGCTTAATGTCTATGTGAATATCTTAACCTAAGTTTATAACATAAAGTAATATTACTACAAAAGCAAATACATACCAAATACTATAATATATAAATATACAAATACACATATAAATAAATATATATATATATATATCACAGAAGAGAGGAAAAGTAATGCTCTTTCACTCTAAGTTTAAATAGTGAAATGGATTTTAGATCGCGAATGCTAGGCGGAAGTGAGTTCCACAATCTTACAGCATGAACGGAGAAGGAGTAGGAATAGTAGCTGGATTTATGTGGATGGGATTTAAGGAGGGATCTAAGGTGAGATCTACAGGGTGCGTCGCTAGGACGGGCGTAAGAAAAACGTTCACGAAGGTAAGATGGATAGGAAGGATTGTGGAGGATGTTGAATAGGAGGCAAAGGATACGAGTGTTCCTGCGAAGACGGATTGGGAGCCACTTGAGTTCCTTGCGAAGGTGAGAGACATGATCAAATTTACGAAGACCGAAAATAAACCGAATGCACAAATTTTGCAAGCGCTCAAGTTTGTTTAATAGCTCCTCAGTAGCATCCAAGTAGCAGGCATCGGCATAATCAATAATCGGCTGAATAAGTGTTTGCGCTAAAGAAATTTTCGTCTTAAGAGGTAGGACAGTCTGGAGACGCTTCAGTGAGTGTAAAGAAAAGTGAACCTTACGACTGACCTCGTTCACCTGAGCGCGCCACGATAGATTGGAATCAATTAAAACACCCAAATCCTTGGCGGTTTCTGCGTAATCGATGCGTACACCATTGAGGTATACAGGTGCTAAAGACGCCACAACAGCCGCACTACAAACAAAGCGGCTGCCTATGATCATGGCCTGAGATTTAGTAGGGTTAATTTGCAAACCGAATGCCTTAGCCCACTCACTTATACAACTCAGGTCATGATTCATTGCAGCAATTGCGGAATCAGCATCTGCTACAGAAAAATGCCGGTACAGCTGCAAATCATCTGCATAAAGATGGAAACTAGAGGAGATTACCTTAGTAACCATATTAATAAAAATAGAAAAAAGATGAGGAGAGAGAACGCCACCCTGAGGCACACCCTCAGTGAGATTACACCAATCAGAAAAAGTTTCGTCAAGGCGAACACACTGCGAGCGTCCCCGAAGGTAAGAGTCGAACCAGGCAAGAGAGGAAGAGGAGAAATTCATGGATTTAAGAATGCCTAGCAAAATATCAAAGTCCACAGAATTAAAAGCACTACTGAAGTCAAGCAAAACAAGAATAGTTAGTGATTTACCCTCCATAGCCCAGCGGATGTCATCAGTAACTTTCAAAAGTGCAGTTACGGTGCTATGACCCGAGCGGAAACCAGATTGGAAAGGGGAGATTAGAGAATTTGACGCCAAGAAAAATGTGAGTTGTCTATGAACTAATTGCTCGCAGACTTTAGAGAGAAATGGGAGAATAGAAATAGGTCTGAAGTGAGATAGCGAAGAAGGATTGTTAGATTTAGGTAAAGGCATAATATGAGCCTGCTTCCATGCCGAAGGAAAACAGCTACTGGAAAAGGAATGATTAAATAAATGAGTGAGAACAGGAAGTAATGAAGGAAGGATGAGAGAAACCATTCTCGAGCATATCTTATCATTACCAACTGCAGAAGATGAAATTGCAAGCACTGATTTCTTTACGTCATCCTCAGACACATTACATAGAGTAAAAGGAGAACATGGTGGCAACGGCAACCTAGAGAGGTTCTCCAGTGTCGCCGCTTTGACACATGTATCAAGAGAGAAGGGAAGGGAAGAGAAATGTTTGTTAAGGTCATTGAGGTTCACATCCTGGCACTGGTTGGAAGGTGATTTGCCAATGCCTACAGACTTTAAGAATTTCCAGATATCAGAAGAACTGCGATTATTGAGTTGGTCGCGGAAATAGCGTCTCTTGGCATCTTGACACAGATGACTGCAGCGATTACGCAGCGATTTGTAATAAAAGAGATTCAGATCAGAAGGTCTGCGCTTGAATCTACTCTTGGCTTTATCTCTGCGTGCCATAAGCTCTTTAATTTCGGTGGATATCCATGGTGCTGGATTATATGTCTAACTTTGACTCGTCTTAATGGTGCATGCCGATCATACAAGTCGAGAACTTTAGCGTTAAAATAATTCACCTTGTCATCGATACAAACCATCTCAACCAAAGGTGACCAGTCGAGGTTACCGGCATCAGACTGCAATGCCTCCCGATCGATGGCTTTGTAATTTCGCAGAAATAATAATTGGGGCTTACGCTTAGGAACACGGATGCGATATGAAAGATATATAAGGTCGTGATAGGAAAAGGTAGCAGTGAGTTGTCCATGAAATAAAACATTATTAGGAGAGGAAACAATCATGAGATCAAGGAAAGAAGGTGAACAATTAGGAAAATAGTGAGTTGCAGAGAGTGGTAAAACTTGAAGATTAAAAAGACGATAAGATTGAAAGGAGTTTAAGGGAACGGGAGTCATTTTTAATCAAACAGGTATTAAAATCGCCCATTAAAATAACGTGTTCGTACAAGGGACACAGGTCGCTAAGAGCAGAATCGAGGGAATCGAAATAGTCAATATGTAGATTCGGACTATAAAGCACAGCTAATAAAACCTTAGTATGAGAGACAGAAATTTCCACAAACAAGTACTCAGCCGATCCAGAGTACTGTGAAGGAGATGAACTAATAACCCGGAAAGGTAAATCAGCACGCAAATACATAGCAACACCTCCTCCACCTTTGCCAGTTCTATCATTTCGGATCAAAACGAAGCCAGGCAGAGAGTAATGAGTTGAGAGGAGAGAAGGCTTCAAAAAAGATTCCGAAATCAATAGAGCATCCAGGTGAGCACTGCTAAATGATGCCAGAATATCAGAATAGTGACCAGGAACACTCTGAGCATTGATGTGTGCTATATGCAGATTCTTAGGATCATTAGAGAAAAGAGAAGAAAGTTTATCATGCAAAGTAAGAGGAAAGGTGGAATCACTGTCCGCACTAACAAAACTATCAGAGGAAGAGCAAGAGAAGAAGCTGTCATTAAAATCAGCTAAATTATCCATGAAATATATAAAATACAATAAATAATTGATCTAAATAAAATAATAATTATTATACTAACAAAGTACACAATAACGGTTTTCTTAACATACGAAAAACCACCCCAACCCGCTATATATTGGCAGAAATTTCAAATAAAACTTAAACATTTAAACCACTTTCACATTAACAAAGCAACTTACAATCAAAAAAAAAAAATATAGTAACACTAAAAAGATAATTATTACATTCCTACAGCAAACGATGAACAGTAGGAAGAACGAAACGCGACGAATGACAGATGGGAAGTAATGAGATGACATTGACAGCTGTCCACAACTGTCATCAGTGTCATCTTGTCAATGTCTTGTCAGCATTTCGTCAAAAACAACGCAAGTTTATTAAAAACAAAACTAAATACATAATTATCAAAAAAAAATGATAATTATGTATTATCATTTTTTGTAAATACAAAAATTAAATAATACATTTTTTTTCACGGTTTTAAAAATTTTTAAGTTCCTAATATTTACGGCGAAGACGAGGAAACAAAACTTTACAGTGGGTATCAGGTGTAGAGTACTTGGAATCCGATTTCGATTATGATTCCTAACCCCTGTGTTGTGGCGATTTAACTATTGTTACTTAACTATGCCAAATGTAACTATTCCATCAAATATAATATCCCTTATTGGTTTTTGAAGTATCAAATCCGTTTAAGCAGCGTGTAGCCGGGGTTGTTATGCCTTGATTTTTTTTTGCCGCTTTTTTGCGTGGACAGCTTTCGTTGGCCAGACTCTAGCCATTCACTAACGTTCATTTCTGCCAGAATCTTACGGAATGAACGCCAGTGGATTTGCAAGAGCGAGAAAGAATGACCGTATTAAACCCTGCCAACCCTCCCGTCATCGCGAAGAACGATGTATGTACAGACGCCAGCACATCAACCTACCACAATCTGCCAAATGTCTTCAATAGATTTTCAACCTTATCACAATAGTGGAAGGTTAATGTTCGATTGGTAAAATCTGACAGTTTCGGGTAGGTTGACCTGCTGGCGTCTGTACCTTAACGTGTGTTTGGTCACTGAAAAGGATTGTTTTTCCTGTGTCGAACTGGCGTGTTGTGATAAAGTCAGGGGAAAGCGTGGTTTAATTAGTGGCTTCAACGCATTGATATAGGTACATTCAATTCTTCAACGGTTTTATTTTATCCCGTCGCTTTTCTGTACAGTTTGCACAACGGGGCAAGTCAGAAGGAATGAACGTTAGTGGATAGTCCGCTATTAAAGGCCGACACTAAGGCGGTTCACCAACTGAAGACGCGTCCCGCCGCGGTGCGCGGAGCGACAGATAACGTGCGCGGCGACGACGGAGGCGATCTGCCTTACTAAGCGGTGTAATCTGCTCCCCCGCGCGGTGATGCAGATTACGACGACCTCGCGCTGTTTAAGGTAGGGACAAACTGAACCCACGTACGCAACGTATGCAACGCGTTATTAAATCTAAACGGTTGAATTTGTATGCCTAGAAACACACTTATCATACGCAATACTGTCATTGATGAGTGTGGTTCTAGAGTCTGACACACGAAACATGAGCCTGGAAAATAGCGGCAAATTCAAAAAATCTACATTCAAAATCTCTATATATCATCTAAAATATATTTTCATACTTGAATTTACATCATGGATAAAGCTGAGAACATATTATCGGACGCGTCCGTCAGCCGCGGCTGAGGGTCGCGGCTTAGCAGTGTCACAGTTTAGAACAGTTGGGTCACTTCCCAAAAACAATCAAACAAATGTAAAATCTATACTCGAGAGAATAAAGTACATTTTTACTAGCATCGGCATCGCCCATGTACTTTTATAATAGCCTAAACTTCCCATGCGCAAGCAAAAATGTACTGAATGGTTACGCGCGAGAGTTTATTTTTGTTTATCTGACGCTAACAACATTACAATGTGATTACATTGTTGCTATCCGCGAATCTCAATAGGGTTGCGACTTACGAGTTTAGGAGGCACAATAAGGTAGGTAGGTGTATTTTATGCATTTGTTAAATTACACCATTAACATAAATGTTCTTCAAGGATTTTATTATCATCAGCCTATATCTTTTTGGTTTCGTTACTACATTCTACATACATTATCGATTGTTAGCACAGAATGTTAATACATAGTACCAACGGCACCTTACATTAGAACCTATTATTGTAATATTTTTAAATATTTCATCTTACAAAAACAAAAAAGAATATTATTTAAAAATATTTGAAATGTTAGGCTTTGTTGTTTATAGGCTTTAATAAATGTATTGGTTTACAATTACTTAGTTATTATTCTGCAACAAACACTACCTAAAAATCAGTATTTATTTTGCTTTACGACACACAGATTCTAAAACAACAAACAAATGAATTTTAATGAATGATGATGACGCAACAAGAAATGTCAGTCACAGAATATAAAAAGAAAGTCAAAGATTACAAACAAACGTTACTTTTTTTTATTAAAGAGAGGCGAAGGAATCCAAACATACAGCCATCTCGCGAGTTTTTGAATAATTAACCCTTTAACCGGCAGCACTCTTATAATATGGTTACATTCAATTAATTGTAAATACTTTTATGGTTTAGAGCAAAAACTAAAATCGAATGTCCCGTTTCAAGGGTGAAGTATCGGTTCACTGAATCCATTCAGTACTATATACAGATTAAAAAAAAAATGATATTTTGGCTCCAACAATCGATTCTTCGATTAATCGATCTCAGATCTCCATCCCTACGTCACAGGTTCTGCGTTGCGAGTCTTTGTAAATGGTAAAAAAGTCGCGCAACCAATTACGATCGCTGACCTTGAATGCGTAGCTGCTATTTTCTGAGTTTGAACGTGGTCGATATTTTCACCTTTCGACGTGACGCGGTAGTTTATGAAACGTGAGGCTCTTATCACTATTGTCGTTTAAGCAACCAAAAGCTATGCAGTATTTGCTTTTCCTTATATTTATAACTAAAATATATATAAAGTTATTTCACACAGTACCTAATTAATAATACTACTTTTTATTTTGGTTATTTTCTCTTTCACATACGTAAACGTAACAAAAATATTAAGATACGGAACGCGTGCGAGACGGGCGGCCCGGCATACGGCACCGTGAACGGTGTGCGCGTGTGTGCGTGCCGTTTCATACCTACACCGCATAGAGACCCCTCTGTAGTACTCTGTGGCAGTGTGCACGGTAGTTCGGACGACCCTCTTCGGTCGGATGCACAAACATCCAGCCGGCCAGATTCTGTTCGGACGTCCGAACGCTCAAGGTCACGTCCGTGTCTTACGACCGACAGTTTGCACAGTGTAGTATTAAATGTACTGGCTAGATAATGAGTAAGCCGCGTCTTTCAGCCGCAGCTGACGGACGCGTCCGATAATTTGTTCGCAGCTTTACTTAGTAATCCATGATGTAAATTCAAGTATCAAAATGTATTTTTTTTAGTATATGCAGTGATACCAGATGTAGATTTTTTGAATTTGCCGCTATTTTCCAGGCTCATGTTTCGTGTGTCAGACTGTAGGCATACAAATTCAACCGTTTAGATTAAATAACGCGTTGCATACGTTGCGTACGTGGGTTCAGTTTGTCCATACCTTTAAAGTCATATGTTCACTGTGTTGTCGATCGTCATGGAGAATGGACGAATTTATTCAATTTCAAGATGTTGCAGTTATTATTGTCATTTTGGTTTTTGTAAACAAAAATTAAAAGACACTGCGTCCATAGAAGATTTTGGATACATCCATATTATTTATGATCGAGATTGCACTGAATTACAAAGACTTAAGAAAATATGAGAATAAATTCTTCAGCTACACACGTATGTCAACTGCATCTTTTGATTATTTATTAAGCAAAATTCACTATTATATTCTTTGCTTTTCATAATATCCCAAATTGCAGGGCGTTGTTCAATTTCATAATTATATAAATTTGTCTACGTCGAGATCCATCGTGCAAACAGCTTTACAGTATCAAATCACGCCCGGGACTGCGGAGCCAGTGTGCCATATCCCGCGGCACGCCCCGCGCTCCCGCGCAGTTTGGCAGAATTTGCCTTTCCGCTCGCAGTTTCTGCCAATCTGCGCGGGGCAGCGTGTTGTGCGTGGCGTGATTTCTATATAAATTGAGATACTTGCATACAATGGAAAATCTGCCATCCCGCGCTACGCGACGGCGCGCGGTGCAGTGGGTGGTGCGCCTAAAAGCCGTAACTGACGATCGAATTTGGTCCGGACCGCACCACGAACTTGGTGCGCTCCGAACCAAATTCTATCGTGTGGTCTGCTGGATATTATTATTATGGTTTGGTTCGAAGCGCACCAAATTCGTTGGTGCGCCGGTCTGGACCAAGCTCGATCGTCTGTTACGGTTATCACTGACGGCTGACGGCGGGCCACGGCATAGCACAACAAGTTGTACCGTAGCATACTGCGACGCGTCGCGTCATGCCGCAGCATGCTGCGTCGTTGATTTCGCCGCATCGTGGTATCGAAATAAAGTAACATGATTTCTAAACTCATTGAAATAAGATTCAAAATAACTTGATCATTAATAAAATCTTTTGACATGCTGTGCCGGGCCGTCTGTGAGCGCCGGGCCCTTAGCCCCTTAGCCCCCAATCGCGGAAAGCGCCGAAATATAGGTAACAAAAAAGGCAAACGCTGACATGTGAAGATTATGTCAGGGGTGCGTTTAAGTCGATTATCCAGGTTAAAATTTATACTGACTAAACGTCAAACACCCCGTTCAAGCACACCGCGAGGTGAAAAATTAAACTGACTAAAATTTAATCTGCCCCGTTCACGGTCGTCCGGTGGTATAAGTTTTCGCCTGACTAGGATAAATTTTAGCGACCTTTTTACCTCGCTAAATTTTATCCTGCTGTCAGATTGACATTGATTGACATTGAGTTTTCTTGTTAATGTTCGATTCGCGCCGTAAAAACGAGTATTTTTATTTTAGAGAGTACCCAATTCATCGTCTCGGTGAATATTATTTGTAAATCATGGAAATAATTAATATTACACCGGCAAATTGATTTTTCATGTTCCGGTTCATTTTTACTGTGTAATAATATCGAGATCACAAGTTAAATCCTAATTTTACGGAGATTACAATATAATATTCGGACTGTTAAGTTGAATTGAATTGTTATTTGTTTGATAAACGGAGCTGTCAATTGAATTTGACAGCTGACATTGACAGAAACATATGACTCCGTTCAGCGAACCCTCGCTAGTTTAATTTTTATCCGGCGAAAACGCCGGCGTACTTAAACGCACCCCAGACCAAGTCTATAGTGAGGTTCAACTTGGGTTCAACCATGGACGCATTAAACAATCTGGACTGAGTACTCATGCCGAAAAACGTGCCAGCTGAGAGAGCTAATTTGGAGGTAACCGTCTCTTTCTAGTAGGGTGACCTTATGATTCTGGAACAAAATTTTTCCCGCTGTAACTTGGCTGAATTTTTTCGTTATTTTTGCGACAGGACACACTGTTTTGGAGATTTAAACAAAAGGAGAAGTGAGTATTCTTTAATTGAGAAAATATATTATTAGAGAAAAAATGCTATTAGAGAAAAATATATTATTGCAATTGAAGTCAAGTCAACTGGAGTTCCAGTACCTTGACTGTGAGTCTCAAGATCATGAACCTGAACTCTAAAATCACTTGACCTTGACCATAATTTCCACTCGACCTTGACCTTCGAGGTATATAAATAATGCCCTCGGAATTTATATTATCCCGCCCTGCCCAGCCCCGGGCAGGGCGGGAGAGACTGTCAGACTTATACTGACTAAAATCCACGGTGTCCTTCGGTAGCCCTTTTGCGTACCGGAGTCGCGGTATACGTATGTCCCGCGACCCTTGACCTTGACCTTAACGTTACTAACTCCACGAGAATCGCGGATCATGAGTTCATGACTTTCGGATTTGACTTTTACCTCAAGATCAATGACCCCATGCTGTTTCACCACCCTACTATTCCAACATCCCACAGGATCCCGAAGGTTTGATTAGGCGATTATTGATTAAAATAATTTGAACTGTTTGTTTTATAAAATATAAAAAAAAACAGTTTTTTTTTTCTAACCCTGATACTGACTTAACATTCATCATGCTTAATGCTGACTTAAAACGGCTTAGCAGGTTTCACAAACTTACGCCAATAAATTCTTCTCTGAACTTAATTAGTCAGATTAAGGACAAAAGTCACATGCAATGATGTTTTCCTTCACCGAAAGGCCATTGGTCTGATAAACAGGTTATCCTTTTGAAATACGAGTATTACCCATATCCCATATCACACCCATATCGACCATTAACAATCACGCATGATCTTGAAACGATCACGAAACTTGTACCCGCTAGTCGCTAGTCGGGTACAAGTTTGCATGACAACAATCCCCATTCGTGACGTCAAAATTATCTTATGTGGCTACACCAAACCTGAATCTACTCTATTTACGACTCAAAACCAGCGCTCATGGCCACGAGACAATTTTAACACGGCCCGGTTTTTAGCCGGCGCCGGGAAGAAACCGTTCGACCGTGCACACTAGACGGTTTGTACACGACCAGGTTTCTTGGTTGATCTCCATTGCGTTGGTAACCCTGTGCACGCGCCGCTCGTAGGTCCGGTCTCGTGTGCAAGCGCTCACACACTCGACACACTGCCATACTCCACTGCGCGCCGGGCGTATACGCGGCGAGCACCGTGCCCGGTTGCACGGCGAGTCGGCTCTAGAGTCGGCGTCGTGTGGTGTGGTTAGCTTCATAGAGTTTCATACACGACTGACGACCGCCCGTAGACCCGGTTTGACGCCGGCTTAGCTCCGGTGCAAAACCGTCTCGTGGGCATGAGCGCTAAAGCACAGAAAGGAATAAATCGTAAATTAATTATATTTCGGAAAAGTACGGTTAAAGCAGTTAATGTTGTTAGGTTGGCCAATTTAGTAAATAAAAGTTTCTTTCTCATTCTTTCTCATTGAATAAGCGCGTCGTCGAATGAAAGAGTGTAGCAACAACTATTTTCAGCCAATCACAGACAGCATTTTCAAATTCATTCTGGCGTCGTCGTTCGTTGGCGCTTGGCTTCCTCTCCTCTCTTTCTCCCTAGATTTGCATTCATTCATCGTGTTTATGTTGCGTTACTATTATTTCGCTTTTGTGGATTTTGTTTAATAATATTAGTGGCATTTATTGTGTTTTGAACGAGAAACGATCTTTACGGAATACGCAAGTTGTGAATCGATGAATACTACAATATTGTGATTGTGACAAGTAATTATCATTGCGTGTGGTTTTGTGATAATTTTAGATCTAACAAAAAAAAAGAAACCAGCAATTAATTGTTGTGGTTTTCGATTACAGAATGTCTACTAGAAGCGGTCGGATAAGAACTAGTGTTGCAGATGTGAGTCCTTCGAGAACTCGGAAAGGTATTTCACCGACGCGTTCTCCCGCTAGAACGCGGAAAATTTCGCCTCCGCCGTCCGCGAAAACTCCACCACCCGCGCGCTCTTCGGGCCGTAAATCTCCCGCACGGAAATCTCCGAGCCGAAAACCAGCATCAAAGTTTCCTGCACGCAAATCTCCTTCGAGAACTACTAAGGAAACACAAGTAGAAGTGCCCAATGTGCCGAAGTCTCCGACAAAGCGGCCTGCTATCGAGTCTGAGGTAGCAGTCGCTGTTAAACTTGAAAATTTATCTACCAAGCTCGAAAATTACCGCCGGACTCGGTCTAAACGCGTAGAATACTCTTTGAAAGATTTGCAATCGAGCATTACGGACAGTGAATTTTCCCTAGAAAAGGTCAACGGCTTGGATTCTCGCGACATCTACGGCCTGAGGAACAGGAGATTGGTCGAGGAGGTCGCGCCTCGCAGGTCTAGTAGGTTGCGAGAATCTGTTGACAATGACAATGTACCAGATATCAGACGCAGTCTCACCAAATCCCTAAGCCAAAGTAAATCAATAAGCAAATCTGTAAGCAAATCTCAAGGCGCATACTCAGATGAAGAGAATTCTGAAGAAGAATACCAACAGATGAAATCAAAGTCTGTGACTAGAAAGTTGGCGACCCCCCTTCGAAACAGTATCAGTAGTTTGACTCAAGTTGCAAGTAAATGGGAGTTTGGTGGAAGAATTGGATCCCTGAGCTTAATGCTCCTGATACCTTTAACAGTATTCTTTATATTAATTTCTTGTACAAAATCTTGCTTGCCCAAATCAGTTTTAGATCTGTCTGCATATAAATCTTTAGAAGTTTTCTTTAGTGTACAAGCGGTTAGCTTTATTCTTGTGCATTGTGCTGTACAGGCCTTCTTTACTATAGTACCAGTATGTGGCACCAAGTCTGACCGCATGGATGAGTCTGGCTCAAGACAATGTTTCAATGCATTTTTCTCCAGCGCTTTAACTTTGGATTCTTTTTTCCTATTGGATTTCTTTCAAATAATTGAAAAAGAGAACTTACTGAATGAATACTTGAGACTTGCAACTGTGTCATATATTTTTGCAGTAGTACTTAGTATTGCTTTGTATATAAAAAGCCGCGACTTGACGAAGGAGGAGTTGAATCAGTATGGAAACACTGGATATACATTGTATGACTTCTTCATGGGGAGGGAAATCCATCCATTTATCAAAAAGCTCGATGTTAAACTTTGGATATCAAGAATCTCTAATATTACCTCTGTGAGTATAATTAACTTAATAGATTTTGCTTCCTAATGCTACATCAACTTTTATTGTTCTCTAAAAAATGGTTGCCACATAACTGCCTACTTCATTATCTTTGCCTAAATTAAAGTACCAGCCAGTATTGATTCATTAATAATTCAAGAGTTAAATAATATTCTGTATTCCCTCATTCAGATAAGCTTAGTAAATATTTTTTATAATTATTATACAGTACCAACCAGTTGAATAGATAACTACAACCATAAGTACAGGAAAGTGGACCAACGCTACTCATGTAGGCCTTTACATGAGGTAATGAATAATAAGCAACTGTTTCCATAATTTGTACTGATAAAATTATTTTGGTTTCAGCTGGTACTGCTTTCACTAATCTTCATGAAAGGGCTTCAATTCAAATTGTCTGAGAAGAATGATTTATCATTGGAAAACTTAAAACAGTTGGTGAACAACGTGCAGTTGAAGCCAACAATTATAATATTCTCCGTAATGCAGATAGTTTACATTCTAAACTTTATCATGAAGGAGTACAAGATCACGGCAACGTTTTACTGGCAGTCTGAAGGGGTAGGGTACCTCCAGACCGTCTCAAGTGCACTGTACCCATTCTACTTCACAACAATATCTAAACATGTGGCAGACACAGACTTGGTTCTGTCTACTAACACCTTAATCTCTGCTTGTGTACTATTTGCGCTGGGATTCTTCATAATGCTTGTTAGTAACAATATTAAATATGAGTTCAGGAAAAATCCTCTACATCTCAGCTTGGCAAGTAAGTAACTGTATCATGATGTATGCTGTTTATTTTATTATGCTTTATTAGTAAATGCTTTGATGGTGGGATATTGTAATGTAAATTTATTGTGACACAATAAACATAAGTATCACTAATTAAATTTATTATCATAATCTTAGTATTTTTATGAACAAACTTTCTATTTAGGTACCTACACAAAACATTGTGATAAGTAATATATTAATTTGTTTTTTTTCTTTCAGACTTAGATTCCATGCCGACATTCCATGGAAAGAAGCTTCTGGTCTCCAATCTATGGGGTATTCTCCGTCATCCGAACTATGCAGGTGATATACTGATTCACATTGCTTTAGCTTTGCCTGGGATTGTCTCTAGACAGTATGTGGCGGCAGCGCCGGCCATTTTAACGATTCTTGTGTTGCTGCACCGCGCATGGCGGGACCATGATAGATGCAAGTGGCGCTACGGGGCAGCCTGGCAAAGATACTGCAAAAGAGTACCTTCAGTACTATTACCTAAACTCCTGTAATCTCTCTATTCAGGCTATTGCAATCTTTTTTTGCATAGACTTCTTAGTAAAGTAGGCAATTTTTGTTGCTGATAAAAAATTATAAATTAATTGCTTCTCAGAAAATAAACTCGAATCTTAAAAGATCTTACACTTTACTACAGAGTATTGTAGATTTTGATTTATATTATTAAAAAAATCTAATGTGTATTTTAGAATATTATGCTGTAGATGAGTAGAGAATTTATTTTGTGTAAATAAGTTATGTGTATTGCAGCAATAATGCATCACATTTTAAATACGATTTAAAATAATATTATGAGATCTCTGTGCGACAATATTTTTAATTAAGTGTTTGACATGTCTATTAATTACTAATTGGTAGGTTACCGTTTGAGATTAATTACTGCCTTACGAAACCACCGTACAAAATTCTAATACTTAATTTAGCTCTCTTTATTGTAAGCTTTTTAATGAATTTTTGGAATATTTTTTAAATATTGACTTATACAAATTGTATTTTCGTAATTTAGTTTATTGAAATAACACAGATCTGTGTGATCTTTAGTTTTATTTTTAGAAAACTAAGGGTTTTGGTAAGCATTTCCTTAAATCTGAAAATGATAGGTTTTAAATTACTACATTGATCATGTTTGTCGTGTACCCCTTGAATGTGTGCATTTTATTCGAAAGATAAATTTATCTAACACATTAGTCGCGTGTGTAATGATAAGATTTATTCTAAGCAATTTATATGACATAGTGACATTAATATATGGAACTCAAATTAAGACATTAAATAGGTACATACTAAGTACAAAACATTCTAAATTCTAAAATCAAGAGGACCAATTTAATAAGGCAAATAGGTAGGTAGGTACTCTATCTTAAGATTCAGGTACATACATACCTAGTTTATTTTAGAAATTAAGTTGTAAATTACTTTATTTACAAACTATTGAAGCTAAGATTGGAAATGTATTTCGGAATTTCTTTATTAATGGCAATAGTATTTTTATATTCTAGGGTTACTGTTTAGAGTAGGTTGTGTGTTTCCAGTAGAACCATTAAACGTATTTTAAAAAGTGCCTCAAAAATAGAATAAATTGTTAAACAATCCTGTGTAGATTTTAAATTTTAGTGTAACAATAATAGCATAGGTGAACTTTCACAGACATTGCTCAGTTTTCCATCATTTCATAAAAGACATTTTGCTCAAAAGTTTAGCACAATTAATATTATTATTGTACAGACGCCAGCACATCAACCTACCACAAAATGTCAGATTTCTTTAATAGATTTCCAACCTTATCACAATAGAGGAAGGTTGATATTCGATTGGCAAAATTTTACAGATACGGATAGGTTGACCTGCTGTGGCGTCTGTACCTAAGTTACCAGAATAAACTTAATTAATTGCCGCCTTCTCGTATATCGTAAATCTCTAGATGTAATCTTGCTATGCAGCAACTTTTGCCATATTAGAAAGATATTATTGTTTTGTTCCAAAATATTCTTTGAATTAATTGTAACCTTAATTTTTCGTTCGGAAGTGTATTTAGGTGAATTCACTTTTTAATTAAGCTATTGTGACAATTTTAATAAAGTTTTGTACAAAGCAAAGTATAAAAACGTGTTGTTTTATTTAGGTGATGACTACGCGTTGGTATTTACTTCCTCGATTTATAGTTCTCCAAGTGTGCTTCAATTACTATAATATTTGCATGGGACCAATGCATTGCCGTTATAATTTATACTATTATTATACTCATTTGCAAGTTTATTTGTAGTTTATCATGACTACCAAAATTTGGGTTAGGTACCCCGGTTAGGAAAACTGATAATCCGATTTGTGCCTATTACGAATATGAGTAAAACACAGTTTAATCGCATTTATTTATTTTTCTATAAAATACACATACAATTTGTAAATAAACAATTCAATATTCAAATATCTAATTTACAGATTTCGTTCCTAAACATATTCATTACGTCCACGCTATAATGTAGGTACTATTACAAGGATGCTTATTCACCTATTTGTGTTCAATTCGAGATACCGGGTTGTGTGCACCGCTATTTTTTAGCAATGTACATACTTGCCACCAAATGCGTGTTCAATTTACGTTATGAACTGTTTTAGAACGCCATAATCCTTTTATTTTAATAAGTTCACACTGTTCCAAGCTACCCGAGAATTGCACACTGAATCCCAGAGCGTGTCATACAAGGAGGAGACGAAAATCATAATTAACGCCTATGGATAGATTAGCACGCGCGTCCAGCTTCTAGAATTGAACATAAAAGGGAAATAATTCACACGGATGCTGGATCATATTTGCAACAATTACAACATCAAATAAATAGTATAATAATTAGATACTAAAACAAAGTGTAGGTTCTTCGATGGACATAGCAGGAAACTACAAATGACTGATATGTACTTCATTTTCCGTGGATATTTGCCAGAACGAATTCGCAAAAGGAAGTTGGCAAGTTAATTTTCGTAAATCAATCACTGGAAAAGCGTCTGGATATGACATCGCATGCAATGGAAGATTTAAGTCCTATGGGACAAAACAGCATCTATACTAAATGAACTAACATCAAGTACCTGTAGAATTTTAGACTAATACATGGACCTTAAGACAATTATCGATATTAATTTATCATCCTAATAGGCCTATTAAAAACGCTCTGATTAATTTAACTGGTGCAACCTTTTTTATTGGAATAAAAATCAAATGATGGGACACGACTTGATAATAAAAGGCTGCACTCTCGTATGGGTCATTTTTGGCACTAAGATAATTATATTATTATGTCTGGTATCATGGGCGTAGCCAGCCATGGCATCAGGGTGGGGCAGCAGAAAACTATACCCGCGGTCTTACCCCTGTTATCTAATATATAAAAATCAATGCCACTTTTCGTTGTAATGCTATAACTCAAGAACGGGCTCACCTATCCAAACCAAATGTTTAGGCTTTGTTCGAAATATATAGTATATGCTTTATGTGAAGTTTGCACAAAATCGGACGAGCGGTTCTTAATATACCCGTACCCCGAAGCTGGGACGGGCCACTAGTTTTTTTATACAAAAGGATTGCAATGGAACGCATTGTGGTTTCAAATTGTTAGCATTTGGCTACCGATTACTTGAAAGCATTAGAAAGTAGTCATAAAAGTAGGCATAACGTGCCGAAACCCACTGCCAGTGTGGGGCAAGAGCCCCACCCTGCTCCACCGTGGCTACGCCCATGTCTGGTATACATACATTAGATTTTAAATCATATAAATTAAGGTTAAGAGTCAATGTAGGTGGTACAGCAATGAAAAACAACATTCTTAAAAACCAACTTAAAGATAGTTTATAGATTTATTTTTATCTAAGTAATAACGTCTAATTTTCATCATAAGATTGTGTTTTAATCCTATATATTAATATATATTTCGTATTCTTTTCAAATTAAATAATCTGTAGTAGTCTGCCTAACCCTTTGGGTATTACAGGCGAAAGTATTTAATTATGTAATAATAAATAATGTCTTCAACGGGATTATCATAGTTTTATGGGTAGGTGGTCGTAAGATAGTTTGAACGTAACGGTATTGTTTGGGAAGACACACATAAACCTTATCTATGTAAGCTCGACCAATAAAATAATGTTAAAATGGACATGAAAATATTTCCACGTGATGCCATTAGCTAAAATGTTCTAAGCACAATGTGGTCGTATAATTGAGTATCTATTTCATATTCATTATAGTACATATTATCAAACAAAATATCGTAACACCTTTTAGATTATTATTTCATCACTTTTTAATCACATTACATAATGCTGTTATTATTTGCGTGTCATTTTATTATTTTATCAACATTAAAATACGATGTTAATGCCATCTAGTTATTTGGTTCCATTTAACATTTACTATGAAAATATACACGTTTAAAATCTATATTATTGGTATATACAAGGTATATTTACATTTGGTATTTTTATTAGAAAACATCTTTTATTTTCTTCATATCAGTAATAAATATTATACATCATGTAAATAATACGTAAATGAAGCAATTAATAAAATAACGTAGATTTTGTCTACGAAATGAAAGATAATCTAAATTAAATTGTTGTTTTATCATCACTGATTTCATTTTCAATCAAGGTTGTAAGAATCAGTAAATAATGGCAGTGTTTTCTTAGGTTTCTTTTGCTGTGAATTTTATTTTTATTCAATTCAATTGGTTACAGCTAGCTACTCCTTGGTTTAAGGCTAGATCTACTGAAGTACTGACTGAAATGAGACTGAGCTTAGGTGCTGAGCCTTCAAATATTAGTAAGTGTTGTATTCAGCGTTAGACTTTGATGAGGTACTTAAATGGAAGGTATGCATACTATAAATTATCTTAAAGGAAATGTTTACTCTATATACTATGAAAAATGGCCGGAACATTCAAAATGAAGGAAAATAAGTGTTTAATCATTTTGAGAAGTCAAGAAAAGGAAGCTAAGAAGGTAGAAAGACTGCTCACATAATACGGCATTGATTTAGTAGAAACTAAATTACCTTTTCGATGTGGTTAGGCTATTTATTTACCAGGAGGAAAGTGTTGCCCATCATTTCGTGGTGCATAAATAGATGTAAGTACCAGGAAATGATGGCAACACTTTGACCACCAAACCAAACCGCCTAGTGAAACAATGTTGCCAATGTTTAAGTATTTTTAAATATTCTCAAGTAGGTAATTACTCTTGCGGCCAATAATATGACCGAAAATAGGTTTCTTCTGGATGGCATTTCGTATTTTACGAATTATAAATATTTTATTCTTACGATTGATCCAGGTATATGAAGAAATTTTCTATATCTAAGTTGAACAGCTTTAAAATATTTTGTAGTTTTTAGAATTAATTATTATCAGTGATATTCAGATAAAACTACCATTTTGAATACAGAAATGTTTAGATAAAAGACTATATTTTTATAGATATCTTAGATTTTTTACTAAAAGGTAGAATTCACTCATCAAACTAGAACATCTCGTGTAGATTAATACATTTATTAAAACATAAAATAGATTTTTTAAGGGCAATTCGGTTTATTTACTAACATTTAGGCTATACAAGGAGAAAGGTTAACTTTAGGGCAAATTCCAAGATGGTTAGTAAATAAAAACATTGCGTTCACACTGCATAGTGAGCTGAGCTCGGTCTTGGGAATGTCACGATAAAAAGCCAGTTACAGCTAACTAAAACTAGCGAGGGTCTAACGAAGTGCCCATTGAAGGTAAGGATATCGCTAGAATTTACGACAAAACTATTATTATGTGGAATTATAACAAGTTCTTAACTGGACACTTAATTATACTAAATTAGTAAAGGTCCTAATATAATTACTAGTACAAAATAAGCCTCACACCATTCCTTGTTGACGTCAAACCTACATACAAAACACAAGTCATTCCTTCTTATTACATGATAGCAACTGGTGCCATTTACAAAACATCATTTTAATGAATCCATTCTTCGCTAAGCTTCTTACAAATAAGGCATTTCTTTTTACAATAATATCTTCATTCACCAATCAAGATACAATTTTGTATCTTCCTACGTCATTTTTTAATTGGTCTGGTAACATTTAAGGGGGATAACCATTTAGATGGTAACTGAAAAATCTATGACACCAAGTGGCATATAATACCGTACTACCAACATTCGTTTTCCTAGCTACTTTCCATTTCTCTTAAGTATCAATTGGAAGATGCAGAAACAGAGAGGTTATGTACAAAATGACGTAGGTGGTGAATGTCTGTACTGTCAGGGAACACGGCACGTAGATGCGCGCGCGCCGGCCGCAGGACGTCAGAAGTTGCTGTCGAACACGCCCATAGATCTCGTGATGTCCTCATCGCGCAGGCAGCAGTCGAGGAACTCGTCTAAAGTCAGCACTCCGTCGCGGTTCAAGTCCATTTTCTGAAAGTGACGTCATTTCTATTTCAGCAAACGTGTGCATTATTATGCGAAGTATTTAAAACATAAGCAGTGGGTGGGCATGATCATCATCTTCTCAGCCATAGGACGTTCACTGCTGAACATAGGCCTCCCCTTTAGATCTCCACATATACCTACCGGTTGGAAGCGACCTGCATCCAGCTTCGATCAATATAAAGGCATCCAGCGTCTTCCGGCGACCTTTATAAGGTCGTCTGTCCATCTTGTTGGTGGACGTCCTACGCTGCGCTTGCTAGTCCGTGGTCTCCACTCTAGTACTTTTCGACCCCATCGGCTATCTGCTCTGCGACCCGATATACCCGACACTACCGATATAGCCCAACGGATTACCGTTGGGCTATATCGGTGACTTTAGTTCGTCTACGGATCTCCTCATTTCGGATTCGATCACGTAGAGAAACACCGAGCATAGCCCTCTCCATAGCTCGTTGAGCGACTTTGAGCTGGTGGGCATGATAACAAGTAACAAAATGTGGGTTTGTAGTGGTTCTGGAGCCAATTCTATAACAGGCTAGTAACAGTTTATAACCACGGAAAAGGGCCCATTTTATACGCGTACTTTTGCTAATAAAAAACTCATAGTAGACTTGAGGAGCACGACTTAGACCAATAATACACTTATAGTTAGACTATGCAGAACCAAATTCTCCCGCGAAGCCAACTATGAGCATCTAATAGAACCAGTCAGGCCTGTAACGTACTCGCGCGCTTCTATTACTAGCTACTTCAAACATTTGTCAATTTTTGTTGTGTTGTGCGATTATGGAGAAAAATTAAAATTTAATTTTTAAATTATATAAAATGTATTAACTAGTAGGTTTTTCGCCCGTAATATTATATCTGTCCATACATGTTTGCACGGCAAACGCGTTAGTATTTTCGGTGAAGTATATTGTGACGAATTAAGGTTTGGACACTAATAATTACATCTCAATTTTTGTTCCCCTTTTGAATATGGCGTTTTTACTAAGTTGTGTTTAAAATTTTTATTAGTCATATGGTAACAGCATAGTCGCGCCATATTGTGACGAATTAAGGTTTGGACACTAATAGTTTTACTAGAAAACTTTATAAGGAAATGAAGACATTCGAGAGTCCACAATAATACTCTTAGAAAGTTGACTTATACACCCTTATAAGGTCATTTAACAAATGCAAATGGTTCTAAGTGCATTTAGTTCTATAAATTACTATTACTGGCGTATGACACTTATAGCAGATTTATAATTACTTCTTATAGGCGACTATAAGTGTAACTTACTGGATCAAGTTTTCTCAAGTGTATTCACACCTATGCAACACTTTTATAGACCATCTTAGCCTTTAATGCGCCTATAATTTTGTTTTATACACGACTACAAGTCAACTTATAAGAACATGTGTACTATAAATCCAAACGAACTCCGTGTAACCTGTTATAAGCTTAGTGGTAAAACCTGGAACCACTAAGAGAGAGATACTAGTGCTGTAAGCCTATAAGGGGGAGAACTTTGTTACTTGGCAGTAACTAATTATATTATTGGAAGAACTTATGGCACAGGCACAAATCACAGGGACTAGAAATTATTTTTTTAAAACATTGCCTCACAAAATTTCTTCTGGGTGGTGCGACTTCGTGGGAATCGAACCCGCGACACCCAGCGCAGCAGTCGGCTCGCGTTTGACCTGAGGTGACCTGAGTCATAATGCGGACGACGTTGGAGAGCCGCGGCACCTACTTAATCTAGTCTAGAGGTCTTCAAGGAACGATAAGTATAAATAGGACCCACAATGGGTGCTTTCAAATTGGACGATATCGGTAACGAGTACGACACGACACTGATCTATCGTCTGCTCTCGCTCATATTCCATAATAAATAGTAGAAATGTATGAAACTACCGATGCCGCCCGTGAATACCGTTATTGTACTCAATCTCGGTAAACATTTGGGATATTCTCGCTTACCTAATTTTAAATTAAGAACACTAATAAAAACACACCTGAAACAGTCTTTCAACCTTCTCCCGTATCACTTCATCTTCTAATGTGGTATCTACTATCTTCCCCATAAGGTCGTAAATAGCGGTGACAATCTCCGTCATTTCCTCTTTAGTGATGCACCCGTCGCCGTTGATATCATACAGTGAAAATGTCCATCGCAGCTTCTCTTCTAAAGTCCCTCTTGATAATATTGATAACCCGGTTACAAACTCCTGGAAATAGAAAGATATTGTTATATTTTCTGAGAGGTTTAAAAAATGCAGGATATTCAGTGCTAAAACTAGAAGGAGAGAGAATCATCTAGAGCTTAGTATAAACAAGCTCTAGATCATTCTATCTGCTACTCTCACTTTTTCTCTGTTTTTTGCATGCCTCTTTATGTTTTAGATTCACTGTCTGTAACTCTGTACTCACTAATTTTCTGTCGCTTAGAATAGCGCATTGTTAAATATAACTTTTAATATGCTGTGGAAAATGTCGTAATAGGTACGTACAGACGCCAGCACGTCAACCTACCCGAAACTGTCAGATTTTACCAATCGAACATTAACCTTCCACTACTGTGATAAGGTTGAAAATCTTTTGAAAAAATTTGGCATTTTGTGGTAACTTGATGTGCTGGCGTCTGTACATTGATATTTTAATAAATAATAATTTAGTATAGATTTAAATGTATAATTGTTTATTTTCCCGAATAAACCTATAAGAACCTACTTTTTTTTGAAGTCGCCTAAAAATAAAAAACATCAAATGAGTCCTCCCGCCCTACGTGGAGTGGGACTGCCGGACTCCTAGTGACTAAAATCGACCGTGTTCTTTCAATTCGCCCTTTACGTTCCAGGATTCGATTACCTGTTTAGACAATCCTGCGAAAGTTTGGTGAAGTCACTTATGTATGGATTTAATTATTTTATGCCCATTGAAATAATGAATGAAGTATGAAGAATGTCGGCACGGTTGGAGTGGCTGAGCAATTGACAGCTGCGCTATGTGTCGTGGGTTTGATTCCTGCGTGGAAGAAATATTTGTAGGATCTACACCGGCTGTTTTTAGGGTTCCGTAGCCAAATGGCTAAAACGGAGCCCTTATAGATTCGTCATGTCTGTCTGTCTGTCCGTATGTCACAGCCACTTTTTGTCGAAAGTATAAGAGCTATCCTGTTGAAACTTGGTAGGAAGATGTATTATGTGAACCGCATTAGGATTTTCATACAAAAATAAAAACAATACAAATTTTGGGGGTGCCCCCCATACCACAGAATAATTAATAGTAAGTACTAGCCCATACCTACTTAGAATTGAAACTCAATTTTTTTTTTCACCCATACCCATACGTGTGGGGTATCTATGGATAGGTCTTTAAAAATTATATTGAGGTTACTAATATCATTTTTTTCTAAACTGAACAGTTTGCACGAGAGACACTTCCAAAGTGGTAAAATGTGTGTCCCCCCCCCTGTAACTTCTAAAATAAGAGAATGATAAAACTAAAAAAAATATATGATGTAGACCTCAACAAAAACTTTCAGCGAAAATTGGTTTGGATGAGATACAGTTAGCATTTTTTGAGATAAAGTACATTTTCAAAAACCGCAAATATAACTTTGCCATTCATACAAACACGATGAAAAACAAAGTTATTTTTATTGTTTGTGTATATTACTTACTAATCTCAATATAATTATATCCCTAATCTATGCTTGCTACTACGGAACCCTTCATGGGCGAGTCCAACTCGCACTTGGCCGGTTTTTTTATAAATGCTGCAGGCGAACCAAATGGAATCATTGGAGAATAGCACTGTTGGGTTCGAATCCCCGATCGAGCAATTTGTTACTCGATTTTTTCCATCAGAAATCTCTCAGTAGTAGTCACGTAGGTATTCTGCATCTGTAGTTAATGTCAACACCTAACCTAACCCTTTTACTTTGGGACTTAAACAAACATAATATATCCCTAGAGTGTATTATTAGGTACGTTTTTACTGTTCTGATTGGTACACCTCTGCTTATCCCTTCGGTCACTACAGGCGTGATGTTATGTTACATGACATATTTACCTCAAAACTTAACAGGCCACTCCTATCTTGGTCCAATGTGTTGAAAACGAAGTGTGCGTACTGAGCGGTGTTGGCTAGAAGAAAAAAAAAACAGACAATTAGGTACCTACTTAATTTCAATAATCTGATCTTATTGACTTAATATCAATTACCTATAGTAAAATAATAAAATGATGTCATGTTAATGTGTAAATTGTAAATAAGGTACTTACTTAGTGTCGTCGAAGACGGCCCGTGTCCTAGGATAGCCCACTTAAAAAAAATGCAGTTATGATTATTTAAAACGTTTGAAATTTCGCGGCTTTATGCTACTAGACTAGTTGTATAAACCCGCGAAATTTCAAACGTTTCAAATAATCTTAACTGTATTTTTTTTTAAAGTGGGCTATCCTAAGAGGCGGGCCATCTTCGGCGACACTTACCTTAGTCATGACAAATCACAGAACACAAATACCAAGGTTTCTTTAATTTAATGTACCTAATTTATATGAAGTCAGTGCAGTAAAAGCTGTTACCATTTTTTTATCGGGTAGATTTCGCAGAAAAAGATAAGCATGTACAGCTTGGCAAAAAACAGTAGAAAACCGGAAGTCGCCACTGTCTTCTCGCTACCAGCACTTTGAATGATTTTATTTATTTTCACTTATTACGTTAGTTTTATGGCACAATAATAAATCTTACAAACCTGCGTCTTTGTTTACATCAAATATTTTAAAACGTTGTCAGCAAATAAAAATATTAGTTCTGTTTCAAGACGTTCTGGCCAATCTGTACTTGTATGGCGAATCATTGCTCTGAACGGTAGGTAGGTATAGCTGGAGTCGCTGGAGAACGCAAGTAATATAATTAGGAGTCGTCTTCTATAACTCACGAATTACCCTTACTGTCCAACAAAATCTATAAAAGCTAGAGCGCACAGTCTTCTAGAGTGGGTTTTGCAAACGGGTTACCAACATGTTTTCTCAACAATTTTGGCATAATACCGTTATAATTAAAATCCCTTTCAAATATCCCGGTTCACCACCCCTGCGTCCCTACATTCACTCTGTTGGTTTGTAGCTTAAGTACTAGCCTAACATATAATTGCAATCCAATCGTATGCGGAGCTTGTGCGCCGTCCCAGGTAACCACTTCATGCTGCCATGCCGTCTTGCTACTTCTAGGTTCTTGATGTGTCCTTTAGTTCTTAATATTTTATTATGTTCAATGCACTCTGGGGATAACTACTTACTTGAGCTGGCTGGTTACATCTATTGGTACTGCAGTTCATCAGGTTTAGTGAGTATCCGCTGTGTGAGCGATGACAGCGCCACCTAGTGACCACATTATTTATTGGGGGCCATTAGATCTTTTTTACCGACTTCATAAAAAAGGAGGTTATCAATTCGACCCGTATGTATGTAATATTTCCAGAACTGCCCAGTTTTCATATAATTATGTTAGTCTTTATCAGCGTCTGAACAGATGTCCCAAATTTCAAAAGTGTATGTATACGTATGTTTGTGTTCGCATATCTCCGGAACTACAAGTCCGATTTAAGTAATTCTTTTTTTTTGTACTAGGTATTGTCCAACTTAGGGTACACTGCAAGTTTCATAAAAATCGGTTCAGTAGTTTTTGAGATGGGACTTTTTTGCCTACTTGGTTTGTAGATTTTCAAAGTCGATTGTATGTTTGGTCGGAATTATCTCGCGTTTGGCTGAACCGATTTTGATGCGGTTTTCACAAAACTATTTTTTACATTCTAGGGAAGGTTTTAGTATATAATAATCATGGATATTTCGTGACGATGACCGCATAGATCCGTTATTGTTGCTAAGATTAAATATTTCTAAGGACGCCGCCGATTATACGAAGATTTTTGTTGAATATCTGAACTAAAAAAAGGGTAAACAAAAAACTTTTTTAAAAAAAGAACCGACTTCAAATCAAGTACAAAAAAGTTAAAAATAACTTTTCTTTCGGAAGTCGCTGGCAATAGTCAATGAAATAAAAAACAAAGGGAGCCGTCATTGCGGACTTACAGCTTATAATGTCGACCACCTGCGGCACTCCACTGACTGTGAATTAATGTGTGCTTCAGTCGTGTAAACTCGTGTAGTCAAAGCCCAAGAGTCAACAAATAACCAGTTTTGCCAAAGAGCAGTAACTCGGTTTTGTATTTTTTTTTAACCGACTTCATGCATGTTGCAGGTTCGATGCCCGCTCGGAACAAATATTTGTATGTTCTTCAAGTTGTTCCAGGGCAGGGTCTGCCCTGCCCTGGAACAACTTGAAGAACACTAAACCACGAACTGCCAGAGTTCGTGGTTTAGTGACAGAGAAATCCGTAGTAGAGCGTTTTTTAGGGTTCCGTAGCTAAATGGCAAAAACGGAACCCTTATAGATTCGTCATGTCTGTCTGTCTGTCTGTCCGTGTATGTCACAGCCACTTTTTGTCGAAAGTATAAGAGCTATCCTGTTGAAACTTGGTAGAAAGATGTATTATGTGAACCGCATTAGGATTTTCACACAAAAATCAAAACAAAACAAATTTTGGGGGTGCCCCCCATACAATTGAAACTCAAAAATAAATTATTCACCAAACCCATACGTGTGGGGTATCTATGAATAGGTCTTTAAAAATGATATTGAGGTTACTAACATCATTTTTTTCGAAACTGAACAGTTTGCGCGAGAGACACTTCCAAAGTGGTAAGAAGTGTGTCCCCCCCCCCGTAACTTCTAAAATAAGAGAATGATAAAACTAAAAAAATATATAATGTAGACCTCAACCAAAACTACCAACGAAAATTGGTTTGGATGAGATACAGTTAGCAGTTTTTGAGATATAGTACATTTTCAAAAACCGCAAATATAACTTTGCCATTCATACAAATACTATGAAAAACAAAGTTATTTTTATTGTTTGTGTATATTACTTACTAATCTCAATATAATTATATCTCTAATCTATGCTTGCTGCTACGGAACCCTTCATGGGCGAGTCCAACTCGCACTTGGCCGGTTTTTCTTAAATTGTTTTCAATATTTTGATGCCGTAAATCGTAGCTATGTATCTGCCACATGAATGTGTTTCTACTACGACTGTGATGACGTACAAATTGTAAATGTAGCGAGATTAGATTATTCTAGGTACCTACATGCCGTCAGAAATATATTATAACCTTTGTACTGATGAGTCACCCATAAATTAGGAATATAGGCACAGGTAGGTTTTTATAATGTTCTTGATTGGACGGCTCTTGGAACTTTGTAGGTAGATACGGAGATTGCAGGTCGAAGGTTGTTTCTAAAAAAAAAAGAATTTAAAATCCCTTGTACTGATGAGTCACCCATAAATTATGAATATAGGTATAGGTAGGTTTTACAATGTTCTTGATTGGACGGCTCTTGGAACTTTGCAGGTAGGTACGGAAATTGCAGGTCTAAGATTGTTTCTAAAAAAAAAAAAGAATTTAAAATCTCCTCATTTTTGTAAAGTAAAACCAGTTTTAACTGCAAACTAGCAAGAAGTCTCTAATCTTATTAGTTTGGCTCGCAAGCTAATAAAAAAGAAAATCCTATATTTATAATGCTTTGTTGACAATTTGTAATGATTTTGGTT
Source organism: Agrotis exclamationis (assembly GCA_950005045.1). Lineage (NCBI taxonomy): Eukaryota > Metazoa > Arthropoda > Insecta > Lepidoptera > Noctuidae > Agrotis > Agrotis exclamationis. The sequence continues at coordinate 17,767,956 of OX465427.1, read as the reverse complement.
TAAATTACAAATTAAAAACAAGGAAACATCAGAGTGAACATAAAATACTAAAACTAAAAATGAAGAAAAAACTAGATGGTTTTAAATTTAATTTATTTCAGATATTACATCAGTGGTTACAGACTTGACAGTTGGGTTGGACCTATGTCCAATAAATTATTACCACTTACAGCTGAAAGTGTAAATTTTTTGGCCACACTTAAAAAATTAGGAGCTGATCTGAAAAAGTGTCAACTAAAAAAATTATCACAATGGAATAATTATTGAAGTTACCTAGAACATTTGGTTTACCTCAAATTTCTCCTTAATTAAATAGAGTATACAGTACTACTGTTTTAAGATACACAATGCTAAGGTGTACAAAGCTCGGCTAGGCAATTGTGTATCTCAAAAATATTACGTTGTTATACTTGTGTTGTTACATTTAAAATTAACTTAATGTTAAAGATGAGATGGGTTCACCATAGTGTTCTTCCCATGGGAAATGGACAGTTCCTTAAGATAAGTTTATACTAGAGACGAGCCGCCCGTCTGCTGCTGATAAACCTCTATTGTGTCACCTTCTTCCATCTCAAGTGATGTTGGCGTGTCGTTTTCATTGATTGGCTGCCCGTCGAATCTGAACCGTACTACTTGCATTGATAGACCCTGGAAAGATGATTATTGCTTTTAGATAATCAGAAATCTTACTCAGATAACAAAATGTGGAAATTGCACAATATTATGAAATTTTAAATTTGCAAAAAAAAACAAATGTTTTAAAGGTCACTAGTTAACATCAAGCCTTCATGAATCAGGCCAAATTTAGTGTTTCGAAGAATGCAACGTTTATTAAATGCATTAATTTATTTAGCAAATCAAAGGTTTTTAATATATTTATTTTACTGGTATCAATACCTATTTCAAATATGAAATAAATTTTGCAACAGCAGATGACCTCCATGCAAACACTTTTATTCGAGATTACTTGTCTGTCTTTTATGGCTAAACGCTAGTGACTACAGCATACAATTCCCTGAATCAATCAATTGTATGAAGATATTTCAATCAATCAATAGTTATATGATTCTATGCAGATATTTATAAAGATCCGAAATTGTAAGTAAAAACAGGTACTGGCATGCTAATATTCATGAGACAAAAACAAATTAGAAAATGAAATAATGTCTGAAGGGATTGCAAAAAAACTTAAGGGTTCTTCACAAATGTACCATACACTCGGTTTTTCCATTTTTGTAAAAGAAAGCTTTATCAACAAAAATGAGGAATTTGTATGTAACAATACGCTTTCAGGCATGATCTTACACCTCACATTAGTACAGCCATAAGTGTAGAAGTTTTGGTAGGTATCAAGAGTATCCAATTAACCATTTATGCGAACCCACCCCTATTACAAGGTCAATGATCTTTGTAGAATGTAGTGTTTACAAAACAATTAGTTCATTTATTTTTAGAATTAATGAATAAACACTGGCTTAATAATGTATTAGGTAGGTACTTGAGATATAACCTATATTATTTTGATCTACAAGTTAAAACATGAAATTGATCCAGGAGCGGAGATTACATTTTTACTTGTTTAGCAATATAGATCTCAGAAGATAGAATTATAAAACCTTACTTCTATCTTCTTTAAACGAGGCTTTCTGTTTGCCGGACATAGGGGCCCGCCAGTGCTCGGCTAACTCATACCTTCATTGTTCATACAATATGAATGCCATATCTATTTTAACCATTTTGACTTTGTGGTAATTACATATATTATTGAAAGATCATAAGCCGCTTAGTAAAATATATGAACTTACCGCTCGATCGCAATAGGCATTCATTAGCTTCCTCAAGGGAGTGTGTTTTTTGATTTTGAACTGGACAATAGCATTATCTTGACCTAATACTTTCAAGTTGATGTGTTCGCTTTCTCCCTGAAAAAATAAATATTTAAACGATGAAAAATCATATCCACAACCACAATGGTAAAACACTTCTCACTTTCAATCAGGTAACCACATTTTGCTAATAACGCCATGTCGGTGAAGCACTGTTTTCGACTTTTTGTAACTACACTGATAATATAGTAAGATACACACCTTTTTTTCGTCAGACATTTTGGTATTTATGTATTTAAAAGTACTACTAACACAGAAGCAACGACTTTGTAGAAAATCCAAAGATTATCAAGCGAAAAACGCACAAGTGACAGATTCTCAGTCCGATGGCGTGGTAATGGCGTCTGGTCGTGGCTTGGAGGAAGCAACGCAGGTTAGCCAACACATGCGCAGCTGTAACGGCGAAATGGCGCGCTTCTGCGCACTGACGCAAATATTTTTTTTTAATGGAACTACTAGTATTTTTCTTCGATACTATTTGATAAAATAGTAGAAATCGTTTTATATAAATAATGGGTATTTACATCTAAAAATTGAGTTTTTTTCCTCTTATTTTGCGATGATTTACAGTATTCGACAAGTCAAGAAATATGTTCAGAATTTAGTGATTACGATCTCAATGAAAATTTTTCTATTTTCTACCTTCAAAATGGTAAGAACTTTCTAGAAGGCTTATAATAGAAAATCAATTGACTTTATTAGCATTGCCAACTGCACGAAACGATTTCCGCTACTAGTGTTGTACAAAGTCGATAAATGACGTCAAAGGAAGCCTCTAGTGCTGTGCGGAGTCGACCTAACGTTCCGTTTCACGTTTAAAACGGAGATTATCACATTGTTAAATGTTGTTGTTTGCCGGCAAAATTATATAATGTTATTAAGTTGATAGCACATGCATAATTTTATGTTTAAAAAAATCCTTTTGTTTTAAATAGGTAACGACTGTTTTTAATTATAAAGAGAGTCAGACTTGAGCATTGTGGATGACAATATTTTATACGCCTTTTTATTTCCAACAATAGAGCTATAGTAAAATTACATGAAAATTGTACCCTTTTGCACCAGGCGGCGGCGACGACGGCTAAATAGGCTTTGTTATACATAAAACCGTGATGGATTCCTATGGGTACGGATTTACGGAACCACTACTAAAAAGATTAATGCCATGGAAGCTGGGTAGGCCTTAGGTGTGGGATGCAACATGTGTCGACACCCTTGCGCCATCCCATCTTCCGAGTACAGCGTGTTGTGCTGGCGCTGCCGCTGCAAGTGCTGAAAACTCCAAGCGGCGCAAATACATTGGCTTAGTTAGTAGCTGTGTGTTTGAGCCGTTTGGGGTTGAAACTCTAGGGCCATGGGGTCCGAGCGCTCACAAAGTTTTTAAAGATATCGCCAAGCGATTAGTCGAATCTTCAGGTGACCAGAGGGCTGGCCTATTTCTAGGCCAATGAATCAGCATTGCCATACAACGTGGCAATGCTGCCAGCGTTCTGGGCACTGTTCCCGTTGACAGTGATGTGGACGAATTCTTTGACGCCCTTTAAATGTTTTTCTTTTCTTTTTACTTTTTGTACATATTACTAGTTAGTTTTTATTTATAGTTTAGATCATTATGTATTTACTGATAGAGTATTCCAGGAAGGGTAAAAATAAAACAGTATTAATGTAAAAGATTAATGGTTTAAAATAGTTTTATTGTTGAGAGTGGTGGTTTATAACAGTTGAATTAAATTGACTTGAATAATTTATTTTCAGATTTTTGAGAATTACTTTAGACAGGGACACTCAGGGACAGCTATGCTATCTTTGCAGTGTGTAGCCTAGTAAAGATTTAAGAGTTTTTTGGGGTGAGAAATCATCATCAAATCACTTCTCCCACACCGGGTGGAGCTAAAAAGCCAACTAGATCCTTCAATTATTGTTCTTCGCGTTCTAGAGCCACGGTAAACTGATAGAACATTCCGGCAACCCAAATATTGGTCTTTTCCTTCGTTTGGCCCCAAAGCTGAACCGAGCGGCAGCTGCCCTCGTGCGGCTCCTGCCAAATCTCGGTGGGCCAAACGCTTCCTGCCGGAGGCTGTACGCCGGTGTCGTGCGGTCCATGGCCCTCTACGGGGCCCTGAGCATGCGGAGGCGACCAGCAAAGCTGGTCGCATGCCAGAGGGTCATGGCTATCCGGATGATCCGAGGATACCGCACGATCGCCGGTGAATCGGCCAATGTCCTCGTCGGATTGCTGCCCTGGGATCTGGAGGTGACTGCCCTTCAGCGCGTCTATGAGTAGCGCGTGGAGGCGCAGCGCCGGTGCGAGTCCCTGCTGCCTCGACAAGTCGAGGCGCGGCGGGAAGAGCTCCGGCGCGATCTCAGGGCAGTATGGAGGGAACGACTGTCGCAACCTAGGTTCGGGCACGCCGCAATTGCGGCGGTAAGACCCCTCTATGAGGAGTGGCTGAAGAGGCGTCACGGCGTCCTCACCTTCGGCTTGACACAGGTCCTCAACGGGCACGGATGTTTCGGGAGGTTCCTGTGTCGCATTGGAAAGGAAGAAACGCCTGGGTGTCACCAATGCGAGTTTCGCCCGGAGGACACGGTGGAACATACGGTGCAGGACTGCCCTGCTTGGGCAGAGCACCGCCGTGTCCTCACGGAGGCGATAGGCGGCGACCTCTCGCGCCCGGCACTGGTCGAGGCCATGCTGCGGGCGAGACGGAATGAGAAGCGGTCGCCTCCTTCTGCGAGGCAGTCATGCTAGCAAAGGAGGAGGGGGGATGCGTGAGGGAGAGGACAGCGTCTACCTCACGACCCAGCCGCCGCGGCAGACGCCCACACGGCAACGGATGTCGCAAGACGATCTCCGGCCACCGTAGGCGCGGGCATGCGGGCGGTGAGTTATGGGTGACTTGCCGCCCGATCATGGACCATGCCCGGGTCGACGGCGCATTTAGTTTCACGCGCGCCTTTAAGAGCTGTCAGCAATCTGGCGGGGCCCCTTAAGAGGGCCAAAGCCTGCCGGGGTCGCGGGACTGTCTCACCTGGTTACCGTGACCCTGGTACGTAAAGGGCTATTGAAGGATCACTGTGGATTTTAGTCAGTACAAGTCTGACAGTCCCTGCCGCCCCACCCTGGGCGGGAGGACTCATTTGATGATTTTATCACGCAAAAAATATTGGACTTATGTCCACGGAACTTGAGTACTTTGAATTCTCTTTCACCTTTTTCTATCTCTGAGTTTGCATAACTGTCAAAATCAGTCGGTAATCTTTATTTTCATCATCATAAGGTTGATTTCTTTTATTGCTTTAAACATGTCTTTTTTGTTATAACGACAATGTTCCCTAACTTCCTAATAATAAGGCTGCATTTGGGTTGACAGAGGTGAAACAACTGTGAAAGAACTTTCAGAAGATACTGTTGATAGACATGGAAACAATTTTAGTTTATTTTTTTATTGAAACTGTGGGTGCGTTTGCAAACATTTATCACTCGGCCAGAATAACTACTTTACATACAAATCAAATATTTGTTACGTACGGGAATCGAACCCGCCACACACAGAGCACCAGTCAAGCGCTCAGTCACTACGCTAACCGTGCTGTAGAAAAAAAGGGGGCTATCTGTTTTATCAATTTTTCTTCTTTTTCTTTGTTTTTTGTGACAGTTTTTCAACATTTATAGTATTCCATGTTTCTAAAGTATTATTATCGCCTTTTGTTCTAGCTTTTAGTCCGTTAAAGAACGTACAAAATGCTGCCAAACTGCTGTAAATCCCTTTTTTGTTCGACCACGTGTGTTTTATGGAGGATAATTGTTATTTCCGAAGCGCAGGCCTATGTGTCACGAATTCGCAGATTTGTGAGTGTTGCCCGGTACTGATAAAAGTTTTGTAGGTGTAGCCAGTTGCGAATTATTATTACCATAAAGCCTCTTTTTGCCTGAATAAAATCTGCTACGTGGCTTGATTTAAATAAAACTGTTTGTGACATTTTACGGACGGATTTTTAAGCAAAATTATTTCGTTATGTGAAAGTTATTACTTATTACTTGTTTTGGACCCAGTTGTCATAATATACACCACTTTTTATTTTTTTTTGTTCGTGACTTCTTTTATTTAAATATAAACGTGTGTGTGACATTTCGTGAAAGGGGTTTTTAATTAAAATGACTTCGTTTTATAAAATCTTACTTATTGTTTATGGATCTTCCACGTGTGGGGCGAGCCATCGATACAAATCCTTTACGATCGAATCCGGATACAAGTTAACTTTGTTGACTTGAGAATTAAGCCCAGGAACTCATATCATATAAATACATACTCATTAGTTGTGTTGCCACTAAACCAACGAGGGTTTGTATTAGGTACAGACGCCAGCACGTCAACCTACCCGAAACTGTCAGATTTTACCAATCGAACATTAACCTTCCACTATTGCGAAAAGGTTGAAAATCTTGAAGAAATTTGGCGGATTGTGGTAGCTTGATGTGCTGGCGTCTGTACATTATTGGAATATACAGAATGAATTTTTTAACTGGGCGTGGGTGGCTATATTGTCCGAAACTATGAGGAATACCACAGAATACTTAATGGAATACCAAAAAACGTTGAAAGGAGGCTCGAGGCCGATTTTGACGTAAACTAAAACTGCATCATTGAATTTTAGAAAAATCTGTTATTTTGGCCAGAAATCGAACCCGCTGATTAAGGAAAAAAATCACAGCCTGTATCTATTATTACACCATTGGATAGTGTAATACGGATTACATTCTGGGATGTAATCATATACGGCAAACTTAAGGAATAGCTGATTTTTAAGGAATTGCAGTACCTATATACAGGATACCGTGTACTCGGATATTCATGTATAGCATGTGCTTCTTTTTTGCATACGGACACATAAATGTAGGTATAATAATTTTTTCGTACCACTTGCTCAAAAAAGTGACATTCTATGCCACAAAAAGCGAACATAACAATAGTCATTATTAATCTGTTAAAAACAGGGAAAGAAAATTGTACTGAATTTCATTCATCCTCTAGGGGGAGAATGTCGGTAAGACCCCTCTTTGAGGAGTGGCTGGAAAGGCGTCACGGCGTCCTGACCTATCGGATGACGCAGGTCCTCACCGGACACGGATGTTTCGGGAGGTACCTGTGTCGGATGGGGAAGGAAGAAACGCCGGGGTGTCACCATTGCGAAGATCGCCCGGAGGACACAGTAGAGCATACGGTGCAAGACTGCCCCGCTTGGGCAGAGCACCGCCGTGTCCTCACGGCAGCGATAGGCGGAGACCTCTCGCGCCCGGCATTGGTCGAGGCCATGCTGCGGGGCGAGACGGAGTGGGAAGCGGTCGCCTCCTTCTGCGAAGCAGTAATGCTCGTTAAGGAGGAGGCGGGCCGTGAGACAGAGAGGACAGCGTCCTCCCTCCGACCCACCCGCAATAGTAGACGCCCACGGCGTCGGACGTCGCAAGACGATCTCCGGCCACCGTAGGCGCGGGCATGTGGGCGGCGAGTAAAGGGCAACTCGCCGCCCGACCATGGACCATGCCCGGGTCGACGGCGCGTTGTGTTCCACGCGCGCCTCAAAGAGCGTCAGCACGATGACGGGGCCCCGCCCAAGAGGGCCAAAGCCTGCCGGGGTCGCGGGACTTATCTCATTACCGTGACCCCGGAACACAAAGGGCTATTGAAGGACACCGTGGATTTTAGTCAGTACAAGTCTGACAGTCCCTCCCGCCCTGCCCGGGGTGGGAGGACTCATTTGATGATTTTACCACGCTAAAAAAAAAAGAAAAAAAAAAGTGGGAGAATGTGATTTAAATTTGGAATACATAATACTGAACTACATCAGTATTTACACTTTACACCATTGAGTTTGTATGTAAAGCATTATACATCTTTTTGAAAAAGGAATACGCGTTTATTATGCAGTTATGATTATTAAATAAAATTACGAAAACCGACGAGGCCGTATGAGCTTGATGCCTTTGCTTTTCCGACAAAAAATATTAGCCTAGGAATTTGCAGCGTTTTTGTTTTCTTCAAATACATAAACATTAAGTTTATTTTAATTGTCATTATTTTTAATAAATGCTTATCTCATATTATTATTGTGTTAATTTTTTCGCAAATGGTACGAAAAGTAGAGTATTTTCCTCGGTGATAAAGCTGTCTTAGTCTTGGGTGAACTTAAATCCCTCGCTACACTCAGGACTCGTCTTAAATCCCTCGCTTCGCGCTTCGCTCGTGATTTAAGTTTTTAACACCCTCGCTGCGCTCGGGAGTAAACCTCGAGTCCTTCGTTACGCTCGCGATTTAAATCGTCACCCGCGACAGAAGACACTGCTTTATCCCCTTGGTTAATAATCTACTATTAAACAGTTACTTAGGTATACGGGTACCTATTTTAACGAAATTCCATTTAGAGAAATACCCTCCAGGTAATTAATACTAGCTAATAAGGTACTAGCTTTTGGTGCTTTTGGCGTAGACAGACGGTTCAATATTAGCTTTGTGTTAGTTACTACTAAGAATAGTTTGATATGATTTACTTTAATAACTTGAACTAGCCCAGGTATATCTAAGACCAATACCTATTATAGGTACAAACATAAGGGCCTACAGGGAGAACGTGGGAAGGAATTTGAAATAGGTAACTTTGTCAATTTAATTTCTCAGTAGGCACAGACGACGGCTGTTCTTCAACCCACCCAATCATACAATTATATTTTCGTTTTTATCACAAAATTAGAAGGTTCATGTTCGATTGGGAAGAAATTAAAGTTTGGGATAAGTTGACGGGCTGGTATCGAAATTATGATGTATTTTTTCAGTACGCAGGGCAATACTGAAACGTTCACGAGCTCACATCATCCAAATTAAGTACACCTTCGTGGTCAATTTTTTTTTTAGCTTGTTAAAATCATCAAATGAGTCCTCCCACCCCGGGCAGAGCGGGAGGGATTGTCAGACTTGTACTGACTAAAATCCACGGCGTCCTTCAATAGCCCTTTATGTTCCGGGGTCACGGTAATGAGATAAGTCCCGCGACCCCGGCAGGCGTTGGCCCTCTAGAGAGGGCGGGGCCCCGTCATTATGCTGACGCTCTTTGAGGCGCGCGTGGGACACAACGCGCCGTCGACCCGGGCATGATCCATGGTCGGGCAGCGAGTTGCCCTTTACTCGACGCCCGCATGCCCGCGCCTACGGTGGCCCGAGATCGTCTTGCGACGTCCGTCGCCGTAGGCGTCTACCACCGCGGGTGGGGCGGAGGGAGGACATAGTCCTCTCCCTTACGCGGCCCGCCTCCTCACCTTCGTGGTCACTTCGCAGATTCTGAACGAGACAAAAGACATTCTGTAAACATTACGTTAGAAGTTTGAGCCGTGTTTCATTCAGACACTACGATGATTTACTTAAAAAAAAATACTTCGATTGTTCGTTCACCTGGATGCACTACTGATCTACGATTTTGAAAGGACAACCTTTCTGGTTTATTTTTTTCATTGACAATAATTAATAGTTGGTTGTAACTGATTTATTTCAAATAGCTTCCGCCCGCGACTCCGTCCGCGCGGATGTCGGTCTTTGCGTGGATGGTTTATTTCTCCATTTTGAGTAACTCTGGTAATGACATCTTATATATATCCATTGGACCCAAATACGGCTAAGCCTATAATAATTAAGGAGATCTATTGAGCTACTGCTGTTGAGCTCGCGTTCTAATAATAATAATATAATAATTAATAAGATTAATAATAAGAAAAATAAGATTTTTAAGGGATGTTAGTCACCGTTGCCGGCACGAAGAGAAGTTCGGTTTCTTGACAAAGATTTATTGTCCACAACGTACAAATTATTTATATATAATAGGACAAGTCCCGACCACCTTTTCCCAGGGAGGACGAAGGCAGGGGTTTTTGGTCCTCTAAACCAAAAATAACAGAATTGAATTACTGTTTAACTTTATGATAAAACTTAGTAGCCGAGTCTTGTGTAGCTATTCCAATTAGGACGTAGCCCGCAAGTGCACTGCTAGTTAAGTCACACAGAAAAATAATAAAGTCGCGGTAGTCATTAACTCTCGGAGAATCTTAACACCGCGATTCAGAAATGCGCGTCATAGGCACAACGCCATCTAGTGGTGAGTGGTGGAACCTTCTTAGAAATCAATGGAGGCAGGCTTGGCGTAATGTTATACTTGATAATAGGTGTCGCCAGTGGTTCCATAATAAGGTTTGTTACAGATTTTTTTTCTACGTATTTTTCCAGGATAAAAAGTATCCTATTTTATGCCCAGGATAATAAGGTATAATTATACCAAGTTTCATCGAAATCGAACCGTTAGTTTTCACGTGATGCCTGCACATACAGACAGACAGACAGACAGACAGACAAAAAATTTTTAATCACATATTTGGGTTTGGTATCGATCCAGCAACACCCCCCGCTATTTATTTTTTCAATATTTTCAATGTACAGAATTGACCCTTCTACAGATTTATTATATGTATAGATAGGTACTAAAATAAAATGATTTTAATGGTTATAATTTCAGTGACCTGTCTTCCATGTTTGTTGACTTTTTAAAACATGTCCGGTAGACCAATAGCTTTGGCAAACGATTTTACCCTTAAAATAGTAAATAATAAAAAAGGTAAAACGTCGCAAATTGTTTCCCCTATTCTGGCTGCACATACAAAAGGTGATTGTTGTTCTGCACGTTGCCATTGGGGTGCAGTAAGCAGTAGTTGAGCACTTGTTAACTGCACTGAAAGCACTCATTGCTCGCGAGCAGTGAGTGCTTGGGCTCGCTGCAACTAAAGCACTTTTGCTTTTAACATTACATCGTAATGATATGCATTTGTGCTTGGATATGTGTCGCGTATGTGGGCCAATTTGAAGCTGTTTTTAGGTTATGTTAATGGAATGCCTCTTGATGGTTGACTTTGCCATATGTTTCATTGTTTGCTTAGTCTTTTCCTAACCTTTTTAACACCAATAAGTCTTCAAGAACAAAACTGGGTACTAGAATTTTACTTGAACGCCTAATTAACCTCCACGGCCCATTCTTTCTTTTTCTTTTTTTTTGAAAAAACGTTGCCCCACACTAGGAATTTCTCCTGTGTCGTGGGTGCGATTACAAACATAGAAACTCACACACAAACGCCCAGACCCGGAACAACTACTTGTAGATCATACAAATATTTGCTCCAAAAAAAACAAATATTTTTTGGATAAAGTGGAAATCATCGCTTCGTAAGTATTTCTTATTATGAACACAATACGGACACAAATGTACCATTTAAACAAAACGAAACTTACAGAAACGGGATAATACTAAAGTGCTCCTTTTTGCTAATTAACGGAAAGCCTTAAAAACGCAACCATGATACAGAAATACCTATTGTTACAAGCAACATTCGTTACAAATTTAAATTCCTTGCATAATTTTTCGAGCAGTCTTAGTTAGAAATGCAAAAGCCTGCAATGCAATCAGCTATTCAAGTTGTAAGCCAATAAACGCTTACGTGGTATGTCGAGTCGATTGACTTTTCTCACGGCTTTGTTAACCGTCCTCTCCGGCCTTTGAACCCATTCATTGCCTTCATTACTATTCGATTTTATTCAGAGACAATTTGCACTTGATTGTCCGACAGTTGGCGAAGTCGTTAATGTCACTTTGGTGTGGGAATGTGATGGAGCTATACATGGCATCTAGCTCCATCTCTTTCTAAAATAACTTGTGACAATCTTAACTTTGGAATACCTATTAAAAATTGCGAAATTGTTTCAGAGTTAGATAGATGAATGGAGACGGCTATCTAACGGTAGATTTCATAGGCATACTTTTTGCATACATCTTGATGGCAGAAAAATGAGGCGATGCTTTGAACGATAATTCTTGTTATGTTGTCCGATTAGTTAAAAACTGCAGAAATATTGTTCATAACAAATAATTCGAGCTTGCATATTTATTTTTAGACTACCTCTGGAAGAGGGTAAAAGAAGGGTGCTAAAAAAACCCAGCTCCGGCAGAAACGAGTTGTAAGTATCTCAAAATGGGGTGCTAAGACAGGAAACCTCCACGTGCGCCCGTGGACTGGAGTTCCCTCTCGGATACGTCCGTGGGGAAGACCAGTTTTTCGGGCCGGTGCACCCTGGGATGCGGGCAAAAACTCTTCCTTAGGCACTGAGTGCCTAAGGAACTCTTTGCCCGTATGCGAATAGCCTGTCGGGTGGACGCTCCAACGCGTGTCCCTCTGATTAGCAGAGGGCACAGCGGCGGAGCGGGATTGCGGACGGTGAGCAATGGGTAGCTCGCCGTCCGACCAAGGACCAAGCCCGGGTCGGTGGCGCGTCGTGTCGTGTTTCGCGCGTGCCTTCGGGGAGTAGTCAGCAAACTGACGGGGCCCCTTATGGGGCCAAATGCCTGCTGGGGTCGCGGGTTTTTCTTAACCCAGGATACCGTGGCCCCGGAACGTAAAGGGCATCCGAAGGAACACGGGTGGATTTTAGTCAGTAAGAGTCTGACAGTCCCTTCCGCCCCACCCAGGGCGGGAGGCCTCATTTGATGATTTTACCACATAAAAAAAAAAAAGTATCTCAAAATAACAATAGTGTAGTGCAGCGGTTGTCAAACTTTTTTGGTGTCGGAACCCTTTTCAAAATTTTTGACGAAATCCCAAAATAAAACAAAAAGTTACGTTCATTTTCAATAATAGGAAATCACATTACAATGAAAGTGCATACTACATACAACATTATTTTTAGTATCTATATGCGAAACCTGAATATACTCGTAGTTTGTTCAGAATCAGTAACTGATTCGACTCCAATAATTTTTACACCATGTTGTATTTTTTTTTCAAAAATATTGTAATTAAATTTTATTACCAGTTAATTACAATACAATCACTGGACGGTTAGGTACCTATTGCCAAACTATTATCACGACTGTATAACTCACAGGAGACGCGGTTTACGCGGGTGTACCGCGAAATGAGCATGTTTTTGAATAAATATACAAGCTTATAACTTTGTGATATTTTATGATACGGTTTTAAAATTTTGTACATAGATTCTTTACACAAAAATACTAGACAGGTGTATCGGGTTTCGCATAAACAAAAAATAATGTTGTATAATAAATTTTAAAAAAGTCCAATGAGATTATGTGAAACTGTTTCTAATTCTTCAGTAATCGGTTTATATTAGGTTTGATCGAAGAGAGTTGAATTCTTATATCAGGTTCGGCATCCAGTGTATTGCCATATTTTGTTTTGGTAGCTGTATTCTCGCGGAGCCTGACTTGGCCTGGTGGAGCTGTATTGAGCGTTATTCTTTGCAGGTGGTCTTAAGCCTCCTGCAGACACACGCGATTAATCGCGCGGGGCGACATGTCGCGGTCCATTCGCAGTATTTTTACCGACTTCAAAAAAAAGGAGGTTATCAATTCGACCCGTATGTTTGTAATATTATCAGAACTGCCCAGTTTTCATATATGTTAGTCTATATCAGCGTCTGAACAAATGTGCCAAATTTCATCAGTGTATGTATGTATGTATGTATGTATGTATGTATGTATGTATGTATGTTTTTATGTTTGGGCACGCATATCTCCGGAATTATAAGTTCGATTTAAGTAATTATTTTTTTGTTGTACTAGGTATTGTTCAACATAGGGTACACTGCAAGTTTCATCAAAATCGGTTCAGTAGTTTTAGAGATATGGATTTTTTTATGTTGTGACGGATTACAAGATTAGTGCATATGTAAGAAAATTTTGTATTTTACAAGAATTTGGGTTGAATATGTAATAAATAAACTAAAAAGGGTAAAATAAAAACTTTTTTTAAAAAAAGTACCGACTTCAAAACAAATACAAAAAAGTTTAAAATAACTTTTCTTTCGGAAGTCGGTGGCTTTGTTTTGTTGTGTCATTGACTATTGCCACCGACTTCCGAAAGAAATAGTACATTGTTATCCAAGGCGTGAAAGTTACTTATTTACGTCCCGAGACGGGGTTTGGCGCCCGTAACGTAGTGAGGGCGCTAATAGTTCGAGAGACTAAATAAGTAATTTACCCGAGGTAAACACTGTGCTTTTCATTACGAATACGAGGAAAGTAAAATTAACAACATAAATTTTAGCTAAAGAAAAAAGAAAAAATGAGTGTAGATCGGATTGTCACTTTGCCGCTTGTTTCTTTTTTTTAATTTTTGTGCTGTGGTCGTCCATCTATACAGCCTTTTTTTTTTCGTGGTAAAATCATAAAATGAGTCCTCCCAGCCCTGGGCAGGGCGGGAAGGACTTTCAGACTTGTACTGACTAAAATCCACGGTGTCCTTCGGTAGCCCTTTTGCGTACCGGAGTCGCGGTATACGTATGTCCCGCGACCGTCCATCTATACAGCCAGGATTTTTCATGTTCATTATTTAAAAATTGGCAAAGATTTTGTCGAAATCTGTATTATTTTAGAGAAACTAAATTATTTTAAAGTCATTATTTATATTCTTAAAACTTAACTTTATGTTATTTTAAATCGCTCTGTAATTTCGTGGCTGTATAAAAAGTTTGAACATGGTTCAATAGAAATGTCAAAATAGAACTAGTTTTTTTTTCTTAAATTTGGCAGCTCTCAGTTGAAAGCGATTTTCCCTAGGGCGGCAATGGATAACTTTCAAACGGCTAATCAGACATGTAATGACCTACTTTCAGAGTATGAGTAATGAAAAGTTATTTTAAACTTTTTTGTATTTGTTTTGAAGTCGGTACTTTTAAAAAAAAGTTTTTAGAGTGTAAATTAGCTTGGCTCGTTGTCGCAGCGCGATTAATCGCGTGTGTCTGCAGGAGGCTTTATAATGAAAAGGACAGTTTTTTTTTTAGAAATTGTTCTCCCATTTTTTCTGACCTGTTGATTACGAAAAGTAAATCCTTTCAGTCGAAAAAATAATAAATTCAAAATCGGTAAAGGCGTCTTTGAAAAATAGGGGAACATACTACTACTACGAGGTACTTCTTCTATGGACGACTGAATAAGAAAACTGTCAATTTTTAAGTGTTTACCAGTAAGGATCACGATCATACCCGGTTATTTTTTTATTATTACATTACACTATTGTTAATTTAAGATAAGGCGGGTGGACCATGGAAAACCATGCTCCTTCGAAGGCCAATTATTAAAATTTCATAGTTATTGCCATGTGATGACAAATTCCTTATATTTACACAAACAACCACAGACGCGACAGCGCGGCGGCGAACCGCTCGCGCTACTATTTTTACCAACTTCAAAAAAAAGGAGGTTATCAATTCGACCCGTACCTATGTATGTAATATTTCCAGAACTGCCCAGTTTTCTTGTTACTAGCAAGGCCATTTGGAAGGGTTCAATGAAACCTAAGTTCAATCAATATTGATTAAATCTGCAATTTTAAAAAGTGGTTTATATGATAATACTCGTAAAACAGAGTAGTACTTAAATATTTGTTAGTTTCATTTATCAAGTAAATAAACGAATAATAACTGTTTATTCTTTCGAGGTCGACCGCGGCGGAGGTGGTGTGACGACCTGATCATGTTCGCGGGGCAGACATGGCCAGAAATTGCCCAAAATAGAGAGGTTTGGAAGGAGAAAGGGGAGGCCTTTGCCCAGTAGTGGGACACAGAGTAGGCTATTAAAAAAAAACTGTTTATTCTTTAGTGTGGCCTTCCATGGTCCACCCACCAACTCGTTTCTGCCGGAGCTAGGTTTTTTTTCTATGAAGCCTACATTCTACAATTCTACATTTTTCATAGCCTAGGTGGTCTAGGGTCTAGGTGTCACCACTGCATGGATCGCCCGGAGAACACAGTTTAGAAGACAGTTTAGAGAGTTTAGTTTTTTAGTGGTAGAACTTTTACATTGGACTTGGACTTAAACATTGAAAAAACAAATTAGAGTCATTTGACTCTAATTCTAAAACATTAGCTATTGCTGGCAGCTTTGTCTGAACCGACTTCGGGAAATTCGCGGGAAAATCGCAGAAATGTACGACAAAGTGTGTGTCCACACTGGAAGCCTAGCGCGACGGCGATGGCGGGCGCGGCGGCGGGCGCGATCTGTGTCCACACTGCCGATCAAGCATTTGTTTTTGTAGCGGCGAATTCAGGTGTTGCAAACCGGTGGTACAAAGTAGTTTCTATAAATCTTGTTTAACGAAATTAATTTTAAAATGTTTTATAGGTTGTTTAGGATTGCATACAAGTAAATTATCAATCATTCTACATTTTTCTACTCAAGTATGGTAAAAATAATTTAAATATGTACAAAAACATCCAAAGGTAGTACTTTAGTGCATGTTCTGGTAACTAGATGGCGCTACTAAAAGACCAAAAAGGTTTGATACATACACCTGCCACCCGCTCGTTTATCGGTTGCTGCCTAGCAACGCCTAGGCTCGCAAAATCGCTTGTAGCCATCGCGCTAGGCCCCCGCCTTAGTCACTTCAATGTGGCCACGAGCGGCGATTTCATACATTCAATATTTCCGCGCCCGCCGCCGCCACCGCGCTAGGCTCGCAGTGTGTTTGAGCACTATCTATGACAAAAATGCCCTATTGCTAACCCAACATCTTCACGATCGAGCCAGAAACTCAGGTAAATTTTTACACCCCAAAAGAAATGGGGTTAAATCTATTCTATATTATTGAGATAAAAAATGTACTTCTTAAAGTGGTTTCGGTATGACAGTCATCGCTATCAAAGATTGAAAGAATGGATTACTAGGGCGTCTGTCTTTTTTATCTTTAGTCCTATTTGGGCCAAGTGCCAGGACTGAAATATCCTTCTTTACTCCGCTAATGATGATTGAAATTTTCGCAGTCTTCACTACTGTTTTATGATGATTGGTATTTTTTTGTTCAGTTGGTACTTATTGAATTATTTAATAGGTGTCTTTGTTTCATTTTTGGTTTTTAAAGATACTGATGCAGCATTTTTTTTGTTTTAAGCTGGCCGAGCTAATTTAGGTATTTATTTGGATTCCATTTTCCATAGCGTAGCAGTGAGAGTTGTGAGTGTAATTACATAATTTTGCTCGAAAATATTTTGTGAAATGATGTACTAATTTGTGTATTGATTTTTATTGGGGAGCTACAGTGGACGATTTTCTGATAAATTCAGTAGTCGTACTGAATCACGGGGCAAGATGAAGTGAGGAGGCCTACCAAGGTATTATTTAAATAGACGATGACAAAATAATTTAATACTTACAATTCAGTTTTCTATTGTTTGTTTTTATTTGGCTAATATTTAGCTACTTATGTACTGAGGATTTGAGAAGCTTTAGAGTTCCTTAAAAATAATTTGGAGCATAATTTTTTCCCCCATTTAACTCATGAATTTCGACCACTGAGCGACTACTACCTATCTATTTTAAACTTCGTAGATGCCTAACACATCGATAATTCCAATACTTCAACTAAAATATTCAAATACCACCTCCATCAATTCGCCCACGTTCTTTCATTCCGCTTCTACATTTCTTTTGTTGCCACAAACACTGCAAATTGTACTTTGAGCCTATCGTACTAAAATATACTTTCATTTGTCAGGTCCGAGTTCGTGAACTTACGGCCTGGCGGACAATTTGCGCGAATGTAAAGCAGTACCCAGACCACTCATCTTGATGGGATTATATGATTATGTGATGCGTTTTTCATGTCCCTATTTTATTCCTTTAGTACGGTCGGTATACTTTATTAACATTCTTCAAGTTCAGACGGTTATTTGCTGTAAGGGTGGTTTTTTGGTGTGATAAACTGCTTAACATGTGTTTTGTGTGTTTAATGTCGCGTAGGCGTACTTATCTAGTTTTTTTCGAACAAGTAAATGTAAATACTATCTGCTATGTGGCGAATTTACAACAACCCGATAAAGTTGTAAAAAGTTTTCTGGTACAGCTGTTGTAGTTTTTGGTTCTCCCGTGGTTCTCCCTGTTCCTGTTTTAAAATAAGTATTTATTAGACCATTTCTTCTACGCATGGAGAAAGACGACTGTCTAAAGATTTGATTTTTTGGAATTTTTGCGGATAAATTACGAAAAGGCTGCGGTCTGTAGCTTTTGCCAGATATTGTACGAGTATGTAATGCTAAGGCCTCACTAACGTGCAATGCCGTTAATTATCGCGTTAATAGACGTTTATTAACGTTTAAATATTAATTTTATACTATTATCGCAAAAAATAGTGGTGTTTCCCGTTAGTGTGGGACCTCATAAGAAATCGGTTACTGCAGCCATTTAGCAAATTATCGGTGTCGGTTAAACTGATCCTTTATAAAAGCATAAACACATTTATCATCTCAACATAACCTACATATCAAAAAGCGTTAGTGAACAAACACTTACCTTGCGATGGTTCACGAGGTTCCCGATGATAATACGATAGATATGTCTTCTGCGTTCGTACACACTCGTCAAGCTTCGGTAAAAGGAGGAAGGGGGTAAATGAAACGAAACACTTTTCTCATTGTTTATTAAACGTGGTTTTACCTATATGGAGCTATGTTGTTATTTGCCCTGCTTTTTTTAACGATGTATTGTAGAATTTTTAGGGTTCCGTACGTCCGAATACAAAAACGGAACCCTTATAGGATCACTCGTGTGTCCGTCTGTCTGTCGCTTACAGTCAATTATCTCCGAATCTACTAGACCGATTGGGTTGAAATTTGGTACACATATCCATTCCTGTGACCCAAGCACAGAGGTGTGACGTGAATAGATGAAATCTGTATGTGAGAGGTAATTTTTGGGGGGAAGGGGAAAATGAAAAAAAAAAGTTTTGAAAACTGCATCGTGTGACATATCAAATGAATTGTCTGGTTGAGACAATCTTAAATGTATTTTTTTTGTAATTTTAAAATAAATGGTTTCCAAGTTATTCAAGAAAATAGACGAAATTTGACCATTCCCCCTACCCCCTTATCTCCGAAACTACTGAACCCAAAATTTTGAAAAAAATACAGTAATTAGTTTTCTACTTATAGATTATAGGAAAATCAATAAGAAGTCCATATCTGTATATAGGAGGTAATTTTTGGGGGGAACGAGAAAATTAAAAAAAAATATTTGAAAACTGCATCGTGTGACAATTGATAAATGAAAAGTCTTATTGAGACAATCTTAAATATATTTTTATTGTAATTTTAAAATGAACAGTTTCCAAGTTATTCAAGAAAATAGACGAAATTTGACCATTCCCCCCCCCTTAACTGCATCGTGTGACATATCAAATGAAAGGTATTGTTGAGACAAACTTAAAAGTATTTTTTTTTGTAATTTTAAAATAAATGGTTTCCAAGTTATTCAATAAAAATAGACGAAGCTTGACCATTCCCCCCCCCTTATCTCCGAAACTACTGAACCTAAAATTTTGAAAAAAATACAGGAATTAGTTTTCTACTTATAGATTATAGGATAACCTATAAGAAGTCCATATCTGTATATGGGAGGTAATTTTTGAGGGGGGGAAAGGGTAAATTAAAAAAAAATAATTGAAAACTGCATCGTGTGACATATCAAATGAAAGGTATTGTTGAGACGAACTTAAAAGTATTTTTTATTTTAATTTTAAAATAAATGGTTTCCAAGTTATTCAAAAAAATAGACGAAGCTTGACCATTCCCCCCCCCCCCCCCTTATCTCCGAAACTACTGAACCTAAAATTTTGAAAAAAATACAGGAATTAGTTTTCTACTTATAGATTATAGGATAATCTATAAGAAGTCCATATCTGTATATGGCAGGTAATTTTTGGGAGGGAAGGGGAAAATTAAAAAAAAAATTGAAAACTGCATCGTGTGATATATCAAATGAAAGGTCTTGTTGAGACAATCTTAAATATATTTTTTTTGTAATTTTAAAATAAATAGTTTCCAAGTTATTCAAGAAAATAGACGAAATATTAAAATAACATGGTAAATCACTCAATATTGTGCGTACCAATTTGGGTCAGATTAAAAAAAAAAAGTGGTAGGTAACATCGTACGGAACCCTCTTCACGCGAGTCCAACTCGCACTTGGCCGGTTTTTTATTTGTGAAGTTTGTTTCGGAAACCTTGGTATTTATTCATGCTTTTTATAAAATGTCTGTTTAGGTCATAACTTACTCTAATCTAGAGTTGCAAACCCTCATCTGGTGATTATTCTGCTGTCTTGTTTCAGCTGGTTAAATTATTTGCATAAAATAGCAATAGAAATTTAAATGTAATGTGATTTGACAACCTTAAAGGCTTTTGGAAAATGCCGTACCATTTCGTACTTTACCATATAATCAAGAGGGAACATTATAGAACCATTATTTTTACTGAAGTTTTAATGAATCTAAGGCCCATCATCCACGATACTCAAAAGTTTCCAGTTACAAACACAAATATCCAATTAGTAACTAGAATGTCACAACTGAAGAGAACAGAACAGAATGTGGTTTATCCACTACGATGGTTGTAACTGGTTACACCTATGTAGTATTGTGGAACATGGGCCTAACTGTCGTATAATTACCGGTTTTCTCTAAAGTTGCGCCACGTGATCGATTCGATCGATTTGCCAAGTATAAATACTTTACCTTGTGAACAACTTCAAATACAAGAAATTTGAAAGTGACCTCCAAAACTTTGTTGGGGGCTTTTCTGTTTGAAGCCCTTTTGTAGATTTCTTGATGTGAAACTTGGTCACGTTGTTTGTCGAAGATTTGCAACACTTACCTTGTTCGAATTGAAAACAATGGTTGCCTCATAGAAAAATTCCTTGTTTTGCTGGTTCGTTGATAGTTGTCACTCGGGAACATTTTGATCACAAGAGTCTATAGCGACTAATAATGCATCAGTTTCTTCACTTACACCATGGTTTTCATCGATTTCGGCTAGAAGTACTCACAAGTAGTAATTAAGGTCCGTCTTTACTCACATTTCTATTCCAGAGTCTTCGAGAGCGTATCCAGAAAAATTAAGAAAACTTGTCTCCATCTAATCTACCTACATCACCTCATCATCTACTAACCTCCTTGTGGAAAGAACTGCGAATAGATAAGCTTGAAGGTCTCTTCTTTGACGACTCCGGTGGGGCACTCCGCCTTGAAGCCCCGGTACAACCGCTTGAGCTCGGGCTCCGTGAACCGAGTCATCCGACGCAGCGCCGCTATCGAGTCCGGCCGGTACCGCGGCAACTGTTCACCCAGCTCCTCGAGTTCCGAATCTGGAAATGTAATGGAAAATGTGAAGGTTAGATTGTGATGGACTGAATTGATTGGTTTTATGATGGTTTTTGTGAGGTTTGGGGCCCGCCGATATTGTGTCGATAGCGATATCGTGTAATGTGAAAGCGCTCAATCTTGACCATGTGTCAGCCTTGGAAATTAGAATCACGTGGCTGCTAGTTACAAGTATAGGTAAAAGGTTAGGTATCTGAAAAGTAAGATTTTAACATCGTACTTTGTTATACCTTTTAGATTTCGAATACTCATAATAATATGAGTCCTCAGGGGAGTCTAAAAATAATATTCCAAGATTTCTAATACCACTTTTGAAATTGCGTCTGTATTTTTAGAAATAAACATGGTGTGTTTGATTCGATATTACTCGGGTCGGGATAGCCTTAGGCTGTAGTCTAGACACCAATTGATTGAAGTCTGAGTGAGTCTAGAGGACGTAAGCGGAGTCAAACTAATATGTAGGATACTTTTGGTTTTGGTAAGTACTGAGATTCAAGCTTCTGATCCAGTAAATTATTTACTTGGTTATTTTTCTACCTGTTGCCAGCGGTTTCACCCGCTACAAGTCGAAAATTATCCCAATGGGAACATAAAATCGGGATAAAATGATTATTTTTCTACCTGTTGCCAGCGGTTTCACCCGCTAACACTCGAAAATTATTTCAATGGGAACATAAAATCATTTTTCTATCTGTTGCCAGCGGTTTCACCCGCTACAACTCGAAAATTATCCCAATGGGAACATAAAATCGGGATAAAACTATCCTGGTTATAAACCATCTGTAGATAGCTCATCCTAATCCGTTCAGTAGTTTTTAGTAACAAACTTCCAAACCTCACAACCTGTCACATTTAAAATATTAAGTAGGATAGGATATTTCCAGTAGGATTAGTAAGATTAATAAATGAGATATTGATATTGAAATGTATGACTAAACACGGGTGATTATCGAAAACAGTAGCAAACAATACAAAACCAGATCAATATCAAAGTACAAAAAAAACTTAAACAAATGAATCTTCGATCTCGTTTCCCGACGGCTGCACTTAAAATCTAACGGGTCGTTCGGTCGGCTCATTCGCTAAGAGATGAATCTGATGAAAGAGCTTTCCTTGCCATAGTGTCCGTGCCCTATCGACAAGACCCGGCTTTACAATAAAGGTCGAACAATGACGCCTCGTTTGTTTGTCCGATATCGTCTATCATTTATCGGGTATGTCATTGCTAGGATGAGATATTGAATTTTGTGTTTAGATGTTGTAAGAATTTTATGTGTGCTAAATAATAATATAATAATAATAATAATATGTCGCATAAAAATGGTAAATAAACATAGTCACTTAAGTCAGTCTGTACGTACATAACTTCTGAAAATTGATCCAAATTGTATTATTGTTTTTTGTTGTTTTGATATTTTCAGGACAAGATTTGACTCGGCCTCTAGTGTCTCATACACAATTAGATTAGGTATAAGTATGACTAATATGACTATACACTTTTGAAAATCTATCGAGAAACTAAGAAAAAAACTCCTTAAAGTATTGGTTGAGCAAACATACGGATTCATGTGAATATAGGGAAACTAACTGTTTTAAGTCAGATTAGTTATTATATGTGATAATATGTGTACGACTATTATATAGGCAATAAGATTTTTAGTGAATGATTACATAAATTAAGGAAAAGAATAATCAGTTTTTTTTTTTGTTAATTAATGTTTTGGATATCTCAGCAGTTGACAAAAAGGCGTACTAAATAGAAATGTATTTAATTTATTTATTTACTTACTAATTTTAATCTATAAGTAAAATGGCAATAATAACTAAAGAGTAATATGTACAAAAAATAAAAAGAAAAGAAAAACATTCAAAGGGCGTCAAAGAATTCGTCCACATCGCTGTCAACGGGAACAGTGCCCAGAACGCTGGCAGCATTGCCACGTTGTATGGCAATGCTGATTCGTTGGCCTAGAAATAGGCCAGCCCTCTGGTCACCTGAAGAATCGACTAATCGCCTGGCGATATCATTAAAAACTTTGTGAGCGCTCGGACCCCATGGCCCTAGAGTTTCAACCCCAAACGGCTCAAACACATAGCTACTAACTAAGCCAATGTATTTGCGCCGCTTGGAGTTTTCAGCACCTGCAGCAGCAGCGCCAGCACAACACGCTGTACTAGGAAGATGGGATGGCGCAAGGGTGTCGACACATGTTGCATCCCACACCAAAGGTCTACCCAGCTTCCATGGCATTATGGTCATACCATCTGGTCTCTTCCCATCGTCGTGTGCCAAGCCACTGGGTTCTAAGACGGCTGGCACCCCGGCGGTGACAAGAGCACGACGGATTATGTCGTTTACGCTAGCGTGTCGCCCCAACCGACCTGCACTCCTGCTACAGGAAAGGCCATGGTGCCCGAGGCAGTCGACTACTTCACCACATTGACAGCGGTGTGGAGCCCCACAAGGAGCGCCCAAACGTAAGCAAGTAGCGACGCGGAAGGTTTTGTCACCCAGCATAGTACCTATGTTGGGTGACGGTAGCGCCTGAAGCCAAAGGCCCGACTCCCACTCACCCACAGCCAGCAGGCGGGCACGCTCCGCAGTATTGGTGGACGTATTAATGAGATGAGTATTGAATTAATTTGTCAGCTTTGAGTACTTTTTGTCTTGCGACTAGCCTAGCGCCTCCTAGTCACATGTCCTAGTGCTGCTAAGCCATTCTGGACACACTGTATTATTCGCTCATAATACATAACTGTTTCTTTGCATGTCAAAGGGCTAAGATAGTTCGTGTTTAAGTGGCGTTCAGTTCTCTTTAGATGATTGTGTTAGCATTTCTTCGTTGAGTGAAATATGTGAAGGCAATAGGTCCTTCTTATTTGCAAAGTGGTACCTAAAGTAAGTGGTTTTTTCAATTTCGAACATTGTTAATTTTAATTACCTACCTGTAAATTCTAAATTAGTCAACAAACCAAAACATCGTAAAATATTGAGCGAATATATTTAAGCTATGATATATGACAATGCCTTCGATTCATCTTCGAATATTAAAACCGAAAAAGGGACAACTAATCTAAATAAAGCAATCCAATCACATCTCATTAGAAATATGGGCCAAAGCAATGGACTCGAAAATTGCTTTGTCCAATATTAAAAGACCTTCATCTCTTCATATTTCCGTGAATGTCTTTTCGTTTACTTTTGAGTACAGAGTACAGCACATCAACCTACCTCAATCTGTCAAACTTTAATAGATTTTCAAACTTATCACAATAGTTGAAGGTTAATGTTCGATTGGTGAAATTTCACAGATTCGGGTAGGTTGACCTGCTGGCGTCTGTACCTACATGCGTATTGAAAATGAATTCAAACAATAATTGCTTTAACCAATTACTCGAATTTACTTCTTCAATCTTCGAACTAACTTAAACTCATTCAAGATTCATAACTAATTCTCTTGTCTAACATCTGCGTCTAACTTTCCACCACGTATAATGAAATTCGTCAGATGGAAATTGTCAGTAATCGGTGTGTCTGAAGACTAATTGCCGAGCCCCTAATTCATCTGGAATTCGCATTCCATTTCCCTTGCCATTAGGGATGAAACGAGCAATTTATTGCGATCCTTGTGGTCCCGTCTCGTGGCATGACGTGTGAACGCACTGCGAATGATATAAATCTTTTTTCACACCACCTGCTCGAAAATGTCAAATTATATGTCAAGCAACCTTAACCTAAAGTGAGAAAAAAAAAAGCGCGGGAAACTCGTACTTGACGGACGCGTTCTTTTTGCTGCTCATTTTTAAACTTGAAATTAACTATATATAGTATCAGTAATCGTAGTTTTAGTGTCGTAGTTTAACTCTTTTAATTTAGTTTTAGTGTTTTCTATCTTCCTTCTGTAGTGGTAAGTGTTTTTTATTGTATTTATAGCTTAAGATGAATGACCCGCCTGATCCGGGGGACCCTGTTCCCCCGGCAGGCAGTTATGTTACAATTCAATCAAATGAATCAGGAATGGAAACAGATGGGTCATCAACATCCAAAGCTCTGAAACGGAGTGTACGTGTGCATGTGTGCAAACATTGCAATAAACGTCGTAGAACCCGGAAAGGCCTCGGATCCGAAACTTCGGGTTGTGCTTGTACGGACACGGTGGACACGAGTGTCACTATTGAAAACGAAATAAATACCCGGAATGCCCCCTCTACTATCTCATTGCCAATTTCTCAGACCCCCCCAACTCAGACTCCAGTTCCCGCCCAAATCGGCCGAAACTTGTACAGCAAAACGGACAGTGCGCCTTTTGTTGTACATGTACAAAAAAAACTTACAAATTCAAATGATGGTTCCATACTGCATCCCATCGCATTCGGGAAGTTTTTAAAACAGAATAATTTTCAAAACATAATAAATGGCAGTGTCAAGAAAATTGGGAGAAATAAAATAAGCATTTCCTTTTCTGATTTTGTAAACGCAAATTCTTTTATTAACCATGATAGCCTTGAAAAACACGATTTTAAAGCATTTATTCCCACATTTAACGTTACTAGAATGGGCTTAGTGCGTGGGGTTCCTGCGGAATGGTCTCCGGAGGAAGTCATAGACAATATATCGGTACCAATTGGATGTGGTCCTATTTTAAAAATAAGGCGATTAAATTTCAAATCAATTGTAGATGGCACCACAACTTGGAAACCATCACAGTCCATCGTGGTAACTTTTGACGGACAGATCTTACCAAAGAGAATTTTTATTTGTTATAATGCTCTACCTGTAGAACTATATATCTTCCCTACAGTACAGTGTTTTAGTTGCTGCCGCTTTGGTCATACAAAATTGCAATGTAGGTCCAAACCCAGATGTTTCAGATGTGGCCAGGCACACACTGGGGATAGTTGTGAAACAGATGAAGGGAATGCTTCATGTTGCCTCTGTGACGGATATCATTTTGCCACCAATAAGTCCTGCCCTGAATTTTCAAGGCAAAAATTGATTAAAACATATATGGCTCATAATTCAGTTTCATATGCTGAAGCAGCAAAACTTCATCCTGCTGTTACTAAATCATATGCTGACACTCTTTTATCTTCTCCTGCAAAAAACATTCCTACCATTTCTTCATCCAACAAATTACCTACTACTACAAGCTACAAAAAAACTGTATTTCTTAAACCACGCTCCCCTCCCAAATTTGAACAAGGATACAATAAACAAGCACACAATTCCATAATTCAAGATTTTAATTCTCACCAACCTTCAAATGGTTGTGCCTTAAATAATCAAAATATTGATAAAAATTCAAATTTTTCTCTAAATGATTTTCTTTCAGCATTAAACAGTCTTCTTTCTCAGTTCAACATTTCACCGTCCAACGCTGCTTCTTCTTTTAATGTACCCAGTTTATTTATAATGGACAACACATCCAAAATAATCCAGTGGAACTGTCGCAGTCTAGTAAACAAAAAAAGTGATGTCATATATTTATTAAACAAATATGAACCTTTTGTCTTTGCTCTAGCAGAGACTTGGCTCAAATCCTATCACATTTTTAAAATTAATGGTTATTTAACCATTAGAGAAGATAGATCTGATGGGTATGGTGGTGTAGCCATACTTATCAAGAATTCTATTCCTTTTTCATTAGTGACATTACCTCCTCATAGTGAGGAAATATCTATTGTAGCTATACAAGTATATAACACTTGCCTTGTATCTATTTACATTCCTCACCCCTCTTCTTCTGTACTACAAGAGATGAACAATCTCTTTTCTTTTCTTCCAAAGCCATTCTTAATACTGGGGGACTTTAATTGTCATCATCAATCATGGGGTTGTTCAATATCTAATTCTTATGGGGATCAATTACTAGATATTATAGACATTCATAACTTATGTATTTTGAATTCAGGGGCACCCACTCGTCGTTCAGATCCTAACCAGAACCAAAGCGCAATTGATCTTTCTATCTGTTCTCCAAACCTGGCTTCTTCATTAACTTGGCATACCCTGACCTCTACTTTTGGTAGCGATCATTTTCCAATAGTAATTTCTTACCCTCTTTCCAAATCAAATGCATCAAAACGGAAATCAAGTCTCAAACATAAAGTACCCAATAGTAACAGTAATGACTGGGAGAAATATAGAGATATTGTTGACAGAAAGGCTGCTTCATTGCCTGTTATTTCTGATGACAACCAAAATAGTTGTGCTGAAGCCTTGGCATGCATATTGATTGAAGCGGCGAATGAAGTATTTCCTAGAAAAAATAACAATGTCACTGCAATTCCATCACCTCCTTGGTGGGACTCAGAATGCAGTGAAGTAATTAAAAAACGTAAAAGGGCTGAATATAATTATAACCATGATATGTCAGATATTAACTTTGAAATTCTTACGAACATAATCTCAGAAACTCGCAAACTAATTAAGAAAAAGAAATTTGAATCTTGGCGTAACTTTTGTTTATCTATTTCACCGAATACTCACCCCACAATTGTCTGGCAATATATTCGTAGATTTAGATCCATTTACAACAACCATTCTCCTATCCCTGATTCTTTAGCCAGCAACTTTTTAGATAAGTTAGCCCCTCCTTGGGTTCCTGAGAATAACTTATCTCTCATAACCAATAACCAAAATATTAATTCAACGCTAGATTCTTCGTTTACACTGACTGAATTAAAGGCTGTTATTAACAAAACTAAGGATTCAGCCCCAGGCATTGATGGCATACCATATTCCTTTTTTTCTCATTTAAATGATAACATTCTTAGCTATTATTTACAACTCATTAATTCTGTGATGGAAACAGGAAACGTCCCAGTTGAATGGAAACGTCAAACAGTGTTGCCATTCCTTAAACCAAATAAAACGCCTTCTGATGTTTCATCATATCGTCCCATAGTTTTATCTTCAATTCTCATAAAATTAGCTGAACATTTAATTAAAAATCGCCTGGAATGGTTTGTGGAAAGTAAGGGCCTTCTGGCAGAATCACAGTATGGCTTTAGGAAAGGAAAAAGTACCACTGACTGTATAAGCATATTAACATCTGATATTAGAATATCATTTACTAATAATCAAGATACCGTTGCGGTTTTTCTCGACATAAATGCAGCGTACGATAATGTGATTTTATCAGTCTTACAACATAAATTAAAGACCTTGCAGGTTCCAGTAAACTTGCTGAATTTTATCATTAATATTCTGGCTGAACGGTCTGTCAACATGTCAGTAGGGAACCGCGAGGTATCCCAAATTGTATGGAGAGGTCTCCCACAGGGTTCTGTACTCAGTCCGCTTTTATATAACATTTACACATTTGATTTAGATTCAGCGCTATCTAATTATGTTAGGGTACTTCAATATGCCGATGATTTGTTGTTATATACTACAAACCATTCTATTGAACAAGCTAGTTTTGATATGAATTCCGCACTATCCGCATTGGGTTCTTGGTTGCATCTTAATGGTTTGGAGCTATCAACATCTAAAAGCGCAGCTGTGTTATTCACCCGAAAACGAAACACTCCCCTTATTAATATCCACTTTAACAATATTCCCATTCCATTTACAGACAATTTCAGATATTTGGGTGTAATTTTAGATTCAAAACTAAGTAGTGTTCCCCATTGTGAGTTTATTACTAATAAATGTGAAAAGCACCTAAACATGCTGAGATGCCTATCTGGAGTGTGGTGGGGTGCACATCCTTTTTCACTCAAATTAATTTATAATGCAATAATTAGAAGTTCATTAGATTATGCGTCATTTGCTCTTGAACCAGGTAGCGTTATGGCTTTTAAAAAATGGGACTGCATCCAATATAAAGCATTAAGAATAATTTCAGGTGCCATGAAATCTAGTCCTACAAATGCTTTACAAGTGGAATGTGGAGAAGCTCCTTTACAAATTAGAAGACAATATCTTTCTGATAAATATTTGTTCCGGATTATACAGTTTTCTGCTCACCCTCTCATTCCTAAACTACACCTTTTAGTATCGCTAATGGAATCTTCAGATTACTGGTCACATAAACGTGCTCCTTGTTTAGTTATTAGCTACAAAAAATACCTTTCTCTATCTTCTCCAATTCATCGGTCTAACAAACTCCCCATATTTAGCTGTAGTTATGATAGTTTACTGTTCAGGCCTAATATTAAATTCAACTGCGTTAGTAAATCCGACCCCGACATAAGTTTAAATTTTAATCATTTTCTTACTGAATATTCAGACTACCATAATATTTTTACTGACGCTTCAAAGCTTTCTCCAACGAGTTGTGTTGGGGTAAGCACTTATCATCCCCAGTATAACATCGTGCAAAAAGTAAAACTCCCTCCGGAGACTTCCGTTTTTACGGGAGAATATTTTGGAATTTTAAAGGCTATGGAATACATCCAAGTTTTTAAACTTAAAAAGGCTATCATTTTTACAGACTCCAAAAGTGCTCTTCAAGCCATTGATAAATGCCTGTTGGGAGATAAGTCCCATTTTCCTATAATTTTTTCAATAAAGGAATTTGCGTACAGAATCTTTTCCAAGGGGAATGACTTACTTTTTGCGTGGGTTCCAGCCCACACTGGCATTGAGGGTAACGAAGTGGCGAACGTTCTCGCAGGTGATGCGGTGCAGTGTGGGGACATAGTACCAAATAAAATTTTTTGTGAAGATATTTTAGAACTACCCAAAACTTTTCTTCGGGACACCTGGAAGGTGGCATGGGAAGCGAGCAGTGCATTGAAAGGGCAGTATTTTCACATGATTCAACCCGATGTTTCGGACAAACCGTGGTTTGGTAAGGCTAAGTTTGGCAAGATGGAGACTTCCACCCTCATACGTATGAGGCTGGGTCACGTTTGCTCTCCAGCTCATCTTGCCAGACTTAAAATTAAAGACGATCCCAGTTGTTCTTGTGGTATGGATGTGGGTGACTTAAACCACATTTTTTTCTCCTGTCATCTATATGACCGTTCTTCCTTTCTTAGTGACCTTATATCTCTCCGTATTCCTTTTCCTACTTCAATATTTTCTCTACTTTGTACAAATAGTTTACCTGTATATAAATGTATAGTATCATTCATTATATTCAATGACATTAAATTGTAATTTTTGTTGTTTTGTAAATATGTTTTTGTTTTTTAGTTCATCATTCATTATTTTCATTTTTGATTGTATCCCTACTGATCCTATATCCTAAATTCCGTAATTCCGCTTACAATAATTTTAATATAATCCCGTTTCCCTACCTTTACTGAATAAAAAAAAAAAAGAAACATGACATTGGTCTAATGCACAAACCGTGCGGGCCAAAGAAAGGAAAAAAAAAAAAACCTAAAGTGAGTCATTAGTGGCCGAGGGCACAGCCGGTCAATAATGTTGTACTGGATTTCATTATTACCCGCTGGTCAATAATGTGATTTGAATTTGGAATATGTTTATAAACAACAAACACCCTTTGGTGCCAGAAAGATTTTTTTTTTTAAATTTTCTTTTCCCTTTTGGGAAGACAAAGGGATCTATCTAGCCCATGGGTCAATTTTCAATATCTGAGACATCCGTTGAGGATAATGACGCCCGATCTTTTACTACTAGTGCACCCATCCACTGACAAAAAACCAAAATATAAATTGTTTTAATTTCATTTAAGTTAGATGTAATTAAAATAATTTATATTTTTATTTTTTGTCAGAGGATGGTTGCACTAGTAGTAAAAGATCGAGCGTCATTATCCTCAACGGATGTCTCAGATATTGAAAATTGACCTCCATGCAGCCTAGATTTTTTTTTTGGTTCTTTTCGTCCCTCTTTGGGGCAGGCAAAGGGAGCTGAGCCCATACAGCCAAGTCTGATTTAGTGTGCCAGAAAGAGGAAAGCTATTCTCGAAACCCTTACTACGCGTGGATGATATTCTCGATTTCCTAAAAAATCATAACGATTGCTTCTTCATATCGTTGCCATGTTTTCGAAGACATAATATTGTAAGAATAATTAGATAACTACCTACGAACCATTTTTTAAAAGGAATGAAATAACATTAAAACTAGTTCTAAATGTTATTCTTACTGTTTTTTTATTTAATAAATACTTTGTTTTTCGTACTATGGCTATTATTTTCTCACAGTAGGTGTAAAAAGTAGAGTATCCTCCTCTGGGCTAAAGGTGTCTTTGCCTTGGGCTAGCTTGAATCCCTCGCTGCATTCAGGATTCTTGTATTAACTCCCTCGCTTCGCTCGTGAGTTAAACTCTTAACTCCCTCGCTACGCTCGGGAGTTAAATCCCGAATCCTTCATTGCGCTCGAGATTCAATATGACGCCCGTGACATAAGACACAACTTTAGCCCCTCGGTGCATAATCTACTATTAATGATGTGCGGGCATCATTAATGCGCATGAAAAGTGCATATCATGTATCAACATATTTGTTTATTTTTTTCCGGGTATGATGAAGCATAAGCTGAACACTGCACACTTTATACTCTATGTTTCTTTAAAAAGGTTTTACGTTAATAGGAAACTCTTTATCTTCAGCGTTAAAAAAAACTCGTTCCTTTTTGAAATTCAAATCTAAAACTTTTATGATGAACGACGCAAAGTTGTGAAACTCGTTTTAATATTGACAGATTTTAAAGTCAAAACTTTTTTTTATTTAAGAATTAGGGATATTGCCGTAAATTTCTACTATTCAAGAATAAGACCCAAAGGATTACTAAAAATCTCTTTCTTTGTGTGATGATAATGTGATAGATTTATAAAATCAGGTACATATTTTATTTTGACAGATATTTTGAAATAAATTGCAGAATCTATATTTTATTCATGGACAATGTCTTTTGCGGTTCTGGATCGTGGTTCTAGATGTCAAATGCAGCCATATTTTGCAGGAGATATCGGTTACGAATATCTTTAGAAACGTTTGGTTTTGGCAGATATTTAAATATTGGTTTACCCGAACTTATGAACTGTCTGAACCGTTTCAAACTTTTCGAACTGTCTTCCAAAAATATAAAGTTGAGAACTTAAGAGACAGTTTTGGAAGCACTCTTATGTATTTATTTTTATTTCTTTCGCGTTCGATCTGTTTTCTTCTTTCTTTCTAAAGTCGATATTTTTCTTCAATGTTCTGACATAGAATAATGTTTTTTTACGTCGTAAAATCATCAAATGAGTCATCCTGGAAAGGACTTTCAGACTCGTACCAACTAAAATTCACGGTGTTCCTCTAACATCCCTTTATGTTCCAGCGTCACAGTTATCTGTGTAGACAGCCAAAATGACTTTATAAAATCAACAGAAATAAATAATATAAATTAACTTTATAGTCGAATACGTCAAAAATGTATTATACCTCCTTCTTTCCTTTTGTATTCGAATTTCAATTTTTATCAGAAACTCTGGCTGTTTATTTTCTTCAAGATAAATAAAAGTAAAAGCGATTTAGGTACCTACTTCGGGAAACATCGTCGCTTATTCCTAAGTTTCTTCAAGTAGTTGATCTTTACTAGCTTAATATCTTAAAATAGGCTATTGTATTGTTTTCGGGATAAAATTAAGACCTAAAGATATAAAGTTCGTTGTAGTAAATTTGGAACGCTGAAAACTTTATAATTATTATTTACGGTGGTTATAATAATATAATAATATGTTGTATCGTATAACGGGTTGGTATCCGCAACTCCACGTCATATGCGCGTATTTTGCGTGCGGCTAATAATAATAAAACACCCTCAGAGAGATAGATAACTTCACACAAAAATTTCTGAACGGATTGGGATGATACTTGTTTGGCACACAGATAAAGACACACTTTTTATCCCGGTATGACGTTTCAGTGGGAAAATTTTTGAGTTGTGGCGGGCGAAGCCGCTGACAACAGCTAGTACACAGAATTTGGAGTCAATTGAATAACAAAATTACCCAACAACCCCTTTTTTCGCGTATTTTGCGGTGCTTCTTTTTACCTGTCTAATGAAGATGGCTTACAGCTTAATTAAGGTCAATTTTCAACCAAAAATTATACACAAAAAACAATCGCTTCATCTTAGTCCAAAACCAACAGTTAGCTATAACGGTTAACATTACTTTTGTGATTAGAATATTAAATTAAGCAAACAGGACGGACTGAATTAAAAAATTTGGTAATTTTCCAATGAACCAACGAGTCCTGTCCTGCGATTCCCGCTAACTTAATTTAATTTTACACCCATTTCTATTAAAGGTGCCATCCCGAACCTTTGGATATCGGATTAGACAAAGGAATTTTAATTTAGACTGCCTGTTCAAAGTTATTTAGGTAAGTATTTCAATATTGCGGAAATGAAAACTCCCGTTGTGGTTGAACCTGATGTTCTCTAATTATGGTTGTCTTCAGTAGTAATCTTTATAAGTATTCTTCGATTTTGAACAGGACTGATAGTGGTTTATTTTTGTATCCGCAATACTTACATATTTTTTAACAACATGAATGAATTTTTCACAAAGAAACAGTGTCAGCATTTCAAGAACAAGACCTCTTTTATAATATCTAGAAACACTGTTATTAAATCTCGTAAGTCTAAACTTGTTATACAGACTACAAGGCCATCATGTTACAGTTTCTCATTCACACGTTGCAGGTAAAGTTCTGAACATTAACATAGCGTGTGTGGGTGCAGCTCAACTTATGAGCTTTTAGTATAATGAAACACGGTTCACGTTTCTAATTGCGCATAATATGAGCTTCTGGCAACGCCTATTAAGCATCATTGAAAACTTTTTTTATCATGGTAAAAACACCAAATGGGTCTTCACCCAGGGTGGGACGGGAGGTACTGTCAGACTTGTACTGACTCAAACCATGGTGATCCTTCAATAGCCGTTTACGTTCCAGGGTTACGGTTCCGCTACCCCGGCAGGATGTTTGAAAATCATTGCTGTGAAAAAAAGACAGGTATAAAAATAATAGAGGTAGGTATGTTTTTATATTATCTTTCAAGCATATATAAATAAAATATAGAAATAATAGAAATATTTCCATCGAAACCATACGTCCCTCCGACTATATAAAGTAACTGCATAAATACTTCAAACTGACTCATTTTTCTGGACGATACAACGAAATAGTTCGGAATAATCGTAAAAAAATATGCGGAAGGAATACGACGAAATTGAACGGCGGCAATCTGTGGTTTCATATGCCTCGATATTATCGGGCATAATCCGGAGTTCCCGACGAGGAACTTCGGATTATGTCGTGGGTACGTGTGTGGCGTGCCAACCACCATCATGAATATCAACCGGGTACGCTTGACACTTCAGATGCCGTGAAAATGCTCGTAAATGACTTGACTTACGTACTTACAACCTCTGCTGCGGGCGATCGTACAATTCCTAAATTATTAAGTTATATTTTATGTGAGATACGTCTGTGTGTAAAAAAAATAAAACACAGAGGTTTGTATAAGGCCATGTAGAGATGAAATCCGAAAACAGGAGGAGTTATATTAATTAAGTCTTTTTATGGCTTTTTAAAATCCGTAACTTGTAAAAGTTTATTTCTATAGATAAACTAGCTGACCCGGCAAACGTTGTTTTGCCATAAAAAATAGAAATTAAAAATTTTGTCTAAAAAATACAATTTAGGGGTGGACTACCCCTAACATTTAGGGGGATGAAAAATAGATGTTGGCCGATTCTCATAGATACCGGATAAGCACAAAAAATTTCATCAAAATCGGTCAAGCCGTTTCGGAGGAGTATGGCAACGAAAACTGTGACACGAGAATTTTATATATTAGATTGAAAATTTTAAAACATCAAGGATGCATTAGTATAACTTGCAAAACTGCTCTACTTCCAAAATGTTCGCAGAGTCGCTGACTTCACTACATATTTGTCACGCAGGAAACAAATTACAGTATAACAGAATGCTACCAACAGAATCGACTACCCTAATCAAAAGTTAGGCAACACCAACTTTGCAGCTTTGGTTGGGGAAAAAATCGGCTTTTTTGTCCACAAATATTTCGCAATGGAGGCAGGAATTTCCATCGATTGCGAAACTGTGTACCTGCCTGTGTTTTATAAGCGTGGATTTTTAGAATGCTGAGCGTCCAAGCCTTGTATCCAGCACCCAGCGGCTACCGCATTGCGTCTCATTATTGAGGGAGGGTATTTGAATTCTCAAAAAGAACATTTTGCGGTTACAAACGATGGAGTTGGCAAAAGTCAGGTGTTTGCTATCGGTACCAAGTTTGGGCCTATCAGTGTTTCAAAGCGCTGTGAAATATTAAGAGTAGGCGCGATTGTAAAAGTTTTACGGTGCCTGTTCTCAATTGATTCTGCAATCTTTCCTGACAGCAATTTAAATATTATAATTATGAATTCTGTTTCGAGTTTACTTGTTATTTTAGTAAATTAGGCTCCCGTTGTTGTTGTTTATATTACAGTATCGTTATTGCGATAGAGAAAACGATTCGTATGCCTTTATTATAAAAGCTGGGTACATTATTTATGCTTAAAATATATTCCACAGAATAATTTCTCGTAATAATGAACCTCTCTGAATTAGGTCTTTTTTATCGTGTTAAAATCATGAAACGAGTCCTCCCACCCAAGGCCGGAAGGGAGGAACTGTCAGACTTGTACTGAATAAAATCCGCGGTGATCCTTCAATAGCCCTTTACGTCCCAAGGTTACCTGATGAGACACTCTCCCGACCCACTAAATGAAATCATCATCTGCCACTAGCATTTTCCCAACTATATTGGGGTCGGCTTCCAGTCAAACCAGATACAGCTGAATATCAGTATTTTACATGGAGCGACTGCCTATCGGACCTCCACAACTCAGTAACTGGGTAATTCGATACCTCATGGTAAGACTGGTTGTCAGACTTTAGAGCTTCTGACTGTGATTAACGACTGTTAAAGATCTACAAATGACAGCCGGGACCAACGGCTTTACGTGCTTTCCGAGGCACGGAGGAAACTCACTATGACAGATGGTCACCCATCCACAGACCAACCTCGGCAAGCGCGGCTTAACCCGGAAGATTGGCCTGTGCGGCTGTTATTATTTAGCCACGAGCTCCTCCTACCCACTAAATGAAATCTTACACAGAATTTACAAATTTCCTCAATTCAGAGTTCTGAAGGGCGAGTTCTTAGATTAAATAATAACAACCCCGAAATGGATCAATTGAAGAACCCATAAATATCTGTCGGGCCCAACCCTACGAATTTAGTCTATCGTAAAGGAACAGTGAAATGAAATGGGTCAGTTTAGATGGCGAATGTTCCACTGGGAATTAAATGCATTGAGATACTATTAGAGAACGGTTATGTTATATTGTTCTAACAAGATTTATGGTTTTGTTTGAAAATAGCTATTAGTACCTAAACGTTTGTATTTGTAATATTTAATGAAATATTCAAATCGCTAATCAGACATATAATGACCTACATTCAGAGTATGAGTAATGACTCATACTCTGAAAGTAGCTCATTACATGTCAGATTAGCGATTTGAAAGTTATCCATTGCGTTTGCAGGCCTAGAGAGAATCGCTTTCAACTGACAGCTGCCAAATTTAAGAAAAAAATCTATTTTTACATTTCTATTGAACCATCATCGTCTCCGCACTAAATAAGTAACTTTCACCCCTTGTATAACAATGTACTATTGCATCTGTTTTGTATCAATAATCTATTCAGGGACCTTTATTATTTGTTTACAGCTTAACACAGAAATCTACAAAATCTACCAAGACTGATATAAAAGGTAGTTAGTTAATTATATTAAAATGTTTTCTTTCAATTTATTATCATCATCATTGCATAATTATGGTGTCGGATTAGTCGATTATCTAGTCAAGTCGCTAGTTAATTTTAGAGCTATCTAAGTATCTTTCACCATCTCATAGACATTGGAGAGATTTAC
Organism: Agrotis exclamationis; assembly: GCA_950005045.1. NCBI lineage: Eukaryota > Metazoa > Arthropoda > Insecta > Lepidoptera > Noctuidae > Agrotis > Agrotis exclamationis. The sequence continues at coordinate 17,730,897 of OX465427.1, read as the reverse complement.
TTAACAAAACAATAAGTAATAAGTAAATACCTATTTATCCAGGTATTATTTTCAAAGCAATAATACGATCACCGATGAATGAGTAAATTAGTCGATTAACTATGCAAATATTCAATAATCGCACATCACTACCAAAGAGAATAATAGTATTATTAGTAGTCTGTGGTAAATTATCTTGACGTTTTATATCTCAGTGAATAATGTCTCTGGTTTGATTGGCTGTATGGGCTCAGCTCCCTTTGCCTGTCCCAAAGAGGCGAAAAAAACCAAAAAAAAAAAATGTTTCTGGTTTGATCTCGAAGTGTCGCCGTCGCTTGCATTGTGCAAACTTTTCGCGCTATTTTTCTAGGGTTTTTCTAAGATTTCCCGCGCTTTTATCGATCGAATGAGTTAATACATTTTTTTGGCTAGATTTATGGATGGCTTTTTCTTTGTAATGATTTTGTAAAGGTTTTTGTTTAGCTTTCAGAGTTCAGAGGATTTATGTTGCGAATATTTCAAGCTTCATTTTGTATTTCTTGTTTGATGTTCATTGTTTGCTAATTGAACTTTGTAAAGTATAATGCTATCAACATTGTACTCTAAGCAGATTCAAATTGAGTAACGATATTGCAAAGTTCATGCCATTAACTAGTTAGACCGAAGTTCGCAAGTCAAATTTCATAAAGTACCTACTTCAGATTCTACGTGTACCTACCTCTACCGTATTTGAATTTTTTTTCTCATCAAAAACAAAAGAAGGCTCAATAGCTTCAAAAATGCAACTCACTATATATTTCTGGAGATCGATTCCGCTTTCCAAACTTTAAACGGTTTCAAATAAAACATGTCTCGATAATTTACTGGCACACTACACTAGTCGGAGAACAAAGCCGGCTTTGTCACCACACGGCAAGAAACGTGATAGATAGAGAACAAACAGTCCAAGGAAATTGCTTTTGCTTGGCGTAGAACGGAAATTTTGCACAGTGGGCGCATGTGGACGCGAGCCAGCCACAATTGTTACGAACTGTAGAAATACGTCGAAAGGTTTTCATACATCGTTATGAGGATTTCCATTTATCATTCAAGTTGGCAGTGAGCCTATTATGCTGTGGACTGTGGTACTTAATAAACCTTGCGACAATATGATAAGTTGGATCATGAGAGGAAAGTGTGTTAAAATTGTTAGTAAATTTCTGGCAACATATTCTGACGAGTTCGGGCTTTATTTGAGCTGGCTGGGCTTAAATCTCATGTAAAATGTGTATTACCTACCTCAATGTTTGGCCAGTATGTTCAGGGCAATAAATCATATCTTCTTAGTCATCTAATACGACATGTTGTACTCTTTTTATAGATTTTGTGCCAAAACGAGAGAAGATGAAACTATAAAGTTATATTTTATACGCAATCACGCCTGCGTCGCGTCTTCGCAAAGATATTTGTAAACAGCGTTCAAAAAACAAGGAAACGAGAAATTCAGCTTTGTGAGTAGTGGTTGCGATGGCTTAGTGGTTAAGGCGTCTGGAGTACCTATCCAGAAGACGCAGGTTCGAACCCTGCTCGCAACTGAATTTTTCGTTTCTTTAAAAATATCTTTGAGATGAAACTATGTTTCGAAAAAAATATCTTATTTACGGTTTCACATAATTTATTACTCCTACCATTTACTACGCAAAGATAGATGGTGTAGACGTGTGAAGTAGCAAATCTAAGCGGAGTGGCGTAGAGATTGCATTTACGCCAACACGTTTGCCAGAGCCGATTATCCGATATTGAGATTCGGACGAAATTCAATTTCAGCGCAGTCTTTCGCGATCAATCCAGTCTATGAAGTTCGGCAATTCGGTCACATCACTTTACCGCTTGCAGCGCTGCAGCGGTGGATTTGGAAACTCTATACTGATGGCTTAGTTGTCTTTGGTTAGAAGTTATAATTGAGTACTGTTGCTGAATCCGCTACAAGCTTAGGTAACTTGTTCGTTACTTCTGACTTAAGTTGTGGTTTAAGGGCTTGGTGTTCGTTAAAGACTTTGTCAGTCCGAAACTAGTCTTTGATTTACATCGAAACAGAATATCTGAACGCGATTCGTATTATGTATTTCTAGGAACTGTGGTTTTGCCCACTGTGGGGCTTGAAGTTTATTGCTGTTATATTATGTACAACCTATTAAGTAGGTACGTATTCTAGTTTTATTTTTGAAGCGTGTCTGTACTGTGTATATTTTTATGAAAGCACGTAGACTTACAAAGCACCGCTGAATAAACGGGGTGGCCCATTATGAAGAAAAACTAGCGTCAAAATACTAAATAATGCCTATTAATTTACTACCGCAGCCAGCCTCACAAGAAATGAGGGTAGGAAAAAGCCGAGGAAGTAGGTGTTAATTACAAATTACACACAGGGCTGTCACGAACAGAGTGTGTGTTTTGTGGCGAAGTAAATAAGCTTTAGGCTAGGACACTGCCTCGCGACGACCCTATTTAACGGCACGGGAATATTTTGTCTCTCTTGTGTTTTTTTAATGGATCTCATACTCGTAAGCATATAGAAGTGAGTTTTTGGGGTAAGTTTGATGAAGCGTAACGACTTTGCTGTTTTGTTTTTTCTTTTATGTGAAATTCTAATGAAAAGAAGGTTGATTTATTTTTTAAAAGTGGTAACTGATGAAATCGTACTTATACGAATTAAGCTTAGACAAGTAAAATTTTGAGAGACTTAAGGAAACAATCATAGATTGGTGCCTGATTTCGTTCCAAAAACCTTATTGTCGTGGTTTTTTGAATTAAATTTATTTAGTAGATACTTCCAGATTTTCCGCCTGGCTGACCTAGATCAAAAACTCATTAATATAACACATTTTCAGAGAAACGTTACAACGGAGCTACAATATCCGTCTACGAAGCAGAAACAAAAAGGTGCATGTGCACTAATTATGGCGAATCTTTTATTCAGAGCAGTCCAGTGAAGGCTGGGCGAACAACCCGACCGCACGTTGCAAGGAAATCGGCTTGAACACGCGTTTCACTGCAATATGCAAGAGACTTTACCCGCATCGTTGAATAAATTTTTAATAATGCAACGTTACTTTATATTTCGAATATTCGAGAATTTTTGACTTGCTTTTTGCTGTTGGAATTTTGAATAAAGAATCGATTTATGAACTCTTTTATAATCAGTATTTGGTTCACTGAGGTAGGGCAATGAGTTTCAGAAGAGGACATAATGAGAAGCAAGCACATATGATAATAAAAAATCATAATTTTTTGAAGATTTTAGACTGCAAAATTCAACATGGCTACTTCGTATCGACTTTTGTTATTGACTTGTAACATTCAATAGCGCCTTTTAATTGCTTGAAACAAATGACTTTGACTTAGAGTTGGAAACCGAGTAGATCATTAGATACGATTTACTTACACATTATAGGCTACAGAATTCAAATTACATTGTTCTGTAGCCTAGCTTTACTAGCGGTAAAGTCAGTAGACTGCGGTTGCCAACCTCCTTGGTTGGTAACCACAGAGCCAGTTGTTCTAGTCAGTTATTGTGCCATCTGTTGAACGTCAGACTATGCAGGCCAGTGGCACGGAACACCGTATGTGTGTGACGTTTCGGAAAGCCAGATTAAGTGTCCTCCTAACCTAACTGACTGGTTATTTATTAATAATGGAATATGTACCTACTCGTAGTTCTGTCTTATAATTGATGGTGATTTCAAAATGTTGGAAGTGTGTTACCGGTTAGGTACGTGAAAATACCAAAGTAGTCAAAGCGCAAAAGTCGAACTTTGATAGTACCAAAAAGTAGGTATTCATGGCTCATTCATGGCATTTTACAATAATTGTGAAATGTCAATCTTATTTAAAGGCAACTGGGCTTTTTCACAGATGTAACCGTTCTATAAAAGTATTGGCCTACAATCCTACATCTATTTCTTTGAAACTCGGGTTGGTTTTCATCGATACTGTAAATAAATTCTGGCTTTTCAAATGTTGCAGTGGTTGGGATACAGGGGAGGAGATATCCTAAAAAATAGTAAACGTTAGTGAAAAAAGAATGAAAAGTATTCAAATATCTCGGGAAAATAACATGAAGCTATGAAGATTTTCTTTTTCCTCAAAAAATATTGCAAACGAAACTGTAATGCAAAACACGCGAGCATATTCCAAAGATATTCGTGCAGACATTTGTAGTGAATACCAGAAATTAAATCTAGAATTTTCGAGATTATTTACTTTTGTAGAATGTACTCCGTTAGTGTGGTACTTCCCTTATTACCACAGAGCGGTTTTCAAGTCAAATATTGATTTACTCTCAGAGAACGGGAATCATTTTGTTAATTGCTTTTATTCCTTTGTTTCGAGTTTCAACCCTTGGGATTTATATCGTTGGTTTGTATCACAGAAGTGTAATCGCAGTTAATTACTCGCTTCCATGACTTTTACCAATCAATGAAAATTGGCGGACGATACTAATTGTGGTCTATTCATTGGTTCAAGTTTATTGTGGTTTATGTCTATTACTTGTATTTATCATTATGTATAAGGTCGCTGGTTACCTAAGCACTGGGTTATTGATAACCAAGCGTCCACCCAGCATGTAACCTTATCGGATCAGCATTGTCGAGAGGTATGCTGGTAGGGTGTCGGTTTGCTTGGGGTTGGCGGATCATCAGCAACAAAATGCAGTTTCATAGTAATCCCCCATACGTCATGTTGAAAACGCCTATGCTGTTGATCCAGTGGAATATGTTCTTAACTGTGCGATGACCCTAATCCGGTATAATCTAACCTCTATCACGGCATACTAAACACTTAGCAGGCGGTTTTGTTTGCGGCTCCTATGTTCTGCATGCCTTGTAACACTGAACTAGGTTAGTTATAGGCAAGTTATGGATCGTCTTAGTGGAATAATCTAAGAGTTTGCTAAATATTTGGCCTAGAAATATTAGCTAAAATAAATCCGTTCACGGATAAATCCGGTATTCTTCTGATCTTTTGGGACAATACTGGAAATCTTTAGTATTTGCACTTCTGAAGGATGTAAGGGCTACACTACAATCAATTCGATTTTCTCTGATTTTAACATGAAATCAACCATTTATGAGAAGTTATTTGTCATATAATTTTATTGAACTCAGCGTTTGGCTCGAAGCAACAATTTGGCATTAAACCGGTAAACGGCACGCCGAACGGTATTACGCCCCAAAGCACCGTGAAAATATCTTCAAAATGCGTATTGTCTATGCTCTAGGGCATTAGTTCATTCGACAATACTTTTTGGACTAAAGCCAGGATCAAAGAAAGCAGCTGTGAATTAAATCGTTCAGTTTTAGAATTATGACCTCTATTTCCAAGTATTATGTTGGTGTATGAATGATTTTACTATGGTTATAAATTTTTAGTTCATAAGCGGTCCTTTTTATAGTCCGTAAGTTCATCGTTGGTTCTTTTTTTTAAATAATGTACAAGTAAACAAAAGCTAATTAAAAATAGAACAACTCATTTTTTTTCTGACTCTTGCGTGATTAATTTAATTTGTGGCCAGCGTTTGTATTAAAACCTTTCTCAAATTTTCAATATCTTTATTCATAGCTCATTGGTTCAACTCGTTCAGGTAGAAATAATGATAATAAACGAGTAAAGACAAAATTAGGGGAAAGTCGTGAACAACTGTAATAAATTAATTTTATCTTCCGCAACTTTAAGAATTTTAATGAATGGCATGAACACAATGCGTAAGTATCATGAGACGTTAAATTATTATAGTCATGGAACATTTATGATCTTCTTTGAATTATTTGGAATTTCAGATCTCATGGAAGCCGGCAGTAGGTATAAACTGGAAAAGACCAACAATCAAAGTTCCATTATTTTTTTGGAATTCCGACCCCCAGTCTAGGGATCAGACACAATCACATTTCATTCATATTCACATAAACAAACGGCCATACAACTACCTGTAGGTTATATAAATCGAATCCGCGACACGCAAAACATCAACCAATCGCTTCACGAATGCGTCATCTATGCCGTGCCGTTCTACATTACACCAGAACAGAAAGAACTGAAAGTCTACGTAAAGTCTTTGACCAGCAGTTGGATTTTGCCAGCACAGTTTGTACAATATTACAGTACGCTTCATAAGTCATCATCATCATCATCAGCCTATAAATGTTCCCACTGCTGGGACACAGGCCTCCTCTCTGTGAGAGGGAGTGGGCCGTAATCTACCACGCGGGCCCAGAGCGGATTGGCAGATGTCACATGTCTTCGAATTTTTGGTTCTAGGACATGCCGGTTTCCTCACGATGTTTTCCTTCACCGTTTTGAGAGCAGTGGTGTTGAAATAAATTACACAAAGTAATGCGCCTGACGGGGTTCGAACCCATGACCTACAACTCGTAAGTCGAGGCCGATACCACTGGGCCACCACTGCTCCGTCATAAGTAATTAGTGGTTTAAAGCACCTAAAATTAGAGAAAAACACGACGGCACGTACAAACCGTTTTGCCAATACTTTTATTATGCGCACAGCTAAAGAGTAGAATTCCCTGCCAGGGTCTTTGTTTCCTGATAGTTATAACCTTGGGTTGGTTTAAATGTTTGTGTGATGAGCACGATCACTTGTTCTGTGTCTGGGTGTAATTTATCTATAATATGTATGTATTTAGAAATATATAAGTATGTTTATCAGTTGTCCAGTACCCATAACACAAGCTCTGCTTAGCTTGGGACTAGATGGCGTTGTGTGATAGTTGTGAAATATTATTATTATTATTATTTTTAAATGTCTACACATCTCGGGATCATGGTGTCCCGGGCTTTTGGAGGGCTTGCCAGGAGCCGGAGCCAGCTTGCAGAGGCCCATTAGACATTTCAAATGAAATGGTGCTCCAACCGGCGGTTATCCCTGTATGCACTATGCAAGTGTACACAAGGACAACCCCCGGTTGGAGTTACACTATTGCAGATTATGGAAAGAAAACACTGGGTTATGGCGTTTGGTGGGTTTAGTGGACTGGTTATCTAAAATTATGGAAGGACTATGGCCCCTGCCTGATCAATGTTTTAGATACATAGATAAGATGGCAGGGGGTGACTTGCACACTCAACAAATGGGCCCCCAAACATATCGCTAGCACTAAGTGACGTAGCGACAAGGAAGTAACATATCCTGAGGTGCTTGAGGAGTGGAGAGGTATTCCACGGTTCTCAGAACCGACCAGGAACCCGGAAGTATGGTCGATCCCTACAAACACTTACTGGAATACTTCCTTCCTCCGAGCAAGTTTGCTCTTGCGAATCTCCACTCTAGCCAGCCAGTTAAGGCAAGAAAGAGGTGGGAGGTCTGTTCCTCGTCAGCGTTCACTCTGACCGGCCAATAAAGGCAAGCCAGAGATGAGGAACAAGATATCTCCCGGGAGATCAGGTCCGTGGGGTCGCAACTGCCCAACAGCTCGCCACAAGCTGCCCTGCGGGCTTATTATTATTATTATTATTGGGGTCTTCAAGTCAAGAGTGAACAGGTTACTTCTAGGCAAGCGTGCTTCACCGTCGACCACATCATCGCTTACCATCAGGCGAGATAGTAATCAAATGCGAACCAAAGGTTAAAAAAAATACATGTGGCACTCGGTGACTGCCGCGATGAAGCTATTGCATAACATTTTTTTTTATTTTAAATTAAAATGTTTGTGGTGCACTACGAGAATTTTATAAGTAGGTTTCATTGTGAAAACTCCTTTTGCAGCTAGCCGTTTAGAATCAATAAGAAAAAGTAAATTGTTTTTATGACGGATATTTTTATGATTGCCGAAGTCTCCCGAACTGAAACGACGTGCTGTCAAATGTGGTCAGGTTTTTTCGTTAGGTTTTTCGCGCCCACCGCGCTCAGAGCCTGCGATAAAAGCTATGCAATAGCTTAACAACGTCATAATACGAGTATCAAAACTTTGGAATCAAAAGCAATCATCCACAATACAACGCTAATTATTCTACTATGCTGAAAGCTTCCAAGAAAATCGAACTGCTTCCTATTCCCCGTACATTTGCATTATGGGCAACACAGCTTTTATACAATGTACTAAGTTAACAAAAGGTAAAATCATGTGCTGAAAGGAAGGTAAGGCTGCATGCCTGCTAAAGATGAGCGAAAATGTGTGTAAAGCTAGCTAGTTAGCTACACAGCTAGCTTGGCTCAAGATGTAAAATATATTAATAGAGAAAACTAACAAGAACTCTATTAGACAGTCTACCAGACTCAGTATAAAGGTATGAACCTCAGACAGTTCGGAGGTTCATACCTTTTTGCAATGAGGTACTTTGCACTCTGTTCTTCATTTATAGAAGGAAATCCAAGTTTATCTATCAAATTATGATGGTACACAGTTTCGTGTCAGTGATAATAAACATTGAGCTCTCTTGTAAGGAGTCGATCTTTGACACGAAACTTAACGACAGGTTAATGCAAAATTTAAGCAAATCCGGTTTGTTGTAAGATTTGATATTGTATGTATCAAATCTTGCAACTGATTTTTAAACCTACTTACTAGCAAAGTAGGTGAGTTAAAACAATCCTATGTAAAAAGATGAGAAAATGTTTTTGGTTAGTTTCACACATATCTCTCTGCACGCCTCCTTGCATATACCTGGTTGGTACGCAACCCTAAGGTACCCACTGAACGTTCAACGCAGAAATCAATTTATCTTTATTTGCAGCAAAGAGGTAATTCCCCCAACAGCGATTCTCTCATTATTTATTTTCCTCTATCTCCGCGAAGGTTTTGTTTTTCTTGCTTATTATTTATATGTTACCTTTTCACGTTACTATTATACGAATCGACGTTTGTGTAGATGATTTGTTGATTTTCGCACGTATTTCTTGGAAAAGCTAAAGTATTGTGGAGTATTTCTGAACGTCATTTTTGGTGTCACATTTCTTAATATCTTATGTTTAATAACTTGCTGTCTACCTTTTTGACATCATTTATGTTGATCGGATTAAATGAACAGTAAATTAGATATTTTAATGTCAATCAATGGCAAGGTGGAACGACTATCTTCGCAAGGAGGTCGTTAACAGCTGCATGAGAGTAGCCGGTGATCGAGTGAAATGACGCGTGAATGGAGAGGCCTATGTCCAGCTTTGCACGACTATAGGCTGATGATGAGGAAGGAATGGGCGATTTAAGATGGCAAACTAATAGGATGTATTTTCGTATGTGTATCTCTATCACATTAAAATGCTTTTCATTAAATTTCAATCTTAAAACGCAGTGACATCCACACGATTTATTTTTAAGATGCTTTGTATCTACGTCTACCCTTGCTTCCTTCCCGCACTTCCTTCATAAGGAAAATGTACATCCACAAAGATAATGGAAAAATCATCACAATAACTTAGCGATGTCTCGAACAATTCGCGTCAGATTAACCTCTGAATGATTGGCTCTTGTTTTCGGTACTTTGCCGATATTTTTTGTTACTTCTTGGTTGCGAGATTGGCTTGGTTTATTGGCCCTTTTCGTAAATATATTTTGGGTAGGTGTGTGTTGGGATTACAACTTACGTTTGTTGTTTTTGTCATTATCTGTTGGTTTTTCTCAACTATGTCGGAGTACGATACATCCAATTTATCTGCACGCAGTTGAATAGGTACCTAAAATTATTTTACATAGTTTGTACTTACAGTTGATTTAGTTTCTGATGTGTTAATTTTGTTGTCTTTTATACAATCTGTGGGAGTAATTTCAAGCACACGCTATTTGATTTGCCCATTGAGCGCGCTGGGTAGTAGAGTGGACCCCGAATTGATACCAACCAGTTTCACGAGGACTCGAAAGTGAGAAGAAGTTGAGGGCAGATGTTAAATATCATATGCCAGTACTGTAAAGCTAGCTCGTTTTTTTTTGTTGTAGATTCCACACGTTATGTTGAATTGTCGTGTTATATGTCAAAACACAGCAATAAAATTCCTACCAGAAACTAGTAGAACTAGTAGAACCTATTCCTTAAGCTTTCTAGTCTCCGAAATGTTTTATTTAACAAAAATATTTGCTGCAGTGTTTTCTGTAAAGGACTTGATAAAATTGAACCGTATTTGCTATCGGCATGTTAAAATAGAAGATTAAAGTCATTTCAAGCGGCTTTGCTTAATGCCGAGATCTAAGCCGGCTTTAACTTTAATGTCATTTTAAGCTGACGCTCAATAAGCTAACACTTTTACTTCATTTGGCAACTTGCTTAGTTTTACCCTTTCTTAGAAACGGATGGAGTTGAATTTTACTTCTAATTGACGACCTTTTTTGGCATAATTACTGTAATAGCTTCCCCACGCTTAAAGTTTATAGTTTTTTTTACATTTAATAGCTATTGTTTGACTACTTAACTTTTTTGTACCCTGAGACAGTTCTAGTTGGAATGTTTGGATCTCATAGACATAGAGCTTGGACCGAGCATCATTTGTTTAAAATTGGCATACTCTAGAAAACGAGAAATCATGTCTATGGTAATGTAAAAGAAAGATATTGATGGTCCTGTGATTGCTTTTCTTTCAGTAAGTTTATTTGACACGTGGCTAGGGTAGGCTCAGTCCATGCAGTAGGTAAAACAGTTTTTGGCTCAGGAACAAACTAGTTTAATCACAATGTTTTCCCTGTTTTTACAGAGCTGTGGTGATGAAATAATTTAAAGCAAAGTGCCTCACTGAGTTCCTACCCACAGTCTATATCCAGTATATTGCTTTTATCACTGGGACACGTATCACAGAGTCAACTATTAAATAACTTGCCAACCACTTTACTACCCCTTTCATTTCGTAACTACCTCTAGTCCCGTCCTATTTCGAAATTATCTTTATTATTCGTGCTAGTGTTGGCTTGGAGTCAAGTAGGCAAAGAGCCCGGCAACTGTTTACCCACTAAAGTAACTAGGTAGCGTGTCGCAGATACATGCGACGTGGTAGCTACACGCTCCGTTACTTATTACTTAAGTTACGTGGTACCTACGTAGTAGCTACGTGCTTTGGATTTTGTAGCAGAATATATGTAGTGTAAATTTTTGACACAAGTTTGTAAAGAAAAGAGTGGTAAGGTATTAAAAATTAAGCGTTGACTCAAGTGGGTTGCAAGAAGGAAAGAGGAGACTTTCGGGGTCGCGGATCTGTCCAAAGGGTAACCGTGACCCTGGAATGTCAAGAGCAATTGAAGGAACACGCTGGATTTTAGTCGAGTACGAGTCTGACAGTCCCTTCCGCACCACCCAAGGGGGGAGGACTCATTTGATTGTTTTACCACCTTAAAAATAAAGACAGAAAGAGGAATGCTGTCAAACGAATCAATAAAGCCGTTTGGAATTCACAGGGAAGAAGCATTCAAGAAGCTTTCCTTAAAAATAGCGAATGCCGTTTGGCAACCAGATTCTGGGGATATCAAAGTATTTTTCTAACCATGTCCGTTTCGTAAAGCCAAATACAATGCGTAAAGGCAATGATTAATATTTTTTATTGAAATTGATCAATCCAAAATATTAATCACTGCTTTTTGTGTGACCAATTACTTAAGTAAATTAATTGTCTTTGTAGGTATCAGAAAAAAAAAAACAGGGAAATTAATGATTTTTCTAAGAGGCTAACCAAAATCGTTTCCATCTCCAAACTTCGCTTTCCTTCAACAGAACCTATTCAAAGTACGGCCGCGGTCACAATAACAACTTTATTCAAAGTCTGAACAGCCGTCTGTTACAAGTGTCGGTTAAGGCGCCGTTCACATTGACGCGTCGCGATAAAGTTGGCGCGGCTCACGCGATCGCGTGTCGGCGGTTCTGTCGGGGCCCTTGACATTGTATTCGAAAGTTGAGAACGATAGTACCTACCCTGATTAGCGTTGCCAAGTATGCCGAATTTTGGGGACTTTTTTAATTTACGAAGAGGTCAAAAATAGGTATTTGTGTCAGGCGGTTTGTTGTGACCTTTGACATTGAACTTGAGTTTGATTGTGTTATTATTATATGGTAATGATTCGGTGGTGTTGATTTAAGTCTATAGGATCTCGGTCCTTGAATTTGTATATGATTTTATTCACCGATAATTTTGGAGGCACGACTGGTGTAGTGTCTAGTATCTTATTGGAGTGTATTATTTGGCAGAACGAACACAAGACTATGTCGGATAGTGTACAGACTTCATCTGGGATCATTTACTATACAGTCCTTGTGGAAACTTGAACATCGTCCGTTCAAGCGTTTTTGTCATACCTATTATTGGAATCATAATTATATAGCATCTCACAATTTAGGTGCTAGGCAACTAAGCTTATTCCAGTTGTTAAATCCTTTTAAGCCTATTGGCTTTGTTTTGTTCTGTCTCCTGGTTGATAGGGAGGAAGTTGGATAACATAATTATATTTCCTATTCCTCCACTATTTTTTCTGATTAATTTCGTTGCAGAATTCAAGACACGCTGCTCTAGGAAACGTGGAGCTTCATTGTCTCTGCGCTTTTCTATAGTCGCTTCTGTACGTTCTGGCTCTCAGGAGTTGCAGTAGTTAGGGAATAGTGTGGTGGGATTGGTGCAGTGGGTAAGTTCTTGGTTGCTGCGACATGTACTTAGATACCAACTCAGTTTTCTCGTGTAATATTATAATATCGGTGTCACCAACATTTTTCTATGTAGGTAAATAAAATGCAAGCTTATTCGGGCTTCTTTAAAAATACGCACTTTGCATTTTTAGAGGTTGCTGGAGCAAGGAAGGCGATATAATTTTAGAAAATATAAATATTTTGGTCCTGTTCATACACTGAATACTAAACTATAATAAATATAATAATGGTTTCGGTTTTTTTTCTAAACCATAAAATTGATATTAATAACTTTTCATTTGTTGTTTAAATTGTATCCGGCTAGAAAGTATAAGTAATTATTTCCAATAATCAAAAAATAAAAACATTGATAAGTGAAAAAAAAATAATGTGCATAGCTCCAACGTTAGAAGCAAAAATGCATTTTATAGGACTTATACTTACTCAATTTACAAAAAAATAAAAAGCATAGTGGTAAAGTTGTGAGTTAAAAAGGCAAAGGCTTTCATTGCGAACAGTCAGATACTCGTACCATAGACGATAGAGAAAGTTTACTGTGTTGCCAAAATTACACAGAGCTTGCCATGTTACTTGTTTTGAGTGTACCTACTCACTTGTTCTATTGGAATAAACATGCTATTTGATGCTTGTAGTGTTGCAACGTTTGTGTCTTTATTTATTTTATTGCTTTGAGGAGGATTGGGTTTTATTATGTATAACATTGTTTGAAGGTTTTATAGGTCTTGTCAGTAGTTTGATGAAAGCTATACAAAAACCCGGGCCTCTCACAGAGAGGAGGCCTGTGTCCCAGCAGTGGGAACATTATAGGCTGATGATGATGATGATGAAACAAAAACCTCATTGTGTAAACAAGTAAATTAGTTGCTTAAGTTACGGAAGAGCGGAGTCTCCTAACACAGGCTTATTTGCTTAAAAGGAGGCTCCTACCCCTAGTTGTTAAGATTTACTTGTATAAACGAATAAAGCATTTTTCATTTTTCATTGTGTTGAAAAATTTTTGTGGTTTGCAACTTTTAACGTAAACCATTTAACAATGAACACTAATAGTTTTTATTTTTTTTGAATCACAATAACATAAACTGAATCACCTTTTTGTTTAATCCTTTATTTTGAACACAAACAACAGAATATCAACACCATATTAAATTCGTACTAGCATTTAAACATACGAATTGCATCTATTTACGATTCGAAAACAAAAAGACAAAAATATTTAAAAAAAAACAGAATTTAGAATTCACCTTCTTTCTGGCATTTCGTCTTCTGTATTTTCCAGCCAGGTTTATGTTTGTAGGTGAAGTATCGTTCATAGATCTAATTCGCTTTTGGGTTCGATCGTAAAGGGCCGTATTTACGACAACTTTCGAAACTAGGCCATTTTATGTCTGCTATAAAACTTGTGATCTGGCCCGCAGACAGTTTTCACTTCATTTAGGCAACACATGCGTTTGTGTATAACTTTGTTAGTTTTCTATTGATATCCACAAGCAAGTGTACGACAAGCTTAAAACTGTACATTTATACACCGTGTTCTTCACGTTATCCATAAACTTTAGCAAATACTTCTATGGCTTTTACAAATCAAATCCAACAAAGGAAGTAGTATAAAAAAAGGCTTCGTTACAAAGATATTTGTAATTTCATTTAATGAAATTTAATTGAGCTATGCAGTGAGAAAGTATCTTAATTTGAAATCTATCAAATACTATTTGCATTTCATTTGTTTCAGCCCGCCATATGTTATGAATGAAAATACGACGTTGCCAATTCGGATAAAGAGGCATGCATATCGGGTTATTTACGTCTAGGTATTTAGTTTGTATGAAAATTAACAAAAAATAAAAAATAAGAATTTATTAATGTGTCCATAATGAAAAATGCTTACTTCCGTGGTTTGAACATCTGGTCGAAGTTTATGTATATCGTCCGGAACACGGTGTATAACAGGTTGAAATTGAAAAAAAAAAAGATTTTATGACGGATATTTTTATGATTGCCGAAGTCTCCCGAACTGAAACGATGTTAGACGATGCGTGGTGTCAGGTATTTTCGTTAGCTTTTTGGAATTTTTTTGAATCGGTCGCCGAGCCGCGCCGCGCTCAGAGCCCGCGATAAAAACTATGCAATAGCTTAAAAAAAAAACAAAACGGAATAACTCAAAATAATAAAGGCAATAGATAATTCTACAATAGGAGTTCTTCATTATACTACAAAGACTACATTAAATGGTCTAAAAAGGTCAATAGGTTAGCTATCACTATGACAATAAAATCCACATCAAACTGGTCGTCTTGAATGCCTGGGAAGCATTCGGGTTTACACGTCCGGAAAAAGCCCACGTAAAATGTGAAAATAACTTAGGCATATACCCGTTATAAAAATAAAGGGCATCAAAAGTATAAAAATACGTGGTTATTTGGGGCGTAAAAATGTGCCCGATAAAGTTGGGACACTTTTGAGCAAATTAATGACTGGCCAGTGTCCGCCTATTGCGTTTATTCGATTTTCGAATGGGGAGTTTGGGACAAATCGTTAAAGTGACTGTCATGTGACATTAAAAAAGTTGTTTTATGTTTCGAAAAGTAAGGATCATTTTAGATCTAGCTACATTTTAAGGAAAAAGGACTAAGCCTATTTTAGTAATAAATCTCTTTTCCATAAAAATATAGGTTACTTAAACAAATATAAAACACATAGAAAACTCATGATGTCATGACAATGCCGTTGTCGTTCGCTAGGAAAATATCACAATAAGTTATTTTAATAACTTCATTCTTTGATGTTTTTTTCTTTGATGCCTAACGCTGCATAGTTATATTAGTTATGTTTCAATAAAAACTACGATAGAACAAAATTATTGCCTCATAAAACTGTGGCGGTTGGTTCACTATTAAAGCCAATGAAATTACTTATTTCATTCACTTTTATTGCTGAAGTTAAGGGAAGGAAATTATTGGCTTCTGGCAGTCTTATGGAATCTATAGTCGGGTATGTTTCCCTTAGAAAGTTTTATTATAGGGTAGAAAATGCGTATAATACAATCATAGATAATGGTAGTATGGCAACCGACAGAGACGGGATGAGCAACGCTTAGGACAGGGCTCAGTGTCGTACTTTAGGAGAGGCCTATATCCAGCAGTGGATGAATATAGGTTGAAGATGATGATAAAGGCCTCTGTGCACATAAGTTAGGGATTGAAAGATTATAACTAATGCATGTATGATATTTTACCTCACATAGACATATTTCGAAATTCAAACAACATTCTGTTTTTGTCAATCGTTGGTAACGAAAGATAAGAAATAAAAAACAATTTTAAGACTGACAGAGAGTGATATTTAACGCTTTTAGTGATTTGCAGTGCAGGTGGGCCTTAATTTTTACTTACTCTTTGCATGTTTAAAAAAAAGGTTTGAAATCTATAAATAACGCTTAGAAAATAAAATGGAAATCCTTCAACATACAAAACCTTCGTACACAACGAAAGCAAAATTCAGTCGAACAGAAAAAAACGTAGAATCAGCTGAAGGTACTCAGCGCCGACCCAATTAGCACCGAAACCTAACCCGTATAGGTACAGACCTCAGTAGGTAGATCTAAGTACCTGTGAGAGCTGAATAGCGTCATAGTATGGATAAGACAAGGTATGGAGGTTCACTCTTTGTTTTTCGCGCAAACCTTAAAATTGTTCTTACATTATACGAACTTATAGAAAACCGGTCGTGGGCACTGATAGTTACACGAGTACATAGAATATCTTCCGAAGTCTGGTTCCCAGACCCTGTACCGGTTTGAAACACCCTTAGAAGGTTTTGTGTTGGTTCGATACCTAGAAAGTGCAGGTACCTACAACATAAATGTTTTTAGCAGATTAACTTAATGATAGTTTTAATTACTCGAACTCAATAGTCACCGTTATTTTTGCCTTCAAGGCAAAAGCATTATACACCCCAAAGTCTCTATACCACTTATACAGAAGAGATCCATCTAGGTTCACTCGCGAAAAACCTTCAGTTCCTATAACCCACATTAAGCGACATTTGGCTTACACAATATTCATTCCTAACGCCCCGTTAGTCCCATTTCCAAGCCGGCCAGAGAGAGATGTCAACCTGTCGCCACCTGTCCTTCCCGTCGCCGTGACGACAACCGACTGGGAAATTAAAACCTTTGATTAAAACATTCAAATGTGGAGACGGGCTTGATTTTCGGCGACGTGTTACGAAGTAGCTATTAAGAAAAGTGAAGCTGAGGAATTTGTAGAAGGAAATTGGTTGCGAAATATTAAAGGGGTCTTTTTTGTAATTTAATTTAAATAAACTGAAAAGAACTGTTATACTTTTTTTGACTGTTTTCTAGATTTAAAATAATAAAGATTTTATTAAGTTAGGTTCTATTAAGGCACACGAGAAAGCCATAAACTCCAAAATACAACCATAACTGCCAAAACTGACCAAATAAATATAAATGTTGACATATTCGTGTACCGTGTTGAAAATTAAATTCTAACCTGACTTTCGGGGGCTATTGACATTTACTTTATAGGCTCGATCCTGCCCTGGAGCGGGAAGTGAGAAAAACTCGTAAACACTTTTACGATTTGACCCTGTGTGGTCGACGGAAACGTGACTAACATGGTATATTTATTTTTCCATTTTTTTTAACGCCATGACGTCTTGAAAAGCTTGAAATAGTAGGCTAATGCTAGCCATACACCATACTGTCTATCGTCCAATCGGCAGCGTCATGCCGATTGGACGATAGACAGTATGGTTTATGATCAAATTGGCAGTTTGTCCATATACACCATACTGCCTATCGTCCAATCGGCATGACGAAGGTTTGATCAAACTTTCAAATCGGCAGCGACGTTCAGATGTTTTAGCCGTTTTGGGCATTTTAATCGTGTTAAAGAAACAAAAGACATTTGCGGCATTAAGTCCGCCTTATGTACCACAATTGTACGTGAAAGTTTAAATAAATAAATAAAAGAAAACAAAAGTTCGAAAAGAGTGGTGCAAACAGTGATAGGCTTGATCATACCGATTTAATGCCTATCAAATTTAACTGTCATGCCAATTTGATAGATTCCACGCCCGCACACAGTCAATTCTAACTGATCCAATCGGCAGTGTCATGCCGTTTGGATGATAGGCAGTATGGTGTATGGCTAGCTTTAGTCAAGAGAACGTAGAAAATAATTGAAAATAAGAATGAGATGTCAGTTTTGTTAGACCTTTCGTGAAGACGGTAGACCCTGGTTGGAAATCGTGCATGCTCAAACAGTAAGTAGTATAAAAATACCTACACGATTAAGGATAAAAATAGCAATTGCCATCCAAATAAAGCCGCCTCGTCTATAAATTTGAATACCAAAAATCTTTCCCTATTGAACAAATATATTCTGAAAGAATGAATGAAATATTTTCGGATCTAAGCTTTAAGCCTTCAATCGGCTTACCACGAACGTCGGAATCTTTAACAAAGGAAAGAAGCAGAGATAGTAAAAATATGATATCCATAATGAATATTGGGGTTACCAAGGTAAACTTGACCTTGGTGGTACAGCTTCTATACAAAATTATATGGATACCGTAGAATCGCCAAAAAACCTTATCAGGGTTTTATAGCTCCAGGCCATTCCAAGTAGGTAAAAAATAATAAAGTTCTCAAAGTATCTTCACTTTTCCCTTGCGGCATGAGGATAAATTAATCGAGTTTTTTCCTCTTACAATCATAAGAGCCCCCAGCAGCGATGTCGTAAGCAAAACAACATTTTAAATTTTTGTTCGACTTACCTCTTAAAAGAAAATCATTTTAAAACCAGGAGTAAACCACAAAAAAAGGTCTAAAAGATGGTGCGTACTTTGATTCTAATTATTATAAAAATGTTATTTTGTAGGTTATGATTTAGGTGGTTTAAATTACCAAAATTGCAATATGAAGCAATATTAGATATTCTGAACACAGAAAAACAAATAAAACACGAAATCGACCCCATGGACATGAACAATATGTATCACCGAATTGTCTGTGCTACAGTGCCTCCTAATAAAATTATGCCTCCCTCTCGTTGTTTCGGTGAAAATAATGAAAATATTCATGGCCACGCGCACCAGATTTACATTCTCGTGATACGCGTTCCCAACCAAGTTATTGTGTTTACTTTTAACTTTTTTTTAATTCTCACACGGTTATGTTTGTCATACTGCGTGGATTTTTATTTACGTTGGCATTCCTGATGGAAATTTTTCGAAATTTAAATGAAGTGTATAGAGAGTTTCATGATGAATGAGACAGCATTTTATTTAACAATGTACCTACTGACATATTTTTTTGCTCTGTAAGTTAACGTATTGACCAAGTTTCACGACAAATAAAAAGTTATACAGCATAATTATTTTAAAAGAACTCCGAAAAAATAATCCACAGAGTATAATAAAAATGGATTGCTACAGGTTTCCTTAAAACAGGGGTTGTACACAAACTGCAGAGAGAATGGCTCTCAAGTTGGCCGGGACTGCCAAAGTTGGCTACGTTTCTTGAACTTAGCCCTCTGGGAACAATGAGGAGGCTTCACTGGTTCATGATCTGAATGTACAAGTGTTTGTTTTGGTGATCAACTTGGTAAATGCTGAAGGTTTTATGTCTAACCTTTCTTTAACGTGGTAAAATCATCAAATGAGTCCTCCCGCCCTTTACTATCAGACTTGTACTGACTAAAATCCACGGTGTCCTTCATTAGCCCTTTTCGTTACAGGGTCACGGTAATGGAATGAGTCCCGCGACCCCGGCAGGCTTTGGCCCTCTAGAGGGGGGCCCCGTCAGATTGCTGACAGCTCTTTGAGGCGCGCGTGGAACACAACGCGCCGTCGACCCGGGCATGGTCCATGGTCGGGCGGCGAGTTGCCCGTTACTCGCCGCCCGCATGCCCTTTATGTCTAACCTTGGCATAATTATTATTCACTAAGTGGGCACTCCATTTTTGGTCATCAATATTGTTATGATCAAATGAACTGATATGAATTAGGACATTGTTAAATGAATAAACAAGGACAAAACAAGGAAGGGAGTTACGCTTCGGAATAACGGAAAAACAGTTTTTCAATACAAATGGATGGCCCAACACAAAACAACATAACGCGTGTTCGAAACCCATAAAATTAAAGATCGCATTCAGACTAATATAATAATCTCGCAGTGAATACGTCAATTATAATCAATAATCCGCAATCACCCGTTAATATGCGTATGGCGTCCATTATGCAAATCCCCAGCTTAATAGCTTACAGTAAAATGTAAATCAGCAATAATACGGAGCGATAACAATGCTTGCAACAAGTGTGTCGTTACCCTTAGTTTTTGTTTTCTTTTTATTAGTTAGACTCATGTTTAGGAAAACATGAGTTTCTTTTTGTTGCTCTTGTTAGAACCGTGTGTAATTTGAGAAATAATTGAAGTGGGTTTACTGTAATGTTTCAGTTTGATTTGTACAATTTCTAAAAACAAAAAATACAAATCTGAGGCGGTCACAAGATTTCTGTGTTTTACGGAGTACACACTTTTCCCTATTTTACACCGTATTCAAACTATTTACGGCATTTATTGCATGAAAAATTAAAAAGCGCTTAGAACCTGTAATTTTAACTTGACAAAATAAAAACAACAGAAACGGAAACTACTGTCCAAGTCACAAGGCATACAGCTTGTAAAAGTACTGTAATTACCCATTCCAAATCGAGGATCTCTATGAGTATAAAAAACTTTTCAAAAAAATGTAACCGCCTTCAAAAACACCCACAAAAAAAGGGTAAAATAACCTACAAAATAACTTTTCTTTCAGAAGTCGGTGCCTTTATTTTTTTTCATTTCATTGTCTTTTTTGCCACCAAAAAGTTTTTTATTTTACTCTTTTTAGTTTACATATTCAACCCAAATTCTTGTCAAATAAATCATTCTCTTACATGTGCACTAAAATTTTGTAATCCGTAGCACCGGTAACAACATCGCTCAAGTGCACAATAAGCTAATAGAATTCCCTATCTCAAAAACTACTGAACCGATTTTGATTAAACTTGCAGTATTTAGTACAACAAAAAAAGAATTACTTAAATCGGACTTGTAGTTCCGGAGATATGCGAACACAAACTAAATCAGTCGATGCCTACTGATTAAACTTGCAGTATTTAGTACAACAAAAAAAGAATTACTTAAATCGGACTTGTAGTTCCGGAGATATGCGAACACAAACTAAATCAGTCGATGCCTACTCCAAGCCGTTGAGGAGTTGTACCTTCCATCATCAGCTCATCCACCTGAGATGATGATTATCAGATGCAAATACTTGAACAGCTTTAGAAAATATATGAAAATGGTACTATGTGTCTATAAAATTTGAAGGTTGCCCTCGATTTCCCTGGGATCCCATCATCAGATCCTGACCTGATGATCATGGGACCACTTGGGAAGTATACCCTTTCAAACGAAAGAAAAATTTTCCAAATCGGTCCAGGCGTCTTCGAGAAATCGGGGAACATACATAAAAAAAAAAGATTCTGACGAATTGAGAACCTCCTCCTTTTTTTGAAGTCGGTTAAAAATGGGCGAGAAACTCCATGGACACTCTTTTGAATCAAAATATAATTATGATTTTGGATGGATCTGCATAGGTTTGTTCCTATAATTCACCTACAATACTCTTCACTGTGGATCGTAGTACTTGTGATGTACTCGTAGTCAGTGTTCAAGTAAATCCTCCTTTAACCCTCTCAACGCTGCCCCTAATCGTCTCTCATGACATCAACTGTCGCAGACGTAGTGTTCCAGTCGTGCCTGTGTTACTGAATAATGAAGTCAAGATGGATGACATGTCTCAGCGCGATGACCTGAGGCGCAATCCTGCGTGATACAGCGCTAACGATGGACGTTGATTGGGAGGCGATCTCTGTTAATATTGGCATTCGATTCTGAATGATATGGGTGCTGATCAGTTCAGGTTGAAGTTTAAATGTTTACATACAGTACAGTATACAGCCTTTTTCGATAGCGTTAAGCAGGAACTATAGAATGTCTGAAACAATGTTCATACTCGTATATTCCGTTGAAGCTATCCAAAATCCGAGCAAGAATTTAAAAGAAAAAGAAATGGACCCCAAAAAATAAAACAAAAATAAGCAAAAAAAGAAATACTTTAGAACGACACAAAACTCTTCCATTTATGAATTTATATTCATTCTTAGCATCACAGAAGAAAAATCTAAATAAAAACAAAAAAAATACGAGCTTTATATCTGCGTCCGTTAACTTCACAATTCATTGAACCGTGCCAATCGGTATCAATAACCCGATACAGTTTCGTGTGACCTCTGGTTTACTATTTACTCTGCAAAATAGAACACGTTGGCTAGCTACCAAGCGCCGACCGCTTCTCTTAATTCTTGTCCATCAAAATCAAAGTCACTAATGGGTGTAATTCGTTTCCATTTGTCGGCAACCACGTTTCACGTTTGAGCCATGGATACATTTTGCAGAGGATTAGAAACAGGTTAGATGCTTTGTTGGCACTTTCGTTTATCTGCATAGAATGATGCACTGGTGGCCTGCCATGACGTCAGCGAGACTTATTCCATCGTCTGAAAGAAACAGAGCTAATATACAAGTCGTCTAGCTCTGTTCTTCACAGTTATTTTAAAAAGGTTAATTCTGGCTGGCCTCTTTTTTTACCGTGTTAAAATCATCAAATGAGTCCTCCTACCCCGGGCAGGGCTGGTATCTAGTATGTTGGGGTTGCTTCTATCGGACGTTAAATAATTATAAAATAGTTCTGTACCTACATAGACTTTTTGGGAATATTCGAAAGTAATCCGCCATCTTTGTTTCTCTCACGAATGTTCACCAATAACCTTATCGTCAAGGTTAATCTAATCTATCTAATAAATAACCGAGGTACACTCATGGCAATAGTATAGTAGACTGAATTTAAGGATAAAATGCTTTCTAGACCCCTACTATTGCTATCTGTGCGACAGTTTCTTTATTTACGACTTTTTGTAGATATACGCCGGTGCCCTGGACCTTATCAAAATAAATAACACAAAAATAACGAGTTTTATTTTAAATTTTAGCCAAAGTTCTCGCTAGTGTAATTGCTGCAGCAAAAATTAATCAGCTATAAATGTAGGTAATCATAATCAAAGTACCTAATTTCATTTGTTAAGCAAAAAAGATGGTGTCCAAAATAGACTTTATTTCGGACATCAGCTTTTTTGGCTGTCGTTATTATTTAATTATTTGTGGAACGAAAAAGAAAAAAAATAAAAGGTAACTTCTATTTTAAATAATTATTAATAAGAAAACTAATAACATGAAATAAGAAACTAATAACATTAAATAAGAATGTATAGCTATATATACAGGGTGAACTGAAAGACACATAATTTACAGGACGAGCTTTTCTAGTTATTTATTTCAAAATTACATGGAAAAGTTAAAAAACAACTGAAATTGAATGGAATTTGAAAAAAGTAGTTTATTATTCGAATCGACAAAACATTCGTTCGGAAAACATCTTTATTTATCTAAATGGAAAAAAATTAATGACTCATGTTTATGTTTTCCTATTATAGTTTCAGTTTTCTCTATTCAAGTCCATCCTGAGAGGTAATTAAAGGGCATCCACATTCGAGGAATATCATCCAATTTTAAATGTAAATGATTGTGTGAATATTTCAGCAAAGTGGATTTGAGTCCCTGAAGCTGTACCTAAGTACAGCTTTCATTTTGTCAAGAGTTAATTAGTTGCATCCGACCCTTTTCATGCAGCGTGTTTTTTTAAGTAATATTATATTACTAGCTATTTTTACTCGAAAATTATCCCACGAGGAAGATAAATCACGGGGATAAAAACGATCACATGTGTTAATTTAATTTATTTATTAATAAAGGTACACCGACAGCTTCTGTATACTACATTATTTCTAGTATATGCGAAACCTGAATATAGTTTGTTCAGAATCAGTAACTGATTTCATTCCAATAATTTTTACATCTTGTTTTTTTTTTTTTCAAAAATATTTTAACTAAATTTTATTACCAGCAAGTACCATACGGTTAGGTACTACTGCCAAACTATTATCACGAGTGTATATCACAGGAGACGCGGTTTACGAGGGTGTACCGCGAAATGAGCATGTTTTTGAACGGACACAGGTAATATACAAGCTTATAACTTTGTGATTTTGTATGATACAGTATACGTAAAATTTTGTACATAGATTCTTTACACAAAAATATTAGACATGTGTATCGGGTTTCGCATAAACAAAAAATAATGTTGTATAAATTAATAAATAGTGTAGGTATTTATGAGTAAAAGGCTTATACAGTTGCCAATAACAGGTGAACCAACATTCACGAACATAAGTGGTAACATAAGTGCTAATAAAAACTAAATTAATGTACTAAATAATAAGTGGAAATAAATTGATTGTTCATTGATTGTTTGTTTATATTTGTGTTTAGTTATTTCTTTTGTTTATTAAAAAAATGTATGGACTGTCTGAATTAAATATATTAATAATTAATCCAGGTCATAAACTATTATGTGTATCAAATTTCATCCAAATTCATTCAGTCGTTTTTGGTAGAAAGAGTAATAAACATCCATTCATCCATCATTCCTCACAAACTGTCGCATTTATAATATTAGTAAATTAAGATTTCTAAGATTCTTTTGTGTGACGTGGTCTCCATTCGAGAACATTATATTACGGTTTGATGCATGCACGGAACAATCATATAGTGACAAAATTAATTTAGCAAACAAAGTACACTGGTTGACTTTGGTTAAGTCGTTGTCGAGGACATCATAACTACGGTACTAATACTCATTTGTACTCACTACTCATTTCAGATTCGCAAAAAGCTGTCCCAGTTATTCTCCTTAACCCTTTCATAGCTTACGAATTAAATGGGTTAACCCTCCCCATTGCTATGCATCCCACGAACACATGATAGGCGTTGCAGGTAGCACGCCCCATTGTCTTACGTCACAGAAAGAGCTCGAATGTTGAATGCAAATGAATATTGAAGCAAAGTCAGCTTGCTCTGCGGAGATGTACCGCAGGCCCTACGACTTGTTCTCGATTCAATTTGAATGTGAAGTTAAGGATTATCATTCTTCGCAAAATCGAGGCTCAAGTATGTATTTTTTCATCCTAATTAATAGGTATGCCGTAACCAGGTAAACAGAGACGGAAATAGCATACCTTTTGATCTGTTCCCGAGAAAAACAACATTAACGCTCATTAACAGCCCCCTGCTGGACATAAGCTACTTCAATTGCACGCTCCACTTCTCTCGATCACCGGCCCCTTCATCCAGTTGTTATTCACGCTCACAAAATAAAAGATGGCATCACATGTATGATTCGAATTGATTGTGCGGGCAAGAGTTAGTTAAATATGTATATTCCATCATGACGCACAACATCAGTAGCAGTCACTTGAATTTGCTTATTCTTGTAAACGGTAGCAGTTTTTTTTTTGCGAAAAGAATCATTCCAGTTTTCATTTTTTTTTTATCAACTGATTTGGAGGCGAAAAACGTTTGCGAGGTAGCTTTCAGATCGGATACTCTAGAAATTATTCTTCTCTTTAAAGTGAGATCTCGTAGTAAGGCCACGATAGAGGCACTGGCATGAAATGATGAGTGCAGATTCGTGTTGAATGAACAAATAAACAAACTAGTCAGCTTTTAGTTTCATTGTGTGCACTGCTAAGAAGTGGAATTCCTTGCAGGAGTTTGTGTCTCCTGATAGCTACATCCTTGGTGTCTTTAAGTCAAGCGTTAATAGGTTAATTTACTTCTAAGCTATCGTGCTTCACCGTCGACCACATCAAGCGGTATAGTGGTCAAAATGAAACTTATCATGATATAAAAAACAATGTCGAACGTACATTTCGGGGAAAATAGTAGAATTTTAGAGATTGCATTTTATCAATTTAAAGGAGTTTATTATTTTAAAGTTTTATTGCTTTTTTGGGTTATAAATATCATCAAATAAGTCTTCCCATCCAGGGTGGAGCAGAGGGGGTTGTTAAGATCTTATTAACGAAAAACCACCCTGTACCTTCAAATACACTTTGCGTTCCAGGGTCACGGTTACCATTACCGAAGCCTAAGTTAGAATTAATGATGGCAACAGTCAATTCGTTTAGGTAATTGAAACTTGACGTAGTCGGTTGTAATTTGGGTAAATCAGATCCCACCAAAAACATTCTGTAAAAAAAACTAGCCAAAGTCTCGATAGAGCTGCTTATTTATCTCTAAAAAGTAATGAAATCTAGACATAGTCGTGCCAAGTCTAAGGTTCCTTACTGCGATTTCTTTAATAAAATAGTAAATGTTGTGAGACTTGGCCATTGAAGGGTACACAACGGTACAAAACAGGTGCTCCATGACACCATTGCACCAATCCTGACTTGTACCCATTAACCAACGGCCAAGTCACACAACATTTACTATTTTATTAAAGAAGACTTTGCACGACTAGATTTCATTACTTTTTAGAGATAAATAAGCAGCTCTATCGAGACTGGCTAGTTTTTTTACAGAATGTTTTTGGTAGGATTTCACTTCTTTTAGTAGAAACGTGGAAAAAAAAATTTTTTTTGACCTTTTTTTGACGTCAAATGAAGCGGCCCACCAAGTTGAATATTTTTTTTAAACGCGGTATATTATGTCGATCTCTAATAGTTTGGTTGGGCTCTTGTGTTTTCTAATCAGGGTCACCATCAGGTACTCCGGATCTTCGATTATCCTAGTTTTTATAGTTTTCCCTTTATGTTGCCATAACTCTGTACCTGTACTGTGTAAATTTCAGATCTCTGAGTTTATGGCAAGTACTAGTTCTATTTTGATGATCATGAGTGAGTGAGTGAGTGTCGTAAATGCAAATCTTTGCTTTCGCTTAACTTCGGAACTGAATGACATACAGACTTGAAATTTTGGATTTTAAGTATGTGATTATAGCTTACTGGATGACGATTTCTGCGTTCTGGTCCTATCAAGAGGTTCTCAAATAGGGGCCTGAAAATGCGGCGAAATGGTTCCAGTAAAGGATGGTACGGCAGTGTTTGCTCGACTTTGGCGGGGGCACTGCCGTGCCCCCTGATATACGCTTCTGACTATTCCAGTTAGTGTCTGAAAGCTACATATTCGCCTATATTCTTTTTGGTAAGATATATACGTCATAATTACAGGATAAAGGCGCGAATCTGTTAGTTTTTATAATCTAATCTTTATTTATAAGAGCTTTAAATCCTCCACATGGAATAAATCAAACACAACGAAATATGATTAATTTGAACAATCCCACAATATTCTAAATCCAAAGGCCACGGATGAACGAAAGCTGGGAGATTGGACTTTCGCAAAACCCCCACAACGTATCTACGTATTTAAGCATGGATGCATGGGAGACATCCTAGATTGCTGGATTCAAGTGCTGTACATTAGAACATTCTGCATTTTGATTGAATTCACTTGCTCCGGAGATGTTGGCCTTCAATTTACTGATGTGTGGCGCGTGGTTTTGAAATTGTATTGCGTTGAAAGCTGGGGAAACTACAATTGTATTACATTTTATGCTAGTTGGTGTCTGTGGCTTCGCTCGGGTTCTTTAGACAATAAATTTAATTTTAACACAATTTAAAAACAATCAATTAGGGTAGGAAATATTAATTTAATTAAATATAAACCTATTTTTTTTTTTTTTATCGTGGTAAAATCATCAAATGTGTCCTCCCACCCCGGGCAGGGCGGGAGGGACTGTCAGACTTGTACTGACTAAAATCCACGGTGTCCTTCAGTAGCCCTTTATGTCCCGGGGTCACGGTAATGGTATAAGTCCCGCGACCCCGGCAGGCTTTGGCCCTCTACAGAGGGAGCCCCGTCATTATGCTGACGCTCTTTGAGGCGCGCGTGGAACACAACGCGCCGTCGACCCGGGCATGGTCCATGGTCGGGCAGCGAGTTGCCCTTTACTCGCCGCCCGCATACCCGCGCCTACGGTGGCCGGAGATCGTCTTGCGACGTCCGTCGCCGTGGGCGTCCACCACCGCGGGTGGGGCGGAGGGAGGACATTGTCCTCTCTCTCACGCGGCCCGCCTCCTCCTTCGCGAGCATTACTGCTTCGCAGAAGGAGGCGACCGCTTCCCACTCCGTCTCGAAATATAAACCTATTTAATGTTGAATTATAAATTGAAGTTTTGATTTCAAGTTCTAATTACTTAATTAATAAGTTTATATGTAATGGTGGATATTGTTCTATCACAAGCCAATATCGTTATGTGAAAATGTAAATGCGTTTGCAGTGTTTTTTTAAGTTGATGGATGGGCTTATAAACATTTTGAGATAAGATTATTGAGTATTGTAGCTGTATTGACTTTTGCAAGTTTAAAAACGACATCTTTACACAATGCTGCTAGCTTTATATTACATAAATACTTTTAAGTTTGTAATAAGAAATTTTAAGCGTACTGAAAACGTGTTCAAACAATATTTAAGACCACTATTTCACTATTAAAAAAGAAAAGTATATTAAAAAACTGAATGGAACCGGAGTGGTTCGTTTAAATATTGCATTTAAGTGAAGAAAAAGTACTTAACTGTTAAAAGATTTGTTCTTGTTCAAGAAAAGATGAAGAATCTCTTTGAGAATAATTTATTTTTGTTTTTCTGATTATGAGTGAGTAACGTGCCTTTCTATTTTTAACGTGTACTGAAACAAGGCATTTTATGAAGTATTTTTAGGAAAGTAGCTTAACCTTATTTACCTACACGGGTACGTTCGTGCTGAGAAAATAATGAGAGAAATGCTATGAATATGGGGGAAAATGAAAATTAGTAATTGTAAACAAACCATAAAAGAACTTAGAGTGAAAATTATGCATGTAGGTACCAAATCTTTTCTTCCAACCCCTCACCGTTGTGTTGCTGTATTAATAAAACATGATCAGCCCATCATAACTGTGTTCCAGAGTTGTCAATTTATACTATTTCGTGACAATGACATTAACATCGACAGGTGGGCGGAAGCCTTAAGTTTATTAATGGTGATAAAAGGTTCAGTTTCCTGCGTTTTTTTGTTGTACATCTATTATTTTACTTCGTCCTAAAGGCTCCTACACACAGTGCCGCAAGGCCGCCGGGCAAGCCGACGTGCACTCGGCGGCATTCAAAGCCGGCTTTGCTACACAAAGGAGCCGCCGGCATGGCCGCCGGGGTGCGCCGGCGGGCGGGTTACGCGGCTTCCCGGCGTCAGTTCGTTCCTGGCATTCGAGCGGTAGCGTTCTATGTGACTGTCACAACCGGAATGATGCTTGGCGGCTTTGCGCGGCTTGTATTGCCGTGTGTGTAGTAGCCTTTAGGTTTCTTAGAACGGAACTTCTTATATTTACATTTCAGCCAGTCCATACTAAAAGTCGATTTATTAAGCAGCGTCCGCCAATGTCAGAGGGATTAGAGAGCGCCTGAGAATTACCTACGCCTCATCAAGACACGTACGCGTTTCGGCGAGTGAGAGAAAAATGAGCGATCTTTGTGTACCGCTGAGCTCGGGATTATAGCACGACGGAAGTTCTTGATCGTTGCGTTTTGTGACTGTTGTTGGTAAAAGTTCTGTTTGTTTTTTCCACTTGCATAATAGTGCGGCTTTTGAAATCTTTGTTAGTTTTACTGTTGATCAAGTTTTCTTATGCAACATAACGGTGTCAGTGGTAGCGAAAATAATTATGACCTTTAGTGGGGAAACCACGCAAGTCTAAACATTGTTTGCACATACAATACAAAGTCAGAAACAATCCACTCCGTGTTGATCTTCTGAAGATGTAGTGATAGATAGCTATAACTACATCTTCAGAAATCTATATTACAGAATTATTCGGTTATAGGTATACAGATACCTATTGCCGAATAATTCTCTCTTATTTATGACTTAGGGTACGGAAAAAGCTCTTACGCGTAGTCTGTGTTCTTTCAAATGTATAGCAGCTCAATAACTTCTATGGATGCAGAACCATATTTCATGTGCACACTATTTATAGTAACAGTTCATCTTCATCATATTAACGGTTTTATGAAAATTGTGATGAAAACCGCACACATGCTGACCGCATCGAGGTTTTCACTATGACCTTTCAAAAATTAATATCGTATCATTTCATGACAGTTATTTTCAAAATTTACCGTTTAAACCACCGATATTTCAATAAAATACTAGATTTAACTTCCCACTCATACGCACGTAAGTCCAATTACATGGTTACACTGTATTTGTTCGGCTAGTCTGTTCAAAACGCCAATATCAATTACAATCCTCCCAGATTGCATATAGGTCTCGTTTGGGGCTCACGTATAACCAAAATGTGTGGGACGTGAGGTGAATATCTCCTTTTAGCTAATAGGATTAACATCATTGTGACACAGGGGAGAATGGGCGGTCGCACGCGCCGCTTGTGAGTAATCTGACGCTGTTGAATTTTTATGTTACAGATTTATTTTTTGTTGGATTTTGAAATTATTTTGGTAAACGATTTTATTATACGATCAAGATGACTTGATCCCGCTATTTGTTTTTGTCATAAATACCTGAGACTTTTGAAATAATCAATTTTGTGATGAAAGGTCTCGATTTTTTACCGTGAACGTACTAATTTTACTGCTTCTATTGAATTCATTAAAATATAACGAAGATACCTTTCTTAGAAACTAGAGAAAATTGAGCTCTGAGATAGGTACATGAAAACTCGTTAGTGTTTCTAGAAAACACTGCTTTCAGTTTCTCGGAAGGTTCTGACTAAGCTTGTGTAACCTGAAAACGTGTCTGCGTCGGCGTCGGTACAATA
The DNA here is from genome assembly GCA_950005045.1 of Agrotis exclamationis. Lineage (NCBI taxonomy): Eukaryota > Metazoa > Arthropoda > Insecta > Lepidoptera > Noctuidae > Agrotis > Agrotis exclamationis. The sequence goes on along the minus strand of OX465427.1, from coordinate 17,700,404 downwards.
CGCTTGGCCTCTTACTAAGTATTATATAATAGACAGAGGTACAGTACCTCTACAAAAATAGTTTCAGCTTTGTTTACCAGATTATTGTCCACAGAGTCTCACTGCGAAATGTCTCTCCAAAACGTCTAGTAAAATGAAAAATATGTAGAGGAACCTTTCACATTCACGCTTATCAAGTATTCTCGGTGTTTTTCCCACGTTGAGTCTGGTGTTGGCTTTAGAATTGTCCATAAATAGCATAACTTACAGTTAGTAAGTAGCGGATCGTGATAACAAAATGCTTGTTGCGAACTGAAAGTAAATTAAAATAATAAATGCAGTTTAAGTTTTAAATTGCAATTCAAAGTTAGACCGCGGTACTGTGTTTCTTTTCTTAACTAGTTTTTTCTGGGCTTTTTTGTAGAAAAGACAAAATCGATTGCGAGCACGACTTTAGTTGCGTCACGCTGTCTATGGACCAGCCCACTAAAATGTAATTAGGCAAAAATCTACATATTAATCAATCGTTTCTTCAAAAACGTGACAATAAGCCTCCTCTAAATCGAATTTATTAAGACTTATTCAAGCAATGTTAGAACTTGTGGGAAGAGAATAATATTATAATCAGACACCTATTGTTTTACGTCAATTTTAATTGCTTCCCTTTATAGAATCATTTAAACTTCGGAATATAAATTGACTATTATGTATAAGACGGGGAATTTATTGAAGAACGTTTATTATTCTTAAATTATTCTGATCTGACGGACGGTGGGCGATTGGGCGTAGGCTTTTATGTACTAGACTCCGTTATGCCTGTTATGCCCCAGGGGAGAGACAAATACTATAATATATATAAATGGATATATAGTTATGTATAAACGTAAATGGAGCGAGCCTAATGCCTCCAAGGTGTATTACTAATAACTATGTGTTTTAAAGTGCATAGGAAAAATTCTAGATAAAAAACCAATACCATAAAAAAATTGTCTGACTGGCAATTTAAATGTACTCTTAGAACCTCATGGTCGCTTAAGACCATTGGATAACATATGCAGCATATTTAAACTCCTCTGTGAGAGCTAAAATTTTAATTGTGTTTTTTTTCATTCCACTGCCTGCCAATTTCTAATTTGTGAAGCGATATTGTAGTAGATAAGGTATTTCTAACCAGTAATCTGCATAATCAACTATGCCTAAAAGACTTTAAGGTTAAATCTAGATACGCATTTTTTAAAGCAACCTAACTTTTCTCAGCATGTCACCAACGGGCACGCCGCAATCGCGGCGGTAAGACCCCTCTTTGAGGAGTGGCTGGAAAGGCGTCACGGCGTCCTGACCTATCGCATGACGCAGGTCCTCACCGGACACGGAAGTTTCGGGAGGTACCTGTGTCGGATGGGGAAGGAAGAAACGCCAGGGTGTCACCATTGCGAAGATCGCCCGGAGGACACAGTAGAGCATACGGTGCAAGACTGCCCCGCTTGGGCAGAGCACCGCCGTGTCCTCACGGCAGCGATAGGCGGAGACCTCTCGCGCCCGGCCTTGGTCGAGGCCATGCTGCGGGGCGAGACGGAGTGGGAAGCGGTCGCCTCCTTCTGCGAAGCAGTAATTCTCGTTAAGGAGGAGGCGGGCCGTGAGAGAGAGAGGACAGCGTCCTCCCTCCGCCCCACCCGCAATGGTAGACGCCCACGGCGTCGGACGTCGCAAGACGATCTCCGGCCACCGTAGGCGCGGGCATGCGGGCGGCGAGTAAAGGGCAACTCGCCGCCCGACCATGGACCATGCCCGGGTCGACGGCGCGTTGTGTTCCACGCGCGCCTCAAAGAGCGTCAGCACGATGACGGGGCCCCGCCCAAGAGGGCCAAAGCCTGCCGGGGTCGCGGGACTTATCTCATTACCGTGACCCCGGAACATAAAAGGCTATTGAAGGACACCGTGGATTTTAGTCAGTACAAGTCTGACAGTCCCTCCCGCCCTGCCCGGGGTGGGAGGACTCATTTGATGATCTTACCACGCTAAAAAAAAAAAAAGCATGTCACCAAAAACTCTCAAACATTCCAAGCATGACGCTCCACTTCCTTACAAGTCAAAAAAGTCCCTAAAAACTAAAGCAATCCTAACTAAAAACTCCAATTTACTATAACACGCACTTGGCAGTAACAAATTGATCTGTGCCCAAATTAAATTAAACAGTCCTGAACCGCAAGGCTCGAGCCTAGCCCGTGACGTCATCAGTGACGAGGGTTGCTTCCTCCATCAGTCTTCGTGTGATCACTCACGATTATTGCACGGTGCTGCTTTTTATAAGCTTCCTTGATAGTTATTAGAGGGGAAAATGAAGGATTTACATCGAAGATTGATCAGTTAATAATTTAACATCAATTCGATGGTGGATTTAAAAGGTTTCGGTTCTCTGCTTCATCGGCAACCTTTTTTAATTGTGTTGTATTTCCAATAATATTATTGAGTATTTAATAGGACAGTATTTTGTTTTGTTGTTTACATTACACTGATAAAATATTGTATGGGATCATAAAAGAAATGTTTTAAACCGGAATACTGCGCTTAATTGTATTCCTTTTGTTTAAATTAGGTTTTTAATTAAATTAATTTAACCATAACTTTAAACAAAAACAATATTCTTCCTTAAACAAAGAACGGAAACAAATTAAGTCCGAATACGTTTCATGTTTATAGAAATTGTTAAAAATCGATTGAACGGAAGGCTGGCTGGATGATCGGATTAATAAAGATAATGAGGAAACCTGATTGGACCTGATTGGGCTATATATTTCAGTTAGCAGTAAAATTAAATTTTCTGAACGATTTTCTTTGCGTCCTATAGAAACCTGATCTTCTCTTATTTAGATGTACCTGCGTAGCTACAGCAAGCATTGAATGACCTTGTAAAAATGAATTTAGTTGACGGAGGAATAGTCAAGATGAGAGAATGTAGAAAGATTTCTATCGTCCCAACTATGGCGATGTAATAGCTGTATGTCTAAGTATAAGTTATTGATTTATCAAAAACTACTGAACGGTTTGAGGAATCATCGCTTCGTCCGAAAACAGGTCAGGATATTTTTATCATTATTTTAGAGCTTAAATGTTTATGAAGTTATTTTGTTCACAATTAAATGATTTGTTGTGTAACGAATTCGAACAATTGAAGGCTAAAGCGATGTAAACAAAAGCCCATTGTTCAGCACCTATTAAGGATTGTTTGCCAAAGTAATTAAGTCTCGATAACTCGAATGGAAAAGAGGTTCGTTTGTTGTAACCATTTTTCTTGTTTTCTTTTAAACTTAGATTTTCTTTTGTAGTTTACGAGTTGTTAAACAGTCTATTTTTCTTTTTTTTTCATAACTAACTACTGAAATATTATTTCACCTCTGATTTCTATGTTGGTTAAGCAAATAGTTTTTTCTTAAACGTTGCAGCATTACTGCCTAAAGTACATTCGCTTTTAACAGAAAATAAAATTGTGTAGACTGCAGTGAGAGCAGTAGAGGCCCAGTGGTCAGGGCTCTGACTTTAGAGTTGTAAGTAGTGGGTTCGAACCCAGTCAGGGATATTGATTGTGTCATGTATTTCATCACCACTGCTCTCAAGACATCTTGAGGAAACCGCCATGTCCTAAAACCAAATTCAAAGACATGAGACATCTAGCAACCCACTCCCTATCACACAAAAGGATGCCTGTGTCCCAGCAGTAGAAATATTATAGGTTGACCATGTTGATGATGATGATTAATTAGACTAACATATTTCTTATTATCTCGATGGCATGACAAGTTGTACCTAATAACCGTGCGAAGTAGAGGTAGGTATTCTGTTGTTTCGTAACCCATCTTGTCTCCCAAAATTATGAATATAGCTTTCCTTCTCTGTTATGAAGTGATGTCCTTGTTTGCACTGGTTTAACAAGCACAAAATTACGGTTCTTGAGCAAACGTGATTAACGGGGTAAGGTGGGTTAAGCACCTATACCTTTTATAGCTGCCAGGTTGCCTCATAATATATCCAACACTTGTCGCTTACCTACTAGAAAGTAGGAACATTTTTAAAACAAAACTTTAGTTGTTTTGGAAGATATAAACACGCATTACTTTGTGTACTTTATTACATCAACGGTGCTCTCAAAAGGGCGAAGAAAAACATAGTTAGGAAACCGGTACATCCTAGAACCAGAAATTCTAAGGCATGTGACAATTACTAACCCGCACTGGGTACGCCTGGTAGATTGCAGCCCATATCCTCTCACAGAGTGGAGGCCTGTGTCCCAGCAGTGGGAACATTATAAGCTGATTATGAAGCCGGGACAAGTCGCTAGCTTGAAATCAATGTGCTGTTTTTGAGTTTGAAGTAACCATGTTCATCCGCGTTTGAACAGTTACGATTAAGTCCCATGTAGGTAGTCTTGAAAGGCATGAAATAACATTTCACATATGAAACAAATGTGAAGTCCATTTGCCAACTAAAAGCTGCATAAGGAGCATGCGGTCGGCGAGTTATGAGTGACTTGCCGTCCAATCATGCGCCATTCCTGGGTCTACGGCGCGTCTTGCTTAACGCCGCCTCATTCAGCTGTCAGCAATCTGATGGGTTCCTATGGGGGACAACCGTCAGCCGGGGTCGCAGGACTGTTTTATAGATACCGTGACCCTGGAACGTAAAGGGCTATAGGAGGATCAGTGTGGATTTTAATCAGTACAAATCTGACAGTCCTTTTCGCTCCACCTAGGACGGGAGGACTCATTGGATGATTTTATCACGTAAAGAAAAATGAATTTTAGAAAGACATGAAATAAAATGTCACATATAATGAAACAAATATGAAGTCCGTTTGCCAACTTAAGGCCGTATAAAGAGACGTCAAATAACTATAACGAGCCACTACGTTTTAGAGCAAGACATGCATATTTAATGGAAGGTTCTGGGCGTGTTACATTCTGGTTATTTTATGAAGCGGCTAAACGAACCGTTTTAAAGTGTAATGACCGTGTCTAGGTGTCAGGGGACTGTTGGAACAGTTTTGTAAAGTAACATGTTTTCTCTACGCAAGTACCGACACTTTCAGTCAATTCCTACAAAAATACTTAGAAAAATTATATCTTTCCAATATTATAGTCATTGATAAATGAGAACTACATATTTGACTTTCATACTATTTATTTACTGGTACGAGTATATTATTATAATTAAATAGAGAGGAAGGGCAAGAGAAAGTACGATGCTCATATTAGTACGGGGTCTGACCCATGGGTACTACTATTGAAGCACGAAACCCGTAGCTTCGGCCGACGTCTCGGGCATTTCTAGTTCTACACTGGACACAGGTACGATTAGTTAGTGATACGAACTAAAAATTGGTGACACCATGATTGGATACTTGTCCCGACTCCTATGTGTTGTCAGAACTAATAGGGAGTAACTTTCACTTAAAAGAATCGAGGTACTTTCGTACGGACCTGTAATTTCCTTGACGGACTAGGAGAGTAGACCCCCTAGAACGCCAAGAATGCAGATCTAATGCTGTTCTCGGTTCCTTCTCATCCTCGCCTTTGGCTCGGGTGAGAATTTCGCCTCGAATGAAATAACAAACTTTCCTCATCTGAATCGAAATGCACAAATAACATTCAAATAAAGCACGTACCGACAATCCATCCTCTTTGTATTCTAAGTTTAAATCTCATATTTCTATGCTCATACCACATCGAGCATATGCAAAACCAACCTGCCAAATAAAATCCAGTGCGATTCGAAACAAATCCGTTCATGTTATATTTTGTTCACGTCTTACAACGGCCGAACGTACCGTGCAAGCAGGGAAATACACAGATTTGTGTGCACTGCAAGCAATTTGAGAAGCTTGTTACAACGGCTTATTTCTATACGATACGTATGTACATAAAGTCCGTCGCTTTGGCACATGAAGGAAAAGTTTGTACTTTAAATATTTGAGAATAATAAAAACGTTGTTCGTATTATTTGTTTTGTTTTAAATTAATTGTGTGTAATTTTTATAAATGAGAAAAACATATTTCCAATTGCTATTTCATTACAAATTATCACTTCATTCATTATTTTTCCTAATTACTTACATTTTCAATATTTTAACAAGAAAAAAACAGATGAAAATATTAAAAAAATATCTAAACAATACCACTTATCATTATCATAAAAAAATGTCCTATGTAAAGATAAAATTGAAAAATAATTGTAACGAACTACCATATTATTATCATATGAATATTATTATTAATTAAAAAAAGCCAAAAAACACTTTTTAAATCGACTTTGTTCGATAGTTTTGAAAATTAGTGGTTAACATTTAAATTGATAAAAGAAAGTTCTTTATAAAACTAATCGTAAGGTCCAAGGTACAGCATTGTGTGAGTACCATGTACTTCAGAGCTATCTTTGACTAGAAACCTACGTCTTTCATTGACTTGAATGACTCTGGCGGTTGAGAGTATGTCATGCTCACTCAAAAGTCTCGCTGATGGTGGCGTGTATGTCGGATCATTTAGTTCCCTTCAAAATGATTGAGCTGAATGGTGCTGATATATGTGTCATGTCGTGAACGGGCGCTGTCAGTTGGGACTGGTCATCTCTTAGTTGCCACGATCTATTTTAATTATTAATAACTTTATTTTGAATTGTCTTTTTATTTTACTATGGACACTATTAACTTGCCACATCGTTCTCACATAATGTACCATCTGATGATGAATGATGTAACAAAAGTTCTGTAATAATTTTGGCGATTGAAAAAGAGTGTCCATGGAGTTTCTTGCTCATTCTTCTCCATAGAGATCTACGCTTTGGAATGAGCACCTACGGTACTTTCACAGTTTTTATGTCTTGTGACTGGGACTGTAGCACCATAACTATTTTTGTACTTGTTTTATTTTAAGTATGTCTTTTGACAATTCAAAAGTGCCTGTAATTGGCCTAGTTGAAATAAACGATTTGATTTGATTTGTCCTATCATAAGGATCAACTTTTACTAAGAATATGTAGTTCCTATAGTTAGACCATCTACTCCATGTTACAATACATTGGCGCAAGTTACTGCTCCGGTTTTATTAAAAACCTTCGGTAAATATATTTCGGTTTTTATGTGTTATTCGGACCTTCATTACTGATATGAAAATTTTTGGCCAGCTATATTTTTTGGTTATATGCCTACCAAATTGAGCTTGTATTTTTTAGTTTTTCATTTCTTTTTGGTGTACTTACCTACTCTAACAAATATCAGTTTTAAAAACAACCTTTTTAAAGCCTCCTGCAGACACACGCGATTAATCGCGCTTCGACAACGAGCCAAGCTAATTTCCACTCTAAAAATACTGTGAATGGACCGCGACATGTCGCCCCGCGCGATTAATCGCGTGTGTCTGCAGGAGGCTTTAGATTTTTTTAGTATCAAAATTAATAGAATTGATGATTAGTTCTTTTTTTTTAAATATAAACGGTGCCTCTAGACATTTATCCTGTATCATATACACCCAGTATTTACAAAGATTTAAACTCACATGATACACAAACATCAACACCCGGAACTACTGTTTACAGGTCATATCAATTCCGTGCATACCGAACCCCCAATACAGAGCGCAGCAGTCGATAGCTCCACCAGCGCGCCAAACATACTTGACAAAAAATAAGGAGAAAAAGTCTTCTATCGTATTGTTACTATTCTATTCTATTAACTAAGCTACATTTCAGGACGAAGAGATTTACAGTGAAGACAGATAGAATCATTCCGCAGATAACAAACCCGTTAAATTGTGTAAATGTCTAGAAATTCCCTTTAATGTTCTCAGTTATGTACTACGACGAAGAAGTTCTAGCCATTGTCGCTGTCTTTAGCGATAAAATAGTAACAGTTGTGATTTAATGTTATCATTCTAGTATTTCTATGTAACATTCCACTAAGCTCAGTGTATTTTTTTAGTTTTATCTAATATTTTGTTTTTCATTCAATTACTTTTTTTTCGTGGTAAAATCATTAATGCTATTGTCAAACAGACAGGCGAAGCGAACGCGAAGCGAAGCGTTTTTGTTTGTAATGTATGGAATTGTTTGAAGCCTGTCACATAGACTATCGGACCGCTTTCGCTTTTCTATATATGACAGGATTCGGATCGCATTCGCTTCGCATGTCTCTTTGACAAAAGCTTAAATGAGTCCTCCCACTCAGGGCAGGGCAGAAGGGATTGTCAGACTTGTACTGACTAAAATCCACGGTGTCCTTCAATAGTCCTTTACATTTCGGGGTCCCCGTAGCTCGTTAGTCCCGGGACCTTCATTCAAATACTTAGATGTTGTTTGTTGTTACATTTTGGGTGGATTTTTTTAAAACTTGAAAATGTTATATGCAGCTTTGTTTTGTCCGTAATTTTTTACTTATATTTATTTATGGACAGACCATTGAAAAAACATAGAATAATTTCGGTTATTTAGATCAATTTTATGTCTACATAAATTATTTTGAAGAATTTCGAGACTTTTTACTATCTAAAATTCATGAGGCTAACTATTTATCTTCACGAGGCATTTGTAGGACTGGGGTCGCGGGACTAACGAGCTACCGTGACTCTGGAACACAAAGGGTTATTGAAGGACACCGTGGGTTTTAGTCCGTACGAGTCTGACAGTCCTTTCTGTCGTGCCCTGGGTGGGAGGACTCGTTTGATGATGTTACCACGATAAAAAAGGCATTTGTAAGAGCGTAAGAAAGCTTGAAAAACCTATAATTAAAATAATTGACCGTTAACTTGGAACAATCGTAAAATTATGATCATCATCATCATCAGCCTATAATGTTCCCACTGCTGGGATACAGGCCTCCTCTCTGTGAGAGGGAAAGTAATGAAAATTTGGGTGTTTTAAACCTTTTTTTGGGTGATCAAACGAGTCCGGGAGGCTTAAGTGGAGCGGATGGAACTGATAGACTCCTACTGACTAAAAATCCACTTTGTTCTTTCAATTGTCCTTTGCGTTACAGGGTCACGGTGTCTTTTACAGACGGTCCCGCGAATGTATTTGAACCCTAACAAATACACAACCAAGATACAATTCACGTACAAAATATTAAGTAGGTACATAAGAACGTCAAAGTAAATAACGAGCTAAGAACGAAAACGAACAAGGCGTGAACCGTGAACGATAAACCTATTGTTTAATTAAATGTTGATGAAGAAAGCCGTAGATAATACAATATTATGCTGACATTCACAATTAATGTTTTATAAACGGTTTATTAAATACAAAGTTTGGGAAAGTGACAGATATTATGGTTGTTGAAGAATGGGGTGGGTGGAAACTACCATCTAGGGCTGGGGTTCACCCCGGGATTTAGTACTACAGCCCATGCGATACAAGAGTGAGAGGGAAGTGTTATTTCTCTCTTATTCAAGTCTGAACAAATCCTTACCAAGCTTAACGACTTCGACGTCATTGTTCCAGTCACCAAGCCAATTATATAGGGCAATAATTACAAGCTTCACGTCTCCTGACGTCATAAGCTCGCTTACTTTATTTCAGCACGGATTTTAATTAAACTTTGTGCTTGTTCTAAGTTACCTGAGAACGCACGACTCACACATTTATGTATACGTTGGCATAATTATGACGTTGTATGCGTTGGCATACATGAATTACTTACTTTACGTGCATGTAATAATTAGGTGTGTGAGTGTAACGTCAAACTACGTTATTATATTGCTTTTGTTATTATGCTTTCGTGTTTTGTGTTGTAGCTAATTTAAATTCATATTTGGAAACGTGAGAGTAGTGAATAGTTGAAGTGAATATTAATGTTACATTTTGGTTATTAATGATTTTCAATTGTAATGTTCATTTTATAGTAAATATTTTCCTGGTACATTTATAATATTCTACAGGTTGTAAAACTACCTTACCTTTAATAGAAGAATTTTGTTAACAATGTACTGATCAACATTTTTTAAAGCTTTTCCCCACTCTGGGAATTTCTCTAGGGTGCGTTTACAAACATTTAAACACATACAAAAGCACCCACACCCGGAACGACTGCTTGTGGATCATATAAAAATGTGTTCCGAGCGGGAATCGAACCCGCGACATGCAAAGCACCAGTCGATTGCTCAACAATACTGGGAAACAAGTTTTTAAGCAATAGCTTAGGCAATGCATAAGCATAGCTTCTATCGCGGGCTTTGAGCCCGGCGACCGAATCAAGAAATTCCGTAACGAAAACAAACCTAACACTTTCACTGTCACATCTGTCATGTCAACGTGAATGAATAAAATTTGAATGAATGAATTTTTTTCTAATGGGATGAAATTCTCGTTAAGTATTCGCGGTAGGCGATATTTTTTTTTATAAATAAAATAATTATAATTGCTTAAGTTGAGAAAAAATGCTATGCAATAGCTTTACCGCGGCAGTCCCCGAGTGCCACAAGTATCTATACATATAATAAAATGGTAGGAAAGTCAAAACTGTACATTGAATATTTTTTTAAAAGAATACTTGGGGTGTGATCTACAATCGATACCGAAGCCAAAAATATAGTTTTTAGAATTTTTGTCTGTTTGTCTGTATGTATGTCCGGGATAAACTCAAAAAGTACTGGACGGATTTGAATGATTCTTTTTTTGTTGTATAGGTATTAAGTCTGGCCAACATATAGGCTATAATTTAACTTAAAAACTTGAACACCTGGTGCAGAACTGCAACAGACCAGCTAAACTACAAGAGATACAAAAATGGTGCCAAACCAAAAATTGTTCCACGTGATGAGCATTTTCTGCTGAGATAATAAATTTGAAGATCTGGAACACCTGATGTGGAACTCCAAGAGCTCAGCTACATTATAACATATACAGTAATGACGTCTTAGCAAGAGTTGTTCAGCCTGATAAGCACTCTCTATTGCCGTATAAAAATTGAAGATCTGGAACATCTGATGTCGAACACAAAGAGCCCAGCTACACTATAACATATACGTACAGGAATGACGTCTTAGCAAGAGTTGTTCAACCTGATAAGCACTCTCTGTTTCCGTATAAAAATTGAAGATCTGGAACACCTGATGTAGAACACCAAGAGCCCAGCTACACCATAACATATATAGGAATTACGTCTTAGCAAAGTTGTTCAGCCTGATGAGCACTCTCTGTTGATGTATAAAAATTGAAGATCTGGAACACCTGATGTGGAACTCCTAGAGACTAGCTACACTATAAAATAATATAGGAATGACGTCTTAGCAAAGTTGTTCAGCCTGATGAGCACTCTCTGTTGACGTATAAAATTGAAGTACTGGAACACCTGATGTGGGACACCAAGAGCCCAGCTACATATAAGTATAGGAATGACATCTTAGCAAGAGTTGTTCTGCGTGATGAGAAAATTGAAGATCTGGAACACCTGATGTGGAAATCAAAGCTATCAATAATTTCACTGTAGGTATAATTTTAAAATAACATAAGCTGGGAGTACCTCCACGCAGTAAAGGCGGTAAGTTTAGAACTAATTTTAGATGATGAATAAAAATTTGACTCTACAGGCCAAAACTCCCATTTATTTTTTTACCCGGGCTCTTGAAATTGGACATCAGACTTATCAGATGTTCGATTTTGACGACCCAGTGCCGCTGGCATAAGCAACAGAATCCGCGTACGAAGTCGCGGGCAGCAGCTAGTTTTTTATAAAACGGTAGGAGGTAGTACAATGAACACTAAATATTGAACTCAACGTCTATGTATGTCACAAATTCCCTTACTTTATTACTCTTTAGCTCGGAGTTCTCAAGTTAGTAGCTACCAACGCACACATGCATAATATGTATATTATGTGTTCATTAGGCAAGTGACGTCATATGACGTTATTATTGTAGCTTTCATTGATATTGGTGTACTAATTATGTTCTGGTTCTGTGTTGAGTGCTGGAGCTAATTAATGTATGTTATTATTGCTATATGCTAATTAATATTCGGGAACACTAGAGTAGTAACTAGCTACAGTTATTGGTAATTTGTGCAAGTTCTCATTGTTTTACAAAATATTCTGCCTGGCTTTTACCAACTATGATGAAATTGAAATCTGTGCTTCTAGTCTAACTGAATAAGAATAATTCATCACGCGGGCCCAGTGAGGATTGGTAGATATCACAAATTAATGTTATCACATGAATTTTTGGGTTGAGGAAATGCTGGTTTCCTAACTTTGTTTTACTTCACCGTTTTGAGAGCACCACTGCTCTGTTGTGTTCAAACCCACGACCTACAACTCGCAATACAGGGTCGTTACCTCTGGGCCACGACAGCTCTATCACAATATCTCAAAGTGAACGAACAACGGTATATCAAAAAGCCTGCTTGTCAAAATTTTGAAGCACCTAACCTGTCAAAGATTTACTAGGAATTTTTCCTGTCTCGTGGGTGCGTTTAAAAACATTTAGGCTGGCTTCACAGCTATCCGGGAGAGCCGTACGGGCCCGCACTGCTCTAAAACGTGGGTTCAGCACCGGGTCGCGTGCGCACCAAGCCGCGTCGCTGTTAAACGATGTTCTAGCGCGTAACATGTGCTCCCGCTCCGGGTGCCCGTACTGACAGCCCGTACGGATCGTCATCAAACTCATACACACAAACAAATAGACCCGGTAAAACTACTCTACATACAAATATTAGTTCCGTGCGGGAATCGAACCCGTGACTCGACACACGACGAGTAAATATCTACAAGTGTTAGCCGGAAGTTTAAGTTATCACATTCGACTACCGGGTCCGAACCGGAGTTTGAGGGTAGGTCCACAACTTTACTTCCCAAGAACGAAGATCATAATCCCAGCTTTAACCCATTAAGCAAAACACGATCTCCCCATTAATAATCCCACACATGAACTATGCTGTTTCACATACTAAAGCGTACAATATTATAGTTCTGTTACCCAAGTACGTAGTTATCGCCGCGCAGGGGAACAACTTGCACAAAGCTCTAACTTATACAATGCGGGTAGTTCAACTTACTTATAGGTTTTTATTATGTTCAAGTTATTAGATGAAGCCGCATTTCAATGAGGATATATGTCGGTATTATGATCAATATGTATCCCTACTCGTAGTAACTTTTAAATGTTACCAACCTACCGATAATTGGACCCGGCAGTTGAATGGGTGTAGGGTTTTTTTTTTGGCACTAGTTCGGTTAATAAAAATCACCGAATGATATTCTTTAGTGGCGGTAGTTCATCATCATCATCATCTCAGCCATAGGACGTCCACTGCTGAACATAGGCCTCCCCTTTAGATAGTTCGGCGGTAGTTCGGTTCATAATAATTTCGGAAATTAAAGGGATATGTCGGTATTATGATCATTAGGTATATGAAAGTTGCTGTTGTGTTAATGATACTAATTTGATTTGTAACAAAATTTTGAAATAATTAAACTACAACTTATGTACTTTTTCATAATACCTATTTTAAAACTTAAATTAATAATTTACGAAAATATCTTTTGCGTTTATAGAAACACAAAGGATACCTATAATATTAAACTGTACTATAGGTACAAATAAGTGTTCGTGATTGTGTGTGTGTGTGTATACCTACGTGTTTTATTCTGAATGAAGTTAATTTCTTTGCTCTTTGTAGTTGTTACGAGACTGAAGGTCGTGTGTAAGCTGTAAATAGATTTTGAAGGACACGACACATAAAGCTTTATTTATAAATTGAATGAAGATTATTTATAATTCTAATCAATTCTAAAGAATTGATGATGGTACAGACAGCCTCAACAAGATGGAAACAGCTGCAAGAATTCATTGATTTATTGTTAATTAAAACCATCTAATTGCCTATAATTTTTATTCCCTAATGAATAAAAATATTTATTCACAAAGAAGTACCCAATGCGTACTATTTTGTTTATGACTGCAAATTGATACAATGCACAAAGATTGGAGACAGTGAAATGAAGTCTTGTCTTAATTCTACAGTTGAAACTCTCCGATAGTAAAATTGAAGTACACTAGATAAGCGTGAGGGGTACATGTCAAATCACTTTCACAAAAAAGTGCGACAGAGAAGGTAAAGAAGCGAGTAGATGACGTTTACTTACTGTATCTATATAATCTTGTCTTGTATGTTTTTGAGTTTGTTTGTAGGAAGTTATATCTGGAACTACTGAACCAATATTGAAAATTCACCAGTAGAAAACTGTATTATTCCGGAGGCTGTATTTTATTTTCAAACTGCACGAAGCTCGAAACCAGGGTGGTTAATTAGTTTAAAATAAAGTTTATGTTTGTAAATGATAAAAATAACCCTAAAAAGTTCACAAAAACAAAATGGAAAATTGCGTAATTTTATAGAGTCTCGGAGGCCATTTTTAGAGTCATAAATATTTGTGATGTACTCTAATATCATTTGGTGTCCCTCAGGAAATTTATTTGAGAGCTTTGAACTGAAATTATACGTTTAATAAAACGTAAGTGCGTCGTACACCTTAATTTGAATGAAATGTTTATAACATTTGCTACCTATGAGTAAAAAAAATAAGCGAAATTAAACATTTTGAAAAAAACCAACGACGGTAAAAATCAAATTGAAAAAGAATAAATTAACTCAAAACCCCTGACTTAACCCAATTATTATGTAACGAAATATTATAATTGACGTAAAAATACTTTCTAAAAGAGTTGATATCTCGAGAAATCGGTAATAGATAAGTACCTAAACAATGAATATCGATGTTTACAGCTTTTCCTAAGGTGTCTGTTTCTCGAAGATATACTTAGATGTAGCAATAATAATTTTACATAATCGAGGAATATCCGTCGGGGGCTGCCTTTTTTATCAACAAAAATTTAATCATACTCATAAGTGTATTTTATGTCGTCGTTAAACATCTATAATTCTTCAATAATTGTATTCACGTCACTAGAAAACCTTTAGCTGGTTTAATAGGAGCCGCCCCAAACATGTACTAAGTACTAAGAATCTATTATTATAACATCTCTACGTTGTAGGTATACCTATACTTAGTTCGCAATAAAGAAATTTGAATTTGAACGTTTCTGTCGCAGAATTGTGGCGCGGAAGTTCTTTGATAAACAGTGGGATAACAGGGGCCAGATAAAAAAAACCTGTGCTAGTAAGTTATAGTATTCCCAGAAAATGTAGTTAAAAATAAAATACAAACACCTCCATCGTTGAAGGTACATCATTATTATTTTTAATTGGCAACCCTTTGCTGTTCCAATTACACAAACTTGTAGCTTTCCTTCTCACAAATAAATTTATTTCCAAGAAAATCCGCATAAATGAAAACTTCTGCTCATTTGCTACTGCAAGTCACATAAAGCAGCCCGGCATTGGTTGCGGCCATGCTGCGGGGCGAGACGGAGTGGGAAGCGGTCGCCTCCTTCTGCGAAGCAGTCATGCTCGCGAAGGAGGAGGCGGGCCGCGTGAGAGAGAGGACAGTGTCCTCCCTCCGCCCCAACCGCAGTGGTGGACGCCCACGGCGACGGACGTCGCAAGACGATCTCCGGCCACCGTAGGCGCGGGCATGCGGGCGGCGAGTAAAGGGCAACTCGCTGCCCGACCATGGACCATGCCCGGGTCGACGGCGCGTTGTGTTCCACGCGCGCCCCAAAGAGCGTCAGCATAATGACGGGGCCCCCTCTCTAGAGGGCCAAAGCCTGCCGTGGTCGCGGGACTTATCTCATTACCGTGACCCCGGAACATAAAGGGCTATCGAAGGACACCGTGGATTTTAGTCAGTACAAGTCTGACAGTCCCTCCCGCCCTGCCCGGGGTGGGAGGACTCATTTGATGATTTTACCACGATAAAAAAAAAAAAAAGTCACATAAAGCAAGTCAAAAGCTTCCCGTGTGATGCATTCAATTTAATTAGTTCCTAGTCTTTACCTTGCCTGAATAATGTACCAGATAAACAGGTTTTAATGGCGATGGCGGCTTTAAGGGGATACTCTCGAGACTTGGCTGTCGTATAATTAAATTATGTTGTTGAATCTCGACGGCAGTAAGTTTTTAGAGGCAATATTGAATAGCGTTTGTAGAAAATGCAATTGCTATTCGAAGTAAATTAAAAAAGACGTTGCCCTAGATTACCGTTTTTTCTGTGTCGTATGTGGGCTTTTTTGCATTTTGAATGATGTTTCTGACATCATTCTGTTTGAATATTCATTAAAATTATTATAATCTTCCTGAGCTTGTTCCTTATTACTGAGACTCAGTGCAATACGTTATTTCTTTTATTTTCTTTTATTATTATTCCTTATACAATTCATCATTTTGTGCGGCTTTCCCCTCCCCACTTCATCAAAACATATGATGCAAATTATTTAATTATGTAACTCGAAAAGGATATAGAAACACTAACTTCAAATTCCTACAATAAGTAAGTTACACAGGAGTGCCTCGAATTATTGTTTGTCCAAAAAGCTACGCCACCGTAAATAGCGAAGATATATTGTCATCTCGTTCCCATTAGCCGAGAATCCTTTAGAAGTTGTCGGCTAAGTTCGTCGGCTGCGGCTGAAGCAAATTGCTCCCACGATTTGCTGGCCACTGTCCTTTGTCGTTAGCAGTTTGCAAGAGGAGAATTTGATGATGTGTGCAGAACATGTTTCAGACATTATAGGATAATGTAAGGCTCAAAGTTTTAGTGGGCCATGAAGATAAACTACATTTGTAGATACCTCGTTTTTTTTTTAAGATGTCCAGTTAGTACAAATTGTTTAAATAAACATAATTATATCAGGTGTACGTTTGAAGGACGAACTTAAGAAGGTATAATTTGAGTTTTTTCTATTCAAACAGATTCCTATTCCTATCCAAAAACTTAGCAAGTATGTATTTAACATCCAATATGTGAAGTTTGCAAGAAGTGGGGTCTACGGCGTAGCACTATACTTACTACGCCGTAGTTAGGAATCTTGCAGCGCGCGTAGCACACTATCGGCGTTGGCGCAGCGCGTGTTCTTTTGTGCAATAATATTATTATAAAACTAAAACTGCATAGAGTCCGCGCCACCACTCATGACTTTTAATTTACGTGGTAAACGCGCCTACGGTGGCCGGAGATCGTCTGTCGAGCACTCATAACCTGCGGAAATTTTAGGGACTTTATTTTATAAATGCAATTTGATGTTGTGACAATAGGCACTAGCGCCGCGTCAAAAGGTCATGAGTATAGTAGCAGGGACTCTAGCTTAATTTATTTAAATTTTACGACTGCTGGCTACGATTGGTTTTCACTTTGCGAGTTACCCAATAACTGTCTATGCATCTACAAGTACTTGACCAGAAACAGTGTCCGACATCAACCTACTTCATAAACAGGTCTAAAAATTGAAACACAACCATGTTGAAGCCTATATTTGTAGTCCTGAACATGTCTCTTAATTCAACACGCCCTGTTTGGGGAAGATCGCCATATATTTGATAATTCGAATGCATCTGCACGTACCTCGTTTGTTTAAGAGGCACTGCGGTACGATTTCGAGTTGTTTTCTGTACAGCGCTTGTTTATAGTATCGGCTTGGTTCTGGTTTTTATTTTGAGTGAGTATAGTGAATTGCTATGTTGAGTGCTGTTCATCTCAGTTGGTTGCTGTTCATCAGGTATATTTTTTACCTTTAAAAGGAGGTTCCTATGTAAGATTTACTACTGTAAAAACATACAAGTGTCTGCTATAAAAACATTTTATTTAGTTAGAAGTGGAATAAAAACAGAAATGTGAAGATACTTTAAACACTGCCGATTAAATTTAGTAAGAACTTTAGTGTCAACCATTTTTTAAAATTTTATTTTTCATATATTGTAGCATGAGCAAATAAATTGCATTTTCTTTCATTAAAATTTTAGATACGCACACAAAAAAAATAAAAATAAAACATAAAAAATAATGGTTATTGTCATCACCAGAAGTTAACGAAAACAGTTCACGCATAGAATTGAAGCTTTCTTTTATTTTACAAGGTTGAAAAAGAAATAAAAGCTCCGAGTAGATTTCCCCACTGAAAACATTGTACCGAGTTACTAACTTACAGGTAAACTTAGTGTAAACTACAGTATTTGTAATTAAGTGCCTTACCTTTACAACCAGCTATAAACTACGAGCAGATTAGTCGTAACCAGTTTATTTTATTATCTAATTTAATGTTTACTTAGTGTTTATGGCAGTATCCTAGTTTAATTTGTAACTACTGTGTACGAGTATATAAAGGGTTACGAATTAGGATATATGAAAGTAGATAGTGTTGTTACTAAATACGAGTATAATTATAAATTACTTGCTGTTACCAGCCGTTTGACCCGCTTCAACTCGAAAATTATTCTACGTGAACCGAACTGAAATATCCGGATAAAAACTATCCTATGTGTTAATCAAAGATAAAAAACTATCTGTGTACCTGTTATCCAAATATGTACAGTAGTTTTTGCATAAAAGAATAACAAACATCCTCACAAACTTTTTTCACATTAAATAATATTAGTAAGATGTTGAAAAGTCATCAGACATATTGGTCTTTAATATCAGTGCGGGGCAGTGGTCCAACTGCTCTGTCCAACTAGTTGGACCACGGGTCTTTACTAGGGGCAGTTGTCCAACTATAAAAATAGTTGGACTACAGCATCTTTTGATGCTTGTGTTCTTATTAAATTAAACATAACAAACGATAGCAGCAGTACTATTCTATTTCTTTTACTTATTTTAAAACGAACATCATTTCCACTGGAAAAAACTCTATGATAGAAAAACGAAACGCTTTCCTAACGACTGGATTAGTGAATGAACATTCACTGTTCATTTTATGAATGAACAAATATTTTTATGAACTAGTAAATTCCTTTCCTTTTGCACGTGCTATTTACTTTTTGAAATGCACCAACAATCAAATACCATACGTAGTTTCATAGAATTACGACTATAACACAACAGCTACAATACACAGAAAAGAAAAATAAATAATAAAATTGGAGCCATATTGTAGCCCGCAACGCTACAATATTGCTTTATGTTGGGTGTGTAGTACTCGCAATTAGGTATTTGAATATAGAAAAACATTTTTTTTACATAATTAATAAATCCACCACAAATAAGAACATTTATGGAAGAGAAAAACTCTTAATTGTTTTTAATAATTAATTATTACCATTTAAAAGTCATAAAATTCGAACAAAATTGACGTAAACACAAACGCGCCCCAATTGCTCGCCTCGGTTGTGACGTCACGATGACAAAGAATTTCCTTAGCACTGTGTCAACTGGCTTCTACAATAACAATTTAAAAGTTGGAACACGTACTATCGATGTATAGAAATTGATATAGTGACGTCACACCGCCCCGTTGGGCACTGTCGGCGTGTTTTAATTCGGCTCGGAGTTCAAGTAATGATTTTGAATTTAATTTATCTTCTCAATTAGAGCAAAAAAACAAAAAAAAACTAAAAACTGTTTGTTAACGGTGCATCCACTCCGCCGATAACATTTGTGGAGCAACAAAAGGCAACACGGTAACATTCGGTAACTTTTGTGGCTCCTTGTTACTATTTGTTGATTGTTACTCATCCACACCGCGGTAACATCCGATAACAAATGTTGCCGTGTTACTGTATGTCGAGTAACGTTGCTCGACAATCGGTAACGTTGTGTTACTGCGGTGTGGATGCAGGGGGTAACATTGTTACCGATTGTTGAGCAACGTTACTCGACTTACAGTAACACGTCAACACTTAGTAACATGTTGGCGGATGTTACCGAATGTTGAGCAACGTTACTCGACTTACAGTAACACGTCAACACTTAGTAACAT
This sequence comes from Agrotis exclamationis, assembly GCA_950005045.1. Lineage (NCBI taxonomy): Eukaryota > Metazoa > Arthropoda > Insecta > Lepidoptera > Noctuidae > Agrotis > Agrotis exclamationis. The sequence goes on along the minus strand of OX465427.1, from coordinate 17,680,581 downwards.
TAAATAACATTTTGTTGGCTGATGTTACCGAGTAACATTTGGAAACGTTGAGCCACAAAATATGTTACCGGCGGTGTGGATGCACCGTAAGAAACAAATATATGATCTTTCCATTAAAGACAAAAAAAAATCATTGAAAGGACCAATTCGCGTGTTTGTATGACAAGATGTATGTACATGGACGTATCACTCGAAGTATGTAAAAATCGTAGCAGATCGCGGAAGGACCAAGGCCTTGAACATCAAAGGGCAATTGAAGACTGACTATTACAGTCTAGACTTGCAAACAGATGTCAGTTTAGACTTGACTTCAGTTAAGTCTGACCGCCTATTTCGCATCGGGAGGACTCAATTGACGACTTTTGACCCTCAAAAAAAAATATCATAGCAGGTGGCGTTCTTTTGTTTCTTCGTTCCTTCATGGAAGGAGCTCTACTTAAACTTGACATACAATTATCGCCCTTATTCCCTACTTATTTCCTTGAACACTAAGGCTCATACCATTATGATAATGGCCAACTGCGTACGAGCTTGCATTACGGTCGTGAAGGCGGTACTTTAAAGATTATTACCTATTGTTTGCCAGTTTAAGGATATTTTCTTAGGATATTAAAGGCCTTTGCACATACTTTCCAGTTGTTTGAACATTGTGTACGGTTTGTACATAACATTAAGTTTTCAAGAATGGATTAAGATAGGATAGATTTATTAAAAGCAAAGAAGTGCTTCTCTTTGGATGGAGTAATTGAGGCTGATTAACTACTAATGAGGTCTCATAATAATTATTTACTATGCAGGATATCAAAAACTCGTGTCTTCGTATACCTTTTTTTTCTGAAATCATGAAATGAGTCGTCCCACCCTGAGTAGAGTAGGAGGGACTCCGAGACTCTAACTGAATAAAAATCTACCCTGTTTCCTTTGATTGCCTTTGCGTTCCAAGGCCACGGTATCCTGCTAATACAGTCCCCTGAGTCTTCGTGGACCTACGACTGTTTAAAGAAACTTGAGTTACACTCAAATGCACGGTTATTATCTTCATTGTTCACAGGAGAAAGCAGAAAAAATCTTTTTTGGAAATCAGCTGGTCGCAAAAATGTTACACTAAATTACTAAGCATACGAATGTTGACGTGTATATATTCATTTCATTCTCTTCACTCTTTCATTATTTCTTGGCTCGAGATGTATGTTTTATTAGGTTCATGCGTTATTAAAATATAATACAACTAAACTATTGCTAAGCATCGAAAGACTCGGTCACGCCGCAATCGCGGCGGTAAGACTCCTCTTTGAGGAGTGGCTGGATAGGAGTCACGGCGTCCTGACCTACCGCATGACGCAGGTCCTCACCGGACACGGAAGTTTCGGGAGGTACCTGTGTCTGATGAGAAAGGACGAAACGCCTGGGTGTCACTACTGCGAAGATCGCCCGGAGGACACAGTAGAGCATACGGTGCAAGACTGCCCCGCTTGGGTGGAGCACCGACGTGTCCTCACGGCGGCGATAGGCGGAGACCTCTCGCGCCCGGCATTGGTCGAAGCCATGCTGCGGGGCGAGACGGAGTGGAAAGCGGTCGCCTCCTTCTGCGAAGCAGTTATGCTCGCGAAGGAGGAGGCGGGCCGCGTGAGAGAGAGGACAATGTCCTCCCTTCGCCCCACCCGCGGTGGTGGACGCCCACGGCGGCGGACGTCGCAAGACGATCTCCGGCCACCGTAGGCGCGGGCATGCGGGCGGCGAGTAAAGGGCAACTCGCTGCCCGACCATGGACCATGCCCGGGTCGATGGCGCGTTGTGTTCCACGCGCGCCTCAAAGAGCGTCAGCATAATGACGGGGCCTCCTCACTAGAGGGCCAAAGCCTGCCGGGGTCGCGGGACTTATCTCATTACAGTGACCCCAGAACGTAAAGGGCTATTGAAGGACACCGTGGATTTTAGTCAGTACAAGTCTGACAGTCCCTCTCGCCCTGCCCGGGGTGAGAGGATTCATTTGATGATTTTACCACGCAAAAAAAAAAGCATCGAAAGACTCTTCAACGCTGTCAATTGGTACTGTGACCAAGAGACTGGTGGCGTTGTCTCATTATTTGATTCATTTCATGTAAATCAACGTCCCTATTTTCATCAACCCACAACAAAAAAGAAAGACAAAAAAAAAACTACAACAAACAGACTGAATAAAAATAATTACCTGGCTATACGTTCGTTACATTTGCAGTTCCGATTTATTTCACGAACGAACGCCAGCACGAGTCGGCGCAACGGATTGCATCGATAGCATTCATGCGAAAGAACATGCTTTTTTATCGGACGTTTTTTATTCGATGCCCATTCATGAGCTTTTTATGCACCTCAGTTATTTGATGTGGTGGTAAAAGGTTACCTAATGGTTATTTGAATAGATGTATTTCTGAGTGTATTGGTATCAATTTCCGGTAAAAAATGTCCGGTTTAAAAGATTTTCTATCTTCCGAAATCTGTGTATCATTTTAGTATCTTACTTAAATTAAAGAACAGTACCCTTAGCACGAGTTTTCAGTATTTGAGACGTAAAGTAAACTGGAACTTTGACAATTTCAAATTGACAATTTTCAAGGAAAAAGTTAGTTCCTTCTTCGCACACCAGAGGCGCTGTTCCATTTTTTCATACAAATAACGCTGTAAATACTGGAAAGACGCTGTAAAGTAAAAGAATGAAAACTCGTGCTAAGGGTACAGGCCATTAATTAAAATTATACCATACATTAAGTTAAGTGAGCAGTGGTGGCCCAGTGGTATCGGCCTCGACTTACGAGTTGTAGGTCGTGGGTTTGAACCCCGTCAGGCGCATCTTTGTGTAATTTATTTCAACACCACTGCTCTCAAAACGGTGAAGGAAAACATCGTGAGGAAACCGGCATGTCCTAGAATCAAAAATTCGAAGACATGTGACATCTACCGATCCGCACTGGGCCCGCCTGGTGGATTACGGCCCATTCCTTCTCACAGAGAGGAGGCCTGTGTCCCAGCAGTGGGAAAATTTTATAGGCTAATGATTATTCTAGCTTCATTATTACCAGGGTAAAAATAATAATGAAAATTGGCTTGCGGTAAAATTTTAGCTTAGTTATCTCGCCTGACGGTAAGCGAAGATGTGGTCGACGGTGAAGCACGCTTGCCTAGAAGTAACCTGTTCACTCTTGACTTGAAGACCACAAAATGATAAAGAATTGTTTCCTTCAAAATCTTTGTAATTTCAAATATTAATGGAATTAATGGACTGAATTAAAAGGTTTCAGTAGGTACATACATATACATGGTTAAGAAAGGAACTTTTTTTTTCAGCAAACTCAGATTTTTAATATGGCGACCCTATAGATTTTTGATATAAAATTCGGCAATTTCATGAACAGAAAATGCGAGTGATATATTCCGCTTGGTATGAAATATAATTATTGAGCCAAATGCGACGAAACGTGTTTGCGCCGTGTGAAACTGTGAAATTACGAAACCTATAATTTATGAAACGCAATCATGAAATGAAATGCAGCGCGTGCGTGTACTACCCTTTTGTAATTAGTGGAATAATTTTAGTACTGACTTCAATATTATTTTATTTCTGTTTTATGAATACATTATATATATAGGTACATTTTATTACATTCTGTGGCTATCGTCATTTTATTGAATACTATCGAGTGTGCTATGCTGCTTTATCCACAGAATGTGTGTTGATTAAATAATAAAATTATTAATTTGAAACGAAATGTGATCATGTAGATTTTTAAAGGAAATATTTTGGTTCTATAAAAAATGTAGATCAGAAAATATCTTACTTTATGATCCTTTTAAGTCACCGAAAATTGGTGGAGTGTCCTAACTGTCCCCAGTTCCACTTTAGTTCGGTTTAAAAAAATAATTTGATGAGAAGTACAATCCGTACGAAAGAAGAAGAAGCAAAATTACAAGCAAAAAACCGTTCTACAATCCAGTACCTATCACAAATTTGGAGGCCTACATGTTTAAGTTTCTGTATTGGCCTAATACAGAGAAATAAAACGTAGATGTGATAAAATAGCGGATGGACGCTGATGGCAAAATTCAATAATATTGGAAGGGTGGGGCGTCATACACTCTCTTCAGTATTTGTGACGCTACGATCTGAATACTATATTTGCGCACATGAAATATGGCGGCGGCATTTGATTTACCTACAGGCGAAAGTAGGCTGTATGTAGTTTTATTTCGTTGGGAAAATGTTTATGTCTTGGATTGTAACTAAGAGCATTTTTGTGTTGACTATCTGTTGTGCATTTTTTTTATTCCATAAAGATGACAAACAAGCCTGAATCTGATGGTAAGCGGCGTTGCTGAATTTGCAGCTTTTTGACGCTCTTTCGAACTGCTACTGTTTCAGGATATCCACTATCAATATCTAAAAATTATCTTGAGTCCTTTTTCTAATTAACAGTGAACTATCATTTGACTAACTGGGATTTATACAGGTGCAATTTGAAAATTAAATACATTATTTTACTTATTGGCTGAAAATATTCATCAGAAGTGTTTTTTTTAAATACATTAATTAGTTACGGTATTGTTTTGAATTTATACATATATCACACAAAAAAAGTTCACGTAAGTATTATTCCTTGAAACTATATTTTAGTTAATTATTCACGTCAATTTTATCAATGTTCTTACATTAATTGAACCCAATTAAACTTGCGTGTCATTCGAAACGTTACTTTTTAAGGCAAAAATAAATGGTTAATAAATCAGGCAAACTAAGAAACCCCCTCGCTTACATACACAACTATTTACCATAGAAACACAAGCGACACACAGGCGTAGGTATTTATCGTTTCTCAAACCAACAACATGCACGCAAAAACTAGAGATACGTGTTTACATTTCACCGGCTCCATTAGCTGTACCCGATACGTCACACCATCTCAAATATTTGCTGTTCCACCGCTATCGCTATTTCCATCGCTATCGTTATTTCCATCGATTTTCCTCTTCCAATAAAACAGTCTACCTTGAAGATTCGCTGCAATTTATCAAGACAAATGAAGGAAAAGATTTTTCACTTACAATTTGAGTAATAGGGCGTATCGAAATAATAAATTGTTTGGTTTTCTTTTGTTTCGTGAATATAACTTGAAGGATTGTGTCGTCTTTTGTTTTATTGACTGGTTTTGTTTTTGTATTGATTGGTTTATAATTTTTGGTCTGCAATAAGTAAATGGAACGTCTCGATATTTTAACGTTGAGGTTACAAAAGGTCTTTTTACTAACTCCTAAAACATTCGAATTTTAAAATTATCGTTACTAAATATTATTTTTATTAAAAAAAATCATTTATTAATCATTTCAATTAAAACTGAAATGGCTCGAAAGCGGTTTTAAAAATGAAGTGCTACCTACACTCAAATATTTGTTCCGGGTCTGGGTGTTCGTGTAAGTACGTAACTTTAAATGTTGCTAAACAGACCCACGTTAAAGGAGACATTCCTAGTGAAAAAAAACCCTAAGAGCAATAAACTACTTTAATATCATTCCCTAGTTTACAAGATTGGAGAGAAGATTTTCCAATAAAAGGACATTAATCACCAGATGCACTAGGTACGCATTTCCCGGAAGAATTTAATAACCTCGTGCAGGGACGTCGGCAAATCCCTTCTTATCTAGCTTGTTACTCAGCCTCATATTATAGAACGCGAATGAAAAAAAAAGAAGCTCTACTCTTCTATGGTATCTAAATATTTTGTAGATTGTGTGGAAATGATGAAGTCAAAACTACACCAAGTTTTTACAGTACATGATCATGAAATAAAAAAAAAGTGTGGCACTCACGGACTGCCGCGGTAAAGCCATTGCATAGCATTTTTTATCAACTTATGCAATTATAATTATTTATTTATTATTTTCTTTATTCATTATTTTTCATATTTCTTTACATTTTTAAATATTAAAAAAAAAAAATTCAAAACATTTAAAAATATAAAAAATAGTGGCCCACTAGCATCGGGAACAGGGTCCAAGGTGCCGGTGGTTAGGGCTCTAGAGAGAGGAACCTCCTCACAATGCGCGCCGTGTCCAGGAGAACTGCTTTCTGCATCAAGCCCTTGAGCCAGCTGCACAATGAGAGCCTCTTAAGATGTTGGTCGAGGCTCTTCGCAATAAGCCCATTGACCGAAACGACTATCGGTACAATGACTGCTGAGTCCACGTCCCACATGTCGACAATCTCGTGTGCTAAATCAAGATACTTGATTTTTTTATCATTTTCAGCTTTCACGAGATTTTCGTCATGAGGGACGGTGATATCAACAATCATTGCACGGCGCTCTCGGCGATCTACCACCACTATATCAGGCTTATTGGCTACAATAGTCCTGTCAGTGATGATAGATTGATCCCAATACAATATGGCATGACCGTTTTCAAGAACTGGGTCGGGCACATACCTGTAGTATGGTACTTCAGAATCCACAAGGTTGTATTGCAGAGCAAGTTGCTGGTGGATAATCCTAGCTACTAGATTGTGTCTGTGCAAGTACTCGCCGTTAGCAAGACGAGAACAACCGGAAACAATGTGTCTGATCGACTCACCGGGACGGTGGCATGCCCGACAGATGTCAACCGTACCGTATTTATTATATTTATTACTGTACTAATTAGGCTATGGTCAGCCACGACAATCAAGTGAAACGTCAAGAAACGTTCTCCTCCCTCTCCCTCTCCCTCTTTTCTCCTGCACTGTGGGTGTGTTGACAAACATTTAATGTCACATACACAACCACCCAGAGCCTGAACAACTACTTATAGATCATACAAATATATGTCTCGTGCAGGACTCGAACACGCGACACGCAGCGCATCAGTTAATGACTCAGTCACTGTACCAATCGTGCTGTCGATTACTATAATAAATCTCCACCATCCTTAGTCACAATGCCTGGTATAAAGGCTTTTGTCCAAACAACTTTTCAGGGCACAGGCATGGGTGACTCGCTGTCCGATCATGGACCATGCCCGGGTCGACGGCGCGTCGTGTTCCACGCGCGCCTCAAAGCAAAGAGCTGTCAGCAATTTGAAGGGGCTCCCCTTAGAGGGCCAAAGCCTGCCGCGGTCGCGGGACTGTCTCATAAGGTAACCGTGACGCTGGAACGTAAAGGGCTATTGTCAGTACAAGAGTAACAGGGGGTAGGAGGACTCATTTAATGATTTTATTACGATAAAAAAGGTATACTACAAGGTGTGCTAATTTGGTTTCAAGGTTTCCATAACTCCAAGTCGTTGCTCAGGTTACTTCATGATATTTTCCTTCAACATAAGTTATTTTTTGGAATCAATGACTAGTTTTGTTGGAAAAGGTTTTAGTGAAATATGGGCGGACGCATAGTTGTTCGACCCGATATAAATTCAATTCGAAAATATAGTCAGCCAACTATTGAAACTTAGTTTTGTTCGGTTTCAAAGTTGAATCTGTTTCTTGGACATACAAAGTTGTAGATAGCTTTTTGGTGTATAAGTTGAGACTATCAATGGGTACTTAGTCATAGAATGCTCAGTCTAAAATATTGAATCACTGTCAGTTTATCTAGACTATGGCGTTAATCGAAGAAAAAACAACATAGCTTGGTGTGCAAAGAAAGACAAAGAAACTTTTTAAATACACAAAATTAAAGTGAAAATAATTATAAGTGTTAATGTATGAGACAATTCATTAATGTTTTGCTGTAAAAAGAACAATGAATGACAAGTAATGTCATTCACTAAAGTATGGCGTCAACATAAGATATCTTGACCCATAAAACTTAATATATTTATATTAGATCATCTCTGTCAACCTTTGCTTGCACTTAACTTAATCCATTACATCGGGGAAGAGAAAATTTATACTCTGTTCCTCATAGTCCCAAAAAAGTTTAGTAATAAAAACTAAATCCAACTTTGTGTGTACTAGAACTTGTGGATTGTCTGCGGTACCTCTCACTGATAGCTGTTTAGCGGCCTCAGCGTTGCTTGAATAAAACATTTAGCCTCACTGATGAGGCCAGATACGATGTTCCTAATTTGTTCTACGTACTTTATTTCCTGTGGAAATTTCGTAAACCTACTTTGGAATACAGATTTTAGCCCATGAAGCTTTTCATCTTTCTAAAAGAGAGTATCTTGATGTTTTCTCATTAATCATTTTAATTAAGTTCTAAATTTTAGCCTCTATTTATCAGAATATTACTAAATAGAAGTCCATTTTGTTTGGAGAAGTTTGCAGAATTTGGTTTTTGAATGTTTATTGGAATACTTTTCAATAAATAAAGTCTAAATCGTCTCATTTATTAAGAAAACAAAGTAATAACCCTACAAATGCTGTAAATTCAAAAATAAAGCTCAACTTCTTCGTAGTTAACATAAAAATGAAAAGCCGGCTATTGAAGGGATCGTCTCTTTTTTTTAGTACTTTCAGAAGTTAGGCAGCCTAGTCGAGCTTACTCCGAACGAGACTTAATGTTGATAATATAAGAACTAACGACACTTCTTTGTGAAAAAGTAATACAGTTAGCAAAGATGAGTATGTAGTAAATTTTATCTGGTTCATACTTTTCGCAGGTAAAAAGTTTTGGCGGACGTGGGAAAATTTTGGGCATTTGCCAGAAATGGTTAGGTAAACATATTTTTCTAGTGAGTTTATTACTTAATATTAGATCTTGAATATTATACGTAAACACGTCACCATAATAAATCCTTTACAAATATGTTTTGATGGAATTCTTCATATTACAGAAGAAATTCTTCATCAATATCAACTATTCTGACTGACCGGGATCGACCACTGCTGGGTAGGTCTCCCAATTTTTCTACCGTACAAAACTTTAGTAACCTGCAAATTCTCTGCCAATCATCTTCGTCCGTTCGTGCGCTTTATTTCACCGTCCGCCGAAAATTTCGAATCGGGACACGTACGTCAATTCGGCGTGTTTCCGACGTGCTCCGATGACCACGATAAGGCTACGTCGGGGTGACGTGTCCTTCACTTTTGGGAATAAACTGGAATAAACCTTCGACTTGTCGGCTTTGGAGCTCAGTCCTCGTCTCGTGAATAAAACATGTTAGGTTGAGTGTTTCAACGTAGTGTGACGGGTGTTTGGACTCAAGTTGTCATGTTTGTAGGCAGTTGGTCCATAATCTTCCTTAGATCGGTTGTATCATAGAGTGTTTTTTGTAGTTGACTGAACATTTTATTAGTAACAATCATTTTTTGATCAGGCCGACTCTGTGGAGCGGATCTTTTTTGATGCTGTCTTTATTTAGGTTACTTTACTTTTTATTCTTTTAGGAGCCAACAAAAATACTTAAAATACGAAGTTTACAAAATATAACAGTATGTACAAGTTACAAAGTGACATTTAAGAGCCTCTCGACCACTGAGAGTAAGCTCGCTTAACGTGGGTTTAGCGGTCGTTCATGAGATATTACACAACGATATACAAAGTCCCAGTGAAAAGCTCTGACGTACTTGAGTTAGGTAGCAAACTTTGCTCTCTTCCATTTTCCACAAATGAGAAACTACTTGCGCAGGATGATAAGTAGTTCATTCTCCCGTGCTAGCTAGAAAATTCCAGGTATTAATAACATTTGTGCAAGCTTTACCTCGAGGAATTATGTGATTTTTGAATAAAAACTGTTACCAAGTTTTTCAACCGCAGCGAGAATAAAGAAAAGGTTTTCAGTTTTTCAGTGAAGCCATTGTTCGAAGACTTAAACTATTTCTAATAGTGCAATATTTAGCCAGTCAACCGCAGAACTCATGAAGCTATAACGATCAAAAGACAGAGACAGGTATACATTCTTCATATGTTAGAGCGAGATCGTAGTGTCGAATTGCGGACGCGTCGATCGGAAGCGGAGCGGAGCGAGCGCGGAATTCACGGAAGTGGAACAATGCGGAGAGGCTTTTGTGAGGCGATAACCACCGCGTTATAATTTAGACGTAGCGTACGAATAGGTACGAATTCATACGACTGAGTGCGAACGGATTTCGTTTTGTTGCCGTGAAATGCGAATTAATTTCGTAGACGTTTACAGTGTTCTTCGTTGAAAATTCGTGGCGCTCGCATGTAATGGTGAAACAAAACGTTTTTACTTAAATTAAAAGTTGACTGTACTACCAATTAATTTTGGTTTGAACGTTAGATTTAATATCAAAACCTGAAACTTCCTCATTTTTTATCAAAATAACAATATCGTAAAATAATTTCTTATAAAACCAAAAGCTAAAAATATCCTTAATATTCGACAAAAACACATCAATCCAAAACCTGCAAACTGGTTACAAAAATATCATTAAAAAAATAAAACGAAAATACACAGCGGGCCGCATAAATTTTCTCCCGTGCCACTTCGCAGCGCGATTCAAATGGTAAATTGCGAAACCGCAATCTTCGCGGCGGAAGTGCTGTGTGAACGGACCAAGAACATTTGTCCAGGCCATTTGTTTTTTGAAGCCCTATTTTAAATGAAAATTATTCTTACGAAACGAGCTTATGGTAAGCCCTTAAGATTTTCAAACCACTTAATGAGATAAAGCAATGGAATACTTATTTGGCGACATTATTTAAACATTAATTAATGGTACTTGCGTGAGTAATGTTTTCAATTTTGTGTTCGTTGTTTTTAATTTCTTATTCTGAATTTTTGTGTACTTTGAAGTTGAATTTCAGACATGGTGTGTTCACCTACCATTTTGTTTATTTCAATTAAACCACGATAAAAAACGAGACGTATTATTTTAATCGCCCATTTATTATTAAGTGCGTGTTTTGTTCACATTACTGTGGGCGTGAAATAACTCGTTATTCTGACAAAGTGGAATAATTTATGGCACGTTTTTTGTAACAATTTTATATGAATGTATCCCCTGAAAGCCGAAATTCAACATTTATGTGGACATTATTTTAGTTTTTGTATCAGATAAATATTTTATATGATCATTACTGTCTAGCTAGTAAAATAAAACAGGCTGGTAAGCTTCAGCGATTTACGGAATACTCTTCGAAGTTGAAATGTACAACCATTTGCACAATCTAAAATAAATATAACATATCTCATTCGCTGGCCCATTTTGTTGTCCGCCATCATGTTTTTTCCGCTTTCGTAAATATTGCGGGTATAATAAAAATAGATGAGTTCGCCTCACAACAGCCTTGATCCTCGTCAAAGGACCACCGGTATGTCTTGGACAGAATTTCAGGAATTTCACAATATTTTATCTTAGAATCGTAATGGACAAATATTTAGTTCACGAGACTTTATTATGACAGTTTGTTTAAAAAGCTCTTGAAACTGATTGTCATTTCAGTAGACAATAGGTACTATTTACACGCCTGTAATCCACAAAGGCTTAGGTAGCGATGTACCTAGTACACCCACACTTCGCGAGTTAAGGTTCCCTAATGATTGAGTCGATTCTCAACTCGGTATCGGTCCAGAATCTGTGACTTGTACTGAGAAATTGCTGATGAAAAACCAAAAAACACTTTGCACGACCTGGGAATTAAAATCGAAATTTGCACGAAACGATAACAAAAAATAAATAATTTGATTTGAACTTAATTGTCATGCTCAGCGGTCTTTTTATACATAGTATAAGGAAAAAATAAGAAGCGAAACAGAAGAACATAGTAGGTATATGCCTTTAAAGCCATATCTCCTAAAAAGTTACTCGTAGGTACGTCACAGTATTAACCGGAGCAAGGACGGCAAATCCTTGAAGCTGTGGTTTTCTTGCTATGTTTATCTCAAAGTTACGATATCCTCACTATCCTCAGATATGACCGCTCGGATCCATTTTATTTTTAAAGCTCATCGTATAAGTTGTAACCTTCTTTTATTAGAACAACTTTGATGTTTATCTTGAAATACGTGGATTTACTTAAGACTTTGTTGCACTGAATTTATTCCATTGAAAAATATGTCAACGTTAAAAGGTACAAATGTATGGCAAACGTATGAATCCGAGCCGTGGCCTGTCATTATCAAGCCCAAAATACTGACAGAAAGAACACGCCTTTCCAAACACAAATCTACATTGTGCCGTCTGATAAGGAACTACAGAGGACAGGAAAATAGGCCATAAACAACGATGCCGCGACACTTAGCGATAGTTTGGCAACTTGAAAATATACAGCCTTTTGATTCGTTTAAACTTTAGCCCCCTTATTAATAAACGTGGACTAAAGTTACGCCAAGGTTAATCCTTAAAAAATGTATGGTTAATCCGAAGATTAACCTTGGCGTAACTTTAGTCCACGTTTATTAATAAGGGGGTAAAAGTAAAAACTAAGAGTCCCGATCATTAGTCGACAATTACTGTGGGAACTCCATCCATAAAGATGAATGGTGGAAAGTTCTAGAAGTAGGACTATTTATCAACTCAGTGCAGCTCAGTCCCGCATCCCTATTCTGTTTCACGCTTGTCCAGTTTACGCTTTGACCCACCAATTTATCCTTTATGGTTGAAAAGTATTGAGCAATGAATTTTACGGTCATTTGAGCAATATAAATGAGGCGAAAAGGAGTTGGGTTGTAACACGGGTAAATTAGATTTTTTTTTGTGTGATTTATTCGAACGTTTCTGCGATAATTGCTGTGATTTAATTTATCTGTTTGTTTGTTCACCGTGGGTTCAGGATGTTTTCCTTTATTTGTACACAGTACTTTATGTCATTGTGATAAACAATCGAGAATGCTGCCAAAGAAAAGAAAAGAGTATACATACTGCTAAAGAAAAATATCAGTTCACCCAAATACGACATTGACAAAATTACTCGTATACTGCTAACCCGTATACCGGTAGCAATTCTTAAAAAAAACTTCCTCCAGAATAAGTCGTCTGAAAGTCGGACTCGACAAAGATTTATAAAGAGCAAGTTTGAAAAGTCGCAGGAAAATATCCGGAATGGTGCAACAGAAGGCGTAGATCGAGATTGTTGGCGCCATCGAGAAAATTAACCCCCGCTGTGCTCCCCGGGTTTGTTCGGTTAAAACTCTTTTATTATGGCTTCCTCATAACAATACATGTTTATTTTCCTTCATCTACAATGTCTTGTATTGTGAGTTCTTTGAAAATTCTGCGTGATTTATGATATCTACAGTACGCAGTGGGTTCCCAGAATATTAAGGATTCTATAAATCATTTTTGCATGTCAGGTGCGCTGAATTTATTGAACGAGCCCGATATATGTGATAGAGTATAATGTAACTTCGATTTAAATATAATTTGTAGCTTTAGGTTATATTCTTTTGAAGATAATGGAAACGTCTCTTCGGGCGCTTCTTTACGTTTATTTATTTTATTGCTGAGCCTAGTCTTTTGATCTTTCTAAGTACGATTAGTGGCCAGCATAACTTGGCCCGTTTTTCTTTATTCTGGAGTTAAAGATGGGTCATACAGCTATGGGCACTGAATGTACAGACGCCAGCAGGTCAACCTACCCGAATCTGTCAATTTTTACCAATCGAACATTAACCTTTCACTATTGTGACAAGGTTGAAAATCTATTTTAGAACTTTGATTCAGGTAGGTTGGTGTGCTTGCGTTTGTATTATATAAATATTATTCAGAATCTGAAAGCAATAAAGTAAGCCTTCCTAAGCTTAAAGTTCCATAATTCGATTTATGTATAATCTAAATTGACATTGCACAATAATATTATGCTAACCTTACAATTTAGAATAAAAAAGAAAATTGTCTTTGAAATTGTCCCCATTCTATTTGTGCGATCTTCAGGAAATAAGAAAATAGACGATTGACGTTATTATGTTAACTGTTAGATTGAACGAAATCAAAAAATCAAAATCAAAAGTCATTTATTCAAATTAGGCTGATTTATCAGCACTTTTTGAAGGTCAATTTTTTACATAAGACAGTCCCCCAAAGCGCCCCCCCTTCGACACTTCCTAGTGTTTTGGCTGGGAAGAAGAAGTGGCGGAACAAACTCCCCAGCAACACATCTGTCTGTACGGTTAGAAGAACCAAGATATTATACAATTTAATAGAACATTCACATCATACATCAATTCGAAATTACATCCCAACCGTGACTAGAAGGCACAAAAAGATAAACTAAAACTGTTTAAAAAAAAAATATAGAAAATGAAGATTAATATAAAACAAACACAGACATAAAAAAACACAAAAATACAAAATATACATAAAATAAAACTAAAATGACTTAACTAAGTCAAAAGTAAAAAAATAAACATTTATATGAATTCATATAACCTGTCGGAAAATAAATTAATCTGGAGAAAGAGCATGAACGCAGTCATTATTTCAATCGAGCGACCAACTGCTCTTATCGTCAAGGTAGTCATTTATCGAATAATATGCCTTAGAACAAAGGATGGATTTGATTTTAGATTTAAAGGCATTAAAAGGTAAGTCTAACAAAGATGAAGGCAGTTTATTATAAAAAACTATACCGAGCCCTACAAATGAGCTATGAACTTTATGAAGCCGATGAAAGGGAACACGTAGATGGTGCTTATTTCTAGTATTAAAATTGTGAATATCACTGTTTTTAGTATACAAATGTAAATTCTGCCTAATATACATAATGTTGGCAAAGATGAATTGAGATGCCACCGTAAGGATGCCAATCTCTTTAAACAAATCTCTTAGAGAAACCCTAGAACCCAGCTGGTAAATTGCCCGAACAGCTCGTTTTTGCAAAACAAATATATTTTGAATGTCAGCGGCTTTTCCCCACAATAAAATTCCGTAGGACATAACGCTGTGAAAATAACTAAAATAAACTAGTCGAGCTGTATCAACGTCCGTGAATTGTCTTACTTTTCGGACAGCATAGGCGGCCGAGCTGAGCCTTCCCGCCAAGCGTGTTATATGCGGACCCCATTGAATTTTCGAATCGACTTGAATACCCAAAAACACCGCTGAATCAACAGTTTCAAGCTGTTCATTACTTAGGACAATGTTAGGTCCTAAATTTCTAACATTTGGCAAGGCGAATTTTATACATTTAGTTTTTTTGGCGTTAAGAACCAGATTGTTAGCTGTAAACCAATCCGTGACCAATATTAATGCTGTATTTACATCGTCAAAATCTTGTCTATTTCTATCTACTTTAAATATAAGAGAAGTATCATCTGCAAATAAAACAACATCACAAACACCCTTTAAAAGATATGGCAAGTCATTGATATAGACCAAAAATAAAAACGGACCCAGAATAGAGCCTTGAGGCACGCCTAGCTGAACATGTTGACCGTAAGATTTGGAACCATTTATATCTACACATTGGAGTCTATTTTGTAAGTATGAATCTATTACATTTAGAGCTTCATTTTGGACTCCATAATGACGCAATTTTCGCAATAGTTGTGCTGAACGGGGTCCTTTATTCTTGTTTTTATATTCGTTGAATCTGAATAGCTGCTACTTATAAGATTAACGAGTTGGAATAAACGTTAAATGAAATGAGCAAGGCTTTTTATGATCTTCATTAAGTTGGGAACAACATAGCTGTTAGTTGAGTTTGACTGTGTAAATAGAGTTTTAAATTGTACCAAAATAAGTAGGTATCAAACTGCGTGCCGGGGTCGCGGGACTGTCTAAAAAGGTAACCGTTACCCTGGAACGTAAATGGCTACTGAAGGAACACTGTGAATTTTAGTCAGTTCGAGTCTTACAGTCCATTCCACTCGACCCAAAGTTTTCTTTTACGGGGTTGTAAAAAAGTAGGCATCTAATTTAATGTTATAAATGCGAATGTGAGTTTTTAGTATGTTTGTTCACGCCTAAACTGCTGAATGCATGTCGATGATGTTGGTCCAGAGATGACAGATGATGAGACCCTGGAGACAGTTCAATACCATTTCTTTCTCTTTAAAACTTTAGTAGAAAGAATGGAGGTAGGGGGAGCGAAGTTATGATCAAAAGTTAGTTAGTAATAAAATCAAAGGAACATTAACGCTTGGGTCGCGGGACTTATCTCATTACCGTGACCCCGGAACATAAAGGGCTATTGAAGGACACCGTGGATTTTAGTCAGTACAAGTCTGACAGTCCCTCCCGCCCTGCCCGGGGTGGGAGGACTCATTTGATGATTTTACCACGCAAAAAAAAAGGAACATTAAAGCTTTACATCGCAATTATACCATTTGAAGCAATTAACGAAAATCGAAAGAATTAATTAATTTATTTCAACATAATATACAAGCTATTACAGTTGTCCGGTTTCAATTTTGTCAGTGCTTAATTAAATATGTATATCTATGAACGTTTATAAACATACTCGTATATTTTCAAATAGAGCTTTTGTTACCGAAAGTAAATCCTTTCATGAATATTTTAGTTTCAATCAATTACAGTAGGTATTTCGTTCTGAAACATTCTGTATATTAAAAACTAGCTTCCGCCCGCGACTCCGTCCGCGCGGATGTCGGTCTTCGCGTGGATGGTTTTTTTTTCATAGTAATTCCGACCTTGTATTTACAAATAACTGATCGGAACAGTAATCAAAAAGGTCGCGCTGAAAAGCACGGTTTGAGGCAGGGGTTTTTGGTCCTCTAAACCAAAAATAACAGAATTGAATTACTTACTGTTTAACTTTATGATAAAACTTAGTAGCCGAGTCTTGTGTAGCTATTCCAATTAGGACGTAGCCCGCAAGTGCACTGCCAGTTCAGTCACAAAGTAAAATGAGAAAGTCGCGGTAGTCGTTAACTCTCGGAGAATCTTAACACCGCGATTCAGAAATGCACGTCATAGGCACAACGCCATCTAGTGGTGAGTGGTGGAACCTTTTTAGAAATCAATGGAGGCAGGCGTGGCGTAATGTTCTACTTGATAATAGGTGTCGCCAGTGGTTCCATAATAAGGTTTGTTACAGATTTTTTTTTCTACGTATTTTTCCAGGATTAAAAGTATCCTATTTTATGCCCAGGATAATAAGTTATAATTATACCAAGTTTCATCGAAATCGAACCGTTAGTTTTCACGTGATGCCTGCATATACAGAAAGACAGACAGACAGACAGACAAAAATTTTTTTAATCACATATTTGGGTTTGGTATCGATCCAGCAACACCCCCCGCTATTTATTTTTTCAATATTTTCAATGTACAGAATTGACCCTTCTACAGATTTATTATATGTATAGATATATGCATGTTATTTGATTTCAAATACGTAGTGATTAATATTGTACAGAGTGAAGCCTCCTGCAGACACACGCGATTAATCGCGTGGGGCGACATGTCGCGGTCCATTCGCAGTATTTTTAGAGTGGAAATTAGCTTGGCTCGTAGTCGCAGCGCGATTAATCGCGTGTGTCTGCAGGAGGCTTTATCGGAATATTTTGGACTAATTGGAAAATAAAATAACAAAACTATACGCGTAAACGTTCCAGTAGGTACTGGTTTTAATTAAATGTCTAATTGAGGTAAACTTAAAAATTTTTTTTTTGCCTTTCATGCGCCATACAGAGAATACGGGTTGTTATCTGTTTTTTTTTTCATTTTCATTATAATGAAACGCCTAAAGCGTTTAATTCAACTTTGAGTAAAACATTAGTATTTAAAAAAATCTCGGGCCTGTAATCAACGAAAGGTTAGGCAGAGGCGTACCTAATAGTACATTAATATTAAATGAGTTTTTTTAAAGTTCTATGTAACGGGGCGAGATTGTTGCAAATATCCAATCTCTATAGCTGCTACTAACAAATTCCTATTGGCAAAAACCCAAAAACATTTTGTCCGAGTTGGGAATCGAACTCAAGACTTCGTCACATATTAACTTCGTGCTCACCAGTCATGCTTACGACCACTACATCTAATATATAAAATTCTCGTGTCACAGTTTTCGTTGCCATACTCCTCCGAAACGGCTTGACCGATTTTGATGAAATTTTTTGTGCTTATCCGGTATCTATGAGAATCGGCCAACATCTATTTTTCATCCCCCTAAATGTTAGGGGTAGTCCACCCCTAATTTTTTTATTTTATTTTTTAGACAAAATTTTTAATTTCTATTTTTTATGGCAAAACAACGTTTGCCGGGTCAGCTAGTCTTTATATTATAATACCTATATTATGTTTATTAATTCCAGAAATTATAATTATATACTTAATTCGACACATAGTCAGTAAGTAATTGCATATATGTACTTTTATTATAGGTAGGTACTACGGATGTTACGAATATTCGCATTCGCATTCGCAACATGCGAATATTCGCATATTTTTAGACATTCGCAGTCGCGTTCGCATTCGCAAAATTCATGCGAATATTTTGCGAATACGAACGACTGAAAAAATACCAATATTTGGTACTCCTCCTTCCACACACTCCATTCATTCTTATCTTTTGTCATCCTCTCCATTCATCTTTTGTTCAATCTGCTTTTATCTCGCCATTCATCAATATTAATGTTCATCAAATCATTCAACGTGTTTCTGTCGGTTTTTTTTTCACTGACGCCACTCTTAGAGCTACTCTTATACAGAGTGAATTTTTCAACGGGGTGTGGATGGCTATATCCGAAACTATGAGGAATATCGAAAAACATTGAAAGTAGTCTCGAGGCCGATTTTGACGGAAACTAAAACTGCTTCATTGGATTTTAGAAGAATCAGTAATTCTGGCCAGGAATCGAACCAGCTGGAGCAAGGATCAAATTCTGGTGAAGTAAAAATATATGGCAAACTTAAGGAAAATGTTAAAATAAAAAAAACCCGATCAAACATTAAGGCAATGACTAAATTTGAAACATAAGTCTATGAGCATAGTAAGCTCAGTAGAAGTAAAGTAACATAGAAAAATAGCAATTTCATAAAAAATCTATTTCTTTAAGCTTGCCGTATACTTCCCATTTGATCCTAATTAGCAACACTATCGAATGGTGTAATAATACAGCGTGTGTTTTTTTCCAAAATCAGCGGGTTCGATTCCTGGCCAGGATCATTAAATTTTCTAAAATCCAATGATACAGTTTTAGTTTTCGTCAAAATCGGCTTCGAGACTCCTTTCATAGTTTTTCGACATTCCTCATAGTTTCAAAAGGCCATCCACGCCCAGTTAAAAAAATCACCCTGCATACTTTTTCCATTCTCGTTACAGACAGGAAGTAAAAAAATTAAAAATAAGTTATAAAGTTACATTAAAAAGTGTTTCTTTGTTGTATTTTCTAAATTATCAAACGTAATTGATTTAAAACTGAATATTCGCATTCGCATTCGCGAATGTCAAAAATCAGATATTCGCAACATCACTAGTAGGTACTGTTGCTTTTAATATTTTGCACATCGCACAACGAAAAAAAATATGAAGGATATACTGTGTGTATAATACATTACTCTTTTAAGGTATCATAAAAACTATGAGGTAATGAAGTAACAGTATTTTAGTGAACTCTTTTTAAAATACTCCATATTCATTCTTTCTTTTTTTACAACCTGCTGCAAAAGGTTCTGTCATTATTATTACAGTTTATGAGGAAAAATAAATTAAAATCCTCCACCAAAAAGCTTTCAGAGCAAAAAATAACGAATGTTGGAAATAAATGTTTTGTTTAATTATTTTCCATAATTACCTCGAGGTAACTGTGTTGTATGATTAAAAACGGTCTGAAGATCTCTTTGAACTTTAACTGACGTTGTTTCTAACTTTGATTTGAACATGAATAGGTATTTCATCTGAATTCTATAAATACATTTGCACGAACTATTGAAGCGGTAAAGGTTTCAAGTTCCTCGAACTTATCTTTTAGTTTCAATACCTAGAATAATTTGTCTTCAAATAAATTAGGTATTCATTAGGTATATAGAAGTATTGTGCTTATATCAAAGACGATAGATACTGAGTATAATGTACAAGAAGAGAGTCAGAAATGCACAACCTTTTTTCATGTTTTGTCCCATGTTTTTCCCCCTCTGTAAAAGAGTTTCTGATAGCAATCTCTCGGGACTGCGACGTACTAGGAGAGAAGAAGCCTTGCGCGGAAGATCTTTCATTCAGGAAAGTCAATACTTAGATTTTATTTTGCCGATTCGAGAAAACATTTACTAAGACTTTTTCAGTAACAAAACTGAAAAAGGGGAGGGGGGGTCGCAAAAATTGGAAGAAATATCATAATAGAATGACTTTTGCTCAGATGTGTGACAAAATAGACTAGAAAAAAAATGTAGGAAAACGAACTTCAGTGTTAAGTACACAAACCTAAAACAAAGTTTGCTGTCAAAGATAGGTGTAAAGGTATAGTCAAGCGCAAGTACTAGTCACCGCGAATTACCAACAAATAATAACAAAGCGCATAATTATGAAGCTGTACTTATAGCCTCACACCCGAAATTAATATTCTGTCTCATTCCAAATCCTGAGTTTTTCTTTGACTGCTATTTCTGATTGGACATTTTTAAGAATCGGTCTGACAGACAGTTATTGTTTGGTTGCAAACGACGATCGGGATCAAGATTGTGACTGCAATAGTTTATTAATTTCTAGAGCCAGATGATAAATAATTGTAGCGGTGGCCAGCACTTACTGCGTACCTTTTCCTACCGCTACGGTGATTACAGTCGTTACGTAATATCCAAAAAATCATCAATCTTACATATTTCCAAAACATTTAAGGCCTAAAATATCGTGAAAGCTTGGCCCTACGTCATGAAGTGGACACTCGATGGAAAGTACCCTTTGTGCTGCGAGGTCTGCTTACATTGCCAGTAACCGGATGATGGTGCTTCAGCCTTAATTTACTATGCTTAGGCACCGTGTTTTGGAAGTTTTCATTGAGATAAAAGGACTTTCGGTGATCGAAAACCGTGTTAGAAGAGAGGACTTGAAAAATGTTATGTTCAAGGAGGCATACTAATTAAAATATTGCTGAGAAGAACACCGACGTGTTTCAGTGAATTGGAAGACACTTAACTTTTATGCGGGGTTCTGCTAAAAATCTAAGATTTTTATTGAGTACGGTGATCTTTGCGTGTGAATTTGTAATTAGGGGTCGTACATAGTGCTTTTTACGTGCTTTTTATTAACATCAGAAATCAATTAAAAAACTTCAGAATTGAAACAATAAATATCTCACAGCCGAACATAACATAAAAATTAAAATTCGACAGCCTCACTCCGACTCAGCTTTATGTAATTGCCACAGTCTGATATTCATGTACCAGAGTAACAGAAAATCAATGGAGCCGTAATTGGAATCGCACGAATCCGCACGATTGTATTATTATCATCTCATGAATGTGAATTTATTCGGGACTGTTTGCAGCCTTTATTGCTTGGTTTGGGTCACCCTTCGGAACGACTAGAAGTGAAGTGGGGTGTGAATGACGGATTCAAAATGGGAAGGTAAAAAAATCGATGGCAGCTGAAGGACATTTCATAAAAATTGCAGAATTTTGCCTTCGGAAAAATGTGCTCAGATATGTAAAATTCGGTCGAAGTGGCTTTTATTAAACCAAATAATAGTATCGCTTGTCAAAGATGACTTTGACTATATTAACTCGTTTCATCGACCAACTGTCTAGTTTTGTCATACTGCAGTATTAACACTATCCACTTATCTTCTCATCTTGTAATCATAATATAACCAGTTAGTAATATCTGCTTATGAATTATTATTATATGGGCCATGGGCGGAGTCTTTTACAATCTTTTTACCTCTGAGTATGTCGGTTCTATTTTATACGGTTCAAAAGTTATTGTCACCTTTCTTGTTAAGATAGGAAACCAACCAAATGCTAGGGATTGAAATTAAATTATTTTCTTTAACTTTAAATCTAACTAAGTTTTGCCAACGGCTCGTCAACACGTGGTCAATTTTCTCTATAGTTTGATTATTAATTCGAGTCAGTAAAATGACAAGTGCAACTGTCACTGATACAAACAAAATGAAACAAACCTGAACACTGGAAATGTCATTGACTGGAATTAATAATCGTATTTTAGTGTAGTTTTTTTCCCATGAAAATCATAACTTAACTTAGTAACTTTTAAGCAACTAAGTTAAGAATATGAAGTAAGCCATTCCTATTTGGACTCCACATTTAAACACTTAACACCAACTTAATACACGTTTCTCAAAGACCTATCGTACTAAATCCTAGGTTTAACCGCTCACATGCCGCGGTAGACCCGTGAATACGTTGCTAATCACTGGTTGCCTGTACATACTCGTACCTGTTCTAAATACATCGTAAACACTGGCCAGTCCAAGAGCTTAATCCTCACTCATGTCGTTGACATTTTATCTGTGTTCCCTAGAGTACCCGCCATTTTGCTCTCAAGTAGTGATGTACGACTCCATCTGATACTTTATATCGGTATAATAGGTAGATGCTCGATATTTTAGATAGAAATAATTGATGTTTTTTTTGAATCGATACAAAAGTATCGGCATTGGTTTGAATGGATAGCAGGTATATTGCCGCAGTCTCATAAATGATCAATAAAGAATGCCACAAAATAATAAAAAAACAGAATCAAACCCGGAATTTTGCCAAGATTCTTTGGTTGAAGTACATTTTAAAGTATCGATACAATTGCAAGTTTCATGCATCCCTAAGAAAGACGAAGTTAACCATATAACTTTAATCGTTTCTCAAATATCGCATAACAGCGGTTTTCAAGAATCGTATCGCATAGTAGTGCCTTGATCGAGCCAAATTATTATCGATACAAATGCAAGTATCGAGCATCCTTACTCTCAAGCGACTCAGTTGGCTAATATAATACGTGACACGGCCATTATCATCATGTCATGGGGGTGGCAACTACGTCATAATTTCTGTGGCTTTGGCAGGATAGTGTGTTAATTGAACTTGGGTTTTATATCCTTTGTACGCTTGGGACTATTTTAGCTTTTGCAATTTCAATAGGCGACGTTTAATGGCTATCTTATTTTGGGTGTTTGAAGTCGTATTGCTTATGAAATTATGATGAAGAAGAAAAGCAAAATTCTTAAACTTTTTAATAATTTTACGTATATTTTGGTCGATAAGAAATTTGTCCTAGTTATAATTATGTGTCTGAATAATCTAGGTTTCTAGACATTTTCTTTTCCAAATCCAAAGTCTCAAAGTGTTAACAAGTAACTACCCTCTAGTTTTGGAGCATTATTATTATTCCTACTAAATTAACTTGGAGCTATAACACTTTAAATTACTAAAAGTAATCTAGAGAGAAACCATTTATCTTGACTTAGTTTCAGAAAAAGATCTAGATTGAACTAAAAAGTTAACTTTAACAAGGTTATATATTTTTTTAAATATGATTCTTATTCCTAGCATTAAAACTCACTTTAACTTACTAAGAGAAATAATTATATCCTCGAGTAATATAAAACATTAGAAACTTTAGAAAATCTAGAAACAACTCTTAATATAAAACAAAATCTTTATAAATACCTTATTAAAGCTTGAATTGTTGCGCAAGTATGGAAAAGTTTCAGAAAAAAATATCTAAGGGAAGTTCACGCCTGGGAAGACGAGACCGCTTTAACAAACTTGAAAGAAAAATGTGAATATTTCATAAAGTTTTTCAGGATTATGATACTTTTGTTACGCATCGTGCAAAGTAAAGAGAATTTACTTAATAAACTGTTGTTGGTACGTATAGACGTCAGCACATCAAGCTGTTCCAATGTGTCAACTTCCTTCGAAATATTTTCAACTTTATCTCAAAAAGAGAAGGTTCATGTTCTATTGTGGAAAATTTGTCAGATTCAGATAGGTTGATGTGCTGAAGTCTGTACATTCTGGCGTCTGTACTGCCTAGGGGTTGTAATGAAGACTTCGAAAGCACTCTATTTGTTTTTTTTTTCTTGGACAACAAAGGACGATATGCAATTTCCTTTTTTGCAAATAGCCAAGTTTCAAAAGAACGTAACGAAATTGCCTTAGTAATACAAGAGATCGCTGAGTTTTAAATTGCTTATTTCTGTACATACAATTTTCCTCTTTACGATTCGAGATACAATGCTCAGAAACATTTTTTAGATCTTTTATTAAAAAATATTCACTGAGTTTGAAATAAATACCTTAACTGTGGTTGTTGTTTGGTAATGGTATTACTTTCGTGTCAATCACTATCTGTATTGAAACAGTTCAATTAACGCCATCTGTTTTTTTTGTAACCCATTGTTGTTAACTGTCCCAATGCTGGGCTGAGGTCTTCTCCATAACCTTCCGTTCTTTATTTTTCTACGCAGTTCTCATGATAATTATCATTAACTATGAATCATAAGAATCAACTAATTTGGTTCCACTTATTTGATACACTTGAGTGACTATACAAATACTCAACTCTCTGACGAAGCCCTCAAAGTGGGCCAAACGCTTGCCGGGATCGCGGAACTATTCAAATGGGTAACCGCGATCCTGGAACGTAAAGAGTAATTGCAGGAGCAAGGTTATATTAGTGCGAGTCTGACACCGGTTCCTCTTAGGGTGGGAGGGCTCATTTGATGATTAACATGGAAAAAGGTATATTTGAACAATATTGGCTTTCCTCTAAGTTGAAATGCCTTTTTTTACCCGACTACGGCGAAGCAAAAAGGAGGGTTATGATTTTGACCGGTATGTATGTATGTATGTATGTTTGTATGTATGTATGTATGTATGTTCATCTGTTCCCTCGTAACTTCTGAACTACTTATCACTACTTGACAAATGAGGTGTCGTTAGAAGCGCCTCAGTTGTCCGCTGGTTATAGGGTAGGTGACGTGTCACCAAATCCAATATGGCGCCCTCCAGGGGATGAAAAGTCGTAACCGAAAAAAAAAATTCGCACAGTATCGACATGGGTATGAAATTAAAGGGCTTGAGCAAATTTGAAATATATATACATTATATAGCTTTTACTAGCTACTTTGCCTGTTTCTATCAGTGTCAACATGGGTATCAAATGAAAAGGCTTAATGAGTACCTACATTTTAAATTCACTCGCTGCTTTGCTTATTATGTCAAATAACCCCAAAATAGTGTAAATAAAAAATAAGTTAAAATAACTAAAACCCGACTACGAAAAAATCGCGCATTAAAAAGTATAAAACAAGAACAATCCGTGTTACAGAAATTTTTAATTAATAGCCGTGGTCGTATGCCACCTGCGGTTGTTTCACACAATCTTTATTGGCTAGGTGGCATACGACCACGGCTATTAATTAAAAATTTCTGTAACACGGATTGTTCTTGTTTTATACTTTTTAGTGCGCGATTTTTTCGTAGTCGGGTTTTAGTTATTTTAACTTATTTTTTTAGATGATAAAATCATCAAATGCTATGGCAGAGCAGGAGGGACTGTCAGACTCGAACTGACTAAAATCCACTGTATTCCTTCAATTGTCCTTTACGTTCCAGAGTCAGAAAGTCCCACGACCCCGGCAGGCAATCTTCAAGCAGACCTAACTTTAAACTTATATTATATAAAGTAAACGCTAACATCATCTAATATTCTAAGTCAGGTCAACCAATTCTGTACAATGTATTTCAATGGAACGTCAAGTTTAATTTGTCCATGACAAGACTCAAAATCGTACTTATGTCTTACTTGAACTTAAACAGAAAAGGGATGAGGATTTAGATTTCACAACTTTAGGAGGTAAAACTTGAGACGATTCTGCTTGAACAGCATTGTTGGTGAGTGTCGGAAAGTTTTTCTATTTTGTGTAGTGAATAAAACGTATTTTTTTATTATTTAACTATTTTTTCATCTAGTCTATAAAAATCTTAGGTCGTTTTTCGCTTAAATGTTTGTTTGCTTTGTAAAAATACTGTTATAATATTACAATATGTTAATTTTTATTTCAATCGTTTCCATGTTTTGTGGCACCATTTTTAGTGCACGCATGTGTTGTAGCTGTTTATAAATCTGGAAAGTTGAAGTGTGTACCTACCAGTTTCTGAATTAGTTAACCTTCAGAAAACATTTTTCCGATTACTCCATTTCATTAATTAAATACTTACATACACTTACCATTAGCATTTACTACTCGTTCATAGAGCTGTAAAACTACGCTAGTACGAAATAACAATATTGATGTCACAAATACGACTAGTGTCAGTTCTAAGTATAAAATATTGAATGAAATGTATCGGTATGTAACTATGTAATCGGATACTAATACATGCTTGAATAGTTAGTGGATCAGAAGGGCGAAAAGTTTAAAAAAGGGGTAAAATTCTAAGATATGCTGGCTAGGAAATGATAAAATCGATGCTCGCTCTATCAGGCATTCTTGATCAAATCACTGTATTGTATAATACTGGAAAATGGACGATTAAATTATTATTGGTTTCGAAATATCTACTAAGAACTATAATTTGTTGATTTGAAATCTAACTTATTTGCACATCGATGTTTTAGAAAGGTCACCAAAAAGAGGCCAACAAAAAGAGAAATTCCAGTTACGTGTCCATAAAACTACATTACACATGATGCCAAAATAATGGGACACATATGTTGTACGCGTGTAAAGCACGACGTCATTATCGATTTGCAAGTAAGTGTATTAGAAATAGTAATTTGGGGTAATGTGTTCTACTGTCTGTTGGTACTATTAAAACTACAATCAAAGGTATGTGTGACAGTGAAATATTTCTAAATAATGGAGTCTCAGATGTTTGGTGTGAAGTATAAGTTCGAGTAGATGGTTGAAAATCTACAAGTACATGCTTAGTTTTATCCTGGAGCTTACTTTCTGACTGCGCTGTGAGACCTGGGAAATATAGCAATGCGTTAGTATTCAGGGATACGCTACATGTTAGTTAGTCTAAATCGAATACATAGTGTTAACATAGTAGGTATAAGAACAGATATAATAATTATGATACACAGAGAATAGGATTATTTACTACCTACTGGTTGAAAACATGAATCGGATAATAATTATGTTGCAGCGGGTTTAATAAACTAATTAGCAGTGGAAAGGTTAATTGTTTAAAATGTGTGGGAGCATTGGTTCCATACTGTTTTATCGGTAAAGTTCAGAGTGAAACATCGAAAGGTCAAAGTTTCAGATTGCATAAAACATTCGAAAACCGTCTGAACGTGTAAAGTATGCTGTAATCTGAAAACACACTCTTTATAAAATCCGAAGCTTAGATTCTGCCATATATGGCGGAAAATCAAAACCCTTTTTTAGGGTTCCGTAGTCAACAAGGAACCCTTATAGTTTCGCCATGTCCGTCCGTCCGTCCGTCCGTCTGTCCGCAGCTTAGCTCAGAGACGCCCAGCACTAGAAAGCTGTAATTTGGTGTAAATATACGGACTTGTTGCGTCAAAAAAGTGGTAAAATAAAATCTCGTAAAATATTTTTTTTTAGGGTACCTCCTGTACACGTAAAGCGGGGATGTTTTTTTTTTTCTCGCGTACCCCTTAGTGTGGGGTATCATTAAATAGGCCTTTAAAAAATATTGGTAGTTTCCATCAACAATTTTTTGATAAAAAGATTCGTTTGTGAAATATTAAGCTTTAAAGTGCTAATTTTTGCCCTACTCGAGTGTCCCCCCCCTCTACCAGCTAAACGGTTATGTTTGGGGGTGTGAAAAAATTTTCAATAGTAGTATATATAACGAAGTTTAAAAGAAAATTATCATGACTAAGTGGGCTTTACAAGTTTACGAGTAATAGTTGACCAACTTATAAAACGTACTGGGATAACATTTTCCTAAACAAAATGTATCGGAGAACAACTGCAAATGTAAGTTTGTCAACTTCATTTTTACAGCTATAATAGGTAGTGGAGTGGAGTGGAGTGCAGTGGAGTGGAGTGCAGTGCAGTGGAGTGGAGTGGAGTGGAGTGGAGTGGAGTGGAGCGGAGCGGAGTGGAGTGGAGTGGAGCGGAGTGGAGTGGAGTGGAGCGGAGCGGAGTGGAGTGGAGTGGAGCGGAGTGGAGTGGAGTGGAGCGGAGTGGAGTGGAGTGGAGCGGAGTGGAGTGGAGTGGAGCGGAGCGGAGTGGAGCGAAGTGGAGCGGAGTGGAGTGGGGTAGTGTGGGGTGGAGGGTCGAAAATCGCTTGAACCTTTTTAACAGGTTCATAGCGATTTTCGACGTGCCTTGACACCTCTCAAGTTTTTTTTTTTAATACGTCATAAATCGTAAACCTTTCAAAGTTGGAACCAACTACAAGAACTTTTATTGTATGTTATTACTTGCTGCTACGGAACCCTTTATGGGCGAGTCCGACTCGCTCTTGGCCGGTTTTATAAAAATACACAGCCGTTTACACAAAACGACACAGAGCGTGAATTATTAGCTACATCAGTCAACGGAACATCACTTACACGCTCCCGGATAATCGTCCACCAACGTTGAAATATTATCCGGATAACAATGAAAATAAGAAACATTGATATATGTGGGTCAATCAATCATGCACGCCAGTGTCCTTTGCTAAATCAATAGATCAAATGTTTGTGATCCCTGTTCATTAATCACTGATCAAATGACTGCGTTCAATTGAAGTGTTGAAGAGGTTCGGATTGGTGATGGGTGAGTTATTTTGGGCTTAAGTGTAATGTTTCACACCGGTTTTTTATGAACACTTGTGAATATTGATGATTTTCCCTTTCTGATGACGGTTGAAGTCAGTGGGACTTAGTAACGAGATGAGTAAGTTAGTAAATGCTTTTAATAACGCTAAACACCGATTGAAGACGACGACGCGCGACGAAGACAAACCGATGTTTAATTCTTCAATGATTTCTTTCAAATTGAAAAATAGAAATATGGAACGAGAAATTAAATAATTATACCACCAATTACGTTACTGCAGTTAGGTACTTGTAAAATAATTTCCGATTTTTAGAACTACAAAGTAGCGTATCTTAATAACATGAAAATATACACCAACATTATAAAATATGGCGGGGAAAGTAGAAGTAACGGTGCGCTTAGTTATATTTTTTCCTTTTCATCTTACATCCCTTTCTGGGAAATAGAGCAGAAAATATACAATTTTTCCACTTTTTACTCCAAGCAGTCTTGTCTAGTTCTTAGATTATATCTGAACGTACAGTCAGCATCATAAGTTGTTGACCACATTCAGCTTTTCAAAATCGCTGTACACCGTATTATGGTGTACAGCGATTTTGAAAATCTGAATGTGGTCAGCAACTTTTGATGCTGACTGTACCTACTATGTTAGTAGAAAGATTTTCAAACGTAACGGAAAAACTGGTATTGACAAAATTAGGTAAATGTCGGACGGGACTCGGGACATGGTGACCTCCATACTTCTGTCAGTGTACAATGTCCGCAGCAGGTCTATGTTTTGTCCATATATCAGTTTTCTATTTTTTCTATTTTCTCCAAATAATTTATTCCGCGGACATTGGTGTGGGTTACATGTTTACCTCTAATACTCTAGTTAACTGTTTACCAAAATTGTAACATGTAACTGTTTTATGTCCCAATAAAGTAAAATAAAATAAAATAAAATAAAAATTACAAAGTCACATTCGCCAGAAAGCCAAAGTAACCGACATTGCGCGTAGAATCAGCATGTTGAAGTGGTAGCGGGCTGGCCATGTCTGTAGATGGACAATGGAGCAGACATGTACTAGACTGCACAAAGCGGATGGGAAAAAGTAGTGACGACCTGCGGCTAGATGGATCGATGATTTGAAGAAACTGGCTGGCAGCGGATGGATGGTTGGCGCTCTTTAAGGCTTACGTTCAGCAGTGGACGGTAATTGGCTGACAATACCTATAGTTTGATTGTTTCGTAATTCCAGCGAGCTATATGTATTTTTTGTATCATAAATAATAATGTAAGTACACGAGTCAGCCACACTACGAATTTTATTCACAGTAAACCCGCATACAATGTGAAGTGCCTTTGACTTTTTCAAAGGTAATTAAAATCGTGCGTCCGTGTCTGTGGTTCATTCAAAGGGTGGATTTTTTGTTAATCGATGTAATGTCAATCTGTGTGATTCGTTATAAATGAATCCGGATAATTATTTTGATATCGGATACCATGATAAAATTTATTGTTTGAGTGGGTTTGTTGAAATAGACAAGTTTTTTTTGGATTTATTAGCAAATACATTAGCATTGGCATAAGAACAGTAATTGGCATCAGTCTGCAAAAGAGAATAATGTTTTAATGTTAATAAATAGTTTTCCTCCTTTGTTGGCTGAATGGCTCGTCTAAATCAAAATTTCATAAATATTTATAGTAAAATTCATTCAAATTCTAGAGTAAACGTCGAATGACGTTTGCAGAAGCAAATTGCAGTGTTTTGCTTATCGAATCTCGGAAGTGATTGGCACGTTCACTATTCGAAGTATTGAATTTTAAATTTCGAATTTATTATATTGGATAGAATGAGTAAGGAGTTTTGATTATTCAGATTTTATTCGATTTTCTATTTGAATTTTGAACGTTTAAACCATAGATATATAAAAACCCGGGTTTTAACAATGGGTTAACCTCAGAATAATGACTACATTATTCTGAGGGGTTAACCGTTAAAATTTAGATAGTGTCGATTTTGTCATATCTATAATTTATTAGGTCTGCATTATGATAAAGATTTATTGTTTATAGCGGCCCCTGATTTTTTTCGTTTGAAAAACAAATTAATCGCCTGCCGTATTTCCAGAAAATAATCACAATGAAGCGAACATTTGCAAAGGTCTCTTCCCATCCCGTATAAACAAACTTGACCGACAATGTATAAAACATTACGGCAATATGTCAAAGTTCCATATGTGGTGGAGTCACCCTTTTATACCTCAACGTGACTTATCACATTTTGCTTTCCACGGAACGTGTTTCCCTTTCTTTGTGTACGATTTACGAGAGAACCTTTAATAGAATATTTATAGTTTTTCCATAAAGCAATGTTTATAAAAATACAACCTACTGAGAGTATGTCCTACTTTTTACTTTATTGAATATTCGTTTGAAAACTAAGATGGCTATAGTTATTTATGCAACTGTTGTATAATCAGGTTTTTTTTTTTTTTAGGGTGGCAAAATCATCAAATGAGTCCTCCCGCCCTGGGTGGGGCGGGAGGGACTGTCAGACTCTTACTGACTAAAATCCACCCGTGTTCCGTCGGATACCCTTTACGTTCCGGGGCCACGGTATCCTGGATTAAGAAAAATCCGCGACCCCGGCAGGCATTTGGCCCCATAAGGGGCCCCGTCGGTGACGCGTAAAACACGACGCGCCACCGACCCGGGCGAAACCCCTTAGGCACACAGTGCCTAAGGAGAGTTTTTGCCCGCATCCCAGGGCGCACCGGCCCGAAAAACTGGTCTTCCCCCCGGACGTATCCGAGAGGGAACTCCAGTCCACGGGCGCACGTGGAGGTTTCCTGTCTTAGCACCCCTGTATAATAAGGTGGTGAAAATGTCATTGCATGAGAATGTTCTTTTTTTGAAATTCATAATATCACGCGTTTGGATGATATCAATGATCATATATCATTGAGTGTTTTAATGTTGGCAATAAGCTAATTGTTATAGGTTCTTTTATAGAGGATTAATAGCATGATATTTAATAAAATACTTTATCTACTCTCATATCGTTAAATTCAAAATACAAAACTCAAAACGAGTTTATAATGACGTACTTTACACACAGTATATCGAAATGAAATTAAAAAATTAAATTATGACACTATTTCTCTAACAAAATAATGTTATAATATAATTTTTTTTCATTACG
The DNA here is from genome assembly GCA_950005045.1 of Agrotis exclamationis. Lineage (NCBI taxonomy): Eukaryota > Metazoa > Arthropoda > Insecta > Lepidoptera > Noctuidae > Agrotis > Agrotis exclamationis. Next base: position 17,648,875 of record OX465427.1, on the reverse strand, counting down.
ATACGGATTACAGATCATAGATACCTACATGAATTTATTTTATTATCTGTGGCTGCGCGCGCTTTGGGAGTACGTCTAACCAACGATACACAATTCCATATTCAATTTCATACTCAATTATAAATACAAAATGAAAACTTATTAACAATATTTATCTTTTATTTGATAATTATATTCGTGTTCAATCAGAGTAGATAAAGTAGTGTACGAAACTGCACATAACTAGGTATTATACACTCGTGTGATACTTTTAAAAAACTCGCTTCCCTCGTTTTTTAAACTCACACTCGTGTATAATACCCCTCATTATGTGACAGTTTCATAAACTACTATTATGGTACCCAAATGAATCTTTTATATTATAGTGAGAATATGAATTCAAAAACAAAAGATGAAACTATTGTGTCTAACTAATATTGGGGCGAAACTACCGGGATATACCGTTAATTATCGCAACGAAGACCGTAAATATTTAAGTCTATTTTTTAGCGGTATTTAACAACACTCCTTAGTGTAGCCCCCTCGTTACAAGTAATAAAAAAATATCTCCTTTGTGGATCCAATAAACACAATTATGCTAAGGGCCATTTCACATTTTCCCGTGGCCGAGAATTCTGTCTGATACTGACAGGTATAAATGCCACAGCATACGTTCCGTGCCGGACACGACCGACAATTGACGCGTTCGGTTTACAAACGCGCAGATAATTCACCTGCCCCTGTCATAGACACGCGGTTGCGGTGAAGTGTGAGTGGACCATAAAACTGAATGCTAACAAAAAATGGTTTGTCGTCGAAAATTTACTGAACAATATTTGTGATAAATTGTCGAACAATCATTTTTATTCCCGTAATGGTTTATTACAGATGTTTTATTAACATTTTATGTAATTTTAAATGGATAACAGCTATAGTGTTACTAACAGATTTATAAATAATTTATAATATTATTCGACGACTTTGATTGTTTGATGCTAGAAGGAATTCATTTAAGCGAACAATTTGATGTTCTAAGTTTGAAAGTGTTAGCTATATTATCACAATTTAGTCTTAATTACTACATACTAAATACTTATAGTTCGAGAATGTTATTCTAAGCCATCTTAAACAAAACAGCTCTACATTTAAGACTTTCGACACAATAATAGTGGGTCCTAACATGTACTGTTACCTTATAGGTAATTAACACATTGTAATCCCGTTTAACTATCTTCAGTTATCTGGGACAAAATACTTTATACATGTATCTAGACAAGGATTTTTATCGTCCCAAATGATTTTTTAGGAAACTAATTATTTGAGTTGGAAGTATGTTGCAACTTACGAGAAAAATACGAGAACTAAGGCAAGTTTTACATCGATGAAAAAACTTTTTATTTTCAATGAGATTCTTCATAAGAAAGTCTGTTAGCTACTGATTACCAGGCTTCATTTATGAACTTTGTTTCTCACACGAGACCGCACATCCGCGCGTAGTAGCGGTGAACGGTTCTCGTCCGCGCGGACGTGCGGTGTACCTACGTGCGTCAGGCATCAACAGATTTTATACAAGCCAATACATTTCATACGAGCAAAGTGAGGACTGCTTATATATGTTATCATGAATCGTCTTATTAACTGCCACCTCCACTGAAATGAATTACATTTTAAATCTGTGGCTTCAAAACTGCTCGAATTTCTCCACTTCAACTTTAACAATTTTCATGACTTGGAGGGATGGTCTTCAAATTCATAAAAATAAAAGAAGAATTTAAGCTTCAACTAAGGCCAAAGTTGTCAGCACGTTGTTTTTTTATTTTACATTCGACGAAAAAAAAATAGAAGGAAAATGGTGACCCTATCAAAATTTGCCCTTTTACTGCTTGTCAGAAGTTTCTCGATCAAAATATTGTTCGTTTAATACAGTTCTCGGTTAAGTAATAAAGGGTACGCATCGAAGTTATGTAGGTTAGGGTTATGAGATGAAGTTAGAGAGATGGGGTGATAACTGCCTCCCCGCGGAAAAGGTAACATAAGTCTACCTGATCTTGTATGGGAATTTTTGGAAGATTGATTTTAACGCGAGTCTTTATTAAGTCTCATAACTGGTTTCCGAAGTTGATCACTTTTAAAAAATGCCTAGGGTGTCTAAAACTCTGCAGCGCTCTCACAGCCAAAAGCAACTTACTTAGTTTAATACAATATTACACTTCCACATTCGTAAAGAAAATGAAAACATATCGTTGTGTAAGTAAGTACTAGCAGCCATGCACGTTAAAATAGTCCTTTTAGCAGAGTGGTTTACTCTCGTGTGCCCATTTGGCGCCGAAACGCGCGAACTGTCAGGACTTGTACACCGTCCTTATAAACATAACACATTATGACTGCAGCTTAACGTGGTAATTTTACCCCTGGTTTTACTCAAAATTGTGGAACATTTCCGTATTTTTACTGCTAAATTTTTGTACCTACTTCTTCGTTCAAACCCGACGTTTTACAAAATACCAACATTAAGATAATTAAAAATATTTAAAAAAAAGGACTTTTGCTTTTAAAAAAGCTAAATCACACAAATATTATATTTTTATGCAAGGGTTGTGAGATGTATACTATAAAAATATCAATAAATGTCGAGATATTCTTTCAAATTACTCTTTATTCTACGTCTGATATAAAAAATCCCCTGTTCAAGAAAATATTAATTATGACAGAAATTATGAAAGGGGAAGGAAAGGCCTTTGGCAACGGAAAATTTGGATGTCCGGGAGAGTCGGCGTTATAATAATTCCGCAATTTCCTTAATTAAATTCAAATAATTGTTTCAGTATGATCCGGGTTTGATGGCAGGACTAATTTATTAGAAATTGAGGACGGGAAAGTACGTCTTATGTTGCTTAGATTCCGCATAGTCATTGATTTCTGATAATAAAAAGAATATATACCTATAGCACACCTTTTTACATTTTAGTAGATTTATTACAAGTCTTATACAAAGCTTATTTGATTATAAAGCTCTACGATACGCGTTAATGGTATAAAATATTTAAAAGTTTTATACAAAAAACGCCAAACGATAAATTACTTCGCCTGTATGTAACATTTGGTTTATATTTCCATAAAATACGAAGCTTCTTTCTAAATTTACATAAATTCGTAATGCCTACTGTATCTACCAAATGGAATTAATTACATTCACGAATACATAAAAGTTGTAAGCTCCTATAATAAAACAGCTCGTTTTTCCCACTTTACGTGTACTAAACCGCTTTTAAAATGAAACTTAACCCTGCCAATACTACGGTACAACATAGTAAGCCCGATGTAGATGTGTGCATCGCATGCAACGTTGTAAATCCACGACAACTATGACATCAAGTTTACGTCGGCACGCAACGACAAAATGGCGTCGATACAGTTTGAAAGTCGTTTCCAAACACGGTGCAGTGATATTGATGTTTTGATTATGCAAATAGTTTGACAGTTTGGGCGAGATTTATAATGGAACGATACAAAGATAATTATGTAGATAAAATCCGTAAATATGTAAGTAAATAGTAGGTACTTTAAACAAGTATGATTTAAAAACATAAACAGCGTTCTTTAAAACATTGCAAGCGTTTGCCGAAATATTTTGATTCAACAATTTATAATGTCAAAATGTTTAGTTGTTTACTCAATTCTCACTATCAAAATAAACAATCATTCAAACAATTCATTTATAAATACTACTCCACGAGCGATTTCAATTATAGCATGGAAAGGTTTAACATTTGTAGGAATAGATTCTCAGTTTATATAGTTGAAATAGCTGGGCCATTAGTAAATGTATCAACACTCAATATATTTGCCGAACGGATAAACCCGACCATATGTTACGGGTCCATATAAATACTTCTCTTTCCGATAAAAATAACCCTTCCTGCACTCTTCGATGGAAAAACAGTAGGATTGTAGAACAAATGTACTGCTGAGACCGTATCTCGCTTTTGTTCAATTAGAAAGAGAACAATTGGAGTTTCTTGTGCAATTACTGGTATTGGGTGTAAGTAAGCGGGGTGGAACAATAGGGTTAAGTGGAATGTACGGGACAATTTGCTGAAAGACGTTTCTTTTATTGGAATTTGTTATTGAATTAATTTATCAGACGTTTTATTAAAGTAAGAAAAAAGTTTAAAAAATAATTTATAGTTCCTTTCATGGTTTTATGATTCTAACTTGTGTACAAAATGTAAGAGGCTTTTTTAGCTATTTTTGTAATTTTATGTATTCCATCTGAAAGTAAACTCCAATTTCTAGAAACTTCTCTTTAATTCAATATTTCTCGTGTACCTACGCCTAATGAGTAAATGGCGGAGTTGGCAAATTGTTTGCTAGTTTTATTTGCCTCACTTAAGTTTAATTAAACCAGTAGCATGTACTTGCTTACTAAGTATACATTTGTTTATTTCTCTGTGGTAAATATAATAACGGTGTGTAAACATTATGAGTTATCGTTGTGACTGTAATAAGCATAGGTCGTAATTAGGTAGAGTTATTTTGGTACTTGCATCGAAATTTTGATATTAATATGGACCTTCCCGGGACAGACATTCTGGTGTGGAAAACAGTAAAACAAATAAATAATAATATTAAAATCATCAGAGATAGATTAGACAAATAAATTGTTTGAAAGTAAATAACTTTTTATATAGGTACATAATAAATCACGGTTTTTTCTGCTTTTTAAAATTAATTCCAGGTTTTCGGGCATATCCACTTCATTCTTTCGCAGCGTAAGTACATGAATATCTGTACCTAATTCCGATCTATGGTAATAAATCGTAAAGTTGGGCACTTATATGAGTATTAAATGCGAAAAAACAACTAAAATACATTTTTGTATTTTTCCCTGGTGAATATACTTAATAACGTTATTCAAACTCAATTAAGTATACGTATAATTATCATACGGGAATGTTATACAAGGGTAAAAAGTAGCCAGGTTATACACTTTCTTTGTAATCAATTTCATTCAAATCAGTAGTTTTAGCAGTTTATGTGTGAAAACTTTCGCATTTATTGAAGTGGTAAGAAGTAAGATTACACGGTAAACATTCACATGTGCACTTTGTATTTGCTGTAATATAACTTACGTTCCTTTTAAACACAGAAATAAATAAGTGAAACTGTTGCCAGCAACTCGTTATTTACCAGTTAAAACAACCCGAGACTACGGATTAAAGTCCACCGCCTTTAATTACCAATTTATCACCCTTTAATATTATTTTAAAGCTGAAACAGTTCGTAAATAAAGGCCAACTCATTTAAAATGGCGCGCAATTTTTAGTGAAACGAACCGCTTTGTCGACAGATATAGACTGGGGGCGGGGCCAATGTTCGCTTTGGAAAAATCTCCATTCAAGGGAAAATGAAGGGTGCTCCACTCCAAAACTGATGACGTGTAAAAAGCTGATAGAGCCATCGTGGGTTCATTTAAATGTCGCGAATGGGATGAGAATCTCTCAAGCTTTTGTATAATGTTGAGGGATAACCGCAGTTTGGGAGACGCGATTGTATCTTTAGGAAAGATTTTTAGGAGTTCAGGGGACTTTTTTGGCTTGTGCTAATGTGACATAATTTTGTTAAAGAAACCCGATTTATGCTGTCGATTAGAGATGAATTTATTTTTTCCATAGTACCTAACCTACCTCTACTGACTGTGGTTAGTTCGATTTTGCCTTGTAATTAATTATGTTATATTAAAATGACAGCTACTACCCACAGGTAATTTTATAATTTTTGTTGCAATACCAATAAAAAAATCTTAATAGACCTGCTCGTTGGAAAAGCTTTTAATAACTCATTCTCTACCTTAACAATTAAATATTTCACTTTTAATGGAAACGAAATTTGTAAGTAGGTAATATAAAAACCATACATAGGACTTTTACGATGGAAATGAACGAATTCACTTACAAATATTGACTGGGGAGCCAAGCGGTGCCGCGACAATTTTTCACGTCCCTACACTACCGGTTGTGTTGCCGCCAATAAGTCACGGCTTGAAAAGAAAAAAATACGAACGCGACATGAGTGATTGAATTCGAATTTTGAATCTAACATTCTTCGGTTTGAATGATTCATGTTCTATGTTTTGATTGGGAAACTCCTTGTTACTTTAATATTTTTTAATGACTAGCTGTTGCCAGCGGTTTCACCCACTACAACTCAAAAATCATCCCGTAGGAACATAAAATAGGGATAAAAACTATCCTATGTGTTAATCCAGGCTATAAACTATCTATGTACCGAATTTCAACCAAATCCATTCAGTAGTTTTTGCGTGAAAGAGGAACAAACATACATCCATCCAAACAAACTTTCACGTTTATAATATTAGTAGGATAGGATATAATATTTCTTTGATACATTAAAAAAGACAGGGTTGATTCCTGTTTATAAATTCGGTTTCGTATATTCTGATAGGTAGCTAAATTAACCAAAACGATATTTGAACTTTATTTTCACGTTTGAGGTTTATACATCCCTTCGTAGATTATGTATAAATTGTATAATCCACTTTCTCTCGCATTTGAATTTAGAAGTGGCAATACCGGCCCCGCGGCAGTATTTCTATGCGCGCCGGTTATTTGGCAAACTTTGAATTGTGCCATTGTTCCCCCGGTGTCAAGTGGAACCGTTTAGTATTCCTGTTGTACAGATGTTTAGAGAAACGACTGTTGTGAATTTGTTGTTGTATTTTTTTAAACTGTTAATTTTTGGCGCAGAGATTAAAGGACTTTATGCAAATGTAATTTTTGGCATTGGTTAAAGATTTTTAAGCTTTTCTCTGTAAGAAAGAAAATTGCGTTTATTGGAATTAAAAGTAATTTCAAAACTAGGAAAAATAAAATAAACGAACAAAATTTCAATGCCAAAAGAGCCCGAGCTCAGGATCATGTAAGATGCATCACTAAGTGTACCAATTTGATGCTGATTTTCAAGCGCAGCGCATCTGTGTGTGTGTCTTCAGTATATCCTCCCACTGCTGGGCCAAGGACCCCTTTCAACATTCCAGTCCTTCCTTAATGTAGTTTTCTCTGGCAAATCTTTTAAGATGCTTCTAAGTCGTCATACCAGCGTTTTCTAGGCCTCTCTTGGCAACAACCCACTGAGTGACGAATCTGGCACATCGGTCCTGATTGGTCCTGATGCATTCCATTTGTTACATTTTCAATTACTTATTATTTAATCTTGGGTGACAAATGTCCTAGTTTATTCGAATGTTTTCTTCTGAATATGTTATTTCGTACTGTAGTAATAAACTTAGTAGACTAATTTTATGAAGTTTTATGAGGGTAGTAACTATTTCAACTTTTACCAGAATAAAATTGTTGCCTGAAAATAAGGTTAGGACCTGACCGCAATAAACTTGAGTAAACGCAATGCCTACTCGTTTAAAGTATGTATCATAAAGACAATCGTAAAATATCTATATAGCAACGGTTTAATGGCTCGACTGTTGCGCTGCGTGACGCGAATTCGAGTTCCGTATGGAACAAATATTTATGTGACCTACAGGTAGTTGTTCTGGGTCTGGCTGCTTTTTTTATTTTACTTTAAAAAAAATTGCCCCACACTAGGAATTTCTCTTGTGTCGTGGGTGTGTTTACGAACATAGAAACTTACATACACAAACACCCAGACCTGGAACACCTATTTGCAGGTTATACAAATATTTTTTCCGTGCGGGAATCGAACCCACGACACAGTCGATCGCTCAGCCACTACGCCAATCGTGTCGTCACGATTGGGTTCATATTAATTAAAATGCTGGCAAACACACCTACGATACCGGTATCAACAACAAAAGAGACAGTCTTTCTAAGAATAAAATATAAACCGTTTATTTTACAGTAGTATCTATTAAAAATAAAACAAAACCGTTTCAATGAACTGAATAGCCATAATTATGAACGAACGTGTTTTTCATATTTCATATTACGAAATTGTAACAATAAGCTTTCATTGATGCATTATGAATGAATTACTAAAAGGTTTAAATTACATTCCATTATTGCTTCGTATATGAATAATTATATCATAGATATCATTATAAAAACCACGCAATTCAGTATGTAGGTTTTAATTAATGCTTGGAAAATGTGTCATCGAGTGTCGTTTATAATTATTATTTACAATATTTTGGATTGAAATAAGAACTGTGGACACAGTTACTGGCCACATGATTAGAGGAGACTAATCATGATGCCATATTCCAGAGGAAAAAGTTTACAACTTTTAAACATGAAAAGTGACAAATTCGTCTAGCCAGTGGGTCAGTCTGAATATTTATTTGGGTTTATATTGAAAGAAGTGGCTATTAATATACATTGTATATATAATATAATTATATTATTAAGGTTTGATTTGAATTCATTAAGCCTATTTCGGAGTTACTTCAAAGAAAGGCATCTTTTTATGCCAGAAGGGCTTAGTTAGGCACTCGTTTTCAGAAAGCGTTTCATAAACATTGTAAAACAAATCTAAACAACAATCGATAATTCGAATCTAAAATTGAGTAAACACAACATCAAAAACATAACTTCCCCATTGAAATCCTTTAAAACTCTTCATTAAATTATTTCGTTAATTAACTAAACTAACTAAAATTAACTTTATCACGAAAGTACGAAGCGCTATAATGTCTGAAGACTTTAAACAGAATACTGTGTAATTGAAAACATGGCGGTCGGAGCAATATATTTACGACAGCAACTCTATTGTTGCTGGCTAAGCTCACAAGTTCGTCCTTGTTGAACGTTCGAATTTTGAATTGAAATTGATTGGTTGTTGGGGTAATTTGTTTTAATTTAATTGGTGGTTCGCATTAACGTTGCGAATGTTGGATGGTTTATAGGTGTTACCAGAGGTGAAAAGTACTACCATTTACGTACGTTTTTAATTCGCATATTTTTCTTGGTACGTGATAGTACTATTAATTATTCTGTGGTACGTGGTAGAAACTTAGTGGCGATTCCATCTAGCCAATTTTGGCTACATATACTGCATGAATTCAAAGATTTCAAATAATAAAACATAATAATTGTGGAGACCTTATGTGTGCTCTCAAGTGACTAACATTAACAATTTTGGTGGAGAAACGGCAAGCGACAATAGCTTATTACTAAATGAATAAATATTTTGGCATTTTAATACTGAGATTCTTTGACTGTTGCGGTTATTGTTAACTTTACATAATCTAGGCTAAATTGAAAAGCAATTTACCTGTATTAACAATGAATAAAATTCTCAAGGCCAAAATTATTAACCAAACTAGCACTGACATCGTCATAACAGTACCAAATAGCAAGTGTAGGTAAACAGAGTTCACTTTAATTGAAAACACGTCTGTATTCAGCAATATATTTGAGACTGTAGCCTGTATTGTTACACGGTAAGCTTCGTAAGCCAGCTCTAGTGCAGCGCTGCATTTGCTTGAAAATATACGGACGGACCTCTCCTGTAATCGATTGCAATGGGATTTTGTGATTATTTTGTTGCCTGGAGTTTGTTTTATAAATAATCATCCTTTCAGGCTGGTACGAGTATAACCCATTGGCATTGGCCTCCACCATTTTCTGCCATACTTGTCGGTTCTGTGCATCCCTTGTCCACCAGTTTTCTGCGATTTTGATGATATAGTCAACTTAGAGCGCTTTTTTAGTAATATAATATTTTTTAATCCATTGATGACCCATCAGCTAAGACGGTATTTAGGGGAATATTTTTTTAGATTATGTGGGGTATTTTTAAAAAAATTGTCTTCAAGTCTTTGGTTTATAATCTATAATTCTCTATCTGTAACTATGCTAGTGCTTTCCTTCTGAATATAAATAATTTTTTTCCAGAAACAAATCTAGCTCTCAAGATATTATAATTTAATATTAATAAAAATAAAATCACGAAGTATTAAAAATAAGTTATTATAAATTATAGGCTTCAAAATATTGTCTGTCGGAAAACTGAATAAATTATCTAATCAAAACATATAACTTTACCAATTATTTTTCAAAGAAATTATTTACATAAAAGAGTAAAAATCAATTATTATACAACACCATTGCGTTAATTGCTTTAGTTATGTAATGTAGATAGTTATTATTTTTGCGCCTGTGATGTATTTACATGATGTATAATTAACTATCGCGTAAAGTATACAAACCTAGGCATTGTATGTTTGGGCTGGAACATAGACTAACATCAACATTAGGTCCAGGGAAACGACTTTAATTTATTTATGGCTTTGTTTTCGTAGCATTTGTTATTAGATGAACTACAGGACTGATATTTAATTAGTGGTGTAAAAATATACAAAATAATAGATTTTATTTCGCAGATATACAATAAAGTATATTTTATTTGGCAAATCTACAGTATAGAATATTTTATTAAGCAAATATATTATAAAATATATTTTTGGAAAGTAGATGTACAAAAAAAAAAAAAACAATTTCAACGCAAAATTGAAGGAATAGGGTGGTTCTCAGTCAATAGGAGTCCGACGGTCTCAGTCTAAAAAAATGCAGAAAACAAGAGCAAAAAAATTATGGTGAGACGATTTTTGGCCCAGAAGCAAAGATATGCACTAAGACGAAGTTAGCTCATCCAAAAGAAAATTGGAACTACAACGACGGAACCCAGAAAAAGTTGTTTGGCAGTGGCACCGGACTCCGACAGATTAGTTTCAAATACGATTACGTGGTCTTGGGACCACTGAAAACATTTTTAATTTATGTTTGTATGTATGTATATTTGTCCGTGATTATCTTGCGTTTAGCTGAACCGATTTTTATGTGGTTTTCAGGAAAGTGTTCATTACATTCTGGAGAAGGTTTTAGAATATAACGCTAATGGATACCCCGTGACGTTGCCCGCGTGGATTCGTTTTTGCTTACTTGGATTTTAGATTTTCAAAGACGCCGATTATATGAAGATTTTGTTGAACATATAAAATGAAAAGGGGATTTTTTTTTTTTAAAAAGGGAACCGACTTCGAAACCAATGTTAAAAAAGTGTAAAATAACTTTTCTTTCGGAAGTCAGTCAATGAAATAAAAAACAAAACCACCGACTTCCGAAAGAAAAGTTATTTTACACTTTTTTGTGTTTGGTTTTGAAGACGGTTCCCTTTTTTTCAAAAAGCTTTTTTTTTTAAACATTGTTGTTGTTAGTAACAACAATGTTTTTAAAACAAAGCTACGAGTATCAATGTAGATAAGTAGTAAAATAAAACTTTGACTATTTTGTAAGACGTTCGTGCTTGTTATAAAGTCACTGGTAAGATTACTCCACTCCCAATTTACTATTTTCTCACTACATGTAACTGTTTAATATTCCAAAGTAAGAGCTAGCATATTTGTACTTTATAACTCTCCGCGGTGCGAAGTATGAACATTCTAATTTTATTCTGTGGTGTCGTGAAATGAGGAGACGTCTCAAGTTTATTACTGATGTGCAAAAGTTTTATGCCAGCTAGTTACGCCAGCAGGTCAACCTACCCGAATCCATCAAATTTTTACAATCGATCATTAACCTTCCACTATTGTGATAAGATGGAAAATCTATTAAAGAAATTTGTCAGATTGAGGTAGGTTGATGTGCTGCTGGCGTTTGTGCATATTAGAATATTAAAAACATATTAAAATAGTAGAGTACTGCTTTTTACATCAAGACCTGTGTACGAAGAAGGAACTAATTTTTTTCTTGAAATTAAATGTCAAAGTTCCAGTTTACGTCACAATAAGTGAAAACTCATGATAAGGCCTCTGTACCCGCCTTAACATTCCGAAGTTGACGTAAAACAGGAAAACGTAGCAAATTTTGATTATTACTTCAAGTAAAATAATTATGTTCAGTCAAAAGCCACGAAGTCGCAGCCAGCAAAAGTTGGAGAAAAGCAATATTTTAACTTAGAAATGACTTAAAGGAAAATGTAAAGTCCGCGAGTTGTTATTAAGAAGCTAAGGTAATTAATTTACGTGACTTGCTTCTTTCATTTTTCACTTACGTTTTAATTACCTATTTTCTAAAATATTTTAATGTGGTACTCAACTCAAAACTCAAATTATTCCACTGCAAGACTTATAAAAAACGTTACTGCCTACTTCGTAAACAATCTCTCGAGACACTTAGTATCTAATATTCTTAACTCTATAATAAAATTATGTTGACATTTATAATTGGTTTTTTTGTTCAATTATAAAAGTTCAACACTTGACTCTGAAAATCTTTGTGATGTCTTGCTAACTTTTTGTTTATATTTGAACATGAGTGGCATTAATGAGCAAAAACTTTCGCGAAAAGGTGGATTTACGGATTAAAGGTAGAAATAATGCTTTCCTATGTACTTTCATTAGAATTCTTTTTAATAAAGTAATTGAATCCGTCTTCTAAAGGTTAATTTATACGGGGCCTAAAAGTACAATAACACGAAATGATTAATAGATCTTTAAAAGCCCTAAAACCAACTCAATAAAGAGTATAAAAAGAATCAATTACGTTAAGGTTAAAGCTTTTGCTTTTACGCCGCCATCTTTATCCTGTTCAAAAAGGCTCATATGTATATAAGAAATGTATTTTATTAGATTACATAAAATATTAATCAGGGATGTTATCAATCACGCGTGACGTCATTTCGCTCACGGGGGTAATTACCCATGAAAAACGGGTGGCGGGGAAAATGAAAGAAAATTCGTAACGCGATAATGTTATTTCTTTCGAGACCCATTTTTGAAAGTGACATATGAAAAAGAGTAGTCTTATCATAATTTTAAAAGTTATAATATGTAGGATGGGCCTTGTTAAGATGTAGCACGAATTCTTGTGTTTCTGAAACTAGGTATAATGTAAAACACAAAAAATCTTAAATAATGTATGAACTTCTGCAGAAACAGCCAAGTAAACTGCTTCATCTCGAAAAAACAAAGGTAAGACGAAGCGAGCTGTACTTTTTTTAACCTTTTTCTTTTCTATTCTTACGAAAATGCGGCCGAGCAACGAAAGAATTTTCGGCACGCGTTTACTTGAAACAAATGAGGGCAGGAAACCATGTTGCTTTTTCTCTGTTCCTTTTTTTCAACCAACGGTAATTATTGATAAATCTGAGGCGTAGTTATATAATATTAGTATTGTTATATAGTTACCGGAGACAGCATGATTTTTCGCGTTTTGTAATGTAAAGGAATCGGGAACTTTGACATTAATTTAATGTTCCTTTTGAGAGACGCTTTTTCATTTTCCATATTATAATAAACGCCGTACATTCTTCAAGTACGCTGTATGGTTAAATACGAAAATCTTGTGATAAGTCCTTAGGTATTGAAGAGCCCTGGAGAAACAAAAAAAAAGAAAGAAACGAAAAAGTTATTTGTCACAAAACATGAGAGCACACAACTTCAAAAATAAAAAAAATATGTAGTTACAATGTCTTCGACGCTGGTTTAAACAAATACAATTTTGAAAGGATCATCCACCGTGCTCGTATACAAACTAAAACCTAAACAACAACAAAAATGAAACAAAATAAGAAAAATAATTTATGTTATAATCTTTAACCAGAACCATTTTCCTGCTATCCTGCATATGGTACCGTAAGCTTCCAAAGCTTCTGCAGTACGTACTGGCTTCTCTCTTACCGTCATATACCGAACATGCAGATTCGAAGCAAATCTAAAGGCTTTACAATTATTGACCTAGTTTCAGGAGTCGAATCCGGTGACGTTTATTGTCTCATGTTCCATTCGTGCAACATATTCATGGAAAACGGAAGTTTCATTGATCTATTTCAGTCGTCTCATGAATGGACTGGCAAGTTCCAAATTTCCAGGTATACTATCTTTGTTTTACGAATAGATCCAAGTCCTGGAGTTAGGAGGAAGTTTAATAAGTGAGAAAGCCAGTCTGCCAGTTAACTTTCAAAATTGATATGCTTATAATAATTCTATTGATTTTCAGGTTCTCATTCTAACTATAATAATAATATGGGAGTTTATTACACCTTAATCGCTGAACCGATATTGATGAACTTTAATACAGAGATACATGTAACCTTGGGGTCGGTTATAGGCTACTTTTTAGTATGAAATTAAAGGCAAGCGAAGAAGTAATTGTCAAACAAATACACTTAATTTCGGCTGAACGGATTTTGATAACATTTGGCGCAGAATTAGATTCTAGTCTGCATCAATTCACACCCTGTATTATTACTCTATTCGATAGTGTTGCTAATAAGGATCAAATTCTGGGAAGTAATGATATACGGCAAACTACTGAAGCTACATTTACTTAGAGAACTTCTAACTTTCTGAGCATCAAACTCCTTCCTAAGCTTGATTGCTCACAACCACTTAACCAATACGGCAAGCGAAATCAAGTTAAGTGCCAATAAAACATTACAAAAGTTCATATCACTTCGAAATGAATCCGAAAAATTATATTACTTTTCATGAGAGTCTTTATGGCTTGTTTCAAGTCTCAAGAAATTCAACAGGCTCATATGTTATGGATGGTTGTTACGTCATCGGTACCCTAGTATTTGTAAAATGCAGTCTCATCCGGATTCCGGTCTGATATATTCCGCCATCCATTCCTGTCTCCTTCGATTATGCAGAATGGAAATCAGTTGAGATCTGTATATTTGATCGGCTTGCGGCTGGCTGCATGTCCGTTTTGATTGCCGTTTGTGTTATTATTGTTGTTACTCGTGTAGTTGTAGAATATTCTAGTATTGTTGTAAATGGAATAGAACGTAGCAAGCTTAAAGGTGGCGTGACCTGAATATTCACTCAAAACGAACACGTTACAAGTCGAATATTCGGCATTGCAGTGCCAGAACAGCGAGTCGAGCAAATGTAACGATTAAAATCCCGATTCGAACGTTCACATCGAGCAAATGCTCGTGTCAGTCGCTAGCTTTACACAGATGACCTCTTGCGCTGACTGATTATCTGCATATGACTAAAGTTTTGGCCTTGTCTCAAAGATGTTTAAGAGATTTAAAGGATCAAACAGTAACAGTCGATAGAGTACACATTCATTTGTAATTTCTTTGATCCAGCGACAAACATCAACAGAAGCAAAAATTATGATGTAGATTCAGAGGAAAATATAAGCCTACAGTTCACTGGTTTTCCTTTGGTATAATATGCAGAAACACAAGATCAAAGGAGCTTTCCTTTAGCTGTGCATCGTAAAAGAAACCTATCCCTTAATCTTTTCATCGACTAGACATAATAGGTAATAACGTTTGACCAATCAGGTCGAAAGCCAATTTGTTCGGCGTTATTGTATGCCAAATTAAATCTATATACAGTCGGCAACATTGCTCGATCGATTCCCGCGAGAGGAGAGAGCAGTTGTAAGCAATAAACGCCTAAATAATCCCTAATTCGAGGTGATTTAAGTAAAGCGGATGAAAATTAATGGAGGCCCTTCTTCCCTCCTGTTTTCCATGAGCTAGCTTGTGTAAAGGCTCGTCTGATTTGTTATTTCTGAACACGCAACGGAGGCTAATCCTTCAGAAGGAAGGCCGAGCAATTAATTCTGCGTGAACTCTGTAATTGTGTACACGAGATCTTGAGTTGGCAGATCTATGGATGGATGTTCTATTTTTCATTTGGTATTTTAGAAGAAAATATACAAAAAATAAATTAACGGACCGATTGGCTAGGGCGTTCGGCCTACAGACATTTTTGCACATGTTCTTACATACAGGATGGTCCAGCCGAGATGGAAATAATTTTTTTTAGATAGTCGGCTTATACAGGGTGGTCTAGGGTGGTATACGAAAAAGTCTGTAGGCTGAATCAAAATAGTGGAAAAAAAACCGGCCAAGTGCGAGTTGGACTCGCGTGAAGAGGGTTCCGTACGATGTTACCTATCACGTTTTTTTTTAAATCTGACCCAAATTGGTACGCACAATATTGAGTGATTTACCATGTTATTTTAGTATCATGGACTTCTTATAGGTTTTCCTATAATCTATAAGTAGAAAACTAATTTCTGTAATTAAAAAAAAAATTAGGTTCAGTAGTTTCGGAGATAAGGGGGGAATGGTCAAATTTCGTCTATTTTCTTGAATAACTTGGAAACTATTTATTTTAAAATTACAAAGAATATAAATATTTAAGATTGTCTCAACAAGACCTTTCATTTGATATGTCACACGATGCAGTTTTCAATTATTTTTTTAATTTTCCCCTTCCCCCCCAAAAATTATCTCCCATATACAGATATGGACTTCTTATAGGTTATCCTATAATCTATAAGTAGAAAACTAATTCCAGTATTTTTTTCAAAATTTTAGGTTCAGTAGTTTCGGAGATAAAGGGGGGGGAATGGTCAAGCTTCGTCTATTTTTTTTTGAATAACTTGGAAACCATTTATTTTAAAATTACAAAAAAAAATACAATTAAGTTTGTCTCAACAATACCTTTCATTTGATATGTCACACGATGCAGTTTTCAAATATTTTTTTTTAGTTTTCTCCTTCCCCCCCCCAAAAATTACCTCCCATATACAGATATGGACTTCTTATAGGTTATCCTATAATCTATAAGTAGAAAACTAATTCCTGTATTTTTTTCAAAATTTTAGGTTCAGTAGTTCCGGAGATAAGGGGGGGGGGGAAATGGTCAAGCTTCGTCTATTTTTTTTGAATAACTTGGAAACCATTTATTTTAAAATTACAAAAAAATACAATTAAGTTTGTCTCAACAATACCTATCATTTGATATGTCACACGATGCAGTTTTCAAATATTTTTTTTTAATTTTCCCCTTCTCCCCCCCAAAAATTACCTCCCATATACAGATATGGACTTCTTATAGGTTATCCTATAATCTATAAGTAGAAAACTAATTTCTGTATTTTTTTCAAAATTTTAGGTTCAGTAGTTTCGGAGATAAGGGGGGGGGGGAATGGTCAAATTTCGTCTATTTTCTTGAATAACTTGGAAACTATATGTTTTAAAATTACAATAAAAATATATTTAAGATTGTCTCAACAAGACCTTTCATTTGGTATGTAACACGATGCAGTTTTTAATATATTTTTTTAATTTTCCCCTTCCCCCCCAAAAATTACCTCCTATATACAGATATGGACTTCTCATAGGTTTTACTATAATCTATAAGTAGAAAACTAATTTCTGTATTTTTTCCAAAATTTTAGCTTCAGTAGTTTCGGAGATAAGGGGCGAGGGGGAATGGTCAAATTTCGTCTATTTTCTTGAATAACTTGGAAAATATTTATTTTAAAATTATAAAAAAAATATATTTAAGTTTGTCTCAAAAAGTTTTGAAAACTGCATCGTGTGACATATCAAATGAAATGCATTTGATATGTCACACGATGCAGTTTTCAAAACTTTTTTTTTCATTTTCCCCTTCCCCCCCAAAAATTACCTCCCACATACAGATTTCATCCATTCACGTCACACCTCTGTGCTTGGGTCACAGGAATTGATATGTGTACCAAATTTCAACCCAATCGGTTTAGTAGATTCGGAGATAATTGACTGTAAGCGACAGACAGACGGACACACGAGTGATCCTATAAGGGTTCCGTTTTTGTATTCGGACGTACGGAACCCTAAAAGTAAAAAAAAATGTATCAAAACTAGACAGCCACGAAAGAGTTTGAATAGAAAAAGTTTTGAATCAAACTAGTGTTATGCTCCGCCTACCACTGAAACCTATTACACCGCATCAGTGGCTCGTTAAAGGTTTTTAAAGCGGTCAAGCAGAAAATAGCTTAAAATTCCTAACATTTTTCCAACTTTCACTCATCCGTAGTTGAAATGGTTGGCCATGAAAGCGTGTAAAGGGAAAAAATTAATGCTAGGCATCCGAAAATTGGCCTGGAGTGTCCTCCAACAAGTTCGTCTGCTTTTTAATTGGTCACAAGTCACGGAAAAACCCGTCACAGTTTGATAGTGACGGGTTTTTCGACTCGCATTGCATGGGATAGGATGTTAGATTAAAAACTAGGCAAAAAGAAAGATGCGAGCGTGAATGTAAGCGAGCTTTTGTGAATTTAAATTTTACTCGTACGAGGTCAGAGTGGCTAGTTTACAAATATATCTTGATTGAAAAGCGTTTTGTTCAGTGAAGGTTAATAATACTTTAATTACAGGTTATAATTAAACTTGTAAAGGTGTCGACTGTGCTAGATTTCAAAACTTAAAAAAAAGTCAGTTTGTAAGGGTGAAATGGTGGATTATGTAGGTACTTAAACCCAATATTTTGATGATTATAATCCATAAAATCGTAAGTATCAACCCCATTTTTTTTTCGTGGTAAAATCATCAAATGAGTCCTCCCAGCCCCGGGCAGGGCGGGAGGGACTGTCAGACTTGTACTGACTAAAATCCACGGTGTCCTTCGGTAGCCCTTTTTCGTACCGCGGAGTCGCGGTATACGTATGTCCCTAGCATTTGGTGGATTGCGTAAATATGTTTCTAAAACAGAAAATGTCTTCCGAGAGTTTTAATAAAAAGGCTAGGTTTCACCCTTGCCAAAAAGCTGAAATCACACAATTTACTTAGACGTATTCTCAGAATACAAAATAAGGGGTTCGTATAAAAACTAAAGCAAAAGCGAATAAGTCACATTATTTACGAACAAGACTCTCAATTATAATAATACTGAGAGTAAGAAAATAATGTTTTTCTTTCTAGGTTTTTGTCTCTCACATAATGTATGTCCGTATAATATGTATAACGACTTGTTCCCCAAAGATTTAAGGTCGTATTCATCTAGTCTAGATTATTCTAGCATTTCTAGACGAATATAATTTTGGGGTATGAGGAACTGTGTAAAGTTCGTGGATACCATTGAAAAGGGAGGATCCTTCGACTAAACGAGTATGTCATATCTGGTTAGCTACTGTCTGACAATTCTGGTCGGATTTTTCATTACGCATTTGATTCTGTCATTCAGTGTAATAAAATTTTATAGGGAATGTATTAAAATATATCGGTGATGATTATTAATTTTCTTTTGCTTAAAACGTACATTGACGTTCGTACGTGATCGATTTACGTTGAATTGAATTATGAGCGATCTAGTTTCGATCGCTCATAATTCAATTAAACGTTATTGTAGCGTTAAACGTGGCCTACGTTTACCTAGACTAGATTACTCATTATAATAGAATAGAATATTCTTTATTGTACACCAAAACAAATGCAAATTTACAAAACAGTTAAATTTTAAGGGTACAACGGCGGTCTTATCGCTAATAGCGATATCTTCCAGACAACATCTAATCAACATATGATCTAGTCTAGAACTCACAAAAACACATTTGAATGTATTTAATATAAAAGTATGCTACATAGATTCTCTGGGATTGAGAAATAAATGGTGGGAGCAAAACAACAACATATTTCTCGAGAGTTGTAAGAGAATTGGTTAATGGACACAAATAATGTGTTTGTCTTGCAATTATACGAAAGTTTACTCGACACCAACAAATTCTAAGCTTCATACCAAGAATAAAATGGTGTAATAGAGAAATGGGGCACATCATTATCTTGACCAAGTAAGAGATAACAATGTTGCTGGGAACATTAGATATTCATGCACGAATGCACTGCACGAGATCTTGCATGCACGAATACTTTAGTAGTAACCGACAGACGGCAATGTTAGTTATAATAGAATCATAAAGCACTATCGATCTAGCAAAGACGCTAGAATAATGCGTTCAAAGTACGTTGTTATAAGAGTATCATGTTAAGCCTTAAATACTCTGAAACGTAGGCAAATAATTGGATATCGTTATTTATTTGCTCCTTTTAAAATGCCGTCCATAAAAGATCAGACCATGAATAAAAAACTTTTTCAAAAAAAAATGTAACCGACTTGAAAAATGTAAAAACTTTTCTTTCGAAAGTCGGTGACTTTCTTTTTTTTCATTGACTTTTTGTCACCGACTTTCGAAAGAAAAGTTTTTTTGTAGGTTATTTTGAACTTTTATGTGGGATGTTGGTTACATTTTTTTTTGAAAAAGTTTTTTATTTTATCCTTTTTAGTTTCAATATTCAACCTTCTTACATGTACACTAAAATATTGTAATCCGTAGCACCGGTAATAACATCGCCCCATGTATGTACTCTAACACAATGAGCTAAAAATTAAAACTACTACACCAAACTAAATGAAAATTTTATGGGACCAAATGGCAGATATACTGTATCGAACAAAAAAAGAATCATCGAAATCGGACCAGAAACCTCGGAGTAATCGGTGTAGACAATGTTGAAAACTTTTTACGTTTTCGTTGTTTTGTGTTGATTTTTCAAAAAGTGCTAGTCCGATTTCGATAAAATTTTAATGGGACCATTCGGGAAGTATACCCTTTCCAACAAAAAAAGATTTTTTCAAATCGGTTGGTAAACGACGGAGTTATGCCCGAACAAACATAAAAAAAATATATATATAAACATCCGAATTGAGAACCTCCTCCTTTTAGAAGTCGGTTAAAAATTGAATACAATGTCAAAAATACAATTAAGATACAGCAAAACATATTAAAATCCAGTTGGATGTAAATACATTTTATTCAGTGCAAATGAAAATATTTTAGGATCGCATTAGGGGCTGAAAGTCGAATACTTCCCGGGGAGGCCGCTTGTAGCGAAAGTTGTTCCTTTTATAGAGCGCTGTAATCCTCCCGAACAGCCTTTCTGTCATTTAAATTCCGTCGGTACTCCCGTCGGATTTTTGCTTTGCTTACAAATTGTATGTATTGGGAGGAGAGACAGTTATAATTTTAAAACGAATGTTTTATTGGGAGAGATTTAAGGGAATTGGGTCGAGTTTTCTGTTGGAATTTTTGCGGTTCTGTGAGACGAGAGAGTGATGAGATACTTTTTTTAGTTTAAATGGCTAACGATGTATTAAATGAGCAATCTTAACATAGTATAAAAAAAGTCGTTTAAGTGTGTCTGTACGCGCATAACTTCCAAACTGCTGCACCAAATTATACATATTATTATTTTGTTATATTCTTTAGTATTAGGACAGTATTAGCATGGTAGGTCGAATAGGCGTATTAATCTGTTTTTTTTTTAACTTATTATCAATGAAAATTAAATTGTTCTATGTGAATATACAAACCCATGAAATGCTTAAAATGTGAATAACGAGATCATTCGTTTGAAAAGCATTTCTCAGTTTTTTGCCTGTAAAATTCATGACACTTGGTGCATGCTGTACTACTTTATTTAGGGCAATTCCCGTGACTCAACCACACAAAATGGTTTTCGTAACACCCAATTTTACGGTTACCTAATTACGATCGACTATTTGTGCATGAATGTGAGTTAATCCACCGTTTCATTGCGGAATAAAACGATAATAGATTCACAGTGTTAGTGATGAAAATACGTTGACCTAATGAATTGAGAACACTAAAAAATGTCCAAGGAGGAACTTACACCACCTTACCACAAAAAGATTAACACCCGTTGAACGGTTGTCTAAAAAAAGTGTAACTGCATAACGACCCTTATATCAAGGAGACATGTCGTTTTGACGTTGTCAATTTTTTTAGACAAGTGTTCAACGGGTGTTTAATTTTTTGTGGTAAGACGGACAATGTTTAGTATCGTCATTGTTTGACAAACTGCTAAAGCAACGACATCTGAGATGATTTGGTAATATTTGATCAGTTTCAAAGAAGTCCATACTGTAATGGTGCTGATAGACTTGAGTATGAGCATTCACTTTTAATAGAACATTCTAGCCTTCGCCGTTTTTTAATTTTGTCGAACTGAACAACGAACAGAGCCAAACATAGAGTCAAACATAGCTACGAACATTTTCACGATCTTTCAAGCGAACGCTCTAGTCGAAGGTCGTCTAAAATTTTTCTTCAGGAAGATGTCAGACAAGCTTTAGTTTCTGAACAACTTGTGTTATAACCATAGGTCGGAATTACGTAGAGTTGTTTTGGTACTTGAATTGAAATGTTGATATTAATATGGATCTTCCCGGGATTTCTAATAGACAATATCGTGTGGAAAACAGTATTACAAATAAATAATAATAATAAAAACATCAGAGATCGATTAGATAAATAAATGATTGTAAACCTTTTTTATTTAATAAATCACGGGATTTTTCTGCTCTTTAAAAGTAATTCCGGGATTTCGGGCATATCCACTTTATTCTTTCGCTGTATAAGTACATGAATAACTCTACCTAATTCCGACCTATGGTTATAACTCCTATGCCAGTCATACACGACCTATATTACCGTCAATTTTGTAGTGTGCGGGAAGCGCCATGAAGTAAACGTATGAGTCTCAGTGTACATGACAAGTCTACTTCTGATAGCCAATAGCCGTCTGGTTCATTGCACGCCGCTTCCAGCGTGCTGCAAGCTTGACAGTAAACTGGATCGTGTATGGCTTAAAGGCTTGCTACACGGTTGGAATAAATCGCCAACAGGGTCACCTTGGTTGAATTTACCAATTGTGCTACACGATCATGTTGTATCAACTTGTCTTTGGTTGCGAGGTTTTGCGCCCCCAACCAAGCTCGTTACAAAGTCGTTGGGTAAGAACTCTACAAGGTTTATTCCACTTTGTTCGCCTGGGTGATGAACATCAACTGATGTTTGCACCGTCGTTTATTTTATAAAAAAAATACCAAAGTGCCCTTTTACTATCATCGTGCGGCAGGCCTACCAAGTACATTAAATAAATTGACGTTAAGTGGTATTCTAATACAAATGAAAATCAAGCAACGTGTCAGTTAGAAATTCGAAATCCGTTTGAATTATCTCCAAGAATATCAAATTGCTTATTTAGCAACTTTACTTTGGAGCATTGTCGATTTTAAAGCGCTGACTATTGCTTGTCCGAATAGTTTTTTTATGATGCCTGAATGTGCTCGAAGTGTAGCAATATCAGCATTTTTTTTGGAATTATCAAAAATATAAAGGAAAAAACGTGAATAGTACCTACTCGGATCGCGTTAGACTCTTTCATGTCGTTTTTGCCCGTGTGAATCTCAAAAATTATGCCACGGGAACTTAAACTTAAGGTTTTTGTGTGAAAGAGTACCAAACAATTATGCATTCATTTTTTTTTTAAATTATTGAAACATAAAACTATAAATTATTAAAAAGATACTTATAATATAGCGAAAACAAAAAAAAAAACAGAATCTCTTGAAGTATTTTTATCCCTAAACCAGCTGTACGTCACAAGAGATACCGTACTACGCGGTGAATGATCGACCTAAGGAAGCAAGTTTGACCTCCACATTGAAAAGATGGCGGACAGGAAACGCGCCGAATAAAGGCAGGCCTCGACCCGTATTGGCGGGAAATGGGGAAACTTCTGGCTATTTACGAGCTTCAACGATTATCATTGAGTTGAAGAAAGGAAAATTTGATGAAGTGGGTATTTATAGTTAAAATGTTGAGTGTGAAATTGAACAAGATATAAAGTAAGAGAAAAGTTGGATTGGTTATTTTTTTGTTAAAAGTATCTTCTCCTAAAGTTTATAGTACCTTCTCGTTAACGTTAAAAGACAGTTTGAAGAAATGGTTACTTAATAAATACTCACTTTAGGTTGATTAGTTATTTAATAATTTTCATTTAAGGTCGTTCGGTAAGTGTTTCATACCTTTCGGAAACAACTGTAACATAGTTATTTACAAATCCATTAAAATACTAACACAGTCTATAAGTGTGGGTAGTTTAACGTCAAATAGATAAAGTCTGTACGTAATGTTTGGGAAAGAAACGCCTCCGAAATGTAGGAGTAGTTCCGGAACATTAAAATCTAGTCTTATTACCTCCAAATATTTTACAACTTCTTGTATACAAACACATGTCGCAAAAGTAATGAAATACTCATGAATATTTATGTAATTTAAGCTTGTAAGCGTGTTTATAATTCAATCTCTGCAGTCCCGCGGTGGGCGCCAGTATTTGCCAAACAAAGTTTGCGGGAAGCTAAATCACAACTCAGTTTACACACTTGTGATTACTTAAAACTCCATTCCGAACAGAAGTAACTGGGTTACAAGTATTCCAAATTACGAGACTAAATTGTCTATAATTTTGCATCTTACATGTCATGCCCATCTGTCAGTATCCAAGGATAAGGTCTACATTAAATTATGCATCGGCATTCGAAGGAAGCTTTTAGCAAACAAGGTTTATTTATGCAAATTCATTCCATAATTCATCAGAAACGGTTCGTGTAACACCAAATCAATGTGAAGAGACAATGGTAAGCCGCCGTTCATTTATAACCGTCAAGATTGCCCTAGTTACCAAAACACAGGTGTAACAAAAGATTGGAAGATAAAACGTAACGAATTGTGAAGTGTTTTCTGTCTACAACAAACGATCGCTGGTTCTGACAAACAAGGCGCTTGAGAGTTTCGCCGAGAGTGACGAGACTGTTTGGGCGCGAGATGACAAACACAATGGGTTTTCTGAGCCCCTGAATGACACCTTCATTATAGAAGCTGACGTCTCGCAAATACTCGACGAATTGTTACCGCGCACTTTACCAACTGTTATGAAAAGTAAGCCACGACTCTAATGGCCTCCCGAGTTTATTTTCAAACCGCCAAAGTTATCACGATATGTAAATATTGAATTTGCGTTATTAGAATTTGAATAAACGTTCAGGAAAAATAATAGGTTTCTACTACCGGGCGCTGAATAAATACTCATAAAGTTGAATAATTAATGTGCTGTTAAACGAAGGAGTGTATTTGAAGTTTTCATTACAAAAAGCTTTGAAATAATAATGTGTTTAATTAAAACATTCACAACATTTCACACTATGATAATTAAGTCCATTCATATTGATGAGGTGTCATCGATATTCACTGATAACAATATTATAGTCAGTTAGTAATGTAGATATTTATGCGCTACTGATTTGAGCAATAAATAGAATCTCAAATATTTCTCGTTTTTATAGCTCGCTCAAATATTGCTCGCTTTAATATCAATACTCCCGAAAATCGCAACATTGCGAGAAAAATATCATTGGATTTACAAAAGTGTTATACACCAAATAATAGAATTTGGGAGCACTCACTAGCGATTTGTTTGAGCGCCGTCACAGCCGATTTGATAGTATTCAATGTGCGACGCCGCAGATTCTTCTTCGCAGAAAAATTCTCCATATCAATATTCACAGACATTTTTATTTGCACTTTATTTGCTTGATCTTAAAAGCTATTTTGCTGTGTTTTCGCACAACACTGCGCACTGAACACCTTTTGTTTCGGGAGCCCGGAATACACTGCGCGTAAATGCATATCAGTAACTCAGTCAGTCCACGCGCGAAATCTAAAGACTTTATAACGAACAGCGGAATGCGTGGAGTCGAACTACTAAAGCTTCTTGTAATATTTCAGTACTATAACTGCGATTACCAAATCTATGCCAAAGTCGTGTCGTACTGTGTTTATTGGTGTTGCCGTTCGGAAGTGTGTTATGTCTGAATGACGTCATTTACACAGAAGCTTCTGAATTATGCTTTTGTTTCTTTATCGTCGTAAAATAGTCTGAGAAAACTAGATTGTTTAGTTTATCTGAACATGACGCTTCTTTATAAACAACTTTTCAATGATCTATCAAATTAGAAAGTCACTCCCAGTTCTGAAAATGCCTTATTGATCTACAAAGGGTTAAATGTTTGTTACAAAAATGATAATTCGACTTTTAATAATTAGGTTAAGTAGATGCAAAAATTTCCGCATTTAACGACTCCACCGTTTTTCACCTCTAACATTTTCGGCGTGCTTTTATTAAATCATGGTAACACCTCGCGCTCGAGCCACACAATTCATAAGCATATTAGCACCTGATAAATTTAAGACCCATCTCTAACAGATGAGAGTAATGTTCAACGTATACAATGGACGTTGTGGTAAACAACTTCTATTCTTAACTCGGACAGCCGGCAGAGATCAGGTTCATTAACAAAAGACGACTTTACGAGTCCTTGTATTGACAAGAACAATCAAATGAGATTTTATGATAAAACACATTACGATTCTGTTGTGTTTTGATAAGCCCATTATGAAATTGTCTTTTGTGGTCGACGTGATATCGTAAAATTGTATAACGTGGTGAAGTATACGTATCTTTCATTTGTTTCGTTTTTGATGTGGCTGCGCAAATAACACTTGTGTGATCATTTGTAATAGTCCTTATAGAGTCTGAAATCTAATGCCATGTCGTTAAATTTAAAGATTACGAATATAATAATATAGACAGATATGTAATAGGAATCTCCATAAACGCATGGGCAATTTCAAATTAGCCTATTAGTAGCGTAGGCATGTAAGAGCACCTATATCTGCACAAGCGCCACTAGTAAGTAATACTTTCTATACACGGGCGTTCGTTATTTTCAGACGCAAAACCGCAAAATGCGTAGCTCCAAACGAACTTATACCGGCTTACAGGCGCATAAAATTAGTCTAGTTTAAAGCAGCTATAAAGAAAAACGAATCGATAAAGATACACAAAACAGAAACAATTAAAATATATCTAGTTCAAAAGACAGCCTTGATATTTGGCAGGAGTAAAATAAAACAGAAGACTTCGACAGATAATTGTGTGCAGATAATTAATTTTACACATTAAACAGACGCATCGTGTCTAGATTCTTGCATGGAGGCAAAACGTTATAAATATCAGCATTGCCCTTGCTATTTTCATCTATTTTTAAATCCCTATTTTCATTGAATTCATCAAATCTTAATTTGTTTGAAGTACTATTATTTTTCTTAGTATGTTCAAGTTTTGATTACAATTATTGTCCATTCCTTTTTATCCAGTTTGCAAAGAACATGACTAATGTTAGAATCCGTTTATTGTAAACGAATTTAAGAATTTTGAACGCTTGTTTATTTTTATTGGATCGGCTTTTGTCAGATGTTATTCTCACAATTTTATTTATGACAATCGAATCAGGAATTTGCTTTAATGTAAAAATAGGCTTATTTCTTCTTTCTGAACGTTAATTTTTTCACTTTATTCTTGATTGACGTTGCTTACAAATGTCTAAGTGGTATTGAAAGTAAGTAACTTTCCTGATAATAGATTTCCTTTTTTTTACATAATCTTTTCCTAAATAAAGTACATTGTCATGTTCCACGTAGAAACATAAACTAAATTACCAAAAAGTAATGAAGCTAACCATACATTTTATTTCGGCAATAATACACAACAAAATCGATCAAACATGTACCTTGGGCACAAATCTGCATGAATAATGACTATTTTGTGTCACATTGAGCTACTCGTAATATGAAATTTGTGTGAAATGCATGTTATTTAGAGGTAAACTGTCCCGCCATTTGGGAAATGAATCTTATTTGCATAACGTTTAGGTTAAAATTTGCATTCTGTGTGCGGGATATGATTGATGAGGCATATTGTTCGAGGTAGCTGTAGTCTGAAGTATAAATTAAACTAAATAATATAATAATATAAGTATAAATTAAACTGTATGTTAATGGGCTGTAAATCTATTTGCGTATTAACTTTTAGACTTGCTTTCTCAGTTAAGTGTAATTTTGATACATTTGTAACTAATTACCTACTTGTATTTAAAAGTGCAGTTTGAGACTTCGCGTTGTCAAGACAGACACACACAGACACTAGTGCTATCTGTTGAAGATTGTCTTTAAAATGTATCCATATGAGACAAAACATAATTAAGACATGTATTTGACGGTCGTCTTGGTATACTAAATTAGCACTTTAATATCTTAGTTTACTGGAATATGGACATGGACACTTATAATGGTTTATATTAAAGTTATAGACATCTTTCGAAGTTTGAAATATTCCAAATATTCTGTGTTGTCATCTAGAACAAATTACAAATAAAAAGAAAAAACCTTTATCAAAACATTATTATTTAGGTCGAATAAATTAATCACCTTGTTTTAAGCTAAATGTATTTTTACAAGCCCATGTTAAAATCCCTTTTTCCGCTCTATAGATTAACGAATCGAACAATACCGCATCAGTCAAAAGTAGATTACGTGGAAATGATGAATAGCTTTAACAGCTTTGCATTTTTATTTCCTGATTTTTTGTTTGTCGATAAATTCGTTTCAGTCCGTCGTCACTGCAATGCCTTTGATGTGACTTCAATTCACGGAATTGTTGAAAAAGGCTATTAAAATCTGTGACTGACAACATGACATGAGTTTGGTATTGCAAAGTAAGTATGCAGATACGCTACTTTGTGTTATTTATTAGTTCTCTAAAAAGGGTAAAAAAAAAGACAGACTTGTCGTATATGACATTTATTTTTTGTTTGTGTTGTTTACTTGCGTTTTTTTCTCATATTTATCGAGTTCGATTCCTTTCGTTCGGTTTCGAGACTACTGTTAACTTTCAGTATTCCTTTCATCATTTTTCATTTTCATAATCAGCCGGAAAACGTCCACTGCTGAACATAGGCCTTCCCCTTAGACCGCGACGCCGAACGACAATTCGCCACTTGCATCCATCGGTTGCCCGCGAAGTATTCCTTAAATTTTAGAATTTAGTCATCGACGCCAAGTGGAAAATCTACCCTGTATAGGACCCAAAATTCGAAGACATGTGTGCTACCTACCAACCCGCACTGGGTCAGGGTAGTGGATTCCATAACAGCCCACTACACAACTACAGGACACAGACCTCCTCGCTATAAGCGATCATACAAATGAGAAAAGAATAGAAATATATTTATAATGTTTTAGGACACACACACACACACAAATAAAAAAATAAAATAAAAAATACAATAAGAATTTTGCTGAGCATATCCACACCAAAAGGGTTACCAACTCAGCATTTGCTGGGCGAAAGACACTTAGCGCTGGTTTTCAGTTGGCACCACGCACTGACATAGGTTAGTTTGGATAGAAAACCGTGAGGCCTGATTAATAATATTATGGCCTATTGTCCTTATTGTCTTTATTCTATTATTCTTTGATTTTAAATCTGATATTCTGTTTTCAACTACTGTCCACTCTATTCTTGACCTAGCCACAAGTGACAAGAGATAAGAGACACGTCACGTCATTCATGACACTTATCGTATCACTGACACTGACAGTGACAAATTACATAAACATTGACGTCATCGGTAATTGAACATCGAAACACTGATTATATGAACTAAGTGTTGACGGAAATACATTACTAGGTACAGTAGAAGGGTTAGTAGTGATAAGCAGTATTTCAATTCGGAACGAAATCATCTCGTACACGCAGTCTAATAGGCCCTGCTCACTAAAACTGCCGACATATCGACGACACATAGTACGCGTCCAGTTACACGGCGATACTCTGACATATAACAGTAAAAATGTAACGCGTCATCCGCCATCATCGTCGTGCTGCTGACAAAATGTTTCGTTTTGCGATGATTTGAAGCCGTTAATTAGTTCACCACCCACAACATAGCGGTCACCGACACAAATATCGGGTTGTCGGCAATAATGTTAGAGCCAAAGTTGAGCATGCTTCAGTCTTTAAGTAAAGGTTATTTTTGCGTAAGTCAGGGCTGTCACTTCGAAGTTCTTCTGTTAGCTTGATGTGTTCAAGTAAACAAAAAAATTGGTTGCCAACCCTAACTCAAAAATCAAATTGTTTGATTTCATAAAGATTGCCTAGTTTGTTTACTGGTTATTCATACACTGTGACGAAAGTGTTGACTGAAATACATTATCTACCATTACAAACGTCAGATGTCAGTGTCAGAAGGGGATTTCTGTTCGTGACGTCATTTCCATACGACCGAGTAGTATGAGTACGTATTGGGCAAGCTTACCGTTGTCAAATACCCCGCACAGGGTTTTGTCGACCACGGCTAATTCTAACCGCGTTTTCGATGGGTTTTCAATGTAGTCAGTAATGGCTCGATTTGGGGCTCTGCTTTGTCTATTTCAGGATGGTATTTGGCGAATTGGGCATTGTTCTAAATGGGTTAGAGATGATCATAATTTGTTTTGGTATATATCTATATACCTTTATTCCTATGTTTTGTGCGTATCATTTACGTGGTCGCTGTTATGTCTGGTTTTGATAAATGTTTGAGTCTATGAAGGTTTTGCTTTACTTCCTGTAGGTATATTGTAGTTTCACATGAAATTGTGCTTTCTACTTTTGCCATTTATATTTATGACAGTTACAAAGTATTTTCCAAAGTGGTAATGATTAAGATGACGCCAGTATTTCGATTTCCTACGATATCAAAGACGGGAAATTGGAAGGACTCGATTTGTGTCAGGAAACGTTATAATAATAGGCATTAACCGTTCGAGTGTCGCGACGAAATTACTTCCTATAAAAATAACTGTTTCTTTGTATTATGAAGTATTTTGGGACTAAAGTATTATAAGAAATTGGGGAAGTTCTACGTGTCAATTCTCGCTCTTATTATATTTATTTGTAATGCTATATGGTTAAGCTATAATTTAGGAGAAGAATAATTTCTGACTGAACACTTCGGCCTTTTTTGTGGAAAGATGTAAAGTCATGCGTGGAATAATTGACAAGATACTAAAAAAAGTAAAATATGTAGGGACCTACTCTTATTATCTAGGTACCCTAAAAACAAGCTAGACTGACATTTTTAGCTTGGTTTAACTTGATCAAGACTTTATTGCTCCACTTCTCGTCAGCTTATTTCTTAGCAAAGAGCACGCGAGGCTCCCTTAAATGTTTAGTGGAACTACTCTAAACGAGTAATAGTGAAATATGGGGAAGAAAATACTGTTTTAGACCAAAGTAAATAAAGGGGATAAGGGCTAAAGGCAGGAATTGATGTTATTAAACCTGTTTTGACTTAAACAGGTTTATTATCATCAATTCCTGTGTGCTTCTTCTATCTCGACAAAAAGATGTTCAGATTTGAGGCTTCCGTACCCAAAAGGTAAAATGGGACCCCATTACTAAGACTTCACTGTGTCTGTCTGTCTATCTATCTGTCTGTCCGTCCGTCCGATATAAATGGTCGTTGGATCACATTATACTAAGTGTGTACAATGCTTTATTTAGTAGTTTTTCCGTGAAAGAGTAACAAAGATCGATCCATACATCCTCACAAACTTTCGTATTTATAATGTTAGTAAGATAAGATGGTAATAATGGATAAGCTAATAATAATTATGTTGAAAATTCATAAATTAGACACATCAATGCTTATATCATCATCATCTCAGCCATAGGACGTCCACTGCTGAACATAGGACTCCCCTTTAGATTTCCACATATATACCGGTTGGAAGCGACCTGCATCCAGCGTCTTCCGGATACTTATATACTAAAAGGTTTTCTGTTCCATTTGCCACTCAAGGAGGTAGGCAACCAACAGTCTACAAACTTTTTGATGTGGCTGACCAAAGCCTAATTAGTAGAGTAACTTCCCATAGAGCAACGATGGGATGATATTCTCGTTAAATATTCGCGGTAGGCGATAATTTATTTTTTTAATAAATAATTTATTATAATTGCATAAGTTGAGAAAAAATGGTATGCAATAGCTTTACCAAGGCAGTCCCAGAGTGGCAGAGTGCCACACGTATTTTTTTTAATAGGTGGGTCAAATAGAATCGATTTGACTGATAGATAATTAGGAAATCAAAAAGAAAACAAAACAGCATCAGAAACAACGTCTTTCTAATACATTAAACAACAATTAAGTAAATAATTTACTTAATTCGCGAGAACGGTGCGAAATAGGCATTCGTTGTAATAAATTCTGCTTTATGCCGCGAGGTGAAGTAAAAATGATTTAACACCATCATTACGCTCTGCTAATTTAGAAGTATTGTACTATAAATTAACACCTTGCTTACTCTGTCATTTAGTTAGGAAAGTGTCGAGAAAATTATAGTGTTGTGGAATAAATTATGAGGACTTTCATTGTCTTGTTTAGTGGAAGCCATTAGAGTCTAGTTCTTTTTTTTCTCTTTACTACCCGACTGCGCAACGCAAAGGAGTCTAATCAGTCTATGTATGTATGTAGGTATGTTTATTTCTATGTGGCGTTCTAGATACCAAATGCGTAGGCCGATTTTTGATAATTCTTACGTCAATCGATTCGTCTTAACCTCAGGTCGTCTTAACCTTGCGAGTGTCAATAAAGACATTACAGTAATCAAAATTCACCACAGCGACAACCAGACGCCATATTGTCAAAATGAAAATAAAAAAAAATATTTTAAAGAAAAACAAAAAACCCGACTGCGTCAAAACTAATTTTAAAAAATATGTGAAAAAATTAACTTAAATAAAAACTAAATTGAAAGAAACAAGCCCAGTAGTTTAGAATTATGTTAAGTAATACTAAATAACTACACAATTGAAATAGTTTTATAATCGATACACACATAAAACAAATCATAAATTCCAATGCAGAGCAAAACGACTTACAGTCGGGGCCCCTTGGGAAAATTTGATTGGTAAAATTTGAATGGGCCCCGACTGTGAGTCGTTCTGTTCTGCATTAGAATTTATGATTTGTTTTAATGTGTGTATCGATTATAAAACTATTTCAATTGTGTAGTTATTTAGTATTACTTAACACTTACTTTTTTTACATAAGGGCTTTTCTTTAGTTTGTCAATATCAATCTTAATCGAGTCAACCTAAAACTGGGCTACGTCGCCTACGATATTCGTTCTTTCAGAAGTGTTCATCATTTTCTATAATACACAATCGACAGAACACGTAGTAAATAATATAAAGTACCCTATCGTTAGTAGATCAGCATCACATTACCGACCAGGGGCCTTACCACGAGCTCTTAACGCGATCCAGTTTAGGCTGCGGGAAAGAGACAGAGCTATACAAGTCGTCTAGCGCCATCTCTTTCCCACAGCTTAAACTGGATCGCGTTAAGAGCTCGTGGTAAGGCCCCTGGGGAGACTCATCAATAAATGCTTTCTAGAGCAAGTTTTCTTAGTACGAGTCTGACAGTCCCCTTCCGCTCTATCCAGGAAATGCCAGGAATGGAGAACTCATTACACGATTTCCCTGAATTTCATGGTTTGCTCTGCGTCAGAAAATCCGGGGCCGAAGTCTATAAAGACTTCCAGGACAGCCATCTGCTCTCATGTCCAGCAAGTGTAACTAATGTTACATGCCAGTCCCATCGAATGTCATAACGTAAAACATAGCAAAACTGAAGTATAAAGTCTACATTTTGAAGCTTCTATGAATAGTAAAACTACTCGTAGATTCGGTTCAGTAATGTTACGGGCTTAAGTTTTCACGCATATTTTCACACAACCTTTTATGTAAAGGAAAAGGGCCTCCCTTTTATATCGAAAATAGGTTTTAGGTAGAGACTACTCAAAGTTTTTACATATTATACGAGTAACATATATGTAGTATAAAGGTTTATATGCCTACCCAAGACCTCCTGTAACCTATTGACGAACCTGAGTACTTTAGCACTTCTTATTATTTATGTTAAGGCTGATGACAGGGTTATGTGTTGCAGCTTGGGAGAGGCCTATGTCCAGCAGTGGACTGCGATAGGCTGAGTTGATGGATTGATTAAGTATCAATTATTCTGTAAAAAAAATGCACGCCACTAGAAATTTCTCCTGCATCGTGGATATGTTACCAAAAATTTAAACTGACACATACTAACTGAAACATACACCAACAGATTTTCTCAGACCCAACAACAGTGCGGCAACAAAACCGCGAATCCCTCAGCCACTGCCTTTTGCAACTTTACCATTGTGGATCCATGGAGAATGCAAAAGATAGACAAGTGAATTGATATCACTGGACCGACTCGGATACGTAAAATAGAAATGTTGGCCCTGATCAGACCGTTTTAAATGGTTAACTTGCTTGTAATTTTAACAACTTTGACAGAACTAAAATTAACTTAAAAATAGTTGCCCTTCTCTAAAAATTACTCTTGTATCGTGGGTCCATTTACATGACTTGTATTATTGCATATTTGCCCTCAGTTTTTGACCCAAGAATAACACTCAAAAACAGCTGCTACGTATACTTTTAATAAAGAACAAAATACAATACCTTATCACCAATTACGTGAACCAATTTTCTGGGAAAGAAACGAACTCTTGGTAAGAAATACCTTGTGCATTTGAGCTTGTGAAGGCTAGTTACACTGCTGCTCAGCAATTGGAAGTCGTAGCAATTTCCCCTGTAGCATTATGTGCACGTCCCTTGGGACTGGGCAATGACTACCAGTAAGGGAGTGGTTATACAAGCTGGAAGAAAAGGTGTTCGTTTTTAAGCTTTAGCGAGAGGAATTTAGATAAAGGTTTTGGACTCCGAATAACTTAAAAGTAGACCTTCGAAAGACGTGTTAGCCTATAGCTTATCGGAGGGCTTTAGCATGCCATTTCGCGGTTTCGTGACGTAAAGTAAACGGGAACTTTGATGTAATTTGAAAAAAAATGTTCCTCTATTATACTTTTTATGTAAAATACAGAAATCTTGTGATAAGGCTTCAGATCTCTTATAAAGAAAACAAAATTTTTTATGATCCTGCAAAGTAAAATGTCTAAAAATGCATGAGCCACCTGCAAAAAACGTGCCTATCATAACTCCTGAAAACAAATGTCTGTAAAAAAAAATTCTCATCGATTTCTCGAGTGCTTTCGTTTTATGTACAACCTCCTTTACGATTAGTCTTTTATGCTGCCCTCATCACTTTTACTAACCGATGTCCCGCCTTAATTTATGACGTCACGCCAGTAGTTACATACGCACGCTAAAGCCATAGACACACATCCGTCGAGATGAAGTTGAACGTTGTAATTTACGTCGAGAAAAAGCTCTAGGGAGTTGGAACGACTCAATTTGCGTGACGTGAAAAATGAGACGGATAATTCGTATTTTCGGATATTCGGATACGTTCTCTAATAAATTATGTACTTTCGTAAAAATAGGTACCTATAAGTTCCGTTTGAGCAGAACGAGGGTAAGGTCAGTATTTTTTGGGTTCTTTCAGCGATGTTTAGGGATAATGGGGCAAATAGAAGGCATTTTTTGATGTAGAGGAACGCTATGTTACAGACAAAGAACGTTATATACATTGTTCGATTCTTATTATCGAATTGAGGGTAGTTGGTAAACCATCACCGAACTTGCTCTCGACCATCGTCGCGGCCATATATATTCGTGACGATCAGTACGATTTTACGCCCTGAGCTGGATGAACGTTTCTTCCTCTCCTTGTGATCGTGTCTTCAAGCTAGACGTTCTAGCATCTGTAGTGTTTGTGGACTCACTACCGTGTGGTGTGCTGTCTAAAAGAACTTTGAACCCAGAATACATCTAGACTGCCTCTCTGTGACGTGCCGTGCATGCTGCTGCTCTTCTGCTGACCTGGGAGTTGAGATAAGGTAGGTGGTGTTCAATTGCCTTCTTGGAGATAGTAGGAACGAACGATTTCCACCCACAAATACTCTACTTTCAACATTACTCAATATAAAAAAAAAGTTGTAGGTCAAAAACCAAACAACCAAAGTGGTCCTTCGAAACCGGATGGTTTATGTACCCTCGAACTCGTAGTTCGATTCTAGCCGTGCTAGATAATTTTCCACCTAACTCGTAGTTAGTGTGAATACAGACGTTCTGTTTATTATTACTTATACCTTCTGATTCTGACCGTGTCAGTGTCATATTTCTATTATAGTTTCATATTTACACATACATAATACAAGTATATATTTATTAATCGTACATTATACCTATAGTGTGTTGGTAATTAATTAATTTGCAAAACATTCGTAAATTCCTTATTCGTTCATTTTGCTTTGACCACGCCATCTGCGTCGTAGATAAAACAAAATGGCGCGACCGGTTACCAGAAGCAAAGACGTTAAAGAAATTACTGAAGAGTTCCAAAGTAATGAATTAACAGTGTTAATCAATAAAAAACAACGAATGTTTGAGCGAATGCAAGATGCCTATGATATGTCAAAAGAGATTTCAGATCCCGCATCGAAAGAATTATTTTTGATGCACGTAGCTGATATTGATAATTTACGTACTTCTTTTGAAAGTCTAATCTTTGAAATTCTTGAAAAGGAACTTGAATATGATCCTAAGTCATCCCTTCGTAGTCATGAATTGAAAAGTTTTGATGATTTGTATTTCCGAGTCAAGTTATGTGCATCGAAATGTGAACCTATTGTCTATAATAATAAAGTTGAAGATACTTCGCGCTCTGTGGAGTCCAGACCAAGACTTCCTAAGTTAGAACTCTTCACATTTGATGGAAATATTGAAAATTTTAATACATTTTACGAGACCTTCTGTTCTTTGGTTCATAATCAGACAAATATCCCAAAAATAGATAAATTTCACTATTTATTGTCATGCACAAAGAATTCTGCATTAAATATTGTAAAGAGTGTGCCTATTTCTGCGAATAACTACGAACTCGTTTGGCAAAGTCTGCTTAATAAATATCAAGATAACAGAATGTTAGCTGGTAGGTACTTGGATAAAATGTTAACATTTTCGCCGCTGCAAAAAGAATCAGTTGATCATTTGAACTCATTCATAGAAACCTTTGACCATTCATACAAAGCTATAGCAGCATTAAACATTGAGAATTTGAGTAGTTTTATAATGTGTCATATTGCTTTGAGGGCTTTAGATCCTCATACACGTAAAATCTTTGAACAAAATTTTGATCAAAAAACTATTCCAATTTTTTCAGATGTAATTAGTTTTGTCCAAAACCATTTAAAAGTGTTAAGTCATTCTGCATCTTATTCATCGGGTTCAAGTGCACAGCAAACGAATCAGCGTAAACAATTACCGCCTAGTAGGCAGAATAAAAATAATTATTCGCATACAACTTCAAGTTCAAAGTTATCATGTTTACATTGTGAAGAAAATCACATGATATTTAGGTGTAATAAGTTTCGTGATCTGACTAATACACAACGCATTAGCCGTGCTAATGAATTAAAGTTATGCCACAACTGCTTAAAACCAAATCATACGCTGAAAGACTGCAAAAGTGAATTTAGATGTTATGTTTGTAAGGAGCCGCATCATGTTCTATTGCATCGGGAAGTGAGCGATAGTGGGCCTAAACCGGTTTGTTATTCTGCCCCCACCGCAGTTGAACAGACACGCGCGCAAGTGTCGTCAAGTGAAATACAAGCGACCGCCCGCTCCGCTGTTAACAGTGATACTAATAATCACTTAGCATCTACACTTAACTATGCAGTTATATTGGGAACAGCTGTTGTACATGTGTTGGACTCATTTAACAACTACCAAGCTTGTCGTGTTTTAATAGATTCAGGCGCGCAGTCAAACTTTATTTCACAAAATTGTTTCCAACGTTTAGGATTATCAGCTAAAAAGTGTGGGGTGCTAAGACAGGTAACCTCCACGTGCGTCCGTGGACTGGAGTTCCCTCTCGGATACGTCCGGGGGGAAGACCAGTTTTTCGGGCCGGTGCGCCCTGGGATGCGGGCAAAAACTCTTCCTTAGGCACTGTGTGCCTAAGGGGGTTTCTTTGCCCGTATGCAAATAGCCTGTCGGGTGGAAGCTCCAATGCGTGTCCCTCTGATTAGCAGAGGGCACAGCAGCGGAGCGGGCTTGCGGACGGTGAGTAATGGGTAAGCTCGCCGTCCGACCAGGGACCAAGCCCGGGTCGGTGGCGTGTCGTGTTTCACGCGTCACCGACGGGGCCCCTTATGGGGCCAAATGCCTGCCGGGGTCGCGGATTTTTTCTTAATCCAGGATACCGTGGCCCCGGAACGTAAAGGGCATCCGAAGGAACACGGGTGGATTTTAGTCAGTAAGAGTCTGACAGTCCCTTCCGCCCCACCCAGGGCGGGAGGACTCATTTGATGATTTTGCCACCCTAAAAAAAAAAAAAAAAAAAAAAAAAAAAAAAAAAAAAAAAAAGCTAAAAAGTGTTCTTACAATATTCTAGGCCTCGGTGGCGAACTCATCAAGAATAATGGCATGGCATCCTTAACATTAAAGCCACGTCATTGTACAACTTCTTGTTTTAATTTAGATGCAGTAATTTTACCTCACTTGACTTCGGACATGCCTACCGTTAAAATACCTCAAAAAATAATTGATGATTTTAAAGATTTACGTTTAGCCGATCCGTGCTTTTATAAAAAGTCGCCAATTGATATTATTTTGGCCGGTGATATCTTTCCGTACATTTACGACGGTAAAAAGATGATAATAAACCGCGATGTCCCAGTCGCGTTAAGCAGCGTATTTGGTTATGTCGTAACGGGAAGACTAGAGATGCAATCCTCTAGCAACTTCAATGTTGTAGTGTCTACAACATCGTTAGTATCGTATACTATCGAAGAAAATAATTTAAATGAAACTCTCAAACGTTTTTGGGAGGTGGAATCTTTACCGTGTGAAGTTCCTATTGATCCGTTAGAGGAATTAGCGGAAAAAATATACATGGAAAAACATTATCGTGATGAAATCGGTAGATATGTTTCCCCAATTTTATTGAACCCTGAGCATGAGGCGCTCGGTGATTCTTATAATACTGCTCTCAAGCGACTTATTCAAGTTGAACGTCGGCTGGCTCGGTCTCCAGACCTTCGTAAGGCCTACGTCGACTTTATGAAAGAGTACGAGTCGCTTGGACACATGGTACCATACACTGGTACTAAACCTTCGGGTTATTTTATCCCACACCATTGTGTGTTGCGTCCATCTAGTACTACGACGCCATTGCGTGTAGTTTTTGATGGATCCGCCAAAACAAGCTCTGGTATTTCGCTTAATGATACACTTTTGACCGGTAGAAAGCTACATCAAGATATATTAAACATAATATTTAATTTTAGACTTTACGATGTCTGTTTTACTGCTGACGTGTCTAAAATGTACCGAGGCGTGATCATAGATCCTGCTGACAGGAGGTACCAGCATATACTTTGGCGTGATAATCCAACAGACCCAGTTTGTATTTTTGAGTTAACTCGAAATACGTACGGTCTTCGCAGTGCACCTTTTGTTGCTGTACGTACGTTGCACCAGTTAGCCACTGACGAGCTAACTCAAAGCATGCCACATGGTGATGCGGAGCCAAGATCCAAGGCGGCATACGTACTGACCAAAGGATTTTACGTTGATGATGTTCTCTGGTCTTGCCAGACCCTGGAAGAAGCTTGCACGTTGCAAGACGATTTAATTTCCCTACTTAAAAGTGGTGGATTTGATTTAAGAAAGTGGGCTAGTAACCGTCCTGAGTTGCTAACAAGAATGCAATCAGACCAAGTTTCTACCATTAACTTTCAGGACGATACGTTATCGTCATCTCTCAAGGTTTTGGGATTGACATGGTTACCCTCGTGTGACTCATTTTCTTTTAATTATAATTTTACTGACGCAAAACAAACTAAGCGTTCGGTTTTAAAACTACTCGCGAGTATTTTTGACCCAGTAGGCTTTATCGCACCATGCACTTTTGTCGCAAAGTGCATAATGCAAGATCTTTGGAAACTCGGTCTTGGCTGGGATGATCAGTTGCCAACTGAGCTGACCTCCCAGTGGAATAAGTTTATTTCCGAACTGCCAGTTTTGGGTACATTGCGAATTGAGCGTCATGTTTTAATACCTCACTTCAATCAAGTGCAGCTTATAGGATTCTGCGATGCGTCATCGCGTGGCTATGCAGCTTGCATCTACTTACGTAGTGAAGACAAGGATGGTAACGTGAAAGTTAGGTTACTGATGAGTAAATCCAAGGTCGCACCTCTAAATCCAATTATGTCAATACCTAGGCTTGAGCTTGAAGCTGCGGTTCTATTATCAAACCTAGTTAGTTTTGTCGTACAAAATTTAAACGATTTAAAGATTTCTATTATTGCATTGGGTGATTCAAACAACGTTTTAGCATGGCTACAAACACCACCTTATAAATTAAAAACATTTGTAGCTAACCGTGTTAGTCAAGTGATCGCAGTGGTGCCACCAAATTGTTGGTTTCACGTGAACAGCGAAAATAACGCTGCTGATGTTTGCTCGCGCGGGGCAATGCCAGCTCGTTTCGTAAAAGATGCTTCGGGTTGGGTTCAAGGTCCAACATGGCTTTATGAAAACCAACAACAGTGGCCAACAAAACCATTTTATGTAAAGGCAGGTTTTACTATTCCTGAAATTAAAATTAATTGTGATACGTTCGTCTTAACTGCGTGTGACAATCAAAATACATCATTTGAAAATAATTTAGAAGACATATTTAATAAATTTTCATCTTTTAATAAGTTGCAACGGTTTACGGCCTGGTGGCAGAGGTATATGAATAACCTCAGGTCTGGGGCAACTACAAGGGAATATGGGCCTCTCAGTGCTTCAGAGCTAAAGAAAGCTCGTGATACCATAATTCGAGTAATTCAAATAAATCATTTTCATAATGAAATCAAATCTTTGCTAAAAGATAAAAACAAAACCATTGCTTCCCTTCGTAAACTTTCACCTTTTGTAGATTCTCAAAATTTCCTCAGGGTGGGGGGTAGACTCGTGAATTCCGATCTACCTTAT
Organism: Agrotis exclamationis; assembly: GCA_950005045.1. NCBI lineage: Eukaryota > Metazoa > Arthropoda > Insecta > Lepidoptera > Noctuidae > Agrotis > Agrotis exclamationis. The sequence continues at coordinate 17,608,300 of OX465427.1, read as the reverse complement.
AACACTAAGCACCCTGTGCTTTTACCTAAATGTCACACGACTAATTTAATCATTGAATATTACCACAAATTATATTTACATGTTGGCCCTCGTACCTTACAAGGCATACTATGTAAAAATTATTGGATGATAAGTGCTCGTAGACTAATTCGATCCGTTCTATCAAAATGCAAGGATTGTTTTCGATGCCGACCTAACTCAATTCAGCCTGCAATGGGTCCGTTACCCGCACCCAGACTAAAACCTGGTAAAGTCTTCGACTACGTTGGTTGTGACTTAGGTGGCCCTTTCTTCGTGAAAGAAAGTTTGAGGCGCAATGCAAAGGTCTATAAGTCATATTTATGCTTGTTCGTGTGCTTTTCAACGAAAGCTGTACACTTAGAAGTTCTTACAGATTTAAGTTGTGATTGTTTTTTGGCGGCATTCGATCGATTTGTCGCTCGCCGCGGACTTTGCAGTTGTTTATATTCTGACTGCGGCACTAATTTTATTGCAGCAGCCAAACATTTAAAAGAAGTTGCAAACTTCTGGAATAACAAAACTAGTATAGATAAAATTTATAACGGACTAACGTCACGCCATGTAGAATGGCGTCACAACCCTCCTAACGCTGCAAGCATGGGCGGACTCTGGGAAGCAGGAATAAAATCTGCTAAACATCACCTCTACCGTGCAGTAGGTGACAGATCACTCACTTTTGAAGAGTTAAGCACAGTTTTCTGTAGGATTGAAGCCGTTTTAAATTCAAGACCTCTGTGCTCTTTATCGGATAACCCAAACGAGTTCGAAGTGTTGACAGCAGGTCATTTTCTCATAGGCCAGAGTTTATTAGCTGTACCGGAATATGACTTTGAGGACGTCCCTCAAAATAGATTGTCGCGTTGGCAATCTGTTCAGAAAGCTTCACAGTCCTTTTGGAGGCGTTGGTCAGATGACTACCTTCACACTCTTCAGCAGAGAGCGAAGTGGTTTTCAACTCAGCCTAACTTAAAGGTTGGAGATTTAGTTTTGCTGAAATCTCATTTGACTAAGCCTCTCCAATGGAATTTAGCCCGGATTGAGAAAGTACATAGTGGTGTCGACAAAGTAAATCGGGTTTTGACTCTACGAACCAAAAATGGATTAATCCAAAGACCAACAAATAAAGTTTGTCCATTACCCTATGCAAATTAATTACCTACACAATATTATATTCCTACTAGTTTATTTAAGTTTTCTTTCTTTCTTTTGTACCGAGTACACTTTACATTTAGAACACTCTCTACATGTAAAATTATATGATTATGTAAGTTTAAGTAGCTTTTATATGTGTAACATATTCCACACGTAGCATTCATTTAGGGAAATCAATCACATTGATTTCGGTGGGGGGTATGTTCGATTCTTATTATCGAATTGAGGGTAGTTGGTAAACCATCACCGAACTTGCTCTCGACCATCGTCGCGGCCATATATATTCGTGACGATCAGTACGATTTTACGCCCTGAGCTGGATGAACGTTTCTTCCTCTCCTTGTGATCGTGTCTTCAAGCTAGACGTTCTAGCATCTGTAGTGTTTGTGGACTCACTACCGTGTGGTGTGCTGTCTAAAAGAACTTTGAACCCAGAATACATCTAGACTGCCTCTCTGTGACGTGCCGTGCATGCTGCTGCTCTTCTGCTGACCTGGGAGTTGAGATAAGGTAGGTGGTGTTCAATTGCCTTCTTGGAGATAGTAGGAACGAACGATTTCCACCCACAAATACTCTACTTTCAACATTACTCAATATAAAAAAAAAGTTGTAGGTCAAAAACCGAACATACATAAATAATGCATTCGGGTAAGATATAGACGACACGAGATCCCTCTGTTTGGTTATTTATTGACCTATTGTCACACTTTGGGATGTTTTAAAGGAGAATTGTGGAGAGTCAATTATCTAATTGCCAACAGATTCGTCGAAAATAATATTGTGAAATTGATAAACATGATAGAAAAAGATCCAGATTATTATTTACTTACATCGGGATTAGAATTAAGAAAAACTGATAAAAGAAATTCTTAGGAACATTAAACATTTAAGTGGTTAATAAAATGAAATGTAGCAAGAGCTGTGAAAGCATGAAAAAATTAAAAGACGGAATTAGACAAGTTGAAATATATTTGACATGGCGTTTTTCTAAATTCGTTATAAAACGAGGCTAAATTATTTATAAGCAAAAAATTATAAAATAATTTTGAAATGTAGGCTGGTGCTGAAAATGGATTTAATTTTTTTCTTTTTTAAAAATTTGTGAAAACACTTAGTAAAGAGCTTGTAGTTGATGGTGGGCAGGTAGGTGTAAGTGTCACTTAGTTAAACTATCAGCGCATTAGCTGCCCGAGTTTTTGCTAAATTGCGTCTCGTTGACGCAGCTGTGTTATACCCGCAATATTATCTTTGATTTAAGTTTTTTGTGTTTTATGTGCTCTGGGTGCCAAAAAACCAAATAAAACCAAACTTTTTTTTTATTACTAATAGTCGAAAGAAAGAATCTTTCTACTATTAGTAATAAAAAAAAGTTAAAAATAACTAAAACCCGACTAAGAAAAAAACACGCACTGAAAAGTATAAAACAAGAACAATATTCATTTGACCGATATTGTGCTAGCCGTGGTCGTGTGCCACCTGCGGTTGTTTCACACAATCTTTACTGGCTAGGTGACATACGACCACGGCTAGCACAATATCGGTCAAATGAATATTGTTCTTGTTTTATACTTTTCAGTGCCACCTGCGGTTGTTTCACACAATCTTTACTGGCTAGGTGACATACGACCACGGCTAGCACAATGTCGGTCAAATGAATATTGTTCTTGTTTTATACTTCATCGGATCGCGTCGTCCGAGCCGAGCCGATGCGAATGGCATTAGTAACACCCTTATTACGTTGACATAAACGTTTTCTTGACCTTCCGCGTAGATAAATGTGGGGGGACCCTTAACATCCCCTAGAGGGCGCCATATTAATTTTGGTGACACGTCACCTACCCTATAACCAGCAGACAACTGAGAAGCTTCTAAGGACACTTCATTTGTCATGTAATGATAAGAAGTTTAGAAATTATGAGGGAACAGACAAACAAACATATACGTACATACAAATATACATACTGGTCAAAATCATAACCCTCCTTTTGGTTTTGCCGTAGTCGGGTAAAAACAGACATGAGTTTCACGTTCATCATAAACATCATAGAGATTATAAATCGATAATGTGTGAAGGTACGTGAGCCTTGTGCTAGATATCTGTCATAAGGATTCATGCGTAGGTACACACTTGAGTTGGGTTTACCTATTATAATAATCCTATATACCACGGGTAATTAATTTTATTTCAAAGTAAGAAAGCCCCAAATCCTTTCTCTTTTTTTTTAGCGTGGTAAAATCATCAAATGAGTCCTCCCACCCAGGGCAGAGTAGGAGGGACTGTCAGACTCTTACTGACTAAAATCCACGGTGTCCTTCAATAGACCTTTACATTCCGGGATCCCGGTAATTCGTGAGTCCCGCAACACCAATAAATAAAAACCTTTTCTCTTGGTAAAAAAATCATGAAATAAGTCCTCCCGGGTAGCAGAAGGTAGCAGAAGAGACTGTCAGTATTACTGACTAAAAATCCACGGTGTTCTTCAAATGCCTTTTGCATTTTAGGGCCGTGGTAACCTGCTTAGCCAGTCCCGCGACCCCGGAAATCTCAAAACCCTTGATTTGTTATTTTCACTAATGGTTATTTATTTTAAGTGTCTGTTACCTGGTCGCGGGACTTATCTCATTACCGTGACCCTGGAACGTAAAGGGCTATTGAAGGACACCGTGGATTTTAGTCGGTACGAGTCTGAAAGTCCCTCCCGCCCTGCCTTGGGTGGGAGGACTCATTTGATGATTTTACCTCGTAAACAAAAGTGTCTGCTACCTAAAAGTCCTAAAATGTATTTCCATCATCGATTTATTAGTTGAAAACTAAAGTAGTCGAGAATTTCATTAATGCGACAAAGAAGGAAACTTTATCTGCTGAAGTTCGCTTCACAGAATTTCGTCCAAAATTGTTGATCAACTCGATACTGGAATATGGATCGAATTATGTATCTAGTTCAATAGCTGGAATGTGACATTTTAAAATTGGTATATTGAGGTGATTCCTGGGTGTATAGATCTAACCCAATTAGCCTGTACATACGTTCTAATATAATTATTAACCTATAACCTCTCCTCTATAACATCTATTCAAATAATAATTAGGTATGTTCCACGCTCCTACCAACCTAAATAAGTAGTTATACCTAAAAGTAAAACTCAGTACCATAAAATCCTCTTAACTACAAAAAACAACAAACATTAAATGAAACAGTTGTTTACAAAAAGATCACAACATCGGGAAAAGAGCCACAAAAACAAGATATTATAAAAGGTGGGCGTAGAACAATAAAGGGAAACTTACTTAGAACATTTTTCACAGATCCCCGCGTATACTTCCAAAGGAAATGAAAAAAGTGCACGAAACGTTCGCACAGGGTGATCCCGGTCGCCGGGGCCGGCTCACTGTCTGAGAACCTAACCCTTTTCTTGCTGCGTTTGCTCATACTCGTTTTACCCGACCGTTTATTCTTCAAGCTAGACTTCATAATTTTCACTTCATTTGCTGCCACAACACTGACTTCGACGCTCGTTTGTTCGCGTTTTTTGCTATCGCACTCTTTGTCGACTACATTTATACGGGTTTGGGTCTCGACGTTCAACGGTCTCACGCTGACTCCGCTACTTCGGTTCCACTCTTTCAACTCCGTACTTGTATTTTATGAAGCGCGGCGAATATTTACACTGCACACTGTGTTTTGTTTACGCGGCACACAATCATACTGAGAGTACTTATAGTTATGTCGTGTGATTTGCACGGCTGAGGCCAGTCTACGCGACACTTGGCTTACTTTCAATTCGCTACTATGAAACCATTAGAAAATCCACAAACGCAAAATGTATTCGCTGCACATCAATGTAGCAAATTGATTACTTAAACGACTAGGCAATCACTAAATATTATGTTAGTTACGTCTATTTAGAGGGTTCGTTCAACTACTGCAGCACTTTAGAAGCAGAACTGACGCTTGTTTGGTCACCTGCCAGCGTTTATTAAGAGAGTTTCATGCGTTCCAATTATAATTCAGTCTGATTGTCATGCAGCATACTTAATAATGTGTAAACTAAAATAGCTGTGCATTTGCAACGGCAAGTTTAAACAGTATCTGTCACGATTGGTTCGGAATGCGTCAGTTCCGATAATGTTCAGTAATTCTGTTTATGTGTCCATGTACCTACATGTGTACCGATCCAAATGAGTCTGCATATTGGAACAGTTTAACGTCGCGGTAATTGATCTGTCAACGAATTGGCAAATGTTAGTGGAAGCTGCTTGGTGATGTTACAGATGTACACACACTTAGATATTCTTTCACTCCTCGAATTTACGGAACTTACATTAAAATAGTCGACAAATATTTTGCAAATACAACAACCAAATAGAGCTTCGTTTGATATGACTCATGGGGATATGCCGACATATTTGCCAACATTTTGCATTTCACATCAATTTGATTGCTTTCCGGTATACACCGTGTTCCGGACGATATACATAAACTTCGACCAGATGTTCAAACCACGGAAGTAAGCATTTTTCATTATGGACACATTAATAAATTCTTATTTTTTATTTTTTGTTAATTTTCATACAAACTAAATACCTAGACGTAAATAACCCGATATGCATGCCTCTTTATCCGAATTGGCAACGTCATTCATAACATTTGGCGGGCTGAAACAAATGAAATGCAAATAGTATTTGATAGATTTCAAATTAAGATACTTTCTCACTGCATAGCTCAATTAAATTTCATTAAATGAAATTACAAATATCTTTGTAACGAAGCCTTTTTAAGTACTACTTCCTTTGTTGGATTTGATTTGTAAAAGCCATAGAAGTATTTGCTAAAGTTTATGGATAACGTGAAGAACACGGTGTATAACTGCCTATTGAATGTCCAGACGATGGTTTAATGAAAAGTACGATTGAAAAACACTAGGTAGTGAATTTTCGCGAAAAAATATTAATTAATCACGAGTGCTTTGAAAGAGAATTTCTATAAATTGTCAGAATTTATGTAAAAATTCGGCAACGTTTAATAACTTTCAATTCTGTGAAGATTCGACGGTTGCGATAAAGGCACTTTTTCATCGAAATCTTCTGACAATTGAAAAGGATCGACACGGAATTCGTAAATGAACAATTCGCGTACCTTCCATCGAATACTTTAGAGACTTTTCTTCGTGAAAATTAACTGATTCCTAACGATCCGTCGAGGTTTCTCTGATGTAGCAACCTTAAGGTGAAATGTTCAACCATTTTCGACCATTACGTTGAAATCATTGCTTAAAGCAAAGCCACTTTCGTTTTAGAATAGTTCTTTGAAGAGATTCAGGATATTATTGTTAAATTTAATAGAGGACAGAACCTAGAACACGAATTACTTTAGATTTTGTGAACGACTATTTTGTGGTTTTCTGGTGAAATTATTTTGCTATTCTAGCATTTTTTGTTAGTTTGCTGAATTCGGTAAAACGTAACATCTAGTTTAGTGCGGCAGGTAAACTGCTTATCTTCTCGCACGAGTTGTGAAACTGACATCCATTAGTGCTCAGTTGCTCACACACCGTTGATTTTGGCCGAAAAACAGTTTCGTATCAGATAGAACTAGAGACTACTGTTACTTGTCTGGTATATTTCGTTTTAATATGTAGTTGCAGAGTTACTTTTTATTTGTTTTAAACAGATATGAGTCTGTAATCCCAGGCATATATATATATTTTTATTTTAGCTTCTCCGGTTAAAGAAGGGTTTCAAATGTAATAGTAAGTATGTGATTGGTACTTAAATCTGCTAAAATGGATTGTGCATTTGTTAATTTAAATAATGATACAATGTGAGAGCAATATACTAGAAGATCTAGGATTATTAACGGCTTTATGTTAGTAGGAGGATCAATAATCCTCCAGAAATTGAGTAGATAGATATAATTATTGGAAATATCAATGTTATGATCAAAGATATTTTTAATGTTATGATCCTCTAGTTACTCGTAAACTCTCTTACATTTTTACGGTACTTAGTCTGCCACTTTTTCTAAATAAGTTCGGTGCATTGCAATTTACTTTTGTCAAAGACCTAACTACGCTATTTCCTCCCAAATCTACTCAATTACATCTAAGAACCAGACCCAAGAGTCACTTGTAAGTTAGACACTTACAAATTTCTTAATTTCGCACTAAGTACATAAGACTTTCGATGTAAATTACCCGACAATGACAATATTGCTGGTATATGAAAGTAATTTATCACTGACCGAAACTTGGGAAACTTCTGAAAGGCAAAGTATAATAAAGTTTGGAAATTAAGTATTTCTTCTCGCTTAAACATCTTCCCTAGTGTCTTTTCTACAAAAAGACACTAGGGAAGATGTTTACCTGTTCGTATTACTTCTTAGTATATAGTCAGTCTATAACGTTCCCACTACTGGGACACAGGCCTCTTTATGAGAAGGAGTGGGTAACTGTAATCTACCACGCGGCCAGACAATGTGGTTTTGAAATGAGCTAAGCGAAATTACTTTAGGAAAATGAAATACTTCTTCATAATCATTGGTAAAACTGTAACCAGTAAAATAAAAATGAATCAACTTTTAGTAAAAAAAAATTGACGATTACACGACACATTTCGTGAAAATGAAAGTAAATAAAGATTTCTTATAAAAGTACCTACAGGAAAACTATGTGAGGTGTCAATGTTCGGAGCAATTTATGAGCTTTTGATACAGAAAACTTTTTGTGTGAGAGTGTTTAGTTTCGCGCCAACTTTATTTGTTTTCTGTTCACCTATTTTGCTTTCCGGAAGTAAAAATTACAACATGCATTCTCATGTTTGCTTTCTTCCAACCAGAAACTAACATATTCCTTTGTAATACAGAAAACAAAAACAACTTTCTAAGAAACAAAAAGAAAATATTTATTCTTCTTCGTTCGTAACATTGTTCCATACGTTGTATATTTGTTATTAAATAATAAATCTAAATAATAAGACTAGGACTAGTCTTGATACCAGCCATCCCATCGACGATAGGTAGCGCTGCAGGCGCGTGCCCGGCCCACACACCTCATACATGCAAACACACTAAAGGCCCATTTACATGCTGCAAGAAATTGCACGAATTTAACCAGAGTATTAATGGGTTATAAATTCAGTTGATCAAACAAATACCGCAATATAGTCAAACTTCAATGCAACCCTTGTGTAATTTATTGCATCGTTTAAACGAGGCTTTACACTTACACTTCACCACACATTTTCAGATATTACACTACGTATTTCACGTCCGTATTTGTCGGAATTATCTTCTATCTATACTTACGTAATAATAAATCTGTAGAGAGGTCAATTCTGTACATGAAATATATTTCCAATATAGCTATCAGGGGGTGACTATGGATCGATACTGATGCCAAAAATACAATCAGTAAAATTTTTGTCTGTCTGTATAACCGTTATAGAAACAAAAACTACTCGACGGATTTGAACGAAACTTGGTACAATTATTTTTCATACTCCTAAGCTGGTTATAGTATACTTTTCATCACGCTACAATCAATAGGAGCATAACAGTGAAGAGAAATGTTGGGAAAACGGGAGAAGTTACTCCATTTTTTAATTTAAGCTTCCGTCGCGTGTGCAACCTTAATGGTTAAAGCTCACAGAAATCATTGATGACGGAATAATTTATCTTGGAAACTTGAACACCTGGTGCAGAACCGCAACACACCAGCTAAACTATAAGAGATACAAAAATGGTGCGATAGCAAAAATTGTTCCACGTGATGAGCATTTTCTGCTGAAAGAATAAATTTGAAGATCTGGAACACTTGATGTGGAACACCAAGAGCCCAGCTACACTATAACATATACCGAAATGACGTCTTAGCAAGAGTTGTTCAACCTGATGAGCATTATCTATTCTTCTTCTTCTTCTTCTTCCTGCCCTTATCCCATTCTATTTGGGGTCGGCGCAACACGTTTTCTTCTTCCATTCTCCCCTATCAGACGTCACAGTATCATTTACTCCTTTTTCTTTTTCTATGAGCATTATCTATTGATATATAAAAATTGATGATATGGAACACCTGATGTGGAAGTCAAAGCTATCACTAATTTCACTGTATAATTATAAAATAACATAAGCTGGGAGTACCTCCATGCAGTGAAGGCGGTAAATATTTAGGACTGATTTTCGATGACGATGAATAATTATGAATAACAATTTTACTCTATTGGCCTGGAAACTCCCATTAATTTTTTTACCCGGGCTCTTGGAATTAGGTATCACACTTTTCAGATGTTCGATTTTGACGATCCCGCTGTCGCTGGCATAAGCAACAGGATCCACGTACGAATTCGCGGGCAGAAGCTATAAATAAAATTTGACTAAAATGTATTAATTCAAGTTTTCTATTTAGGTATTCGGGATTGATACATATACTCGTCAAACCCTTTAGTTTTAAAGTGCTGAGGGTTATAACTCTCACGCATTAAAACTTGTACCTACTCTGAAACGCTCTTAAACTTTTGATTGAATACTGTAATTTATATTATACTAGCTGTGCCTGCGACTTCGTTCGCGTGGATAACGGAACTTAACAATGTACTTTTTAGTGGCGCGAATCCCTTTCGGAGAAAGTCTTAGACTCACGTGAGAGGGCGAGATGCTCTCGGTCAGCCTATAAACGCGCTTGGCAGTCCTCCATGCTTTCTTGGAAGCGCAAAGTCGCAGTTAGAATTCTTTGCGGACTTAAGCGCGACTCCCTTTCGGTGAAAGTCTCAGACTCACGTGACAGGGCGTACTCTTGGTCAACCGTCAACCTCGTTTCGCGTTCCTCCAAACTCTCCCGTGATCGAGAAACTGCCGTAAGAGAACACTGTATACTAAGGCGAGACTCACGTTGGGTAGGCGTTTCTGACGCAAGAGTTCTGACTTGCCTTGCTCGAATTGCTGTTAGGCTCACTTTACGATCTTCTGATTCGTGAGACCTACTTAGTTTCACCCTTTTTGCATTTCGGCTACGCTCCGACAGGTTAGTTTTTTTCTAGAAGTATTTAAAAAAAAATAACCAAACAAATTAAATGTTGAACCAAATAAATCAACAATTTACAGCAACACAAACTTTCAATATGAGAATGAAGACTAATTAAAATTCAAACTACGAAGTAAATAAAACTACTTGAGTTAAATTGCAAGTTATTAAGCGTTGCATCTCCGACAATTTGTTTTACGTAACGAAATAAAAAATACGGGTCAAATATTTTTTTAAAATCTAACTGACGGACTGATTTGATTTCCAATTTATTGATACTGTCAAGTAGCCCCAATCAATCCTTATACTTTTATTAGATTTTTTCAAATAGCAAATTATTGGAATAATAACCGATCCAATTCCGAAAACACATAAATATTTTTGGCACTTACAACATCCCTGATTGTGGCAACATTGTAATGGTCACGATTGCTAACATATGATCATAAAGTTTATACCTACAAAAAATCGGGAGTTTCTTTGTAATTTTTCTAATGGTAAAAGCCATAAAAGTATATAATTTAAAAATACTAAGTAAAGAAAAAAAATTTGGAACATCCTCTTTCACAGTCTATATTTATACAGTCCTACAACACACGCGCTCCTCCTTCGCAGTATATTATTTCAATTTCACAGCTGTCAACGTATCAAACGTTATACCACTGCATGAAATTGATAGCTGCACTGAGTGGTCTCATATTCGTAAATATTGGCATTATTATTGGTTTCCCGCAAAAATATGAAACGTGGGGATATTTAGTGCACATATTGCAGTTCGTTGCCGTTCGTTGCTATAACGGCGCCATTGACATTTGTCATCGAAATCCCGAGACTAGTTTTACGATTTTATTCTTTTTTATGCTTTTTGTAATATTTCACTGACTCATTCGTCAACTCGCGCGCAATTAACTCGCTCGATCGAGCGAGTTGGCACATTCCGATTTTAATTATTTTTGTTGTCGTCAACTCGCGACTGAGCGAAAATTTACAGTCGTCTACAAAAGTGTTCATAAATTTAACATTTAATTTAATTGAACCTACTTCACATGTTTAAGACATGAAACGTATAGAGTAGGTTAACTGATTGTCAGGAGGTCATCTTAGAGGTGAAATTCTGCTCGCGGTTCGAATATTTCTTTCCAAAGAAAAGCTTTTGTTACGTTACCATTCGGCGAAATTACTCAATGATTTTATGTATAATATGGTATATATTTTAACATCGAAGATTAAAATATCTACACTTAAAATATCGATTGTAACAAAATATCGAAAATTGTTACATCTACGCTTAAAACGTCGAAGATTGAAATGTCGATTCATTAAAATGTCGAAGGATCAAAATATCGAATGACATTATGCCTAAGTTCAAAATATCAACGTTTAATACATCGAAGTTCATAATATCTACGTTAAAAATACCTACCTACTAGTTGAAATATCGGACAGAAACCGGATAAAAAGTCGGACTTGCTTTTGCATCCTTAGTCAAATTGCTGATTACCACCTATCAAGGTAAGTCAACGGAACCCCGCTTTGCGGGGCTCCTCTTCCCTTTGCAAGGTTTAAAGTAACCTAACACGAAGAGGCAGTGGCGGGCCTAGGGTTTCAAAATAAGGCAAGCCCAATAAAATTTAAACCGATTTCAAAAAAAGAAAGTTCAGTTTTCGACTGAGTATGTAGGTACCTACGTATGTATCATCGCAATTTTCTCATAAACTACTGGTTACCTACAATAAATTAAAAGTGAATTCAAAGTTATGGTAAGTACCTAGTTGCTTGTTTTGTAACAGGACTAACAGGTTACAGACAAAAAAAAACAAAACAGAAAGTTACAAAACGAAAGTTAAAAAATAGCTAGATAGAATGTAATAAGGAATTTAAATAAATTATTTATATTCTAATTGGAATCGTCTATCTTTCTTAAGAAATGATTTAGGTAATTACATCAGAGTAAAATGTTGGTGATCGTTTTAATTCTACCAACAACTGTTTTTCAATAGCTAAAATCGTATCCCCGTCCCAGTTCTGTGGGTTGTCGCACAGATCAGAAAACAACTCAATAAGTTTACTTTTTTGTTCAAAAACCGTGTTTACGACTCGCGACATGTATGTCCAACGAATTTTTTGCTGCAATGAGTATCGTAAAAAGCAGCTCGTTTTGTACTATTACTAAAAAAATTACACAAAGCCTGAAGGGCTGAAATAAATAAACTAACCTCTTGAATTCTATTGCATGATTTATACACTTATGAAATATTCTTTTATGCGATTTACTAGTCTGAGAAATACACAGATTAGGCGTCGGCGTCGGGAAGAAATAAACTGTTTTTTTTTTCTGAGCAAAGTTTAAAGATTTTACCTTATCTTCGCCAATCAAAACTTGAACGCATTTTAAATCCTCACAAGGTACAATTACCTCCATTGTTGCAGGTAAGTCACCAAAACAATTGTATCACTGAGAAAATCTAACAAAACACACAAAAAACTTTAATAACAAAGCTTTCCCCACTCAAGCAAATGAAACTGAAGTGAGCTACTTACGCAGAGTGTAAGGTCACGCATACGCGTGCAACTTCATACGCATGCACGGCTTAAATCTTCCATACTGATCGATTTGTAGACGCACAAGGTTCTAACTCGTTATACGGCACAACGCTTTAGGCGCGAAAGGGACAGAGATAGTAATTGAAAGCCCGGTAAAAGCCGGTACGTGTAAGCGAGATAGCTATATATAGATGTTGCAAATACGAAACTGCGCGCGAACAATTGCGATGTAAAGTGTGTGGCGTGGATAGTTTGTGTTATTTTGATAACAATTAAGCGCGCGAACTTTTAAATAGTTCGGGTTTGATTATGATTCTCTGTCGAGCATTTTTAATAAGGCATGCCGGGCTTTTGGGCTTGTATGAAGGAACCGCCACTGCGAAGAGGATGGCGGGGTCTTTTAATTTTCGATTTTATGGTCGTTCGATGGTCGTTCATTTTCGATGTTTTGAACATCGATATTTTAAGCGTAGATATTTTAATCTTCGATATTCAAATATGTACCCTAATAATTAGCCAAATGGTATACTCGTTTTTTTTTGATATTGTTGATTTTACTTTGTTATATTTGTTTAGTTTAAGTCATGCTACATACTAGGTTATTAAACAAAATCTTTAAAAAATGTGATATTGTTGATAATCTTCAAAATGTAGGCAACATAATATGAGCAGTTTTTTATGTTGTAAATTATAAATACAGAATATATCCATTAAAAAAACTTTATCAAAAAAAAATGTTACCGACTATGTATGAGTATGGACAGGCCCTGCCAAACAACGAAAATGGCACCAGTATCAAAAAAGTTCAAAATAACCTACAAAATAAAACTTTTCTTTCGAAATTCGGTGGCTTTCTTTATTATTTCATTGACTTTTTTTCACCGACTTTCGAAAGAAAAGTTTTTTGCAGGTCATTTTGAACTTTTTTGATACTGGTGCCATTTTCGTTGTTTGGCAGGGCCTGTCCATACTGTATAAGTCAATGACTGCACCAAACTAAATGAAAATTTTATGGGACCAAATGGCAGATATACTGTATTGAACAAAAAAGAAAACATCGAAGTCGGATCAACCTCGGAATAATCGGTGTAGACAATGTTGAAAACTTTTTAGGTTTTTGTTGATTTTTCAAAAAGTGCTAGTCCGATTTCGGTAAAATTTTAATGGGAGTATTCGGAAAGTATACCCCTTACCAACAAAAAAAAACTAAGGATTTTTCAAATCGGTTAGTAAACGACGGAGTTATGCCCGAACAAACATTAAAAAAATTTATATATAAGTAAATAAATATCCGAATTGAGAACCTCCTCCTTTTGGAAGTCGGTTAAAAAACTACATTTCTTTTATTTCAAATTCAAATCGTACAACGCCTTATACTTATAAAGTAGGTTTCTATATTGAATTTATTATAACACTTTTATAGATGACTGTACCATTTTTCGCTCTAGTCGCGAGTTGACGACGGCAAAAATAATTAAAATCGGAATGTGCCAACTCGCTCGAGCGAGCGAGTTAATTGCGCGCGACTTGACGAATAAGTCATTTCACTGAAAGATTCATTTTCGTTGTACCTATATACTTTATTGTTATAAAATGTGATACTCGTACCCAGTGGTGGCCCAGTGGTATCGGCCCCGATTTACAAGTTGTAAGGTCGTGGGTTCGAACCTAGCCAGGTGCATTACTTTGTGTAATTTATTTTATCACCATTGCTCCCAAAACGGTGAAGTAAAGGACCACATCGTGAGGACCGGATGTGGTAGAACCAAAAATTCGAAGACATGTGATATCCACCAATCCACACTAGGCCCGCGTGGTTTATGGCTTATTCCCTCTGACGGAGAGGCCTGTGTCCCAGCAGTGGGAACATTAATAGGTTGACGATGATGACGAATAAAATGATAGCATGTTAAACGATTAAGGAATACGAATTAGCCCATAAATAGCACTATAGATTCTAAGGCTGTTGTTAGCACAGCGAAAAATATAGGGGGTTGTTTCGTATTTCTACATCATCTTTCAGTAGGATGGAAATAGGTATTTATTTAATATTTTCATTAGGCCTCCTTTCTGTTCTATGGAAATGCGAAGATAAAATGTTATTCTCTTTCTAAATCGGCTTTCAATAAGATTTTACTTTGATTTCATATTTTACACAATAAGATTTTTCGAAAAAAAAAACCTAAACAAATACTTATTATTTTCGCACCATTTGTAAAATCTTTAAAATAAGTCTCATTCACGAAATATTTCACAAAAATGAAGCATGAAATAGCAAAAAATACTCTTTTCCAGACCATTATAAAAGTGCGAAGATGATTTCTATCGAGATCAATCTATTAAGGGCAAACCCAATATACTAGAACTGATTCAAGTTTGCCGAGTGAATCTAGTAATCACTTAGATGCCTCGAAGGTAACCTATATATTTTGTTACTCTGTGTACTGCTCGAGCTAGGCTTTTGAAACATTTTTTAAGGTTCCGTAGCCAAATGGCAAAAAACGGAACCCTTATAGATTCGTCATGTCTGTCCGTCTTTCTGTTTGTCCGTCCGTATGTCACAGTCACTTTTCTTCGAAAGTATAAGCGCTATCCTGTTGAAACTTGGTAAGTAGATGTATTATGTGAACCGCATTAGTATTTTCACACAAAAATAAAAACAAAACAAATTTTGGGGGTTCCCCATACTAAAAATTTGTTTTTCACCGAACCCATACGTGTGGGGTAT
This sequence comes from Agrotis exclamationis, assembly GCA_950005045.1. Lineage (NCBI taxonomy): Eukaryota > Metazoa > Arthropoda > Insecta > Lepidoptera > Noctuidae > Agrotis > Agrotis exclamationis. The sequence goes on along the minus strand of OX465427.1, from coordinate 17,592,837 downwards.
CTATGGATAGGTCTTTAAAAATGATATTGAGGTTTTTTATAAACTGAACAGTTTGCGCGTGAGGCACTTCCAAAGTGGTAAAATATGTCCCCCCCCCCCCCCGTATCTTATAAAATAAGAGAATGATAAAACTTAAAAAATATGTAATGCAGACCTCAACAAAAACTTCCAACGAAAATTGGTTTGGATGAGATATAGTTAGCAGTTTTTGAGATATAGTACATTTTCAAAAACCGCAAATATAACTTTGCCATTCATAAAAACACTATGGAAAACAAAATTAGTTTTATTTTTGTGCATATTACTTACTAATCTCAATATAATTAATATCCCTGATTTATGCTTGCTACTACGAAACCCTTCATGGGCGAGTCAAACTCGCACTTGGCCGGTTTATTTTGTACTTCTTTCGATATTGATAAAAATATTTGGGAGCTTTTGTGACAAAAGATTTAAAAGTAAGTTATTTTTAATTTCAAGATAAGTACACGCCGTTTTTCGTAAAATAATTATGTCTGGTAGGATTTGTTTTCTAAAAAAATGTGATACATAATCGGTTATACAATGTCTCATACTATTTTGAAATTAAATATCCATAATTGTTTAAAAAATCTTAGAATCCATCTCGTGTGTCATGTATTTCAAAGTTTTGAACTACATAATTATGAATTTGACGTAGCATCAATAAATCTTAAATTTTACAAATCAAAATTTGTTTCTAAAGAACCTGTCACAGTTTGTCATGTTTCGTCACATAAGTGACCATAATCTTTTCATTTTAGTGTTCATGCGTAGCTTTGTACCGGTCATGTCAATTCGGGCTTCTTTGTTTGAACAAAGAAGCATTGAGATAAAATAGTGTCTGAAAAGTGAAGCAAGGTTATCTTCACATAATAATGATGGTTTGAGGTATCCGCCTCCCGTACGACAGAAAGGTTCCGTATAACCATCTGGACACAAATTGCCCAAAGTACCCGAAAATCGCCCTTGATTAACTCCCCAACGTTTCGCAGTATATTATTAATATAACAGCCAATAACATTGAAAATTACGAGCCAGTAAGGCCTGCCGACTTTACTATTTCACCTCCACTTTTTATGGTTATGAGGGCCTAATATAACAATGATGAAAGCGCTACGTTTGCCCAATATAGAGTTATTTTAATACTAGAGATGGGCAAACTATGAGTTTGGTCAACTTGCCGAGTAATTGACCATTTGTTAAAAAATATAAATATCATTTTTACTAATAGCTTTTTTACTTAACTATTGTTCAAATAACTGGCAATTAGCCAATCATTGCTTTCGGTGGAGTTCAATGTCCTTGGCATTTTATATAAACATGAGGTACTCGGAAAAAAAAATATGGAGTTACCCAGATGTGCTTACATTATTATTTTATTGTAGGTACTGTTTAATTTTTACGTTCCTTCATTTAAGTTCAATTATTTCCTGTAGTAGTTATTGACTACGTAAGTAAAAGCTGCGTTTTTCTTATTTAAAAACTGTGTACCTAACTGATTTTAAAATCAAATTATTAACAATAAAAGTTACAATTTGCAATGCAAGCACTCGAGTCGGCTAGTCGGAGCTTCTTGCAGACTAGTAGCCGACTAAATGCAGACTAGTAGCCGACTAAATCGCCGAATAAATGTATAGACTGACCAGATAGTCAGTTTTCTCAACTAGTTCACAACTAGACGGTGCATCTCTTCATGTAACGTCGATATTCAGTAAGAACCTGTTTTATGGTAACGGTTGTAAGTATACACATAAAGTTAATCGTTTTGGTTGTATATTTTTATTTGGCGTCCGTTTAATTTGTCTCTGTTTGTGAGATGAGAATGAATGACCGAATTATTATTATGTCTTGCTTTGCACAGCTATCGAAGAAAAATGTATGTACTCGTATATTTACAAAATAACATTTGCGCTCAAGCACCTTAGTTTCGCAAAGAAAATTATTTATGAGGGCATTTATTACGGTGCCTACGCACGAATCATTTACCTAAAGTACTTCTGCCAAGGATGTAAACGACTTTTCCCGAACTAAGACGAAGTACTTCGTGTACTTTAGAGCACGTACTGTAATAATGCGTTATGGGCACGTAAGCCGATAACGGTTATCGGTCTAATCACTTTGCGTTTGATGTTCGACCTCCGCCATTACTTCACGATTCAAGTAACAGGTGGTGACACTGGTTTTCGGTTGGAAAACTTTAGAGTAGCCGTATGCTTCAGTTTTTAAAATGGTGTATGTGATCCCTAAAATAAAAGTTCCATGGTAATTTTGACGCCATGTTGTTTTTGGAGCAGTGTCTGAGTGATCGACTACTGTGCAGTGTGTTGCGGGTTCGATCCCAGCACGGAACAAATATTTGTATGATCTGCAAATAGTTGTTCCGGGATTGGGTGTTTGTGTATGTGAGTTTCTATATTTGTAAACGCACCCACGATACAGGAGACATTCCTAGTGTGGGGCTAAGTTCCCTTTTCAAAAATACGTGTGGCACTCGGGGACTGCCGCGGTAAAGCTATTGCATAGCATTTTTTATCAACATATGCAATTATAATTATTTATTTTATTTATTACTGTACTAATTAGGCTACGGTCAGCCACGTCAATCAAGTGAAACGTCAAGAAACGTTCTCCTCCCTCTCTCTCTCCCTCATCCTCTCCCTCTCCCTCTCCCTCATCCTCTCCCTCTCCTCTCCCTCAATAAAAGCATGCTTTCGTGCTAGTAATTAGCACGTCTGTCCATACCCTTATGAGCACGTCTGTCCGTGCCTTTATATATAATTGCCGAAGTCTCCCGAACTGAAACGACGTTAGACGACGATGTCAGGCCTGTCAGGTATTTTCCTTTTTTCCTTAGGTTTTTTCGTTAGATTTTTCGCGCCGCGCCGCGCTCAGAGCCTGCGATAAAAGCTATGAAATAGCTTAAAAAAAATTAAAACAAGGAAAGGTTCGGTCGGTTGGCTCTCACGAAACAAATATTTGCATGAGCTATTGAGCAGTTGTTTATATGTATGGTAGTGGTTCCCATCGTGTTGGTATTCTTCCTAAATAATATTTTACTTTACAAAGACGTCATGTGCTTCAGATGGTAAGAAAAGGACAGTTGAATTAAAGAACCATGATAAATAATGTTCACCGTGTAACATATCTCTGTTATTATTGTTTTTCTACTTAATCCCATATCATATTACTTGCTCTAGGCGCAACACGTTTTCTTCTTCCATTCTCTTTCCCCAACAGTCTTTTGTTTTTCCAAAACGTTTACCGACAAACACTTTCTGTCGTACCACAAAAACTTTTAAACGTCTTTTGAACACTTGCCTAAAAAAATGTCAGATTATGTCGTTGAAACAAGGTCCGTTTTGCAGTCACACATTTTTTAGACAAGTGTTCAACAGATGTTTAAGTTTTTGTAGTAAGCCCATTTATATTTTGAATATCTTAGTTCTGACCTTTGAAAATAATTGTATCGATCCTACAAAGTAAACGGACGCCATTTACTTTGTGGGTGAAACGACAAAGAAAAAATACGACGGTATAGACTTTTCTTAACCAGGAAAAATGTTTTTATACTTTGGCGTTCCACAATTTTCTATAGAAACATATTTTAGTAAGTTTATTTCATATAACCGTATCTTACCGGTTATTGTGTTGTGTATAATAAAGGGCGGGTTCCGCGATAACAAGGGGACCCAATCATAAGTAACCGTTGAGATATCTTATTTTTATCAGAAGCAAAAAATGTTTTGTATACTTAAGGTAAACGACTTTGGCATTTTAATTCATTGTGTATTGGATAAATATGTTTATTCCAGTAAGTAGATTTGCTCAAAGGCTTTTACAATTGTATATTTTTCGACTGAAGATGATAGATTCGAGTAATGTTTAGCGAGTAATAATAAATGAAAATTCATAACGACTTTTCGAAGAAACGAATGGATATTCATATTTTAATGACTTTGTAGTTTAGTGCCTAATAGTAGGCTTCCAATATACAGCCTATAATATTCCCACTGTTTGGACGTAGCATTCTCGATATCTTTTCGATATAATATCGAAAAGATATGGGGTTATAATCCTGTTTAGCATATAAAAGAAGGATGCTCATTTTTGACCTGACTATGTATAGAAATGAAATAAATCTTAAAATATAGCTTATTGAATTGTATATTGATTACGTTTATCACATTATTAAAAGAAACGCAGGAAAAAAGTTTTTTTTTACATTTCTTTATGTTAATTCTACGTCATGACTTAACGTATTGACATATTTTGAACGCATCCAAACCATCCTTTTTTTAAAACGTTCCATTTTACACTTTGCTGCTTGACTTTTTTTACTCTGTTTCTGAGTTTTATGCTTATTGTGCATTTATTTTTATCACTTAGTATTTCTTTATTAGTCATGGGATTAAATAAATTATTTAAAAATAATACAATAATTAAATTAAATTATTCATGCAGTGTTTCGATGAGCATGCGCAAGTGAAACAGATTTTTTGACATATGACAGTTCTATGATTTGCATCGGCGCAATGCGCAATCCTATCCTTTGTTGTCGCGATGTTGTTGTTGCGCTTCTTTCTTGTTGTGTATGTGTACTGTGCCATTTTGTATCTGTTTCTTCTTATTCTTCTTCTTCCTGCCATGGAAACACATGGGATAAGATGTGTTTCTTCTTATTACGACCCTATTTATCGAACCTGGACCCGATATCTTCCCCATCAGACGACCTTTTCTTACCATATCTGATACCGTTGTAAATTGTGAACCTTATAATAAACTCCTCATGAAAAGCATAAACCAGCATCTAATAACAAGCTGTGACGGTGCTCAAGCTTCTAAGTCATCTCAACCATGATATGCAGTACCTATAGTCTGTTGTACGATTAAATACAAGTCGTCAGAGCCATGCTATTGACATTGACAGTCCTTCTGCACGCGTAGCATGGCGATTCTATCTCTATTCTACGAAGAAAAGACAAAGTTATTTCATCGTTATTTCTAAACAAATCGACTGTTTTTTTGCACAAGTATGACACCATTCGTACACTATTGAAGAATAGAACGTTAATTTTCTATATTTTTTACATTACCATGCTTAAAACGCTAAAATTATTTCCACGTTCTGTCATTTTGTCTATTCTTCCGTCGACAAAACCCCTTTCTACGGCGCCATGCTACGCCTGCAGAAGAGCAAAGACAGCTTAATGCTGCTAGGCAAACAAGAATTACATCACGTCAGGTATTTATGTTTCTATATTGTTTATTATCATATTTCTTCTGGTTAAAAATGATCATACCAGGCAATGATTGACCTATGCTGTAATACTTTTAACATGAAAATAATAGGTATTATTGTTTTTTGGCCCTGAATGTAGTGATGTCTTTATACCTATCTTTTATTAATTTAACGACCAGTCGCTTAAAAACTAGATTCAATTCGAACACCTATCATTCAAAGACAATTCCATTACCACGGGGTCAAATCCAACTAATAACACTAATGTATGAAAGTATTAAAATTACTAAACACATTTACAAAGTCTCCTACGATAGTATTCCTTAAGTACCTATTTCACGTCTGCTTCTGCAATATTGTTCTGGTTTCCTAACAATAGCAAACAATAAACGTTTCCCTGTTGCTAGTTTATATCTCACTTGAGAAGCGCTATCTACCTTCGCGGGATATTTAACACGTTGGATTACGTACGCATAATAAATTCTCCTCTCGCCTTCCAACCTGATAATAAATATCATTTTGAGGTGTTTTGGTGTACGTCTCGTATTTCTACGAACGAAATTTTCAAATTGCGAAGCTGTATTTCTAATTAAGATACGGTTCTTGTAGTACAAACAGAAGAATACGTGCACAAGTACGTTTATTTAAACGGGCTAGATTTATAATTTTATAATATTCTTTTGTGTCCTTGGGACCTTTTATCAATTTAAATTGTAAAACCTTGAGTCTAAAATACTCTTCTAAACATACATTATAAAATTTATTCCAAAAAGGCAATAAACCGTTTTCCATTCGAACACCGAGTTCCAATTGTTGTTTATTTCCCAAAAAACACATATTTTAACAATGAACAAAGTTTGTAATGTAGCCCCAAAAACTATTTCCACGAAAAGAACATAAACCTTTCAGAGTTATGTGTCAAATACACCTATTCAGTATAAGTTTCAGCTTCCAAAAACTGATTCGTACTTATTCTCAAGCGTACAGTAAAAGCATAAAAGGGAGCGCCCGGAACATCAAAGGCGGCGACGATTCTTACGCTAATGTTCGTCTCGACCTTACGAATATTCGACCAAGTGTAAAGTTGAAAATTCATTTCGAGAAAATTCGACTAAATGTTCAGCTTTGTCCCTATATTACGATGGCGGCCTAACTTTTGTTCGAAGGCAGTTTTGTACCTCGAGAGTTTGACTTTTATAAACAGGCGTAGGTAGGTACTAAGTTACTTACGAGGTTCCCCGAATATGTTTCGTCGAAATTTGGATTTTAGTCAAGAGGGGTAGTTTTCAGTTTAGCTTAATATCTAAAGTATACATAATAAGATAACTTGCATAACACAGAGTATTCACTCTGTTCTAATTTATATACATTGAAAACTTTACAGTTTCAGTTTGTTTATAATGTGATGTGATGCTTATCTTGAACGAAGTCAATTTCCTTACTGGAAAGATACTAGTTTACGTAACATAAACTTATAATACGGAGTTAAGGTACAGTTTTAGTTGAGATTCAGTTAAAACGGTATGAACAGATTTGTACCGGCTGCGGACATTAGACACTGACAGAACTTAAGTACATGGTCTGACAGATAACAGTGTCCGAAGCAAAGTTCATAATTTGTCCTTATTACTGATGACCAATTTTTTTTTGTACTTTATAAATAATGAATTGATGTTTTTAAAGGTTAAAAAGACAAGCATACCTAAAGCAAACTTGACGCCAGTCCACGCTGTGCGGACATAGTGGAAGAGGCGGCGATAAAGCGGGCGGTGGCGGCGCCGGCGTACAGGGGCCTCCGCGTCGGGCGCGGGCGAGGGCGCGGGATCGTCCGCCCCGCCCGCACCGCGACCCTCCACCGACGACGCCGTGGCTTTCCACACCCAGCTTTACACAAAACGCTCCCGCTGCGCTAATGAAACCGCACCTTTACGCACACAATCCGGACACGCACATGCATTTCACTTTTCACTGTACACTTTATGTTAGTATTACACTTCGGTTACTCGTACTTTAGTGTCGATGAAATTCCATTAAGTAAGGTTATTAGAACTTAGAAGCACTTATATTTCAGCCGCAGTTCAGTGGGTTCCAAAGTAGATAGGACCACGTTAATAATTTAGAAGGCATCCATAACAGCGGGCGAATACTAAGTGTGTACTAAACTGCTCTTCAATGTATACGTTCGTTTCAATCTTCGAAGTTTGAGAAATTAGTTTGGAATTTCATCGACTAAACACAACTCACTGCGAAGGCGAATTAAAAGTAATTAGTGAAGCAGTTTGTAGTAACTTTTTGTTAAGTTTTCCAATAAAGCAAGCGTTAGAGACGAAGCCGGGAATCTGTGAACAAAGAAAGGACGATTGTTAGTCTTGTTAGTAGCCGGTGACAAGCTGAATTAGTCCTTGTTAGGCGAACGTACTTTTCATTCGTCAGTTTTATTATTTAAAGCTACGTTGGGCGCAAATAAGGAAATTGGAAGCAAATCATAAATCTCTTCCATTATTATTTACATTTATTGTAGTTTTGGATTTTGGTTTTGACAGGCCTGTTGGTCTAGTGGTTAGTGACCCTGACTGCTATGCCGGAGGTCGTGGGTTCGATTCCCACCCAGGACAAATGTTTGTGTGATGAGCACGATCATTTGTTCTGTGTCTGGGTGTAATTTATCTATAATATGTATTTAGAAATATATAAGTATGTTTATCAGTTGTCTAGTACCCATAACACAAGCTCTGCTTAGCTTGGGACTAGATGGCGTTGTGTGATAGTTGTGGAATATTATTATTATTATTGTGGAATATTATTTTTCTTTGTGTTGTGGCATATATCGATTGTTGGAATCTTATACTGTTCGTCGTAATTTATCCCTATCTTTGAAGATTTTTCCTTTTTATTTTATGGTAGTCACATTGGAAAAAGTTTAATGGGATCAAGTTTTGGCTGATGGTCTCAACGATACCAGTTTATAACACAATAAAGACAAGGGTGCTGGTTAGTGATAGCACGTTTATTGTTTTTTCAATGACGAAGGAGTTTTATCTCTTTCCGTTAGTGGCAATTTAGGGTATCGACACTTTAGGTTCTAGAGGTGCTAGCACGAGTACGTAATGTAAAAACCTTGACTTTAAAGTATAAAATATTCGTTACATGTATGTTATATAGTAAATACGCGTCAAAACTAAAGTATTAAGCCTCCTGCAGACACACGCCATTAATCGCGCGGGGCGATATGTCGCGGTCCATTCGCAGTATTTTTAGAGTGGAAATTAGCTTGGCTTGTTGTCGCAGCGCGATTAATCGCGTGTGTCTGCAGGAGGCTTAATACGCGTCAACTTTTACGGTGAGTAATGGCGCAATAATAATTGGACGAGCGATGATAAATTACGATTAGGTACCAAAATTTTTAATAGTATTTATTATCTTGTTAATGTTATTTTTTCATATGATCATTGTTTGGTCAATATGGCGCCGTCACACATTCACTATTAATGTTGAGATTTTGATTTAAAAAAAAATGGCGTCGACGCTCTCGTGCTATCTCCTTTTATGTTAAATTCGATAGAACATCCTTGAAAGTTATACATTTAGTAAAGTTAGATAAGGAATAGATATATCTTGTTATTTATGTCATTTGATCATCTAAATGATGATTGATGATATGAGTAAATTAATCCTAATTACGAGTATCCCAATAGCATTGATGTTTTCCGAAAGCAATATAATAATTGTGTCATTTGTAATTAGTTTGTATAAATTATTATAAGACAGTGGAACTATGCAACAGTATCTTAAATGGAGTTGCATAATAGCTGTTAATACTTTGATCATTCATAAAATAACAATTTTAAACTTATAATGAAGAGAAACGATGGTTGATGATGCGCAGTGGCTGAGCTATCGACTGCTGTCCAGCGTGTCGCGGATTCAATCCCCGCGCAGAACAAATATTTGTATGATTTGCAAGTAGTTGTTATAGGTCTGGGTTTTTGTGTGTATGAGTTTCTAATAAACGCACCCACGATACAGGAAAAAAATCTAGTGTGGGGCAACTTTAAAAAAATGTAAATGCCAAAAATCACTTGAACAACATTCTTTGTCTGTTCATATAGTCTAAACTGAATTTTGTAATAAAGGCATACAAGGCTCATTACTGGTTTGACTTGCCAGCTAAACTCAAAGTTTAATCCTGTAAGGAGGGTGTGGAAACTTCAACATAAACTTAGGGGAGTTTCATTCAGCTATAGTTACTAGGAAGTCATGAATAATGACGCTGTTGGTACATGCGCTATACATATATTTCGGAAATATATTACTGGTTAATATGTTGGTTGCAAACATGCTTTGCGACACAACTCTACATACACACCCCTTTTTATGGTGGTAAAATCATCAAATGAGTCCTCCTACACAGGGCGGAGCGAGAGGGACAGTCAGACTTGTACTGATTTAAATCCACAGTGATACTTCAATAGCCCTTTACGTTCAAGGGTCACGTTTACCTGATGAGACAGTCTCGCGACCCCGGCATCCTGGGAGCCCCATTAAATGCGGTTAGAGTTATATCTTCCCAGTTTTTCTAATAGTTTTTAGATAGACGTTGAGTTATAGAGAATTTTATCGGTCTCTAATTGGGATTTTCTCTAATTGGCAGTCAATACTATATAGTAGTAAATATAGTAGTAATAAAACCAAGGTATCAAGGACTATCGTATTTCCCTGTTACTAGGTTGTGGAGGTCAAATAAATACGCACTCCATGTAAAATAATTGTATTTAGCTGTACCTACCCAGTTTGACTGGAGGCCGACCCCAACATAGTTGAGAAAATAATGTTATAATAATGTTTGTTTTCTCTGTCAGTAATTTTTTCGTAATTAATTTGATGAAGTTAATTTAGCATCCCTAGCATGACTTTCAAGTTTTTGTGACGTAAAGTAAATGGGAAAATTGACTTTATAAGATCCTCATTCGTATACTAAAGGCGCTTTTTTAATTTTTCATACAATAAACGCAGTAAATACTTCAAGTGCGCTGTAATTAAAACAGAAATCTTGTGACCGTGATTAACTAGGTCCCAGTGAATATAAGCGACTTCGTAACAGAACGTGGCGCTAATGGTGAGAGAGCAACGCTCTTATCAAAATAGACGGAATGACCCACATTAATATCCGACAGAACGAGGTAGAGTAGGTTGAAGGAAATCTTTGCCCTTTGCGGAAGGAAATTCTATCTTACAGGACTAAAATGTAGGTAGGACTAAAAGGTAGGTGTAACATAATAAAAGAAAACTATGATAGAACTTAATATTGTTACGAGCTGGGTATCGGGATAAATTAATTAACACCAATTAAAACCAAATAAACTTTATTCTCACACGAATCACTAATTAAAACAAACGCTTAACACTACTCAATACTTAAACACTTATACACATACTTAATCACACGTAAAAGTCACTTAGAGATCGCTTCCAGTTCACTGCGAGTTGCCTCGATCGTAGTCAAAACCAGACTGACTGCCGGCGGGTATCGGCGCCCTATTTTTACCCCGACCGGACCCACTAGATGTTTCTAGAAGATGGTCGAATGTTCTGGAAACATCCATGGACTTCTACTCAGTCCCATACCTTCTAGAATATCTAGAACATTCCAGACCCATCTCGAACCATCTAGATCAGGGTAGAATTTTCTAGAATCTTCCAGACCAATCTTCAGTAGAATAGTTGAGAACCTTGTGGAACCTCCGAGAAGCCTGTATATTGGTCTCGCAATACGATCGACGTAACAATAAGTATTGATTTTTTAAGCTAAAATTAACAATACTCATTCATAAAGTTTCCTTGTTTGTTGGGTAGTTTTGGAGTTAATGTATTCGAAAATGGCGATAGTGTAGTAAGTATTATTTTGAAGAGACGTGATTTTTTATGAATTAAAATAATTAAAAAAAATATTTTTTTGGGTCTAAAATCAGTAAATTATTCTTTCAATTTTTTCTTTGCGTCTCACGGTCGCAGTGATATCGTGCCCTATTGTTAGTCCTTTCACTTAGAATATTTATGTAAAAAAAAGTATTGCATAAGGTGCAAATATCACCACATATTATTCTTTATATATTATGGAATTTATATAACTTGAAAGTGATGCGGATTCAAAAATAATGTTATTTATTATACCCGTGGGAGCAAATAAATCGAGGTTTTTTGAAACGTGATGATCAACTGTTTCGTACTGTGTGACGTCACTGGGACTGTTTATTTAGGTCGTTGTCACGGGAATACATTTCAGTGGAAACACATTTGTCAAACTAAAATTATAGTGATAAATTATAAGCAAGAGGACGATGAATTATTATTAGAGAAACACAAAAAAAAATGATAATATCGGATCTTCCAGTATGACCGTTTTTTAAGCTATTGCATAGCTTTTATCGCAGACTCTGAGCGTGGCGCGGTGCGGCGACCGAACTCCCAAAAACCTAACGAAAAAACCCAAGGAAAATACCTGACACCACGCATCATCTAACGTCGTTTCAGTTCGGGAGACTTCGGCAATTGTAAAAATATCCGTCATAAAGACAATTTACTTTTTCTTACTGATTAAACGGCCAGCTACAAAAGGAGTTTTCACAATGAACCTACTTATAAAAAAAATCTCCCTACAACAAAGCAGTTCTTTATTACAATAGTGCACCACAAACATTTTAAATAAATTATGTTCTCGTTAAATATACGCGGTAGGTGATTAAATTCTTTTAAAATAAAATGAAAATGTTATGCAATAGCTTCACCGTGGCAGTCTCCGAGTGCCACATGTATTTTTTTTTATTTATTTATTTAAACTTCATGTACATAAAGTGGTACATAGGCGGACTTAATGCCACAAGGCATTCTCTGCCAGTCAACCTTTGGGTTAAATAAGAGAATATTGTGGTAGGGTACAAAAAAAAAATCAAAGACATGTATATATTAATATAGATACTAATACATATAATACTGATAAAATAACCTAAACAATATTATAGCAACAATGAAAAAAAAAAATACATATAACTTAATAATAACTATTATGACTAGACTTGAAAAAAGAGAGCTATTTATTGTGACTTAAATAGAGTTTACGCAGTTTTCTTTTAAAAGTGAAATCGCTTTCAGCTTTTTTAATGTTAAAGGGTAGCGCGTTCCAGAGTCTTATAGTTGATATAGCGAAAGAATTAGACATAAAACCGGTGCGGTGTGAAGGAACTTGGAGAAGTAGTTTTTTGGAAGCTCGAAGGTTACAACTATGAGAACTGCCCAACACTTTAAAATGAGTTTTTAAATAATCAGGAGCACGTGGATCGTTCATAATCTTGAAAAGCATGCAGAGAGATCTGAGGGATCTCCTGAGTCGGATAGGCAGCCATTTAAGCTGAGAACGGAAGGAAGAAATGTGATCATATTTACGAAGGCCGAAAACGAAGCGAATACAGTTATTGAGAAGTCGATCCAATTTGTTAAGAAGTTCTTGGGATAGATCAGAATAACAAACATCAGCATAGTCAATAATGGGAAGCACAAGTGACTGGTCCAGAATGAGTTTGGTACTAGATGGGAGAAAATGCTTGAATCTATAGAGAGACCGCAGCGAGGACGTGACTTTCTGACTCACCTGAGCCACGTGTTTATTCCAACTCAAATTTTCGTCAATGTACAGACCCAAGTCTTTTACGTGAGGTGAAAGAGAGATGACGGAGTTCTCATACAACAGTGGCGGAAGTTGGGTCGTGTCCACGTTTCTCAAATAGTAAGAACTACCGATGAGGATTGCTTGACACTTCCCGACGTTCACAGAAACCCCAAATTTGCCAGACCATTCTTCGATAGCACGAAGATCGGCATTCAGTGTAGAAATGCAATTGTCAAGGTTGGCAATATTCGAATGAGCGTATAGTTGCAAATCTATATATAACTAAAGTTAAGAAAAAACATATAGTTAAGAAAAAAACTGTTGTTTGACCTTTATAACGCCTGATGGTAAGCCTTCATGTGGTTGACGAAGAAGCACGCTTACCCACAAGTAACCTATTGCCTCTTGACTTAAAGAGGTTGTCTTATATTGCTTATTTATTGTATTAATTATTGGGCAAGTTTGGATTGAAATTCATGATGGATAGTTATTGAACAATTAACAATCAAAAGATCTTGGCCCTTTAGCAGCTCCCAGCCTAACGAAGAGATGTATCAAAGAGTTTAAATAAATAAGAAAAACAATATTAAAATGAAATACGTAAGCGCTATCAAATAGCTTGTCATCAAAATATAAACGGCTTAAAATACAATTCACAATGTTGAGCTGATGAAAATATTTCAATTACATAAATTGTGCCATCTGTATAATTTCCCGACAGAGAATAGTTAACCTCTGACCCGAATTTAATTTTTAAACAGATGCTAAATATGCTTTCAACCTAATTTCTCAATTTAGATGATCGATCGCAATGCGGTTGGGTTAATTCTTTATGAAGCGATCAATTCTAGATTCAAGTAACCTAAGTCACATAATAAACAGAGTCAACTTTAGATGGTTTTACAATCAGAATTTGGTTTAAATAACGTGTTTGAGATTTTTCAACGTTGTCTCACAGTAGTAATAATTCCATTATCGTGGGCGCGTTTTTAAACATTTTAACTCACAAAAAGCCCGAACCCGGAACAACTACTCGCAGATCATACAAATATTTGACCCGCGACACACGGCACAGCAGTAACCGTTTTGTTAACTTTTAGTTTAAAATTAAATTTACAGTTGAAATACTGTAGAAACTATACTCAAACATAAAACAAAAAAAATGAGAACTTAATAGGCACTACGCGTTACTACGCAATGCTCGTAGCAATGCCTACGGCGTAGACGCTAGAAGTTGGTTGCTACGCCGTAGGCCTTGTTCACACAAGTTCGAATGTTTGATGTTTTGTTTATTTTTTTTTTTAATCTCGTGCATTTTATGAGCCCTTCATCCAAAAAATGAGATTATCCTCATGTGTGGCTTAATATAAATCACGGCGTGAAGAACTCACTCGACTAGCCCGCCTGTCGCGGTTTTATATCTACGGGGACAATGGGCTCGCAGAGAGCGGTGTACCAACATCCAGATCCACTTAAATAGACGAAATTGGGCTTTATGCAATGGAGTGAAGACTGTTTATGTCCGCAAAGTAAATCTTGTGAGTATATAAATTAGACCATGCGTCACTGTCGCGGCAGAGCGGCAAACGAAAGGATGGCTCGTAATAACCTGTGAAATGAACGTTTGATGACCACTTCGAGCCAGACCATAGAAGTTCTAAGTCGCCCGTATAATTGCGTGCTTCGGAAAATCACTTGCAATTAAAGTTGCTTGATTTATAGCAAACGGTAAATTGAAGTTAGTTTAGTGCAAGCTTCATTGTCAAAATCAAACTAGATAATAGTTTTATGAAATTAGTACTTAAAATGTGCGGAGTATGAAAAATCATTTTTGGGCCGCCATAAATAAAAAAAAATAGAAACGTAATAGAAACAATGTAAACAAAACTGGTTTCTAAAGTGAATGTTAAAGTGAAATTTAACGAAGTTGCTGAATATATTAAAATAATATTATTTTGTTAAAATAATTACAATCATTTTCTTCATTCACAAAATATTTTAATAATTATTGTTTTACATTATGTTACGAGTCTTGTTATTTTTCAAAATATAAATCCCTAAAAACAATAAAATAGATAGAACAATAAAACTTCCGTCGATGAACAAACGCCTCTTTAATTTAACTTGATAAAACTTTGTTCCTCAATAAAATTAAATTTAACCCTTACTCGTAACTCTTGGGAAGATAACGTCTCCTTTGATCGCAGCATTTTCTAATTGTGTTTAATTTACAACGTATTTTAGAGCTTACTTTTGACATAATTTTGCCATTTTATTATTTTAAATCATCAGTCTGTTTTGAGGTCAGCCTTAAAAGATGGTCGCGGGACTGCCGGGTAACCGTGGATCCGGAACGTAAAGGTCTATTGAAGGACACTGGATTTTAGTCAGTACAAGTCTGACAGTCCTTCCCGTCCTGTGCCTATTGGCCTTGTTTTGTTCTGTCTCCTGCTTGCAGTCCTTCCCGTCTTGCCCTGGGTGGGAGGACTCATCAGATGATTTTACCACGTAAAAAAACCGGCCAAGTGCGAGTTGGACTCGCCCATGAAGGGTTCCGTAGTAGCAAGCATAGATTAGGGATACAATTATATTGAGATTAGTAAGTAATATACACAAACAATAAAGATAACTTTGTTTTTCATAGTGTTTGTATGAATGGCAAAGTTATATTTGTTCCGTTCCGTTTTTGCCACTTGGCTACGGAACCCTAAAAAAGGCTTGAAAGATACGGGGAAGTATTTGTCCAGAAGATAAACATAATTGAGTCAAAAAAAAAACGATGAACGGCAGTCGTTATTTTAATTTATACGAGATATACATCAGCATCTTGCTTCTTTTTTTATTTTTTACTATTCATCTTTTCTCACACAACCACAAACAATGACAAATTACCTATTTCACAAAAATTGCAATATTTCTACCAGTATTACTATTGTCACTATTCAACCTCTCAAAAAATATTAAAGAAAATCATTACTCAACAACGTTCTTGAATTCTCCTTTTAGTTTTCTGTATCCAAAACATTGAGTTTTGAAGTGATACCCTACAGAACTCTCAAAAACATAACATCTCCAACTATCAAAACACTTGAAATAAGAACTATATAGCTATATAGCTCTGTCTCACTCAGCGCGTTGTTCAAACTTTCCTGCTTTCCATGTTAATGTTAACAATTCGACGCGGCGAAACAATTGACGGCGCCTGAGAATTACGACCAATATAAACTGTGAGCACACCCTGTAATACAGTATATTTTGTGTATTTGTGACTGTACTAGAATATTTGGATGTTTATTCAGTTATTTAGAAGGTTTTGAAGAGAGGTTTCAATGTATGTTGTGCTGTCTTATCTGAAATATCAATCCATGGTTAAAGTAGCCATTTTGATCTAGTATTGATAACTGATCTTCAATTTGATAAGCTAAACGGAAGATGCAATGCATGCAGATCTCTCACGAGGTAGACCGACGCCGACGACACTTTGAGGGTTTCGGACAACCGTTGGATGCAACTAGCGGATTTTCGTTCCAACGGTGGATGTCAGAGCAGTGGTAGCCCAGTGGTATCGGCCTCGACTTACGAGTTGTAGGTCGTAGGTTCGAACCCCGTCAGGCGCATTACTTTGTGTAATTTATTTCAACACCACAGCTCTCAAAACGGTGAAGGAAAACATCGTGAGGAAACCGGCATGTTCTAGAACCAAAAATTCGAAGACATGTGACATCTACCAATCCGCACTGGGCCCGCGTGGTAGATTACGGCCCTCCCTCTCACAGAGAGGAGGCCTGTGTCCCAGCAGTGGGAACATTTATAGGCTGATGATGATGATGATGATGAGTGGATGTCTTCCGGCTGATGATGAAGAATGTGATTGCTTAAAATAAACTCAGGGCCAAACTGCTGCTGTAAAGATAAGTGTACTGAAGCCTCGGAGTCCAAAGGTCAATCATAAAAGGGCTGTAACCTTTTATAACATTATTTTGAATGCAATTATTACAAAGTCTTTATACAATTTCAAGGCATTGTAACATACAACCCAACTTAATTGGTTGCTCTGCCCAACCAATTTACAAGTCCTGAGGACGTGGTTTTTTAAGCTATTGCATAGCTTTTATCGCAGGCTCTGAGCTCGGCGCGCGCGAAAAACGTAACGAAAAAACCTGACCACATCTGACAGCACGCATCGTCTAACATCGTTTCAGTTCGGGAGACTTCGGCAATCATAAAGGTACGGACAGACGTGCTCATCAAGGTACTAGCACGAAAGCATGCTTTTATTGAGCAAGGGGCAATTTTATTGAGGAGGAGGAGAACGTTCCTTGACGTTTCACTTGATTGACGTGGCTGACCATAGCCTAATTAGTACAGTAATAAATAGGTGTAATAAATAAATAATTATAATTGCATAAGTTGATAAAAAATGCTATGCAATAGCTTTACCGCGGCAGTCACCGAGTGCCACACTTTTTTTTATTTATTTATGATAACCTCGCGTTTGATCACTAATCTCTTGATGGTAAGCGATGATGTGGTCGACGGTGAAGCACGCTTGCCTAGAAGTAACCTATTTACTCTTGACTTGAAGACCCCAAGGTGGCAGCTATTAGGAAACATAATTACGAAGGATGTAAGGATTGTTCGTTTGCATCCTACTCTCATGGAAAAAGCGCGAGTTTACAAAAAATGGTAAATCATTTTTTCAATTTTCAGACAAATAAATCAAATTATTTTCTTTCAATTACAACAAAGACTTGAATACTTCACTTTCCATAGCGTGTTCATCAATAAATTGTGCATCAATTATGAATGATTCATTGCTCCAAGCATTTTATCGCCAGTAAAACACGATACAAAGGAAAATAAATTTCAAAAGGAATCTGAACATTAAAACACCAACTACAAATTGAATTCACTTCATGACGACGTAAGTTAATTCTTTAAATTGAAGCACTCAAAATTGCTTCACTTTTCCGTATTCGTTTTAAACTATCCGAATTGAAAATTACTTTTTAACGAGTTTCATTCTCGTTTCATGCTACAAAAGATTAATGAGGTGATAAATGGATATTTACAGGTGATTATTATGAAAGCATTTAATTTACGGTTACGCGTTAAAACAACCTCCATTTGGGATGACAAAATTTTGAACGGTCTGCGATTCTTGAGCTGTAAAACCGAATTTATCGACTGTCTTTTATTAAAACTGCTTTTCTTTTACTTCTACTTATTGAAGAATAATCACATGCTCCGGTCAAGCACAGGTGTGACGAGGTATGATACCTACATATTATCAAATAATTATGTCTTAATCCCATATCAGGGCCATTGTCATCGGTCAATGATATAAGTACACCGTGGCACAAAAAAAAATCTGATGGAAGAAACCCCAATAACAATTTGTCGGAACTGAAAACCCACGCGTGGTAAAAACGCTACCCCGACGAATACGACCATTTGTCGAACGAAATAGTTAAAATATTCTACAACCAGCGAATAACTATGTACTTAGAATTATCCAATTCTACTTTATAATACAGTTTTAATTTTTGAAAAATAAGCTCAAGAGGAGCGCTTTAGACCACAAGGTGAGTTAGTAAAAAGAAGAAACAAAAAATATAATCTACAAACAGTAAAATTTTGAAGTTTATCATTTACAAGACAATACATACTAAAACCTTGTTTTGAATGCAACTGAGCAGTAAAACCGCAAGCAGCAAAACACAGGATTTAAAGTTTATGTTTGTGCATAAGCTTTGTGGTCGCGGTCTCGACTGCCAAAAGATATCAAAGTTTTCTGTGAAGAGAAGACTTTGTTGGATTTTTGGAACATTGCTTATACTAAACATTGTTTTATTGTTCACTTTCTGTCTGTTATTTGTAGATCTTTGACAGTTGTTACGGGTACTCTCTGAAAGTTTTGACGCCACGGATGGCGCAGTTGCTGAGTGATTGACTGTCGCAGGTTCGATTCCCGTACGGAACAAATACTTGTTGGATTTGGAATAAGTTGTTCGGGGTCTCGGTGTTTGTGTATGTGAGTTTAAATTTTGGAAAAGCAGGATATAGGACTTTTTCATTATATGAAAAAGTCATGTGACTGTGTCTCGTAACTGAATTTTGGAGGACAAAATGGGCAGTCGCCTCATGTAAAATACTGGTTTGGCGCTGCAGTCCTCAACTCCAGACTTCATCATAGTTGAGTAATGAAGAAATTATGATGATGATGTTACAAAGAATTTAACAAACCTTTACTGACATAATTTATAAGAGTCGCGCGTCACGTGTCTTGTCTACATAATTTGACTGCCGTTGTGCGATAACTGACAGATATTATACACGAGTACGTTTGTTAGACTTGATTTTCATACGAAAAAAAAGCGAACAATTCTTTATGTTAATTTATCACGATCTACGTCGTCACCGTGGGAAGATAGCTTTTCTCAAGACAATATTTTTCTCTCAGCATAATTCGTTTCATGAAATAAAGCTGTCATAACACATTTTTCTTGTATTCCCAGATCAACAAAATGAACTCATGTATTTACTATGTATAATGCAGCAGACACTTTTTACTATAGGTATGTATGTATATTTACAGACACAAATGAAACTTTATTCGTCGTAAAAGATAAGGTAGGGAAAAAATGGAGGGTCGTAAATCTTTGCAAAAGATAGAGAATTGTAGAAAATTATGGAAAGCAGTCCTCTATGTAAAGATAAAGGTTTCCCTTGGGACAGGGATCCAACTAAAGTTATTTGATTTCATTACCTATATTCCGACCTTCTGTTAGGATGAGAATTCTGATTCAATTACTCAGGTATTAGAGGTGATTTTCAGTACGTTAGTCGGAGGTGTGTGGTTTAAATCTGGGCTATTATAACACTCGGAGTGTAACACTGTAGATAGAGAATATATTGTTCATGAAACGGGTAGCCCGGAATTTTAGTAAATGTTCTTGAAAATTGGTATTGTTTTCGTACGTTATAAAGGTCATATTTTATTTTATTAAATTTTGAAGTAGAAATGTCTCTTTAGGATATTATTAAAATATGTCTACAGACACTTTTTATGTACATCTTTCTGTAAAGCATGAACCTTCTGTGTTTATTTGATAAAGTTGAGAATCGATTAAAGAAATTTGACATATTGAAGTACGTTGATGTACAACAATGCAATTATTAGCTTGACAGTGTCTGGAACTTACTACCTGCTCTGATGACACAGGCATAATTATTCAGTGTATCCTTATAAAAGCACCAGCATTCGTCTGTGCGTTCTAAGCTCATAATTCTTAACCACATCTCATAACTTACATTTCACAAATTAATGACGGTCCTTTTTCTCATGATTCTTTCCAAAAAGTCACTTAACGTGCATACTAATTGACTTTACAAAAAAAATACCCTGCCTAGTTCTCCAGTTACCCTCGTTAAAACCCAATTCCATTCTTTACCCGAAGACAAAACGTTTTAGGAGTTTTAATTAAAATTAATATAAGGAACGAGCACCAAATGTTACTGGCTTAATTACGATCTGTTACACAATGGATGCTGTGCACAGGGTAAACCCTTGTTACCCTCCAATTTATGGCTTACCCTTATAAAAGAAGGCTTTAAAAAGTATGGAGCGATTAAGTTCATGTGGGGTTGCCCGGCTTTGAGTGATATTAGTATGTGGAGTGATTTTATTAACGCGTTCATGAAATATGGGTACGCAGGTAGGTACGTTATGTTGTCGACGTTTATTTATATGGTCTACGGAAATATATGAACTTTAAACGTTAATAACATAGAAAGTCACCATTTTATTTTTATTATTTTAATATTATTATAACATTAAATGTAGAATGAAAAATTCGACCTTGTCGAACATGACTGCGATGGCCTAGTTGGTAAGTCGGTCTAGTGTACTAAATCCGAAGGTCATAAGTATAGGGTTAGGTTGCCTATATTGTACCAGTTAACGAACTTTACAAGTTTTCACAAAAACTATATATCTTGTGAGGATTCTATTACTAGAAATAAAAAGGTTGTTCTATTGGTGTTCATTTTTAGGGTTCCGTAGTCAACAAGGAACCCTTATAGTTTCGCCATGTCCGTCCGTACGTCCGTCCGTCTGTCCGCAGCTTAGCTCAGAGACGCCCAGCACTAGAAAGCTGTAATTTGGTGTAAATATACGGATTTGTTGCGTCAAAAAAGTGGTAAAATAAAATCTCGTAAAATATTTTTTTTTAGGGTACCTCCTGTACACGTAAAGCGGGGATGTTTTTTTTTTTTCTCGCGTACCCCTTAGTGTGGGGTATCATTAAATAGGCCTTTAAAAATATTGGTAGTTTCCATCAACAATTTTTTGATAAAAATATTCGTTTGTGAAATATTAAGCTTTAAAGTGCTAATTTTTGCCCTACTCGAGTGTCCCCCCCCTCTACCAGCTAAACGGTTATGTTTGGGGGTGTGAAAAAATTTACAATAGTAGTATACACCGTGTTCTTCACGTTATCCATAAACTTTAGCAAATACTTCTATGGCTTTTACAAATCAAATCCAACAAAGGAAGTAGTACTTAAAAAGGCTTCGTTACAAAGATATTTGTAATTTCATTTAATGAAATTTAATTGAGCTATGCAGTGAGAAAGTATCTTAATTTGAAATCTATCAAATACTATTTGCATTTCATTTGTTTCAGCCCGCCAAATGTTATGAATGACGTTGCCAATTCGGATAAAGAGGCATGCATATCGGGTTATTTACGTCTAGGTATTTAGTTTGTATGAAAATTAACAAAAAATAAAAAATAAGAATTTATTAATGTGTCCATAATGAAAAATGCTTACTTCCGTGGTTTGAACATCTGGTCGAAGTTTATGTATATCGTCCGGAACACGGTGTATATAACGAAGTTTAAAAGAAAATTATCATGACTAAGTGGGCTTTACAAGTTTACGAGTAATAGTTGACCAACTTATAAAACGTACTGGGATAACATTTTCCTAATAATTTGTATAATGTAATATAATTATGACTAGAGAAGATAACTTAAAGTATAATTATGTAATTTAAATTCAAGCTCATTGACATAATGTTAATTTTTGTATGCCAATAATGGCTAGTTGTAGCGAACGACACTTAACTGTATAATTATTATTTTACATCCACTGTACCTATGACTCACAAATAAAGTTTCTGATTCTGATTCTGATTCTAAACAAAATGTATCGGAGAACAACTGCAAATGTAAGTTTGTCAACTTCATTTTTACAGCTATAATAGGTAGTGGAGTGGAGTGGAGTGCAGTGGAGTGGAGTGCAGTGCAGTGGAGTGGAGTGGAGTGGAGTGGAGTGGAGTGGAGTGGAGTGGAGTGGAGTGGAGTGGAGCGGAGTGGAGTGGAGTGGAGTGGAGCGGAGTGGAGTGGAGCGGAGTGGAGTGGAGTGGAGCGGAGCGGAGTGGAGTGGAAGGGAGTGGAGCGGAGCGGAGCGGAGTGGAGTGGGGTAGTGTGGGGTGGAGGGTCGAAAATCGCTTGAACCTTAACAGGTTCATAGCGATTTTCGACGTGCCTTGACACCTCTCAAGTTTTTTTTTTAATACGTCATAAATCGTAAACCTTTCAAAGTTGGAACCAACTACAAGAACTTTTATAGTATGTTATTACTTGCTGCTACGGAACCCTTTATGGGCGAGTCCGACTCGCTCTTGGCCGGTTTTTTTTATTACTAGATAATGAGGAAATATGAAAAAACTACATGAAAATTAAGTTTTAAAAAAAGTCTTAGAAAGTACAATATAGGAAACCGGTTTCCTTAATTGTACCATAGGTATCCTAAATTGTACTTCGACATTCAAGTGTTTCTTATTAACTAAAAGCAGCCTTTCCTTTATATATCTTTATAAAAATTATTAACCATAAAGTTTTAATATTAATAATAAACTTATGTACTGAAAATAAAGTTTGAAACAACAACAAGAATAAAATAAAATAACACTTTTGTATAATAATAATAGTTAAGGTTCCTCTTATTTCCTTTAATTTTAATTATGAACTAAAATCAGCCTTGTGATTTGAATATAGGAACATACTTGTACATCTTTATAATTCTTAACAATTGTTTAAAAAGTTTGAGCTAAGAAAAGACAAGAGTTATTTGAAAAGAAAAGGTTAGTCAACTCTTTTCTTTTTCCAGCATTTTATACAAATATCACGGTTGTCTCCGCATGTTTCGTGAAACCATTTGCTTGCATCTTGCGTCCATAATACTTTTTATTCACTCCAGACATCTGAAAATATTTCAATCTAATTAACAAACGTGTTGGAGAACCATCATACACCTAAATTGTACCGGTACATTTTAGGATTACCCTACCCGGTACAAATAGGGCATCCACTAAGTTTTATTTTTATACGAGCCGGTATCATAACCTCGAGATGCTAAATATAAAACTATATTCTCAAAAAATAGACTAATATGCATACTTTCCAAAAACATACATAATAATTTCTTTGTACTTACCGTTGCGACAACAAATCCTTAGGTAAACAGCCATAAAATAAGATCACGACGCCGTAATAATTATTTTTGTTTAATACACTGCACTTTGTTATGTCATTGCATCCAAAATGTCTGCCATTGCGTAATGTTGGTAAGCACTGCTTTTTAATGTTGCTAATTAAAAACCAAACATTATGGTTTGGTAGATTTTGACGTGGTACAAATTACGAACCGGTCCAACTTAGGCAACTCGACCCTAAGTCTTGCTCGCAATCAAATTTTTCTCTCCACAAAAAAGCTTTACACGGAATATATTTTTTTATTCTGCTGCTGTTGTGGAATTATTCCAGATTTAACTTTCATTTAAATATAATTTAAATAAATGAATTTATGTAATTTGAATCCGAAAGTCTTTTTGAAAATATAGTAGGTACTAGTTTTTGCCCGTGGCTTTGATCGCTCCTCTATTATTTCACCCTCCTCAACTTTCATGCAATAAGGAGTCAAGAGTTTATCTCTGCACTCAAATAAGACAAAATCGTTTTTATTTTGCGTTTTAGGCATGAAAGCGTTACAAACAAACAAAAAAACAGACTCTACTTTTCAAAAAAATATATATATAAAATTGCAGCTGTGATTTATTATATCTACATGTCTGACCTTTTATTTAGATTTATCACAAAAAAAAGACAAATTAATCATCTTTCTTTGTTTAAAAAACGGTAAAATGTCAGCATATTGTTAACGTACATGACAATCTAAACTGTCAACGACAAAATAATGTGATTCAAACGACTTGCAAAAAACATTCATTATTTTTTATCCATTCGAGAATCCAATTTAAAAACCTGCAGTGTTATAAAGAGAAAATCAAGAACTTGTCACAACTTTTCAGACAGCGCCAACTTATCTTTATTTACTCTTTTGTTCAAAATCTAGTCGAGTCACTCAAAATAACTATTAATTTTATTTTTTAAAAGGTTGTTTTACTTACACTCAAGGTAACAGGAGCTCATTTGTAGACTTTATGAAACCTGAAACAAAATAAAAATAATTAATTTTCAGTTGAGACTTCTTTACTTGTTCTCATTAGCATGATTGTTTTGAGGGTTTACCCTACCTAATTAATAATTGTTCGTTGTTGAAATGTACTAAAAAGTACTTCTATCTTTCAGACAAATTCAGCGAAATTTTCACACCCGATCAACCTCAATAAATAAACCTCGCGAAACTGCTATTCATCAATACAAACCATTTTTACTTCGGAAGCAGTTCAAACCAGATGAAGCCGGTATCGGTGTCAATCGCGTTCGGGCCACTTCAGCAAATCTCGGCGGTCGATCCGTCGCTCGTTATTGCATATAACCTTTGCGGTTATTGCCTTATTGCTCTGTTCAGCTCTGATCCAACGACGTGGAACTTATGTTGAGCTATTTCGGGATCAGTGAGTCTTTTGATAGCGTACCGGCTAAGTAGGTATGGACAGGCTTCAATGGCTTGGAAATTTTATGAAAGTTTTTTTTTTTCTTTTTATTATTTTCCCTAAAAGATAGGTATTTATTTTTAAGTCTCGATCGTCTTCAAAATAATTTTAATTACATATGATTTAAACGGCAGCAGTAAATACTTTCTATTTACTTTTGGTTTTGTTTAGTTATAACTAGTGATGTGCCTGGTGGCAATATTCCCACTGCCGGCAATATTCCCAATGTTGCCACTGCCGGTAAAATACCAAAATTACCGGCAAAATTGGCAATATTGCCAATGATATATGGCCTCCTCTCACAGAGAGGAGGCCTGTGTCCCAGCAGTGGGAACATTATAGGCTGATGATGATGATGATGATGCCTTTTATCTAATATATCTAATATATATATTTTGTTGTAAATATTTAGTTTTATTTATTTTTATTTTTAAATTTCTAGAATTAATTAATTATTAATAAAATGTAAATAGAATAGTAAATAAATATATATAAAAATCAATGCCACTTTTCGTTGTAATGTTATAACTCAAGAACAGGCTCACCTATCCAAACCACCCAAATGTTTAGGCTTTGTTCGAACTATTTAGTAGATGCTAAAAAATTTTCACCAAACCCATACGTGTGGGGTATCCATGGATAGGTCTTTAAAAATGATATTAAGGTTACTAAGATCATTTTTTTCTAAAGTAAACAGTTTGCGCGAGAGACACTTCCAAAGTGGTAAAATGTGTATCCCCCCCCCTGTAACTTCGAAAATAAAAGAATGATAAAACTAAAAAAAATATGTAATGTAGACCTCAACAAAAACTTACAACGAAAATTGGTTTGGATGAGATATAGTTAGCAGTTTTTGAGATATACAAAAACCGCAAATATAACTTTGCCATTCATACAAACACTATGAAAAACAAAGTTATTTTTATTGTTTGTGTATATTACTAATCTCAAAATAATTATATCATAGAAAAAAAATTAAATAGTCCAACTCGCCTGGCGGCCGGTTTTTTATCTTCTTTTTATCGTGGTAAAATCATCAAATGAGTCTCTTTCTTGTACTGACTAAAATCCACGGTGATCCTTCAATAGCCCTTAACGTTCCAGGGTCACGGTTACCTGATGAGACAGCAGTCCCGCGACCCCGGTTTTACTTTTGTCCATGTATAATTTACATCAAAATCCAACATTGCAACGAACCCATTTTGTAAAACATCAGCTTCATTACAATATACAATGTTGAAGATTGTATAATTCAAACTGTAACCACTCCTTTAGGAATAATATAGCAATTACCTTTTCCACGAGCATGTAAAACAAATTACAATAAAATTTAAACAGTATAAAAAATCTAAACCTTTAACAGTATATACTAGGAAATGTAAAAAACTAATGTTAGTATTGCATGTACACGAGTATTTTTATCAGAAAAACTTGCTATTGTGTGAATGCGTTTTTTTTTTGTTTGACTATTCGAAATTGGTATCGATAGTAAATTGGCTTTTCGTAAATTAAGCTTTTTTGTTGATTGTATTTTTATCGGCGTTTTAGTTAGATAGTTCAGTATTTTGTCCGAATTACTCAATAGGTTCGATTTATTATTATTTTTATCATTCCGCGACATACGTGAATTGTCGCGGGTAGTGTAGTAAGTAAGTCTTAAGAGGTTACCGCGGCCCTGGATTTCTAAAGTCAACTAAGGGAACAAGGTGGTTTTCCCTTCTGCTTCACCCGAATCGGGAGGACTTATTTGATGATTTTCCACACCAAAAAAGGTGGTAATTTTACGAAAACATGATTATTGTGGACCTTCTACCAAAACCTTTCATTTCCACTCCTAACCGAGGAAACATTTCTCAGACTAATAATTGAAGCAACAATCGTTCTGTTTGTTTATAACACATGTCATGCAGATTGTCTGCTTCTCCGGATGTACCCACATTTAGTTCATTCACAGCCGACTGACATAATTATATAACACATCAAATCATCCTGTAGACGTATGATGGGCGTCGGGCTCGTACGCAAGTTCAAAACTTTTAAGTAAGCCGTGCTCCCTATACTTTTGAATTTATCGGGAGTCGGTCCAATAAAAAAAGTTGTCATTTTTTTTACGTGTTAAAATCGTTAAACGAGTCCCACCCAGGGCAGGATGGGAGGGACTGTCAGACTACTGTCTGACTAAAATCTACGGCGTCCTTCAATAGCCCTTTACGTTCCCGAGCCCCGTCATATTGCTGACAGCTCTTTGAGGCGCGCGTGGAACACGTCGCACTGTCGACCACACATCTTCAAATCATGTCATCTTAGATCATACAACTAACTAATCTTATGTTCGAAACTTTGACTGAAGCTACAGGTTTCGTGTTTAGATAGTAGTACCCCAGCTTCCGACCACTGATTGACATAATTGACTATTCTGGACCGATGCATACCAGAATGTAGACTGAAATTCCAGGTATTCCTAATTAACAAACATCAGTGTCTTGGGGACTGGCATATAATTGGGTGATTTGAATGCAAGTCTAGAGAGAATTAGCCTTTCGTGCATCATAGCATAGTCGTCCTATAATGGTTCAACTGCTGAGACACAGAACTCCCTTTCTGTTAGACGGACTGGGCTTAAATTACCAACCGAGCCCGGTGTGGGTTGGTAAATGTCCAAATATTTATAATAGTGTTTGCCCGCGGATTCGCTTGCGTTAATTTAGAATTTCAGAAACAATACGGATCGTGTAAGTGGCGCTGTCTGGAATATGAACGTAATTGTTTTTTTTTCCGGCAACAGTTCACTTCTGTTTTTCGGGATGAAAGATACCCTATATCCGTGTCTATACTCCTGACAACGTAGCATATGCAAAATTTTGGGACGATCAATTCAGTAGGCAGTTTGCGTCAAAAGGCAAACAAACAAACATACTTGCATTTATAATATTAGTTTAGATCAATAATGTTCTAGTAGGTACTTAGTTTGCATAGGAAACGTCCTTGTTTGAGCGACATTAATTTCAAAGATCCGTGTTTATCTTAAACATTAGACTATCATTTTTGATCGATTTACAGCATCGCTGCAATTTGTTAACGACACTGAACGTACGATATTGGCACCGTGCACGACTTTAGCGCCACCTAGCGTTTGCACTGTTGACGGCTCTGACCGTTCTAATTGAAATCAGATTTCTTTACAAAACACATGGTTTTGGATTCCATGGCGATCCATCAGCTCTGAATAAAATTAAATAAACATAGGCAAAATGTATTCTATAAGAAAAATGTCAAATACAGGATTAAAATGAGGATTATGATTTATTTACTTTTTTCTCTTCCCGGCAGCTAACCATCTCCTGCATTGCTCATCTTTCCAAGAACCGCTTGGGAATCAATAAAATTTAAATTTACTATTTCTGCTAGTATTCTTGCAGTTTACAACACAACAACTGCTGTGACCTATGTTTTTCTGGCGGAATAACGCGATTATAAAAATTACGTACAGATATGTCTGACAAATTGATTCGAAATTGACAGATGACAGAGTTCAATGAACTCTAGAGACAGAGCCGTCGTATTCCGACTGCTCCCCATCACCTGCCGTTGAAGAAACTACGATATCTCGTCAGATATTCATTGAAATCAAATGATGTCAAGGGAAATTTTGTTCAAAATTAAATGTTTGTAATGATTAATGTATTTATTTGGGTAAGGATTAATATTATGTTCATAAAAATACCGTCGCAAGTAACGTATTATTTTAAAACCAATTTGATTTCAATAAAAAAGTTTATGGTGAGTTAACCTTAAAATATAGATATATGCTGTCGCGGACTTTATTTTAGAACGTTTTATGAGGAAAAATTCCGTCATACATAATTTTTGCGTAATATAAACCGTTTACGCAGCGCACGCAATGGAAGCTCTCAATAAGAATTTCCCGATTTGACAACATGTTTCATTGCTGCTCTGCTCCTATTGGTCATAGCGTGATGCTGTATAGCCTATAGCCTTCCTCGATAAATGGACTATCCAACACAAAAAGAATTATTCAAATCGAACCACAATTTCCTGAGATTAGCGCGTTTTTAATAGTTGGCAAAGGTGAATGTGCTCTTAGACAATCCCACATTAGTTTTACTTTTCGCCACCATGGGCGCTGCAATCGAATAGTACTACCCCCACCTAGTACTTCGCACCCAGCGAATACCCCCTTTAGCATAAAAATAGCTTATTATTTGACTCGATGAGTAAAACTTGTTGTCGTTTAAAACAGAATCTATGCAACAATTTAAAACATACATTAAACACAAAATAACAGAAAGATTTGATTGTTTTTGAATCATTACCATTACCTACACCTCGAAACAATTAGAGTTCAAAAAAATATCCAAGTTACTTCCTACAATTTAAATCAGCGTAGATATATCCTAGAGAACTATTGAAAAAAATGAGTTTAAAATAAAAATTGCGAATGATATTGAAATAAAAGTATGCATAATTTTATTTTAATTTATTTGAAACTCTCAGGATATATAGAAACAAAAAAAAAGAAACGCAGAAAGTGAAAAAGAAAAATGCAAGATTTGATCCTGAGACCCATTGCACGAAAGGCAAGCAGGATACTAACCAGACTGGCTGGATACGCTGACAGTAGTTTTCAAATTCGGTTCTTATACAAATGTCAACAATGACTGAAAATCAACATATTATAACATTGCTAATCCCCCAAGGGGAATAGCGTAATTATACATACCCTATTAATTGAAGAGCAGTTTAAGGAATATTTGAGGAAAAATTGAATAAATATTATCCAGTGGTTAAGCCGCCAACTCAAATCATACATTTAAAAACAACATAATTCAAAATTGCTTATCTACCAGTGACCATAGCGTAATAATACATAGCCTATTAACAGAAGCATATTATTAGGAATATTTGAGGTAAATTTGATTGGAAAGTTAACAGTAGTTTAGGAATTAACGCAAAAGAAAAAACCGTAAAAAATCCGGAAAAAAAAGTTGATTTGGCATCAGAATAGATCCCTTATCTCGAAAAAATACAAAAATAAAAAAAATACTCGATGTACAGGAATGACAGCTCTACGATTTTAGTATACATACATAGATGTATGTATTTACCTACGTATTTGGCCGATAACAGCGTATTTTACAACATAAATAAATTGAAAACCTGTTTAGTCCGTCAGTTTGAGTATTGAAAAATAATGGACAGGTATATTTTGTTTTTTAAATCAATTTATATTGACAAAGATGAAACGCTTCGTAATTCGGGAGAGGATTGTAAAATTATACCGACACGACTGCGAGACGTATGGTGTTTTTTGGAAGCGTTGTATCTTCGTCAATTTTAGTTTACATAACAAAAGATAATACGGATAAGTTAAAGTTAATAAGATAAAAACTTTCGGAATATTTTATTTTCAGTAAAATAGCCTATTAGACATACGTTCGGCCTGATAAAATGATTGTATAATTTTGATGATGTAGTGTCATTATTTCATCATCTATGTTTCTTTATACACGTATTGCGAGATCTGTGTCAAGTAACTGTGTAGCACTTAAACTACTACAGACCAATTACGGAGGGAACTTCAGAACGTTACTGAAATAGACATACAGAATACATTAATTGTCTTCATACTGGTAAGGTATATTAAATTTTATGTTATCTTAAAAGTTTCGTACTGAAAATAACTCAAAAGTTAGAATACATGTTGAATTAATTCTGGATTAAAACTTTATATCCCTATGAAAGTTTTGTTTATGATGCGAGTCAACAAATAAATAAGCATATCACAGCGTATTCAAAAATATTTTTCGTACCACTTACTCAAAAAAGTGTCATTCTATGCCACAAAAAGCGAACATAACAATCATCATCATCATCATCATCATCTCAGCCATAGGACGTCCACTGCTGAACATAGGCCTCCCCTTTAGATCTCCACATATACCGGTTGGAAGCGACCTGCATCCAGCGTCTTCCGGCGACCTTTACAAGGTCGTCTGTCCACCTCGTTGGTGGACGTCCTACGCTGCGCTTGCTCGTCCGCGGTCTCCACTCTAGCACTTTTCGACCCCATCGGCCATCTGCTCTGCGAGCAATATGGCCTGCCCATTGCCACTTCAGCTTGCTAATCCGGTGGGCTATATCGGTGACTTTAGTTCGTCTACGGATCTCCTCATTTCGGATTCGATCACGTAGAGAAACACCGAGCATAGCCCTCTCCATAGCTCGCTGAGCGACTTTGAGCTTTGAGATGAGGCCGATAGTGAAAGACCACGTTTCGGTGCCGTAAGTCATCACTGGTAACACACATTGATTGAAGACTTTCGTCTTGAGGCACTGAGGTATGTCGGACGAAAAGACATTGCGTAGCTTCCCGAACGCTGCCCAACCGAGTTGGATTCGGCGGTTGACCTCTTTCTCGAAGTTGGACCTACCTAATTGGACTACTTGTCCTAAATAGATATATGAGTCAACAACTTCGAGTACCGAGTTTCCAACAGAGACTGGGGTGGGCACAACATTGGAATTTGACATAATTTTCGTCTTGTCCATGTTCATTTTCAAGCCCACCCGTTGTGAAACTCGGTCGAGGCCATCGAGCATCATGCTGAGTTCCTCCATCGACTTTGCCATGACTACGATGTCGTCGGCAAACCGAAGGTGAGTGATGTATTCGCCGTTGATGTTGATGCCAAGTCCTTGCCATTCCAGAAGTTTGAAGGCGTCTTCCATTGCGGCAGTAAACAGTTTAGGGGAGATAACGTCCCCCTGTCTTACGCCTCTTCTCAATGGAATCGCCTTCGTGCTCTGCTCCTGTACTCGGACCGACATGGTGGCGTTATTATACAAACACTTCAACACCTCGATGTACCGATAGTCAATACGGCATCGCTGGAGTGACTCAAGTACCGCCCATGTTTCCACCGAATCGAAGGCTTTCTCATAGTCCACAAACGCTAAGCATAATGGCAAGTTATACTCTTCGGTCTTCTGTATAACTTGCCGCAGCGTATGGATGTGGTCTATGGTACTATAGCCTCTTCGGAAACCGGCTTGTTCGGGAGGCTGGAAGTCATCAAGTCTGTGTTCGAGACGGTTCGTGATAACCCTTGAAAACAGCTTATAAACATGACTCAGAAGCGTGATGGGTCTGTAGTTCTTCAATAGGCTGTTATCACCTTTTTTGAAGAACAACACCACCTCACCCCTGCTCCACGTTTGAGGCGTTTTGCCCTCGGACAGGACAGAATTAAAGAGTTTCTGGAGGACTTTAAGTATCGGTGTTCCACCCGCTCTCAGAAGCTCTGAAGTGATTCCGTCCTCGCCCGGCGCCTTGTTGTTCTTAAGCTGCTTCAGGGCCATCCTAATCTCGTACAGACTGATGTCCGGGATATCTTCGGTATAATGTCGGGACAGCTTGGCTCTTGGATCTCTTACCAAGCTGTCAACGGGCTTTGCGACCGAAGTGTATAACTGTCCATAGAACCTCTCGATCTCGCCTAAAACCTCTGCTTTGGTCGACGCTATGCTGCCATCCTCCCGTTTCAGCTTTGTCATCCGGCTTTGCCCAATAGACTTGTCCTTTGCGAACACTTTGGAGCCTTGGTTTCGCTGTATGGTCTCTTTAACACGATTCGTATTAAAGAGACGCAGATCGTGTCGCAAGGACTTAGATATACGTCTATTGAGCTGCCTATATGACTTCGCGTCATCGGAAGACTGCAGCTGTAGCAAGCGTCGTTCAGCCATGAGGTTTAAGGTTTGCTCGGTCAATTTCTGAGGTCTATCTTTACGGCAGGGTCTAAAAAACTTAGAGCCTACCGTGCGGACAGTTTCCACTAGCCCGTCGTTGATCTCGTCCACTGAAACTAAGTTCTCAAGGCAAGCAAAGCGATTAGAGAGCTCGAGTTGAAAGCTTTCGGGGTTTTGAATATGGGACCGAGTAGGTCGGAGCGTAGACTTCATCAGGCTGGACCTTTCAAGTTTAACATTGATATTCAGCGAGCCTCTTACGATTCGGTGATCACTACCGGTTTTTACCCTGTTGATCACAGAGACATCACTGAATATCCGTTTCTTGTCGGTCATGAAGAAGTCTATCTCGTTTCTCGTGAAACCATCGGGACTCAACCAGGTCCATTTCCTGTGAGGTGGCTTCTGGAAGAAAGAGTTCATCATGAAGAGTTCCTCTTTCTCCAGAAAGTCGGCCAGCCTCTGTCCCCTAGGGTTCCGTTGCCCATACCCAAATTGCCCCACTCTCAACTCATCACCGCTTTTCTTGCCCAACTTTGCGTTAAAGTCCCCCATAACAACAGTGAAGTGGGTTTTGGTACTATGTATGGCCCTACTTACGTCCTCATACATAGTCTCCACTTCATCATCGGAGTGTGACGAGGTCGGTGCGTATACCTGAATGACCTTCAGCGAATATCTTTTGGATATTCTGAGTATTAGGTATACCACCCTGCTCGACACACTGTCGATGGTTATTATGTTGTTTACGAGGGACTTGTGAACGAGAAACCCGACACCACCTTGGGACTGTTGGTCGCCCTCCCGGTAGTAGAGCAAGTTACCAGACTTCAGGGTTACGGTGTCCTCCCCCTCTCTACGGACTTCGCATAACCCTATAATGTCCCAGTGTAACTTGCTCAGCTCCTCTTCCAGCTCGCAGATCTTTTCGTCAGTCCTCATTGTGCGTATGTTGTGTGTTACCAGGGCCAGTCGTCGTGGGGGTGGGTAGCCGGATCTCTTCCGGAGATTCTTAGCACCCCCTGCTCCGCCGTTACCTTGACCGCTACCCGCGCCAGGGATAGCGGAGCTGCCGGGGACTGGGGGCCTGGTTTTTGTGCTTTCGATCATTTTGGGGGTAATTTGCCTTAAATCGCCACGCTTGGCAGGCGGGTTGGCGATCGCAGTGAGGATGTGCAGTAGGTACACGGAGGACGCTGCTGCCCGACCTCCGGTTTGTCCCTTAGTCGCCTCTTACGACACCCACGGGATGAATTGGGGGAACGCAATTCTAAGCCGGCGCCCCACGGCGAACATAACAATAGTCATTATTAATCTGTTAAAAACAGGGAAAGAAAATTGTACTGAATTTCATTCATCCTCTAGGGGGAGAATGTGATTTAAATTTGGAATACTTTATACTGAACTACATCTGTGTTTACACCATTGAGTTTGTATATAAACACATCTTCACATACATCTTTTTGAAAAAGGAATACGCATTTATTATGCAGTTATGATTATTAAATAAAATTACGAAAACCGACGAGGCCGAATGAGCTTGATGCCTTTGCTTTTCCGACAAAAAAATATTAGTCTAAGAATTTACCGTGTTTTTGTTTGCTTCAAATACATAAACGTTAAGTTTATTTTAATTTATTTTAATCTTCATTATTTTTAATAAATGCTTATCTCAATATTATTATTGTGTTCATTTTTTCGCAAATGGTACGAAAAGTAGAGTATTTTCCTCGGTGATAAAGCTGTCTTAGTCTTGGGTGAACTTAAATCCCTCGCTACACTCAGAACTCGTCTTAAATCCCTCGCTTCGCTCGTGATTTAAGTTTTAAACACCCTCGCTGCGCTCGGGAGTAAACCTCGAGTCCTTCGTTACGCTCGCGATTTATATCGTCACCCGCGACAGAAGACACTGCTTTATCCCCTTGGTTAATAATCTACTATTTTAAAAAGAATGCGAAAATCTTTAAGATCAGAATCTTTGCGAGGAAATCCCGACCAGTTATCTATGTAGCCACCTATGTACCTGGTACATGCATCTTCGTACCTCTCGCACATACTTGAATAAGTATCTACATTAGTATGTATCCGGTATCCCAGGATCTGTGTCAAGCAAGTTCGGAACTCTCGAGCCTCACTCGTCCAATTACAACAAGTTCAGGAGAATCGACTGTAAGTCTGGAATGGCTACTTTTTGTTAACATGTTGTTTGGCATACTAAAGATCTAGAGTTTACCTTGGGAATGGAGATTTTGACCAAGATGATTTAACTAGCTGGACTGATTGGAAATCGAACCTTCTTAGATACAACAAGAATATTAGATTCTTGTTGTAAATAAGCATATTATATTCTTGTTGTAACTAAGCATATTAGATTCTTGTTGTAGGTTCGGTATAAACGGTATGGGTCTACGGGGATTATTTTGTCTGATAACTCTCTTAACTTATATGATCATACTAAAACTTGAACACTACAGGAAGGCAAAAATAATTATACTAATTACGGAAGCACCTTTTTCCGAAGCAGGAGAAAGTATATTACAGTCAGTGTCCTTCATTACATACCGATCTTATACAGAAAAAATAAGGGCGAACGTGAGTCAAGTAATACATGCCACTTACTTTGGGAACTAGATAATAATGCAATTTTGGGTTCCGAAGTAAAAAGTAACCCTTATTGGAAGGTCCTGTGCTATTTTACACTTCAAAAACATATTTCATAATTAAAGGCGCTCCCTCACCGGGAGCATTCGCGTGTAATGTAACATTATAGATTCGACTTTGAGCATTACATTACAATACTACCTCCCTGACTGATGAGCATTCGTGATACAAGGTGCGATTGTGATGCTCGATTGTCTTCACTCACTGATGAAATGTTCGAATCTGTAACGTTACATTACAGGTGAATGCTCACGGTGAGGGGGCGCCTTAAGGTGTATTCAATTATTAAGGTGTGGACTATATTTTGCCAAAATATCCTAAAAATACACCCAGTAGTTAGGTAACAGGCTAAAAGTTACCGAGTAAGCTTGTAGAGCCATTATCTCGTACAATTCAGGTAAGGTTGTATCGCGGATGTATGTCAAGCTACTGCCTCTCGACTCGGCGCCCAATTACAGAGCCAACGGGATCGACGCGAAACTGACTAGTTTCGTTAACGCGACGATTCAAATTATTTCAGCTAGAAACGTAAATTACTAGAATTTTTCGTGGATGTTTTGCGAGATAGCGATTTGAGATAATTAAAAAATGTTTCTCCTAGTTTTTTTTTAATGGCTTTATAGTGGGTGCCAACTTTGTAAGGTTCTGGAATGCAGTTTTCAATGTCATAATTCGAATTCCAAATGGAAATCCAAAACCCAGCAATTTCATTAACAGCATTACACCGTAACATCTGTGCCAAGAACTTCCCAAAGATTCTCCAGCCAGCCAATCACAACTGAGGTTATCGAATCGACGCGAGATTCGGAACCATCGAGTTTTTGTTAAGCAACACTGGGAGGCAGAAGTTTTAATAACATGATTAGGGATGTTTCGGTTTGAGAGCGTCCTTGTTATTCGCGACTTTCAAAACAAAAAACTCCTCGGAAGTGAAGTTTTGTTGAAGGAGATTGAGGGAAAAATCTGTTGAAGATTGTTTGTTCTCGAAGAAATTGTCGGCTATTGTGAAAGTAGATTCTTTTGCTGATACATTTTCATTTAATCCAGTCATTCACGATCCAGTTTACCGTCAGCAGATTGTTGGCAGCGGCGTGCGGTGAGAATTTGCTATCAGTGTGTATGACAAGTCGACGTCTGATTGTCATACATCGTCAAGTTGTACGTCGTACTGTATGCCGCTTCAAGCACGCTGCAAACTGGACGGTAAATTAGGTCGTGTATGGCTGGCATTATAGGAAAAGGGATTGCTTGTTCTTAGCTCTCATTCTGCATACATATGGTCCAATCAACATAAACTCTTTTTAATATTTTTTTAAACTAGTCTTTGACACCTGCTCCTTATATGAACTTCTAAACTTTGACGACACGGTTGGCGCAGTGGTTGAGCTATCGACTGGTGCGCAGCGTGTCGCGGGTTCGATATGGGTTTCCCGCACGGTACAAATATTTGTATAACCTACAAGTAGTTGTTCCGGATCTGAGTGTTTGTGTATGTGAGTTTCACGACACAGGAGAAATTTCTAGTGCGAGGCAAAGTTTTAAAGAAAAAAAGTAATCAATTAGGTTCGAAAGTTATCAAAAATCAATCGATACATGAAACCAATTTGATAAAGACTCTTTCAGTATATTCACACACAAACTTGTACTTAATCTACTTCGGATCAAAGGCACGGTCATCAACAATAGAAAATGGGTGAATACGCAGAACGTGAGTCCATCTGGACGTTATCGGAGACTTATCTCCGATTTACTGGGCAATCTATTGTGTGCCGCATTATACATATTTATATATCGGAACGTCTATGTAATCCTCTTTGTCGAATTACGTAGTCGATATTCTTATTAGAATCGTTGGTATTATTACAGTTTAGGTAATAAAAAGTGCCTTTGTTAGTACCTACTTTGGCTTGCCTCTTGGCGTTTTCTGTGTCACTTAGAAAAGGTGTGAGAGAGAAGCATCACGTAACAATACATTATTACACGTTTGCTCCTTTACGATCTCAGCGATTTTAATCAATGTCATGTAAACAAGATGGTTGTTTGTAAAATGCGCCACGCTGGAGCGAGCTTCCATCTGCCTAGCCTTTTCCCAACTATATTGGGGTCGGCTTCCAGTCGAACCAGATGCTGGAGCGAGCTTGAACTATGAAAATACAAATAAATTGTCACACACGTGACGCTAGCGACAGCGTTTAAAGGGACAACACACGCCACGGACACGCCACAGTAGCGTCGCGCCAAGCTGAGCTCTTGATTATACAGGAGAAATTCAATAAAAAATCGATAGAGTGGGGTAATCTATAGGTATACATACGTATTATAATAAAACAGTAAAAAAAACTGTGTCTGTACATTGAATATATTAAAAAAATAATAATTGAGTGGGGTTTAGAAACAGTAATAGAGCACGAATCCAAAAAAAAATCTGTCTGTTTGTCTGTGTGTCTGTTTGTTTGTACACGATAATCTTCGGAACTACTGGACGGATTTGAATGATTTTTTTATTGTTGTATAGATATTAAGTCGGGGCAATACATAGTCTATAATTGATCTTGGAAACTTGAAAACCTGATGCAGAACCACAACAGACCAGCTAAACTACAAGAGATACAAAAATGGCACCACAGCAAAAATTGTTTCATGTGATGAGCATTTTCTGCTGCGAGAATAAATTTGAAGATCTGGAGCACCTGATGTGGAACTCCAAGAGCCCAGCTTTACTATAACATGTATAGGAATGACGTCTTAGCAAGAGTTGTTCAGCTTGATGAGCACTTCCTGTTGACGTATAAAAATGAAAGATCTGGAACACCTAATGTGGAACTCCAAGAGCCCAGCTACACTATAACATGTATAGGAATGACGTCTTAGCAAGAGTTGTTCAGCTTGATAAACACTCCCCGTTGACGTATAAAAATTGAAGATCTGGAACACCTGATGTGGATTTCCAAGAGCCCAGTTACACTGTAACATGTATAGGAATGGCGTCTTAGCAAAAGTGAATTAGTCTGAAGGGCATTTCATGTTGACTTTCAAAAATGATTATAGATCTGGAACACCTGATGTGGAACTCCAAGAGCCCAGCTAGACTAGGTATAACATGTATAGGAATGACGTCTTAGCAAGAGTTGTTCAGCCTGATGAGCATTCTCTATTGCCGTATAAAAATTGAAGATCTGGAGCATCTCGAATCGTCTCGCGCATCCCGTTGTTTTCCCGTCCCCGGGCTCTTAGAATTCGACATCAGACGTTTCAGATCTTCGATTTTGACGACGAACAGGATCCGCGTACGAAGTCGCGGGCAGAAGCTAGAAAGTCAATAAAAAATTCGAGTTTTAGTAGTGAAGAGTCTTTTGTTCTTCTCGGACAAACGACATCTATATCCACGAGGATTTCCCAAGTAAGCATCAACGGGTTCCATTAGTATAGTTGTCAACCTTTTTCTCAACTAATTGCATTGTAAAAGAAAAGAAACACCTTGTTGTTTCATGCACCTTTATTTTTAGCAGTGTAGTGTCTAGTTGTGAGCTTAGTTCAGATAGCTCCAATTAGCCCCCGGGGTATTGTAACAAGATGAAGGCTACAGAGTTCAAGTTGTAAAGGTTGCATGTAATACTGTTTCAAAACAAGCCAAGCAGAGCCAAAGATTAGAATTAAAACTAAGTTTTGAATTTTGACTAGTATATGGAGTACCTAATAGTAGATATCATATTGGGTGAATGTGAATGAATGGAGTTTAAGTAGAAGACTAAAGAAAAGATAGATGGATGGTGTAAGAAACGATATGAAAGAAAAAGGAGTAAATGATGCTTTTTGACAGGGGAGAATGGAAGAAGAAACGTGTTGCGTTGACTCCAAGTAGAGTGGGATAAGGGCAGGAAGATGAGTGGGTACCGTTTCAAACAATTAGGCACCGCTTCAAACAATCGGGAAGTGGGTAAATCTACATTAATTTCGAATGCAATATGAACTTTTGCACGGTCCTCCACAGGGCGACAATGGGAAGCAGCTGGATGAGACCTATCGGGAATAGAGTTAAGTAGTGTGCGGTAGAAGAGATCTATATCTAGCAAGGGACTGCCGAAGCTGATGATGATTAAAATGCGGTTTGAAGTTAAGAAAAGAAGCTTTAAGTTAAACGTGTTCCACCGTCGACCGCTTCATTGCTTTCGCATGAGGTGAGATAGAAGTCAAACGCTAGCCTATTGCTAATATTAAAAATGATGTTTCAAATAGGATGCGGCGACCATCCAATTGAGCCCATCAGACGCTATTACCAATCGAGCTATTGAATTGAATCAGAACACACAACACCACTCTGCGCGTCGGATAAAAGTAAACCAGCGACAATTTATTACAATAAAATTCATCTCTATTTTAAAATAAGCTCTTTCAGTGACATCAACACGGGCTGCGCTGTGTACCTTTCCCAGCACAAGTGGCATTTTGCGTTCAAAGAGCACAATTGTGCTCTGTAATAACAGCTCACCCTAGTACAGTCCGTGACAACAAAGGATGACGCAACACTATAACGAATGAGGATATAAACACTATAACGAATGAGGATATATCTACTCGTAAACTTTTCATCTATGTGTTCATGTATATAGGAAGCAGGTTATTATAATCATAGTTGAACTGGGTACTCACGGGCGTTGGTTACTGGAAGATTTTGAAACAATAAGTAAACTAACAAGGGACTGAACTAAGACATTGTTTCAAGGAAAAGTACGCGCTGTAGGAATTATCGTCTATCTTTAGAAATACGAACTATTGATGATAGGATTTAAAGCAGAGGTTTAACCGCAATGAAAGTAGATACCTATTAAATTTTTTATCAAGATTAAAGACAAAAATAAATTAAGAATTGTGAATTAAAGTGAGTCTGTGGAGTGTTATTCGTGATTTTTGATTATTTGTTTAACGTGTGAGAGTGTGCCCATTTTCTGGTGTTAGAGTTAACCAAGCCAAGTCTCATCATTTTGCTGTGTGAAGTCGGGAATGATCCTTGATGAAACGGCGATCTTTTCATTACTAGTCGGAAAGCCATAATCGCTTAACTACCCTTTGGGATACGATATGGATAAATGGTTGGCGCCTCATAGAGAGGCATACAGGGGCCCAACAGAACGGCCGAGTTGAGACTCCGTTGATGAGGCGTTTGGCACCCCATGAGCACATGTCAGTATAGTTCTACACATTATTACTCTTTTGTTCTGTTCTTGAGATATTTTGCCCAGTGGAAACCTGGGTTTAGAAACAGTCACCTGGTTTTAATATTATTTTAACTATAAGAATAACATTTTAATGACAGCGTGTATCTACGATGTTTATAGCAGCAATATCTGGGGCCACGGTAGTGGCCCAGCCAAGACGAGCCAA
This sequence comes from Agrotis exclamationis, assembly GCA_950005045.1. Lineage (NCBI taxonomy): Eukaryota > Metazoa > Arthropoda > Insecta > Lepidoptera > Noctuidae > Agrotis > Agrotis exclamationis. Next base: position 17,552,134 of record OX465427.1, on the reverse strand, counting down.
GCGAAGCGCAAAGGCACTACCTACCTTTTCTCCAAGTGTTACGTCGTTTTTTTGAACCCTCATAGAGTTGGTTTCCGATGTACCAGATAGTTCATATTCTCAGGATATGATGTCATTAATAGACTTATTAAACGTACAAAGTTTCAATTGAATAGCTATAATACTTTATACCATTCCCACTTTAAAAAGTTACTTTTACTCACTGAAAACAGTGAGTAAAAAGCTCTTTTACTCACTGTTTTGGTGTTTGAATTTAGAACACATTGATGCGGTCGACCCACGTGTTATTAGGAAAATATTACTCTTAATTTAAGTCATTGTTCCGATTTTAACGTTAATTTGTTGGAGCAGTGACTGAGCGATTGGACTGCTGCGTTGCGGGTCGCGGGTTCGATTCCCGCACGGAGCAAATATTCATTATGATCTACATTTATGTTTTTCGGGTCTGGGTGTTTGTGTATGTGAATTTAGATGTTTTTAAACGCACCCACGGTACAGGAGATTATTAATAATGTGGAGCAGTTTTAATAAAAAAACCTTTTTGTTGTTCTTTAATATCTTTTAAATTATTTATAGCTTAAATCTTTTTTTTTCTCGTGGTCATGGTATAAAGTATCGTATGCAACTCTTGAATAAAACGGATTTATATCGAGGGCCATGAATCATTCACGTCGCTCAGGATTTAAATACTTGAATCACTTGCTTCGCTCGTGATTCAGTCATTAAAATCCTTCGCTTGCTCGTGATTCATATATGGCCCTCGCTTTAAATCCGCTCTTTATTCACTAGTTGCATAATATACTATAAGATTTTATTGACATCTAAAATACACCGATTTAGTCACTGACGCACTGACACACTGATGCTCATCAAAATGTTTGGCTACTTCCTGAAGTGCTAGAAAGCTGAAATTTGGTATGTAATCTCAGTTTAGTATATAACCAACAAAAAAATTCATAAACTTATAACTTTCGCTCCCATCCCCTAAAATGGGGGGGTGGACGTTATAAAAAACACTATCATGCCCCCAGATAAGTTTATAACTTTCGCCCCCCATCCCCTAAAATTAGGGGGGGAGGGTGGAAGTTTGAATGAGATTTTCACCAATTTTATGAATTAGTACAAGAAAGTTTACACGGTACTGTAGACAGTGTACTAGTCAGTAACTAAAAAACCTATAATAAGTACTGTCAAACAATGCTACTGGGAAGTTTTCTTCCCAAAAACATAATTTAAAAAAAAAGAAAAATTTTTCCTAGCAACTTACAAAAAGAACTGAAATTCCACCGAAAACATTTCATGTAAAAAGTTGCCAGACGACCACATAATGTTTGGCCTGTGAAAAAGATATCAGATCTCATGTTAAGCCGAACTTCTGAATCTACACGGCCTAAATCTACCTACCCTAACTTCACAAATTCTACATATCAATAAAAATGTATGGCTTGGCTGTTTCGTTGCTTCAGAAACTAAATATTCGCATCACCTTCACGACGATAGCGAAACGGCAAAGCCATACATTTGACACTGACATTCACACCCAGGCTTAAGACGCGGACTGACTACGATTTTAATCGCTTATGACCGCGTAAACTATTGTCGCCACTATGGAGCGTCAATAAGATTGAAAATTGAAATAATGACATTTGTGTTGAAATGTGACGTAAGCTGCGAATGGGCATTTATTTTACTGCTTTTCTTTAGATTATTTAAAATATAGACATAAAATTAAATAATGGCTCGGTTAAAGTTTAAAAAAAATGGAAAACCTACTAAATTCTTAAAAAAAAACTGTTGTTATCGCTGGAAATACAGAGATCTTCGACGTCAAAGTTTATTTTTACCGACTTCAAAAAAAGGAGGTTATCAATTCGACCCGTATGTATGTAATATTATCAGAACTGCCCAGTTTTCATATATGTTAGTCTATATCAGCGTCTGAACAAATGTGCCAAATTTCATAAGTGTATGTATGTATGTATGTATGTATGTATGTTTTTATGTTTGTGCACGCATATCTCCGGAACTATAAGTTCGATTTAAGTAATTCTTTTTTTGTTGTACTAGGTATTGTTCAACTTAGGGTACACTGCAAGTTTCATCAAAATCGGTTCAGTAGTTTTAGAGATATGGATTTTTTTATGTTGTGACGGATTACAAGATTAGTGCATATGTAAGAAAATTTTGTATTTTACAAGAATTTGGGTTGAATATGTAATAAATAAACTAAAAAGGGTAAAATAAAAACTTTTTTAAAAAAAAGTACCGACTTCAAAACAAATACAAAAAAGTTTAAAATAACTTTTCTTTCGGAAGTCGGTGGCTTTGTTTTGTTGTATCATTGACTATTGCCACCGACTTCCGAAAGAAAAGTTATTTTAAACTTTTTTGTATTTGTTTTGAAGTCGGTACTTTTTTAAAAAAAAGTTTTTTTGTGCTACAACTTCCCAATTTTTATTGGGAATATCAAACTCTTATTTATTATTCTGTTCGGTTTAAATTCTTCTTTATACCCTTCTCTGTTCACTGTATTTTACGCGTTGCTTATTTTTATTACATTACGTCATACTCGACGTTCTAAGAAACCAATTTTTGGGAATACGAGATAAGACCGCGCCTTAACCGAGTAACTATAGTTACGCAAACGATTGGCTTGCAATCTCTCAACGCGTATGTATTATTCATAGTTTCAATGCACTTAGTGGCTCTCCCTTGATTCTGGACGCTTGGTACCTAGGTAAGAGGTGACGTGAGTAAATTGGTGCTTTACTACGTTTTACAAATCTATAATTTCAATAGTTCACATGGAAATCACACATTTACATAATTATGTATGTTCTCTGACTACCAGACACATCGTATTTACTTTTTTCGGGGTGGTAAAATCCACAAATTAGCAGAAAAGACTATCAGACTCTTACTGACTAAAATTCCCACTTATTCTTCGGTTGCTCTAGCGTTACAGGGCCGCGGTGTATTCTGCTTAGACAGTTCCGCGAACCCCGGTAGGCGTTTGGCCGTTTGTCAGTTTGCTGACAAGGTCCTGATCGGACGGGGCTCTTTTTATTACTCGCCGTCATCAAGCCCACGTCGTATTTACTGAACATACAGGTATAAATTTGTATTTTTATTAGATAATATTTTCTCTTACATAAACTAGGCACAACACCGATTATTCCTATGTAAAAATCCGCTTTAACTTTCAGTAACAGTACCTCTCTACAGCAACTTAGTCAAACATTTTAACGATGAATCTACGCTTTTAGTAAGTTGCTCATACATTTATAGCGATAGGTGAATTGGAACATCCTCCTACCTCGAGAACTTTAATACTCTGTGCAGTCAAAGTTAACAGGAACATCGGTGTCAAAGGCTTTGCTGTTACTAGTTTGCTTGGCTTTGCAGCTACTAGTACACCGCCTCTTCCCTTTATGATTATTCGCTGGGTGTGCGATGACAGCACTTCCTAGTGACCATTATTTCAGGACTTAAGCTCTAAGCTAAATGAAAGTAGGCACTTAGCAAGGTTGTGGTGCATATTAAACTTGAAACACGTCACTCCCGAGAGTTCCGAGTTATTTCGCATTTGTGTCAAATCAGGATCGATTAAGTAGGTATGATCAATTTAAAAGTCCCCACTTCCAACTTTGCACATAGCGAATACAACCACTCCATTTTGTAAAAGTAGTCCAATTAACCCTGAAAACATTCTCTCCAATATTCCACAATATAAGTACCTACCTAAATTCCGTTTCATTCAAAGATTGGCGACTGTAAAATAGGTACTTGAAATAGCGTCCCTATTCTATCTATATTTCATGTTGCTAAAAGAAAACGGAAATCCACCGACAATCTCTCGGAAGTAAAGCTTTTACAATTTAAAGTGCCGAAGCGAATCTATTCGGTGACACACAACAAAATGGCGGGAGGGGGAACTCGATGAAATCGCTTTTAAACTACATCCCCGTCTCGAGACGATATGCATACAAAATGTAAGTTATCTACACACAAAAGATTCTATTCTGGAGGTGTTACTTACGTCAACAACTTGCTGAGCTTATAATCAAAAAGTGAGAAAGTGCTGGGAATTCGATTGGAAACTTAGTAATGATAAGGACAACAATAACATTATAATATAAAAAAAAAACTTAAAAAAAAAAATGTAACCGCCTTCAAAAACAACCACAAAAAAGGGTAAAATAACCTACAAAGAAGTCAAGAAGAAAAGAAGGCACCGACTTCTGAAAGAAAAGTTATTTTGTAGTTATTTTTACCCGACTACGGCAAAGCTAAAAGGAGGGCTATGATTTTGACCGGTATGTATGTATGTATGTTTGTATGTTTGTCTGTTTGTCTGTTTTTGTCTGTTCCCTCATAACTTCTAAACTACTTATCACTATATGACAAATGAGGTGTCGTTAGAAGCGTCTCAGTTGTCCGCTGGTTATAGGGTAGGTGACGTGTCACCAAATCCAATATGGCGCCCTCTAGGGGATGTAAAGTCGTAACCTAAAAAAAAATATTTTCGCACAGTATCGACATGGGTATCAAATTAAAGGACTTGATGAGCACATTTGAAATATATATACATTATATAGCTTTTACTAGCTACTTAGCCTGTTTCTAACAGTGTCAACATGGGTATCAATAATGAAAAGGCTTAATGAGTACATCTGAAATTCACTCGCTACTTTGCTTTTATTAACCGACTTCAAAAAAGGAGGAGGTTCTCAATTCGGTCGGTATGTTTTTTTTTATGTATGTACACCGATTACTCCGAGGTTTCTAGTCCGATTAGTCTAATTCTTTTTTCGTTCGATGCAGTATAGGTACTACTTTCCCATTGGTCCCATAAAAATTTCATCCAATTTGGTTCAGTACTTTTTATTTTGTGAGCATTTTTATTGATGGATGATGTGATGATCTTTACTTTTTTGAGTGTTTGTTACGCGATACGGAAACACTGCAAGTTTCATCAAAATCGGTTAAGCAGTTTTTGATAGGGAATTTTATTAGCTTATTGTGTACATGAGCGATGCTAAGGATTACCAAAATTCTAGTGCACATGTAAGAAAATGATGTATTTGACAAGAATTCGGGTTGAATATTTAAACTAAAAAGAGTAAAATAAAAAACTTAAAAAAAAATTAACCGCCTTCAAAAACAACCACAAAAAAGGGTAAAATAATCTACAAAATAACTTTTCTTTCGGAAGTCGGTGGCATAAAAGACAACGAAATAAAAAAAAACAAAGCCACCGACTTCCGAAAGAAAAGTTATTTTGTAGGTTATTTTAACCTTTTTTGTGGTTGTTTTTGCAGGCGGTTCAATTTTTTTTTTAAGTTTTTTTTTATTATATCAAATAATATTAATAATATAACCCCAAAATAGTGTAAATAAAAAATAAGTAAAAAATAACTACCTAGCCAAAAAAGATTGTGTGATACAACCGCAGGTGGCATACGACCACGGCTAGCACAATATCGGTCAAATGAATATTGTTCTTGTTTTATACTTTTCAGTGCGCGTTTTTTTCGTAGTCGGGTTTTACGAGTAATTACGAGTCACTCGCAAACTTGCGGCCCTTCAGCTGATCCTTCACGATTGGAAACAAACCAAAATTACAGGGAGCAAGATCTGGGCTGTAGGCAGGATGCTCAAGCACTTTTACGCCAGTGTTCTTCAAAAAATCGGTAGTCGCTTGAGCACGATGCGCAGGAGCGTTGTCGACGTTGTCGTGGTGAAAATGCCAACCGTCCATTCTTGAATTCGAACGAATTTCTTCGAGTTTCTGCATAACTTTAGGCAAAAATTCATTGACATACCAGGAAGCCGTTACTGTCTGCTTACTATCCAAAACAATTCGTTCCAATAAACCTCGTCTAGTAAAAAAGACAGCTATTTTTTTTTTCTTCACTGATCGTGATTTTCGCACTCAATGATATTATAAGGCTGCTTTTCCACCAGAGATGCGCTATGCTACGTTGCTGCGGATGCGTTTGATATCCACCAATCATATTCACTGGTTTACATAGCACAGCACTGGTGGAAACGGATTCAACTAAGATGTGTTTTTTATATGTAAGGATGCGTGCTACGGCTGCGTGCTGTGGCTGCGTGCTATGGCTGCGTGCTGTGGCTGCGTGCTATGGCTGCGTGCTGTGGATGCGTGCTATGGGTCGTTTTCCCTAGTATCGATACATCGCATAGCTCGAACTGCGCATCTTCATAGCACAGACAGTGATAGGACACGCAATATATGTATATTGACTATCTATAATTTTCGACCTTATTGAAATTTTTAATTTGGTTTGTTTTTTCTCACATTCTCGTTCGCTAACATTGCTCCTTCATTAAAGTCAGGTGGTTGAATAAATGTCAATAAGGTCGAAAATCGCTTGAAGTTGTTTTTTTTAACTTGCTATCGTTAAGCAATTAAAAAAACAGGTTCAAACGATTTTCGACCTTATTGACATTTAAAATTTGGTTTGTTTTTTCTCACATTCTCGTTCGCTAACATTGCTCCTTCATTAAATCCGGTGTTTGCATAAATGACAATAAGGTCGAAAATCGCTTGAACCTGTTTTTTTTATTGCTTAACGATAGCAAGTTAAAAAAACAGATTTAAGCCATTTTCGACCTTATTGACATTTAAAATTTGGTTTGTTTTTTCTCACATTCTTGCATTATTCTCATTAAGCATTAAGCAAGTGATTGCCTTAAAGCAACTTTGAACACCACGAGCACATCTTCGTAACGCAGCTACGCATCTTCATAGCACAGCTACCTTGTGACAGCACATCTTCGTAGCGCAGCTACGCATCTTCATAGCACATCTTACCGCACAGCTACATAGCGTAGCATCAGTGGAAACGGTCACACAGTTTCGTAGCTCAGCTTTTACATCCTCGCAGCACAGCTACATAGCGCATCTCTGGTGGAAAAGCAGCCTTAGTCATAGATATGTTATACACGTACAAAACAACAGAAAAAAGCGTACCGCGCAGAGAGGCAGCACACATACACACTTTTTATTCACACACATTAAATTTCACTACAAGTAAAATGGATAGCTTGATAAAACCAATATGAAAAAAAGTGACAGAGAGCTAGATGGTGACGCTCTCTCTTTTATCTCACTCGCACTCTCACTCGCACTCTTTCTTTTACGACGCCATATTAAAGAAACGTAATGTTTTATTTGTGAAAATATTAAGATAAATAATATATTTACGAATGATAAGTGATTCTTTGACTTTTAGAAGTCTTGCTTGTATTATTTGTACAATATCTCATCACACACGACGGCATTTTCGGTGGTTTTGAGTCACTTTTACTTTTGACTCACTCTGTAGTACGTGAAGTGCATCCGTTGTCGCTGGCAACGTCGGACTGAGGTCAAGGTTTGTGAATCAACCACATTTGAGCGCGTCTGTTTTTGAGCGCGTATAACGTATCTACACCTTTTTTACTTATAATATCATTGTTCGCACTTGCGTTGGCGTGTCTTCTTCGAACAACCATATTTTGTTTTTATTTTTTGAGGGTACTTTAAAATAGTATAGCCAAGTTTGACTCCCGTAACGATGTTATTGATATCACGCGAAGTCCCGTTTTCGTAAGATATTAACATTTTTTGACACCAATTTACTCTCACTTCTTTTTGTTCCGGCTTCAAGTCGTGGGGGACCCATAGTGTACAAACTTTTCTTACTCCAAGGATATCATGTAGAATTGTGTGAACACTTGGTGCACTAATCTGCAGGATCTCTTCAATCTGTCTGTAGGTAATACGATGGCCTGACTTAATCAATGTCTCAACTTTCGTCGCGTTTTCTGGAGTAGTTGCTTCCACAGGACGACCTGTACCCCTAGCACGAATATTTGTAGGTTTCGTCTCGCCACCGTATCGTACCGACGATACAATAACGGCATACAACAAAAGTCGGAAGCACGAAGCACTTTCGAATTAGTACCGAGGCCGCGAGGGCGCGATACGAAAACGTTGGTGACGTCATACTAACGTAAATAGGGATGGGAAAAATAGAACGAATGATCGTACACTTGAATGAATGTTTTGTTCAGAAACTGGATTTTTGTTAGAAAATTAGTGATTTTAGGTCATTTAAAATTGTAATACTGTTCAATTTATGACGCAATACAAAGGAACTGCAGAAACAGTTAATATTCCGTTAGATAATAATTAAAATAATTACTAAAACGTTGTGTTTGATTTGACTGCGTTCCTAAACGAACTTCTGTCATACCGGCACAAATAAAAAGCCATGAAAAAAATATTATTTAGAAAAAAAGCTTGTGTCATACCTAATGTCTATATTGTCAAATCTTTCCGCTGTCAAGAGGTTTCAAATCAATATTCAGTGATTTTGTTGTTATAGTTCGTTATTTTTCTGTAAGCTATTCCAGTAAACTGAGATAACTAAACGGAAGTATTCTTATTGGAGTAAATAAGTAATTGACACCCTGATCAAGAAGGACTGTTAACCGGTTGAACAGAAGGATCCCCCACGATATTCAATGATGAGACGAGGCTCTCGTTTGGGAATTCGGCGAAGAGCTTGAATTAGAAGACAGTACTTCTCGATAAGGCTTGCATTATGAAGAAATTCCTATCTTTGAGGTCCTAACTAATACAACATACCTAACTAATACATTGAACTGTGGTCCCTTTTTTTTTTTTTTTTTTTTTTTTTTAGCGTGGTAAAATCATCAAATGAGTCCTCCCACCCCGGGCAGGGCGGGAGGGACTGTCAGACTTGTACTGACTAAAATCCACGGTGTCCTTCAATAGCCTTTTATGTTCCGGGGTCACGGTAATGAGATAAGTCCCGCGACCCCGGCAGGCTTTGGCCCTCTTGGGCGGGGCCCCGTCATCGTGCTGACGCTCTTTGAGGCGCGCGTGGAACACAACGCGCCGTCGACCCGGGCATGGTCCATGTCCGGGCGGCGAGTTGCCCTTTACTCGCCGCCCGCATGCCCGCGCCTACGGTGGCCGGAGATCGTCTTGCGACGTCCGACGCCGTGGGCGTCTACCATTGCGGGTGGGGCGGAGGGAGGACGCTGTCCTCTCTCTCTCACGGCCCGCCTCCTCCTTAACGAGCATTACTGCTTCGCAGAAGGAGGCGACCGCTTCCCACTCCGTCTCGCCCCGCAGCATGGCCTCGACCAATGCCGGGCGCGAGAGGTCTCCGCCTATCGCTGCCGTGAGGACACGGCGGTGCTCTGCCCAAGCGGGGCAGTCTTGCACCGTATGCTCTACTGTGTCCTCCGGGCGATCTTCGCAATGGTGACACCCCGGCGTTTCTTCCTTCCCCATCCGACACAGGTACCTCCCGAAACATCCGTGTCCGGTGAGGACCTGCGTCATCCGATAGGTCAGGACGCCGTGACGCCTTTCCAGCCACTCCTCAAAGAGGGGTCTTACCGCCGCGATTGCGGCGTGCCCGAACCTCGGTTGCGACAGTCGTTCCCTCCATACTGCCCTGAGATCGCGCCGGACCTCTTCCCGCCGCGCCTCGACTTGTCGGGGCAGCGGGAATTCTCCCCGGCGCCGCGCCTCCACGCGCCACTCATAGACGCGCTGGAGGGCGGTCGCCTCCAGATCCCAGGGCAATAATCCGGCAAGGAGGTTGGCCGATTCGCCGGCGATCGTGCGGTATCCTCGGATCATCCGGATAGCCATGACCCTCTGGCATGCGACCAGCCTCGCTGGTCGCGTCCGCATGCTCAGGGCCCACACGGGGGCCCCGTAGAGGGCCATGGACCGCACGATACCGGCGTACAGCCTCCGGCAGGAGGCGTTTGGCCCGCTGAGGTTGGGCAGGAGTCGCCTGAGGGCGCCTGCCGCCCGGTTCAGCCTTGGGGCCAAACGCAGGAAGTGCTCCTTGAAGTTCCACCGGCCGTCGAGGACGAGTCCCAGGTACTTCATCGTCCTCCCGACGCCGATGCGAACCCCTCCCACCGTTATGTGGGACTCTGACCGTGGCGCGTTCAGACGGCCATGAAAACACATGGCCTCTGTTTTGTGGAGCGCCACGTCGAGCCCCAACTGCCGGATCCTTCCAACGACTGTCGCGACCGCTTGCGTCGCCAGGTCGGCCGCCGCCTGGTGCGACTCTCCCTCCGAACTGTGGTCCCTAACAAAATGTTTATTTTTTATTTTTAAGTGTGAATGTTTTAAATCCTTATTAGTCAATGCGAATATGAGTTTGTTTGTTCTTTCACGTTATATTGCTAGACCGATATTGAATAACACAGAGTACCTAAGTGCGGCCAGGAGACGATAATAGGCTAAGGAGCATATTTTGTCATGGTATTTAATGAAAAATGTATTGTAAAAATAAAGAAAAACTTTATGAATGTACTGTGTTTGATGATTTTATTTATTTTATTAATAATGACAATAATATCAATCAATGAATCGAGCAATGATTGAGAAGCAACATGATAGGTACGGTTGCTAAAAGATCTATGTAATCCTGTCATGTCAAGTGCTTATTTTTACTCACACATTCATTTTTTAACAAAATATATCAACACAATCACTTAAATTATAATTTTATGCCCAATAATAAACTCGACGAAAGTTTTCTCACTGTCAAATTTGAAGTGAGTAAATATTCGAGAAACTCGTAAGCCAGCCTTCGACAATTACGAAACTATCCGTCATTTTATGCCTTCGTGCTACCTATTTTCATACAAAAGGCTCAAGTTACGTTTCGAATTAAATACGAAGACGATACGAAATTTACGTATTTTTGTTCGTGCTCCGAAAATTAGTTCAATTTACGCTCATCAGAGGCGCTGTTCAAGTTCCCATACAAAATGCTTTCCAAGACGATACGAATACTTTTTCGAAAGTGATTCGTGCTAGTGGTACCCCTAGCACGAATATTTGAAGGTTTCGTCTCGCCACCGTATCGTACCGTCGATACAATAACGGCATACAACGAAAGTCGGAAGCACGAAGCACTTTCGAATTAGTACCGAGGGCGCGATACGAAAATGTTGGTGACGTCATACTAACGTAAATAAGGATGAATGTTTCGTTCAGAAACTGGATTTTTGTTAGAAAATTAGTGATTTTAGGGCATTTAAAATTGTAATACTGTTCAATTTATGACGCAATACAAAGGAACTGCAGAAACAGTTAATATTCCGTTAGATAATAATTAAAATAATTACTAAAACGTTGTGTTTGATTTGATTGCGTTCCTAAACGAACGTCTGTCATACTGGCACAAATAAAAAGCCATGAAAAAAAATTGATTTAGAAAAAAAGCTTGTGTCATACCTAATGTCTATATTGTCAAATCTGTCCGCTGTCAAGAGGTTTCAAATCAATATTCAATGATTTTGTTGTTATAGTTCGTTATTTTTCTGTAAGCTATTCCAGTAAACTGAGATAACTAAACGGAAGTATTCTTACTGGAGTAAATAAGTAATTGACACCCTGATCAAGAAGGTCTGTTAACCGGTTGAACAGAAGGTCCCCCACGATACTCAATGATGAGACGAGGCTCTCGTTTGGGAATTCGGCGAAGAGCTTGAATTGAAGACAGTACTTCACGATAAGGCTTGCATTATGAAGAAATTCCTATCTTTGAGGTCCTAACAAACTAATTCAACATAACTAATACATTGAACTGTGGTCCATAACAAAATGTTTATTTTGTATTTTTAAGTGTGAATGTTTTAAATCCTTATTAGTCAATGCGAGTATGAGTTTGTTTGTTCTTTCACGTTATATTGCTAGACTGATATTGAATAACACAGTACCTAAGTGCGGCCAGGAGACGATAATAGGCTAAGGAGCATATTTTGTCATGGTATTTAATGAAAAATGTATTGTAAAAATAAAGAAAAACTTTATGAATGTTCTGTGTTTGATGATTTTATTTATTTTATTATAATAATGACAATAATATCAATCAATGAATCGAGCAATGATTGAGAAGCAACATGATAGGTACGGTTGCTAAAAGATCTATGTAATCCTGTCATGTCAAGTGCTTATTTTTTGTGAATTATGGCAGCATAAATAGAAAGATATCATATTATTATAATAAATATTGGAGCACACATTCATTTTTTAACAAAATATATCAACACAATCACATAAATTATAATTTTAATGCTCAATAATCAACTTGACGAAAGTTTTCTCACTGTCAAATTTGAAGTGAGTAAATATTCGAGAAACTCGTAAGCCAGCCTTCGACAATTACGAAACTATCCGTCATTTATGCCTTCGTGCTACCTATTTTCATACAAAAGGCTCAAGTTACGTTTCGAATTAAATACGAAGACGATACGAAATTTACGTATTTTTGTTCGTGCTCCGAAAATTAGTTCAATTTACGCTCACCAGAGGCGCTGTTCAAGTTCCCATACAAAATGCTTTCCAAGACGATACGAATACTTTTTCGAAAGTGATTCGTGCTCGAGGTACTGATCTTGGAGCATCACTAACACTAAAACGTTGAAATTCACGATACCACTGATAGACAGTTGTGCGATGAGGACACTTTTCATTGAATACAGTTTTCATTTCGTCAATGCATTCATCTATGGATTTGACCGATATTGTGTGTGTGCTGCGATGCTTTGCCGTGGTCGTATGCCACCTGCGGTTGTATCACACAATCTTTATTGGCTAGGTGGCATACGACCACGGCTAGCACAATATCGGTCAAATGAATATTGTTCTTATACTTTTCATTGCGCGTTTTTTTCGTAGTCGGGTTTTAGTTATTTTTTTATGGTTGTTTTTGAAGGCGGTTACATTTTTTTGAAAAAGTTTTTTATTTTACTCTTTTTAGTTTAAATATTCAATTCAAATTCCTCTCCCTCACGCGGCCCGCCTCCTCCTTCGCGAGCATGACTGCTTCGCAGAAGGAGGCGACCGCTTCCCACTCCGTCTCGCCCCACAGCATGGCCTCATCCAATGCCGGGCGCGAGAGGTCTCCGCCTATCGCCGCCGTGAGGACACGTCGGTGCTCTGCCCAAGCGGGGCAGTCTTGCACCGTATGCTCTACTGTGTGCTCCGCGCGATCTTCGCAGTGGTGACACCCAGGCGTTTCCTCCTTTCTCATCAGACACAGGTACCTCCAGAAACTTCCGTGTCCGGTGAGGACCTGCGTCATGCGGTAGGTCAGGACGCCGTGACTCCTATCCAGCCACTCCTCAAAGAGGGGTTTTACCGCTCCGATTGCGGCGTGCCCGAACGATCCATCCCTAGGGAATATTATACGAAATGAAATAAATAAATAAATAAATAATCGAGTCAAGATAACAAGATCGAACTCTATACACGTCCGATCTATTCAAAAATCAACAGAATGATCAGTCAGGTAAGTAATACGTTAGTGGGAGCGGTCGTGAACATTATGTGTGTCGCGCGGTAACGAAACCATAGCGAGATCTAATTCGACGACAACGCCATCTATCGAGATAGCGGACAACTTCGACCTGAGACTGAAACATAGCTAGGGCGCGCGTTTTCAATTTACCAATTCGGAGGGTAAACATGTTGGTAAATATGAAAAGTAGAATCAGCCAAGGGTTGAATAAGGAAAAAAAAGCGAGCTTCTTTAACTGCGCCCTGGTTTGGCCATAATATGACAAAATTGAAAATGTTTTAGTATATGACGAAATTGAAAATGTTTTACATAAACATTTATACACACAAACCACGCACACACACACACATACATAACACACATTTTATTTTATTTTTATACTGTCTGTACATTTTTATTTTGGATTTGTTAGGGAAGTAGCTAGGTAGCTCCAACACAAGTGTTTTTGTAACTTACTGGAGCTGTCTCAATTTTATGTATGTTTTTAAGCATTGTCTTTAGACATACATACACAAATAAAATAAATAAATAAAATAAATTATTATTATTATTTTCGTTTATTCATTTTTAAACATATATTACATTTTTAAAAATATCTCTTAATAAAATTATTCTCGGCTTTCACGAGGTTCTCGTCATGCGGGATGGTAACATCGATTATCATTACGCGGCGCGCTGATCTGTCTATCACTACTATGTCAGGTTTATTAGCAATAACAGTCCTGTCAGTAATGATAGGCAGATCCCAGTACATCGTGACATGGTCTTTCTCGAGAACTGGGTCGGGCACATACTTCTTGTAATACGGTACTTCAGAATCAACAAGATTGTATTTCAAAGCAAGTTGCTGGTGGATAATCCTGGCCACTAGGTTATGCCTGTGCAAGTACTCGCCGTTAACAAGACGAGAACAACCAGAGATAATAATATGTTTGATCGACTCACCCGGGCGGTGGCATGCCCGACACACGTCAACCGTCCCGTCTTTCATAATAATTATGTCTCCGGTAGTTATTCGTCAGCATAACTTTCATCCATAATTGCACAGACAAAACCTTCAGTTTCCCCGAAGAGGTCACTGAAACGTAGCCAGGATACGGACGCTAAGAAATCGACATCGGGCCCATGAAGAGCCCGGTAGAAGCGTCCGTGAAGCTCCTTACTTTGCCATACCTTCTTGCGATCTACCATAGTGACTACTACAGGTTTGCGCCAGTCCTCTTTAGCCATGGACAACGGGGTGAGTCCCTTATTCACCGCGACCACATCTCGGTGCATACCCACGTCCATTTTCAAGAAATATTCTCGCGGTTGTGGAGGGTCTTAGAATTTAAAAAGCCTCGGCCCCCACATTTCCTCGGGATGTACAGTCTTATTACTGATGATCGTAGGTGATGCAACCGGTTTGCGGTCAGCAGTGTGCGGACTCGATCCATGACGTCGAGTTCAGTCTGAGTCCATTTGAGTATGCCAAAAGAGTACATTATTATTATTTTTACTCTTAAATGTATTATAGCCAACTTAGCCGTGATACACTCGAGAGCAATGAATGGGTCACTTAAAGAATGTTAAAAATCTCGGAAACTAAAAATGATAGGTTAATGCAATAAATTGTATTTAATAGACAATGTAACACTCCTTAAATGAAAGTAAAAAAAATATGAGTCACCATACATTTTATTAACACAAAATTACATAAAGAAAAAAACTGCTGATCTCTCCTTAAAACAAAAAAAAATAGGAAACAACATAACATGAAATTTTTGAACTTTATTACGATTTTCTTGAATTTTAATACTTCGTATTGCCTCCTCGTGCTTCCATTACTGCGTTTACGCGGTTTGGCATGCTGTACACCAAGTTCCTTATACGATTTTGGGGAATATTCTCCCATTCCTCTGTGAGAGCAATTTTGAGCTCACGTAGCGTGACTGGGGGAGGGTTTCGTTGTTTTACGCATCTGCCTAGCTCGTCCCAAGCATGCTCGATCGGGTTGATATCCGGGCTGCGCGCTGGCCACTCCATACGAGTAATGTTCATCTCTTGAAGGTAGTCATTCACAATCCTACCTGTATGAGGTCGGGCATTGTCATGCATAAATATAGCATCCTCACCTAAATTGACCATAAATGGACCAACGTGATCATTGAGGATTTCTTCCACATATCTTACGCTAGTTAAAGAGCCGTTTTCTATGATCACCAGCTCTGTGCGACTTTCAGAAGAAATTCCGGCCCACACAAGTACAGACCCACCACCGTAGGCTACTTTTTCTTCGATGCATGCTTGCTTGAATCTTTCCCCTGGTCTTCGATACACTCTGTGTCTTCCATCGTGCTTGTAGAGCATAAATTTTGATTCGTCGGAGAACATAACTTTTGACCAATCTTCAATACTCCAATTTACGTGGCTCTGGGCATATCTTAGTCTTGAAATACGATGCCTACGCTCCAGTTTAGGGCCGTTTGCAGGTCTAAGGGGTTTTAAGTTAGATTCAGCAAGCCGACGTCTTACTGTCCATGCACTTGGGTTACTTCCTCCGAGGCGTCGAAACTGATTGGGGAGTTCAGTTCCTGTGAGAAAGCGATTTCGAAGCATGGTGTTCACCAAGTATCGGTCTTTTCGTGCTGTGGTACACCTGGTTCTGCCCGTTCCTGGTCTGCGTAGGTTAGAACCAGTTTCTTCGTAACGTCGGAGAACTCTTTGTACTGTTGACAGCGACACACCGACAGTCCTGGCTGTATCGCGCTGACTCCGGCCGGTTTCCAGCATTGTAAGTATTCTGGTGCATTCTTCAGGCGTAAGCGACATAATTTCAGCTTGAATAATGAATATAGAGCACTATCAACATGGTTTATGTACCCAGATAAATGACAGATTACAAACAAAAGCAAAACCAAATGCTGTAATTTCGTAGTTACATCTTCGAAAGTGGCCCTTTTTCAAATTTGATTTTTTTATGATATAACTTTACAATAACTAAGAAGTTTTAATACCTTCGTTTAAGGAGTATTACATTGTCTATTAAATACAATTTATTGCATTAACCTAGCATTTTTAGTTTCCGAGATTTTTAGGATTCTTTAAGTGACCCGGATTCATTGCTCTCGAGTGTAGTTTTCCTTGTAACTTATTCAAATTCAAATCATTTATTTCAAGTAGGCCACTTACAGGCACTTTTAAATTGTCAAACGACAATAAATACAAATAAAATAGTTATGGTATTTTTAGGGTTCCGTAGCCAAATGGCAAAAAACGAAATACTTATAGATTCGTCATGTCTGTCTGTCTGTCCGTCCGTATGTCACAGCCCTTTTTTACGAAAGTATAATTTAAGAGCTATTGTTGAAACTTGGTAAGTACCTAGTATAGTCCTCTTCACCGTATCCGGCGACAGCGACCCAGACTACTTGTCTTCTCTTTCGTGAGCCCTCTGATGACTAGCAAAACCAAACTTGGTCTTGAATACCCGGTCACATCGTGAACAGAAGAGCTGATGATCATCGTTGTACGTTTACATATAGGAAGGTTTTGGGCGACTTTTGCGTATCTTTCGCTTTTTGTGTAGGCTTTCAAGACGATTTGCTTCAAAGCATCCAATTGCTTCGTGGATTGAGGCGCGCCATCCTTCTCGGTTTCGAGCAAGCTCCTGCCACCGACTACGAGTATGCCACAGGTCTTAAGGTGACGTTTGAGGACATCCTTGTAGCGTAAGTATTGACCACCCTGTGCTCGTTTTCCTTGGGCTAGCTCTGAGTAGAAAGTAGTCGATTTTAGGCAGTCTACTGGTATCCATGCGCTGTATATGACCACACCATCTCAGTTGGATCTTAATCAAAAGCGCCTCCATGCCCATCATTCCAGTGCACCTCCGTGTTAGGGACACGATCCTGCAATTTTATGCGGAGGATGGATCGAAGACACCGAAGATGGAAAGTGTCAAGCCTTTTAATATCACCTCTATATAGGGTGTTAAAAAATCAACTGCAGGAATTTCGTGTGCGTACTCGGTATCAAAAACCAAGTACATTCAAAAAAAAATTTTTTTTGAATGTACTTTGTTTTTTTTTTCAAAATTATTAATTTTTTTTTTCAAGCATTTTTCTTTTGGCCTAGTAATATGGCTAATAAAATAAGTCGTTTGTAAGTATTTCGAAAAATTGCCAGTCCAAAGTCTGCAAAATGTGATGGGAAAGTTGGAATCAGCTGTGAACGCTACACACGGGTGAACGACCTCAAAGAGCAATCAAATTCATTAACATGGTCAAAAAAAAATGCTTGAAAAAACATTATTTTTTTAAAAAAATGCTCGAAAAAAATATTTTTTTTTGGAATTTACTTGGTTTTTGATACCGAGTACGCACACGAAATTCCTGCAGTTGATTTTTTAACACCCTGTATAGACACCAGGTTTCCGCGGCGTAGGTGAGTATTGGTAAAAGTAAGGCCTTATAGACGCATATTTTTGTTTGCAGTTTCAGGTCATGAGAGGTCCACACACGCTTGTGAAGCTTCCCAAAGGCGGCGGCTGCTTTTGCAATCCGTGTTGGAGTTACAGACATCAGTCTATTGTCGTTGGAGACTTTACTTCCGAGATATTTAAAAAACTTTTTCAAAAAAATGTAACCGCCTTCAAAAAAAAAACACAAAAAAGGGTAAAATAACCTACAAAATAACTTTTGTTTCAGAAGTCAGTGACTTTATTTTTTTTCATTTCATTGTCTTTTTTGCCACCGACTTCTGAAAGAAAAGTTATTTTGTAGGTTATTTTACCCTTTTTTTGTGTCTTTTTTTGAAGTCGGATACATTTTTTTGAAAAAGTTTTTTTACACTCAGTATATTGTTTCGGGTCTGGCTTACAGCTTATGTGAATTTCTCGGACACCCGAACTGGAACGGAGTTACTGTATACACTCAACAAAAATAATCGTCGCGAATTGAACAGTGTGGTGACACTGTTCAATGCGAAATAGAAAGACGAAACGAAAATATCTGGCTTGCCTTCTATAAGAGAGAGAGAGAGAGACAGACAGAGAAACATGCGCAGGCCGCACGGCTTATAGTAAAGAAGTAAGTTAGCTTACTATAGCAAAAAGTGTCGTTACAACTTTTCGTCTTAATTTTTTCCGTCTAGCCCCCTTTCGAAAGGCGCGATAAAGAACTTCGTTCCAAAAAAAAAAACCCTTATTGTCTAATATGACTAATAGACAACGAAATTTTATTAGCGCTTTATCTTGTTAGAAAATAGAACATAGCTCGCACCTGAGCCCATATGATGGTAAAAGAAAATATTTTTCCCAGTCGTCGCCAGTGGTGACTATTTATGAAATAACGTTGGCTAGACTGGATCACGGCAGACCTAGTAGAAGATAGCGCCTTCGATGAGTTCCTCTTGAAGTGGCAAGATCAAGCATACCATCGAGAGAAGTGGAAGAAGGCTTATGCCCAAGAATGGGACAATAGATAGATATATATCTTTGGTTGGATCTTTGATAATAACCAATCAACTACCAAATTTTCTATCCGAGACTTTATGAATGTCCAATCAGAAGTAGCCGTCCAAAAACAAAAGGAACGGGATTTAGATTTAAATTGAATATTAATTTCGGGTGTAAGTGAATATAATCTAAACAAATACATAAATCCTTTAGATATACGCTTACTGTGATTTAAAGCGCGGCGCCTAAGGCAATAAAGAAATTAAGTGTCATGTGCAATGTTCACAAGAACTTGGATCTGTTAAATGTTCTAAACTTCGTACGCAGCTTGACGACGCGACGATGTAGGGAAGTAATTGGACTTTAAAATTAGGATCTTGGATACGGAAATCTGGTATATATAATATGTATGTGTGTATTTGGAGCAGGATATTGCGTTTTGTAGGGAATAATTGGTGTCTGACAATTTTACGTTATGGTTTTTGCACAGAATATGAAAATATTATTTTAGAAACTAATATATATCTGCACTGAAAAATATAGCTATGATATTTTGTAACTCTTAAATAACTAAATTCAAGCCTAGTCATAAGCTTTAAATTAGGGTACCACATATAAAAACAGGGGAGCGGAGGTGCATCCGGCTCGAAGGACCAATGTTCGACTTGCTCGCCGATGATGATGATTCGTAAGTTAGACACCTCGCCTGCGCGTGCCGGTTGCATGTTTGTAAGGTGTGATTTCCAACCCAACATACAACTAAAAGATCAACATAAAGGTGATCTTACATTATTGGCCAACTTAAAAGTGAAATAAGTTCCTTGCCTTCCGCGCACTTTTCGACCCGATATAAAGTCATTTCAATATGTGTGCAAGTTTTCGCCATTCTCACTTGTGTGCATGTGCTTTAGAAACGCGAGTGTGTTATGTTGCAGTGGTTTCTTGGAAGGTAAGTGCCGACTACTGTGTGGTTTTAGCATTGGCCGTTATAGTTTAATTAGCAAGTGAAATATTTTAGTTGCACACTATTATAAAAGCTGTTTACATTTCCTTTACTAAAGATTTCACGTGAGCCAAAGGTATTTTCTATTTCTTAGTAAAAATCGATTCAGCTTGCTTCAATATGTCTCAGAAAGTTTCAACTACTTTTAACTCAGATTCTGCGAGCAACTTGAGAACTAACAAATGCACCTATGTTTTTGCAATATTTACTTGTTTTAGAATAAAGTACGGATTCAAGTTTTCTCAAACTGAGATATCTTATTGTTGTAATCAATATTTTGTGTCCATTTTATACATTCTGTTTGAAGGGTTGTTTTCTTTCAAAAGCCAAAGTACAGCATTTCAATTCTGATATTCTATCATTGCGAAATAAAATAATTATCTGACGCCTAGTCTTTTCCAAACACGTAGAGGACGGCTTCCAGTCTAAGCAGATGCACAGTAAGGGGACTGCCACTGACCTCTTCAACTGGTGAACACGAGGCTTCTAACTGTATATGCGACATGAAAAATAAGTAGGTACGTTATCAAGTGAAAGCCTTCATTTGCATTTGTCATTATTTTTATGAAAATGGGTTTTACACAGAGGAAGCCTGCTTTTCACTGTAACTTTGAAAATATTCGGAATATATGCGATGCGTTCGGAAACATAGATATAACAAGTGAGTTCAACTGTGCATATTATGAAAAATTGGAAGAACTAAGTGCGAATTACCTAGTGGATTGGCAAATAGGTTAGAATGATAAACTATAGTGCGTCTAGATAACAGCTCAAAACCAGTGACAAGGAAAGCGGTTTAAGGTTTTGAAAGCCAGAAAGCCGAAGTAATAAGAATCTGATATCCATGATATTGTCACGTCAGACTTCCACCTTCATATATTATTTGTCGATATCCACAAAGTCGCGGCGGTAGTCTGCTATAATCTCAGTGATCACAATGCAACAAGCCAACTTACTTTTGTTTTAACAATAGAAGTACGAAGTATGCCAAACTTGGAGACAATGAGGAGCGACTATCTTTTCTTTCATCATCATTTCCGGCTATCGCCTTACTTTAAGAGTTCTTACAGAATTTTCAACAGATTTAAGTTTAGTATTGTTGACGTTTTTGAAATAAATCGGCTTTTATCTAGCTCTTTTCATTTATGTATTTATACAAGGTAATAAAATTGCTGTCACAGTGTTTGAAAGTATTTTTTTTTAGTTTATTGTGTAACTGGTTGAATTGAAACATTTTGTTTAAAATAAAACAAAATTCTTTTGTCATAAATGAAGGTCAGATTTGTGACTGGCTCAGATAAATCGAATTTAGTAGTGTTCCTAGACTTTAGAACACTTTCATCACTAGTTTTATTCCCAAACAATTTTTTAATTAATGGACAAAAATGAAATAGTGGCTGTAGTCCTGACTCTAAAAAATACTTCTTTGAGAGATATGGAGGCCTTTGTCTAGTAGAAAGTTAATGACTAACTACAAAAACCCCTTTAAATGCTTTTAAAAATAGCTAAAAATAACGAACATATCCCAAACAACCGGCATTATAAACCTACCCAACGAACAGAACCATCTCAATTACCCGACCATACAGGTACTCTGGTACTAGTTGAACCCCGCTCTTGTCTACCCATGCATTACAATTAGAACAGCCAATGGCGGCGTCTAATTCGAGCTCCGTACTCCTGAGCCCATTTATTAAGGGCTAATTGGTGCCATAGACTGAAATTAGAGCTGCTTTGGTATCCAGTTGGATGCCATCTGTGTTTATGACTGCAGTAATAGATGTATTGAATGGAACATTGAGTTAATTTCGATTTGTGTTGCATTGTTTTAGATGTTTTGGTTTTGTCTATGAGGGCAGTGGCGGCCCATTGGTGAAGCTCCCGACTTACGACAGGGTTTGAACCCAGACACGGGCATTTTTTTTGTGTATTAGTGTAATTCATCGGGCAGGTCTGTTGGTCTAGTGGTTAGTGACCCTGACTACTATGCCGGAGGTCGTGGGTTCGATTCCCACCCAGGACAAATGTTTGTGTGATGAGCACGATTATTTGTTCTGTGTCTGGGTGTAATTTATCTATAATATGTATGTATTTAGAAATATATAAGTATGTTTATCAGTTGTCTAGTACCCATAACACAAGCTCTGCTTAGCTTGGGACTAGATGGCGTTGTGTGATAGTTGTGGATTATTATTATTCATTGTATATTTGCTAGGCTCAATAGATCAGATAATAATTTTCTTCTTCCTTACTTCTCAAAGGGACGAACCGCGATTGGGACGAACTGCGAATATTGACTGGCCTGTTGGTCTAGTGGTTAGTGAAAGTGACCCTGACTGCTATGCCGGAGGTCGTGGGTTCGATTCCCACCCAGGACAAATGTTGGTGTGATGAGCACGATTATTTGTTCTGTGTCTGGGTGTAATTTATCTATAATATGTATGTATTTACAAATATATAAGTATGTTTATCAGTTGTCTAATACCCATAACACAAGCTCTGCTTAGCTTGGAACTAGATGGCGTTGTGTGATTGTGGATTATTATTATTCATTGATATTTGCTAGGCTCAATAGATCAGATAATAATTTTCTTCTTCCTTACTTCTCAAAGGGACGAACCGCGATTGGGACGAACTGCGAATAGGACGAATCGTGAATTCTGATCAAGTGTGACCGCAAGACGAAGTGTAGATGGGACGAAGTGCGCGTAACCCTATTAATCATCCTCATATGAATCAACCTCTTTCTAGTCACTCATATCATCTACTATCACATTTCACTACTACCCAAACATGTTCCAGATTCAATTAATATCATGTTTGTGCTTGCGACAGCAGAAATAGAATAATATTATGATAATACTGGCCGGAAAATATTTTTACAAGAAGCTATGGAGTTGGTAGTGAAAATATTATGTACTGTTTGTCTGTGGTAGAAACCCAAGAGTAGTGTAGAATATCATCATCATCAGCTTATAAATGTTCCCACTGCTGGGACACAGGCCTTCTCTGAGAGAGGGAGTGGGCCATAATCCACCACGCGGGCCCAGTGCGGGTTGGTGGATGTCACATGTCTTCGAATTTTTGGTTCTAGGACAT
Source organism: Agrotis exclamationis (assembly GCA_950005045.1). Classification (NCBI taxonomy): domain Eukaryota; kingdom Metazoa; phylum Arthropoda; class Insecta; order Lepidoptera; family Noctuidae; genus Agrotis; species Agrotis exclamationis. The sequence continues at coordinate 17,529,213 of OX465427.1, read as the reverse complement.
GCCGGTTTCCTCACGATGTTTCCTTCACCGTTTTGAGAGCAGTGGTGATGAAATAAATTACACAAAGTAATGCAACTGGCTGGATTCGAACCCACGACCTACAATTCGTAAGTCAGGGCCGATATCACTGGGCCACCACTGCTCTCAATAGAATATAGATATAGTAAAAATAAAAAAATATTCATCATTAAAAATAAGAAAATCATTCTTGTCTCATTTAAGTCAACCTCCAGTCTTCCTAGAATCGGCTGAATATCAGTATTTTACAAGGAGCCCAGTATTAATTCCACGTTTATGAAAAAACAAAATAGTGTACGTACAAGTTAGTAATTTTATCCATCAATTTAACATCAAAGTTTACGTTTACTTTACGTCACAAAAGGTTAGGCCCGCGGGCCGGAGGAGGTTGGATTCGCTCTGTTACTGGGTATGTGGCCCAGTTACTGGGTAATACTTTAATGTGAAGACATACATCTCTAAATGCCGAAATGCCGTTAGCGTGGCCTGACTAATATAGAAAAACCGGCCAAGTGTGAGTTGGACTCGCCCATGAAGGGTTCCGTAGCAGCAAGCATAGATTAGAGATATAATTACGTATATATTGAGATTAGTAAGTAATATACGCAAACAATAAAAATAACTTTGTTTTTCATAGTATTTGTATGAATGGCAAAGTTATATTTGCGGTTTTTGAAAATGTACTATATCTCAAAAACTGCTAACTGTATCTCATCCAAACCAATTTTAGTTGGTAGTTTTGGTTGAGGTCTACATTATATACGTAGGGTGTTCAATAAATTTTGTCGTGTAATTTATAAATTTATATTTTTTCAAAATAAGACCCACTACAATTAATACATTTCGCTCCTCCCACCGAATAATATCGTAATGTGATAAAACGATACTTTGCGTTTTATTGCATATTCATCATGTAGGTACTCTCTTACACTTTGTCAATTTTTTTCATATTTTTCCTATGAGTACATTACAAATTAGTATGTTTATAATAACCATTCCGATACAGATTCATTGTACTTATTTACGTGAATAACATCGCTTCCAGTGATTACGATATTAATGAATTTCAATATGTTACGATAACGATATTATTCGAGTAAGAACAGCAAACTCGTTTTATAGTAAAGTTTTTTTACAATACTATTCCTGTAGACATTATTGTGTACGCTGTCTTTTTGTTTTTACGCGAATAATATCGTTATGTTTTGTTACGAAATAATGTTTTTCTAACGTATCTAGTAAAATAAATTTTCTTTAATAACTTGGTTCTATTAAAATAAAAATTAAATACGTTTATTTAGAATGATTCTATTAAAAAATAACTTTCATTTGATATATAAATCATTCTCTTAGGTTGGACAATTTTTACAATAATCATAAAAATACACTGTTTTATTTTTCCTGTAAAATTTGAATTTATCGATAACGATATTATTCGGTGGGAGGAGCGATTTATTTATACGCACAAACCACTCATTTATCCAACCCTCCCACTTTTCCTTATTAATTAATTCTAATTCTTCCTCAAACGCACCAACCAACTGCTCGTCCGTAGAAAACTTGCGCCCCTTCATCCGTTTTTTACAAACGGAAATAACCCGAAGTCACAGGCAGGGACGGTTACCGTTACCAAACAAATACCGGTAAAATTACCAAAACATAAACGTTATGTTACGTTAAATATTAACGTTAAACATAACGTTAATTTATAGGATTTACCGCTATTTAATTATCGTTACTAATAACGTTAATTCACTGTGCGACGTTGCCAAACCGCTTCGTTCGCGGTTCGGCTCTACAAATCAGAGCGGCAACAGCTAGTAACGCGCGCCGCTTACGCGCATTTCATAGTCAGATGTCACACAAACATTGCGTAGGTACGCCAAATTAGTAGGTATATCTCTATTAGATTAATTCTGTTGTTCTGTTATTATAATTAGTTGTTTGTTTAAAAAATACTATTATGGGCCGAAAGAAGTGCAACAGAGCTTATCAGTATTTCAAAATGTTTAAAGAAAACAACAAATCTACTTGCACATCTATATCTATACATATAATAAAATCGTAGAGCTGTCATTCCTGTACATTGAATATTTTTTCTTTTTGTATTTTTTTCGAGATAAAGGATCGATTCTGATGACAAATCAACTTTTTTGTTCCGGATTTTTTTAGGGTTTTTTCTTTTGCGTTAATTCCTAAACTACTGAAAACTTTCCCATCAAATTTTCCTCAAATATTCCTATAATATGCTTCTGTCAATAGGCTATGTATTATTACACTATTGTCACTGGGAGATGAGCAATTTTGAATTATGTTGTTTTTAAATGTATGTTTTGAGTTGGCGGATTAACCACTGGATAATATTTATTCAATTTTTCCTCAAATATTCCATAAACTGCTCTTCAATTAATAGGGTCTAGACACGCGAGAGCGTGGCCAGCCGAGTTCAGGCGCGCTTACAGTGTGTAATATTACACGAACCATTTGGAGCCACTTTTTAGCCCCTCATAACTCAAAAATTATTTAACCTAGGCATATATTTTGAGATTGGCGAGATAAATACGTGTACCAAATTTTATAAATATATCTCAAACGGTTATTTAGATATTAACGTCAAAAAATCGTCATTTTTATGACTGACCTATAGATCAAAACTATAACCCAGTTGTAGATGACCTAGAAAGTTCAAATTTGGCATGCAGATAGGTAAGGTTTTTTTTTTAAGTTTGTCTGACGGTTAACTCGTCGTTTAAGAACCGATTTTGATGATTCTCTTTTCGTTGGAAAAAATATATTTCAAAGGTAAAATCCTATGATAAGGAAATTAGGGTTTGATGACGAAAGACCAGAGAAATCGAGTGGAGCTTTCTAAAATTGTAGGGGCGACTAGTGCGTTTGTAAGTTTTTCATTATTTTAAAGCAATACAATTAAATAAAGATCTGGAGTAGATCTGATGATGGAGCCGAGAGACAGTCGAGGGAACTCCTCAACGATTCACAGAAGCTACCTTGTGTTTGGACTTAATTCATTTATATTGATAAGAACTTTACACCTAGGTGGGTTGTAATTGTCATTAAGGGTCTGATGATAAAGACGAAGAACAATTCAGGGAACTCGTCAACGGTTTATAGTAGCTATCTTGTATTTGGACTTAATTCATTTATATTGATGAAAACTTTCGACTCTTTTTTTTTCGTGGTAAAATCATCAAATGAGACCTCCCACCCAGGGCAGGGCGGGAGGGACTGTCAGACTCGTACTGACTAAAATCCACGGTGTCCTTCAATAGCCCTTTGTGTTCCGGGGTCACGGTAATGAGATAAGTCCCGTGACCCCGGCAGGCTTTGGCCCTCTAGAGGGGGGCCCCGTCATCATGCTGATACTCTTTGGGGCGCGCGTGGAACACAACGCGCCATCGACCCGGGCATGGTCCATGGTCGGACAGCGAATCGTCCATTACTCGCCACCCGCATGCCCGCGCCTACGGTGCCCGGAGATCGTCTGCCGACGTCCGACGCCGTGGGCGTCTTCCAGTGCGGCTGGGGTGGAGGGAGGACGCTATCCTCTCCCTCACGCGGCCCGCCTCCTCCTTCACGAGCATGACTGCTTCGCAGAAGGAGGCGACCGCTTCCCACTCCGTCTCGCCCCGCAGCATGTCCTCGACCAATGCCGGGCGCGAGAGGTCTCTGTCTATCGCCGCCGAGAGGACACGGCGGTGCTATGCCCAAGCGGCGCAGTCCTGCACCATATGCTCCACAGTGTTCTCCGGGCGATCTTCGCAGTGGTGACACCCAGGCGTTGCTGCCCTCCCTATCAGACACAGGAACCTCCCGAAACTTCCGTGTCCAGTGAGGACCTGCGTCATGCGGTAGGTCAGGACGCCGTGACGCCTTTCCAGCCACTCCTCAAAGAGGGGTTTTACCGCCGCGATTGCGGCGTGCCCGGACCTTGGATGCGACAGTCGTTCCCTCCATATCGCTCTGAATTCTCCCCGGCGCTGCGCCTCCACGCGCCACTCATAAATGCGCTGGAGAGCAGTCGTCTCCAGATCCCAGGGCAGCAATCTGGCAAGGAGGTTGGCTGATTCGCCGGCGATCGTGCGGTATCCCCGGATCATCCGGATAGCCATGAACCTCTGGCAAGCGAAAAACTTTAGTGGTCGCGTCCGGATGCTCAGGACCCACACGGGGGCCCCGTAGAGTGCCATGGACCGCACGACACCGGCGTACAGCCTTCGGCAGGAGGCATTTGGCCCGCCGAGATTGGGCAGGAGTCGCCTGAGGGCGGCTGCTGCCCGGTTCAGCCTTGGGGCCAAACTAAGGAAATGCTCCCTGAAGTTCCACCGGCTGTCGAGGACGAGTCCCAGGTACATCGTTCTCCCAACGCCAATGCGAACCCCCTCCACCGTTATGTGGGACTCAGACCATGGCGCGTTAACGCGGCCATGAAAACACATGGCCTCCGTTTTCTACAGCGCCACTTCGAGTCCCAGCTGCCGGGGTCCTTTCGACGACTGTCGCAACCACTTGCGTCGCCTTGTCGGCCGCCGCCTGATGCGACTCTCCCTCCGCCAGGACGAGCGTGTCATCAGCGTAACATATTACGCTGACGTCGTCGGGGAGGTCGCCGCGCAGCTCCCAGTCATATCCGATGTTCCACAGGGCCGGCCCCAAGACCGACCCCTGTGGAACACCGCACGACATCTCTCGCCGGTTCCACTCTCCCCGGTGACCGGGGTAGATGACGGCTCTGTCCGTCAGGTAGTCCGTCGAGGAAGACGGAGGTAGGTCGGCACCCGGTGATCATCATCATCATCATCAGCCGGAAGACGTCCACTGCTGAACATAAGCCTCCCCCTTAGACCGCCACGCCGAACGACAGTTCGCCATTTGCATCCATCGGTTGCCCGCGACCCTCACGATGTCGTCGGTCCACCTAGTGGGAGGCCTGCCTACGCTGCGTCTTCCGGTCCGTGGTCGCCTCTCGAGAACTTTTCTTCCCCATCCGTTGTCAGTTCGACAAGCGATGTGGCCTGCCCATTGCCACTTCAACTTGCAAATTTTACGAGCTATGTCGGTGACTCTGGTTTTTCGCCGAATATCCATGTTCCGGATTTTATACCGCAAAGAAACTCCGAGCATAGCTCTTTCCATCGCTCCTTGAGTGACTCTTAGTCTCTCTAAAAGGCCAGCAGTCAGAGACCACGTTTCAGAGCCATATGTCATCACTGGCAACACACACTGGTTAAACACCCTTGTCTTGAGACACTGTGGGATTCTCGATGAGAAGATATCACGTAGCTTCCCAAACGCTGCCCATCCGAGTTGGATTCTTCGGGCGACCTCTTTCTCGAACTTGGACCTACCTTTTTTTTTTATTCGAGGTGGAAATCCTCATAGGACTTCCTCCGCCCTGGGGAAAAGCGGAGGGGCATGTCAGACTTGACTGACTAAAACCACCCCGGTGTTCCCTCGCACACTTGCGTCCGGAGCTGCGGGTGCGAATGTTACTTCCGCTGCCTCGGATTAGTGCCGGCTCGCCTCTTGCAGGCCCCTTCCGGTTGGGGTGAGGTGTTCTCCCCCGTTACCACTTAGATAGGCGCGCGCGGAACACTGCGCGCTGCCTTCTTCTCGGGTCCACTTGAGTGGGGGATGGCAGACGTCCCCAAATCTGCCACCCCTAGACCCACTTATGGAGGCCGAAAGAGAGCGTTGTCCGCTCTCCTTCGACGCCCGGTGAGTCTGCTGCGGTATGGGAGAGCACTGGAGATCTCCCTCTCCCTTTCAGCCGCTTCCTTCTGGGAGGATGTCATCTCGCAGGAAATCACTGCGTCCCAGGACTCTGCTTCTCCGACCATTGACTTAACAATGGCCGGCAGTGACAGGTCGCTCCCCACTTTTGCAGTGAGAGCACGGCGCGGCTCGTCCCACGTGACACACTCGGCCAGCGTATGATGCGCCGTATCCTCCAGACATTGGACGCAGTGATGACACCGAGCGTCCGGCTCCCTGCTTATTCGACACAGGTATTTCCCGAAGCAGCCGTGCCCCGAGAGCACCCGTGTCACTCGAAACCCGCCTCCTTCCGAGCCAATCGTCGAGTACTGGCTGGATCGCCTCGATCGTACTGAGACCAGCGGAAGGGCGTAAAAGCCTCTCCCGCCATGCCGCCACCAGGTCCTCACGAAGCGCCGGCGCAGCGTAATTTGCTGCTGCACCAGTCTCTCACCTCGCGCCTTTGCCTCCTCACGCCACTTATAGAAGGTCGCGAGGAATTTCGACTCTAGGTCCCAGGGCGGGGATCCAGCCAGCAGGCAAGCCGCCTCGTAGGAGATCGTGCGATATCCTCGGATGACTCTGACGGCCATCGCCCTCTGCGGTTTTCGCAGAACTGCAATATGTCGGGCCGTCAAGTCAGCCGCCCACACAGGGGCCCCCTATAGGGCCATAGATCGCACGATCCCCACGTATAACCGCCTACAGGCGATGCTCGGGCCCCCCAGGTTGGGTAGCAGCGTTGGGAGCGCACCCGCTGCGCCCATCAACTTGGGCACCAGCCGCCGAAAGTGGGGGCCAAAATCCCAACGGCTGTCGAGCACCAATCCTAGATATTTCATGGTGGACTCGACAGCAATCTGAACCCCTCCGAAAGTTGGACCTACCTAACTCAACAATCTGTCCAAGGTAAGTGTAATGGTCTACAACTTCGAGAGTATCATTCCCAACAACAACCGGTACGGGTGTCACATGGACATTCGACATGACTTTCGTCTTGTCCATGTTCATTTTAAGGCCGACCCGTTGGGAAACGATACTGAGGTCGCTGAGCATAGCATTGAGGTGCTCCAACGATCCTGCCATGATGACTATATCATCGGCAAAACGAAGGTGAGTGATGTATTCGCCATTGATGTTGATGCCGAATCCGTTCCATTCCAAGAGCTTGAAAACGTCCTCCAACGCGTTCGTGAACAGTTTCGGAGAAATAACGTCTCCCTGTCTCACGCCTTTCTGCAATTGGATTGGTTTCATGCTCTCTTCCTGAAGTCGGATGGACATGGTGGCGTTTCTATACAAATACTTCAACACTTCGATATACCTATAGTCGATATGACATCGTTGGAGGGACTGCAATACTGCCCAGGTTTCGTTTGAATCGAAGGCCTTTTCATAGACCACAAACGCTAAACATAATGGCTGATTATACTCCTCTGTCTTCTGTATAATCTGGCGGAGCGTGTGTATGTGGTCTATAGTATTAAAACCTTTTCGGAAACCGGCTTGTTCGGGAGGCTGGAAGTCATCAAACCTGCGTTCGAGACGGTTCGTAATGACTCTTGAGAACAGCTTGTATACATGGCTCAGAAGTGAGATTGGCCTGTAGTTCTTCAACAAGGTGTTGTCACCCTTTTTGAAGATTCACTCCTGTGCCATGCTTCTGGCGTAGTACCTTCGAGTATGACGGAATTAAATAACTTCTGGAGGACCAGAAGTACCGGTTTTCCACCCGCTCTCAAAAGTTCAGTTGTGATTCCGTCTTCACTCGGCGCCTTGTTATTCTTTAGCTGTTTAAGAGCCATTCTAATCTCGTACAGGCTGATTTCCGGGTTATCCTCAGTGTAGTGTCGAGTCAGTTTAGCTCAACGACCATTTATATCTAGACGCCTCATGCACGATCTGACTAACGAAAATTATTCTGCCAAGTCGCTGAGGTACGACGTAAGCGAGGGGGACGGGGTACTGCGTTCTGATTCGCGACGAGGGGACTCACAGGAGTGGTCGAGTCACGACGGTTATAAGACTTTTTTACCAAATGTGTTGACAGACATCGGTCGCCTGTGATTAGGAGTCTAGATATAAATGGTCGTTGGTTTAGCTCTTGCGTCTCGAACTTTACCGACACTGGGTTGTCGTGTTGATGTGTATAACTGTCCGTAAAACCTGTCAAGCTCTCTCAGAATCTCCGGTTTCGTCGAAATGATGCTGCCGTCGTTAATCTTCAGCTTTGTCATTTGGCTTTGCCCAATAGATGAAATTATTTGCGAAGACTTTTGAGCCCTGGTTCCGCTCGATTGCCTCTTTGATCCGTGCCGCACTATAGGCACGCAGGTCACGTCGCATTGATTTAGAGATTCGTCTATTGAGTTTGCCATATTCCGACATATCAGCTGAAGATTGCAGCCTCATCTCGGCCCGGTCATGGTTCCGTTCTAGAACTTTTGAGGCTTATTGCGGCGCGGGGTCTTAAAGAACTTGGACCACACATTGGACAGTTTCCACCTACCCATTGTTAATCTCGTCCACAGTTTCGCATTCGGTTAGGCACTGGAAGCGATTGTGCAGTTCAAGTTGAAAGTCTTCGGGGTTCTGGATGTGGGCAGGACCAGGTCGGAGCGTGGACTTCACCGGACGAGACCTTTCAAGCTTCACATTGATATTCAATGTGCCTCTGACGATTCGGTGATCGCTGCCGGTTTTTACCTTGGCGATCACAGAGACATCACTGAATATTCGCTTCTTGGTCGTCATGATGAAGTGGATCTCATTTCTGGTAGTACCATCGGGCTCATCCACGTCCACCTCCTGGATGGCCGCTTCTGGAAGTAGGAATTCATTAAATGAAGTTCTTCCTTTTCCATGAAGTCGACCAGTCGCTGGCCCCTATGGTTTCGCTGCCCATACCCAAATGGCCCCACTCTCAACTCATCGCCATTCCGTGCGCGTTGAAGTCCCCCATAACAACGGTGAAGTATGTTTCGGAGATATGTATGGCCTCGGATATCTCCTCATACAATGCCTCTACTTCATCATCAGAATGTGTCGAGGTCGGCGCATATACCTGTATGACCTTCAACGAATACCGGTTGGTTATTCTGAGTATAATGTATGCTACCCTACTCGACACACTGTCGACTTTCACAACGTTGTTGGTGAGGGACCTGCGGACGAGAAATCCAACACCACCCTGGGATTTACGGTCTCCTTCCCGGTAGAAGAGCATGTTGCCGGAATCTAGAACTATCGTATCCTGACCCTCTCTTTGGATTTCAGATAATCCCAAGATATCCCAGCGCATTTTGCTCAATTCTTCCTCCAGCTCGATAATCTTCTCATCGGTCCTCAGTGTGCGGATGTTGTGTGTTGCCAGGGCCAAAGTCCGTTGGGGGTGGTAGCGGGGCATCTGCCGGGGATTCTTAGCACCCCCTGCTCCGCCGTTACCCGATCCGCTACCCAGACCAGGAATAGCGGAGCTGCTGGGGACTGGGGGCCGTGTGCTATTGTTGTCAATCATAATGGGGGGAGGGGGGGGGTTGCCATAATCCCCACGCTTGGCAGGCGGCTTGGGGATCGCAATAAGATCACCGAAAGTTTGCAAAGGACGCTGCTGCCCGTCCTTCGGTAGCTGGACGTAGTTTAAAAGGACGTACCCGCGACCAAATCTTTTGTTTTATTTTATATTTATTTGTGTTTTGAATTAGTGCTCAAACCAGTGCATAGATTCTGTTTTAAGTGACAACAAGATTTCGAACATCGAGTCAAATAATAAGCTATTTTTAAGGTATCACGCGGTTTGCTAAAGACTACTGTAATCGTTAAATGTTGTTAGGATTACTAACATAGTGATTAAGAAATATTGTTACTAACACTTTGAGTCATCATAAGTTACTTGTTAATAAATGTAAAATAAAATAAATAATAAAGAGGGAAGAGCAATGCTATTGTACGTTCAATTGCGTTAACAAATTGCAGCGATACTGTAAATCGACCAAAAAATGATAGTCTTATGTTAAACACGGATCTTTGAAATTAATGTTGCTCAAACAAGGACGTTTCCTATGCAAACTATGTATGTAAGTACCTATAACATTATTGATCTAAACTAATATTATAAATGCAAGTGAGTAATTATGTTTGTTTTTTACCTTTTCACGCAAACTACCTACTGAATCGATCGTCCCAAAATTTTGCATATACATATACGTTGTTAGGAGTATAGACACGTATACACCGTGTTCTTCACGTTATCCATAAACTTTAGCAAATACTTCTATGGCTTTTACAAATCAAAGGCTATCTTAGGCTATCTTTCATCCCGAAAAACAGAAAAGAGCTGTTGCCGAGAAAAAAAAAACAATTACAATTTCCAGATGGCGCCACTTACACGATCCGTATTGTTTCTCAAATTCTAAATTAACGCAAGCGAAGCCGCGGGCAAACACTAGTTGTGCAATAAAACATTAAACGTAATAGTTCCTACTAGGGACACGATATCGCAACCGTAAGTAGCGATATCGATATAGTATCGGTATCGAAACAAAAGTATCAAATTAGTAATAGCATCGAAACGAAAGTATCGATATGAGTAAGTATCGAATGAATTTGGAGTTTCCCTACTACTTTTTTTTAGCTTTGTAATGGTAGTCATCAAATGAGTCCTCCCACCCAGGGCAGGACGGGAGGGACTGTCAGACTTGTACTGACTAAAATCCACGGTGTCCTTCAATAGCCCTTTACGTTCCAGGGTCATGGTAATTTCATAAGTCCCGCGACCCCGGCAGGCTTTGGCCCTCTAAAGGGCCCGTCATCATGCTGATGCTCTTTTAGGCGCGCGTGGAACACAACGCGCCGTCGACCCGGGCATGGCCCATGGTCGGACAGCGAGTCGCCCATTACTCGCCGCACGCATGCCCGCGCCATAGTTTCTCTACTACTTTAAATTAATTCACAGCCACATGATCCACAACAGAGATGCGCAGATCATGAATGTGACTTGTTGTGATTGGACCACAATTAAAATAAATTAACAAACAATTTAGATAGGTACTTACAAAAAAAAAGGTTTGATAGGTACAAAAATAAAAGCTATGTACAGCTGTCTTACTCATATCTGACAGTACACTGAACACGAGAGTAAGTGAAACAAAAACACCGCACAGTTCTTATTATTTTCGAATGAGTCACGAGTTAAAATGTCAAGTGGTTGTAGTACTTGGTTGTAATAATGCTACTAAATTAAAAGTACGTACTGCGCGATGATCTTTTTCGTAAAGTCAGACCAACTGAAAATGGTATAAGTCTTATGCCGACCATACACGGTACCAGTATACTTGTGCAAATCTAGACTTGCACAAACACAGGACAATGACTATGTTAGAAATTTGTACAAATATACTGTAACGTGTGTGGCCGGCATTAGTGTGGACGGTTTAGTGAATTTGTGTGTGTGTTGAACATCACTTTTACAACACACGCATATAGAAAACTATTGGCAACGTTATGAATCACGAATGTTGAGATGTATAATTATGCATCCCTTTCTTACGCCTTCACAATGCACAGAGACAAAAACAGTCTGTTGCTATTTTAGTTAAGGTTTCTATTGTTTTAGTTATTATTCTGAGGTTCAGAATACCTATCTAAGTACGTTAAGCTGATGCGTTAAATTGGTATTTATGAGTTAGTTGTTATTTTAATTATATTTTTTTTATGGAATCGATACTTGATGCTTAGTACTGATATTAGTACTAGTATCGAAAGAAAGTATCGAATATCTGAATACTAGTATCGAATCAAAAAGTAGCGATTCGATACCTCCCACGTAAGTTGTTGTATCTTCAAAATTGTAATTTTACACTAGGGAGTTTTAAAGATAAACACTCGCAGAAAATAGTCATGCTTGAATATATTCTTTTGAAATTTTGCATACACACATATTTTAAAGTAGTTTCAATTATTACCTAATATTTTATTTTTAAATACCTGTAGTTTTTGAGATTTTGTTCATACAACATTCTAGAGTGTAGTGTTACCTCACATAAATGTTGTACAGAATACTTACAATCATTTACACTGGAAAACAATAGTTGCTTTTAATTGTATGTGCTAAATACTATAGTGTTCGTTGATATAAATTTAATATTTTGTGGCGGTATGTGTAATTAGGTATCAGGGTTTAGTAAAAACCATGTTTGCATAATAAGATGTTATTTATTACGAGTATTATAATAAAATAAAAATTATCATTCTCTAAAGTAAATCTGAATTAGTAATATTTCAACATAATTAAACGATCTAAAAATTACTTTCTTCTGTTAACAGATAACAATCAAGGTTCTAGATTAATTATTTATTGATAAGATTAGTTCCAGTCTTTTATTTATTAAAACTTTGATACATATACTGCATTTAAGTTACCTAAACAAAAAAAAAATATTAAGGTATCGATGGAATACCGTATAATACCTCCTGTCACATCAGCCTTTAAACAGGTAAACATTATTTTAAATTTAAAATGAACTATTACAATTAAGAATAGTAATAATAAAAAAAACGGTACTATATTTTCTGTCACCAAAATTTATATTTGTCACCAAGTTGTATCACCTAATTAATAGAATCTATCACCACAAAATATTTCCGCTCTCAGATAAACAAAAAGTGTTCCCAGGTATGAATTATCAAACTAATGTTAATAAGTATGTGTGTAAAATAACAGATGGATTACCAATAAAATTGTGGTGCATTACGTGAATATTAATTTCGTTCTTATAATATGTAATTGTTTTATTACTTAAATAATAGCTTTGTGCTCATAATGGTAGGTAGATCTGTCACCAAATAAATCGGTTACCGATCCCTGACTGCGAATTATTTTTATTTGTTATTTTGTCACCAGTACGGTAGTTACAGTTTAACTCAATTAGTTATTAAAATAATAGTATGGTAAAAAAGCGGGGTCTGTAAGACCCCGCTTTTTTTCAAAAAAGTGAGACAGTGAGACAAACAACTTGAAACCTCATTGGCACCACGGGTGGCTTCTGCCTCATGCCACATGTAGCAATAAGCCTCTTTCTTTGTGGCGTCAAAAACAGTGAAATTGAAAACTGATAACTTGCGTTTGTAATATAAAACACATAATTGACCATGAGGAGCATTCAGAATCTTCTGAAAATCGAAAGCGGCTGTGCAGATAGTCTGTCTGACCACCTTCTTGTATAATGTGACTCAACTGGTTGCAAGCTCTTCATGTGGTCACATACGTTAGTTTCGACAGATCCAGTATTTTTAAGAGGATGATTTGAATGCTTACCCTTATCCCTTTGATCAGGAATCGGTATTCCCGTTGTAACATCGATGTATCCATCTTTTCTAGTGCCTTATTGACAACTTGGTCACTGACAAATTTAGTCCGTTTGATAAGCAGTATGCTTTAGCTCTCGAGAAAGTTCAAAAAGCATTCCTCAGATACCTTTACAAGCACTTGTACGGGTTTTATCCTTTCTTGTATCCCACTAAATTTCTATTGGGTTGCTTGAATTTCAACTCTCTAGAAATCAGACGGTCACGCGATCAGATGACTGTAGCACTTAAAATTCTTAGGGGAATCATTGATGATCCTGACCTGCATATTGTAATTTGCGTGGCAGAAAACACCGCTTACTGGCTGTTCCATACTGCCGGACAGTTGCGCACTCTAAATCACCTATTCCTCGTACGTTAACCGCGATTAACGCTCTCCTGAACTCAGACACTGATCTTGATGTATTTGCGGATGAATGGAAGATGATACTGTCAGAATGTCTGAAATTTTGTGAAATGAATGCGTGACTGTGGTAAATTAATTTTAAGGTGTAAATGTTATAGTTTAATTGGCTTTTGTATTATTAAATAGTGTAATTGGCTTCGGCCGTTCTATTTAAATAAATAAATAGTGCTTAAAAATGTAATATTATTAGCTAATTCATTCGTCTCAGATTCATTAAAGTAACTGGCAATGGAGAATCTGTAATAAACTGTAATAGTAAGTATCAATTCAATAAGTAGCTATCTATTGCTAAATAGACCTCAATTCGGCCCATGAGGCTAATCAGACATGGAAAAATTAAAAAAGGACTGGTAACCTTTGCTCGGTAATGAAAATCTGAAGAGTTTAAAAACGTATATTGTTGTATGTAACTAAAAAAATATATTTTAGTAACGTAAAATATAGTATGTCAACATCCAATACATATTTGTGTATGTGATGCCGACGTAAATTGTTGTATGTATTACTTCACATATAATTTGTTATTTTTCAACAAGGTAAAGTGTTGTATGTGATGATACAACGCTGATTTAGTATCTTCTAAGCGACGTAAGTTGTTGTAAGTAATCTATACAACAGTTTACACCCTTTTGGTAGTTCGGGATGGACTGTCGTATGTCACACATACGTGACGCGAGCGCCCGACGCGCCCCGCGTTAACCGTTGCGGAGGTGGATACAATGTTATACGCCGCCGTTGTAATAATGATACAACTTTATACGTCTGGTAAATATACTTAAAAATTGCATTTTTTTATTTCTTTTACTCTTAACACTTAAAGTAGGCAAAAATAGGCGTTTTAGTTTAAAAAACGTAAAACATGCATTTTGTGGGTTACAACAACTTACGTGGGAGGTATCGATATGAGTAAAGTATCGGATTCGATATCGTGTCCCTAGTTCCTACCTACCCAGCTTTCTACTTAAACTATGTCATTCTAACTAAATTAAAATATCTATTTCGACTATATAAGTCCCATTGAGTAAGTATTTTTAAGGGTTCAAAGTGCGCTGCGGCCTGTGAGTGACAGTCAAGCAAGACGGTGCATCCACTGCGCTCGCGGCGCCCGCGCGCCCCGCTGATACGTAGGTATCAGCGGGGCGCGCGTGCGCCGCGAGCGCACCACCTAAGTGTGTTCTGCGCAGTTTATGTTAGATAATGATGACCCACCTTGTTGTACAGAACTATACCTACTCAAAAACACTCAATGGGACTTTTATAATTTTCTAAAATCATTATTACAGTCGGCCACATGTCCCTAAATACCTACTCTTTCACTACGAAAAGATTTTAAAGACAAATTGCATAGGTCAAATTGTATGCAGCTACGTGTAATCGACTGTGATAATGATAGGTAGGTACGGCACAGCACAGCTCAGCACGTCAAGGTCATCATGTTACCACAATCTGTCAAATTTCTTTGATAGATTAACAACTTTATTAGGTACACGAAGTTGCCAATTTTGGTGAAGAAAGACGATGGGGGTGGCGGCGTCCGACGTTGCGAACTTACATCACACGCGACTTGATGCGTGCGACAAAAATTTTGTAAATAAATTACATCGCAATTTAGCGCAACCGACATCGTTAGAAAGAGATAGGCATATAAATTACCGGTATATGTATTGTTACTTTTACCGATACTAATTTTAGTTATTAGGTAACGTTAACGGACTTACGGGTATCGTTATTAATTTCGGTACATTTTTATCGTTACCATAACGATAATTCGTAACGTTATACAAAAAATAACGGTAATCCGGTCCCTGTCACAGGGTGCAAGATCAGGACTGTAGGCAGGGTGTTCCAGTACTTTGATACCAGATACTCTCAGAAATTGCGAAGTAGCGCTAGCTCTATGGGCTGGTGCATTGTCGTGATGTAGGAACCACGAGCCGAGTCCCGAATTCGGTCGTCGATTTCTCAGTTCTTCGAACAATTGAGGCAGGCAAATCTCAGTATACCATTCACTTGTAACGGTCTTCTGTCCGCTAAGCCTCACCGATTTTACTAATCCTTGTTTGTTAAAAAAAACGGTCATCATTATTTTTTTCACCGATTTCGATTTCCGCACTTGTGTTGGTTGCTCTTCGTCTTCGAAGACCCATATTTTGCTTTGTGATTTAGTTGGTACGTCGTAATAATAAATCCAGGTTTCGTCACCCGTGATAATTGAACTGACACTCTTGGATCGGCCATTGTCAAATTTTTTCACCATAGATTGCGCCCATTGTACGCGTTGCTGTTTTTGGTCTTCACTTAAAGTGTGGGGTACCCACAATGTACAAAGTTTTTTTACATTTAAATGATTCGTCACAATGTTGTGCAAAGAGGATACAGGAATATTTAAGAGTTCTTCTAACTGACGATACGTAATTCGACGATTTTCTTTAATGGCTTTTTCCACACGAGTTATGTTTTCCGGAACTTGAATTTCCGCGGGTCTTCCCGGTCGTGGGTCGTCGTCTAGCTCAAAATCCCCACGTTTGAATTGTAAATACCATCGTTCCACAGTCCTTATAGAAGGGACTTCCAGACCAAGAACAGAACACATCTCGTCAAAACATTCTTGTTTAGATTAACCGCGTTTAAAGTTATAGTAGATAATAACACGATAGTCCCGTTTGTTCAACGACGTCATCTCAACTTTTTCAATTATTCCCTTTAACTAAAATATTAATTGTAGCAAGCTGAAACAAACGTGTTAACTCTTGTAATTGACGACACTTAATAATGGACACAAAAACTATCGCGGTACGCTTAGCGTTTGCAGACACGTCAAGACTTGTTGAACACCCTACGTATTTTTTTTAGTTTTATCATTCTCTTATTTTAGAAGTTACGGGGGGGGGGGGGGCACACTTTTTACCACTTTGGAAGTGTCTCTCGCGCAAACTGTTCAGTTTAGAAAAAAATGATGTTAGTAACCTCAACATCATTTTTAAAGACCTATTCATAGATACCCCACACGTATGGGTTTGGTGAAAAATTTTTTTTTGAGTTTCAATTCTAAGTATGGGGGGCACCCCCAAAATTTGTTTTGTTTTGATTTTTGTGTGAAAATCCTAATGCGGTTCACATAATACATCTTTCTACCAAGTTTCAACAGGATAGCTCTTATACTTTCGACAAAAAGTGGCTGTGACATACACGGACAGACAGACAGACAGACATGACGAATCTATAAGGGTTCCGTTTTTGCCATTTGGCTACGGAACCCTAAAAAGATCCGTGGGAATGGCAATATGTCATTTGGCTAAAGAGTCTCTGTCCATACTATAAGTCTATGGTTTAAGATTATGATACAAACATTCTTACGTCATCGTCATTTTAGTTCGTGTTCAATGATTTTAAATCTTATGAAATATTTTGAGATATATTCGTATTCATGAAAAATATAATTGTATCTTTTTCTTCTTGAAAACAGTTGCTAGTCAGCATAAAACGCTTAAAAATTCCACTGCTGAAGTAGTTCACCATTAAGCATGATTCACGGTTGCGGCTTCTTAAGAATAATTAAAACATACCGGTCATACTTCATCTCTTAGAAAAAGAGAACTTTATGTGCTCGGAGCATACTTCATGCGGTATTTTAATGCTCTAAAAGGAGATTCCAAATATGATGCAAGTATAAATTGTAGTGCTAAATCTAGTATGCGTTTTAAGGTTTCTGTAACAGAAAGAAAAAACGAAAACCCCATATAGATTCGCCCTGTCCGAATTAAAACGAGATAAATGCTCAAAATCACAGAAAACCGTTTATTCACAGAATATAACTCTCTTATTTATTTATCACAAACACAACCAAAATTACTGGTAAAATTCCTAATGCGGTAGTAAAGTATATTATGAGGTTGAATTGTCTACTAACAGTGCACAAAAAATGTTACTTTTGTTAGAACAAAAAAAAACTATCTTATCAGCAGTGTCATTCAGTGTAAGCAAAGCGCACGTCAATGGCGCTTTCCTTCATATTCCAATATTCCATGTAGAGCGACCAAATCATATTTATTTACCACGAGCACTTCGTATTATTTTCAGTAACAAATAAGTGCAAATAAAGTGCGAGTGTCGATGATATACGGGCGGCTCTTATACTAACTATGGCAGTTCCACTCACCACCCACACATTTATTTATTAAAAAGGTTTTTACTTACGATGCTGTTTGTGTTTTCTAATTACATATTTTCATCTGAATCTGGGTCGACTGAATTTGCGTTTTGTAGAATCTAAAATATTAAACGTCGATGTTGATCAAATATTTTTATTAAACGAGCGAAAAATGTAAGTATGCATTTCCATGTAGGGCGACACTAAGGTACCTAAATATTATTTATGTAAAGTGTTAAAGTAAGCCTCCGGGGTCGTAAGACTGTCTTATCAGGTAAACGTGACCCCGGAACGTAAAGGGCTTATGCCTTGTTCATAAGTCATTCTTTTACTATTACCTATATTAAAACTAAACATTTTTCCTGAAGAGTAAATTCAGTGGAAGCAAAATGAAATTGTGAGCTAAAAATAAGTTTTAAGACTTGTAAGACTTCCTTCGCAAATAACTGGGGAATTTTCCTAAGTAAAAATAAATAATAATATAGAAAAAGCACTGTTGAACTGGCTGTAGTTCCTCAAGTTTTAGTTGCATTACATTTTATATTCAGGTTCCGTAATTTATATGCAAAACGAGGCTTTCTCGCGAATATATTTTCATTAATATTTAAACTGAAGATGAATATGTACTGCCTTTTTTTTTAAGCTTGTAAGTGAGGTCTTAAGTTTTGATGACTACTAAAATAAATAATTGTGGAGAAATCTGCAGTTATTTTGCTGACAAATAATGTGTAAAGGTATTGAAAGTTAACTGACCTTTATGTGATTTGAATCTTGGCACTTTTGATATACCAGTAAATGTAGAATACAATAAATATTTAGGACCCCAATATATGTTTGTCTATAAGTAATCCCAAAATGATGATGACAATATAAGTGACTTAGGTACTACACACAGCTAGAGTATTACTAAGGAAGCTTTAATAGTCTTTCTTTTTTGTTTGGGTTGCTAAAATGATCAAATCTCTCCCTGTGTGGGGCGGAAGAGATTGTCAGACTCTTACTGAATAAAAATCAACCCTGTTTTTACAGTTGCCTTTGGCATTCCAGGGCCACATTATCCTATTTAGAGAAACTCGCGACCAAGCTTCAATGATAAAATGAAACTTTAAAAGGAAAACTACTCACATCCAATAACTTCACACTTTCCCAGAGGCAGCATACACTAATCAACGCTTATCCCTCCCAAAATCATTGCCAAAAAGTATTCGATAAAATCCACAAACGTTTCCCGATAACATTAACCCAAGAAGGCACGGACGTGTAGACGTGAACACTGAAGTGCAAACTGGAATGGCCCACTCATCAATCGCTCGGCCCGAACGCTCACTTTCAATTTAACTTCGCAAATTCACTTGGAGTTTGCTTCGGGCGCTACGACTAAGATTTAATATTATCTACGTGTTGAAATAGTGCGATTTTGTTGATATTAGAACTGATGTAGAAGTTTAGGATTGTTAGGAAAGATCTTTGATTTTTATTGAATACGGAAATGTAATTTAAATTAAGGCTATTTTTATTTAAGCTTCGTTTTTGTTCCATTTTTTTTTCAGTTTCTATGGCAGTCGCTCTATGTAAAATTCAGATATTCCACTGCAACCAGTTATACATGAAGCAGGTTCCGAGTTTCCGACATAGTTGAGAAAGGGCTACGTAGATGATGATGGATGGATAGATGGAGCTTCGTTTAAAGGTTGTTTAATATAATTGTTCATCGGAGTCTTATTTTACTTTTCAATGGGGAAGGCCAGTCAAAGAAAATGTAGATGGAGTGACCATAGCTAAGTCCTAATCCGACCAAGGAGGTACTATTTTGAAGTAAATATAAGATTTGAACCAATGACGATGCTTGGAACTAGCTATACTAGCGCCCTTCGTTTCCCAGTTGCTATCCCCAATGGGATTAAGCTCATTTTCTTTACTCGTAATTGGCGTATCCCATCCCCATTTTCGTTTCTATAATGTAGACTTTCTCGAACAACACTACTATCAATACGCTGAATCGCCAATTGAATTTTCAGCAAATTCAGTAAAAATAACATTGTTTGGAAGCGTAAGATATTTATTTTTACATTGTATCGGCAAATATGTAACAAAGTAGATAAGTACTTCTTTCAAATGGAAATAAATAGGTCAGCACCTCAATAGATGTCTTTTAGGGATATTTCACAGAGTACATAGTTAGTACATGGTTAGTAAACTAAAACAAGACAAAATTCAATAATTTAGCTCACAAAGATCATTTTTCAACATCACAATATTTATGATAACAGCATTATTCAGTCACGCATGGTAAATTAAACCCGGTTTCCTTACGATCCTTTTAGCATTTTAATAAAATAAAAAATGTGACGCCATTTTGTGTGCGGGAATATCTTGCACGACTGTAGATAAAATGCCGCTGCTTTCCTTGCTGAGTGCATTGCTCTATTAGGGTAATGCTGATCATTTGTATAAGATGCTTATCTTACTCGCGTAGCATCATCATCATCATCAGAGGACGTCAAGCTACCGTTTGAATGAAGATACCCACTACCCATTCTTCTCCATAGAGATCTACGCTTTGGAATGTGCAACTACAGTACTTTCACAATTTATTACTGTCTTGTGTCTGAGGCCTTATCATGAGTTTTCAGTTATTCTGCTGTAAAGTAAACTGGAACTTTGACATTGTCATTGACAAAATTCAAGGAAAAAATTTGTTCCCTCTTGATTTCTTTGTTCCACACCAGAGGCGCTGTTCCATTTTTCCATACAAGAAACGCTTATAGGAAGACGCTGTAAATAAACTTGTGAAAACTCGTGATAAGGGCTCTGGTACTGCAGCATAGCTTAATTTGTTTTTTTTTTTGACATTTCAAAAGAACTTGTTGTAAGAGTCTAATTGAAATAATTGCTATTAGTTTAAAAAACTAAAAAACACGCTTTTAGCACGCACTAAAAATTACAATCTTCGTATTCCTCTCGTCGAACCTTTTTGGTTGATACCCATGCCCTGGTAAGAATTTGGTAAGAAAATGACATTGTCATTTTCAGCAAACCCTTTCATTTATACCTAAATCATAGGGCTGCATATCAAATAGCCAATCCGCCACCTTGAGACGGCCGCCATGTTGGATTTAAGGTTTAAGGTCTACAATGCAAATCATGCCTGCATTGGTGTGTAGACAGCCTAGGTCACGTGATATTTTTTTTTCGTATCCCATTCAGCAAACCCTTTCATTTTATACCCATCTTGGACGTCCGCCATATTGGATTTAAGTCACGTGACTATTTTTTTCGTATTCCTGACAGCAAACCCTTTCATTTGATATCTATATCATGGGGGTGGATTTCAAATAGCCAGTCCGCCATCTTGGGGAGGCCATCACTTTGGATTTGTAATGACGTTTGACGTCATCAGAACTCAGAGCCTGTGCAAAATTTTATCCTAATCGAAGACCGGGAAGTGGGTCAAATTAAGATTCCAAGATTTTCTTACATAAATAGTTACAAGTGAAGCTAATAAAAGCTTCCGACGAATTAAGAATCTCCTCTTTCAGAGTCGGTTAAAAGGTAGCATTTTATTACAAATTGTGATAGAATTATTCTGCATCTATTACAATAGTTACAGTTCATATTATGATCCTGATAAAGTGGTTCTACTTAGACCCCTAGTTAATGACGGGGTAATACAATATTACTCTAAGTAACGACTTGAAACTGATATCATGATAACCAACCTATATGACAGATTGATGGGGTCAGTCTCGTTATTGTCCTTTACATAATATTGGCAATAAATAAATTTTAGATTACACAACGACGGGTTCCGGGCTAATTGTATTAAGCGACACTCTGAGCGATATAGACTTTTATACATATTTGGAATCAGCGAATTTTTCTGCGTCATTTGAGCTGGGTTTGGTGACGATCGGAGCACTTTTTTGTCGCTTAATACAACCGCATTTTTTGGGCCCATTTTGGACTGCAATGAATGAAGCGACATAAAATATTGACAAATTTAGGAACTGTGTACCTAAGCTGACTACCAAATACCAGGCAGTCGTTTAAACGTTTTTTCCTGGAGCAACAATTTACAGGCAACGTACGTTAAAGCATTTAGCCTGACTTTATAAATATATAGAAATGTCGCTTCATACAATTAGCCTCTTTGTTAAATTCTTATCCAGTGTCGCTTAATACAATTAGCTTTACCTTGTAAATATACAAGAATGTCGTTTAAACCATTTAGCCTCTTTGTCAAATTCATACCCAGTATCAATCCATACATTTAGCTCTGTACATGAAATGTTAGATATTGTCACTTCAACCATTTAGCTTGCAGTAGATAAATGAAGTGTCGGTCGCATGAACTATTTAAGATTTCAACTAAACATTTAAAGATTATGGTTAAACCTATTTGTTTTATTCTCCGATGATGAAGTGGAGACTATGTATGAGGACATAAGTAGGGCCATACATAGTTCCAAAACCCACTTCACTGTTGTTATGGGAGAATTTAACGCAAAGTTTGGCAAGAAAAGCGGTGATGAGGTGAGAGTGGGGCAATTTGGGTATGGGCAACGGAACCCTAGGGGACAGAGGCTGGCCGACTTTCTGGAGAAAGAGGAACTCTTCATGATGAACTCTTTCTTCCAGAAGCCGCCTCACAGGAAATGGACCTGGTTGAGTCCCGATGGTTTCACGAGAAACGAGATAGACTTCTTCATGACCGACAAGAAACGGATATTCAGTGATGTCTCTGTGATCACCAGGGTAAAAACCGGTAGCGATCACCGAATCGTAAGAGGCTCGCTGAATATCAATGCTAAATGTGAAAAGTCCAGCCTGATGAAGTCTACGCTCCGACCTACTCGGTTCCATATTCAAAACCCCGAAAGCTTTCAACTCGAGTTCTCTAATCGCTTTGCTTGCCTTGAGAACTTAGTTTCAGTGGACGAGATCAACGACGGGCTAGTGGAAACTGTCCGCACGGTAGGGTCTAAGTTTTTTAGACCCTGCCGTAAAGAAAGACCTCAGAAATTGACCGAGCAAACCTTAAACCTCATGGCTGAACGACGCTTGCTACAGTTGCGGTCTTCCGATGATGTCATATAGGCAGCTCAATAGACTTATATCTAAGTCCTTGCGACATGATCTGCGTCTTTTTAATATGAATAGTGTTACAGAGACCATACAGCGAAACCAAGGCTCCAAAATGTTCGCAAAGGACAAGTCTATTGGGCAAAGTCCGATCACAAAGCTGAAACGGGAGGATGGTAGCATAGTGTCGACCAAAGTAGAGGTTTTAGGCGAGATCGAGAGGTTCTATGGACAGTTATACACTTCGGTCGCAAAGCCCGTTGACAGCTTGGTAGGAGATCCAAGAGCCAAGCTGTCCCGACATTATACCGAAGATATCCCGGACATCAGTCTGTACGAGATTAAGATGGCCCTGAAGCAGCTTAAGAACAATAAGGCGCCGGGCGAGGACGGAATCACTTCAGAGCTTCTGAGAGCGGGTGGCACACCGGTATTTAAAGTCCTCCAGAAACTCTTTAATTCCGTCCTGTCCGAGGGCAAAACGCCTCAAATGTGGAGCAGGCGTGAGGTGGTGTTGTTCTTCAAAAAAGATGATAACAGCCTATTGAAGAACTACAGACCCATCACGCTTCTGAGTCATGTTTATAAGCTGTTTTCAAGGGTTATCACGAACCGTCTCGAACACTGACTTGATGACTTCCAGCCTCCCGAACAAGCCGGTTTGCGAAGACGCTATAGTATTATAGACCACATCCATACGCTGCGGCAAGTTATACAGAAGACGGAAGAGTATAACTTGCTATTGTGCTTAGCGTTTGTGGACTATGAGAAAGCCTTCGATTCGGTGGAAACATGAGCGGTACTTGAGTCACTCCAGCGATACCGTATTGACTATCGGTTCATCGAGGTGTTGAAGTGTTTGTATAATAACGCCACCATGTCGGTCCGAGTACAGGAGCAGAGCACAAAGGCGATTCCATTGAGAAGAGGCGTAAGACAGGGGGACGTTATCTCCCCGAAACTGTTTACCTACTGCCGCAATGGAAGACGCCTTCAAACTCGTGGAATGGCAAGGACTTGGCATCAACATCAACGGCGAATACATCACTCACCTTCGGTTTGCCGACGACATCGTAGTCATGGCAAAGTCGATGGAGGAACTCAGCATGATGCTCGATGGCCTCGACCGAGTTTCACAACGGGTGGGCTTGATAATGAACACGGACAAGACGAAAATTATGTCAAATGCCAATGTTGTGCCCACCCCAGTCTCTGTTGGAAACTCGGTACACGAAATTGTTGACTCATATATCCATTTCGGACAAGTAGTCCAATTAGGTAGGTCCATCTTCGAGAAAGAGGTCAACCGCCGAATGTAACTCGGTTGTCAAGTCACCGATATAGCCCACCGGATTAGCAAGCTGAAGTGGCAATGGGCAGGCAATATTGCTCGCAGAGCAGATGGCCGATGGGGTCGAAAAGTGCTAGAGTGGAGACCGCGGACTAGCAAGCGCAGCGTAGGACGTCCACCAACGAGGTGGACAGACGACCATATAAGGATCTCCGGAAGACGCTGGATGCAGGTTGCTTCCAACCGGTATATGTAAGTATTTTATTTTTTATGTGATTATTTTTAAAAGAAGTTATCTTATAGATAAACCTTTTTTTGTAATTGAAGAGATCTCAAAAAAGAAGTTTTTATATACTCAAATGTTAAAGTTTAGGAATGAAGAAGAATGAGAATAATTATTTCAGGTAATAAGATTGTAGGCTATGTAATAAAAAGACTGTTTAACTTCTGATTCCTATAAAATTGTGATAAAACTTTAGTTGTTACCTTGGTAAGGTAAGAAGTTACTGCTGTTCCTAGGTGATTGTCATTTTAAATAAAAAACTTATCTTTAAACAATTTATAATGTGTTTTATTTCTCATTTCATGTACCTTTTAATTTATCAATGTTTTACCCGCCAATTTCTGCAAACTTCATTATACAAGTATGATTACAAACAATTTATTAAAAAAAAAACCAGTCGCATAAACTAATTAGCCGTACATTAATAAGTTTAAGATATGGTAGTTAAATCAATTAGCTTGGGTTTGAAATATGGCCAACTCTTTGATTAAAGCACTTAGCTTAGAGCCATTATTTGCATGCCTAGGCGGTTAAGTCATTTAGCTTGGAACAAGAAATAATAAACCTAGGCGGTTTAGTCATTTAGCCTGGAATAATAAACAATAATCATAGGCGGTTAAGTCATTTAGCCTGGAACAAAAAAAAGTAAAATATGGGTCATTTTGTATTAAGCGACATTTATCTTCGTTAAAAATAAGAATATTCGAAAAAAATAATAATCCGATTATGGGGAATATGTTACAAAAACAGTAATATCCTTCTTTTTAAAGAAATAATGCGATTTGCTAAAGTTATTATTTTTTTTCTAAAAATCGAAACTTTAAACTGCTCTGGTGTAAAGTTTCAAAAATGTCGGTTAATACAAATAGCCCGGAACCCGTCGACAATATTTTATTTCTTGCGCTAGTAAATTGTTGGTATCAAACCCATTATTCATATTATAGTAACATTAATCGTATATGACAATTACTGCAATCATGAAAATATAATATTTTTGATTTAAGCCTGCTGCATAATTATTTATATTTCATCGACTGAAAAGGTTTTTGTTTTATTTATTTTTTTACATTTTTGTCACTGTTACTAATAAAAAAATATTGATTACGTATTATACAGACATATTTTGGTCTCGGTAAATAAATCTTTATAAATATTATCGTAATAAAACAATGGACATGATATCCTTTTTAACCGACTTCAAAAAAATGTAACCGCCTTCAAAAACAACCACAAAAAAGGGTAAAATAACCTACAAAATAACTTTTCTTTCAGAAGTCGGTGCCTTTGTTTTTGTTTCATTTCATTGTTTTTTTGCCACCGACTTCTGAAAGAAAAGTTATTTTGTAGGTTATTTTACCCTTTTTTGTGGTTGTTTTTGAAGGCGGTTACATTTTTTTTGAAAAAGTTTTTTATTTTACTCTTTTTAGTTTAAAAATTCAACTCAAATTCTTATCAAATAAATCATTCTCTCTCAAGTGCACAATAAGCTAATAAAATTCCCTATCTCAAAAACTACTGAACCGATTTTGATGAAACTTGCAGTATTCCGTAAGTTAAACAATACTTAGTACAACAAAAAAAGAATTACTTAAATCGGACTTGTAGTTCCAGAGATATGCGAACACAAACTAAATCAGTCGATGCCTACTCCAAGCCGTTGAGGAGTTGTACCTTCCATCATCAGCTCATCCACCTGAGATGATGATTATCAGATGCAAATACTTGAACAGCTTTAGAAAATATTTGAAAATGGTACTATGTGCCTATAAAATTTGAAGGTTGCCCTCGATTTCCCTGGGATTCCATCATCAGATCCTGACCTGATGATCATGGGACCAATTGGAAAGTATACCCTTTCAAACAAAAGAAAAAATTTCCAAATCGGTCCAGGCGTCTTCGAGAAATCGGGGAACATACATAAAAAAAAAAAAAAAAAAAAGATTCCGACGATATGAGAACCTCCTCCTTTTTTTCGAAGTCGGTTAAAAAGGAGGAGGTTCTCAATTCGTCGGAATCTTTTTTTTTTTTTTTTTTATGTATGTTCCCCGATTTCTGGAAGACGCCTGGACCGATTTGGAAAATTTTTGTTTTGTTTGAAAGGGTATACTTTCCAATTGGTCCCATGATCATCAGGTCAGGATCTGATGATGGAATCCCAGGGAAATCGAGGGCACCCTTCAAATTTTATAGGCACATAGTACCATTTTCATATATTTTCTAAAGCTGTTCAAGTATTTGCATCTGATAATCATCATCTCAGGTGGATGAGCTGATGATGGAAGGTACAACTCCTCAACGGCTTGGAGTAGGCATCGACTGATTTAGTTTGTGTTCGCATATCTCTGGAACTACAAGTCCGATTTAAATAATTCTTTTTTTGTTGTACTAAGTATTGTTCAACTTGCGGAATACTGCAAGTTTCATCAAAATCGGTTCAGTAGTTTTTGAGATAGGGAATTTTATTAGCTTATTGTGCACTTGAGAGAGAATGATTTATTTGACAAGAATTTGAGTTGAATATTTAAACTAAAAAGAGTAAAAAAAAAACTTTTTCAAAAAAAAATGCAACCGCCTTCAAAAACAACCACAAAAAAGGGTAAAATAACCTACAAAATAACTTTTCTTTCAGAAGTCGGTGGCAAAAAAACAATGAAATGAAAAAAACAAAGGCACCGACATCTGAAAGAAAAGTTATTTTGTAGGTTATTTTACCCTTTTTTGTGGTTGTTTTTTATAGCAGCTATTCTATTACCTATATGTATAGGCATTCACCTAATAGCTACCATAGTTCCAATGTCTAAGGCATTTCTAATTAGACCACGTCAAACCAGTGGCGTGTCAATACTACACTTGCTAATTGATCAGCCAAGTCGTGATAGGTACGCTTGCTGTTCCCGAATTACCTAGTACTGACCTAGGTATCTGAAGTGGGGGAAAAACCTAGAGGATGCCAGTGGTGTAGACTGCCTAACTATGTCTCCACACCGCATTCAGAAGTGACGAGGAGGAATAACGTATGGCTTTAGTGACGAGGAGTCTGACAGACCCATCCTATGACGCAGGATTTTTTTATGCGGATTCCTAAAAGTTAGAGAATAAAGATAGGATATTGTTTAAAATCATGGTTCTTCTAACTTTACGTCATGTCTGTGGTGTTTTGTTGCTAGGAAGTTTGTCTTCTCTTTCTTTTCTACTTCTTCTACCCAGCTAAAACACCAGAAAGTTTCGAAGGGGTTAAATGGGTCGCTTGGGGGACTGTGTTATGTAAAAACATACATTCAAGAAGTACTGATAAATACGTCAATTTTAAATGATAAATACTTTTTATTTTGAATTCAGACAGAATTCACTCTTTGTCGGGTCAATAACATGTACTGGGAATAATCTTAGATCATTATCTATAATTATACCTAAGGCTTTATTGTACGTTCTACTACAACTTTCTTCCCATTTTAATATATTTTCATAAAAGGCTAATAAAACCACAATCATTTACGAAAGACTTTAACAAATTCCGTCTCTTCCTAGATTATACAATTTACCCTGAAAGCTTACAGAAGCAATCTACAATTGTCTACAGCGCTTGCGGTGTTAAAACGAATTGTTACCAATGTAGACACAAAGCAAAGTTATATATTTACTAGATGTAATAACATTATGCTTCCAGCAAATGCTTTACTGTCTCCATCAAAATGAATGCAACCAACAAGATGTTCTATAATGCATCTTATAGTTAGCTATATAAAGCTTCATTTCCAACACGACCTGTCACAAATCATAATATTTTAACAGTATTTGACGAGCTTTTAAAGGTAACTGCCTCGAACACTTTCCTTTATACTATCATTCATTGTTTCGCCGACGAAACTGAATGGAAACTGACAGTTTCGTTTTTGTTTTGGAAAAATAGCGATATTGTTTTGTCTCAGGTGGTATTTCAATGAAACTAAAATGGATGTGGGAGCCCCTAACTAACTGTCGGGGAACACACGTCTACGGCTGTATAAAGAATGAGGCTTGAGATAAATAGAAATAGCGAGGAAACTTGTACGATATTTTATGAAGAGACAATTTATAAAAGGAATATACCTCTTGGCCAGTCTCCCTTTGTAAGCGGAGCTTACTAACGTAGACTGTAATATTTTCTAGTCAAAAACAGTAATTCGTCGTATATAAACATTATTATTATAAAAAATTTAAGAATATGACGATCACATACGAAATTCCAGCTATTATTATAATTGCGATAGATTGTTTACAATATAATAATAATATAATATAATATTCCACAACTATCACACAACGCCATCTGGTCCCAAGCTAAGCAAAGCTTGTGTTATGGGTACTAGACAACTGATAAACATACTTATATATTTCTAAATACGTACATAATATAGATAAATTACACCCAGACAAAGAACAAATGATATTGCTCATCACACAAACATTTGTCCTGGGTGGGAATCAAACCCACGACCTCCGGCATAGCAGTCAGGGTCACTAACCACTAGACCGACAGTCCTGTCCATTTATCAAAAACACCTTATTATTACACTTAACAGGTTTATCAAAAATACCTTAACGGACTTCTATATTACTTTGGCAAATACAACTTATACTAAATTAACATATACCTACCTACCTATGATCCTTTTTTAGTCCGGGGTGCTACATTCCCATGGGAAAATTTTCGACATTCACACGCTCGAAACTGAAAGTACAATAATCTAATAGATTGTTGTATGCTGTCACACATTCAGTTTTTGAATCACAAGACTGTTTCTCAGCACTCCAAGCGTCCAATTAAATCACCTGGACGTGAAAATATATGTAGTAGATAAAAACCGGCCAAGTGCGAGTTGGACTCGCCCATGAAGGGTTCCGTAGTAGCAAGCAGAGATTAGGGATATAATTATGTTGAAATTAGTAAGTAATGTACCAGACAATAAAAATAACTTTGTTTTTCATAGTGTTTATATGAATAGCAAAGTTATATTTGCGGTTTTTGAAAATGTACTATATCTCAAAAACTGCTAACTATATCTCATCCAAACCATTTTCGTTGGTAGTTTTTGTGGAGGTCTACATTATATATTTTTTTTAGTTTTATCATTCTCTTATTTTAGAAGTTACAGGGGGGGGGGACACACATTTTACCACTTTGGAAGTGTCTCTCGTGCAAACTGTTCAGTTTAGAAAAAAATGATATTAGTAACCTCAATATCATTTTTAAAGACCTATCCATAGATACCCCACACGTATGGGTTTGGTAAAAAAAAAATTTTGAGCTTCAATTCTAAGTATGGGGGGCACCCCCAAAATTAGTTTTGTTTTTATTTTTGTGTGAAAATCCTAATGCGGTTCACATAATACATCTACCTACCAAGTTTCAACAGGATAGGTCTCATACTTTCGAAGAAAAGTGGCTGTGACATACGGACGGACAGACAGACAGACATGACGAATCTATAAGGGTTCCGTTTTTGCCATTTGGCTACGGAACCCTAAAAACCGATAAACCGTAACCTGAAATAGTACGGTTCAATATCACACACTGTTCGAATCGCTCACGATACAGATGAAAGATTCCATTCTGCTCGTGAAAATTTGGCAGAAAGTGTTCGCTATATGGAGAGACCATACGACAAAGGACTCATTGGGTCGTTCCGCTCGGCTGATCGTCAAAGCTGGTGTGAACAGCGTTACGCGATGGAAATAATCATACGATATTTTATCAACCTTATTGTAAATTCGCACATTTTCGTGTTGATTAAGTTTCACGTCCTTGAAATAATCGAGAAGTATGTTTATTACAAGTAAAAATATTATTAGTATAATTTTCTTTCTTACAGTTTTCTGACTAAAGCCTTAAATTAACTTTATTCTGTTAACCACATGATGATACTACGACGTCTTTCGAAATATTATCGCAAATCGAAATATTTATTAATTCTCTTCTGAATCTAGAAAGAAAACAATTTTATTGCATTTATTTCGCGCATTAAATCAAGAGTTCCATAATATCCGGAGATTAAGAGTTTGTGCCCATGGCAGGAAGACTTATTTGATAGGTTTTTAACCCAAAAGTATTTTTTTTCGTTTTTAAACAACCCTAAAAAGTATTAAAACCGATAGGATTATACAGAACGTCACAAAGTAACATCCTGTTAATTTAAATTAGTTCAAACGCTAATTACCGAGAACTGAAGCTAATATTGTAAATAGTTAATAGCTGAGATGCATACAGATTAGCGCGTGATGAAAATTCATGAGCTTGAGCTATGATCGCGCCGTTAACCTTATTGCTCTGTGAATAATTATCATCTTGTTTACTGATGCGAGATGTAAGTGATAGATTCCTTGAATAAATTATCTACGGTAGAAAATAAACTAGAAATTAGCAGTAGAAATAGGTTTGAGTTGCTTGGTTTGTAATTTTTTTTGAAAAGCATCAAATGTAATTTAAAAAAAAATGTTGCCCCACACTTAGAATTTCTTCTTGTATTGGAGATGCGTTTACAAACATAGAAACTCACATACACAAACACCCAGACCCGGAAACTCTACTTGCAGACATACAAATATTTGTTCCGTGCGGGGACCGAACCCGCGAGACGCTGCGCAGCAGTCGATCGCTCAGCCACTGCGCCAACCGTGTCGACAGTCAACTCCTCCCTCTTTGAATGGAGCGGACAGCACTGTCAGACTTAATTAACTAAAAACTAACCGAATCCTTCACTTCCCTTTGTGTTCCAGAGCCACGGTAACATTTGTAGAACAGTCCCGCGATATCAGAGGCATTTGGCTCTATCGGGCCCTGTCAGTTTGCTGACAGCTTCTTGAAGCATGCGTGTATGGCAGGCCAAGGAATGCCAGCTTGCCGTCCGAACAAGGATCAGTCCTTGATCGGACAGCGAGCTAGCTTTCCTTGGTTTGCCTGTTAGACCACCTTTTTGTGAAAAAGTGTTTAGAAAGTTTTGAGAATATTCTTAACTGTATCATCCACTTATTCCGAGTATCATTGAGCATTGATTCAACCAATTTTATTTGCTTCTGGTCGTAAACTAACGAATCAATTGCGGTCGTAGTTATCATTGAAGGAGAGACCTATATTTCTACTAGACATATTGACGTAACGTAAACCGCAATGAAATCGTTCTAGCACTAAATCCTACAATACCCAAACAAACCGTTCAATAACCTAAAACAAGTACAAACAATACAATAAAAACCTAACATCTGCAGATAAAGCGAAAAAACAAAATACGCAAGCACTTCAGCCGCTAGACGGCTTTATGCAACCATAACACAAAAGAAAGCTTCACAAGTCCTGTTGAATAAAAATTTACAGCAAACTCGTCATTATCGCATTCATTTCCACATCGATGGGCAAGAATAACGAGTGTGCTCGTCTCTTCGCGTGTGTTCGTAATTAGATATCGATTCAAAGCCATTCGATTTTACGAACAAATTATCGAATACACAGTATCGAGTTGTGTTTTGTTTTATCATTTGTTTAATCTTTCGTTTGCTTACGATTTAATATTTATGCATCGATGATGTGTTGGCTTGTGTAATAGTGATGTAGTTTGGGTTGTTAATTGTTGTAGAATTCAGATTACGTCGTTAACTAGAATCGATTATTGTTTGTCAATTTGTCATGAAACTATAATTTACAAAAACAGGCACCAAGAATCTTCACTTTACACATTATACAAAGAAAATACCTGCGGGAAGTGCAGGTATTTTCTTTATTATATTATATTACTGACTCATTGTAAAATCACTTCTTTTCGAGCAATATACACCACGCTTGTTCAAGGTGGATTTTCAATTTACGAGTAAGACATACCTGGGTCAGTTTTTAATTTTACTTCTTCTACTATAAATGCGAAAGTTTGTGAACGTCGATCAATGGATAGATAAAGTACTTATACAGACAGTTTAAAACCTGGATTAACTCAAGGACACTTTTTATCACAGCATCATGACGTTCCTGTGAGATAATTACCGAAGTTCAAGTGATCAACGCCAGAAGCAAAAGCTAGTGTTTTCATGTAAAAGTTTTAATTAATTATTATACGAAAACCATCAACATTAGAAAAATATACCTCTTAAAGTCTCAAGTGAACCTTTTTTCCTACATTTTTTATTCAGTAAACCGAGACATTAAACAATCGTTCCTGTAATTGAAATCTTCGTTCAAGTGATGAACCCGTTCACCGAACGAGCAGCTAATGCCGCGTTTGTGTAATGACAGCATCTACTTCGTGTTTAAGCCACTTACGGCTAAGCTTTCATGCCACGCTACAAATTGGGCACATTTATCATTGTGACTTGTTTCAAACGTTTAGCATTCGGATATGTTGTGTCGGAAGCCAGTTAAGCTGAAAGGTGCAACTTTGAAATATGACTAGGACTATTGTGACACTTTAGTAGAGGCATGTAGCTTAATACGTTTGAGAATAACCTCAGCTTAACTAATCAATTTAATGTTGAAAACCATGGAGTTAACGTGACAGAAAACATCGTTGGGTTATCTAGAAACATTGTCCTAAAACCCTACAAGAGGCAATGCCGGGTGTGCCAATAAATTAACGGGGCTCTCATTCGCCTAAAGGCCTGCCGGGGTCAAGAGAATGCTGTCTTAGCAAGTTTCCGTGACCTTGAGACGTAACGGGCAATTGAAGAACACATTGGATCCCGGGTTAGGAGGTCTCATTTGATGACTTTACCCCCTCAAAAAGAGGGTGTAAAGTCATCAAATGAGACCTCCCACCCAAAGCAGGACGGGAGGAACTGTCAGACTTGTACTGACTAAAATCTACGGTGTCCTTCAATAGCCTTTTACGTTCTGGGGCCACGCTTATTCGATAGTCCCGCGACCCCGGCAGGCTTTGGCTCTAAGGGGAGCCCCGTCATACGCTGGGTGCTTCTCCGCAGAGGTCTGTCTCATTCTCATTTCACAAGCCTTCTCAGATTATGTCCGTTGATCCTCTTTTCTATGATAAAAAGCTAGCGTTCGGTATAATCCACCACGAACTTCCAGTATTAGTTGGTATGTCACTAGCATTCGAATTATTGATAGTAGACATGCCCTGACCCTGCCCTGGGAAAATTAGAGCCTAAAATTATTATTCAAATATCCTGTCAACGTTATCGTGTGTGCTTTGTGGGGCATTCACTAATAATGCCAATGTTTAGTGTTATGCGAATCCCGAACGTGAAAATTTACAATGCCGATCATATTATAGTCGGGACAATGGCACATAATGAAGGCTGTTCAAATAGGATCAGGCCGTGTACACACAATGATATCACTGAATTATTAAAACCGAACTATCAATGACATTAAGGCTCAGACCCAAACATGACCCTTAAAAGCTAGACTCCATTAAAATTCTAAATGAAACCACTTATCAAATGTAGGGATCTTTTTACCGTTCAGACGAATTTACAAATGACTAGCGAATCGCTCCTGCTTTGTACGGTTTTTGTGATTTTAGAATCCATTGCTTTTCTTTACATCTAAGTTTGTTATTTATGAAGTAAATACATTAAATTCTTTTTTTCTTCCCACCTTTTTTACTTATAATATCATTGTCCTACCCTGTGTGGTGCGAAAGGGACTGTTAGTCAATTATTTAGTCAAAAATCCAGCCTGTTTCTTCAATTGCACTTTGCGGTGGTTTTTTTTGTATCCTGGCAATATCATCAAATGAGTCTTCTCGGCCTGGGAGGAGTAGAAGGAATTGTCAGACTTGTACTGACTAAAATCTACGGTGTTCCTTTAATAGCCCTTTACGTTCAAGACTCACGGTTACCTGTTTAGACAATCCCGCGACCCTTTGCGGTGGGTCACGTTACCTTTACAGATTATCCCGCGATCGTAA
Source organism: Agrotis exclamationis (assembly GCA_950005045.1). Classification (NCBI taxonomy): domain Eukaryota; kingdom Metazoa; phylum Arthropoda; class Insecta; order Lepidoptera; family Noctuidae; genus Agrotis; species Agrotis exclamationis. The sequence continues at coordinate 17,494,950 of OX465427.1, read as the reverse complement.
TTAAATTCCATCCGCAGTAAATATAAATACTCGTAATTAAGCAACCGCGACGATTATTTACACATAGAACACGAATATGTTTCATAATTTAGCCAACGTATAGACAGATACCAAAAGTGACCTAATTTAATATATCGTTAGGTATAACTTAGGCATCTCTTTACATTTCAGAGGAGTTTACAAAATAAAGAGCAAGCTAAACCAATTTCGGGAGTAATTTGCGATAGAACCTTGATAAATGATGTTCTTTTATTTATGATAAATGGACCGTTCAGTCAGGAGAAAAGATACATTAATCAATATTCGTTTATTAATTGAATGTTAGGTATAATGGGACCTGAGAGTTGACTGATGGAAGGAGACATGAGACTGACAATTTATTTGCAACATATTCATAGATTCTGAATTGGCACTCCTTGGTTAGTCTATTACTCGCTTTTGAAAAAGGTTGGCAAATTCTGACGACTTTACCAAACGTCTAGTCGATTTTATTCCTCGTAATGTCCAAGGCATGAGGTTTGGTCATCCCACAGAGCAGATAAAACCTCTTTTGTCTGTTTTTTAGGTCATCCACCCATGAACATGTCACGGCAAGTGTAAATTGTTCCGTTGATTTGGTTTGAGATGACGCATGAAAATAGTGCCTACTTTCCAAGATGTAGTGGGAGGGAGATTTTTTGAATAGCTTTAGACAATGGCTAACAAAAATATTCAAAAAATTTAAATACAGTGCCATCGTTCCACGCAAACAAAACCGCGTGTCATTCGCTCGCCATTCGCTTTTGTTACCGACATACGTCACAACCAGTTTTTAGCTACAAGCAATGAAACCGGCTAAAACAAACACGCAGTTTTAAACAGACGTTGGAGGAAAACGAAAAAACATTTTTTCAATGGAATTGAAATAAAAATTAAAGATTAAAAGCTTTGCAGGGTTCACAAATAAATGGGACGAATTTCAATGCGGGGTTTGGTAACGGTGATCATTTACCTAGAGTTAGTTGTTTGTGCAAAACCTGAGTGGATTAACGGAATTTGGTGCGGTTAAATTTTTTCGTGTTGGCTGTTTTGCTATTTTTTTTTATTTTTTTAGTATTCAGAAAACGTGTGCAAACCCTAGGTTGTAATTTTAAGGAAACTCAGACTGTGGCGGGGAATTCCACTTCTTAGCATTGTCATTTAATTTTATCATATTATTTTCTTTTCCTCTCACACGTGCAAGAGCTTAAGTCCAACTCAATTTTCGGCAAAGTTTTTTTATTAGTAAAACCTCAAACGGGTATCCGCTAAGTCTTCAGTGTTTGTTTGAGGAATTTCAGGTGTTCATGAATAAAATATTCACCGTTTCACACTCAGAGGACCTGCGGCAGGGTTTACGGTCACTCTGGCGCTTAACGTGAGACGGAGGTCGCATATTGAGGGCCGGAGTGACGAGGCCGACATACGAACGAGGAATTTTTTTCGATAGTTCGATATTTTCTATTAATTCGATGATTTTTTAAAATTAATTTATTTGATGATAGATTTATATCTTCCTTTATGGATTGCCTTTGTCATGACAGCGTTTCCTATGCATGGCGATTTTATGCATCCACTGAGTGAAAATTTCATCAAATAAGTGTCTTGGAGCGTACTAAGATTTTAAATGAAAAATACGCAAAGCCTGTATCGCGAATTGTTAAGCTTTTTTATTTTTATTATGACTGAATCAGAATACCAGACGCTCTTATTGAAAAAATGGCGGAGGGAAATGTAAAATAATCCAATTTCAGTTTTTCAAATAATATTAACAGCTCAATTGAGATTTCACGAACAAACCCATTAGCGAGAATAAATAAAGAACGAACACAAAAAATCATAAACAAACGAAAAACTTCACAGGTAACTTAGGTAACGATGATGATTCCTGAAAGTAAAAAAAGAAGAAAGTCAGGTGCTGCCGATGTAAAAATACTAAACAGTAAAAAGAAAAATAAATTTGATTACTTTACCTATAACTTCTTTTTCATCGTTAATCCTGCTTTAGCGCGTTGTTCGAATATTGTTTTCGCATATTTTAAGTACCTAAATTACAGTATTATAGCTGTTTGAACATATTTTTTTTATCATGGCTACGGCCGGCATGAAGATTTTATAAGTTCCCAACTTTTTTGCGTCATAAAGACCAGGCGGCGATGAGTGAATTTCTTTAGAGCTTCAGGAAAGTAGTAAACAAAATAAGTTTTCTTATGAATAAATCCTTCTTCCTACTTATGTTATAAACTAGCTTTTTTCTGCAGCTTCGCTTGCGTTAATTTAGAATTTGACCATCAATCTGATACCATAAGAACGTATATTTTTTTCACGGGAACAATACTTTTTTCCCGGGATGAAAGAAATTTCACAGAATTTTTTTTATACCTATGCAAATTTCAGGATGTTTGTTTCAACAGCTGAGGCGTGAAAAGGTAACAAACTTTAATATTGCATTTATATTTACGTTTTCACATTAAATGGCTGAACAGATTTTGATGATTTTTTTCACAGACATAAATGCGACCCTAGAGACGCGCCGCGGGTATCAAATAGCATTCAATAAAGACTTTATGGCACTAATAACGTTTACAAAAAAAAAAAACTTCACAAAATACAGATTTTTTATTCATCATCATCATCACCCTTCACCCTTCTTGGTTTGCTGGAACACAGGCCTCCTCTTTGTGAGAGGGAGTGGGCCATAATCCATCACGCGGACCCAGTGCGGGTTGGTAGATTTCACATGTCTACGAATTTGATGGTTCTAGGACATGCCGGTTTCCTCACGATGTTTTCCTTCACCGTTTTGAGAGCAGTGGTGATGAAGTAAAGTACACAAAGTAATGCGCCAGGCTGGGTGGGTATCTATTATTCGACATCAAAAGAAATAGCAAGTCCGAAATGTGTCGCTAAAGTTACTACCTCAAATAAGTTACCCTTTCTACTATACTTCCTCACCCCATCAATTCAAGTGGACCATACACTATGTTAATTTACCTTTTATCTGGCTTACAGGTGTGGGCCGTGCCAGTCGGCCGCGCTGGCTAACAATGGCGATGTGTGACCCCACACAATGGAAGCAGTTATCACCCGGGTCAGATAATAACACAATGCAGTATCGCGATGAACGAGCATTACTATGGAACAGAGGAATATAAGTAAGTATCAGGTGATTGTTGACCAGATGTATGGGCGTGGACGAGGCGAAACCTCGCCATCAGCCAGACCCAGGTCCTCACCGATTTCATCGTGAAATATCTGATAATCAAAACGGAAACACAATTTGGAATCTCTATTGATTATTGTTAATTTAGAATAACGCCATCTATTATCGTTGGTGTGGAATCAAAACAGAAACGCAATTTGGAATCTTTATTGATTAGTGTTAATTTAGAATAACGCCATCTATCTCTCATTGGAGGAACTATGAAGTTAGATTTGACAGATAACGTTTAAGAACGCCAAGTTATTACACTTGGGGATGGTTAGCGTGGAGTAATGGCAACACCGAGCGAATAGTCGAGTTGAATATCGATTCAGAAGTTTAATCAGGTATTCGATGTTGACAGATATGTTGACAAACCTGTGTGAGGTAGGCCACTTGGACGGACAGTTGAGTGAAGTGAACACTTTGAATCGGTCCGTCAAGCTGTGTAGACATCTTGGTCACGCCACGTCGTCCACGATAAACTTCCCGCGTTCCAAAGTTTTTAATCGAGCCATATCTCGGACATCCTTGATTATTTTGTATTCAGTGAGTGTTAGCAAGTAATTAAAAGTGTTAACGAAGGTTTTGTGAGTGTTATTTCCGATATAGCGACCCTTCTGATAACGATTCTTCGACATAAATATATTGTGGAGCGTGTCTAGAAAATATATTGTGCTTACGTTTAAACAACGCACCGGGCGACCACACAAAGGCTTGTGAAAGGTGATTCTTCAACGCTTTACTTGACTTTACTACTTGAACTTCCCCTATCTTAATCAAGATGAGTAGGAAGGGAGGCTTACACTAGAAATTATAATATTTTCTGCAAAAGTGTGTGTATTAAAATGATAATTACTTTACTTTTGCTTGAATGCTCTTTACAAAATAATGAAATGTATTTTTTGAGAAATACCGCAAAATTATTTATACTCTTTACGGAATCTCTTGTCAATTATTAATTCTGGTATTAACCATGTACTTATAGGTTGCAAGTCTATAACCAACACAAGCATGACTTTGAAAATATAGACGTTGAATAAAAAATCAACGCGTCCAATATTTTGCAACAAAAGTGCAATATGCTTAGCTTTGCGATAATGAGCAGTCAATTCAACTAAAAAACAGTTATCTACTGATATTTTCACCCATAATAATGTAAATTATACAATAGGTACTAAAACTTTTTCTACATTTTCCTTTGGTTAACAAGTGAGTAAGTATTGATTTTACCCGCACAATATTTTCGTTTCAGCACTGAAAGCTTCTCTAGTTAAACGTGTAGCACAAACGACAGGGATTTATCGAGTGGCCAGCGTTCACCACATTGACTAACACTTGATTTACTGGCTCTGCTTTAAAAATGTTACAAAAATAACCACTTTATTTTCACGGGGATCTAGATAAAGTTGTTAATTTTACTTAGAGACTTTACAAAGCTTTTTTGTGGAAAGATTTCGACTTCGAATAGAATTTAAACTTCGCTGTCGAATTTTTCTACTCACAAAATAGCTTTATAATTTACGACGCAGACATAAATATTAAAAATGTAGGTACTTTATGTTTGAAATAAAATAGAATTCATGGGACAGTTCGATGAACATAGGAGTGTCTTAAAATGGAAGTCAATATGTCTTATCTTTCGGAATTCTGAATTATTTTTGTCTCAATTCCTAGTTCACATTCGATCAATACTTACGTTTCAACAGACGAAAGTATAAGTAAAACAAACTATTTCTAGAAATAGTAACAATTATTGAAAGCAACCCGTGATCGACACGCATTTTAATTAGGTGAGTCCACACTGCCTCGCGAGGCTGCGCGCTCTGTGGGGACGCACCTAATATGACAAACCCAATCCAACTATCTCTAAAGTCCTCCGAAAAAGAAGCGGGAATGTTCAGCACTGAACATAGCTTGTAAGTCTAGTGATCACAACCGGGACTACTGAGCTTAAGGTCATGGGGTCGATTCCTAGGTCGGGCTTCAGTATTATTGAATGTATTTGTTATGTCTTTGGTTTGACGTTTGTCAATAGGGTAGAGGTTTCCTAGACAACGAAGATATCAGGATTGTCAAATCATTATTAAAAATATACTAATAGCAATATGTACGTTTGATCTTTATTTAAAATTGGCGACGAGGATGGCCGAAGTTAAAAAGTTAAAACGCATACGATCCTCATTACGAGGAATATTCACAAGGTTTGAAAACTATATTAATGAAGAATTACAGTTTTCTATTGAAGAAATTGCAACACGACTACAAACACTGAAAGATAATTTTTCAATATTTCAAGAGCTTCAAAACGAAATTGAAAAAGAAACCGAGGATAGTGAACTACAGAAAGACGTTTCGACATTCGGGAAGATCCTGTCTCGCCTGGGACATTTACACTATGAGGTGCTTACAGATGACGGCAATGTCTGGCGCCGCCATCTTGACCAGCTGTTGGCAGCACCCCAAGTGCAGCAACTGGAATCACGGCCGAGGGCTGTTATGTCTTTGGTTTGACGTTTGTCAATAGGGTAGAGGTTTCCTAGACAACGAAGATATCAGGATTGTCAAATCATTATTAAAAATATACTATTAGCAATATGTACGTTTGATCTTTATTTAATATATGTACGTTTGATCTTTATTTAATAGTATTCATACGGGATTTCTGAGTAGGAGCTACACAGTCTTGACTTGTGCCCGGTTGATGGCAATAAGCTCGCACTCTAGTACTTGGGACTTAAGGACGCATAACCAGAAAGTTGGCAACGTCGCAAATAGCTGTCAAACATTTACAAGTTTTCATTAATTTGGTAAATTTACTGTATGAAAATAAGAAAAAAGGCTCTGTAGTACACCTATTGATATAGGAATGCAATTAAAACACTGAATTTGATGTTGTCACCGTTTCAGGTTTAAAAAAGGCATTTGGAAGGTTTCCAAAAGTTTTTTTACATCTAAAACTATTTATTCGTTGTTAGGATATTACTTATTGCATTCCCTTATCAATGTTTTAGCGCACTACGAAGCCATATTTCTTATTTCCATACGGTAACATTGCTAAATTAATTAAAACTTGTTAATATTTGACAACCATTTGCGACGTTGCCAACTTTGAAAATAAGCGCTCTTAAATATATCTGGCGAAATGTGAGTATATTAATTGGGTATGCCTTAAGATGCGAATCCACTGGTGTGCGGCACAAATGTTGGCTCTGGTGGACTCACTCAAGCAAACACGAAAAAATTATGCGCGAACAGATACTTTTGTGCACGTGATCCACGTGAGCAGTGGACTCATTATTGGTGCACACACATTGATAGACTTAGTTCAGTGAAAATTTTCGCACATAAATATGCTGCCTGTGCGCGAATAAAGTCAAGCACAACATTGCCGGTGGACACAGAGGCTAAACGGGATACCAGCTTAGTACGTGCACTCCAGAAGTGCGCGAACAATTGTGCCGCACACTATTTTGGTAGTGTGGTGAATCATAATGTTTCCTTATTTAAATTGAAAAGAGACTGAAATTGGGAACTTTACCTTAACTACTGATTAATACTGCTAAGAATTTCAAATTCGATACTCCTTGTATGTTTAAATAAATGAATAGCATGTTTTCCAATGATTATAATTTATCATTTAAAACAACAAACCAGAATGGCAACTGGTGCCACCAAACCGCACTGAGGTCACGCCACTTAACTAATTGAACCGCATTTTTGCATTCATTTATCAAGCAATTAATTGCCTTGCCCATACGTTTTCATACTCATCAAGTCATCATATATTATTATGGCTAGCATTTTTCCAACTATGTTGTGGTCGTATAATTAAAGTCTAACCAGATTTAGCGGAATGCCAGTATTTTACTAGGAGTGACTGCCTATTTGTTATCCACAACTGGGGGTGACACACCTTTGCATTTCTAAGGCGAATTCCATTAATGAGACGAATTTCTGAAGCCCTAACTATCATGACTTTTATGGTTTTGTGACGTAAAGTAAAAGGGAAAGGGAGGGAAAAATTAGTTCCTTGTTTGTTTAATAGAGGTACATTTTCATTTACAATAAACGCCGTAAATACTTAAAATACTGTAGATAAATAAAACACGGAAATCTTGTGCTGAGGCCTCAGTTTAAAAATCTAGAAATTAAAACAACTGTAAAGATTTCATTTACCCAGTATTTCCCCACCGAACTCGATGGTCACCCATCCTGCGGACAGACCTGGGCAAACGTTGCTTAAACTTGAAAAGATAGCCAAACAAAAATGTTTTATTACTAAGCCTTGACCTTGCCTTGACCTTCTACATACGTATGTATGAGTCCTACATACGTTATAATACTAAGGACTATAAAAGATAGCTGTAATATTTTCGAGACCTCTCCCAACCTTCTTTATGGGGGTCAAATCTCACAGCAATTTATTGCAAGGTCTAATGATAACCTGACCGTAATTACTTATCGCTTATATTAACCCTTGAATGTCCAAGTAGACTATTAATTTACTGTCAGAGTAGACTATGTTACTGTCTGAAGGTTATTCTTTGTTAAAACGTAGAAAAATAGATTAAAAGCTGGTTTGAATTCTAAAGTACATGAAAGAAATGGTTGAAGGTTGAAGAAATATATTTCAATAATAATGAGCATTTTTTTACTGGAGTTTTCTCGAGCATTTATAAATGATACCAACATCAAATAGATAGGTACTTCTAAGAGTTTTTATTGAAATAGCCATATGAAAGGGCGAAACCCTTTTATAGTCAGCAACAAACTCCTTTACCGATATTCAAAATGTACGGTTCTACAAACAATTCCAATACACTAATACCCCGAACATAGGAATCCATTAACCAACAAATAGGTACCGAAAACGAAACAAAGCAATTTCAATTCCAAGTTAACCCTTCCACAGCCTAACCTCAATACAGTTAATACGAATTCCGATCCGGGTACCTGATTACCCGTCATTATTGGGGAGTAAATTATCTTCAGTTGATATGGGGTGGTACGTTGGACCGTAATGTCACCGCAAGATGTGATCGCTTGCCATTGTCGATACAAAACGCGTTGGGTATCGATCGATTAATAAATGCTAAGTGGTTCGCGGTCAAGTACTGTTAATTATTTGGGTAATTAATATTTGGTTAAGTAAATTCGATTATTTAGACATTTTCAGATGCAGTTAAGCAACTGCATCTGGACATAAATAATGGACAGCTTTGATTTCAATTGTAAAATCAGAATAAGCATTCTGATTTTACAATTGAAATTAAAGCTGTCCATTGGTTGCCAATTGTTTTTTTCACCTATTTGGAGACATTCATTGTTGAAAACTGTACGTGTTTTGTCCCCGTCGATAAATAATTAGTCCATTTTCAGTTCAATTCATGTAAATCATAAATCTGAAACCGTTTTAATCATCAGTTACATAAAAAAAACTATTTAAAAAAATAAAGTACGGAACCAAATATACGGCGTATTTCATGAATCCAGTTTGTAATCGAAACCAATACCGAATTGCACACACGAGACATGTAGGTAAAATTTAAAATAAAAATAAACCCGAAATTGACGCTTCAATATCCGGCAATAAGCAGGAGTACGGGCAAAATTACGTCGTACGGTAATTCGAGTAAAGGTTACATAGTGTAATCTGGACCGCATCGCAGCCTGCGTGATTGATGTCGCTGCAAGGCCTTGGGCTCAAATTAACTGTCACTTGTCACACAAAATATGAAAGCTTTCAAAACGAAAACTTGTATGACAAAATTTTACATACAAAACACGGGGTACATTTTCAACGCGGTCGGTTTTGACAGGGTTAGATTGATGTGGAAATTTAAAAAACACCGTGCAGTTTTGAAATTCACAGTTTTCAATGTTGCCATCTAATTTGAGAATACTATTTGGTTAACGTAGGCAGATAAGTAGTCACTCATGTTTTAAATTTCTCTGCAGTCGATACAGTCCCTGCATACAATTAATTCGTACATAAATCAAATTTCCACAATCAAAAATGTACCATCTACTTTTGTGATAAAGTTAATTTATGATCGAAACATTTTATGGTTATTATCTAAACCTAATGAGAGGGCATTGAATTACATAACAACATTCAAATAATCCCATAAAAGTACTACACACCGACACATCGAACAACATAGTTGGTTCTATGTAACCAACTACCTAAGAATTGAAATAAAGACTTCTGCGACCATCGCACAAACGAGGCAGTAAGAATATTTCCAGTCCGGTCTCACCATCACAAATTCATAGATTCTTCAACAGTACAACTGGAAGGACTGGAAGCGTCATTTCAAAGTCAATAAAACTGAAATATTCCGAAGATATTCCATATTTTACGAGTTCGGTGTTCCGATCTCTCTGAACTCACTGAGAGATTGGCACACAAACTATTTTGAATAAAGTGAAAGAGAACTGTAGCGAGTAAAGCAGAGCTTTGATTCATGAATAACAACAAAATATTTATAAGGAACACTCCTAAATTTAACCCTCAGGTATATTTTGTAATACTCAAGGTATACGTAATGTGAATGTAAATGTATCTTATCTAGCTTCTTAAGAAGATTTTCTTGTTTCAGTCTGTTTTTTATGAACGTTTGAAATACCAAGAAAAAGGCCTACTTTATATTTAGGTAGAAACTGTTGATATACAATAAAATAGCACTGAATCATACTTTGAAAATAAACCTAAATAACTAAGCAAACGTCTGTTACTTGTTTTGAAAACTCAACTGTAAGATAATATTGATAACAATTCTGCCTCCGCATAGCAAGGCAAAACCAATTTTAAACGAACTAAAATTATTTACAGAGAAACAAAACAATAATCAGTACTTACAGTATTGATGAAACACCAACACAAATCGATTACTAAGCAAAATAACCCGAGATATACTACTAAACCGATTCAAACATCGATGCAGTAAGAACTGTTCTGACTCGAGCGAAGAAATCGGTGTAAAAATCGAAATGTATCGTTTCCGTTTGTTTATTGCATTTGGAACTGTGGATAGTTGTTAAAATGTGTCTGTGTGTTTGAGTGTGCGTCTTCTTTGTGTGTGCTATGACAGTTGTTATGGCTGTTCTATAAATGTGACTTAGGTACCGTTTCATTTTGACTGTTGTTGGTGCGGTCTCACATTGTATTTTAGTGTTGCTGTTTTATTGTATATTTTACACGAACATTTTTATGGAAACATCATATCAGTACGACTTTGGAGACTAAACATACGGCCCGCCTGATGGGAAGCGGATTGCTTGTGCTTTGCTGACATTGCAACTCTTTCACGACCTCTTTGATGGTGATAAAAAGTAGGAAGGAGCGTTGCGACACAGGGAGAATAGTTTCGGTCAGATATATTTACACCTTGGTGTTCCTCAAGAACGTTGTATCTTCAACGTTTTGAGAGCAACAATTACAATGAAGTGAAGTAGGTAATATTTTTATTTAACGCCAATTTCCTCACGTTGTGAGATCAGCCCCCTTATTCACAAATGCTTCGATACGATTTCGAAATAGGAAGTCGTGTCGTGTCGAACGAATACGGGGGCAGAAATACCTAAACCCACAGATAAAAGCAACTCCACAATAATGACGTCTTAAAAGAGTAAGAAGCCAATGAATTAATAGCAGATATCAACTTCATTGTGGGCAGGGACAAAGAATTCTACTCTGGATTTATCGACGCAGCGGTTGGACGCGGATCGTACCGATCGGAAGTCTTAAAGGATTTGCCGAGTCCCGAAGATTAATGTACAAATACCTATTGTCTAAGCTTCGGTTTTAACCGAGGAATGTTACTTTATTTCTGCGAGATATGGATTGGTTATAAATTGTTGGTCAGTTTCAGACTTTGGTGATAAGTTATTGTCAAGGAGTCGCAAGCGCTATTATTGAATATGAGGTCCTGGTTTTCATTATCTTGTCGCGCAATGTGTTGATGTTTTTTTTTGTTATGATTGTTTGAACATAACTGGTAATATTTGTACTGTAGTACACTACTGTTCACAACAAAGTGCTGCGCCGCGTCAACTTGCCAAGTTAATTTCCACTTTAAATGTACAGATAATAGTTTATCACTTGTCGCGCCGGGAACGCAGCATGTTGCGCCGGTTTTCCGCTCTTAGTGAGAGGATTTGAGGTGCGGGAAGACCACAAAGTCGCCCCGCGCGTTTAATCGCATGTGTCTGAACGAGGCTTTACACTTCATGTATACAGGTATGGTGAACATAGTTATGATTAGATATTGTTTACGAGTATGTGCGACGTTCCTTACGTGTAGGTATGTTATCAGGGTTGTTTAACACTAGTTTCGGCCTCGTGGTTCGCGTGAATAGTTCACGATTTAGAACTACGGTTGACTGTAAAGCTAGTTGCGATACTATGTCAAGATTATGTGCAATGCAACGTATGAATTTATTTCTTGGAGTTTCTGTGGAATGAACTGTTCCGGCATGCTTACTTAGTGAGCCTATTTTAACTACGTCTAGAATAGTTCCCAAATCAAAAATAAGATTATTATTTTAGATTTTTTTTTTTAGTTTAAATATTTTTATTAAGAGCAGAAAAAATCATACTAGAGCAGCTCTTCAATGATTTATTACCAATCTTGTGGTGTCAATAACTATTCTATGATGTTCAACGATTAAATGAAGATGTCTTTTTATGGTTCCGTAGCCAAATGGCAAAAACGGAACCCTTATAGATTCGTGATGTCTGTCTGTCTGTCTGTCCGTCCGTATGTCACAGCCACTTTTTGTCGAAAGTATAAGAGCTATCCCGTTGAAACTTGGTGGGTAGATGTATTATGTGAACCGCATTAGGATTTTCACACAAAAATAAAAACTAAACAAATTTTGGGGGTGCCCCCCATACTTAGAATTGAAACTCAAAAATATTTTTTTCACCAAAACCATACGTGTGGTATCTATGGATAGGTCTCAAAAAATTATGTTGAGGTTATTAATATCGTTTTTTTCTAAACTGAACAGTTTGCACGAGAGACACTTCCAAAGTGGTAAAATGTGTGTGTCCCCCCTGTAACTTCTAAAATAAGAGAATGATAAAACTAAAAAAAAATATTTAATGTAGACCTCAACAAAAACTTCCAACGAAAATTGGTTTGGATGAGATACAGTTAGCAGTTTTAGAGATATACTTAGTACATTTTCAAAAATCTCAAATATAACTTTGCCATTCATACAAACACTATGAAAAACAAAGTTATTTTTATTGTTTGTGTATATCACTTACTAATCTCAATATAATTATATCCCTAATCTATGCTTGCTACTACGGAACCTTCTTCCTTCTACCTTCTTCATGGGCGAGTCCAACTCGCACTTGGCCGGTTTTTTTTGTACTTTAAAATTAGTATACTTCAACAATGTTTAATACATATTTTCAGTAAAGATCTTAACAAAAACACAAAAAGTGCGAGCCAACATAAAACACAAAAGGAGCGGCCGTATTAAAACGGATCCTAAGAAAAACATTTCTTCAAATTAGTACAAAGTTAATTAGGGCCCGATTGTGGAAAGCTGTGAATGGTAAATCTCCGAAACGACGGATTTTCACAAGGTTAGTTACATTGACACACTTTGGCCAAAAGACTTGCGCAAATTCAGCTTACTCAAAGCCAGTGTTAAAATTTTCTTTCTGCGGATTTTCTGCTTGGATTCAATTACTGGGAATGTTAAGTTATTTTGTGACTTTAAATATTTTAATCACAAAGTGATTTATTCTACAATTGCTCATGAACTTTTGGATTTAGGTAGCTTGAAGTTTTTGTTATGTACAAAGTTGATTATAGCAGATAAATTTTGGTATTTTCAAAATTGATGGTTGTGGTTTTTATGTCCCCTAGTAAATAAAAACAAAGCCATTACAATCACCAGTCTTCTTTCAAAACGATATTTTCAATGAATCAACAAGAAAGTTCACCTAATTATACCAAAAAACTGTAACTGTCATCAAAAACTCATCCAAATGAAAGAACTTTTAACTTCTTGAATAAAAAGGAACATTAAACTTGAAGACTCTTGAATACTTTCAGTTTCAGGGGCCAATTAGCGCGCTTCCGAAAGTTAATTTATACTAAGAGTATTTAAATTAATCAGCCGATTCATTTTGGTTGAGCTAAGTGAATTTTAGCCCGTTCTAAAACATCTGTAATATTTTATGAGCTGTTTGGAGTACTGATTTCATGAGTCTTAGCTAAATAGTACATACACATCTCATCACTATTATGTTTTAACATTTGAATCGTATTCGAATAGAATAGAATAATGGTTTTTTTTGAAAGACTATTTTTGATTTCTTTTGTATATCTTTTGGGTAAGTGATGCAATGGGATGTAGCCGAATGTACGTTTAAAAACCAGATATTACAAAAGTCATTAAGTTTTTTTTTTAAACCAATATCTTTTTTCGGAAATGATTATTCGGCAACACACCTACTACCAGGATGTTGAGTATAGATCTACAGATTATGTGAAAAGGACAGTAAGACAGACGAAGTACCGCATTTATAATAATTAGTTTGCAAATTGGAGTGTCAAGCCTACAGATTAGGAACTCCATTTTGATTAAAAAGATGTGTGTACCATGAACACTATAAACAGTAACATAAAAACATAAGAAGAAGATACAAAATAAACTGAAAACAAAAGGTTCCAGTTCCCATTCCAGTTATCCCTTGTAAAGGCACCCATTTTGCATGCCAGCTCTGGTTTGCCCATCATTCTTTATTTCGTCCAGTATTTTAATGTCTTATGTTTACATACATGTCTCTACTTAATTAAGTACAATTTACATCAGGGTCGCTTTTAAAAACACGAGCCATACAAGATTTAACAGCCTTTTGTTATAAAAGAATTTTAAATAAGAATATTTTGTAGAAAATTTTAATATTTTTATATTATGCGTAGAAATGAAAACGTGTTTTAAATAGCAAATTAGGTTGTCGCATAAACGGTTGGGTTTGTATGTAAATTGGGGTGGCGATCATTTTGGGTTTTGGATTATTATTTTATGTAGATTGGCTTTAAATATTAGGATGGGTTTCGTGATGAGCAATTTTAAAATATTTTGGTAGTCTGTAAACAGCTGTAAATTCTCACGAATTATTTTATAGTTGCTACGTGATCTACATTATATACGAGTAACATGATTTAGACTTAGACTAATCGCTAAAAATATACATAATCTATCTAGATTAGTGGTAGACGCCCACGGCGTCGTACGTCGGCAGACGATCTCCGGCCACCGTATAGGCGCGGGCATGCGGGCGGTGAGTAATGGGCGACTCGCTGTCCGACCATGGACTGTGCCGGGCGGTGCGTTGTGTTCCACGCGCGCCTCAAAGAGTGTCAGCAAGATGACGGGGCCCCCCTTTAGAGGGCCAAAGCCTGCCGGGGTTGCGGGATTTATCAAATTACCGTGACCCTGGAACGTAAAGAGTTATTGAAGGATACCGTGGATTTTAGTCAGTACAAGTCTGACAGTCGGGATCCCGCCCTGCCCTGGGTGGGAGGGCTCATTTGATGATTTTACCAAGATAAAAAAAATCTATCTAGATTAAGTTATGAAAGCAGATCGTTATAAATAAAGATAAATTATTGACAACAAATAAGGTATATCTAACTATATTCAAAGAAGACAGGGAAAACAACAGACAAAAAAAAAACCTTGATCAAGCCATGTCAATACCTCCGCTCCTTAGACAAACGGCTTTGACGGCAACACCGCCAACACCCTTTTAATCCCATGAATTACTTCCTTGGATAAAATACGTCATCAAATCAAAGGAAACGTGCCATCCTTATCTCAAAATCAAACCCTCGAAGGTTACATCCAAAAAACAAATCTGTTGCAACTGCCTAGATTACATTTTCAATCGACAACGTACTACAGTAATTTGACACCATCGATTGGAGATTACTTCCAGCCTTCATTTGCCATCTAACTGAATCCTGGGGTGTACCTGTACGTGACGAGAATCTCGATAGGACCTACCAACTAACTTTTTCAATATATTCGTTAGTACCCTTTTATCTGTTTTTATTACTTTTGCCCCAAATTTGTTTTTGTTGAAGTATAGTGGGGGTGAATAAGTAGGTACTTATAAAGTAGCTTTTTATGAGTGTCTGAAATTTTATGGGCATTTTTTGTAGTCGAGAAATGTGAAGAAAGAATTCGTGTTGTACAGTTCTGATTATAATAACTTACAATGTTGTGCTTATTTTAATTTTGTTGAAAATTATTTTTAAGGACACAATCAGGTTTTCATCAAACCTACAAATAAACCCATCATCATTTGTGATCCCCTTTTTGTATCTCCCGAGCAGTGCCATAGCGCTCTGATCTCCCGCTTTTTTGCATCCAGCCACTGCCAGCTACCTTCTTCAGGTCATTCGTCCATCTTGCCGGGGGACGTCTCACGCTTCGTTTATCTACTCGCGGTGTCCATTCGAGAACCTTCCTACTCTATCTTTCGGTTCTGCGACAGACATAATCTGAGACCTTATCACGAGTTTTCACCATTTTACTTTACAGTGTCTTTCCAGTATTTACAGTGTTTCTTGTATGGAAAAATGGAACAGCGCCTCTGGTGTACGAAGAAGGAACTATTTATTTTTTTCCTTGAAATTAAATGTCATAGTTCCAGTTTAGTTTACGTCACAATAAGTGAAAACTCATGATAAGGCTTCTGACCATAACATTGAGCAAATACTATACACAGGAACAGTGTATAAGACGGGGACACGAGGTATAATTGGGACATTTTCTCATCATACCCCGCGTCCCCGTCTTATACACTTTTCCCTTATTTAGGAAACTAATAGTATTTTCAGTTGCAAAATCGAAGTATTTTTTAACGTTTACATCACGAACTCGTGCAGTTAAATTGTTTTTAGTAAGTAGCGACAAAATATAATTATAATTCTAACGAGATAATAATCTTGATCCCTTTGTTATATTTATACAATTTCTTAGCCGTCAGTCTTAATCATCTTTATATTCATTACTAAATCAAAGCTCAGCTAGTACCGCCAGTTAAATTATTTAGGAAATACGACGTTTAATTATCGTTTCAATTAAATTAACGAAGCGTTATTACAGGAATTACGTCAAAATGGAACGACGTGGTAATGCCGTCAAAAGCTGGAGTAAGGAAAGATGTATATCTATATTACTTATATTTATATACAGGGGGAGATGTAACGAGCCCTAATGAAATATTCGACGACACCGCGCCGCGTCAATATTTCATCCCGTCGCGAGAAAATACAGAGTTAGAAAGTTGTAGACGAAAACAATAAAATGAAATAATAAGATTATTCTTTTAAATTGGTGCCAGTATTCTACTATTATTTGAAAGTCTTGAAAAATAAACCTTGTTTATCATTGTAACAAAAATGCTATCCTAATAATGCTCTTTCTAATTTTCACTCACGGATTTTCACAGCACGCTCAGGTTATTTATTGCACTTTATAGGAATTCACACATTTTAGTATCGAAAAATATAAATTATTTTCAATTTAAGCTGACTACAAAATGTATATTTGAGTTTATTGTTAGGCTCATGAGGTTCATTCCTGGTTTAATCATACAGACGGAAAGGTTTAGGAGATAAGATATTTCTATTTCCATCTACAAAGTTTATACGAGTATTCCGTTATTATTACAATAAAATTTTATGTTAGGTACACTAAAAGTTTATTGTTTTCTGTAAATTGCGGGATGGAAATCAAAATTCCATTTACATAATAATATGCACATTGTTGAATGAAAGAAATATCGTAGAAAAGCCTTACGTATATCTTTTTCTTTTGTTATACGGGAAAAATATGTCTTTATAGCTTTATTTTCACGCAAAATACTAAAAGGAGCCAGTCAAGAAAAGAAACGATGGTTTTATTTAGGTTTTAAATTACCTTTTGTAGAAATAAATAAATAGGTACATACATTTTAATATAATCTTGTGAATTATTGTGTGGGGTATAGATGTTAAATAAATTTAATTTAATAATAATTCTTAATCTTGTTAAATATTGTATTTATTTAGGTGTTAAAATCATCAAATGAGTCCTCCCATTGAGTGGAGTGGAAGGGTGTTAGACTCGTACTGACTAAAATCCACCTACCTTCAATTCCCCTTTACGTTCCAGGCTAACGGTAGCCTGTTTAGATAGTCCCGCGTCCCCGGCAGCAATGTTGTACTTAATCAGAGTTTTGTGGCAAATTCCTAGCTCTATGTCTCAGACGCATTTTTTCTTTACAGCTGACACCAAAGGCCTTTACTTTAATTCCTTTAGCACAACGTGTTTTCTAAAGCGCAACATTTATCATTTAACCCTTGCTTAGGGTAATTAACTTAATTTACAAGGTTAAAACATTAATTTTGAGCAAAAAATGGGTAGTCGTAAAAATAAGAGTTTTAAGGTCCTTTTTATAGGTTTAAAATGCGTCAATTAGGCCTTCAAGACCTATAAAAAGGTTCTGTGCTAAAGGGGTTATTTTCAGTTGTTCGTTTTCAAACAAGCCTGCGTCAATGTACAAGTTTTAATTTATTCGTTACTCTGAAATTTCGTCGGCTAAAGTATGTCGTTGTAACGTACCTACGTGTTCTAGTATTAGGAAAGCAATCTGTTACTGCTTTTATAACTTAATTTTAAAGTTCATGGCTTTAATGTTTTATACTTGATGTTTTCGTAATTTGTTCTTTATAGCTTTTTGTACAGAGTTCAAGAATTTCGGAAGTTATGTACTTGAAAAGGAATAGATGATACTCATAATAATTAATATGTCATTATTTGTTCTGAGCACGCGTGTTGGATTACAGCCTTCTTCCTCTCACAGAAAGGAAGCCTGTTTCCCTGCCGTGGTAAAATTATAGGCTGATTATAAAGGTACCTAATGTCTTAAGTGACTACTTGACAAGGTTTTTTCTTCTCTGTTCTCTATATTTATCTCAAATGGTAACATAACGTGTTGTGCTCATACAATAAAGTATAATTTGCTTCAACAGATTTCTATTTCTATTTCAGTCTCAACCTCGACTTAGCATAATAGGTTCACACTGTTACGGCTTCAGTTTTGCATGCTGCACGTGAAATCTCTACCCTTTAATCTGACAGCGTGACGGCTTTATGTTAATAGAAAAGGAACGCTTTGTATATAGCATTTAATAACAGAGTCGGTAAATAGCTTGATTACGTTCCGTGGCTGGGGAAATTACCATAGTAATTAATAATAATACGTCCACACGTGTTATTTATAGGCGTATGCTTAGTTTTAATAATTTACTGAATGTTAAATTGTTTTGTTTGAATACTGGGTTAGTAAAATAATGATGTTGAACAAAATATATTTAGCTGGGAACATAGCACAGAACTCATAAGCCTCGAATGTAATATTTATCTTTAAAATGGTTCAACAAATTACAATAATATTTTTCATGAAATCAACCAATCAATTTTTTTTTATAAACAGTTAATTGTAAAAAAGAAAAAGTTACATATTTCTCCATATTATCACGAGTTTTCGTGTTTATGTGACGTAAGTAAACCTTGACGTTAATTTGATAAAAAATATTTTTTTATTAAAAATGTACAAACAAGAATTACAATTATTGTAATTCTTGTTTGTACATTTTTCATACAATTAACATCTTAATACTTTAAAGTACGCTGGACCTACGGTAAAATGCGAAAATCTTGTGCCAAAGCTCAGATTTATTCGACCGCTCCGATTGATATGCAAACTTGGTTTCTTAGTTTTCTTCTTAACTTTAAATCTGTGAATGCTTTCAGAATCTGTTCAATGTTCAGCTGAATTTGTTTGATGTTGAATTGCACGGATGAAACGATTTAATTTCCATTTATATTCAGACTGACAAGCAGAAAGGTTATTGGTTTAGGTAAATGGTTAAGTCTATTGAAAATGGCACTTAAGATTCGAAGAAATTAAGTGCTACTTTCAGTGTTCTAGATTATAATGCTGGTTTTATATTATAAGACGAAATAAATGATTTAGGAACAGTTTTTGATAACTAAAGTTACAAAAATTAATAGATTTAAAAAATCTAAAAACCCACGTTTTTAAATGTCCTAAAAAGAAGAAAATAACCCTACGGGGCTGAGAGAGGGGCCACTCAAAACGTGGGGGCGTATATTATATAAGGGATTATTTATGGGATATATTTACATGACGTGAGATCGTAGGTGTAACTTGCAAAGATACGCCCCCACGTTTTGAGTGGCCCCTCTCTCAGCCCCGTAGGGTTATTTTCTTCTTTTTAGGACATTTAAAAACGTGGGTTTTTAGATTTTTTAAATCTATTAATTATTTTATTATTTTTATCATTGTTCATCGGGTTTGAAGCTACCCTGAAAATTTCAGCCTGTTAGCTTATCAGGAAGTGCCTCAAATCTGTCCACCATCTTGGACGTCCGCCATATTGGATTAATAGCCTAGCCTAGCATAAGCCACATGACAATTTTTTTCGTATTCCTGACAGCAAACCCTTTCATTTGATACCCATATCACGGGGGTGGATTTCAAACAGCCAGTCTACCATCTTGGACGTCCGCCATATTGGATTTAAGTCACGTGACTATTTTTTTCGTACTCCTGATAGCAAACCCTTTCATTTGATATCCATATCACAGGTGTGCATTTCAAATAGCCTGTCTGCCATCTTGGACGTCCGCCATATTGGATTTAAGTCCCGTGACTATTTTTTTCGTATTCCTGACAGCATACCCTTTCATTTGATACCCATATCATGGGGGTGGGTTTCAAACAGCCAGTCCGCCATCTTGGGGAGGCCGCCATATTGGATTTGTTATGACGTTTCTTAGCTAGTCATGTATTGTCATCAGAACTCAAAGCGGGTACAAAATTTCAGCCTGCTAGCTTATCGGGAAGTGCCTCAAAATTGAGTTGCAAAAGTCCAACCGGAACGACAAACAAACAAACATACAAACAAACAAACAAACAAACAAGAAAAGTGAGTGTATAAAAACGTGGTAAAAATAATTAAGTACATACTATAATATTATGGATGAGAAAGTAAATAAGTTTGTCTGTTACCTTTTACACCTTTGAAACGGTTAACAGGAAATATTTTTAAATAAGTAACACGTTATTGTCAGGTCTGTTGGTCTAGTGGTTAGTGACCCTGACTGCTATGCCGGAGGTTGTGGGTTCGATTCCCACCCAGGACAAATGTTTGTGTGATGAGCACGATCATTTGTTCTGTGACTGGGTGTAATTATAATATTTATGTACACACATCATAAGTGTCTAGGGATCAAGCATTTTTATGCGGATTTCTTGAGATTGAGATGTGGCTTTGTAATAAATTTATGATTTTATAAATTTATATGGATCCTTTTTGGTGCATTTCATAATTTGAATCAGGAACTGTGAATCAAATTCGAGTAAAAGATGAAAATCAGCTGTCAATATTTTCCCTATAAAAACATACAACGCATTGAAGACATTATTAGTGCTACTGTTTCCCTACTACTGATTAAAACCAACGTTATTATGGAGCGGCGACGTCATTTAAGCAGGGAAGAAATGCTCAGAGCCGTGGGAATGATAGAAGCTGGTTCCCGGCAACGTACTGTGGCTTTAGCTCTGAATACAAGTCAGAGTGTTATCAGTCGACTTTGGACACGTTACCGAAGCACTGGTACCGTGGCTGAGCGCCATGGAGGACGGTATCGCTGCACCACACGGAGACAAGACCGATACATTCAAATCTTAACTCGAAGAGCTCCAACAATAACCGCCATGATGTTAGCCGTGAGGCTTCATCACTCTTCAGGGAACTTAATTAGCGACCAAACAGTCAGAAACCGCTTGCATGAAGTGAACCTTCATTCCCGAAGACCGCTACGGGTACCACCTATAGCAATGCACAATCGTAGGATTCGATATCAATGGGCTCTTGAACACAGAAATTGGGCAGAAGAACAATGGCGTTTCGTGTGCTTTTCTGATGAGTCTCGTTTCGGTATGAGACCGGATACAAGACGTATACGACACTGGAGAACCCCTGGACGCCAACAGCGATTAAAATCCTGCCAGGAAGTCCATCCTTATAGTGGTGGAACCATCATGGTATGGGCGGGTATTTGGATCGGCGGAAGAACTGAGTTGATTTGGATCAGAGGCAACTTCAACGCTCAAATTTATGCTGAGACGATTGTATCAGACGTCATCGTTCCTCTACAAGTGCAAATCGGTCCCTTATTTCAGTTAATGCATGATAATGCACGACCGCACACCGCAAGAGTTGTAAGACAGACTCTCGCCGCAGCTAACATCAATGTCCTGCCCTGGCCTGCTCAATCGCCAGACTTGAATCCGATTGAGCATGCATGGGATATGCTACAGAGAAGAGCTCTGCCGAATATGGAGGGTATCCAGTCGCAAGAAGACCTTTTTTTGTTGTTGCAACGAACATGGGCGGCCATTCCACAGCGTGATTTGGATGAACTCATTTTGAGTAAGCCAAACCGATGTTCTTGTGTTGTTAGTGTTCGCGGTAGAAACACGGATTATTAATTGTTTAAGTTACCCAATAAAATTTTAAAGAAAACTGTTATTTCAGTCTTTTTTTCGAACTTTTGTGTTAGTGGTTCAAATGTCAAAAATCCCTTTATTAGGAAAATGGCAAATTTCTTTATTAATGCAAAGGTGACTTGGTTTATCGTTACTGTGACAAACGAAAACACTTTATTTGATGAATCCTTAAAGAAAATTTTAATTAATATCAATCAGGAGAAAAGTTATTGCAAAAATATATGTTGATTTCTAGACACTTTTGATGTGTGTATTTAAAAATATATAAATATGTTTATCAGTTGTCTAGTACCCATAACACAAGCTCTGCTTAGCTTGGGACTAGATGGCGTTGTGTGATAGTCGTGGAATATTATTATTATTTTTAAAAAAGTTTCAGAGGAAAATAACAACAACGTTTTATGATACTAGATGCCTCCACGTGCATGCGAATTGTTTGGTAAATTTAATTAACACCAATTTAGACGCACACGCTTTTGATGATTTTATCACGTAGGTAAAGAAAAAATACTAAAATAATTACATTTAAAAATTTGCCTCTACTAATGTCAGGATATACCTGACATTAGTAGAGGCAAATTTTTAAATGAGAGGTGCGATCTTTACCTTCCTAACCGCCAACTAGCGGTCACACTAATTCGCCTTTTATGTCCCTTTGAAATTCAATAGGTGACAAGCAAATGACGGACCTACCATTTAAGCTCGTATTAAATAACGACACGCCTTAGCATTAGAGGTGCGGCTGTAAGGCAGTAACAAAGGAGGAATAAATATCAGACTAATGCCTGTGTGACAGTTTTGACTGGAGCTATTTTGTTTGAAAGCTTTGTCTGACGAAAAAATGGGAGAATCTCAAGTCTTTCAAAGAAAAATGTGTGACAAGACACCTTGTCACACAATTTTTAGTACCCAAAATAACCCAAATACACATATTATATGTTTACCGTATATGTTTTATAGTTACAAACTGGTCATGATGTAATTAAAAATACCTGTAACTAAAAGTTTGTAATAAGAAAATAAAGGGAGTACAAAATGGACTACTGAAGAAGAATGTAAAATAGACAAGAGTGAGCTTTAGCATATGTAGGATAAGGTGCATTTCGGATAACTTGCAGCGGAATTTATCGATGCACTAGACAAATAATAACCTCGAAAAACATAACAAGGTTTACGAGGCACCTTGCAAAACCACAAACACAGCACCTCCTTGAAAATACAATTAGTGCTTAAAGATTTAATTATTCATATTCTTTTCTATAGATCCACGATAGGGATAGTCCACACAACAGTAGTGTCGCATTGAATAACGTGCAACAGTACTAAGCGTGTCAACCATTTCCATCCTTTTTGCTGTATCATGTGTACTGTGCTTTATTTTTCTATTGTCCTCTATGACAAACGGTTTATTTATTTATTTATTTTACTATTTATGTACACACAAAATACAACACAGGATAACTAAAAACATAGAACTCAGTACAAGGGTACTGCTTATTTCTATATAGAAATTTCTGCCAGCAGACCCGCGAGAGGAGAAAAGAAAAAGAAATGTAGACTATAGTGTGTGAGAGGAGGAATAAAAGCCGTCAAAAAGTGGATGCTAACCTAATCTAACCTAACCTATAACATACGAATACATACATAATAATAAATAAATATTAATACTTATACATACACTTATAAAAATATATAGGTACCTAATGCAAAAAATATAATAAATAAATAAATATATATTTATATAATTATATATATACTACTACTTTACTAGTTGGGAATGTATAAAAACCGGCCAAGTGCGAGTCGGACTCGCTACGAAGGGTTCCGTACCTACCATTTTTTATAAAAATATTTATTTTATTCTTACTTTTAGTATTAGTTATTTTTAAGCTATTGCATAGCTTTATCGCAGGCTCTGAGCTCGGCGTGCGCGAAAAACGTAACGAAAAAACCTGTCCACTTCTGACAGCACGCATCGTCTAACGTCGCACAGAGGAGTATTGGACGTTAAAATTCGGCCATAAGTATTTTTGGGTAGTTATTCGTGTTTTATTTTTTAGTTTTTAATAAGAGTACTCCTCTAAGCATATTGTAAATGTCTTTTGTGTAAAGCATCGTAAATAAAACGAAAAAGTGATTAAATCTTCATTAAATATATTTAAAAAAATTTCTTATTATTACATTTCCATCATTACAAAACGCTGGGTTGAAGAAAAAATAATTACAATATAGTTATTCGTCCACATCATCATCATCAGACGACCCAATTTCTTCTTCTTCATGCACAGATAGCTGTGCTGAACATATTAACATGTCCAAAGTTTCTTTGGAAAACGCTTTAGTTATTTTTTTTGAAACGGACCTTGAGCATGATAAGAATGGATCAGAGGTCAACAGTAACCTATCAATCACATCTCTGTTACAGCCTTCTCTCGAGAATTTTCTCGCATAATTTGACCTATAGAGGCGAAAATGTTTATTTCTTGCCTCTGCGGCCTCTTCAGAAAGTTGACCTATAGGTAGAAGAGCTGCAGAAATTACTGTCGCACCATGAATCAACACTTTGTGAAGAGTGGGGGTCATAGGGTGCCAAGAATACAGTTGCACATACAGCTTTGCTGTTTCTGTAGTATAATTTTTAAATTTAATAATGTCAATCTCAAATCCGCTAGACAAAGTCTCTAAGATTATTTTGAATCTGAAAATTAAATCTTCGTCAATGCCAGTTATCCTGGATGCCAAGGCAGGATCTTGGAAAAAACGTCTGGAAGTATTTCCGTCATTTGTATTTCCAAATCCTGCCTTGGGAATATCAACTAGCAGGCCCAGTTCATCTTTAAATTTGTCTTGAATTGACTTCTTTGTCAAAGCAATCATGTGTTTTTCTTGCTGAGTGAGCTTCATTTGCCACTTTTTTATCGGCAATTTATACGCCAAATGTAAGAGGCTTTCAAAAAACCTTATGCGGGCGTGTAGAATTGATAAACCAAATTTGAGTGTTTCTGGATTGATTACTTTTTCTGTCTCTTCCAATTTATTGAAGTCCTTTGAAGTTTTTCCACATATGTAACACCGCATCGTAGACTTCGTATCAGTTGCAGCATTACAGACTTTGGCATCTACCATTGTAAATAATAAAATGTGTTGGATTGCCATGTTGTCAGGCAGTATAGATTTTTGTAAGTTTTTTTCTTGACTTCGGATGTCATTAATCTCTTCATTAGTGATGTTAACGGTTTCATGCACAAACCTAATTCTGATTGGTCTACAAAAACGCGGTGATGACGGAGTAGGATTCTGCCATAATAACTTGTCCGTATCTCCTTTGACTATCAATCTTAATGGCACTAGTGAACTCTGAAATATATTAGCATCACTATGAATGCTGTTATCAAATTTTTGTTTATATTGGGCCTGTTGAGACCCATCACAGCCCCATTTTGTTATCAATTGAATATTATTTTTTTCTTCCTGATTTAAAGTTTGTAAAACATCACTCAAATACAACGCAAGTCTTATTGAAGTATGATCTAATAAGTCCTGAAGTCTTACTTCAGCACAAGTTTGTGTTATTCGGTAAGCTTCGCTGTTCGGATAGCATTTTTTCTTGGCTTCTTTTACTAAAGAATAACAAGGATAGATTGATTTAGCACCAGATCTTACTATCTCATATTGTGCTTTTGTCAGCCCCGCATCAACCAAAATTTGCAACGCTTTTTCTGGAGTGAGATGTTCTTTTGATTTATTTTGTGCGGCTATAAATGCTTTCCGATATTTAGAAGCACGTTTTGGAGATGTGGTAAGATCTTGCAGAACTTTTGAAACATCTGCTTTATGGGTCATCTGTGCAGCAAACATAAGTTTTTGCGGTGTTTCTCTTCTCAATTCTTCAGTTTTACGTCTTTTTGTCCGTAAACTTGACCGCTCAAATGATTTAGGGGGGCGACCAAAACTACTTAGTTGAGAGGGTCCTGAAGAAACCATGGAAAATGACACGGTACCATTAAGCCACTCATCGTAGTTTTTTAAAAATGATTCTTCTTTTTTATGCACTGACATCCATTTTGTCTTAAACTGTGATTTAACTTGAGACATTTTGTGTTTAAATTGCGTTTTATCAACTTCGGAATAATTCATAAATTTAAAAACCTCCGTTTCTAAAAACTCTAATCTCTTGTTGATATCGTTCTGCGGACATCTTTTCATAATATTGTACAAAAATCTTCTTGTCACCACTTTGACAGAGCTTCCCGACGGACCTGAAAGAAAAAAAGATAAAAAATAGTATTTGCAAAAAGCACTTAATATGAAGTAATTAATATAAAAAAACCGCCAAAAATCAGTCTGCGAAATTCCACGACTAAACGTTTTTGATTCAATATCTCTATACTCTGCACTTATATACCATGTAAAAGAAATAGCTTGGAAATACTTGGAAACATATCTAAACCTTTGAAGTTTCTCATAAAAAGTCGAGGATATTGTTATTTATATGCACACACTAAATTTGTAAAATTTTATTTATTTGCCCTAAAACTACTTATAAAAATAACATAATTTAATTGTACATACCTTCAGAATCATCAGCCATTATAAGAAATACAAATATAAAACTTAAAATTCACTTAACACTGAATACAAAACAACGATTTATTATATGTTCGGAACAGAAACACGTACCACTTCCAACGACTATATTCTCACTAATGCTGAACACTATTGTTTCCTACTACGGCAACGAAATGGCCGGTGAATGACGTCACAAGTATCCGGGTACGCCAGGTAGTCGTCAGAACAATGCTAAGACCAGTTTAGAAAAATTGACTTTTGGCCGCATTTTAAAGTACAATACTCGTCTGTTCGTCGTTTCAGTTCGGGAGACTTCGGCAATCATAAAGGTACGGACAGACGTGCTCTTTGGCTAATTAATGTTACATTTCTTTTGGTACAATCATCAAATGAGTCCTCTCGTCACCCAGGGCGGGACGGAAAGGATTATTAGATTTGTACTGATAAAAATCCACGGTGTCCTTCAATAGCCCTTTACGTTCTGGGGCCACGGTTACCTGATAAGACAGTCTTACAATTATAAAACAAAGACGTTTAAAGGTCACTTGAAAATCAGGGTACTAAAATATTATTATTTGCGACTTACGAAGATTTAAAGATACTTCTTCAAAACATTAAGACATTTTCTTTATTTAAACTAAGAAAAATGGAATAAGTCTAAATTAAGGAGCTGTATTAAATAAGCCATCTAACACTTTAAGCGTGAAAACATGCCATTCAAAGTCTTTGAAAGTTACACATAATAATACCGACTATCTGACACCGTCTTTTTCTTTCAACACCACATCAAAGGAAGTTTCCGCTGAACGAATTAAAAAAGAACGATCCTTTATCAGTCACTCACGTAATGCTCGGTTATTAAGAAGTCAGTTCTTCGTTCATTCATTCATTCGCAAGTATTTTAGGTTTTAGTAGTTTCTTAGTTCGTAAATTCAGATTTGTGACCTAATGTACAACACTAGTGACCCGACTCCGCTTCGCTTGGGAGAAATAGAGATAAAAAACCGGCCAAGTGCGAGTTGGACTCGCCCATGAAGGGTTCCGTAGCAGCAAGCATAGATTAGAGATATAATTATATTGAGATTAGTAAGTAATATACACAAACAATAAAAATAACTTTGTTTTTCATAGTATTTGTATGAATGGCAAAGTTATATTTGCGGTTTTTGAAAATGTACTATATCTCAAAAACTGCTAACTGTATCTCATCCAAACCAATTTTCGTTGGTAGTTTTGGTTGAGGTCTACATTATATATTTTTTTTAGTTTTATCATTCTCTTATTTTAGAAGTTACGGGGGGGGGGACACACTTTTTACCACTTTGGAAGTGTCTCTCGCGCAAACTGTTCAGTTTAGAAAAAAATGATGTTAGTAACCTCAATATCATTTTTAAAGACCTATTCATAGATACCCCACACGTATGGGTTTGGTGAAAAAATTTTTTTTGAGTTTCAATTCTAAGTATGGGGGGCACCCCCAAATTTTGTTTTGTTTTGATTTTTGTGTGAAAATTCTAATGCGGTTCACATAATACATCTTTCTACCAAGTTTCAACAGGATAGCTCTTATACTTTCGACAAAAAGTGGCTGTGACATACACGGACAGACAGACAGACAGACATGACGAATCTATAAGGGTTCCGTTTTTGCCATTTGGCTACGGAACCCTAAAAAGTGAACTTAGTATCGCCACAGAATTACCTAAGATATTAATTGGATAAAGCAAAAACTTTATAAATTAGCCACTGAAGTACAATAATTATGCAGATTAACACTATTTTAAAATTACAAAAAAAATACATTTAAGTTTGTCTCAACAATACTTTTCATTTGATAGGTCACACGATGCAGTTTTCAATTATTTTTTAATATTCCCCTTCCCCCCCAAAAATTACCTCCCATATACAGATATGGACTTCTTATAGGTTTTCCTATTATCCTATAATGTATAAGTAGAAAACTAATTTCTGTATTTTTTTCAAAATTTTAGGTTCAGTAGTTTCGGAGATAAGGGTGGGGGGGGGAATGGTCAAAGTTTCGTCTATTTTGTTGAATAACTTGGAAACCATTTATTTTAAAATTACAAAAAAATACATTTAAGATTGTCTCAACAAGACCTTTCATTTGATATGTCACACGATGCAGTTTTCAAAACTTTTTTTTTCATTTTCCCCTTCCCCCTAAAATTAACTCCCACATACAGATTTCATCTATTCACGTCACACCTCTGTGCTTGGGTCACAGGAATTGATATGGTGTACCAAATTTCAACCCAATCGGTCTAGTAAATTCGGAGATAATTGACTGTAAGCGACAGACACACGAGTGATCCTATATGGGTTCCGTTTTTGTATTCGGACGTACGGAACCCTAAAAATAGATATGCTAACTAAAGCTCGCGGCTTTGCACAGTTAGGTAGTGAATTTTATTTAAACGATTCGATTTTGAATAGTGAAATACTTGTACTCGTAAGTAGCTTAGCTTATTTTAGTTAGTATTTATCTACACAGAAATCTCAGTGAATTAAAGCCTCCTTACCAATATGAAAAATAGGATGAATTGGTTTTTCCTTTATAACTGATTGCCAAGAAAGGGTTATTACCTATATTTCGTTTGTCCATTTACTCATAAGCAAGCTCATTCAACTACGGTCATTTAATCTTATATTAAAGGTCGTACCTTCGTCTTTAATTTAAAAGAAATTATTCCAAAATAGCTTAAATAACCAGAACGTTTCAATAAAGTATTGAAGTGATTATGAAAGATATTTGATTAGTCCGTTAATGACCTTTGCGATAGGTCACGATGGGGAACGTTATTAAAAGTCAACACCGTCCTACCTCGTAGCGCGTAGCAATTCTCGTAGCTGCTACGAATAATTAGTTTCGTAGACGTCTCGTAGCTCCTTGAGTTATTACTCTTTTTTGCTTGCTTGCTTAAAATTGTGAATACTGTGATGTTTTGCTTAAATTATGTTTATTTTCTTTCAAATATAATTTTGCCACGTTGTAAGTCTGGGTTTAATGAATTTCTAGGAATATTTGTGGCTATTTCGAGATAAATAATTAATTTGTTAAGAAAGTTAAATAAACGCTATATTGCAGTTGTTACCTTATCTTTAAAATGTTTAAGCCGTAGCATGACTCACCATTCAGTCCAAGTTAAACCCAAACCATAATCACATTAAAAAACCACTCTAATACCTAAGATAGCAATTATCTACCTCATCCCCATTACAGCTCTATTAAGAACACTGTCTAACTCTACTAACAGTTCAGAAACTAATTCAAGAACTTTCCGAGCTGTAGAACAAAGTATCTTGTAGAAAAAACTTCATCTTATAACTAACGGAGTGAATTACATAGGTAAAGTTTGAGGTGAACTTGGTCCTGATATGTGGTAACTTTTAATGATCGGTATCTATGGAACTTTAGTTGAGAGGGAGTGTTAGTGCAAAGAAAGACCTAGAATAGTATACTCTTTGCTGTTTGGAGATATCTTGTTCGTGTATTATTTATACACAATGCCTGTTGGTCTAGACCCTGACTGCTATGCCGGAGATCGTGGGTTCGATTCCCACCCAGGACAAAATAAATGTTTGTGTGATGAGCACGATAATTTGTTCTGTGTCTGGGTGTAATTTATGTATAATATTTATGTATTTAGAAATATAATAATATAAGTAGGTATGTTTATTAGTAGTCTAGTACCCATAACACAAGCTCTGCTTAGCTTGGGACTACATGGCGTCGTGTGATAGTTGTGGAATATTATATAAAAAAAAAACAAGAAAGCGTGACCAAGGCCTCTCACTAGGTGGACCGAAGACATCGTGAGAGTAGTGGGCAACCGATGGATGCAAGTGGCAAATTGTTGTTCGCCGTAACGGTCTAAGGGGGAGGCTTTTGTTTAGTATTGGACGTCTTCCGGCTGATGATAATAATGACATAAAAACTTAAAAACTATTGCACACGAAGCGAAAAATGACTATGAGATGAAGGTTAGTTTCACTTCGTTTTTTACTCTTTTACTCGTAAATATGGTAATATTATACTTATTTTCCGTAACTGCGTATACGAAATTTAACGATGCAAGTAAAAAAAACACACACAACACGTACAAATACCGTACTTCCCTACGTCAAGTTACACAAACGCTTTTTCAATCCCACGAAACTATATAAAAATAATAAGGAGGCATAAGACGCACGACTGGTTCTTGATCCTGACTTGGCTTCCTTAAAAAGGGACGAAATTCCTTTGTTTACATTATTAAACATCGGAAGAAAACCCTATGTATGTCGGAACCTTCACAAATATTCGTTTGTCACACTTAGCAGGATCATCATTCATGGGGTTATCTAAAAGCTAAGCATTAAACTAAGCTCAAACTATTACATTTACAGAAATATGATTTTATTATGTTTGTATGCTCCTTATCTTACGGGAACGTTATACTGAGAAAAAATTAAAAACCTACGTGTCATTTCAGGTTTTATAGGTACTATCTATGTACAAAATTTCATTCGTTCTGCAGTTTTTGTTTCAAAAAGTAATAAACGTCCATCCATCCATGCAAATATATTATCTACCTAATTAATTTTTAATTTAAGTTTTGTCCGGTTTCAAAAATAGAATCAATTTTTTTTCAAGTAACCAAGTAGGTATAGTTTCTTATGATCTCTACTTCAAATTGAAGTAAACGTTTAAATTTAAATGCTTTTAAATATAAATTATCTTTAATTTGCCCATAAACATTTGCAGTAACAAAGTTATTTGATCGTCAAAGACCAGACAGGTACACATGCATTAAATTACCACTACACTATGAAAATTCAGAAACTATAGAAAGTGTGTGAATATTCAGACACTTTAATTATTTCAAGAGCAACATATCCCTTAAAATATTCACTCATACAAACTGCGGTCGAATATTTACATGTATGATAACCATGCAATCAAAGTTGCTCATACAATTATCGAACATTTTCATTTAAACCCTTCTATACTCATAACTTTAAGTGAGGCGCACTTTAAAGTTATTCTCAATTTCTGCTTAAAACAATATGAAAATGTTCGTTAGAAGTTTTTAATTGTGTTTCTAATTTAATTGGAACCGCATGAAACTATAGGGTTACTGATCAACTTCAGGTATAATATTTAAGTTTTGAAACTGACATGATCACAAACAATATCATTCAAATTTAAAACGGTTCATCTGTGTGTTAGGAACACTATCGTGTTATGAGTGATACAAGTGACAATGGTAGTGGAGTCGAACGTGAAAAATATGCCTACCTTATTGTGATGTGAGCTAACTTTCACTGGGGCCGTGAGGTGAATTACAGACCGCCTCCTTCCTGGTAAAGGAGTCTTGTACATGTGCATCTAAACAACATGTATAGACATACAAAAAGAAAAACGTTACGCCTAGAAAACAGCAAAACTAGACCAGTCCAATAAGCTTATTGTCTGTTTTTTTTGTCCACTTATAAAATAATATTCTTTTCTCACGATTGGACCTAATTTCTTCGACTGCTCTACCCACTTTGTCCAAAAATGGCATCTTTAAATTAACATCCGGCTGCTTTTGAAGTGTTTTTGTTAATTTGGGTCCCTCCAGTTATTAGGAAAGTTAATGGAGTGTTTTTCCTGTTAATGGGAATAGAGAGTAGTGACCTTTTCTCAAGTTTATTGGGGTTAGAGGTAGGTATGTTCGGGCGCCAGAACAGATGTTATGGTGGCGCTTAGTTTTATTGACTGGGAATGGGATAATCATTTGTGTTTGGATATTGAATTGATTGTTAGCTAAGAAACGGAACCAGATTTTCAATTTTGCCTGAGACGAGGTCTTGAGGTGAAATAGAAAGTATAAAGTCTACCCGAGTTGATTGATTAAAGCGATCATATCAAACGCGCTTGCCATTAATTAGCATTTAGTTAAAGACAACATACAAGAACCTGTATTTACGTAAAGGGGTATTGAAGGACATTTATACTACGCAAAAAAATTGCTACATAAATACTGAAATCTGACATCCATGTAATATACAGTTCATGAAAGTATTATAAGTTCTTTGACATTTATAAACGTGTAAAAGTGTTTTAATGAAAAGATAAAACAATATCATGCTCTATTACTGAGTAACATTAATTTCAATAAACCAACCACAGCATGAATAGTCTCTCAGAACAAAGCAATCGCTGACCATAGCCAGATGAAGAAAAAAGACATAATTACATTCACTAGATTTATTAATACTATAATGTTGCCATTATTTGAGTAAGAAAATACCTATCGCAATACTATTACATACATAGAAGATACAAGCAAACATCACAATGATATGGAAAGAATATACAAAAGGTTTACTACATAAAATTCTCGGTACAAAACTATATCATACAATAATAGGTTTTTTTTTTAATTTTAGGAATATGTTGCCTCGAAGTGGCATTTCTTCAGCATCGTTGGCGTTTTTACACAAATTTAAAATCACATCACAAATAGCCAGACTAGGTATAACTACGAGTACCTTTAATCCATTCAAATATTTGTACGTACACCTGGGTAATGATATTCATGTTCCCATATAATAATAATAAATCGTTAATTTAATAAAAAGGTAAAAAAATAATTTACAATAATATAGTATCTTAACAATAAATTAGAATAGAGCCTAAAATACGATTATTAATTCGAGTCAGTAAAATGACATTTCCAATGTTCAGGTTTGATTCATTTTGTATGTATCAGTGACAGTTGCACCTGTCATTTTACTGACTCGAATTAATAATCAAACTTTAGTTGTTTATTTGGCTGAACTAAGTTGAACCTGTGTTTAAGACAATACAGTACAATATTTGATAGCAATTTGTTTTTGGCCTGATGGGATTGACAGGTCCGCGCGTCCGTACTTTGAGATATTTCGATTTATTTACGAGAAAAAGATATTATATTGAGCTCAATACAGTGCATCTAAACTAAAATGTTTTGTGAGATTTTTTCTAGCAGTGAGATTAATTTGTATATCGGCTTCTTCTTCTTCAATAAGGGTTTATGGTACTCGTATGGTCCACCTTCCATCTTGTATCGCATGCCCTAATCTGAGCACTTGATGACTGCATCAGCGGGCGGAGTTTGGTTACTAAATTTTGTGTAAATACATAATGTTAAAATATTTTGAACGTTTTCCCTCTTTTCTTCTTAGTCCAAAGAATGAGAAAAGTGACTCTTGGACGTGTTATTCAACACTAAGAATCCAATCGATGAAAACATAGTGAA
The DNA here is from genome assembly GCA_950005045.1 of Agrotis exclamationis. Taxonomy (NCBI): domain Eukaryota; kingdom Metazoa; phylum Arthropoda; class Insecta; order Lepidoptera; family Noctuidae; genus Agrotis; species Agrotis exclamationis. Next base: position 17,461,247 of record OX465427.1, on the reverse strand, counting down.
TACAAATTTGTCTCACTTTTTTTTAATTACAACAGTATCACAGCCACAAAATAATATCCTCGTCAGACTTTCTGTAACTATTTAGGTACTCCGTGTCATAATGCGTCATCCACATGATATCGAGGTCGGCACCACGACCGTGGTAATATGTACGAGTTAATTCCCAGTCCTATTGTGTAGCTCATACAATAACACGAAGACTTTTATATCAGTTTCGGGTAGCTTGTAATGAAAGGACCTTATGACTTTAATTAAGCATTTTATAGGGATCGTTGAAATTTTGTTGCTGACTTTCGTGATAGTGTTTTGTTTTGTTTTCAGGATGATAAAATAAGGTTTTGTGTGGGAGATTGCTTTGTTGATGAAGTAAGAATGTTAAACAAAAGAGTGTTAATAAAGTTTGTTATGAAAAATGTCACTTCGTTGTTATTGTTCTAAAGATCTTAAGAGAAGTGATAATACATTTCCGAATAACTAAACAGCCAACCAAGCAAAAAAACGAGCAAAAGAAAAAAAGAAATCGAATATAATGTAACTGAAGGTATAATTCCAAGAAAACTACAAAAAACATGATAAAAGCCAAGAAAATATTGGCAAGAAAAAATATCCAATACCAAAAAGCTATGTTTCCGCCCGGGATCGAACCGGGGGCCTTCTGCGTGTTAGGCAGATGTGATAACCGCTACACCACGGAAACTTGAAAGCAGTTGTCAAAAGACACGCTCATATGCCGTTTCGTCAGTGAAAGTAATCTAGTTCAAATGTATTATTGTCTCTGAAATAATAATCAAGGTCTTGTACAAAACCGGTATCAGAATCTATGTATGCCATACAATTATGATCTTTAATACGTTAAAGATAAGATCGTTACATAATTAAATATGTTGTGATATAATTTCTGATAAATTATATTTGACCTTGTAACGTTCTACCGGTATTGACTTACATTATTATTTAACGATGAATTAATAAACTTGTGTTCCTAAAACTGAAGAGTAATCATCTTATGTTAACAGTATAATGCGTATATAACAGATTATAGAAAGCTACTACAAGTGCCTACATAATTTAAAGACGTTATTAGCAGTATATATCATGTAGGTAGGTAATTACTTTGTATATAGGTTTGTTATACGTATATTAATTTTAATACCGCGTACACACTTGACTGCGTAAACAATTAAACATATTACGCTAATAGACATTGTATAATTCTCGGTACCAGAGGGTTGGTCTACAAAATTAATATCGTTTCTGTACCGAAAGTAAGTCCTCAATCATTTCGTAGAGGTTAATTTTGGGACATTAATAAGAGTACGTGGTGCTAGTGCGAATAGTCAATCCAATGATCCATTTTCATTTATGCAGATATAATTACTATTTATGGCAGCGTAGATGTTTTTATGGAAATTCTTATATTTTAGGAAGAATTTATACCCATTCAGTAGAATGGATTTGGATGTTTGCAACAAAAATAGTTTATAACCTGGACAACACAACATAGGAGTTATTTCATTTATACCGATTGTATAGTCCGTAGGATAATTTTCATTGCCGTTGGCAACAGCTCGTATGTATATCACAATACTACTGCCACCCATCTCGTGTTATAAGGGTTAAGACGGTAAATGTCCCACTCCCACTCACACAAAAAAGCTACGTCGTACCAGCAGTAGGATTGCTATAGATTAATTTTGTAATCATCCAAAGACGTTCAATACCAAAGAGACAACAAGATTTATTCGAAAATTTGAATTGAGAATTGACTTTTATCAGGGACCCACACATCGCAGTATTAGGGACGTTTCGTATCTAAAACCAGTGGCGTAGCGAGGCCTAATCTAGAGGGGGCATGCCGCATCAGCAAGGCCCTTCTCTTTCAGTACCAATTTTTTTTGCTTGTGTAGTGTCAACTGTGGGCCGATTACACGCTTTTGTTTTTCCAAAACTATCGTTTCCAGTTAGAAACACACACTTGCATCACATGAATAAATAAACGGAACCTGCATCAAGGGGACTCGTGCGAGCTGTGGAGGCGTTAGACTGAGTTGTCGCGTGGAGAAGTCGGTAGAAGAAGCTGTTCTGCTTTACTGACTGGGAACAAACGTGTGATCGCCGAAAATAATGACGATTTTTTTATTTTTTGGTTTATCTTCTACTGCGCGCAAGGCCGCTTCAAGTACGAGGCCGGTGCTTGGGCCCGCTTCGCCCAACCCTAGGTATGCCACTGCCAAAACTCGATATCGATGGCGTTTTGCATTTCACCCTTATATGTGTGGTAAATTTTTCCAAGAGGAATTTCCCTCAAGTTTCAATGATGGTATTTCCCTTTCTATTGTGGTAATTCACTGTACCCTGGATTTATTTATTTCTTCGATGTTTTGTTGTCCGCATAGTGCATTCTCTCTGTTTTTCAATTTATTATTTAGGGACTAGCTGGGGGTATACCTGGAATTTTGTCTTGTATAAAATGTTTTTATGTACGAGTACTCTTGGTGTCTTCTGTAATATAAACATACCCAGAGTTTGTGATTAATAGATTTTGATATAATTCTACCATTTAGAGTAAGAAATAACTTTCTTTATTTAAATAATGTAAATGAAGCAACTATGCTTTCAGTATTGAATGCAGTTTATTAAGAAATGAATTTATTTCTCTCAAATATAAATGTCTACCCTACGTCATTATTTCTGACATCAAAATGAGTTATTTAAGCTTTTCCCTAACCATTGGCAGATCTACGCATCCCTTGTTACGCATTTCTGCCAATAAATTTCAGATAAGACAAATCGTTTTAGGTCTCTGAAGCTTACGTATGAATTCAGGGTTCTTTTATCAATTTATGTTTCCCGAAAGCTTGCGTCTATCGGCGTGCTACAGACATATTGCCTCAAGTTTATATGACTTGACATAGAACGGCGGTGATATTCAATATTTTCACAATTTCAAGTTCCATCATCATCCGCGCAGATGACTCATGAATTTATCTGCGAGGATGGATGATGGAATGGATGTACGAATGTTTGATCCACTTTCTCGCAAAAACTACTGGACGGCTGTCGGAGTTGGGCACAGAGATAGTTTTTAAGTCACATTGATGAAAGGTTCTTTTTAAACCGATGTACAATCTGTGTGGGAAACGGGGAATAGATCAAATAATAAAAAATATAGAGGAGCATAGATGATCGAATCCGCGGGTGTAAGCCAAGAACTACATACGGGAAAAAGACTATCGGTTTTACTTGGATTGAAATTAATTCAGTACCAATACTGAATTAATTCAGCGCAATTATATAGATGTATGTCAAATATCGGACTAAATAAAAGAGAAGTGAATAGCACCCGAACAGTGTTTATACTTTACTTCTACTAGCAAAACGAAGTCTAATATTTAAATGAAATACTTCTAAAACAAAATGGAGATCGCTAAATTAAAAGATATTAAACTTCGTCGGGTCTATATTGTGTTTCTATTACTCTGTAACTGTTGGGGCGTAGTTCAGAAGACAGATGAACTTGTATCATTTGATGGAGTGAACGGACTTTCAAAGAATATGACTGGCGGAAAAGTTTGAGCGAAATGTTGAACTTGTAATAACCCTGCGGGTTTTGAGAATATTTATACCTACATAATGGAAGCTGAGAGTTCAAATGTGTTTTTTCCAATCTTTCAGTGACCACTTAGGGCCAGTTATTTGATCAATAGTTACAAAACAGTTATTTGGTCAACAACAGTAACTAACTATTGTTAAAGTCCCATTACTTTTTTTTTTAACAACTGGTTATAATGTGCTCTTAATGCGAATGTTTGTGATCGATGAATGACATTCACTATTATCAAGGGAACTTTTAAGATGGAAATGAATATTTTTCTTTGTTTGACCTTCTAGTTTTCTTTATTTAGCCATAGACTCGTGTTTGACCTCTATCTCGCCTGATGATATCGTCGACGTTGAAGCACTCTTGCCTAGAAGTAACCTATTCACTCTTGACAGCCTTGACAGTACTCTTTCAGCCTACAATAGCGTCATCATTGGTGTCTAACCCCAATGTTGACGCTATTGTAGGTTGACGCTTATTCCAATGATGAATATATTTTATAGCTTCTCAAGAGTCGCCAGTTGCCCATAATACCTATCTTAAAATGGTCACTCGATGGTAAAGCTTTTCTTTATACAGCAATACCGTTGGAACATTACCGAGGAGATTGTTCCCAAAATTCCACTTATTCGAGGTGTCAAAATGCTTCGCTGCAGACGTAGATAAGCTTATTAAGTGCTATTCCGGCGTCGACTGGAATTAGTGCCATCTTCTTTATCAACTGTCCTCAGATTTTCAGAGAACATTTAGCTCCTTTTTACCAAAATAATGTATTTTATCGTCAATGTTTCAGTTTAAATGAGATATAAAATTTCTTGTTACTGTGGTTAGGCTGGGCGGTGAAGCTTAAAATATTAAGCGAAAGTTTCTTCAGCAAAGTTGCGTTAAATTGAGTGAAGTTGATGTTAGCTGGCTCTTTATTAATAATATTAATATTATTAACGTGGTCTCGAAAGTTTATGTGCAAAAGACTTCACATTCAAAATTGGGTCATGTAAGCTTTGATTTTGAACCCATTGGGTTATTGATGTTATAAACTTTATCTGAGACATCAGGCCTTGAAGTTAAATATTTTGGCTAATCCAATACAACAGTGACTTATATCTTACGGAAACCTTATGGACACTTAGATGAATATCTAGTAAATTCCGAAATGCAGTGTCGGCCAAAGTATATTATGTCATAAGTCTGTGTTTCCTGATAGCTACAAACTTGGGGGTCTTTAATTCAAGAGTGAGGTTATTTTTACACAAGTCGACCTTATTATCGCTTACTATTAGGCAAAATATCAGTCAAACGCGCCTATCGCTATAAAATATAATGAAAAAGTATAGGTACTGACATAGATCCCATTGCTAAAGTAAAAGTGTTTGCTTGCAACTTCCAAACGTGCCACTCATTCTCCTGTTAAAAAACTTCTCTCTCATTTATTACAACTAATTCAATTGCCAACATAATCGTAGCACTTAATAAATGTTTTCACGGCCAAACAAAAGCTATGGAACTAAGTAAACGAACTTCGGGTTACAGACAATGGTTATAAATTGTGATCGCGACGGTTTTATTGGTACCCTAATAAATTACATTAGCGAATTCTGCGCTGACGACGGAGACGTAGTTCAAAACGGTCAGCAATTCCCTCTTTGGACGAATGCCTCCGATAAACTTCGTTTCCTATCGGCCTGACCGTAGTGCCCCTAGTATTGTGTCGGGTGAAGTTGATGGTATCGGCCGGGCGGCCATGAATATTTTCGCACTCTTCATTTCTTACTTATCTATCGATGAATCTGCTTTGAGAGTTACAACGCTATCTTTATAGAAATCGCCGTTCGTGTTTTGTAAATTATTTCCAAGAAATTTTATATTTATGATGTAAGGGAACGATTTTCAGGTAACGATTTTTTTGGCAGGTCGTTACTGAAATAAAATAAAAAGCTAGTAAGTCACGTTTGTTCTTCGTTTAGAAAGACAAATCGATTGAAAGCAATAAACTTTCAACCGATTCATATTTCTAAACGATTTGACTTGTGTTAACAGATCTTAGAAAAGTAGCATGAGTGATTTCAAAAATTTTCTACGTTTTTGAAAAGAAAAAAGTTTTACTTAGTACAAAAGTTTTAGTAGTACTTATGTAGTAAAAAAGTTTTACTAGTACATACTTGCCTGCACGAATTTTCTAACTAACAGTGTATTTGAAAAGAATTTAAAATTAATAAATAAGGCAAGACTAATACGAGTACAACGTACTCAATATTTTCATAAAACACGATGACGTTGCAGAGTATCGAAAGTACTTTAATTTCTATAATATGAATAGATACTCTTTTCGAGGCTTTGTGGAAGTTAATAACCAAAGTGTATTGTGAGGTCGGCGTCACTTTAGTAACCTAAATGTTATAGACAAAATTAACTTCGGTATGGTGAAAAATATTCGGCTTTGTAGCCAAATTATCGCTTGGATTAGCTATTTCTGTTGTTTTTTTACGAAGGAAAAATTGCTGATGTTTTCTAACCAAAAAATGTAAATAACGGGTTGAAAATTTATACTTGTTTTATTTTTAGGAAGAAATAGAAAATACCTTCATTATTAGCAATATATCGTTCCTAACAAATGATGAACTAAATTACACTAGACAAACGGTTTTTTAAAAATTCACTCACCATGATCGAGTCTACATGACGTAACATCCCTTGCGGGTTGTAATTACCTGGAAACATGAAATTAGCAACATTAGTTGTAGAGCTAGTATGTAAGTGGAAATTGCCAGTTGGTAGGTCATTATTTACCTTTACTCGTAGTTGATTAAATTAGTGCTTGTTTGTAGTCAATCGTGCAAAAATGAACAGTATTAGAACATGGAAGGACAAGATATCTTATGTGTTGCAACTAAAATAATTGGAATGAGGGTAGTATAAAAGAGAAGAAACAAACAAACAAACAATTTAGAAAAAGTCATGGTTTTTCATTATTTATATTACATAATATATTTTCAGATTTTTGTATCTAACTAGTGATTCGGTGAAGCGTGTAAGTATCATTCAGTACCTTTCACTTATCACGGAATTTTCGAAGAATTGAGACCATGAAAATATACTCATACATCATAGATAGGTATTGTTCTGGTCTACTAACTCCATTATTAATATTACCCGTCCATCGTAACTGAATGGACAAGGAATTGTATCAGAAATGTACAATGTGAGGTAAACAGCAAATGTGTGAAAATCAAGTCTTGTTGCCCTGGCACGGTGCCAAAGGATCATGTCAAGCTTGCTTGTCGGGTATAACCGCGACTGGGGCCTAATATCCGATTTAAGTCTGGTGTCCCGCAAGAACGCGGGAATGTCTCGACCAATAATATTCTGCGCTTAAGTTGCGACACAGATGCGTTCTGACATGTTGCATTCTTTGGAATATGTTTGTTTTGGGATTATGTATTTAAGTCGTGGTGGGTACTATCAAATAAATTGCAGTGTGCGATGTGACAGTGAACAAACTGGGGACACCCGTGGAGTGATTTACGTGTCAAGTTAAATATGCATCACCACATTTTGAAATACTTTTTAGGTTTTATTTAATTTTTACCGACTTCAAAAAAAAGGAGGTTATCAATTCGACCCGTATGTATGTAATATTATCAGAACTGCCCAGTTTTCATATATGTTAGTCTATATCAGCGTCTGAACAAATGTGCCAAATTTCATAAGTGTATGTATGTATGTATGTATGTATGTATGTTTATATGTTTGTGCACGCATATCTCCGGAACTATAAGTTCGATTTAAGTAATTCTTTTTTTTGTTGTACTAGGTATTGTTCAACTTAGGGTACACTGCAAGTTTCATCAAAATCGGTTCAGTAGTTTTAGAGATATGGATTTTTTTATGTTGTGACGGATTACAAGATTAGTGCATATGTAAGAAAATTTTGTATTTTACAAGAATTTGGGTTGAATATGTAATAAATAAACTAAAAAGGGTAAAATAAAAACTTTTTTTAAAAAAAGTACCGACTTCAAAACAAAAAATAAAAAAAGTTTAAAATAACTTTTCTTTCGGAAGTCGGTGGCTTTGTTTTGTTGTGTCATTGACTATTGCCACCGACTTCCGAAAGAAAAGTTATTTTAAACTTTTTTTATTTTTTGTTTTGAAGTCGGTACTTTTTTAAAAAAAAGTTTTTATTAATAGGTACTTTCAAAACGTTCAAGGAAAACAAAGTGGGGAAACCGGCATGTCCTAGAACCAAAAATTCTAAGACATGTGACATCTAGCAAGCCGCACTGGGACCGCGTGGTGGATTATGGTCCACTTCCTCTCACAGAGAGGAGGCCTGTGTCCCAGCAGTGGCGCCTTTATAGGCTGAAGATGAATGAAAACAAGCCAAAAATGTTTTATCAAAATATTTAGTTGGCAAGAATTGGCAGATCTTACATCCCGGAATAATGTGATCTAATAGGCTTCTTTCACAGTGCTGCAATACCCTGTCCCGTGTGTTCCGCACCCTGCCTGAGATAATTTATTAGCAGGTTGTGGACAACAATTATCACCACTACTAACAAAGCAATAGTTTAATAAATGGATCCCTATGAGCCCCTTACGTTTCTTTTACATAATTCCCTTAGTTTTGTTCTCTATTTTTATCCTTTCAGCAGCGAGACAGACTCATACCAAAGGATTCAACAACACAAAGGATTAATGAGTACCGAGCGATGTAATTACGTGACAACAGGCGGATAAAATCCGAACAGCAATCCAATTACACGAATCATGGACTTTAGCTTTGAGAAGAGACTACACAATACATATTGTACTAGTAGTCATGTATAGAATCTACATACATATACATTATCCTCCTTATAATGAGGTCACATTAGTGCTTTGCGTTGAGTTGCGTCGCGTCGCGTCGTAGCAACGGATCAACGCATGTTTTACTACAACTGTGTTGTGTCGACGCATCGCAAGAGGCCGTCGCAGTCACAGCGATGTGAACACACTGAACACAGCTTGTGATAGTACGGCTGCAGCGTTCACGCCATGTTGTGACTAAAGCTGATTTCAGACTATGCTATACTATTGTGCTGTAAAGTATAGCAAAGAAGGACCTAATGCTATACTATATAGCATGACGTTCACATACGCGATATTATCGCAAGCTCAGTCGACCGCGATCTTTGAAGAGTGTGCACAGTTGCACACATCACGATCGACACAATGGATTTAATACTGGATAGTCCTGAAAGCTCATCAAGCGATGATGACAATGCGGAATTTGACACTATCTTGTCATTAATGATAGGAAGGAAGAAATATGCCAGACTCTGGATATCAAATCATTTATAGTACAGAAGAGAACGTGGTGACTTCAAACTATTTGAAGATTTTGATAATTTAGGGAGTGAGGAAGGAGGAAGAGGGCGGCGTGCGATATAGCATAGCATGAACTCTGCGCATCGCAACTAATTATACCGTACAGCAAGCCAATAATATATAGTACAGTACATTGTGAACGTGTCCATAACAATGTATGGAGCGCGATATTGTTGTGCTATGAGTTATATACTATATGCTATTATATTATAGCGTAGTCTGAAATCAGGCCCTGTAGCCATGTTACAAACGATAAACGCAAACGCTCAGTAGGCCTTAATAGATTTTCAACTTTATATGCTTGGGTATAACGTTGAAGATCTAGTGAAGATTGCTTATTGTTTTCGATCATTCCTATCGCTAACGCTCAGAAATCCTAAATGAATTTTCAACTTTAGTCTCTCGGCTATGAAGTTGAAAAACTATTGGGAAGTACCGGGCGCTTGCGATTATCGTTTGCTACTTGTTGTGACTTGGCTAGGGGGGCAGCTTAAGCTACTCATTAAGTTACTGACAGCGACACAAGCGCTCGCCCCTCGCGTTGTATGACCAGAAGATATCAATACCACCACGTCGATCATCGTAGAGTCCAGCCATGAGATTTATTGTAGAGAATAGCATAGCAGTTCAGCTCAGCAGTGGAACACTGACAACACAACGCACTAGTGGAGCTTTGACATAAAAAGCCTTTACAAAGTTTACTTATTTCTGCATGACGTCAGTTTACAACGACGAAAACACAACTTCCCCTATCTATATGCTTTAAACTGGGATAATTAGGCTCCAAAACTTGCTCCAGCTACGTGATTCTACATACATTTTTAAAATTCGCCCACTTGGCTAGCAGGCGGGCGGATAAAAAATACCGATCTTGCAACTTCTACCAAAGAATTTTTATTAAGCTCACAGTTGTTTTTAGATAGTAAATTATGGTAAACTGTTTAACATTTTTAGTGACAGGATAAGTGGAAATATGTGGCGTGCTTGTAGTGTACAAAATAAAATGTGGTGTAATGTAATTTATTTTGAAAACCTTTATTCTTATGTAACGCTCGCGCTGTGAGGTTTTTTTGTGAGATTAAAATTATTCATTTCGGTCTAATGGATTTGCTCGACATATCAGTCACGACAAATATTATCTAGTTGACCTTCTTTATTCTCCTCTGCTGAAGGTTGTAACCTATAACCTTATAAGATGCTTCTTAAAACTATTGTATATATCCGATTCCCCAACCAATATTCCTCGAAATTGGGCAACTTGTAACCTGCTTTTTAGGGTTCCGTAGCCAAATGGCAAAAACGGAACCCTTATAGATTCGTCATGTCTGTCTGTCTGTCTGTCTGTCTGTCTGTCCGTGTATGTCACAGCCACTTTTTGTCGAAAGTATAAGAGCTATCTTGTTCAAACTTGGTAGAAAAATGTATTATGTGAACCGCATTAGGATTTTCACACAAAAATCAAAACAAAACAAATTTAGGGGGTGCCCCCCATACTTAGAATTGAAACTCAAAAAAAAATTTTTCACCAAACCCATACGTGTGGGGTATCTATGAATAGGTCTTTAAAAATGATATTGAGGTTACTAACATCATTTTTTTCTAAACTGAACAGTTTGCGCGAGAGACACTTCTAAAGTGGTAAAAAGTGTGTCCCCCCCCCCGTAACTTCTAAAATAAGAGAATGATAAAACTAAAAAAAAATATATAATGTAGACCTCAACCAAAACTACCAACGAAAATTGGTTTGGATGAGATACAGTTAGCAGTTTTTGAGATATAGTACATTTTCAAAAACCGCAAATATAACTTTGCCATTCATACAAATACTATGAAAAACAAAGTTATTTTTATTGTTTGTGTATGTTACTTACTAATCTCAATATAATTATATCTCTAATCTATGCTTGCTGCTACGGAACCCTTCATGGGCGAGTCCAACTCGCACTTGGCCGGTTTTTCATAAAAGGTCACTCGAAAAAAAAACATAGATGTAAAGAATAATTCATCCAATTCCAAAAGGTTTTTCCTAAGAACGTACGTTCTTTACTAGTTCTACGTATTCCTTCACGTAAGAAAACAAAGAAACCCTGCAAGTAATTGGCCGTGAAATACATTGCGCACGGAGGCGCGTCGCGACGTCTCGCGTCTGTTGAAAACCAAGTGTTAGAAACGCACCAACTTAAATAGCTTCTGAGATTGTTCTTATTCTTGATAGCTTTGAATTTATTTTATTCAAAGACGGTATTAAACACGCACGAGTAGATAAATCCTTCAGAGAAAAAAGAAGTTAAAAACCTGCCGCATTTCGCGAAATCTTATTTCAAAAGATGATCATAAGAAACCATTATCTTTTGACAAGTTGTCAGCGATATTTATGTTACAAAGCACAATGTTTCTACTGTCTCAGATTTGAGAATGTTCAAACTCTGTATATATCTGTGTAGTGAAAGCCCGCAAGTAGATATTGAAACTAGTTTTTTTTTTTTGACTTGAGTTCTTAAATCAGTTGGGTTTCTGAATAAAAAAGAACTGTATGTAGAATTTCCCAAATAATTATAGTATTTTTATGAGATCTAAGAATAATCGAGCTCACCCAGAAGGGACTGGAACTCTGTGTCGGTGCGCACCGACGGAACACTGTGAACACTGTATAGAGCCGGCCTCACAGAATAGTAGTCACTAGCCAGGTGGCAATGGACAACTTCGAGTCGAGCCATAGAGTATTTAATACGGAGCGACTGCCTATCCGATCTCCATATCCCAACCTTCTTGTATTTCGTAACATAGAAAAGCAATTTTCAAGAAACCTGTTAGCCTGTTACAGTTAAATCGTACATCTCTGGGTAGAGTCGCGTTCATTATGTTCGTAATCTTACTCTCTGGTCAGGAATGTGCTCAGTTCAATTACCAGAAACCAGTTATTTTAAAACGGTTTCACGTTGGAGGAGTTTCAAAGCATTTGGTACAATTATTTGGCAGTGTGAGTAAAATTGCAGAATTTCAGCGAGATCCAATTTGGATTATATGTTTAGAGTTTCTTTGCAGGATAAAATCAGGAACTAAGTTATCCAGAAAAGAACAGGAGTGACCCACACAGCTTGCAGAATAAGCAAACTGATGTGGCAGTGGGCTTCCACGTTTATAGAAAAGGACCAACAGCTGGTTGAGCTAACGAGCCCGCGTAACGTCAAGCGTAGTGTGGGATGGACCGAAGACTTGAATAATGTGACTGGGACAGACTGGATGCGGCAGGCCGAGGACAGAGTGATGTAATGCAGTCTAAGAGAGGCCTATGTTCAGCAGTGGACTGCGATAAGCTGAGTTGATTGAAACCATAGTTAAATATGGACGTAGTTATGCAAACAGGAACCAACCCACACAATGTCAGTTTTGAGAAAAAGCGATTTTTGTGAAAATGTTGTGTACTTTTAAATTGATTGTTATTTTGATTAAAGTTTACATACTATATTTTACTAAATAGTTTGTTCTATGTATACTAATATAATATTGATGAAAATCACTTATATTTTTAGTAAAAATCAATGAAAAACCTCCTGGTTCCTTATTGCAAAACTATCTATGTGTGGGTTGGTTCTTTGTTAATTTTTAATCATGCCAAAAATTTATAGGTAAAACAAATGAAAGATCCCATATTTCTTTAAAAACATTTCCATTTTTCATTGAAAAATAAACAAATCTTAAATTCATAGTATTATAATGTTAACGAAAATGTTAAAAACTGCAAAAATGATTTAAAAACTCAAAAATACTTTGTGAACTGTTAAGTGAATATTTAAATAGTATTTTTACCATGTTTATTATTTGTTTTTAAATAATAAACATGGTAAATATCCCATCTTAAAATTCTAAAGCGAGTATAAAAAATACTAATATCTAAATCCAATTCTAAATAAAAATCCGGTTAACCTGAATAGCCCTCAAGATCGTCTTCGTTAACATCTTTTCCGTTGTTTCACATACCGTCTTCATGATGTCTTGGGGAATCAGGTGAGGCATACTTTTAAATCCCTTAACTTAGCGTCAGGGACCGGGCACGCCGCGATCGCGCTGTTAAAACCCATCTTTGAGTAGTGGTTGGAGAGGCGTCATGGCGTCCTCACCTTCCGATTGACACGGGTTCTCACATTAAAAAGGAAGAAACGTCTAGGTGTCACCACTGCGAGGATCGCCCGGAGGACACGATGGAACATACGGTGCAGGTGTCCTGCTTGGGCAGAGCACCGCCGTGTCCTCACGGAGGCGATAGCCGGTGACCTCTTGCGCTCGGCATTGGTCGAGGCCATGCTGCGGAGCGAGACGAAATGGCAAGCAGACACCTCCTTCTGCGAAGCAGTCATGCTAGCGAAGGAAAGGCGGGAAGCGTGAGGGAGAGGATAGCCTCCATCTCACGACCCAGTCGCAAAAAGTTAATTTGGAACATGAGGATGTCCTCTCCCTCACGCGTTCTGATAGCTCCTCAGTCCCCTCGCCTGCGGCTGAATACCTGAGGTATTTCCCGAGGTATTTGCCGTGTCTAGTGAGGACTTGCGTCAGCGGGAAGGTAAGGAGTCCGTGGCGCCTCTCCAACTTCTCCTCAAATCAATCTTACCGCCGTAATTGTGGCATGCCCAGTCTATCATTAATTTGTTGCGGTATTATTTTGAAACTATGATAACTTCTAAGATATTCATTGAAATCAAAATAATTATGATGTGAAAGGCATTTTTGTTCAAATTATTTGCTTGTGATGATTAACGTATTTATTTAGATAAGGATTTATATTATGTTGTTGAAAATACCTTCGCAAATAAATTATTTCAAAACCAATTTGATTTCAATAGGAAAGTATTGTGAGTTAACTTTAAAAGATAGAAATATGCTATCGTGGTATTTTTTAGAACTTTGAATGACCTGCTCCTATTGGTCATAGCGTGTTATATAAAGCCTCCTCGATAAATGGACTATCCAACACATAAATATTTTTTTGCAATTCGAACCAGTAGTTCTTGAGATCCGCGCGTTTCACCAAACAAGTAAACAAACTCTTCAGCTTTCTAATATTAGTATATATTTTGGAGGAAGCTATAATTCAAGGAATTTTATATTTATCTGGTTTAAAGTTGGATGTTCATACAACAAGGCTATTACATATTGCGGTTCTGACCACCACATGCAATATTAATTAAATAAATAAAAAAAAACTAGTGAATAACCATAATGTATAACCATGATTTGGACGAATAATTTGATCAAGGAGTTTATTATACAAAACAAATTCAAAGATCATGACTCCTTAGACGTTGTAAATATATCATCAAGGAACCAAGAAATGTGAGTCTAATAGATTTATGTCTATTTTAATATGCAAACAAGAACCAACCCGCATGGTTCTACTTATTTGATAACAAAATAAAATACATAAGGGACCATGTAGCATGAGTCTTAATAAAAAAACGAATTTTAGTGATTTTTTAAGATTGTTGGGTGACTATGGGGCATGGGTCTTGTTAGTTTATTGAACAACTGCTGTTAATGTTGGTTGGTAACTTTGTAAGAGAAATGTTTTGTTCTATCAAAATTGTCAAATCATTTTGATATTTACAGGGTCGATAGAAGGTTCAATTTTGGAAGCTTCCGTGTCCTTATCTCAATTTTGGCATGTGTGTGGGTTGGTTCCTGTTTGCATAACTACGTCCATATGTATATTTTAACATAACCATTTTAGTTGTACTACCATACTTTTATTACATGAAACATAGCAAGTACAGACAGCTACGCATAATAAGGTTTACGTAGTCTAGACTCTAGTGTTCAAAACTTATAATTAAATGTGATTTAATGCGCTGAGAAGACAGCAATTTGAAGTTTGAAACGTTTTAATGAGAACTTTTTGTTTTAGTTGGGCTTAATTAAAACGTTTGGGAAATTTGCGTTTTAAAATATTTACGTAATGATAAATAAACTAACTTTTTCTGTTTCTTTAATCCCATTAACTGATTAACAATCTGAGAAGTGCTACCATCGTACCCATTACTGTATTCAAATAACATTGCTGTGTTCTGATTTTGATTGCCAATTCTGAGTATAGTCCTTGTATTATTTTTTCTTTTTTTAAAAACTTTGCTCACAGGAGATGTTCCTAGTGTGGGGCATTAAGACTTTTTTTCTGTATCGTGGGTGCGTTTATAAACATTGAAAATTATATACACAAACACCTAGACACGGAACTACTAATTGTAGATCATATATACAAATATTTGTTCCGTGCGGGGATCGAACCCGAGAGACGCAACGCAGCCGTCAATCGCTCAACCGCCACACCATCCTAGTTATCGATAATGAATAAACTTCTGCACACTAAAAAAATAAATATAATTAGGTAACGTGGAAAATTGGCATTTATTTTTCGTCTTATCTGAAATAAGTGTTGTTGTTGTTTTGTTATATAATAATTATCATGTTTCAACTTCGGTCAAACAAAATTATGACTATAGCACAGTCAATTTCAACCCAGGTCTCCAAGGTATACCTATTCTACGAAGGCGCTAGTAATTTAATTTCGATGTTGACCGTACAACCCTCGAATATAATGAGCGAGTTAACTAACGCTACCACCCACTAAGAGGTCGGCAGAATTCTCCCAAGTGTGGCCGATTATTTTCGCTTAGAATACCTTCTTAAGTGAAAATGTTAGAAATGTGCTGAGCGGGCATTTTGTTTTGATTAAGGTGTGTGCTGTCTGGGCAAATTTTGGACTTAAACCAATTAAGT
The DNA here is from genome assembly GCA_950005045.1 of Agrotis exclamationis. Taxonomy (NCBI): domain Eukaryota; kingdom Metazoa; phylum Arthropoda; class Insecta; order Lepidoptera; family Noctuidae; genus Agrotis; species Agrotis exclamationis. The sequence continues at coordinate 17,445,508 of OX465427.1, read as the reverse complement.
TAGGACTATACTGCCTGGAAATATTTTGGATGAATATTTTGAATGACATACCTGTAGGAATAATTTCGTGTTTTAGGGTTCCGTAGCCAAATGGCAAAAACGAAACCCTTATAGATTCGTCATGTCAGTCTGTCTGTCTGTCCGTTCGTATGTCACAGCCACTTTTTGTCGAAAGTATAAGAGCTATCCTGTTGAATCTTGGTAGGTAGATGTATTATGTGAACCGCTTTAGGATTTTCACACAAAAATAAAAAGAAATAAATTTTGGGGGTGCCCACTGCCCCCCATACTTATGATTGAAACTCGATTTTTTTTTTCACCAAACCCATACGTGTGGGGTTAGTGGGGTATCTATGGATAGATCTTTAAAAATTAAATTGAGGTTACTAGTATCATTTTTTTCTAAACTGAACAGTTTGCACGAGAGACACTTCCAAAGTGGTAAAATGTGTGTCCCCCCCCCTGTAACTTCTAAAATCAGAGAATGATAAAACTAAAAAAAATATATAATGTAGACCTCAACAAAAACTTCCAACGAAAATTGGTTTGGATGAGATACAGTTAGCAATTTTCGAGATATAATACATTTTCAAAATCCGCAAATATAACTTTGCCATTCATACAAACACTATGAAAAACAAAGTTATTTTTATTGGGGCACCCCCAAAACTTGTTTTGTTTTGATTTTTGTGTGAAAATCCTAATGCGGTTCACAGATGGCGCTGCATCTAGTCTAACGTGCAAAGAAACGCTCCGTTATTAAAATTTGATTTAAAATAATAATAGTGAAGATACGTGAATAAAACTAAGTGAATCAATAAAACTTTAACCAATACATAAGTGACAGTGTTATCCACGGATTTAATACGCAATTTGTGAAGTTAAAATATGTGTAACTTTAACAACACAACTCTGTTTATTTTAATAACAAACATGAACAAAAGTAAACAATAACAAACTAAAATATCGAAGTGATCACAAACATTAAACATTCTGTGTCCAAAATTATCATAAAGTGTGGAAAAATTGATCAATAACAAAGACGAAGTGCAAAATGACTCACACAGTGATTTAAATTTAAACTGCCATCTGCCATCTACCTATCTATGGGAAAAATATTTGCTGCAATTAGACAATAAATTCGAAATGAATGTGTAATGAACAGATGGCTTAGTGGTTGCCATTATCGATTTTTGCAGTAACAACAAGCTTCACACAAGCGGTCTCGGGCTCAAACCCCAGTGACAACACTCCCACTTTTTGTTGACAGCAAAATTGTTACTTAAATTTTATTAAATTAACTAAAAACACAAGTTGAATAGACTTTCTGCGAAACATTTTTATTTTTCTTTAATTCTACTGTGCAAGATATACATCAAGTGAAAATACAAATAAATAATAAAAAAAACTCAAAACTAATAACTTATTACAAAAAAACGCCATCTACAATCTGTTTGGTGAATTAATGTAATGATTGGCGAACTATCTACTTACTGTGTATTGACCTACGATCTGTCAACATTGACTTTGATTTTATGATGTCGTCCTTTTTCCGCAAGATGGCATTAGTGTGTGCTGATTGTTAACAACTTTTACAACTTAGCCTGTTATTGGCGAGTTAAAAATTAACTTATAAACAAAATAACGTCAACATTAAAATTGTAATTATGAATTTTCTGGAGAATATAACTTTCCGCCGAAGCCGAGTGCGAACACACTCGGATCCAACCCCTCCACATGACGAAAGTGACGTCATTTCACAGACATTGGAAGGCACTACTTCTAGCCTGCCAGATATTTCAGGTGACGAAGATTGTGATCAAGTTAGGACACTGAAAGAAGAAATTCAAATTCTCGAATCGAAATTAAACAGTGCTTATAAAGAAATAGAATTACTAAAACAGGAAAATAGTCAACTAAAATTAGCAAATAATAATTTGAATGAGAAAAATCAGGCCCACAAAAGGAACACAACAGCAAATCCAAAAAATCAGAGTACGCCCAAAAATAAAAAACCGGCTGACAGAAAAACAAGGGCAACAAGTACTAATACTGCTGATGTAACGTCGCAAAAAATAAACACTGTGCCTGACCTTAATAAACACGAACAACCTCCCAAAAAGAAAAAGTATTGTTTTCTTAGCACAGATCCGAATCATCATGTCTTAACTACTGCTCAAAGAGTATTTATAAAAGATAAAGATGAAATATGTCATTATCTAACACCCAAGGTAGGAATAGAACATCTTTTGAGAGAAATTGAATTGAAGTTGGCAGATTTTACAATTGAAGACTATTGCATAGTACTTATAGGACAAGAAGACTTTAAAATAACGAAAGATTATCTCAAGATGATAATTTGCATTCGAGATGTTCTAAAAACAATTAAGCACACTAACATAATATTGTGCTCTCCTACATACATATTAAGGAGTCATAATAGCCTATACAATGCGAGGATAGAAACATTCAACAATTTACTCTGTTTAGATTTATTAGTTAACGAACACGCCTACTATCTGGACTCCAATAAGAACCTAAAGGCGGATTTCAGTATGTTTAACAAAAAAACAGGGTTAATTAATGATAAAGCATTAAGAACAGTCTTTGAAGATCTCAAAGCGTTAATTGATGACATAGACTACGCAAACACAAAATCCCTGATTGAACTCAATGAAAATATAGATATACAAGATGGAATAGATGGAAATGAAAACAAAACCTGTAATGAAAATATGACAGAGTTTTTTCGTAACTAAATGCCTACACCTAATGCATCAAAACATTGCGGGATTATTTACAAAATCTGATGCAATGGCAGTATGCTTAGAAGAGTTGGCAGAAAAAGGAAGCCCTGTGGACATTCTATGCATCACAGAACATTTTATTATGGAGGGCTATGAAAAATATTTAACCATACCCAATTATCAACTTGCAGCATGTTACAGCCGTAAAGAAAGTAAAAGGGGTGGAGCATGCATACTAACAAGAAGTGGACACCAATTTAAGGAATTAAAGCAAATTGCTAAAATATCAGAAACAGGTGTTTTTGAGTGTTGCGCCATAGAGTTAATTAATTACAAGATAGCTATTGTTTGTATCTATAGAGTACCAAAAGTTAATAATACTAGTACGTGCATGGATAAGCTACATTTAATTCTACAAGAACTAACTAAAAAATCTTTTAAAAATATTGTCGTCGCAGGAGACTTTAACATAGATGTCTTAAAAAGATCTTATCAAACATTAGATTTTGAATGTTTGCTATTAAATTATAATTTGAAATTATCCGTTAATGAACCCACTAGACTTAAAAGTCATACATGTATAGATAACATTGCACATAACTTTAATAGATCCTGCAAAATACAAATATTAGAATTCGCATTGTCAGATCATACAGCACAATTGATAAAATTACCTATACAAAATTGTTTACCTATTAAATATTGGCGTATAAAAAAACGTAACTATTGTGAAGAAAATATTATAAAATTTAAAGATTGTTTACGTAGATTATTATTCTCAGATATTTATGAAACGGATGACCCTAACCTATCATATAACGCTTTCATAGAAACATTTTCACTGTTCTACTGTTTATGCTTTCCTAATGAAACTGTAACAATACACGCAACAAAAAAGCCACGGTGGATATCGCGTGCAATCAAAGCCTGCAGCAAAAAGAAACGACAACTTTTGTGGATGTACAGACGAATCCCTAACGAAACAAATAAAATAAAGTTTACCAAATACTCTAAACTACTAAAGAGAATTACAAAGCTGACACAATTTGCTCAAAACAGTTACAAAATAAAAACATCAGACAACAAATCTAAGACTAGTTGGAAAATAATTAATGATTCAAAGCAAAACGTCCCTAAAAATCCTATAACAAAAATAAAACATGAAGGTAACGTTATAACAAACCCCCAAAAAATAGTGGATGCTTTTAATGGCTATTTTATTGACAAGGTTATCCCAATACCAGAATCGGGACACAACGTTACGTTGCAAATCTGTAATAGTCAAAAGTCGTTTTTTATGCCCCCCTGTTTACCACAGGACGTATTTAAAATAATCAACTCTCTGAAAAATACAAATAGCGTTGGTTATGACGGAATGTCTACAAAAATTCTAAAATCGGTCTCTGGAGAAATATGCATTCATCTAAGTCATCTCATTAATTTGACCATAAGCACAGGTATCTTCCCTGATGCCTTAAAAAAATCAATAATAAAACCATTGTTTAAAAAGGGAAATAGAGAAGAAATGGAAAATTATAGACCAATATCCATTATAAGTGCTATCTCCAAAATTTATGAAAAATTTATACATAAAGAATTAAGCAAATATTTGGAAAAAAATAATTTATTAGTAAACGAGCAAAAAGGATTTAGAGAACATCAAACCATCAATATGGCATTGTACGATTTTTTGTTTAGAGTTATGCTAAATGTTGATAAAACCAACCCTGTTTGTACTTTATTCTGCGATATGACACAAGCTTTCGATTACGTTAGGCATGATATTCTCTTAAATAAAATCGAAGCATACGGTATCAGAGGTAGTGTTCTAAAACTATTTAAATCTTATTTAGAGAATAGAAAACAGCTCACGGAAATATCCTTAGTAAATACTAAAACTAAGCATGAAGAAGTATTTCAATCACATGAACTTCTAATTAAATATGGAGTTCCTCAGGGCACCGTGCTAGGCCCTCCACTATTCATAATGTATATAAATGACCTACCTAAATCAGTTGATCAACCTGTGACCCTCTTTGCCGATGATAGTACCATAACGATTCCATGTGATACCAAAGATAAGTATAATAGTGACATTAATAATTCTCTTTCCTCAGTAATACAATATTTGGACAACAATAATTTAAAAATAAACCTCAATAAAACTAATATTATGCACTTCAGCCAACGATTACCAACTTTATCCGATGTTAAAGTACAATATAATAACAAAATAATTGAAGAAGTCAATACTGCAAAATTCCTCGGTGTAACTATAGATAAAAAATTAAATTGGAAAGCACACATTGATGTATTAAGCAAAAAAATTAGTAACTCTTCTTATGCCTTACATAAATTAGTTTCTGTGCTTAACACAGACGCGTTACTAACGGCTTACCACGGATTAGTTTCTTCGCATTAAAGGTATGGAATTATCTTCTGGGGTAATTCGACTGACAAGGATATACCTTTCAAAGCCCAAAAACGGTGCATAAGGGCGATGTTTAAATTAGACTCAACTGACAGCTGTAAGCCGTATTTTATTAAATATAATATACTGACGTTACCATCTCTGTACATTTTTGAAGTTGTCATGTTTGTTAAATGTAACCGACAATTATTTCCACGCATGGCAGACAAAGTCAATCGCGTTAGACGCGATGACACTCTCCTCTGGTCACGTGCTTCCAAAACTGCTTTAATGAAGAAAAGTGTATTTTGCATGGCGCCTTTAATATTTAATAAACTTCCAAAGGGGTGGAGAGAACTAAGCGCACATATATTAAAAAAGCGGCTAAAATTATTTCTAATTGGGAAAGCATACTACAGTATTTTAGAATTTTTAAATGACAGAGAGTGATATTGCAAATATGTTTATGTTTAAGTTTTTGTTATTAATTTATGATTATTTTGTTATGAATTTATAATTTAATTAATTGCGATAATAATTTAGATGTTTTTTGATATTGCAAATATGTTTAAGTTATTGTTATTAATTTATGATTATTTTGTTATGAATTTATGATTTTTAATTGTGATAATAATTTAGATGTTTTTTAATTATTTTTTAAATGTTTATTTTTGTATGCCTTAAAGGCCGAACATGATGGAGCTTTTTTATATGTGAACACCTTGCATGCCTTGTATGTACACTCATGCTTCAACAAATAAATGTCTTGTCTTGTCTTGTCTTGTCATAATACATCTTTCTACCAAGTTTCAACAGGATAGCTCTTATACTTTCGATAAAAAGTGGCTGTGACATACACGGACAGACAGACAGACAGACAGACATGACGAATCTATAAGGGTTCCGTTTTTGCCATTTGGCTACGGAACCCTAAAAAAGACAATGAAATAAAGAAAACAAAGACAAAGTTATTTTGTAGGATTTTTTACCGTTTTTTTATGGTTGTTTTTGAAGGCAGTTACATTTTTTTTTAAAAAAGTTTTTATTTTTATGTTTGTTACCTCATAACTTAGTGAACCTCCTTAACAGTAAGGAGTAGGCCTCGACTGATTTATTAATAAAGGTCTGGAGTATATCTGATGATGGAGCCGAAAGACAGTCGAGGGAACTCCTCAACGATTCACAGCAGCTATCTTGTGTTTGAGCTTGATTAATTTGTATTGATAAGAACTTTACACCTAGATGAGTTGTAACTATTATTAGGGGTCTGATGATGAAAACGAAGGACAGTTCAGGGAATACCTCAGCGGTTAACAGTAGCTACCTTGTGTTTGGACTTAATTCATTTATATTGATGAGAACTTTACACCTAGATGGGTTGTAACTGTCATTAGGTTTCTGATGATGAAGAAGAAGAACAGTTCAGGGAACTCCTCAACGGTTTATAGCAGCTATCTTGTATTTGGACTTAATTCATTTATACTGATGAGAACTTTGCACCTTGCATGGGTTATTGTTCGATGCAGTATACCTGCCATTAGGTCCCATAAAAAAATCATTTATTTTGGTGTTCTTGCTTATTGGGTACATGGGCGACGTTACAACCGGTGCTACGGATACTAAAATTCTAGTGAATATGTAAGAAAATTATGTATTTGACAAGAATTTGGGTTAAATACTTAAACTAAAAAGGGTAAAATAAAAAAGTTTTTTCAAAAAAATATAACCGACTACTACAAAAACAACCACGAAAAAGGGTAAAATAACCTACCAAATAACTTTTCTTTCGGAAGTCGGTGGCAAAAAAGTCAATCAAATAAAAAAGCAAAGCCACCGACTTCCGAAAGAAAAATTATTTGGTAGGTTATTTTACCCCTTTTCATGGTTGTTTTTTAGAAGTCGGTTAGATTTTTTTAACAGATCAGTTAAGCGTTAACTTTCTAGTTAAACGCAAAAAGTTGTAACCTAAATACCTTTTCACAATGTTGGCTACGAGTAATAGCATTATAAATAGATCCATAAACAACCTTCACCCTTCTATTTCAGACATCTACTCACCCAAGGATTATTTACCTGCACGTCAATAACCGAACAAAAGCGGACAGCACATTATCTGAACAAATAGTCTTTATTTAGATAACGCTCAAGGTTTAAATCGCTAGATGTGCTCCTCATTGCACATTGTTTCCGCTCTGAAAGGGACAAAGTCACATACACTACCAGGAAAGGGTACCTAGATATAATTTTCACTACAACTGACAGAGGCAATACTCATTTGACCAAAGGCTCAGCTCATTTGGCTAGAACTTAATCTAAGTAGGATTAAGTTCTAGCCAAATGAGCCGAGGCGCAACCTCTTGTTTATTCTATTAAATACGTCAAACTATAATATGGCTATAATAGTTTTATTACAAAAAAAAAACCCGAAATTCTTTCCAAAATTCACGATACTCGTAGGTATGCTTAGCTATCCAAAAACATGTCAATACGAGATATTTTGCTACAACAATGCACGTCAACGAAATAGAAACGTGCCTACCTTTTAACGCGTTCATGGAAATCTAACAATCTAAATCTTTGGCCAACCGTATATTAATTTACTGACGTTGAAATTGCGACACAATCTATTAACGCCGCATACACTGTAGGCCATGTTTATTTAGCGAAAGTGAGACACTAATTAAAGCTGCAATGTAACCGTAGCGTGTTGTAGTCCCCGAGGGCGAGACGCTCGGCGCTAATTTTCCATATACATAGTTAGGAGCTCATCTACGGTCCTAGCTCTGTAATAGATATTGCGCTAGAAATGAGGTCGGCTACTTCCATATATGTTTTTTTGTTTCATTATAATAATTGTGTTCGGTGGTCAGCGGTAAGGTTCTTGGGCAATTTTGTTATACGGATATTGCTCCGATATTTACTGTTAATCGTTATCCGTATGAACAAAATTGCTGAACACTAAAATTGGTCTGGCGGAGATTGAAAATAAATTACAAGGTAAATAAACGGAGCAGTTTTGAAGCGAATAAAATACTATAAAATAATTGAATTTAATTTGTAGTATTTTATAAATTTTGCATATAAAAATTTAATAAATATTGTGTTTATGGAAAAAAAAACTGCTCTATCTGCGTAATTTTTACTTTTAATTTTGCGAAAAGTCTGGATGGGTTGTTAACTTGTTATGAACTTGTCTTACAAACATTTGTGTAAAAGAAACAGTTTGGATGTAGTACGTTATATTAACTAAATAAAATACAATCAATAAGTGCATCTTTAAAAAGAGTTAACAATATTTCAACAGATGAGCGGTTATAATCATGTTACTTCATCAATATTCCACTTTCATGTAACCACTATTTCATATTTCAACCCATTTCCCTCTCACGTGGGGTGCTAATCATAGTAATTGTTTTTCGTGTGAACGATATTCCACCTCACCGTAACTCGAAGTGGAAAATCGTGTTGTTTTTGTTGGAAACACCCACACACGCGTACACCCACACACAAAATACACCCCATCCCTGTTGCACACACATAGGCACACTCTCCTATAAAACATGTAAGGATGTGAAACAAAATGTTGACCTGGTTTTGTTAAAGTTCACACGTGTTGAATTTCACTGAAAACACTTGAATATTTTGCGATTTCATATCAAAATTTATACTGTTATGATCTTCTGAAAATTTGAGAAATAAGTTTTGACTTACTTGTACTAAATAAGTTGAAACTTCGTCTACAAAATTATCGCACGTGTAAACATTCGTTTGAAACGGATTCATAATTTTCCCCAATGAGAAAATAATTATATTTTCTTGTAATAACATCTACATGAAAATTCTTTGGCTTCATTGAAATGGTGGAAAATTACATTCCAATTTCTCAGAGCTGTACTAATTAATATCAGAGTTATCATGAACCTAGATTAATTTAAAAATCCACTCTCTGAAATACTTTATTAAAGCTGGATGAAGTAAAAATATGTAAGGATCGTAGCCGGCGGGTATCTCCATTGAGAATTGGAATGCATGGCTTTATGTCATCATCATCATTTATGCACCTTTATTTCAATTCATTTGGGGTCCGCGTCGCATGTCTTTTTCTTCTAAACTTCATTCCTCGTCATTTCATTGGTCATATCATCTTTCACACAAAAATGGCTGTTTTCATTCATGAAGGCAGTATGTAAAATACACATAAGTAGTTTATTTATAAAACGGTTTATGCGTTTGTGGGGGTATCATCAAATCAATCGCATTGCGCCTTCGATAAATAATAGTACTCGATTCCCGATAAGCACTTTTGTGACAGTATTTCAAACTAGTAAGTATGGTCCAACCTTATCCAACGTTTAAACGTCGAAATGCCCGCAAATCGTATTCAAAAATTATGCAAATAACCACCGTAAAGCCTCCTGCAGACACACGCGATTAATCGCGCTGCGACAACGAGCCAAGCAAATTTCCACTCTAAAAATACTGCGATTAATAATATTCCACAACAATAATAATATTCCACAACTATCACACAACGCCATCTAGTCCCAAGCTAAGCAGAGCTTGTGTTATGGGTACTAGACAACTGATAAACATACTTATATATTTTCTAAATACATACATATATTATAGATAAATTACACCCAGACACAGAACAAATGATCGTGCTCATCACACAAACATTTGTCCTGGGTGGGAATCGAACCCACGACCTCCGGCATAACAGTCAGGGTCACTAACCACTAGACCAACAGGCCTATCAAATAGACCGCGACATGTCGCCCCGCGCGATTAATCGCGTGTGTCTGCAGGAGGCTTTCTTTTTTTTTCGTGGTAAAATCATCAAATGAGTCCTCCCAGCCCCGGGAGGCTTAACACCGATATTTCGAAGACTTATCTTTTTTTCGATTTATAATATTTTTTTTTGTGTTTTTCATAACGGGATTAAATAGTAAAATAATCCAAACAACTAACGCAAGGTATGTTTAGCCAATGTTTTCTACAACGATAACTATTGTAACAAACATTGACATACTATGATCTGAGCATTGACATGTGATTCCAGGGGGGGTATTACAACTTTTTTAAATTCCGGGCAGTTTTCGAGCAGTTGAATTTACGGCAATAAGCAGGCTTGTTCTATTTCGTATTATGGCGCACGTAGTTCTGCAAGGAATCATCCAGGATTATTTGTCTCTGGATGATTAAGACGGGCTAGCGAATTCGTTCAAAAATCGAATCGACAAGTTACCGATGATTACCGGTTTTATAATTGTGGGTGAAAAACTTCTTTTTCATTGTAAATTTAGGAGATATTTGAGTTAAACTGTATTTTAATAACAGTTTAAATATTTATAATCAACTTGAGCAATATTTACTGTTATTTTATGCAAAAACTTAATACTAAATATTCAACTCTCGCAAAGGGGTTTGTTTCTGAACGATCTTGTTGCAATATTTTTTTAGTCTGTGACGGTTTTGATTGCCAAAACAATCAAGAATAATAATATCGTACCTATTCTATTTATTTATCATGCCACTATGTAGTGCAATAATAAAGGAGTACAGTCTTTTCCTGCCGCAGAGAAAGTAAGAAAACAATGGACTAAGTCACGAGCGGAAAATTTGAAAAACGGAGCTGTACCAACGTTGTTATTATTTTTAAAGCAAGAGGCTCCAAAATCAAAGAGGCGCCTAAGATATGAAGCTAGAAAATGTTTCAGCAAGAGAAGGAATGATAAAACCTAGGACGTTTATTCAAACCGAAAGACAGTGTACCTAGTTCTTACCATGTTAGTGTTCCTGAAATTGGCTGTGAAATTGTGGTACCAGAAGCAATCGAGGAAGTGAACTTAAAATGTCTGTTGATACATCAAAGACTGCCCAATGTACCCAAATAAAAATTGAACACAAGTTTTGGCTCCATTGGACTGTACCGTTTCAGGAATGATGCTGAGGCTATTAATTTTAACACAAGGTTTGAGTCCTATCATACATTTTGTTTGGTTTATTCAACCCTAAGTCCATTGGTACGAAAGATTACTTATTTCAGTCACCATATATCAAATCTAAGCTCTTGATAATTTTTTTGTTACACTGATGGAACTACGACAGAATAAAACATTTTTTTCTGGAGAAACATGTTTTTTATTTAGAACAGTATATTATTATATGAGTAAATGTTTACGAATATGAATCTATTTATTGCTTATCGTTCAGCAAATGAGTGTAGGAATATGTGTCGTAAAATGTAATAACTTTGTCGTCTTTATAAAGCTCGTCAGCTGACATTATATCGTATATTCACTCTCCAGATATTCGGTAGTGCCTCCATTATTAATTCTAAAGCTTAATTTAGGTAGTTTAAACTGTTTAAAGACAAATTAAAAGAAACAAGTCAGTAAAAGTTACTAAAAGGTGGCGTAAACTGAATGATTTTGGAGATACCAATTTTGACAGTTAATCCGGCCTTGAAATGTCATTATGTACCTTGTAATCCGAAGTTTCCAGGCACAAGCACAGGCAGAAGTTGGTAAGAGGTCACGTGACCTTTTTGCCGTCCGTCAATGTGTGTTCATAATACGACTAAGCAAGGCAGCTCACTTTAAGGCGTAAACTGACAGGAATTAAGAAGTTGTAATACGCCCCCAGGAACTTCGTCTAGTTCCAAAATAGGGTAAGCACGTAATTGTCAACACAGTGTTTTGAGCCTTATTGCTTCAAGTTTCATTTTAGAATGAGTATTTTTGTACTAATGACATTTTATCTTCAAGGAAAATTTTTAAATTGTTGACGTTAAACCTTTCTCAGCTATTATTGATCGAAGCATTGCGCGATGTATCAGAGATGAGAATTAACAGGGAACGACCGCGTGGAGTGTCGTGTGTCAAGTTTAATATGAAAAATAATTAATTTTTAATGAAAAACAAGTCGAAAATGTTTATCCACCCACAATAGCTAGTTGGTAATAATTGGCAGATCTTATGTCCCCGAATAATTTGGTCATTAAAAACCGCAGTCATCGCACACATAACGCATTCTAGAAACTTAGACAGTATGCCACTACAACAATAGTCTTCAACGAAGACCACAAGAATGAACAATTGGTAGTCGGAAATCGGAGGCTTCGCACCGACAAATGCCGAAGTAGTGAAGTGAAGTGTTGGCCTGCCAGGCACGTGTTGAGAATGCTGACTTGACGAATAATGTCGGCTTGTAGCTTGTGGAAATGTTGTGGAGTAGACGCTAAGATACGTGAGACCAATTTTCAGTTGGACTCCTATTTGTTTGATTTTAATTTATGGGGCTGACGTATACGTAAGGTAACTAGAGTATTTTTGATATAACTCGTGTCTCCACTAAGCTGATAAAATAAACTACATATTAGCACCAAGCGAATTTCCTACTACATACAGGGTGTCCAGTAAATGTACGTCTTGCTGTCGGTGGTGATAGCTTGGGTCAATACCAATGATTATTGGTGTTACATTTTAGTCGTACTAGATATAGCTGAGATACTATTAAAAAAAAACATTGTCCACTCTAGCTTCTGTGTCGTGGGTGCGTTTAAAAATTTTGAACTCGCATTCACAAACAGCCAGACCCAGAATAACTACTTTATAGGTTAAAACAAATATTGTGTTCCGTGTCCCATCCAGCCACTCAACGCAGCAGTCGATCGCTCGTTCAATGCGCCAACAATACCATCCCTTAGGCACTGTGTGCCTAAGGGGTCTCTTTGCCCGTATGCGAATAGCCTGTCGGGTGGACGCTCCAACGCGTGTCCCTCTGAATAGCAGAGGGCACAGCGGCGGAGCGGGCTTGCGGACGGTGAGTAATGGGTATGCTCGCCGTCCGACCAAGGACCAAGCCAGGGTCGGTGGCGCGTCGTGTTTCACGCGTCACTGACGGGGCCCCTTATGGGGTCAAATGCCTGCTGGGGTCGCGGATTTTTCTTAATCCAAGATACCGTGGCCCCGGAACGTAAAGGGCATTCGAAGGAACACGGGTGGATTTTAGTCAGTAAGAGTCTGACAGTCCCTTCCGCCCCACCCAGGGCGGGAGGACTCATTTGATGATTTTGCCACCCAAAAAAAAACATACCATCATGGGCCTGGAGTTTTACTACGATCGAAACGACGAAATGATTTGATTGGATCAAAAGCAATACATAAAACCGGTGGTAGAAAGTTCAGAATTTAAAGGTTCAGCTTATAAAACACTATCTTACCTTTAAAACTAAACATAACCTTTACTTTATAGGTATCTACTTGCAACAGGAAACTATATATTTTTGTAGCTTGATAAAATGTTTTAAGGATACAGGTTTTATGTTACACTTGCCGATATAAGAGAAGAAAAATGTAATAAAAAAACTGAGAACGTTTGCGTCTCCGCTTAGTACTGCTATTTTAACTTCAAGGTTAAGAAAACTATCCTTTTTTATCGCGGTAAAATTATGAAATGAGTCCTTCTATTCCGCCCTGGGCAGGACTTTCAGACTCGCACTGACAAAAATCAACGGTGATCCTTCAATAACCCTTTAAGTTCCAGGGTCACGGTTACCTGATGAGATAGTCCCAGGTCCCCGGCAGGCTTTGGTTCTCCTCTCCGTTAGATTGCTGACAGCTCATTGAGGCGCGCGTGGAACACGGACGGCGAGTCACCCATTACTCGCCGCCCGCATACCCAAGAAAACTACCTAAACTAGCTTTTGCCAGCCCCTCCTGGTTTTCCTTCTAATTCATGACTTCAAACTAGACTATGGACTATATTCACATTATGCGTTCCGACAAGCACTCGGCCAGTTTTTTTTGTTATGCGTAAGTTTAATCTTCTTTTATTATTCACAATTATTTAAATTAAGCATTTAAATAATTGTGATTAATAAAAGAAGATTAAACTGCGATTTAATTAATCTGAAACAACTCACACAGTCGTGCAGAGAGACTTAAGAAATGACTTTTTTTGTATTTTTTTATTACTAAACAATGTAGCACTTTACAATCACTTTGTATTTATATTTTGAAAAGGTTACTCTGAAAATAACAAGTTTTTCCCAGCCAGAAACAAACCATTGTATTACCTTTTACAATTTCAGTACAACGAACGCAAAAAGTAATTACAAAAAAGAAAACCAAACTACGGAACTTGAATAACAAACACTTTGTTTTTGTAGTTGTTTTATTTTAAATTCCTTTGGCAGTATTTCGTTTCCAATATTTTTGGGTGTAAATGCGTCTACACGGCTTATCATCAGGTTTGCTTTAGTATTGGTAAAGTAATATTCTTTGAATTTGCTTTGATAAATCGACGTAGCTATTACTGACTGCACTGTGCGCACAGTAGCTGAACGACCGACTCGGTCGCGGATTCGATCTCCGCACGAAACAAAAGTATGATCTGCAAGTAATTGTTCAGGGTCTGGGTTTTTGTGTATTTGAGTTTCTCATTTCTCAAAATCCGCTGATAGCTAGCCCATCCCCATTCATATAACCTTGTTCAATCCCTATACCAGCATCTGTAATACGAACACTTATCTGATGCAAGCATACACTTACATTTTATATCTGACCCCTGAGAGTTCTTGCAACCTGATCTTATCGATATCTAGTTAATTCAGGACATGCATTTAGATTCTATGGAATGATTTATTTTAATTGGAATCGTATGTTTTGATTTATATCATATTTGAAATAACAATGAGGGGGTCAGAGCCCATTCGTACCCTAAGATTCGCACCCTGTGCCCACTCGTCCCCTGGAACTTTTGAGGGGCCCATTCGTCCCCTGTAGAATATTTATTTTTATTCATTATTCTAATATAAGTAAATGTATATGTGTATACTGCAGCTTGGTAGTCCTGGTACAGTCGCGCAGAAAAGGGTAAAATAAAAAATTAATGTTAGAACGTTCATTATTTTTGTACATTAAAAGGGTGACAACGACTCCACATTGAGCTAAAACGAAACACTTAGAATACAAGAACATAATAACATCCCATAATATGATAAAATTATAATTGCGGATAAAAAATTGCTATACATATTTAGGAGTAAATAATTTAGTTTTCACTTTTTAGTCAAAATATGACTGTAGTAATCCACCATAAAGTGAATTACCATCAATATTAATACTAATCATATTCCAGGGTTCAAATGAGATAATTCGATTCAAAACAGTATTGTTTATTTCGTTAGGCGAACTTAATTTAATAAAAAAACTTTTTCAAAAAAAAAATGTAACCGACTTCCCACAAAAAAGTTCAAAATAACCCACAAAAAAACTTTTCTTTCGAAAGTCAGTGAGTTTCTTTTTTATTTCATTGACTTTTTGTCACAGACTTTCGAAAGAAAAGTTTTTTGTAGGTTATTTTGAACTTTTTTGTGGGATGTCGGTTACATTTTTTTTTTGAAAAAGTTTTTTATTTTATCCTTTTTAGTTTCAATATTCAACCCAAATTATTGTCAAATACATAATTTTCTTACATGTAGGTAGTTAGGTAGGTACACTAAAATATTGTAATCCGTAGCACCGGTAATAACATCGCCCATGTATGTACTCTTACACAATGAGCTAAACATGAAAACTATTGCACCAAACTAAATGAAAATTTTATGAGACCAAATGGCAGATTTATTGTATCGAAGAAAAAAAGAATCATAAACATAGTAAATATCCCGTTTTAAACCCTAATATTTAAAAAAAGAATAATCGAAATCGGACCAGAAACCTCGGAGTAATCGGTGTAGACAATGTTGAAATTTTTTTAGGTTTTTGTTGATTATTCAAAAAGTGCTAGTCCGATTTCGATAAAATTTTAATGGGACCATTCGGGAAGTATACCCTTTCCAACTAAAAAAGATTTTTTCAAATCGTTGGTAAACAACGGAGTTATGCCCGAACAAACATTAAAAAAAAATATATATAAACATCCGAATTGAGAACCTCCTCCTTTTGGAAGTCGGTTAAAAAGACCAAAGACACATTGAACAGTCTCGTATTCGCAGTCACTTTCAAGAACCAATATGTCACCGAGGCAGCCATAACATACAAACAAAACTATATTTGTAACCCGTTTTTTTAACAAGCCATTCGTAGAGAGACAATTTTACTATTCATTCATCATAGCTCTGTTTTCAATGATCTGTTATGGTTTTGAAATTAATTCCGTTAATAAACTGTTCACAAGTGTACTATGTTAACCGTTTCTTATGTAAATATAGCTAATTTTATCTCAAGGGACCAATAGGCACCTGAAAAGGTGCCGCATCTTTAACTTATATTGTATAATATTAGAGGGGACGAATGGATACCTTAAAAATAATATTTTTTATTAAAATATTAATTGGTCCCCTACCAGGAGACCAATGGGCACCTATATAGGGTCCGAATTCATCCACAATTTTTATGCTGGGGGACGAATTTTAGGGGACGAATGGGCTCTGACCCCAATGAGGGGTCAATGGGGAATGTTATTCATTATGTATGTCGGAGATATTATGCCTTTAAGGAATGTCCTAAAAGGCCTCATCATCTTCTTTGCGTGTCCATGTACTCAAATTACATCTGACCAATACGTGGCTACCCGCACAGCTCTGTCATTTGGCTCGTCCAAATCCTGGAAGGTGCAGGTGGTTGGGCAGGATGGGCACGAAAGTAGGTGGGACATATCATTTACAGAGGCTCCGCACTGGCATTGTGTTTGGGATGAGTCTAGTATACCCCATTTGACCAGATTATTTTTACAGCGGCCAACCTGGGCTCGCAATCGATTGAGGGATTTCGAGATCGGCCACTGCAGTTCAGAATCAGGAGGGAGGTGCTCTGCTGGATTAAGAAAGTGAGGAGGGGGGAGGCCTAATCATAATTATCATCATCAGCCTATAATGTTCCCACTGTTGAGACACAGGCCTCCTCTCTGTGAAAGGGATTGGGCCACAATCCAGCTAGTGCGGGTTGGTAGATTTTATTTTAATTTTTTTTTTTTGGGGAAAACCAACAGTTGTACATTGTAGCTTACATCTAAATACATATATACACTAGGTTAAAGTACAATTCACTACGTTTCCACCGGTTACAATTTTAAATTAAAGTACAATATGAGACTTATTCTAACCAAACCTAGTGACAATCAGTAAAATTGAAAAAAATAAAATAAAAACAGTACTAACTTAATTTAGCCGAGTAATTTTAATTCTAATGTTTTAATGACATTTCTCTTAAATTTAATGTGAGATTCGGCAAATATGTCGATTTCAGTAAAGTGTTTGTTATATTTTTCTGCCAATCGTAAATCATGTCACATAATTGGTTCCAGGACATGCCAGTTTCCTCATGATGTTTTCCTTCACCGTGTTGAGAGCAGTGGTGATGTTTAATTGCACAAGATAATGCGCCCGGCTGGTTTCGAACTCACGACATAAAATTCGTAAGTCGGTCCCGGTTACTACTCGGCCATCATTCCTTTTCTACTGGAGTATAGATACCATTTATAATATCTCAAGATGAACAAAATATCTACAATCCTTATATCCTAAATGTCCGAATTTAAGACTTTCACGTTTTTTCCTCGTAACGCATAAAATATGTCTATGTCATTGGTCACATATCCAATCCATAGTAAATTTTGTTTGCGACAAAAGCAGTAGTCATGTTTTCTTACTGCTTACCAAAGTAGTCACTAGTGACGCGCATGTTTTTGATATTTAAAATGCCAAGAACTAGTGATGGAACAGGTGAAGTTAGTGAGTGTCGCTTAACGCAAGTATCATGGTCTATTATTCTGGCTTCATAAACTACGTTATGGAACTAGTTCTATTACTTACAGTATAATATCATTGCCATCGATAAAGACACGATACAATGTTTCCTTGCAAAAGATACAAAAGTTTAAGTGGCAGTAATGTTGGTGCGGTCATAACAGTTCAAAAGTAATTGTAAAGTGCTATATGTGCACTTTAAGAATTTATTTTATAGGAATTGTGTGGTATAATATTCATAGTTTTAACACAAATACCTACTAGTCTATAGAATTTGATTAAAGTGATTAGTCCCCTGCAGTTATCAATACCTTTTTTCACACTTTCAGCAACAACTTGGCACCTTGGAACTTTGGCGGTACTATCAAAGCAGGATTTTTGGTCTTGGAAAGCAAAAGGCAATCGAAGGAACAGGTGGACTTAGTAAGAGTCTGACAGTCCGATCCACCTAAGGCCAGGACTCATTTGATTATTTTACAACCCCTAAAAATACCCCTACAAACCCCAACTAATGGGTGAAAAATGTGTATGAAAAACAAGAGTCGATCGAAGTTGCTTTTTTTCCAATAATTCTGGACTCTTAAATAACCGACAACCACTTTCACAGCACTTCATTCTTTGATGTCGCGACCACACGCTAACTTTGGTGTGCACGTAGCCTTAGACCGTATCTAAAAAGTTGAAACATTGATGAGATTCAGGACAAAGTTTAGGTCGTCTTTATCGCCTGTGTAATGAAAGGCAAAGGGCCTGTTTTTATCCCCTTTTATAGAACTATCTAGATAAAGAGAACAATTTCGTTAGAGGAACGATGCCTTCTATTTTTTATGACTTTAGTTTTTTAGAGCCTTAATAGCACTTGCAATTCATTGATAAGGCCGCTTACAGTAAAACGTTGACGCAGATTATATTTTGTACTAATCTGTGAAATACTGTTTCTATCAAAATTAGTGGTATGAATCTAATATGATAGAAAATTTGAAACTACACCACAAGACTATGGTCGCACGCAGCGACTTCGGTGATTCATAGGACGGGCAGTGTTATTGAGTTCTTCCATTAGATAATTTATCAGTAGCCATGGAGCCTAGATTTGTGTCCAGTTGGAGGCAATAATCTCGCCCTGTGTGGGTGTACGTGTTAAGTGCATTTCTGCTTAACGCTTCGAAGATCACAGACGTTAAGAAGAAGTCATCAAGACGAAGATATTATAAATGTAATAAGTTCGAGTGTTTCTAATCGTTAAGAATGGTCAAGCTCGCCATTTATTTATTAAATTTATAGAATATGTCGTCAGTTTAATCTTATGAGGTATCCTCCAAGGATAGGAAAAATCTAACATATTATAATCACTAGTTCCATACATATTGAATTATCAGCACAATTTTTCCCAAATTCGTGTTAAAATTTATTTTTTCTATTCAAAACGTTGCACTAGTCTTGAAATTAACCCTGTATCGCGGGTGCTTTTACCAACATTAAAATTAACAAAACAAAATAGCTGTACCCCAATATTGTGCTATACATAAGGGTAAACTTAGAGTCACCCTAAACCACATTAAGAGTTTTAATGACCGTTGCATTGTTTCAATTAACAAATACTAAACAACTAAATGTAACGTAATTTCAAACATTACAGCCACAAAAGTATCTCATTTACATGTTAACAAATTAACCAAACGGTATGAAAATAATTAAAATTATGCAATTTCCGGCCGCAGGCTCCAATATTAATTAACAGAGTGGTGAAATTCAGTCGCAATTGTACATTCACGAGCATAAATAGATGTACAGTTCTGAAAAAACTAAAACCCGACTACTGAAAAAGTATATATAATTTAAAAAAATAAATAGTAATAAACAAACTATTCTATATTTATCGTCTATTAAATAGGAGTAATCATAATCATGCCACTTTGCTATAAAGCTTTATTATCACTTCTTCTTTTTCTGTGGAAAATTAAAATGTTTGTAATGATATCTAATTTCTCAAATAATGATACGTTGTGAAGAAAAAAACTTTTTGAAAAAAAGGGAACTGACTTCAAAACCAAACACAAAAAACTGTAAAATAACTTTTCTTTCGGAAGTCGGTGGCTTTGTTTCTTATTTCATTGACTATGGCCAGGCTAAAACCTTGCCCAGAATGTAACAAACACTTTTCTGAAAACCGTATCTAAATCGGTTCAGCCAAACGTGAGATAATCGCGGACAAACATGCAATCATCTCTGAAAATCTACAATCCAAGCAAGCAAAAACGGATCCACGCGGGCAACATCACGGGATATCCATTAGTGTTATATACTAAAACCTTCTCCAGAATGTAATGAACACTTTCCTGAAAACTGCATCAAAATCCGTTCAGCCAAACGCGAGATAATCGCGGACAAACATACATACATACATACAGGTCGAACTGAGAACC
Source organism: Agrotis exclamationis (assembly GCA_950005045.1). Classification (NCBI taxonomy): domain Eukaryota; kingdom Metazoa; phylum Arthropoda; class Insecta; order Lepidoptera; family Noctuidae; genus Agrotis; species Agrotis exclamationis. The sequence continues at coordinate 17,425,168 of OX465427.1, read as the reverse complement.
TACTTTTTTTTTGAAGTCGGTTAAAAAAGGTGAATCATTCCTAAATACTAGTCAAAACCAATAACCCCTTAATTTTAGTAGCGTTATGGGTAAGATTTTAGGCATAATACAACTAGAAAAGTATAATGGCAAGGCTACAGCATAAGCCCGGGCTCTGAATTGGTCTCCGGGAAATGACAATGAGTTCAACCCTGTCATATGAGGCTAAAGTCAGCCAAATCCAGTGCCACTGCCATGTCTGCACCACAAACTCATAATCTAATCTTTAAATGATGAAAATAGCTTTACAATTTTGATAATTGTGTACATGTTTTTGCTCGTGACTGTACTACGGAGCTTGGACCTATGGGAGTTAAAAGTCCAGACTACTTAATGAGTTCACTTTAATAGGCCTTTGTAAAGCTAGATAATTCCGAGCTAACTAAACAGACGTTTATTAGAAAGGCGGGTTTTAAAATAGTTTAAATTTTAAGTTGGATAATTAAAACAACTAAAGTAATTTACTAGATATATAAATGTTTTGCTTCCTTCGTGTTTGTTTTAAGTGTATTTTAGATACTAAATGAATCATACATTTTAACTGAAATAAAAGAAAATACTGATGGTCTATGACCTACGTGGTGGGCTACGATCAATTCTTATAACAAGAAGGCCTTTAAGTACACAGCAATGGCACTATAATACAATCATAACTATGATTAAACAGCTATTAACTTTCAAATAATTACCTTATTTATCCTTCTAATTTTAATTAGGGAACAGAAAACCATAGAGACATTTTTATGCATCTTAATTGTAATTTATATTCTGTAACAAAAAATATTTTGCGATGGTTTTATTGTAGTGATGTAGAGTTGGCAGTACCTAGAAATAAACGTCAGTTGATTTACAAAAATCAATGTGTTTTTATTATTCTTCTTTTTATTATAGTGCCTATGTACCTGTTTCCAATAAAAATAACAAACAGCCTTAGACTTCCAGGCAGTCCCAAGCTGCTTAATGGATTCACTTACGCAGGCCTTTGTTATAAGCCTGATAATTTCCAGGTCAATGTTATCGGTAGCCACATAAACGTTTAGTAGTAGTAATATAAAAGCAACGTTCATAGGTTTTATGTAAATAGGTTTAATACTTTCAGGAGTATTATCAGCGAGTATATTGAAGGTCGAATTTTATTATGCTTCTATGTTTTATAGGCAGAAATTAGTTTCGTCTAACTAAACAATGTTATTAGTTGAAGAGTTATTTATGAAACTATTAAATTATTGAACAAGGATCGATTATTCATTTTTTTTTGAAAGGGAGATATTTTTTAACAATCTTAAATTGTGTTAACCTACATAGTTATAAGAAGAAATTTAAGGTCAAATTCCAACATAAAAAATAACACTTTTCTAAAAATAAGTACATAATTCGCAAAAATGTAAGTAATACATTATTTTTTAGTCTAAGCAAACAATTTATTTACTCTAAGCAAACAATTTAATGAGCAATCAACTTCTTATTAAGGCGATGACAAGAGCTAATGTCACCTCTCGCTCGCACGTTTCGACATTTTGAAAAATATAAAATCACTGATCGCATTTTTGAAAAATCGCAATCAACTATTTTTTGTGCAATCACATTGCACAGTTTAGTAAAAAAAAAAAACATTTTAATCGATACAAGTTTACCTACTCAAAAATTTGCTTAACTAGTTTTAGTACTTAAACAAATTTTTGAGTAGGTAAACTTATATCGATTAAAATGTTTTTTTTTTTACTAAACTGTGCAATGTGATTGCACAAAAAATAGTTGATTGCGATTTTTCAAAAATGGGATCAGTGATTTTATATCTTTCAAAATGTCGAAACGTGCGAGCGAGAGGTGACATTAGCTCTTGTCATCGCCTTATCTAAAATATGGTGTTCAAGAACGGTAGATTAAAGTTTAAGTCAAAACATTAAAACGAGAATCTTTGCAATTTAAAAACTGTCAAAATAACAAAAACTTTTTTAAATTGTTTCCAGCCACTCTTAGCGCAACCGATAATGAGATTATATTTCTTTTTATAACGTAAAACCTTCTTGAATAAAAGGTGGAGGAAGCATTTTTGAATTGTCACCCCCTAGGGTTGGTACTGCTGAATTGTCGTTTTCCGTCACGTCCTTTTTGGGTCGTTTACGAACCAAAGTTTAGCGTACGTGTTTGCGAAATTCTGAGGTTAGGGTTTCTAATACATCTGTTCTCAGCCTTATAAATTATTTATTCTCTGATGAACCTCGTTCCAATTTTGATTTATACTTAAACGAAGGAATGGAGTTTTGGTTCTAAATAAAAGAGGGTTTATTTCGAACATAATGTTACCATTAGAAAAAGGTCCGAGGGTCCTTTGCCACTTAACCTACCGTAATTCATTGTTAAAAACCGGCCAAGTGCGAGTTGGACTCGCCCATGAAGGGTTCCGTAGCAGCAAGCATAGATTAGAGATATAATTATATTGAGATTAGTAAGTAATATACACAAACAATAAAAATAACTTTGTTTTTCATAGTATTTGTATGAATGGCAAAGTTATATTTGCGGTTTTTGAAAATGTACTATATCTCAAAAACTGCTAACTGTATCTCATCCAAACCAATTTTCGTTGGTAGTTTTGGTTGAGGTCTACATTATATATTTTTTTTAGTTTTATCATTCTCTTATTTTAGAAGTTACGGGGGGGGGGACACACTTTTTACCACTTTAGAAGTGTCTCTCGCGCAAACTGTTCAGTTTAGAAAAAAATGATGTTAGTAACCTCAATATCATTTTTAAAGACCTATTCATAGATACCCCACACGTATGGGTTTGGTGAAAAAAATTTTTTTGAGTTTCAATTCTAAGTATGGGGGCACCCCCAAAATTTGTTTTGTTTTGATTTTTGTGTGAAAATCCTAATGCGGTTCACATAATACATCTTTCTACCAAGTTTCAACAGGATAGCTCTTATACTTTCGACAAAAAGTGGCTGTGACATACACGGACAGACAGACAGACAGACAGACAGACAGACAGACAGACAGACATGACGAATCTATAAGGGTTCCGTTTTTGCCATTTGGCTACGGAACCCTAAAAATGGGTTGTCTTGAAACACTTACGCTGCAAAAATGTTAACCCATTCCATTTTGTTAACGTTTTGTGGTTTTCTTTCCTTTTTATACCCATTGAATGACTCGTTCATGGCATTATGTAATATCAGAAGCGGAGTGTGGATTTCAACTCTTATCCTGGCCGCTAAGCCACAAAACCTAAACTAGAAAAAGAAAAAATAGAGAGGTAGCTTTGGCTCTCTTGGCTGCATAAAAAAGTGACAGCTCTTTTTGCCTTTGTTCAAAATTTTGGGCCAATTAAAATGTTTGTTGTACCACCGACACCAAGAAGAAGGCAACCCGTCTTGTTCTTAGAGATCTACACTAATTAGGTATACCAAACTCGCTGAAATCAGATACCAATATATCACTGCTGTTTAAACCCAAGTTAGGCATCCGTGCTTACTGTTCTTGATTTATAGACCGCCGCTAGAATAATCACAAGTCTAAACGGAGTGTTTGTTAATTGAATTACTGTTTGAATTAACGGTAACAAAGATAAGGTCGAGGGTGTACTGAAATAATACTCGAGATTTAACAAAGGGTTATTACGAAACGTTAGTGGTCTGTACGAGGTCTAGAGAAAATAGGAATAAGATAATGTTCAATTTTATTCCTCATCTCGCTAGATTTGATTATTATAGGTCGGCCTGAGTGCCATGAGATGTTTCTACTATAACCACTTTGTTTTTTAAAACGTTGCATTTATTCTAGAATTTTCCCCTGTATCGTGGATGCGTTAAAACTCTAACAAATAGCCAGATATAAAACAACTACTTGTAGATCATACAAATATTTGTTCCGTGCGAGAATCGAAATCGCGACACATAGTGCAGCAGCCAATTGCTTAAACTACTGCGCCAAGCACTAACAGCCAAGGAATCTGAATTTGTTCCTGGTGGCCTACCATGAACTGTTAACGCGATCCAGTTTAGGCTGTGGGAAAGAGATGGCGCTAGATGACTTGTATAGCTCTGTCTCTTTCCCACAGCCTAAACTGGATCGCGTTAAGAGTTCGTGGTAAGGCCCCTGATATTGGAAAAGGTTCCTTCTGGGATTAAAGACGGAATTTATCTTTTTTTTTACGTTTTACTATCTCGCCTGATGGTAAGCAATGATTTGGTCAACGGTGAAGCATGATTTCCTAGAAGTAACCTATTTACTCTTGACTTAAAGATCACAATGTTGTAGCTATAAATAAACACAATAATCTCATTGCTTGAAGTAGGATGTAGGCAAATATCCCTCCGGCTAATAATACGAGGTACGTATAGTCCACTCTACCGTCAGCTTTACAATCAACAGTGCGGACTAACTAAGCTTGTTTTCAGAACATGACTTATTGTTGTATACTCCGTCCCGACATAAGGAAAAAAACGGAATACAAAATGGATTTCCTGTTTGTTTCTCCTTGATTCGTGGTTGTGCTGACTCTGTCAAAACAGTGATGGAAAACATCGTGAGGGGACCATGTCGTAGCTAGAGCAAAAGTATCGAAGTCATCACATATTTATTTTTAAAACAGCATGCAGAGGGCTTGTGAGGCCTTCTACAAATCTGTTCCTTCTGAATAATAGAAGTCCTGTGCCCTTTTTATCTTTAAAAGGTGTCCGGTCTTAGGGGATAAGACCGGGGAGTCTGAGACTTTTACATCACTAAAACCAATCCGGTGGTTAACATCAGGACATGAAGAGGAGTTCTGGGTCCTCTTAAGAGATCAGCTCCAGAGACCCTCTGTGCCTGCCTACTAGGGAACATCCCTGGGGGTCCGTGAAGCAGTCTATAGTACTTTGCCTAGTAGTGGTAATGTTGTGAGCTGAACTCCAATAGCCACTTTTTTTTTTATCGTGGTAAAATCATCTAATCACCCCGGGCAGGGCGGGAGGGACTGTCAGACTTGTACTGACTAAAATCCACGGTGTCCTTCAATAGCCCTTTATGTTCCGGGGTCACGGTAATGAGATAAGTCCCGCGACCCCGGCAGGCTTTGGCCCTCTAGAGAGGGGGCCCCGTCTCCAATAGCCACTTGGCCCTTAAAAAGCATGATGGCTACATAAATATATTGTAAAAGATCATACATACGTACAACTAAAATATCACTACATCAAACTACATGGTAGAAAAAGTCTCACTCCTCCACATTAAAAGGCGAGAGCTCTATACAACTGAACTGTCTCCAGTGTCTTATCTATCTCTATACCAAAATTAGTTAAAATTAGTTCAGCAGTTTAGGCGTGAAAAGTTAACAAATAAACAAACTCATTACAATCAAAAGATCGTCTCTTTTGAAGTAGTTAATTTAAACCTAATCTAAACAATCTACATAATTATAGTTCTAACCTAAACATAACCCCAATTCAATAATAATAAGTTAATTGATCAATGAGCTGCATTAAACGGTTCATTAATATGTTGGCAGGGTTCCATTCCGGTTAGCTTCAAATTGTTTACGTGATGCATTGCAGTTGCAAAACAAATTGTGTTCTACTGCTTGTTCAACATAACTGTTATACCGATTTGTCTCTTATTTGGCTTTCATGTGAGAAACTTTTTTGACGGCTGCACAGCATATTGCTGGTTTGATCCCCGCAAGAAGCAAATATTCATAATTATGATCTGTAAGCACATAGTTGTTCCGGGTTTGGGTGTTTGCGTGTGTGAGTTTCTATGCTTGCAAACCGACCCACGATACGCCTCATAAACCTTCGTTCTTCTTCTTCTGCCTCGCCACTTCCCGTTATTCGGGGTCGGCTTTCCTTATCATGCGTCGCCATTTACTGCGGTTTTCGGCATCTTCTTTCGCCAGGTTTAACATCTTCATATCCTTCTGGATAGTCGTTAGCCATGTTGCTAGAGGTCTCCCTCTCCCCCTCCTGCGTGTTGCGATGGAAATACACTTTTTGACTACATAGTCTTCAGGGCGTCTCATCACGTGACCTTACCACCTCAGCCCAGCCTCATAAACCTTCGTTAATTAAAGATATATAATATTAATCTGCCGTTTTTCAAATTATGTCAGTGTCATCTACCAGTTTAAACTAAAAGAGCGGCCCCAGTTTCTGTGCTTATTTAGAGACGAGCACCAAAATAATGCCTTTTATTTTCAAGTATAATCGATGCGGAATTATGTCACTTCGTATCGGCTGCATTGAGAGTATTTGAAGATGTTACAAGATTTGATTTTTAAATCGAATGAATGTTATTTTTGGTCTTGTAATAAATATAAATAGATAACCTCATTTAGTAGTAGTACTTGAAGAAATAATTAAAGAGTATTTATTGATGTAACTACATTAAGAAGTACTCTACTTAAGTGCTAAGTCATAATTTTATCAAAAACAAGTAAGATTTGGATCCAAGTTATCAAAAGGCATCTATGAATTTGATACTTTCCGAGGTTCATATTTAAAATAACTCTGGCTTCCAGCCAGGGTAAGTATCCTACTTACAGGCGAGCGAGCCAAACCATGTGGCATTAGTTAGATTAAGCCTTATTTACGCGTTGGTAGCATCGTTGCGGCTCGCGAGCTGATCAGGATCTTACAAGTTTGAGATAGACGAATAACTACTAGATAGAAAGTCTCACTAGCTGTAAAAGTGTACAAAATGTTTTTTTTTTTTGTTTTGATTATTATATTTATCGAGAAAGGCTATACAACATTATTTTTAGTATATGCGAAACCTGAATCAGTAACTGATTCGAACCCAATAATTTTAACATCATGTTATATTTATTTTTAACCGACTTCAAAAAAAGGAGGAGGTTCTCAATTCGTCGGAATCTTTTTTTTTATTTTTTTTTTATGTATGTTCCCCGATTTCTCGAAGACGCCTGGACCGATTTGGAATTTTTTTCTTTTGTTTGAAAGGGTATACTTTCCAATTGGTCCCATGATCATCAGGTCAGGATCTGATGATGGAATCCCAGGGAAATCGAGGGCAACCTTCAAATTTTATAGGCACATAGTACCATTTTCATATATTTTCTAAAGCTGTTCAAGTATTTGCATCTGATAATCATCATCTCAGGTGGATGAGCTGATGATGGAAGGTACAACTCCTCAACGGCTTGGAGTAGGCATCGACTGATTTAGTTTGTGTTCGCATATCTCTGGAACTACAAGTCCGATTTAAGTAATTCTTTTTTTGTTGTAATAAGTATTGTTTAACTTACGGAATACTGCAAGTTTCATCAAAATCGGTTCAGTAGTTTTTGAGATAGGGAATTTTATTAGCTTATTGTGCACTTGAGAGAGAATGATTTATTTGACAAGAATTTGAGTTGAATATTTAAACTAAAAAGAGTAAAATAAAAAACTTTTTCAAAAAAAATGTAACCGCCTTCAAAAACAACCACAAAAAAGGGTAAAATAACCTGCAAAATAACTTTTATTTCAGAAGTCGGTGGAAAAAACAATGAAATGAAAAAAAAACAAAGGCACCGACTTCTGAAAGAAAAGTTATTTTGCAGGTTATTTTACCCTTTTTTGTGGTTGTTTTTGAAGGCGGTTACATTTATTTTTGAAAAAGTTTTTTTTCAAAAATATTTTAATTAAATTTTATTACCAGTTAATTACAATACAATCACCGTACGGTTAGGTACCTATTGCCAAACTATTATCACTAGTATATAACACAGGAAACGCGGTTTACGCGGGTGTACCGCGAAATGAGCATGTTTTTGAACGGACAACCAGGTAATATACAATCTTATAACTTTGTGATTTTTTATGATAAGGTTTTAAAATTTTGTACATAGATTCTCCCTCTCCCTCTCCCTCCGACAGCTGTTAAAAAGCAATAGATGATTTTACATATTACAATGTATTAATGCTTAAATCTTTCTATTTAGTTATGCTGTTAAAATTGCTCATAATAGAATTTCTCTTGCTTTTTTATCAATCATTTTCACAAAAATCTGCCTCACACTTTGTTCCTGTCTAAAATAATTACACACACACACATACAACGCATCTAAAACATTCACCTAAAACTTAATATCTTCTTCCCCAATTACTTCACCCCTCAACAATCCAGCTCTACTCTTCCACTTCAAGCCGGTAACGTGTTCCGAGTCCGTAAGCGACGCGTCTGCTTTAATTAAAGTCTCAACTCTAAAGGTAATACCACTGTAATTAGATAGCTGCTACTTAGCATTTCAATTAAGCCGCCACTATGATTTTATATATTAATACTGAACTTATTAGCCGAGATAGAGTATGTTTTTGATATACTTGCTAATAGTTTTTTTTTCTTTTTTTTTTATCGTGGTAAAATCATCGAATGACTCCTCCCACCCAGAGCAGGGCGGGAGGACTGTCAGACTCGTACTGACTAAAATGCACGGCGTCCTTAATTATAGCCCTTTATGTTCCGGGGTCACCGTAATGAGATAAGTCCCGACCGATACTTTCTTTGTTAGGGAGATTTTGAGGGTTCAAAAATATAGGTATTTTACAATAGTAAGTGGAATATTTTTCTATCCCGTTATTTCGATCATTTTTAGGGATTTGTACCTCCTTATCATTATATGTGTATATTATATACCATACTTATAATTTTTCAACTGAAAATGTAAGTTTGTTCTTAGGCGCGGGCCACAAAGAAAAGACGTAAGACGCAGACGAGGCGGAGACATATGTCTCTTTGGCGTCTCTTTCATACAAAATTTATAGAAGCGTCGCGACGTAAAACATACAGAAGAGACGCGTCGCGGGCGCGACTCTCATACATTTTCGCCCGTCCGCTACGCGTCCTCGTCTTACATCTTTTCTATGTGGCCCGCGCCTTAGGATAAAAATGAAATACGAAGATTTCGATGGTCAAAGTTGGAACGACTTCCACTCTTACTTACTAATAATATTTTGATATTATTATGATTTCAAAACAGAGATTTTATACACAAAAGTAAAATTCATCCATTTATTTATCCATCCTCACAGACTTTCGTATTTACAATATTAGTTAGACTTACAGGACGACTCTTTGATGGCGTTTTTACTGCCTTTGTAATAGAGATGGGAAAACAAAAATGGCCGCTCAAACATAGATTGTATAATAACTTACAGAGAAAAACAGAAAAACATGTTATTGTGCAATGTGCCAATAACAGGGTACACCAACGTATTTTGGAACTTTCCATGTCATTGCGTAACTTCAGCTTAGATATAAATCGAACTCATAGCAAATAATATTCATGTATGTGTTGGGGTTAGGGAAAGTGGTAACAGGAGTTACGAGTATGCTTGAACTGCATTGTAAAACTAGCTGATCCGACTGATTCTGTTACGTAAAAAGTTATGCTATTGGAACCAGACGCCAAAAAACGTGGAAAAATAAAAAAAAAACAGCTTTATTTATATTAACGACAATGAAGGACCTAATACATTATAGAAAAAAGAATAAAGAACCTTATTCGATTAACGTTAAAAAAGGTTTTATTTTCTTATCGTCATCGTGTCTTGAAGACGAAAAAAGAACAGCTCAATCATTTAAATCAGATGTTAATCGAAATAATAAAATAATATAGGTAGGTATGATAAATAAAATCGTCAAAGAAGACAGATTTTGTTGAATTTGTGATAAGTGCGATAACGGTACAGTCATTTTCCTTTTAACTTTCGTAAAAAATAAGTTATTTACTTTGTTGTATTATTTCATGTTTATAATTATTGGCTTACATTACTTAAAAGCAATTTTTTTTTGCCTTATATTTGATTATCAATAGGTCGAAGAAATATTTCTTAACACAGATGGAATTGTTCGAAAAAGGGTGTATGTAGGTGTATAGATCACCTCCGTACCGGGAAGAGGTAGGGAGGTGCTTCTATATTCCAGATGCTTCTTTGCAAGAATGAACAGTAAAAAATATCATTTTCAATAAGTTTGTCGTATATCATTACTTCCCAAAATTTGGTCCTTGTTAGCGACACTATCGAATGGCGTAATAATATATGGTGTGATTTTTATTCCAAAATCAGCGGGTACGAATTATTGATTTTTCTAAAATCCAATGATGCAATTTTAGTTTTCATAGAATAGAAATTGGCTTCGAGACTCCTTTCATCGATTTCCAATATTCCTCGTAGTTTCGGATATAGCCATCCACACCCAGTTTAAAAATTCACCCTGTATAATAATAGTAGACCGGGTTATTTGCAAAACATTGACAACCTTTTATGGACTGAATAGGTATACTTAGGGTAATAAACTACTTTTACTATGAAAACAAAACTCAAAGATTAAAAAAATACTTGTGGCACTCGGGGACTGTCGCGGTGAAGCTATTGCATAACATTTTTATTTTATTTTAAAATAACAAAGATATCACCTACCGCGAATATTTAACGAGAATGTCATTTATTTAAAATGTTTGTGGTGCACTACTGTAATAAAGAACTGCTTTGTTGTTGTAGAACTTTATAAGTAGGTTTCATTGTGAAAACTCCTTTTGTAACTGGCCGTTTAGAATCAGTAAGAAAAAGTAAATTGTCTTTATGACGGATATTTTTATGATTGCCGAAGTCTCCCGAACTGAAACGATGTTATACGATGTGTGGTGTCAGATATTTTCCTTAGGTTTTTGGGAATTTCTTGATTCGGTCCCCGCGCCGCGCCGCGCTCAGAGCCCGCGATAAAAGCTATGCAATAGCTTAAAACATTCAGGTGTTTCATGCGACATGGTTTTTTTTTCGACAAGTATTGTCGTTGGCAACTATTGTTCCGTATGAAACACCAGTTTTTTTTTTTATCTATCATCGTACTAGAGTTCATCTTTCACATGTTCTACAAATACAGGGTTATTTGTATAAAATCTTCCCAAGGCCTTTTTAGTTACCGTTTCTAGGATTTGAAGCCGTCTTTCGCAATTTATTGGAAAGCTTGACATGTAGAAAATTGGTGTAACAAAGCGAATTTTGACGACAGAACCCTATTCTATATCTCTGATACGATCTTATGCCACAAAGAATCGTAAAACATCAGATGTATCTTTATCGTAATGTATCCAAAGGTCAGACTGCTTTGTTAACATTATACCCCAAGGGAAAATATAAGACCACGAATAATAACATCATGTAAAGTCAAACAGATATCAGATAAAAAAGAGGCTCCTCGCAAGTATTATGACTGCGCTTGTGGTTCAGCATTTGTTTCCCAGGTCAAGCAGTGTTATTGGATTTTCCAATAGGAATTTCTCAGTAACTGTCATGGATTTAGGGTTTGTGCCTGATTGATGACAATAAGTAATTTGCCTCCTATTACGAAGGATGGAAACATAACCGGAGAAATATGAGGGTACTTATCAGATACACGTCTGCACTTTAGATATTGCAAACATGATTGGCATTGCCTTGGCTTCGAACTCAACCAGGCGCATTACTATTTGAAATTTATTTTGTCACTACTGCTCTCGAAACGATGAAGGAAAATGAAGAAAGTAGCATGTCTTAGAAAATTTTAAAACATATGAACAACCCGCACTGGACCCTCTTGGTGGAATATAGTCACTGCTTCTCACAGAAAAGAGGCCAGAATAGGCTATTTGACAAAAAAAGTCTAATTAATCCGTCAGTTAGATTATCAAATAACATTTGACCCGTATTTTTTCTTTTTTTACGCAAACCAAAATTGACGGAGATATGATGCTTTCGAAATTACCAATACGTCACAATTTAGTACTCATTTTTTACTGAATTCTGACGTCACGAGCCCCCACTCTCAAGTCTTGATGAATATTCATTGATTTTACATAAGAAAAAATATGTGTCCGTTATTTTTCAAAACTCTAAATAAATCATCTACTGTGGACGGACGTCCATTTTGTAATTGTTCTTTAATTGTTATGCGGACCAATTGGTCCGTTCAACATTTCAAGGGCGGACTTATTAGATTTATAATTTATTGATACTGTCAAATAACCTATTTAGGGACAGCACAAAACATCTTTCGCACAGATTCTCCCAATGAAAGAAAAAACATGGTTATGGGCTAAGAGAGATCGATGGAGAAATAGGGACCAAATGAGTTTTTTCTAATTGATTTACCAACAAATAATTTACACTGATTTACGGCAAGAATACATACATACACGTACATAAACTTATGCCTTCTTCCCATGGGGGTAGGCAAAAAGTATAGAGCGCCACTTGCTCCTCCTAACATACTTTTTTCGCCTTATCCACATTCATTCATCTGGTCATACACGCACGTCGATTGCCGCCGAACTGCAATAGTAAAGCCTCCTGCAGACACACGCGATTAATCGCGCTGCGACAAGGAGCCAAGCTAATTTCCACTCTAAAAATACTGCGAATGGACCGCGACATGTCGCCCCGCGCGATTAATCGCGTGTGTCTGCAGGAGGCTTAACAATTATTAATTTGAAGACACAAGTGTTACGAATTTACAATATGTAAACTCGGCTATGAAAAGAAAAAAATATATTGATGAAGATTACTGTTGAGCTACAGCAACGATAAGTTCAAAACAAGATTCCGCACATGACACACGAATTCGATCTGTTTACTTGAACCTACTGATGCGTCATATATAGCGTTTCCAGTTTCTCTCGACATAACCTATTCAACTAGCTTCAAAAACGTCTAACACAATCTTACTTCTTACTATCTATCTAGTTTTTGCTTGGTTGACCGTGGAAATGTCAGGAACTACTGAGTCAAATAATATTTTTTTATTGGATGGTCTATTTACCGAGGAAGACCATCGTGCTACGATACAATGGCGTAGCGAGACCGAATAGGAGGGGGCAAGACCCATGTGCTAGACCCTTTTTTCTTCAGAACGTAAAATATTACTTACCTCCCCTTGTTGTAAGATGACTTGGTTCCCCCAAGTCATCTTACACTTTTGTTGATCATATTAATCTTTCATAGTAGAAGTTAAGTTGCATTGCTTTACTGAGTGGTGATCGGTGTTATCAAGTATTCCTCTGAGCGCAAGGCCCCTGAAGGTGCGAGGCTGGAGGCTAGGGTTCGCTTCGCCACTGCTACGATAAATACCGTATTAGGTTTGCTGTAAGAAAACCCAGTTCTGGGTTAAGCTCGCCTTTGTACATTACTTACCCTATGTTAAATGTTTTCTTTTATAATTATGTGTACAATAAAGAATAATAATAATAAATAGGATAATATGTAACAACATTCTACGACAAATGGGAGCCGAGCAGCGGAGGTGAAATCATGGCGAACAGCTAGTAGTATTAAAAATGCGGAAGTGTCTGAGGATGGATGGATGTTTGTTAATGTTTCACGGTAATAGTACAGACGGATTTAGATAATGGATAAAGGTCAGCTGTCACAGTACAGAGCGCCCACACAAAACGAGCAACCTCGCGAGGCATTTGCCGCGCGAAGTAGTTCGGTTAGTGTGAACGTGTCTTGGCCGAGGAATCCGGGCGGGCTGCCGCGGGCGATCGACCGAGCGCCCGAGCCATCCAGTGTCGGCTTTTGTTTTGCTCGCGTATATTGTTTCGTGCCTCGGTCGAGAAACAATTGCAATCAACACGACGCCGACGTTTGTATATTGACGGATCACAATATTTTATCGCTGCATTTCTGGGTCAACTAAATAAATATCATAATAATTATCACAATATGGATCTATAATACGTGTAGCATTCGTCTAAAAAATAGGATATTTTTTATCCCGGTATAGCGTCTCTGTGGGATAACTTTCGAGTTAAATGCGGGCAAAGCCTAGTGGCAACAACTAGTACTTCTATATTTATAGGCCAATAGCGTGTCTAAATATAGGGCAATATCTGTCTCATCTTGTAGCAATAACATGGTATTGCTCGATGCTCGATCGAAGCGACGTTGATTAATTTTGTTATTGCCATGTGATTTATTACTCTTATTTGGAGTTTGATGCAATGTTTAATGTAAAAATATTCAGAATAAGCATGGTTTGTGAAGCTAGTGAAGTACGTTATTGGACAAACAGTTTATGAGAAAGTGGTTTTTTTCGGAGTAAAATACAGAAAGTGGGATTAATATTCTGAGGTCAATAAATAGAATGGGGTTATAACATTACTTGATAAATAAAAATAAATGAATGTGACAAGAACGGTCAATATTTGGTGTCAAAATCTTAAGCCATACTTTTATAAGTCTACCTATCTGTTGCCCAAAAAATTTAAGATTGGGGTCGGTCATTCATCATAGTCCACATATTGCTGAATACCCAGCATTAACCAGTATTTAAACGAAGCGACTGTATATCTTATCTTTTCAACCCAGTAAAGTTGGTATCAAGTAATAATAATAGTATCAAGTAGGTACCTAGTAGTATCCCTATTGTCAAAATTCGGACCACTAATTGTCAAAACTATTATTGACTGCCGGCCCAAAATGTCGGCCGGACCTTGATATGTAGTGAATGGTCACTAATCTTTTTTTTGGTTGCGGAACTGTCTCATCAGTAAACCGTCACTCTGGAACGTAAAGAGCTATTGTAGAATCAACGTGGATTTTAGTCAGTACAAGCCTGACAGACCCTCCCTCTCCGCCCTGGGTAGGAGGACTCATTTGATAATTGTACCACGGTAAAAAAAGCATGGATATACAAGCTATTTTTCAATCTCTTCTCAAACAAACGAGTTTCTCTAGAATACTAACAGAAAACAAAGTTATTACTCGTTACTCATCCCCTTTTTGACATTTAACTTTTCATCTCTGACAACCCTAGGAAGCTCACCAGTTCTATTTATAGCTGAGAACAGCAATCTGTTTAGAATATTAGTAACGAATGTAACTTGATTGGGTTTCTAGGTCAGTCAATATCCTAGGGCAACAACCTATCACAACTCTGGCGCCATTGCAAACTATAAACTGATTGGAGTGTCCCCTTGTTGCAGTAGTTTGAATGGGTTCTGAAATAAGGTTTGACTTGAACGAGTTGAAACTTTGTCGCAGTAACTTGCTAAAGCAGAATGAAAGTTGGTATTAAATCAAAATTATTCACACCTTTTTTTTAGGTGGTAACATCATCAAATGAGTCCTCCCTCCTTGAGTGGATCAGAAGGAACTGTCAGATTTGTACTGAGTAAAATCCACAGTGTTTCTTCAATTGCACCTTACGATCCAGGGTCACAGTAACCCTTTTGGACAGTTTCGCGACCATGGTAGGCGTTTGGCCCTGTTTGGGACCCGTCAGATTGCTGACAGCTTTTTGAAGAGCGCGTGGCACTCGACACGCTGTGGGCCCGGGCATTGTCCATGGTCGGACGACGAGACACCCATTACTTGCCGTCCGCATGCCTGTGCAAATTAATCACTGAAAAAAAATACGTTGTTTTCGAAAATACATTTATTTTTTGAAAAGGCTTTTGAAAGAAATCGAGCTTTAGTGACAAATATGTGCAGAAAAATGTTTGTTTGATTACCGTTTTTACGACCCTACTCCTCTGGCAAAGGCCTCCCTCCACTCCTTCCACTATATTACCCATCTTGATAATAAAACCATTAATTACCAAGACCTATAAGAGAGCTAATAAATTGTTACTGATTATTATCAACCATAAGTAATTACTCACATAGTTGTTACTAAACAAGAGTTTGAAGTTTCTTACACTTAAACTTCTTTTGGGCACGTTTCCAGATGACAGTGATATGCAGTTCTTTGACGCCCAGGCGCTTCATGATTTGCACGGCCCGTTCACGACCTTGCGCTGTAAGCAGTGACATTAAGGGCCCCATACACGGTAAGATTTATCTGTACGATCCGTCGCGTCAAACCGATCGAAACGACGAATCAATGGTGTATGTCAAGATCATTAACGATTTACTTAATCGAAGACGATCTCGGAAATCGCAACAAAAACCCATGCAGTCATGAATATCGTAATGATAAGCTTTACATGCGAATACTCATTTTATTAGTAGCCATTTCTAGACATTCTTTTGAATCCGAATCAACGCTACCGCCACATAGGAGAGGAAAAGATGTTCATTTCCATTTTATGGGGCACATATTTAATTATTTGAATACGCCTTTATCCTTCAGCTTCAAACATCGTTACAACCAGTCGTTTCGTGTATGAGCGACATTTTTGATGCGATCAATCGTCACGATTTTCATATAGACGAATCTTACCGTATATGGGGCCTTTTATAGCGCGGAGCGGGGAGCGATAAGATCAAATGCATAGAAACGTTTAACACACGCCAAGAACGCCGCCAGTGGCGAATTCGCGTACTTACAAAGTAACTAATGTCTTATTCGCACCGCCTGTCGCTCCGCTCACCGCTAAGACCAAAGTGGTGAACTGTCTAGAATATTTAGCTACTTAGTTTGTATAGTATTGTATTTTGTTTTGCAGGAAAATTAATTATCTTGACTTATAGATGATTAAACGAACTTTGAAAGTGAAGTTCGATCACTATTATATGAGTCGCTTCATCCGAAGATATAAGTATACCAGGTAGTCCCTTTAACCTACAGGCAACATCGCACGTTCTTCAAAGAGTTACTAAATCGATGTCAAAATCGATTCCAAAAAAAAAAAGTTTGACATTTCCGGTTGTACCGTCTATGCCGTGTCGGATCCAACCTTGTCTCATTTTTTAGAGCTTAGACACAAAGCTTTCGTACAGGGCTTATAATCACCAGTAGGTACCACGTGATTTGTTTAAAGGGTTGGGGGGGACCTTATATCTTCGGATGAAGCGACTCATATAATAGTGATCGAACTTCACTTTCAAAGTTCGTTTAATCATCTATTATATTTCGTCGCTTCATCCTTCAGATATAAGTATACCAGGTAGATATTTAGAGATAGAAACTTTGTGTCTTTGGTAAGCAGAAATAATTTTATGAGGACGGATGGTTTCTTAAGGTGAAACACAAGTATATCTTAATACCATTTATTGTTATACATATATTAAAAAAAAAGAATTAAGTTAAGAAACAAACCAATTTTACTTCATAAATTAATTAACCAAGAATTTAATGAATCAAATAATGAATGGAACGATTAATTTCGAAAGGCAACCGCCCTAGCGAAACCGCTTTCATCAATAATAGGCCTGTTGTAAAAACGGGCGAAAGCTGTGGACGTGCTGGTCCAACCAGCTGTTTTTCTAATTGTATCCACACTTATCCCTGCTGCGTATGCAGCTGACGTAGCGGCATGTCGCGTACTATGCGCGCTATACGTACATACGTCTACACCGCTCTCTGACAACACTTGCTTGAGCCAGCGACTGATGGTCTGTGCTGTAGCTGCCCTATGCGGAGGTTTATAGGTTAGCAGCAAACGTCCCGCATTCGTAGTCCTCATATTTTTTGTAACAAAAATATAATCCTTGAGGACTGAAGCTGGGCATATTTTC
This sequence comes from Agrotis exclamationis, assembly GCA_950005045.1. NCBI lineage: Eukaryota > Metazoa > Arthropoda > Insecta > Lepidoptera > Noctuidae > Agrotis > Agrotis exclamationis. The sequence continues at coordinate 17,407,704 of OX465427.1, read as the reverse complement.
AAATTTTCATGAAAAACGGGTAAGTATAGTGTTGGTTGGTCACGACCAGGGGCAGAGGTTTTTATTGCGTCCGTTATGGCTATCTTAACACCACTTTGAGTCATTGACACGTTTTCTAATTTTAATAATGAAAGTGTTTGCACCCTATGTGCCGTACTGAGTGCCAACAGAATAACTAATTTTTTTGTTATTTTTTCCAAACTCAATTCCAAATTAGGATGCCAATTTGAAATGTAATTAAAAACTATTTGTGGATCCCAAGTGGATGTATATCTAGGTCGATTTGGCTTAAGTTTGTAAGCCCCTTTGAGTAATCGCCTTATGTTCTCGTCTGAACCAATTTTGTCATTTAAAAACAAAGATAGCGCTGAACGGTGAGTGTTAAGAGAACTATACGAGCATCCATTATTAAACTGTTCTGTCAAAAAAGATAATATAAAAGGTATGCAATCATTATGAATGCAAGAATTGTGAAGAGCACAATAGTCCCACCATAGTTTCAAAGTTACGCTATATTGCTTGATAGTGCTATCAGAGAGGGATGCCAACATTAGGTCGAGCGTCTCAACTGGTGCGCCGCGCCTCTTAAACGCCTCCCGCAAAGCCTGGCGGCACCCAGGGTAAGTTTGTTGTGTAGGGGATGTTGATGTCTGAAATGGGATTGAAGTAAAAATTTATTAGGATTGAGATAAAGTATCTGCGAATCCAGTAAGGTTTGGAGAAGAGGGAACCATGGCTGAGAGGGCCAGTGAGGAAAAACTAAGATACCGGTAGCTTCATCGTCGATGATCTTTCGTAAACATTTTAGGACTAGAGAAAATGGAGGAAACGCGTAAAAGAATTTCGACTGCCAATTTATGGTAAAAGCATCAACGGTAAATGCGTCTGGCTCTGGTCTCCAAGAGACAAAAAGGTCGCATTTGGCATTGCTTCGAGAAGCGAATAGATCGATCTTGGGACAGCCGAAGTTTTGTTGAATAAGCCTAAAGGCTTTATTTGACAGCTCCCACTCCGTGTCTGGGTTTACTTTTCTAGACTCGGCGTCCGCACAGTTCTCTCTTGTATTAATGTATGATGCGAAAAGAGAGATGTCGCGCTTCTCGCACCATTGCCAAATGGATCTTGTAAGATCATTTAAATGGGGAAATTGTATTCCGCCCAGACGATTAATATAGCATATTGCCGTGGTGTTATCTACGCGCAATAGTATTGCAGAGTGTTTGTCATCCTCCTCGACGAAACTTTTTAGTCCTAGAAAGGCAGCAAGAAGTTCTAGATAATTAATGTGGTGTTCTGATTCCGTAGCCTTCCATCTTCCGTTTACTTTTTTACCATTACAGACAGCGCCCCACCCGGTTCTTGAAGCGTCTGTGAAGATTTCTTTACTGTAGCTTAAAACTCTCATTGAATTATTTATTGTTAATATATTACTACGCCACCAAAGTAAATCTTGCAAAATAATGTTTGAAGGACTGATTTTCGCATCGTAGTTATTGTTAAATTTTTGTCATCATCATCATCATCATCTCAGCCATAGGACGTCCACTGCTGAACATAGGCCTCCCCTTTAGATCTCCACATATACCGGTTGGAAGCGACCTGCATCCAGCGTCTTCCGGCGACCTTTACAAGGTCGTCTGTCCACCTCGTTGGTGGACGTCCTACGCTGCGCTTGCTCGTCCGCGGTCTCCACTCTAGCACTTTTCGACCCCATCGGCCATCTGCTCTGCGAGCAATATGGCCTGCCCATTGCCACTTCAGCTTGCTAATCCGGTGGGCTATATCGGTGACTTTAGTTCGTCTACGGATCTCCTCATTTCGGATTCGATCACGTAGAGAAACACCGAGCATAGCCCTCTCCATAGCTCGCTGAGCGACTTTGAGCTTTGAGATGAGGCCGATAGTGAAAGACCACGTTTCGGTGCCGTAAGTCATCACTGGTAACACACATTGATTGAAGACTTTCGTCTTGAGGCACTGAGGTATGTCGGACGAAAAGACATTGCGTAGCTTCCCGAACGCTGCCCAACCGAGTTGGATTCGGCGGTTGACCTCTTTCTCGAAGTTGGACCTACCTAATTGGACTACTTGTCCTAAATAGATATATGAGTCAACAACTTCGAGTACCGAGTTTCCAACAGAGACTGGGGTGGGCACAACATTGGAATTTGACATAATTTTCGTCTTGTCCATGTTCATTTTCAAGCCCACCCGTTGTGAAACTCGGTCGAGGCCATCGAGCATCATGCTGAGTTCCTCCATCGACTTTGCCATGACTACGATGTCGTCGGCAAACCGAAGGTGAGTGATGTATTCGCCGTTGATGTTGATGCCAAGTCCTTGCCATTCCAGGAGTTTGAAGGCGTCTTCCATTGCGGCAGTAAACAGTTTAGGGGAGATAACGTCCCCCTGTCTTACGCCTCTTCTCAATGGAATCGCCTTCGTGCTCTGCTCCTGTACTCGGACCGACATGGTGGCGTTATTATACAAACACTTCAACACCTCGATGTACCGATAGTCAATACGGCATCGCTGGAGTGACTCAAGTACCGCCCATGTTTCCACCGAATCGAAGGCTTTCTCATAGTCCACAAACGCTAAGCATAATGGCAAGTTATACTCTTCGGTCTTCTGTATAACTTGCCGCAGCGTATGGATGTGGTCTATGGTACTATAGCCTCTTCGGAAACCGGCTTGTTCGGGAGGCTGGAAGTCATCAAGTCTGTGTTCGAGACGGTTCGTGATAACCCTTGAAAACAGCTTATAAACATGACTCAGAAGCGTGATGGGTCTGTAGTTCTTCAATAGGCTGTTATCACCTTTTTTGAAGAACAACACCACCTCACCCCTGCTCCACGTTTGAGGCGTTTTGCCCTCGGACAGGACGGAATTAAAGAGTTTCTGGAGGACTTTAAGTACCGGTGTTCCACCCGCTCTCAGAAGCTCTGAAGTGATTCCGTCCTCGCCCGGCGCCTTGTTGTTCTTAAGCTGCTTCAGGGCCATCCTAATCTCGTACAGACTGATGTCCGGGATATCTTCGGTATAATGTCGGGACAGCTTGGCTCTTGGATCTCTTACCAAGCTGTCAACGGGCTTTGCGACCGAAGTGTATAACTGTCCATAGAACCTCTCGATCTCGCCTAAAACCTCTGCTTTGGTCGACGCTATGCTGCCATCCTCCCGTTTCAGCTTTGTCATCCGGCTTTGCCCAATAGACTTGTCCTTTGCGAACACTTTGGAGCCTTGGTTTCGCTGTATGGTCTCTTTAACACGATTCGTATTAAAGAGACGCAGATCGTGTCGCAAGGACTTAGATATACGTCTATTGAGCTGCCTATATGACTTCGCGTCATCGGAAGACTGCAGCTGTAGCAAGCGTCGTTCAGCCATGAGGTTTAAGGTTTGCTCGGTCAATTTCTGAGGTCTATCTTTACGGCAGGGTCTAAAAAACTTAGAGCCTACCGTGCGGACAGTTTCCACTAGCCCGTCGTTGATCTCGTCCACTGAAACTAAGTTCTCAAGGCAAGCAAAGCGATTAGAGAGCTCGAGTTGAAAGCTTTCGGGGTTTTGAATATGGGACCGAGTAGGTCGGAGCGTAGACTTCATCAGGCTGGACCTTTCAAGTTTAACATTGATATTCAGCGAGCCTCTTACGATTCGGTGATCACTACCGGTTTTTACCCTGTTGATCACAGAGACATCACTGAATATCCGTTTCTTGTCGGTCATGAAGAAGTCTATCTCGTTTCTCGTGAAACCATCGGGACTCAACCAGGTCCATTTCCTGTGAGGTGGCTTCTGGAAGAAAGAGTTCATCATGAAGAGTTCCTCTTTCTCCAGAAAGTCGGCCAGCCTCTGTCCCCTAGGGTTCCGTTGCCCATACCCAAATTGCCCCACTCTCAACTCATCACCGCTTTTCTTGCCCAACTTTGCGTTAAAGTCCCCCATAACAACAGTGAAGTGGGTTTTGGTACTATGTATGGCCCTACTTACGTCCTCATACATAGTCTCCACTTCATCATCGGAGTGTGACGAGGTCGGTGCGTATACCTGAATGACCTTCAGCGAATATCTTTTGGATATTCTGAGTATTAGGTATACCACCCTGCTCGACACACTGTCGATGGTTATTATGTTGTTTACGAGGGACTTGTGAACGAGAAACCCGACACCACCTTGGGACTGTTGGTCGCCCTCCCGGTAGTAGAGCAAGTTACCAGACTTCAGGGTTACGGTGTCCTCCCCCTCTCTACGGACTTCGCATAGCCCTATAATGTCCCAGTGTAACTTGCTCAGCTCCTCTTCCAGCTCGCAGATCTTTTCGTCAGTCCTCATTGTGCGTATGTTGTGTGTTACCAGGGCCAGTCGTCGTGGGGGTGGGTAGCCGGATCTCTTCCGGAGATTCTTAGCACCCCCTGCTCCGCCGTTACCTTGACCGCTACCCGCGCCAGGGATAGCGGAGCTGCCGGGGACTGGGGGCCTGGTTTCTGTGCTTTCAATCATAAAGGGGGTAATTTGCCTTAAATCGCCACGCTTGGCAGGCGGGTTGGCGATCGCAGTGAGGATGTGCAGTAGGTACACGGAGGACGCTGCTGCCCGACCTCCGGTTTGTCCCTTAGTCGCCTCTTACGACACCCACGGGATGAATTGGGGGAACGCAATTCTAAGCCGGCGCCCCACGGCACAGCCGGCGCCCCACGGCACTTTACACACAAATTTTTGTAATGCTAAGAATTTGTGACGTTCCAAAATTTTTGTGTATAAATATCCATATTTAACTGCCGGGCAAGCTGCGATCAGAACACCAATTAATTGTGCAAATTCTCTTATAGTGCACTTTGGAAGACGAGTGAACTTGTCAACCATCCGTGCAATATTATTACGTTTATCTGTCGGCAATGAAAGAGATAGTTCACCTGTGTTATACATGAAGCCTAAAAACTTGCATGATTGCGATGGAGTTAATGAGCTTTTTGTATAATTAACTACAAAACCTAAACAACGTAACAACTTTAAAGTTTCGTAAACATTGTTTACACACTCTTCATAATTATCCCCAATACATAATATATCATCAAGGAAAATTACTGATTTATATCCCCGTTTTCGAAGATGAGTAATAACCTCCTTCATGATTTTGGTGAAAACCCTGGGTGCTACCGACAGGCCATAGGGCATCGCCGTGAATTCAAAGGTATTTATACTACCCGAATTAGGATCTTTGTAAAAAAATCTCAAATATTTTCTATCAGAAACAGAAATAGGTACTAACATATATGCTTCTGTTAGGTCAATGGTGGCTAGAAAACCGTCTCGAGGAATAAGTTTCGCGGCGGTTCTATAATCCTCCATTTTAAAATGTTCTTTCGTAATGAATTTATTTAATGGCTTTAAATTTAAAATAAATCTTTTGCCTCCATTAGCTTTTGGTGCTAAAAAGGTGTTTGAAATGAACTGATTATTTTCTGTTAGACACTGACTTATAGCTCCTAATTCGAGTAATTTATGAATGGCTTTAGCCATCTCTTGGCTTTCAATTAAAGATAGGTTTGAGAGGGATGGTGCTCTGTGTTGAGTCACCTCCTTACAAAAAGGTATTGAGTAGCCATGTTCTATCCATGAAAGTACGACTTCGTTATTAGTGATATTTGACCAGCAATTAAGATAGAATCTAATTCTGCCTGCGTGTACCTGTGCTACTGCGGAGGTGGAGCACGAGTCTTCGGCTGATTGTAGCTGGCACTCTTCCCTGCTGTTGGAGTTGGAGGGTACGTTCGCCGCTGTGACGACGACGACGGTTTCCTCTGACCTCCTCGCCCCCCCCTGTTCGACGAGTAACGAGGAGGTCCTGACCAGTTTCCCGGCGGGGCAGGACGACTTGAGGACGGCTGTGAAGCGCTGGGCTTCTGACTCATTACCATCTTCCTTATCTGAGAGCCTTGCTTTTCAATGGCTTTACTAGCCTTGATTTTGTCATTCAGTGTCGTTCCAAATAACGTCTCATCCCGTTCGGCATCTTGGATTACGTGTAGAAAATTTTTTTCTAGACTTGGGGTAATTAATTTTATTCTGTCTTTTGACAGGGTAAAATGCAAATCCGACAAAATGCGACAGCTGTCGCTTAAATATTTCAAGGCTGATATTTTGTCATCGGTCGTAAGCAATGTGTTCATTGCCTTATTGATTGCTGAAGTGCCCGTGCCCAGCTGCTGTTGAAAGTAATAAAGTTTCTTGTCTCGGCCTCTAACTAGCTCGGAGACGGCGGCCGATATTTCTGCATTGAGCTTAGGTGCTTGCAGTAATCTACAATTGCCGGGCACAAGATAGGTTTTTAATATGTTTTCTTTGTCTTCTTTTGGTAATCCTTTCTTTAACAAAGGAGTCCATAGGTTGGCCAAACTAGTGTGAATATTTTCACCAAATTCGGGGGTATCAGATGTAACTGCTCCCAAAGCGGACAAAAGCTCTGGATCCAGGCTTGCATCGGGTATAGCGTCCGAAGTGGCGACAGGCACTGAGGTGGCCGGGGTGTCAGACGACGAGGTGTCCGGTACGTTTCCGTCGTTGACGTAAGCTGGTGGCGTTCCTTCAACGGTCGCGGTGGCCTCTTGTGGGGCCGGGAGCGTGTGATTCTCGCTCTGCGACTGGGATAATTGACCACAAAAGGTATCTGCTGGTCCCGCATCATTTTCTAAAAATACAATAAGTATTTTTATTTTTTGCCAATGAGGGTAGACAAAAAAATAATTTGAAAAAAGTATATATGGCCAATATTATCTCGCGGATAATATCTTGTACGTAACGTGTATCTATTAAGATTACACATTTTTGTACTAATTAGTCAATATTGACTCACAATCAACTCGCAGTTGATCATGTTATCGCAATTGCCTCGCAGGCAATCCCGATTTTATTTTGTATAAACGTGGAACGAGCACCAACTATCACTTTTAGAAATAAAAAACTAAATGTAGGTACTAACCTGCATTATCTTCGTCGTCTGATGAATCAATTATAAGACGTCTTATTCGACGTCGGGGTATTTCGGTCTCTTTGCGCTGTTTCTTTTCTTTAATTTTCTTAATCTTCTGTTCATAATGAACTAATAACTCTTCCGCACTGCGCTTCGGCATTTTGCATGAACGCATGCGCACGTTGCCTCGCACGAAAAAGGAATGAGACAAGGTTGGATCCGACACGGCATAGACGGTACAACCGGAAATGTCAAACTTTTTTTTTTTGGAATCGATTTTGACATCGATTTAGTAACTCTTTGAAGAACGTGCGATGTTGCCTGTAGGTTAAAGGGACTACCTGGTATACTTATATCTGAAGGATGAAGCGACGAAATATAATTAATATTTTAATATCATAAGTGCGAAAATAAAACTTAAACGTAATATGAAATACTAAAATATTAAATTACAAAGTTTCACTTCCCATACTGGCTTAGTGTAACTTTCAGGGCTTAGGTGTTGAATCCAAAAGGCCTGAGCCCTATGAGATATGCCGCTAGAATTGTATGTAAATTTAGAATGGCCCAGGGGTTCCCAAACTTTTTCAGTACGCGGCGCACTTATAGTTTTAGTACCTCGGCGCCACAGTTAGTTGGTACGACAATGATACCTCGTTGAAAATTCTGCTAAGATTTCAAGTAAGTTCTATGAGACTATCGTCTTTGAGAACTGTACTGGACTGACCTGAACTGTGGACTGTTTCTGTAATATTGAGAATCGAACTTCGACATCTTCAGGTGCTGCAGGCGCCTGTTAGTCGCTGAGCCAGACGGCAGGTGATGTGTTAAAAGGCTGAGCACCGCAAGCACTCACATTTAAAGTATATACGACACGTCACGCCTCCGCGATGTCCATATGTCGTTGTTTCTGACTAATAAATTCAGTTTGTATGTAATATTTATCGCTACGGGGAAAACAGGGCATCGCGGTGCAAAATTTGGGAACCCCTGGACTACCTCATTAAATATACATGTCCTTGTTTCTGTTGTTCCATTACTTTAAGTAATACGTTGTTTTAAATGCTAAATAGTGAACGTGTTTCTAATTAAAAGATCGCATACATCTAAATATAAATTAGTTTGGGATTGGAATAGTTATACTCTCGCATAGAGATTTTAATTAAAATCACATAAGTTTTTATAAAAATGTTCAACCCATGGATACAAGGAGGCATTTAAGTTTTATATATATATATTTTTTATTTTAATAAACTTTTTGTACAACAATGTACAACGGCGGACTTAATGCCGTAGGCATTTTCTGCCAGTCTACCTTGGCCTCTATATTTAGATGTTTGTTTGAATTGAACTTTTGTAATTTACTTAGCTAACTATGCTCTTGTGTCCTATCTAAAGTTATTTGTCTATTATAATATCCTCGCATTTATTTTTCACTCATTTATTTAGGAAAAGCTTGTTGTTTTCAGCGGCTTTGATCGGGAGCATGATACTGGGCTAAACGGTACATTCTCTGAGCCAAAATTCTTCAAGATCCGCCCAGCCATCCTGACGTGATTGTGTGACAAAAATCCATACATTAATCTTAATAGAGATTAGATTAGATCATCATTGGTGCAGCAAGAACGCAGTTATTTTCAACGAATAAAATGAATGCTGCGGTCGCTCAGTCGCTTCATTCACCTTTGGCACTCAAACTTCAACTTCGTCCAGGAGCAATTACTAACACCTTGGTATGACATATTTATTAATAACTAGGTTTGTAGAACAATCTTTCAGCAAAATATCGCTTTCTATCGCATGAAATAAATTTACAAAACTGTTTTATATCATCATCATCTTTCTGCCTTTAATTGGGGTCAGCGCAACACGTTTTCTTCTTCCATTCTCCATTGCATCATTTACTCCTTTTTCCTTCATATCATTCCTTAAACAATCCACCCATCTTTTCTTTGGCCTTCTTCTCCCTCTTTATCATTAACATTCATACCCATCACTCTCTTAGTCACATGAGTGTCATCCATATTCATTACAAGACAGACGGTTCCCTTTCATTTTTTCTGTAACAGGCGCCACTTTCAAACTTCCCCTTATATATTCATTCCTTTTTTTATCCTTTCTTGTCACTCCACCCATCTATCTCAACATCTTTTCTCTCTTCTATCTTTCATTCATTCATTCATTTCAGCATTCCGATCCATATAATAGTCAAATCAAATAAATTCAGCGCATTTTAGGCGCTGCGTTGCTGTTTCAATGCGATAAAACATTATAAAATAGGCTTAAAAATTCCGTTAAACGTTTTTGTGACTAATAAATCAGAATATAGCCGAATGAATGCATCCCCACAAAGGGCTGGCATTAAACAATTATTCAAATGAATGTACAAAACGAGTATGATATGCAAATTATGAAAATGGTGTGTAGGTATTCAATGGCGCGTACTAGGGCACAAGTTGATTCGATTTGTGCCTACTAATAAATTCGTAAATATTTTTGTATACTTAATAATATATATTATAGTAATAAGCCGTTAGGAGAGTTACATAGCCAGTTTTGGAAAAGGAATGAGATAGATACTTAAAAAAAATACGTGTGGCACTCGGCGCCTGCCGCGGTAAAGCTATTGCATAGCATTTAAAACAAAAAGAACTAATTATCTCCTACCGCTAATATTTAACGAGATTATCATTTATTTAAAATGCTTGTGGTGCACTACTGTAATGAAGAAAATTAAATTATAATGAAGATATAAGTGGGTCTTTTACATACAGGATTCCCAGGTTTCATTTCCAAATTGGGTCAAAATTTTCAACAGGTTATGGGCCCAGCACGTTTCCACTGCGCCACTCTGCTTTGTTGTAGGAGAATTTTATAAGTAGGTTTCATTGTGAAAACCTCCTTTTGTAGCTGGCCGTTTAGAATGAGTAAGAAAAAGTAAATTGTTTTTATGACGGATGTTTTTATGATTGCCGAAGTCTGCCGAACTGAAACGACGTTAGACGATGCGGGGTGTTAGGTATATTTTCGTAAGGTTTATTTTTGTTACGGAATTTCTTTATTCTATCACCGCGCTCAGAGACCGCGATAAAAGCTATGCAATCGCTTAAAAGTATTTTTGTTGGATTAGTTACTAAAGTATTTTGTAGTAAGTTTGTGTCAGAAACGGCGAATAAAACTATTATCAGTTTTAAAACAAGTATTCATTTACATCAACCACTAAAATTATTTCAAACGTGAACTCGAGTCCTCGTGCTACGAATTAGCTACGCCAAACCGCTACGGATGACTGCTACGCCCACGTGCTACGAGCTACGATGCAACAGATTGTAGCATTTAGTTTAATTTTATTACAGTTGAATTTTAATAGATACTGCAGTACATCAAGCCATGTTTCCAACACGATAAAATCTAATTTCAAGTAAAGCTCACCGGAGAATGTTACTGAATCTTACACGAAAGATTATTTCGTAGAAAGCAGTTGCAAAAATTAACAATGCAATCTAGCTTTGCATTTGAGTTCCTACTTTAATTTCCAGGAAGAGGAAACATGCGAATTTTCTTCTGAAATTGAATTGGCACGAAACACGCTCGTGCAATAGTTTTAGGGGGTTCCGTAACCATGCGGGAAAAACGGGATTCTACTTGTACCAAATACTCGCCGTAGTATTTGGGTGTTTTTGGCTAATCGAACTAGACACGGTTGATGCATCTCAACTACGTTTCATCATCATCAAATAAATGTTCCCATTGCTGGAACATAGGCTATTACTAAACTATGTTTGAATGACTATTTTATGTGCTGTGACCGTCAGTGAGTTTGGTTTTTGTGAAATATGTTATTAAAATTAATAGATTTAAAGAAATCTAAAAACCCACGTTTTAAATGTCCTAAAAATAAGAAAATAACCCTACGGGGCTGAGAGAGGGGCCACTCAAAACGTGTGGGCGTATCTTTGCAAGTTACACCCACGATCTATACACGTCATGTAAAAAAAAAGATTTTAAAAAATCTAAAAACGTGGGTTTTTAGATTTTTTTAAATCTATTAATTATTGTATTATTTTTATCTTTGTTCATCGGGTTTGAAGCTACCCTGAAAATTTCAGCCTGCTAGATTATCGGGAAGTGCCTCAAAGCATGTCCGCCATTTTGGACGTCCGCCATATTGGATTTAAGTCACATGACTATTTTTTCGTATTTCTGACAGCAAACCCTTTCATTTGATACCCATATCATGGGATGGATTTCAAACAGCCAGTCCGCCATCTTGGGGAGGCCGCCATATTGGATTTGTTATGACGTTTCTTAGCTAGTCATGTATTGTCATCCGAACTCAGAGCGTGTGCAAAATTTCAGCCTGCTAGCTTATCGGGAAGTACCTCAAAATTGAGTTGCAAAAGTCCAACCGGAACGACAAACAAATAAACAAACAAGAATAGTGAGTGTATAAAAACGTGGGAAAATAGACATAGTCAATGCATAAACGTCAGTGTGCCAAAAATACGTTCAAGAACAATGATTTTGTGACAGTGACAGCTCTTAAACGGCGTTTATATGTACTGTTAAAGTCAGTTTGAGACAGAATATGTGCGAGTGTCTTCCACAGAAATTGTAACATGTTTGCAAAACTCACGTTTCAGTGGCCCTTATGGTGGAATAGTATATTTCATTACAAGTGCGGAAAGGCTGCCATTGCAAAGAGTTCCGACAAATGTCTACCCGAGCCAAGGCGTAGCCGAAGGCGAGGGTTGACAGTCGGAACAAGTTGCAATGACGGTTCCGCACGTGTACTGAACGACTATTTTTAATACAGTTGCGAAAAAATGAAGCAATTTAATAAATAATACAAACATAATAAACTAAACTCGCAAAGAAAATTTCTGGAAAATGACGCCAACCGTAGAATATAAGCAGAGTTTTTTTTTCTTCACCCATTTTGGTAGGCAAAGGGAACGCCCATACAGCTTAGTCTTCAGTAGGTTTTTTTTATTGATTTTTTTTTTTTTTTTTTTTTTTCTTAGCCTGTACTGTCCCACTGCTGGGCAAAGGCCTCCCCCAATTCCTTCCAGGAACTCTTTTCCTGGGCCGCTTCGAACCAGCCCCCATGGTAAGCGTCCAGGTCGTCTCGCCACCTTTTTCTGGGCCGGCCTCGGCGGCGCCGTCCATCTCCCGGCACCCATTGTGTGGTGATCTTTGCCCAGCGGTCCTCCTGCATGCGACAGACATGACCCGCCCAGTCCCACTTCAGCCTAGCAGCTTTCCTGCCAACATCGATTATGCCAGTTTTGGAACGCAGCGTAGTGTTTCGCACCTTGTCTTCTCTTTTTACACCTAGAATGCTGCGTTCCATTGCCCGTTGGCAAACTCCAAGGCGGGACTTTTGCGATTCGGTGAGTGACCAAGTCTGAGCAAGTTTTATTGATATGAAATGAAAATGAGATGAAATGAAACCTAACGTAACTCATTCAATTAAATCATTAAATCTAATATTGAAATAAATTAGTAGCTTCTTTTTAGAAATATACGTTTTTGTATGAATCACAAAAACTCTTTAGTAAAAACTTCATGGTTGGTTTTTCTTTTTAATAGACATTATTTTGACAGTTGGGAAAGAAAACGCACTAGTGTGTAATAGCCCACTTTCCGAACGCTATACGTCCCTGCAATATGCCACTTTTTGAGCAACTGTATTAAAAAAAAAATTTGGCTATATTACTACAATAGCATAGATGGTGCGGAACCCATATTACGCGAGTAATCCACGCTTGGCCGGTTTTTTAAGAAGAATTTAATTAAAATGCGCGTACGGATCTAGGAACGAAGGCAATGCCGAGCTTCTCATTACCATATTAATGAGAGAACTCTGCTTATTTGTATGTCGGCTCGTGTCTGGAGAATGTGTTCTCAAAGATAAGCCAGCATGTTCATATCCATAGTAAAGGGTTTCCTTACATGAGGGTGTTTACGGGCTATAAAACACTTACACATACAGTTATTATGGAAGATAATACGGTATTTTACCAAAAAAATATTAGTCCGAAAGATAGATTTTATTTTATTTTTATTTCTTTTGGACAGCAAACAATTGCATAATAAATCTTAAATCTACTACAGAATACGATACAATTATTTAATTACACAACCAGCACCGCTATCCACAAAATAATGTGGTACAAATTTAATTAGGTGGGTATACACGGACTTTGGCAGACATGAAAAGAGAAAATTAAGAATTATTTATTTATTTCCACTACTTTGGAAGGTGAAAGTGTGAACAGTTCTTTCAAGGATACGTTTCTTAAATTGTGCACGTGATAAAACAAATAAGTCAAGATCAGCAAAATTATCATTGTAACATTTCATACAGCGGCAGCGTCGTAATAGCGGCCATACACCATACTGCCTATCGTACAATCGGCATGACGATCGATTTGATCAAATTGGCAGTTCGTCCATATACACCATACACCATACTGCCTATCGTCCAATCGGCATGACGATCGATTTGATCAAACTTCAAATTGGCAGCGGTGATGCCAACTTAGCAACTTTATAGCTAGATCTAGCTATTATTCGGTGACCGACAGCTACAATTTTATAAAACTTGTGGCTTAACTTTTTAGCTACTTTTTTACCGACTTTTTTTTTACCGATTTATCCCACTAGTGGGAATCAGTTGGTAATACAAGTGAAGGTCGGAAAACATTTGCTTATCGTTAAGCAAATGTTTTCCGACCTTCAAGCGATTTTCGACTTTATTGACATTCATGCAAACATCGGATTTAATGAAGGAGCAATGTTAGCTAACAAGAATGTGAGAAAAATCAAACTAAATTTTGAATGTCAATAAGGTCAAAAATCGCTTGAACCTGTTTTTTTAACTTGCTTAACGATAGCAAGTTAAAAAAAGGTTCAGGCGATTTTCGACCCTCCATTCCACTCCACTCCACTCCACTCCACTCCATAACAGTCCAGTCCATTCCATTCCATGGTAATACACACATTACCCTCCTTTGCGTCGCGCAGTCTGTAAAAAGTGTCGTTACAATTTTTTCCGCCTAGCCCCCTTTCGCAACGCGCCATTAAGGAACTTCGTTCCAAAAAAATATACGTTTCGAATTGAAAACCTCCTCCTTTTTTTTACGTCGGTTAAAAAGTAGCTACCGAATATTAGCTAGATCTAGCTATAAAGTTGCTAAGTTGGTATCACTGCTGCCGATTTGAAGTTTGATCATTCCGATTTGATCAAATCGATTTGATCAAATTGGCATGATCAAATCGGCATGATCAAATCGGCATGATCAAGCCAATTTGATGGATTCCACGCCCACACACGGTCAAATCTAACTGATCAAATCGGCAGCGTCATGCCGATTGTACGATAGGCAGTATGGTGTATGGCCGCTATAAGGGAGCTCGTTCGCCTGCGTTTGTCCTGCAAGGCTTCGGAGCAAATAATGTATGAGCATAAGTATCACGAATACATTGGGAACGACTAGGTATGCGAATACAAATTTGGTTTATGAGCTGTTTTTAATATTTCTGTGTTTATGAGGTTAGAGCAATCAAATTCATTACGACAAATCTTATAATTATAAGAATGATTGATCAAGATACAGTCTCCTTAATTTAAGAGTTGACAAGGTAGACTTTTCAAGAATAGTATGATATCATACTCTTCTTGAAAATGTTTTTTGAAAATCTATCATCATAATTATGATGATAGATTTAAAAAAACATTTTTTCTTTTCAAAATCAAAACAAAATCACAAAACGTTACACGTTCGGCATAATTTTTCAGGCGTTATGACGTCACAAGCCCCCACTCCTGAATTCGAACCTTTGTATCTTTCATGTAGTTTTTTCTTTTTTTATCTTTTAAAAAAACAAAAACTACATTTTTTTTTTAAATCATTTATTTAGAGGCTTGCAGCACATTTGTACGAGGTCAGCCTCGTAAGGTAACGCATATACATTTAAAAAATAAACTAAAATACTATATATAAACTAAAAATATTTAAAACACAACCACTACCTATTTTACATAATTACCTATATAAAAAATCACCTCTCGCCAAAATGCCGGGCACCCAGCAAGTTCATTATTTTTCAATACTATAACTGACGAACTAAACAGATTTTAAATTTATTTTTGCAGTAAACTATTAAAGTACTTTCGGTATCCAAAGATCTATTAGTCTCAGATTTTCATATCGACTACAGGAAATAAATACACAAACGGTTACCTGTAAAATCCTCACTGGTTTTAGGAGAGCGTTGTGATGCGGCGCGAAAATTTTGTTTTTTTTTTTATTTAGTGAACGTCTCACTTTCGACCACTATCTCGCCTGATGATAAGCTAAGTTGTGGTCGACGGTGAAGTACGCTTGCCTAGAAGTAACCTGTTCACTCTTGACTTGAAGACTTCGTAAAAATATACGTAGTTGTTTGTGTAACGTTAAATTAAAGTCGTTGAAATGCACTTGTTGGAGGCATTACAACAAATAACTTTTACTTTCGAATCAAATCTGAAATTACGAACAAAACATCAACAGTTTCATATATTTTACAAATGTTTACCCGGATTTTTTTCAGATAAAACTTTGTAAGTATTTCATTTTTCTCCATGACTGGTTAAAGCAAACTGCGAAAACATTTTGTTAAACTTACAAAAACGAAAAACTTTTAACAAAATATGAATTTAAAAGGAAAATATGCGGTACTACTAGTACTGAACAGAAAAACTAAATAAAGCCTCAAGCTTTGAAACTCTTTCTGGAACCGTGAAATGCTAAACAAACTTTATATACAGAGAAATGGCAAAACTACTAGTCTATTAATTTATTAAAGAAAGAGGAGAGTTGGTTTTTACTTACTTTATAAACAGATAATAAGATTATTTAATTTATTTACTTCCTTGTTGGCCGCAATAGCGACTGCTGAGCTTGAGGTCCTGGGTTGGCAAACTTTAATAATGAGGGCAGTACAATGATGATTTCTTACAAAACAATAAATGTTATAACACCGATCTCACTGAAGCAAGAACCAATTAAGCAAGATAAGCAGGAAACAATTGTTAACCGATATCAATTTCTAAAATTTTGTCGAACACCCTCTAACACACTTTAAGGATTTCGATGTCAAAAATGTAGAGTTACATTTGCATCATTGGGATACAAAACATAGGACAGTTAACATGAACCTAAATTTTTTGTACTTAATATTTTGACTTTTTACGCTGGAAATTAATAACCTATCTAGGTTTCTTCGGTTGGTTCTTCATCTATAACCAATCAATGACCTCATTTGCTTATCACAGTCTTTAAGATGTTTAATCAGAAGCAGCCGACATAATCAAAGGACCGATATTTGAATTGAGACTGAATATTAATTTCGGGCGTTAGAGTTTTTATCGCAATAAATAATAAAAAGTATAGTCATTAACCATCCCTTTTAATAATAAACTACTACAATACGTTCTTGTACGTTTTTTTATGTCATTTTCGTTGTGATGATGTTTAGAAAATAGTAACAGATTTTTTTCTTTAAAGTACTTATGTATTTTCTCCGGTTATCTCCAATCCAACTCATACGTCAAACTAACCTCTCTGTTAATTGGATACCTCAAACTAAACTCGAGACTTATCTTGTTTTTATACAAAGAACAAAAAGTTCTTTCCACCTCATTCTGTACCTTTACCACAGCCAGGTCCGAATAACCTTAAAATAAGATCTAAAACGCAATGTTTTACACATTGTCTAACATGCATTGTTCAGACTATTTGTACCGATATGAGGTATTTAATATCTAAGACAGTACGTGTGAATTGCTTTGAAGCTGTTTACACGTACATATTTGAAATGTGAAGCGGTGTGAATTGAGTTTCTGTGACTGTTAGGTTTAAGACACACAGTAGGGTGTCGTGGAATTTCTTTGTTTCTGTGTTGAGTTCTATGAAGGTATGGGAGTGCGCTCATTATGGTGATAAGTAGTTTCTATGGGCCCACACATTTGACAGGGAAATGTCTCCAGTGAGCAGCAGCTTTCATTATTGCCTTCGTATCCAAGAGTTATGCACGCTTTGGCAGAACAAGTCTTCCGACTATTGTCGAACGGACGGACGACAAACTAGGTAGACAAATGAAAGGAGTAGCTTAGTGTATGCGACTGGGTGCAAATTGGGGACCGACGACGCCGTTAGTCACGCGACCGAAAGAGTCGATGCGTTGCTCACAAGTCGCGTTGAAGTCACAACGTCTGTGGACAAAAAGAGGGCTACGTGCTCCTACAGAAGAATCGTATGGCTAACTTCAAGCTGCTCTACTTGAGCTTAGACGCAGGCCCAGTTGAAAAACATACCTAGTAAGTCACTAGCTGCCAGGCATTTGCTGAGTTGGAGTTATAATTAGTGGTTTTTTTTCTTTTGTTGTGTTTTATTGTGATGACACTCGTGTAACACATTTTTTTCTCTTTGTAGCGACTGATAATTCGTAGGCATTTATTTACATCCATTAACCGACACCAGCTATGTGCACGGTGTGACCTGTGTGCCCCAGCATAAGCGTGAAAAGGTGAAAGTCAAATGTTATTGCGAAAAAATATTATTAGGAATGATTTAACGCGCATAATTCTTTATTAGTAGATACTGCGCGGGAAATGGAAAAGTAATGTATTTCGCTTTTGTATCGTGTTTATTTACATGTTTGGTAAAACCGTTTTTGTGTAGGTGAGTAACATAAGGTTTTATTTATGTTCCAATTCTGATGTAACTAACATTTCCATTTCTAAAAGAAAAAGATGTAAGTAGTTAGTCACTCTCATTTACGTCATTTTTTTTCAAAAAGCATGCCGATGATCTTTTGAATTCATCGTAGATATGGTTAGACCGGATTTAGTTCTTGACCGACAGATGGTGAGTACGTCGGTTGCGCTTGTCATTTCTATGAAAATTATTCACAAATTGTTACAGTGCTTGACCGACCGCTCGCGCGCGTCGGTCAAGAGCGTCCGCATGCGTGCCGTCGGTCGACCGACGCGCTTAGATGGCTGGATCATGCCCTGGTCGATTCCTTTATAATTTCTACACATCTTTTTTTATCATCATTATCATCATCATCATCATCATCTCAGCCATAGGACGTCCACTGCTGAACATAGGCCTCCCCTTTAGATCTCCACATATACCGGTTGGAAGCGACCTGCATCCAGCGTCTTCCGGCGACCTTTACAAGGTCGTCTGTCCACCTCGTTGGTGGACGTCCTACGCTGCGCTTGCTCGTCCGCGGTCTCCACTCTAGGACTTTTCGACCCCATCGGCCATCTGCTCTGCGAGCAATATGGCCTGCCCATTGCCACTTCAGCTTGCTAATCCGGTGGGCTATATCGGTGACTTTAGTTCGTCTACGGATCTCCTCATTTCGGATTCGATCACGTAGAGAAACACCGAGCATAGCCCTCTCCATAGCTCGCTGAGCGACTTTGAGCTTTGAGATGAGGCCGATAGTGAAAGACCACGTTTCGGTGCCGTAAGTCATCACTGGTAACACACATTGATTGAAGACTTTCGTCTTGAGGCACTGAGGTATGTCGGACGAAAAGACATTGCGTAGCTTCCCGAACGCTGCCCAACCGAGTTGGATTCGGCGGTTGACCTCTTTCTCGAAGTTGGACCTACCTAATTGGACTACTTGTCCTAAATAGATATATGAGTCAACAACTTCGAGTACCGAGTTTCCAACAGAGACTGGGGTGGGCACAACATTGGAATTTGACATAATTTTCGTCTTGTCCATGTTCATTTTCAAGCCCACCCGTTGTGAAACTCGGTCGAGGCCATCGAGCATCATGCTGAGTTCCTCCATCGACTTTGCCATGACTACGATGTCGTCGGCAAACCGAAGGTGAGTGATGTATTCGCCGTTGATGTTGATGCCAAGTCCTTGCCATTCCAGGAGTTTGAAGGCGTCTTCCATCGCGGCAGTAAACAGTTTAGGGGAGATAACGTCCCCCTGTCTTACGCCTCTTCTCAATGGAATCGCCTTCGTGCTCTGCTCCTGTACTCGGACCGACATGGTGGCGTTATTATACAAACACTTCAACACCTCGATGTACCGATAGTCAATACGGCATCGCTGGAGTGACTCAAGTACCGCCCATGTTTCCACCGAATCGAAGGCTTTCTCATAGTCCACAAACGCTAAGCATAATGGCAAGTTATACTCTTCGGTCTTCTGTATAACTTGCCGCAGCGTATGGATGTGGTCTATGGTACTATAGCCTCTTCGGAAACCGGCTTGTTCGGGAGGCTGGAAGTCATCAAGTCTGTGTTCGAGACGGTTCGTGATAACCCTTGAAAACAGCTTATAAACATGACTCAGAAGCGTGATGGGTCTGTAGTTCTTCAATAGGCTGTTATCACCTTTTTTGAAGAACAACACCACCTCACCCCTGCTCCACGTTTGAGGCGTTTTGCCCTCGGACAGGACGGAATTAAAGAGTTTCTGGAGGACTTTCAGTACCGGTGTTCCACCCGCTCTCAGAAGCTCTGAAGTGATTCCGTCCTCGCCCGGCGCCTTGTTGTTCTTAAGCTGCTTCAGGGCCATCCTAATCTCGTACAGACTGATGTCCGGGATATCTTCGGTATAATGTCGGGACAGCTTGGCTCTTGGATCTCTTACCAAGCTGTCAACGGGCTTTGCGACCGAAGTGTATAACTGTCCATAGAACCTCTCGATCTCGCCTAAAACCTCTGCTTTGGTCGACGCTATGCTGCCATCCTCCCGTTTCAGCTTTGTCATCCGGCTTTGCCCAATAGACTTGTCCTTTGCGAACACTTTGGAGCCTTGGTTTCGCTGTATGGTCTCTTTAACACGATTCGTATTAAAGAGACGCAGATCGTGTCGCAAGGACTTAGATATACGTCTATTGAGCTGCCTATATGACTTCGCGTCATCGGAAGACTGCAGCTGTAGCAAGCGTCGTTCAGCCATGAGGTTTAAGGTTTGCTCGGTCAATTTCTGAGGTCTATCTTTACGGCAGGGTCTAAAAAACTTAGAGCCTACCGTGCGGACAGTTTCCACTAGCCCGTCGTTGATCTCGTCCACTGAAACTAAGTTCTCAAGGCAAGCAAAGCGATTAGAGAGCTCGAATTGAAAGCTTTCGGGGTTTTGAATATGGGACCGAGTAGGTCGGAGCGTAGACTTCATCAGGCTGGACCTTTCAAGTTTAACATTGATATTCAGCGAGCCTCTTACGATTCGGTGATCACTACCGGTTTTTACCCTGTTGATCACAGAGACATCACTGAATATCCGTTTCTTGTCGGTCATGAAGAAGTCTATCTCGTTTCTCGTGAAACCATCGGGACTCAACCAGGTCCATTTCCTGTGAGGTGGCTTCTGGAAGAAAGAGTTCATCATGAAGAGTTCCTCTTTCTCCAGAAAGTCGGCCAGCCTCTGTCCCCTAGGGTTCCGTTGCCCATACCCAAATTGCCCCACTCTCAACTCATCACCGCTTTTCTTGCCCAACTTTGCGTTAAAGTCCCCCATAACAACAGTGAAGTGGGTTTTGGTACTATGTATGGCCCTACTTACGTCCTCATACATAGTCTCCACTTCATCATCGGAGTGTGACGAGGTCGGTGCGTATACCTGAATGACCTTCAGCGAATATCTTTTGGATATTCTGAGTATTAGGTATACCACCCTACTCGACACACTGTCGATGGTTATTATGTTGTTTACGAGGGACTTGTGAACGAGAAACCCGACACCACCTTGGGACTGTTGGTCGCCCTCCCGGTAGTAGAGCAAGTTACCAGACTTCAGGGTTACGGTGTCCTCCCCCTCTCTACGGACTTCGCATAGCCCTATAATGTCCCAGTGTAACTTGCTCAGCTCCTCTTCCAGCTCGCAGATCTTTTCGTCAGTCCTCATTGTGCGTATGTTGTGTGTTACCAGGGCCAGTCGTCGTGGGGGTGGGTAGCCGGATCTCTTCCGGAGATTCTTAGCACCCCCTGCTCCGCCGTTACCTTGACCGCTACCCGCGCCAGGGATAGCGGAGCTGCCGGGGACTGGGGGCCTGGTATCTGTGCTTACAATCATTGGGGGTAATTTGCCTTAAATCGCCACGCTTGGCAGGCGGGTTGGCGATCGCAGTGAGGATGTGCAGTAGGTACACGGAGGACGCTGCTGCCCGACCTCCGGTTTGTCCCTTAGTCGCCTCTTACGACACCCACGGGATGAATTGGGGGAACGCAATTCTAAGCCGGCGCCCCACGGCATCATCATTAGCTATCGTATTTTTTATACCCAGTCCCAGAATTATACAAATCTGTGTTGCGTGGGATCTAACCCGCGACCCGCGACGACACGCTGCGCAGTAGCCAACCGTGTCGTCAATTTACTTAAATTATATCACCATAGTTGCGTCATAGTCAACAAAACTATAAATAACTAGTTCTCGAGACCCATCGTCCCCAAAACCATACGCTCAACTCCAAACAGCCTCCAAGATTCGATCCCGATCTCCTTTACTTAGTATCAATAACCCAAGTTTAATGAATGTCGCCCAACTTTCGCTATCACGGTTTACGACTCGTTTTACCGTCACGTGTCCGGTATTCTGGTCGCCAGCTGTCCGGTATTGGTACTACGGTAATGTGCTACAATGTCCTACATTTTATGGGGTTACTTGTTGTTCTGGATTAGTATGAAACTAGACTATAAATGCTGATTAGTTGTAAAATTTATAGGGTGACTTTGTCGTTCTAGTGTTTTTTTTTTATGTGGCAAAATTATCTAATGAGTTCTTCCACCGTGTGTGGAGTGAAAGGGACTGTCACATTCGTACTGACTAAATCCACGGTGTTCCTTCAATAGTGCATTATGTTCCAGGGTCACGGTTACCTGATAAGACAGCCCCGAATGCCATTCTAGTTTAAAAAAAAATACAATGGTTTCGCTCTTGGCTCAAACACCAGGAAGAAAGATGAGGCTTACGACGGAGCAAGCTTACCCAGAAGGAACTGTAACTCTACCATATTATGGCGTTGCCCGGAGTAGACCGCTAGGAGATGGACCTCTCCTATCACAAATTATATTATGTCAAGCACTACAACCTGAATTGGTTGACAAATTCTTCATCAACATGGGCAAAAGCTAGATTACAAATGTAATTTTTTCATTAATTCCTAACACTTAAAAAAAAACAGCCGGTATCAATACCCAAATAAAAGAGTTTTTACATCCGGCAGACTACAAAATAATGTAATGCAACAGCTAAGTCCTCAGCTCTTTTACAAGAATCGCATTGTTTGCGAATGTCCCCGTTCTTTGTAACTACAAGACTTTTTTAGGGTTCCGTAGCCAAATGGCAAAAAACGGAACCCTTATAGATTCGTCATGTCTGTCTGTCTGTCCGTGTATGTCACAGCCACTTTTTGTCGAAAGTATAAGAGCTATCCTGTTGAAACTTGGTAGAAAGATGTATTATGTGAACCGCATTAGGATTTTCACACAAAAATCAAAACAAAACAAATTTTGGGGGTGACCCCCATACTTAGAATTGAAACTCAAAAAAAATTTTTTCACCAAACCCATACGTGTGGGGTATCTATGAATAGGTCTTTAAAAATGATATTGAGGTTACTACCATCATTTTTTTCTAAACTGAACAGTTTGCGCGAGAGACACTTCCAAAGTGGTAAAAAGTGTGTCCCCCCCCCCGTAACTTCTAAAATAAGAGAATGATAAAACTAAAAAAAATATATAATGTAGACCTCAACCAAAACTACCAACGAAAATTGGTTTGGATGAGATACATTTTCAAAAACCGCAAATATAACTTTGCCATTCATACAAATACTATGAAAAACAAAGTTATTTTTATTGTTTGTGTATATTACTTACTAATCTCAATATAATTATATCTCTAATCTATGCTTGCTGCTACGGAACCCTTCATGGGCGAGTCCAACTCGCACTTGGCCGGTTTTTGTTTTTAGCATTCTGATTGTCTAGAGGAAATTGGAAAATGCTTTGACTGCGCCTCTTAATTTTCTTCGGAATGAATCGTTGAATGAGTTATTGGCTTGTTTTTTTTTTTTTGTTTGTTGAGTCTGTTTTATAATTATATTGAAAAAAACTTAGGGCAAGATTTGCAAATCAGTGACAATAGACAGAAACCGTAAGCCTGAGATTTGAAGATGACTTTGCCCTGGAGTATGAATGACGATGCCCAAATTAGTATTGTAGTAAATTTAGTAGTGATCTTGGGGGAGTGATGGGCTTTTTCATTTTCCGTAGCTCTATTATCTCTGCCACATACAAATAATTTAAATACTCACGTATTAGTTTCGTATAGTGACAAACTCGTCGCCAAATGGGCTGATTTAATAAATAATAAGAAGACTATGCCGACAATTCTGTTAAACATATCATCATAACATAGAACAACATGTCCGTAAGACAAGCCGCACAATAGAATTCTCCACAGGTCGGCGCCTGTCGGGTAGTTGTAGACATGTCTTTGTCTAGACTATTCCTAGGACGTCGTTGATATTGACAATGTCTTTACCGTTGTGAACCTGTCTGTTGATATTATGTAGTGTAATAATAGTAAAAAAACAAAGCAAATTATTTTACAATGTACAGAGCAATGGTTGTTCACTGGTAACAGATCAGCCGTATTACTGTGTGCAATTTAATATCATTGGCCTGGTCCACAAATTTAAGGTTTCTCAGCGTGCGATGGAGAGAGCAATGCTCGGGGTCTCTGGGGCGGATAGAATTCGTAACGAATTTATTCGCCAGAGAACCAAAGTAACCGACATTGCGCGTAGAATCAGCATGCTGAAGTGGAAGTGGGCCGGCCTCGTCTGTAGACGGTCAGACGGTAGATGGAGCAAACATGTGCTAGAGTGGAGACCGCGAATGGACAAACGTAGTGTAGGACGCCCTGCTGCAAGATGGGTCGATGATTTAAGGAAGGTGGCTGGCAGGGGATGGTTGCGGGCTGCCCAGGACCGGTATGGTTGGCGCTTTTTGGGGGAGGCTTACGTTCAGCAGTGGACGGCAATAGGCTGATTATATTATTTAGTGGATTCAAGCTCATTTCATCTCAGAAAACCCTGCGTCCCAGCAGTGGGATAGGATTATCTGAGATGAAATGTCAATTATACACATTATCGGGTGTATTATCAAGGAAGTAGTTAGCGTCTTTATACTCCCACTATAAAAAAACTATGTCTTTCTCATTAGTAAAATCGCTAATTCTACTATACTAGTTCTAACTAATATTACAAACATGAAAGTTTGTTTGGATGCATGTTTGTTACACTTTCACACAAAAACTACTGAACGGATTTCTATGAAAATTGGTACACAGATAGTTAATAATCTGAATTAACACATAGGATAGTTTTAATCCCGTGGGATGATTTAAGAGTTGTAGCGAGTGAAACCACTGTCAACAGCTAGTTTATTATATATGCAATAAGAACTATTTTCATAAAAAAAAATCTATACATAGTAGGTAAATACAATCCTTCAATAGTTTAACCGTAATCCTAGTCTAAGCCCTTATCCTTATTCTACGTAGACCTGCGCCTAAAAGGGTTTTCAGTACAATAGGGAACTTCACAGGTCGTCGCCGTCTTTCGAGTGATCCTGTATTGTCTACGCCAACAATGTGTTATGACGTAGCTATGAAACGTTTTCTTAGAACTACGCATTAGAAACTACAATTTTAGTTCAAAGTGATTCGTGAGTCCTAGAACGTTAACGAAAAGAGTCTTCTGTAACCCACACTGGTCTTTTACGGGTAGGTGCACAATTTGCTTCATTTTGACTACTATCTTTTTTTTAGCTGAAAAAAATATGAAGCCAAGGAACTTCTGCACTGCCCTTGAGGAAGGTGTGAAGTGACGAAGTTTTGAGTCAGTAAAATAATTTGCCTAGTAGTGTCGTGCTAGTGACACGAACAAGAAACATTTTGATAGAAGTGGTGATGCAAAGTATTGAACACTCTCCAGCAAAATACCATGAATACTTTAGTGTTTATTTTCCCGTGAACGTTTGGGTTAAGTTAAATGCGAAGACGCTAGAAGTATTCATTCTCGCTTCACACGATTTTATTTACTCTACCTACTGATTTCACTCTACCTGCTTGCTTCAAGTTCACGATCTACAAGATTCTAGTGAGGCTATTCCGTACTCGCACCACCAGAATACAACTGCTGTGGAGTTTCCTAAGGGTTCAGAAGGTTTTAGAAAAGCCTACATTGTCCATAAGCTCACTTAGTTTGCCTATTTCAGCACCGACCATTGTTATTTTACTAAGTACTTAATTAAACGGATGGCATGATCGATGGTCGATTGTTCAGGTTTTCACACAAATGGGAAACAAAATACGGTCGCGCCTAGCCCGACATTGCAAATACGGCTGGAGTATAAAATGTCTACGTAACCTTTTGGTACTTAGTGTTGGGCGAATACCAATTAAGTATTATCGATATTTTTTTCAAGTATCAAATACAAAAATTATATGTGTATATTCTTATTAAAATGTCATCTAATATTATGATCAAAGTGTGTCAGACATTTTGGTATTTGGTGACAATAAGACTTGTGTGTTTGTGTGTGAGCAGTGGTGGCCCTTTGGTATCGGCCCCAACTTGCGAGTTGTAAATCGTGGGTTCGCACCCAGCCTGGCGCATTACTTTGTGTAATTTATTTCATCACTCCTGCTCTCAAAACGGTGAAGGAAAACATCATGAAGAAACCGGCATGTCCTAGAACCATTAAATTCGAAGACATGTGACATCTACAAAACCGCACTGGGCCCGCGTGGTGGATTATGACCCACTCCCTCTTACAGAGTGGACGCATTGAGAACATTATGTATAGGCTGATGATGAAAACTTACAGTAGCGCAGTACACAAAATACAAATTAGCAGTCGAAAAGTTATGATGTTCTTGAGAAGCTTGGAAGCTTTGTGTATATGGACGATGCAAGGAGTTTGTAAAAGCTGTAGCAGGCGGTGTTCTATATTTTCTACATTCCCATGTCTATGACGCAATATTAAATTATAAGCACACTACGCCCGCGATATGTTCGGTATCTTATGTGTCAATTCATATAATATCCTATATCTGAGCCTCAAGATCCGATCAGTTGTGACGTGATTGATTACCAGACATCACCGTCTAACCGTCTATCCAAACACCCAAACTTTCGCTTTAATCATATTAGTAAGAAATTAGATTAAAATAAAAAAAAAAACTCAACGAAAACATAGAACGCATGGACATCACTAGTGCGTTCCTATTCTCTTCTAAACGCTACTCTGTAACACCGCTGGTAATTTCATTCGGTGGGCGGCCGCTAACCGAGTTCGATGTCGGTTCGATTTTTGTAGCTAAAACATCCATGAAATTGGCAGACTTAAATGGGACCAATGTTTTGAGCGATGCTAATTTAATGAGGTTTTCTGGTTTTAATGAATTGCAGTGATGTGAGATAAGAAGAAAATTGTTTTTTAAATTGACACTAAAGCTACTCGTATAGTTAAATCATCATCTGCCTAGCCTTTTCCCATTCGAACCAGATGCAGCTGAATACCAGTATTTTACATGGAGGGACTGCCTTCGGACCTCCACAACCCAGTAACTGGGTAATACGATACCCCATGGTAACTGGTTGTCAGACTTTTAGAGCTTCTGACTAATAGTAACGCTACCATTAAAACTTACTGTAATTGGCATAACCATAAGAATTGAATATTGTGAAGAATTAATCAATATTCATAAGTAAACATGGCGGACATTTTCTTTCACTTGAAAATTATTACTTATCAATGCATAAGCAAATGACATCAGTGCATAGCAATTAAACTCTTTGAAAACTTTACAAACATTAAAAAGGGTGGGTCTTATCACTAAAAGCAATCTCATATGGACCTATACAATGAGCACAAAGAAGTCATTTTTATCCGAGACCCCTGTGACCCTTAAAATGTCCTCATTAAACAAAGACCCGTATGAAGAGATATAAAATTGTATCAATAAAGACCTTTGGTCCACGTGTATTGAAACTTTGTGAAGGTCATCTGTATCAATGTTTGACGTATACTAAAGAGTTCAAAAGTGGCTTTACAAGCCAACAATTTCATTTGGAAAATATTTCGTGAACATTTTTTCAAGTTTTATTTTAGCTTATTAGTTAATTAGTTTTAACAATTATTTACATTCGAAATAACTACCACAACTACTGTAATTAAAGACAACAAATAGCGGTTAAAATATTTTGCTCGATCGCTTGGCAAAGGCCAGAAAAAGCCAGACCCAAAGATATAACTTTCACGGTAACTCATATCTTTTGGTCAACTTGTAATCCATCATTGATTAATACTTTGTGTATATTTGTGACCTTGACGCGGATTATACTGTTAAATTGATTGTGCGAAAGGTTGAGGATAGTTTAACTAGATTACTTTAAGTTGATACTTTACTTTTAAGGTATATTTTTCAGGATGGGAATAATAAATTGCTGGCTAGGCCATATCTACGAGTACATTATTTTAAAACACCACTGAAATTGCCATATTTTTTTATACTACGGCGTAAATACCGAGTTTTGCATCACTGGCTGTAGAATTTCAATGTGATTGTGGTGAATTTTCCAACTGGGCGTTGGAAAATGGCCGATGGCCCCGAAACTACTTTCCTACCTATTTTGACGAAAACTAAAACTGCATTATTGGATTTTAGAAAATTCGATAATCCAGGCCAGGAATCGAAACAGCTGATTTTGGGAAAAAAAAAATCAAACCCTGTATTGTTACACTCTTCGATACACTGAAAAAAAAAACGAGACTTTCTACTGTTCTTGAACAGTAAAAAAAAACGGTTCCGGGAACTTATTTATACGTTAAAATAATTGATTACGGACAGTGCACTGAAATGGGCAAAAACAGTAAAGAGCTAAACAGTTATTTCAACTGTATGAACATTAAAGTCTACTGAAACAAACAGTTCCTTGTAAGTAACCGACAGTAATATCTACTGTTATAACTCACCTGTTTTTTTTCAGTTAGTTTTACTGCTTTGGACAATAGGCTCTATTTTTACTGTCCAAAACGGTGAATATTACCGAAAAATCGGTTGGTATTAACGATTTTTTTTTCAGTGTAGTGTAGCTAATAAGGATCAAATAATTCTTGGAAGTAATGATATACCTACGGCAAACACACCCAGACTCGGAACAACGACTTTTAGCACAAAGAATTATTTGTTCCATGTTGGGATCCAACCAGTTTTCTTAAAAAGTATGAAATCCTGTGTTTCAATCCAGTGTTTCAACACAACCAATCACAAACTAAGACAAGTCATGTCTCTTCTCAAGGTCGATCGAAATCTACCCTAAATTCTCTCTATTTCATTACTACGATGTAAATTGAGACTGTAGTGATCTAAATAATTAATGAAACCAGCCACTTGATCTATTATTGCCTGTAAGTTGCGCAGTATGCCTAAGATCATTAATATTCTGTTTGTGAACCTAAGCACTGTTACGCTACAATTGAGATACGCACCGAATACTATAAATATTTGATGGATAATATAGCTATTTATTTAATTTTGTGGATATATTCAAGGACAAAGAGATTACATTGAGGCAGATATAAAACATAAAATTTACCAAAATCATTTCTAGTGTCTGGCTAAATTTTAGAGTCGGTCGGACCAAGAAGTGATATTACGGTGTGTAGTAATTTCGTTGGACTTTCTAATTAAGATAACTCGGCCCTAGAACGCAAAAGGCGTATGAGGTGGTTTTGTGAGTTTAAAAATATTAAGTTATCCTAATGCTTTTGGGTAAACCTTTAACTCAAAAGTTTTTACAAAATAAACTGCAGTCAGACTATGTAAAGCTACTCTGAAAAGTTTCCATAGAACATAAAAACTTTTGTAATTTTAAACAAAAAGTTTTAATAAAATTCATTTACGTGAAATTATGTAGTACCTACTAATGTAAGTATGTTATAACTAAACATTTATAAACAATGTTTTACATTCGAGTAGAGTAAACTAATTTATTACTTTAACTAATGGAATGAGGTGCGTTAATACATATTAAATTAAGTATACAACGCACAAGTATGTTTTTTAATAAACATAAGTACCTGTGCATTATATTATATACTTAATTTTAGACAATGAGAACGGGTCGCGGCAGGTCACGAAGGCGATAGCGGGCTGAACTGGACAAGTTCTGGCCGAAATGGAAAAAGGACGCGCATGGTTCGTAAAAAATGGGAGGACTTTATTTCCAACAAACTTAGAATTTTACAATCAATTCGGATTGTATATGTAGCGCTATAAGTCCCTTTGTACACAACGCGACGAAAGTCTCCGATACCTTACGAGTTTGGTAACCGTACCCATACCATGAGTTGTCACGCGCTCGATATCGATGATCGAGTATCGTAATCGATACTCGATCATCGAGTATCGATTGTAGGCGCTCGCATTGGCCCGCTCCAAGGTTGTACGAGTATGAACTCTCAACCAATGAGAGCGCCAAACGCGGTCGATGCGTATGATCGAGTATCGTAATGACAACTCATTACTCATTGTATGGGTACTGGTGACTATCGCAATACAAATTCATAGTGGTTCGTATACAGGCACGTGTCAATAGATAGCAAAGTCTAGGTATCGGAGACTTTCGCTCTCGTGTATGAACGGTCTAAGACTTCGTAGGTGATGATGGCGCTTGCAACAGTGCCGAAATATCATGAACTCAAAGGAAATGTTACCCGTTTCTCGTTTTAATAATAGTCTTAGTGACGTCAGTGTAAAGCAAATATATCAAACGGGAACGTCATAGCAGGATAAAAAGTAAGTACCTACTCTTTTTTTTTGTATGGCATCTCGCAGGTTAACCTCTATTAGGTTGTGTACTGCTCAACCGGACTTTTCTGTGGATGCCTTAAGAATTTAAGGCCTCCAGGCAGGGCAACAAACTTAGTTAAAAACTAAGCGACCACACGCTAAGGGCATCCCCTTTGGGGTACAGGCCTCGGCTTAGGGCGTCGCTGGGGGGGACAGCAAGGGACAGGCTGGATCTTAATGAATTATTTAGGGGGAAAAGTACTCTTTGTGTTAATCCAGGTTATTTACTATCTGTGTGCCAAATATTCAAATAATTTCAGTAGTTTTTGTGTGACAGAGTAACAAACACACGCTCACGGACCTACATACTCACCAACTTCCATATTTTTAGTAAGTATTAAGAAGGACTTTTGCAGTATTTTATAATATTAACTATTATACATATACTTTGGCTATGTGCCCTCAATCAAATAAGTTGTTTAAAAATTACCTACAAGTTTCGTGAAGCAACCTCGTCAGTCGTGACACATATAAACTTTAATCGGATTAATTAAAAAGTTAATCGTATTTGGCTCGATTCCGTGGCTCAATATAATTAATTGACTTACGTAAAAGTGTATAACTTAAAAAAAAATAACATAACAATTTATGCAAGTAACTGTCTTCTACAGGCTGTTTGTAAAATGTAGTTGAATTTTCGAAACAAATCTAGTTGATAAAACGATAGAACGCGCCAAAGTTACAAACTATCACTAGTTATAGTTGTACGTAAACTGTCTACAAAACAAAAAAAGAAGACGCGGAGATCTCAAATTAATAACAGCTAGAACCAACAACTTTTTTTTGTGGTGTAAAGTAAAAAAAAAAGAAGTTCTCCCGCCCTGGATGAACTGGACTGACGAAGAGTCTGTCAGACTCTTAATTCTTATAAAAACACACTCTTGCGTTCAACCACATACCGTTTACGTTCCAGGGTAACGGTATCGTGCTCACACAGTGCCGCAGCCCAACCCAACAAGTTAACGTATTTTTATTTTAGGGTATCGAAGCACAGAAAAAATCTGATACGCAATTGATGGTCACCTAACCACAGAATGACCTTGACAAGCGTGGCTTAACCACGAGGTCCTCACAAAATATTCCTTGTAATATTATGATAATAAGTATTTTCACCCCCATGTTCTCCTGAGGGTCGAACTGAAGTATTTAATCGAGTGTGCAACTCAACGCTGGATACATTCACATTATTCACTCCAATTTAAAAATAATCATTAAGTTTATTTCCCTTGGGGGATGAAAGTAATCAGTTTTGCGTCTTCTTTGTGAATATTTTTCGTAAAATAGAGAAATTTCACGTTTTTAAGGTTTCTCCCATAATATGGCTGATTTGTTTTTTCACTATGACTAATTTATCATTACGTTAATGCTCGTGAATTATCTTTACCAGATGCTCAACTCTGAAATGTATTCGAATTGGAAAAGTTGGCCAATCACACCTTTTGACAGTTTTATATTCAGGTATTCTCCTATAGAAAGGCGTCATTATGGTTTTCCGATATCATGCTACTTGAAAACTTCTTTCATTAGTGTGTTTACCAAAGTTATTAATTTCGGAGACGTTACGTAGTCTCGGTTTAGTTGTCATAGTTGGAGATAGAAAACATAGGCCTCAGCATGAACTAAACACTCTCTTACTGAATTAAGGTTTCAGCTAATTGAGGTTTGTTATTAAAATAATATCGGGGCCTCAAAATAACTTACTTTTTTTAATTTATAAAGAATAAAAACTTGGTAAACCCTGCTTCGTCGACCCTGCTTAGGTCGATTTTTTTTAATTATTACAGGAAATAGGTTAATTTATTCAATACTTTATGATAGGTACACAATTTGGTGATCATTTATCCATTCTGGCAGGTATTTCGATTTTTAGTTTTAAAATGGGTACTTTTCTGGTAGGCGAAACACATATTTAAATATATTCCAGAGAAAACGGTATTCAAAAGATCTCAACAATGTTCGATAATAGTATTATTGAACATTGTTCAGATCATAATAGTATTATTATCACAATATCTTTTCACGATATTCAATTTACAAAAAGTTGTCGGAACATTTCCATTTACATTCGCAGCCGGAAAGTTCGTAAGTATTGAGTATCGGTGAAAAGAAAGATTTTTTTTGTTGATACAAAAGTATATGTTCTAGTTTAAATTTTAATTTGTCTAACAGCCTTCAATTTTTAATGTCCAAATAACCAACCCATTTTCCGTTCAAGATTTTGTGTCACAGAGCAATATAGATTTGAGTAGATATTTTTTTCATGATATTTTTTCATGCCTTCTCTGTATGAGAGGCTTTTGCCTAACATTAAACCAACTATGATTTTCTCCAAGTCATCGTGTTCGAGTTCGATGACGAAATTTGTCTTTAATAGATTTTCAACTTTATGTTCCAAATTATAAAGTTGAATAACGCTCTTTCTGGCGCAGTCGGTTGAAAAATATTAAAGACAAGCTGAAGTTTCAACGCTGAGGCCGCGCTGACAAAAGGTGTATCTTTAATAAATAGCATTATAGCCTATATTAGGCATCAGCCTTAATTTAATTATGTGTGATGATAAAAACTGTAATATTGATATCAATCAATATTACAGTTTTTATCATCACACATAATTGATGATCCTTATTCTTTTTTTACTATCGTTTTAAAATTATCACATGCGTCCTCCCCACCCAGGGCGCGGCGGGAGGGTCTGTCAGACTTGTACTGACTAAAATCCACGATGATCCTTCAACAGCCCTTTACGTTCCAGGCACACGGTTTCCTGATGAGACAGTCCTGCGACCCCAGACAGTCCCACGACCCCATGATTCTGATGTATCTATTCGCTTTTATTTGAAACTGGCATTACCTATGTACATCTTGTTTTTTAAATATAATTTCCACAGACAATTTCACATTTTTTTTATTGACAGTGCCCTCCAGTCAATGTTATTCAATCATGTATTTCGATTAAAATTAAAAAAAAAACCGAATTTAAAAATCAATTTATAGTACCAATTTTTAAATAAATTTGAGCATTTTTTCAACCGTATCTATCCATTTTAAATCAATTCCATTCGCTCCCCTAATTCTAAATATGTAAAATCATATTTAAAATTCAAATGCATTCAAGAATTCAAGATGATTTTTGTGACACTTTATTTTCTCTTTAAAATATGTTTCTTATAAATATACCTACATAATATCACTTCTAACCTCTGCTGAAATATTAACCTTTCTGACCCCTGCCAAGGGTTGGCGACCACTGCCACAACCCTCCGTCTAAACTATGATGGTGGATCATTAACTATGCCATTATCACTAGACGTGATGGGAATTTAAAAGGTAGAAATATAATAATTATTTTCAGGATAAGGATGCTTTTCCACCAGAGATATGCTACGTTACGTTGCTATGGATGCGTTTGACATCCACCAATTATATTCATTGGTGCACATAGCACAGCACTGGTGGAAACGGATTCAACTAAGATATTATGTTTTTTATGATGCGGCGCTATGGATGGCTGCTATGGGTCTTCTTCCCTACTATCGATACATCACATAGCTCGAGCTGCGCATCTTCTTCGCGCAGCTACTTTGCGGCGGGGATCTTCTAGCACATCTTACTCGCACCGCTATATAGCTTAGCATTAGTTAAAACGGTCACATAGTTTCGTAGCTCACTCGCTTTTAAATTCTCGCAGCATAGCTGCATAGCACATCTCTGGTGGAAAGGCATCCTTAAAGCCTCCTGCAGACACACGCGATTAATCGCGCGGGGCGACATGTCGCGGTCCATTCGCAGTACATTTAGAGTGGAAATTAGCTTGGCTCGTTGTCGCAGCGCGATTAATCGAGTGTGTCTGCAGGAGGCTTAATGTGGATAGTCTTTGAATTACTTGGGCATTTTAATGGGGTAAATATGAATGGCCAAGAAGTGATTAGAAAAGTGTTAACTATATTCAGATGCCGACTAAAATCTTATTCATGCTCGCGACGATTAATTAATTCACACGGTTGCCGGTGTAATGTTCAGTAAGTAATAATTATCCGACAGAAACGTCATACCGGGATAAAATGTATCCTGTGTCATCTCAGAATAGAAATAATGAACGTTTTACAGTAATCTAAGTAAGTAGTTAGAAACTATTCCAAGGGATGGCGCCATATAGGCGGAGACCTCTCGCGCCCGGCATTGGTTGCGGCCATGCTGCGGGGCGAGACGGAGTGGGAAGCGGTCGCCTCCTTCTGCGAAGCAGTAATGCTCGCGAAGGAGGAGGCGGGCCGCGTGAGAGAGAGGACAATGTCCTCCCTCCGCCCCACCCGCGGTGGTGGACGCCCACGGCGACGGACGTCGCAAGACGATCTCCGGCCACCGTAGGCGCGGGCATGCGGGCGGCGAGTAAAGGGCAACTCGCAGCCCGACCATGGACCATGCCCGGGTCGACGGCGCGTTGTGTTCCACGCGCGCCTCAAAGAGCGTCAGCATAATGACGGGGCCCCCTCTCTAGAGGGCCAAAGCCTGCCGGGGTCGCGGGACTTATACCATTACCGTGACCCCGGAACGTGAAGGGCTATTGAAGGACACCGTGGATTTTAGTCAGTACAAGTCTGACAGTCCCTCCCGCCCTGCCCGGGGTGGGAGGACTCATTTGATGATTTTACCACGATAAAAAAAAAAAAAAGGGATGGCGCCACGTTAACGTAAACCGTTCAAACGAGGGAATAGAAGATTCAACTTCTGTGTCCATACCATGAGTTGTCATTACGATACTCGATCATACGCATCGACCGCGTTTGGCGCTCTCATTGGTTGAGAGTTCATACAACCTTGGAGCGGGCCAATGAGAGCGCCAAACGCGGTCGATATCGATGATCGAGTATCGTTATGAGAACTCATGGTATGGGTACTGAGTGTGAGTTGCGGTAGCCTAATTGGTAAGGCGTCTGGAGTACTTATCCTGATGATGCGGGTGCAAATCCCACTCGCAGCTGATTTTATCTTTATCAATCATCTTTGCGATTCGCGTCGCATGCGTTAATGCGTTTAAAAATAATTAATTATCTGTATTAGATGCTTTCCAAATCATTTCGGTAATTATCATGTGAAAATGTAAAAGACCTCCATCCACCATAACAGTAGTAAGGCGAAGGTAGCTGTGCCAAACTCAAATAAATTGGGAGAAGGGCAAGAGAAAGATAATGATTGCAATGTCTAAGCGTTATTTTAGTGTTCCAATAAATAGTAGTGGAAATAAATATGTTTGCATCAGTCTATTACAAGACCCAAAAAATAGAACATGTCAGAAAACCATTTTTTTTATTCGTGGTAAAATCATCAAATGAGTCCACCCACCCGGGGCGAGACGGGAGGGACTGTCAGACTTATATTGACTAAAATCCACGGTGATCAATCAATAGCCCTTTACGTTCCAGGGTCACGGTTACGGTTACGGTAGCGCAACACAAAATCTTGTAGAGGTCTTTGTCATCCTAACATCAGAATCATAAAACGGAATATTATTTTATAGATTTATTATAGTAAAACGTTTACCTGTGAAATATCCCGTACAAGACCTATTTAATGGAAGTATGTTTTCCAAAATAGGTACCATGTTCAAAAAATCGTACAACATTAACTGATAAGGTAAGAAAAGATTTTTATTGTTCAAAACTGTACTACCAAATATGTAACTAATGCTACTAATACTACATTGAAACTAAAGCAGTAATTATTATAGTTTACGACTATGCCACCGCTATTAACAGAAAGTGTTTTGTTTACATTGGTTGACAATGAAAATGTAATACCTACCTTCAATTATTGTGTAAAAGTAAACAGTTCGGAATTCGAAATGAGTGAACGAAGTTCTCGTAATGGTAAAATGTCAAAACGGATCGATATGTCGTCTAGAAATAAAGTCATAGTTAGTGTTTTGTTTGTATTTTTCGAACGTTATGGAACACTAAAATCATAAACTTGGATCTGCGGGTATAATGCAAGTGCATGGTTGAGTCGTGACGTAGTATGCGAAATGGCAACCGCGTTTTTCAGGAGTACTTATGATTGAATTCTGGAGCCTCGCAATATTACGGATTTTCTTTATTCATGTATGTTACAGCATAAATTTAGAGCATGCTATTCTGCTAGTAGGTACTGTATACTGCTTATGGTATACAGAACAACATCACAAATCCGCCTCTACATCATATTTCATCTGAATAATATGATCGCACTATGCGCAAAAAACCTCTACGTACCTACGCCTATAGGTACCTATATTCCTTGGGGTTGATAACAGGGAAAATGATACTCTCATTTCTCTCAGAATTTTAAGAAAAAAGGTGTATAATTTTATCACCAAGTCGCCATGATATCGAAATTCAACCTCTGAAACTAATTACAAAACGAGAACCTTCGCTGAAACAAAATTAATTTAAGATATGGGTATTAGAAAATTTAAATTGAAACAGATATATTGGAGCAAAAGTTATTTACATCGAGCAATTAATTTTAATTCTCGGCGTAACAAATGACGACATTAAACACGCGTACTTAGGTAATTGCGGACGATCACAAATTATACGGCGAATTACTTTGTAAATAGACAATATTATTATATGGACAAACTAGGTACAAAGGAGTATAACAATCAAGGAGCAAAAACGATGCTAAAGATAAAAATCCAATCACAAAACTCACCAACTGTCGAAGCTGTTGAAAAGACCCACAACGGCCCGTCAAGTCCGTGGCAGGCTTATCTCACGCCGATAATCTCAAATCCATTGCAATTAACACTTTAAACATGACATAGAGTTATGAGGTACACGGTCAGTAGAATGAATAACATGAACATTTTGGTTGTCACTGCACTGAATTTGAATGGAACGTTCGTTTGAGGTTCGTTCAAGTTGAACGGAGTTGAATGTTAGGGAGGGGCGCGCGGGCGTTCGGCACGGTCGTCGGGAGCGCACTGAGAGGGATGCTGCTCGTTGCTACGATACGACACCCATCGCTACCCCCCTGCGGCCGCCGCCCTGTGAGCGGCGCGCAACCTAGTTTTACGTATAACTGCTACTGTCTGCGTAATAGCTCTTCAGCAATTTCCTGATAAAATGCTTTTGATATGCTATTTGTGTGTGATTGAAATGTTATTGGAATCGATCAAAATGGCCGTTTGGATGAATATCACGGAGACATTACGTGTGGGGAATGTATGCGAATGATAATAGGGACGCAAGGGAGTCAACCAATTTGGTTATGTGGATGGAATTGATTCAGTTCACGTTCTTCTTTAAAAAACAAGTTCCGAAATAAATGAGAATGTGTCATGAAACAATTGGAGGAAATGATGATTTCCTCCAATTGTTTCTTGCATAAAAAATCCAATGTTTTCCTTTTTTTAAATATGCCTAGAATAGACATCTATTTATTACTTGAAAAAATAATAAACCACCCATTTTGCTTTTAACTACATAAACAAATTACCTACAATAAAAAATTCTATAACTTCTCAAATCAAACAAATAATGTCATGAGATGAGCAATACTTTAGCCCCCGAGATTTTGGAAATGGGTTGTGCATGGAGATAATTTATTTGAGAATAAAGGACGTACATTTCACATAACGATACAAACATGGTTTTAGGTTTTTTTTTTAGCGTGGTCAAATCATCAAATGAGTCCTCACACCCCTTACTGTCAGACTTGTACTGACTAAAATCCACGGTGTCCATCAATAGCCCTTTATGTTCCGGGGTCACGGTAATGAGATAAATCCCGCGACCCCGGCAGGCTTTGGCCCTCTAGAGAGTCCACCCCGTCATTATGCTGACGCTCTTTGAGGCGCGCGTGGAACACAACGCGCCATCGACCCGGGCATGGTCCATGGTCGGGCAGCGAGTTGCCCTTTACTCGCCGCCCGCATGCCCGCGCCTACGGTGGCCGGAGATCGTCTTGCGACGTCTGTCGCCGTGGGCGTCCACCACCGCGTATGGGGCGGGGGGAGGACATTGTCCTCTCCCTCACGCGGCTCGCCTCCTCCTTTGCGAGCATGACTGCTTCGCAGAAGGAGGCGACCGCTTCCCACTCCGTCTCGCCCCGCAGCATGGCCTCAACCAATGCCGGGCGCGAGAGGTCTCCAGGAGTAGCATTTTATATCAACAGGTCCTGATAAAAAAAAGATAGATTGAAGGGGGATTTTCATTTGAATATCAGGCAAAAGATTGCAGAGGTATTCTTTGTATTGCTTGCAGATACACTTGTTCTTTTCCGTTTTATATTGAAAGAAACAATAGATCTTAAATATTCATTTAAAAGATTCTGATTAATACTCAGGATGTTGAAGTACTGAATGTTAAACTGATTTTAATTTTAGAAAATATACGACTACAAAATGTTTCAAGATAGAACCACGTAAGTTTACACAGGTTTCATGAACAATATACATACGCATACATAGTGTGTGTATATAATATGGCTTTATCAGTTCTCCTCAATTGAGTTAGCATGTCTAAAGTCTATATACCAAAGACAACATCGCCTTATGTAATCTTCTATGTGTTGAGAGGAGAATTCAGATTCACACAGAGATAATGAACATTTGTAATTAAGAGAGACGATGTAAAATCACTGGTGGTGAAAACTGGCAGTTGAAATATCCGGATAAAGCCACACATTCGTTTGGTATTAACCTAGAAAATCTAGTACCGGAGTAAAACGGAGGGAGGACGGTATTTAACTTTTAGTATCAACAATATTAAAAAGTTGATAGGATTGTTTACGTAAACATGGTTGGTTAAGCAGTAACTTTGACTATACAGTGAAAGAAATAGACAAGGTTTAAAAATATACATATAATATAATGTCTGGACTTTAAACGAGACAGTGACCTCTGAGTTTGTTTCGGCTTAGTTTCTTCTGAGTAGTCAGGTACGAAACACCAGCCTTTTTAATTTAATATCAACAGTTTTACACAAACTAGATGAGTTTGTGTAAAACTGTTGATATTAAATTAACCTTTTAACCGCGCGGCTAAATATCAGTTGCCGTGCCCCTAGCGCGCGGCTATGAATCGTCCTTTCCTCTTCTCCTCTCTTTCTGCTCCTTTTAAGGCTGCGATTTGTTAAGTATCATGGTGTACAATAAAAAGTATTCTATCTGTCTATGTACTTAAATAGAGAGATATAGAATAGATGCAATAAAATCGAAGAAAACAACAAAAATAGTGAATATTCTCTGTCGCATAAATACGACACGGGCGGTAGGGGCACGGAAATATTTGTCGCATATATGCGACTCGCGCGGTTAAAAGGTTAACCTACTTGCAAAAATAAATATCATTTCATATCATCTTTTCAATAAATCGTATCCGCGAAAAAACTTTAGTGCTATACACATTTTTTTCTAATAATACCTGTCTAGCCATAGTTTATCTGTAGGCATTAATTTATCGAATTCATCTTCGTCTTGTTCTTTATCTTGCAGGTGACTATGAGATTGGACTGACAAGATGTTTCCATCCATCTTCGTCGATACTGGCTTGAGAGGTAGCGGCCGCTTCTTCAAGTTTTTTTACCGACTTCAAAAAAAAGGAAAAGGAGGTTATCAATTCGACCCGTATGTATGTAATATTATCAGAACTGCCCAGTTTTCATATAGGTTAGTCCATATCAGCGTCTGAACAAATGTGCCTAATTTCATAAGTGTATGTATGTATGTTTTTATGTTTGTGCACGCGTATCTCCGAAACTACAAGTTCGATTTAAGTAATTCTTTTTTGTTGTACTAGATATTGTTCAACTTAGGGTACACTGCAAGTTTCATCAAAATCGGTTCAGTACTTTTAGAGATATGGATTTTTTTATGTTGTGACGGATTACAAGATTAGCGCAAAGAAAATTTTGTATTTTACAAGAACAAATTCACCCATTTTTTGTTTTGTTGTTGTTTTTGAAGTCGGTTAATTTTTTGAAAAAGTTTTTATGATTTCTTTGATTTTATTAGTCTTATTGTCTAAATACAGAGTGATTTTTTCAACTGCTCGAGGCTTATTTTATCGAAAACTGCATCATTGGATTTTAGATGACTCAATAACCCTGGCCAGGAATAGAACCGACTGATTTTGGAAAAAAAAATCACACCATTCGATAGTGTTGCTAATAAGGATCAAATTCTGGGAAGTAATAATACACAGTTAGCTTATTTAATCTTCAAACCGATTAATAGTCAAAATCACATAGCCAATTGAGAATCTTCTCCTTTTGGTAGGGGAATAATTTAGGGATGAGCGTTGAATCAACGAACTAGTTGAATCAACCGTTGATCTCCTGTCAACGTATTAACGTTAACTGTATATGAATCAACTAGTTGAATTCGTCAACGACGTTTATGAATTTAACTCGTGCGTCTCGTTGTATATTATAGTGTACTCTGTGGTCTCGTTGAATTTAAAAACTCACGTTGAAAATAACATCATAATATAGATTACGAGTGAAGGTCATATTATACGATTTGAACTCTAAGTAACGGATTAAAGAATTTATTTTGGAAATATTCATTTTAAGAATATGTATTGTATTGAGTCAGTCCTAAGCCAGAAGAGAAAGTCAAAGTATGAAGGGAAGTTCATCTTAGTAGAACCATCAATCAAACGTTACCAATACATAAATTGAATCAAATTGTTTCTAAAATTGAACGCGCAATCGTTGAATAAAAGCCGTTCAATGAATCAACGGTTTACGTTGTAAGTTGACATTAGTAGGACTAGGACGTTAACTCGTTGACGAATTTAACTAGTTGATCAACCAGTTGAACCAGTTGATAAACGTAAATCAACGTTAACGTTTCGTTGACGGAAGAACCGTCAACGACCCATCACTTTCTTTTTTTTTGCGTGTTATTTCATCAAATGAGTCCTCCCACCCCGGGCAGGGCGGGAGAGACTGTCAGACTTGTACTGACTAAAATCCACGGTGTCCTTCAATAGCCCTTTATGTTCCGGGGTCACGGTAATGAGATAAGTCCCGCGACCCCGGCAGGCTTTGGCCCTCTAGAGGGAGGCCCCGTCATTATGCTGACGCTCTTTGAGGCGCGCGTGAAACACAACGCGCCGTCGACCCGGGCATGGTCCATGGTCGGGCAGCGAGTTGCCCTTTACTCTCTGCCCGCATGCCCGCGCCTACGGTGGCCAGAGATCGTCTTGCGACGTCCGTCGCCGTGGGCGTCTACCACCGCGGGTGGGGCGGAGGGAGGACATTGTCCTCTCCCTCATGCGGCCCGCCTCCTCCTTCGCGAGCATGACTGCTTCGCAGAATGAGGCGACCGCTTCCCACTCCGTCTCGCCCCGCAGCATGGCCTCGACCAATGCCGGGCGCGAGAGGTCTCCGCCTATCGCCGCCGTGAGGACACGTCGGTGCTCTGCCCAAGCGGGGCAGTTTTGCACCGTATGCTCTACTGTGTCCTCCGGGCGATCTTCGCAGTGGTGACACCCAGGCGTTTCCTCCTTTCTCATCAGACACAGGTACCTCCAGAAACTTCCGTGTCCGGTGAGGACCTGCGTCATGCGGTAGGTCAGAACGCCGTGACTCCTATCCAGCCACTCCTCAAAGAGGGGTCTTACCGCCGCGATTGCGGCGTGCCCGAATTACCCATCCCTAGGGAATATTATATGAAATGAAATAGTAGATTATTAACCAAGGGGATAAAGCAGTGTCTTCTGTCGCGGGTGACGATTTAAATCGCGAGCGTAACGAAGGACTCGAGGTTTACTCCCGAGCGCAGCGAGGGTGTTTAAAACTTAAATCACGAGCGAAGCGAGGGATTTAAGACGAGTCCTGAGTGTAGTGAGGGATTTAAGTTCACCCAAGACTAAGACAGCTTTATCACCGAGGAAAATACTCTACTTTTCGTACCATTTGCGAAAAAATGAACACAATAATAATATTGAAATAAGCATTTAGTAAAAATAATGAAGATTAAAATAAATTAAAATAAACTTAACGTTTATGTATTTGAAGAAAACAAAAACACGGCAAATTCTTAGACTAATATTTTTTTGTCGGAAAAGCAAAGGCATCAAGCTCATACGGCCTCGTCGGTTTTCGTAATTTTATTTAATAATCATAACTGCATAATAAATGCGTATTCCTTTTTCAAAAAGATGTATGTGAAGATGTGTTTATATACAAACTCAATGGTGTAAACACAGATGTAGTTCAGTATAAAGTATTCCGACAATGCCAGATCCTGCCCCACCTTTCAGCCCAATTTACAAGAAATATAAATTAATGAAAAATATTAAATGAAAATAAGACCCCTGATTACTTAACTGCTATTCTGCAAAAGATGCGTTTTAAAAGTTAGTGATAAAAGGATTTCGAAAACCCAAAAACTATTTCCTGTTTTCATCGCGGCTATGTGCGTTACTCAATAAGCATACCTGCATGCTGAGAAAATGACACCTTTTAACGTATTATGTACGGATTTAAATATGTAATATTCAGTTTTAATATCACATTATTTCCATTGAGTTTGTGTAATGAAAATAATGTGGTTTAATCTAAATCACACACTTAATGTACACTCTTAAAAATATTTCGCAGTTCAGCGTGAAGATTAAGTGCAACGAAACGTCAAAATACCTAAGTCGAAACATGGACTTATCATAAAAAATGGACTGAGCACTTCATGTTACATATTACAAAAAATTAACCGTAACTGTCACTGCTTAGATTGTTTTAGTTTGAGACGAAAGAGTGATTCAATTATTACACTTACTAGCTTACCTACCTACTTCATTTTTTTTAGTTCTAAGATTTCTTTCTGATGCATTTTTGTAAAATAATGTAGTTCAATTATGATCTTAGCTTAATTTTTTTATGATGAATTATATAATTATTACAATCTTATGTACTTAATAACCTAATAATATTTAAATAAACTAACAAAGACCGCCAAAATATTCATCCACATCGCTGTCAACGGGATATGTGCCCAGGATGCTGGCAGCATTGCGACGTTGGATGGCAATGCTGATTCTTTGACCAAGAAATAATCCAGGCCTCTGGTCACTCGAAGAGTGGACCATGCGTTTAGCTTGATTGATTAAATAACAAAGGTTCATAACCAATTCTCACCAACCAATAATCAAATAAAATGTTCAAATAATTTTTTTGGTAAATCTCTTATGAATGTAATTCTAAAAAACTTTATTTCATAATATTTGTAACATGTACATGTGTTATCTCGATAAAAAGTATGACCTTCAAAACGGACTTTCCTATAAAGATATTTTTTAAAGAAACGAAAAATTCAGCTGCGAGCAGGGTGTAAACAGCGTTCGAAAAAACAAGGGAACGAGAAATTCAGCTTTGTGAGTAGTGGTTGCGATGGCCGAGTGGTTAAGGCGTCTGGAGAATCCAGAAGACGCAGGATCGAACCATGCTCGCAGCTGAATTTTTCGTTTCTTTAAAAAATATCTTTGCGAAGACGCGACGCAGGCGTTATTGCGTATAATAAATAGTCATAAAATGTTTGTTCATCCTTATTAGAAAAAGACAATCGCCTCCATGGGTGCTATCTCTACCGGCACGTTTTTGGCGTGAGTGCTCAGTCCTGATTGTATAATAAGTCCTTGTGTCAAAATGTCACAAATGACAAAATCAACAAAATATTCATGTTGATATTTGGGGGCTACGATTGTGTTTATTGAATTATAAACTAGTTAATATGATTATTTATCGTACAGCGTCCACCAGAATCTGTTATTCGTCATGAGTGCTTTTTGTGGCTAAACCAACATTGTAGAAACTGAAATGTGAATACTTTAATACCCAACCGAAATGTAATATTTTTCTTACATTTAAACGGTAATCGCACATACTAAAGGTATGTAAACATGATTTTAGTTATCAACTAGCATTGTTCTTTCAATCCTAACCATGAGGTTATACGGAATACAATCGAATGTGTTACAATCTAATAGTGACATCTAGTGTCGAATAGCGGCACTTACTTATGATGTATTTTTTATACATTTAAACAGAAACCGCATCTTCTAAAGGCATGTAAACATGATTTTAGTTATCAGTGATAAAGCACGAACAGAATGCTACATTTGGCATGGTTGGAAACCAACTTTTATTTGGTGGGTTATAGCTCCAAGTAGCTTCTGGCATTGTCTCATTCTCCCCCTAGAGGATGAATGAAATTCAGTACAATTTTCTTTCCCTGTTTTTAACAGATTAATAATGACTATTGTTATGTTCGCTTTTTGTGACATAGAATGTCACTTTTTTGAGCAAGTGGTACGAAAATAAATTAATAGAGTCTGACACACGAAACATGAGCCTGAAAAAATTGCGGCAAATTCAAAAAATCTACATCGTTCATCGTCATTTGATACTTCAATCGTCATTTGATACTTGAA
This sequence comes from Agrotis exclamationis, assembly GCA_950005045.1. Lineage (NCBI taxonomy): Eukaryota > Metazoa > Arthropoda > Insecta > Lepidoptera > Noctuidae > Agrotis > Agrotis exclamationis. The sequence continues at coordinate 17,363,358 of OX465427.1, read as the reverse complement.
TTTACATCATGGATTACATAGTAATCAAGTATCAAAATGTATTTTTCTTACTATATGCAGTGATACCAGATGTAGATTTTTTGAATTTGCCGCTATTTTTTCAGGCTCATGTTTCGTGTGTCAGACTCTATTTTATTAATAATCGAGTCGAGATAACAAGATCGAACTACAAACACGTCCGATCTTTTCAAAAATAATATCAATAATAATGCTAAATAAAAGTTATGGTAATGGGAGCGGTTGCTGATGTCGCGCGGTAACGAAACCATAGCGAGATCTAATTCGACGACAACGCCATCTATCGAGCTAGCGGACAACTTCGACCTGAGACTGAAACATAGCTAGGGCGCGCGTTTTCAATCTACCAATTCGGAGGGTAAACATGTTGGTAAAAATGAAAAGTAGAATCAGCCAAGGGTTGAATAAGGAAAAAAAGCAAGCTTCTTTAACTGCGCCCTGGATTGGCCATAATATGACGAAATCGAAAATGTTTTACATAAACATTTATACACACAAACCACGCACACACACACACACATACATAACACACATTTTATTTTATTTTTATTCTGTCTGTACATTGTTATTTTGGATTTGTTAGGGAAGTAGCTAGGCAGCTCCAACACAAGTGTTTTTGTAACTTACTGGAGCTGTCTCAATTTTATGTATGTTTTTAAGCATTGTCTAAATATATAAAAAAAATATTATTATTATTTTCGTTTATTCATTTTTAAACATATTATTACATTTTTAAATATTTCTTAATAAAATTATTCTCGGCTTTCACGAGGTTCTCGTCATGCGGGATGGTAACATCGATTATCATTACGCGGCGCGCTGATCTGTCTATCACTACTATGTCAGGCTTATTAGCAATAACAGTCCTGTCAGTAATGATAGGCAGATCCCAGTACATCGTGACATGGTCTTTCTCGAGAACTGGGTCGGGCACATACTTCTTGTAATACGGTACTTCAGAATCAACAAGATTGTATTTCAAAGCAAGTTGCTGGTGAATAATCCTGGCCACTAGGTTATGCCTGTGCAAGTACTCGCCGTTAGCAAGACGAGAACAACCAGAGATAATATGTTTGATCGACTCACCCGGACGGTGGCATGCCCGACACACGCCAACCGTCCCGTCTCTCATAATAATATGTCTCCGGTAGTTATTCGTCAGCATAACTTTCGTCCATAATTGCACAGACAAAACCTTCAGTTTCCCCGAAGAGGTCACTGAAACGTAGCCAGGATACGGACGCTAAGAAATCGACATCGGGCCCATGAAGAGCCTTGTAGAAGCGTCCGTGAAGCTCCTTACTTTGCCATACCTTCTTGCGATCTTCCATAGTGAGTACTACAGGTTTGCGCCAGTCCTCTTTAGCTATGGACATCGGGGTGAGTTCCTTATCCACCGCGACCACATCTCGGTGCATACCCACGTCCATTTTCAAGAAATATTCTCGCGGTTGTGGAGGGTCTTAGCATTTAATAAGCCTCGGCCCCCACATTTCCTCGGGATGTACAGTCTCATTACTGATGATCGTGGGTGATGCAACCGGTTTGCGGTCAGCAGTGTGCGGACTCGTCTATTCAAGGCGTCGAGTTCAGTCTGAGTCCATTTGAGTATGCCAAAAGAGTACATTATTATTATTTTTACTCTTAAATGTATTATAGCCAACTTAGCCGTAATAGTTTTTCATGTAACTTATTCAAATTCAAATCATTTATTTCAAGTAGGCCACTTACAGGCACTTTTAAATTTTCAAACGACAAGAAATACAAATAAAATAGTTATGGTTTTTTTAGGGTTCCGTAGCCAAATGGCAAAAAACGGAATACTTATAGATTCGTCATGTCTGTCTGTCTGTCCGTCCGTATGTCACAGCCCTTTTTTTCGAAAGTATAATATAAGAGCTATTGTTGAAACTTGGTAAGTACCTCGTATAGTCCTCTTCACCGTATCCGGCGACAGCGACCCAGACTACTTGTCTTCTCTTTCGTGAGCCCTTTGATGACTAGCAAAACCAAACTTGGTCTTGAATACCCGGTCACATCGTGAACAGAAGAGCTGATGATCATCGTTGTACGTGTACATATAGGAAGGTTTTGGGCGACTTTTGCGTATCTGTTGCTTTTTGTCTAGGCCTTCAAGACCATTTGCTTCAAAGCATCCAATTGCTTCGTGGATTGAGGCGCGCCATCCTTCTCGGTTTCGAGCAAGCTCCTGACACCGATCAACGGGTATGCCACAGGTCTTAAGGTGACGTTTGGGGACATCCTTGTAGCGTAAGTATTGACCACCCTGTGCTCGTTTTCCTTGGGCTAGATCTGAGTAGAAAGCGGTTTTAGGCAGTCTTCTGGTATCCATGCGCTGTATATGACCACACCATCTCAGTTGGATCTTAATCAAAAGCGCCTCCATGCCCATCATTCCAGTGCGCCTTAGCACCTCCGTGTTAGGGACACGATCCTGACATTTTATGCGGAGGATGGATCGAAGACACCGAAGATGGAAAGTGTCAAGCCTTTTAATATCACCTCTATATAGACACCAGGTTTCCGCGGCGTAGGTGAGTATTGGTAAAACTAAGGCCTTATAGACGCATATTTTTGTTTGCAGTTTCAGGTCATGAGAGGTCCACACACGCTTGTGAAGCTTCCCAAAGGTGGCGGCTGCTTTAGCAATCCGTGTTGGAGTTTTAGACATCAGTCTATTGTCGTTGGAGACTTTACTTCCGAGATATTAAAAAAAAAAAATGTAACCTCCTTCAAAAAAAAAACCACAAAAAAAGGGTAAAATAACCTACAAAATAACTTTTGTTTCAGAAGTCGGTGCCTTTATTTTTTTTCATTTCATTGTCTTTTTTGCCACCGACTTCTGAAAGAAAAGTTATTTTGTAGGTTATTTTACCCTTTTGTGTGGTTTTTTTTTGAAGGCGGTTACATTTTTTTGAAAAAGTTTTTAACACTTGCTGTTTTTTAGTACATCCTATATTAACCTGTGTCTATCTAAACATGTACAAGGACTAGAGCCTTTAAATTACCTATTGGTTAAAAAAAAATAGGCATCATAATAATACCTTCTCATAATTTTAGAGGCCCAAAAAGTACCTAATCTTGATAGGTAATCACACAAACCAATAGGAAATTCATGATTTCTTTCAAAAGAGCAGCATATTTTCTACTGGTTATAAAAACCTATATCATCATCATCGTGTCATGTACCTAATGGTTGACTTCCAATCCAACCAGGTGCAGCTGAATACCAGCATATTATATGAAGCGACTGCTTAACTGACCTTCATAACCCAGTTAGTAACAATACGGTACTCAAACTAATTATAACATAAAAAGATAAACCAACTCCAGGCAAAATACCAAACCTCTTAAGGTCCCAAAACAATAAATAGCCCGCGACAAGTTGCCGGCTATTGTGACTTATACTACACAAAGTGCTATAATAGCCAACGTTTCTCAACCATCTCTTATAGCGCTAGTGTGAAATGGCAGTCGGCCAACTTGTACGTAATTGAAATACTAATCTGCTTACCGAACGCTATCGGAATAACTATTTCTTGTGATTGTAGCTTGGTATTTCTTGGGCAATGTAGGTTGGAAATTAATAAGGTATTTTAATATATTAGTAGCTACAATATTTTGTGTAATTTAAAATATTAGGTTCGAAGTAATATGGCGATACTTACTTCACTACCAGCCTCAAAAAGTGCAAGTAAAGGAGTTTCTAAGTCGACCATTTGTAATGCTTCTTGATATTACTCCATAATCATGGGGAAAAAACGTTTTTGCACATTTAATTTATCATTCGTTATAGGATACACTATACTAGATTCAGAAATAATTTGCAACTAACAATAAGAAAAAAAAAACACAAGGCTTCAAAAATGTATCCACATTGCTGTCAACGGCAAAAGTGCCTAGAAGGCTGGCAGTATTGCTAGGTTGAATTATAGTACTGATTATTTGGCCCAAAAAAAGACCAAATAATAATACGTACCTACCTACTAAAATTATATTGGACTATTCTGTGAGATTACATTAGCTAGTCTTGATTACTGTTTGGCTTCATCATTGCTCTGTACACAACTCGCTAATTTGGTCTCGTAATCTAAATGCATTAGTCTAGTATTGGATTACATACAGGTTGCGTTAATTTGATCTGCACACAGATTTGTAACGATCAAAGAGATTCAAATCATACCTGATTTGAAATGTTTTTAGAAATCCTACTTTTTTAAAATCGTGGTAAAATCACCAAATGAGTCCTCCTACCTTGGGTGGAGCAGGAGGGACTGTCAGACTCGTAGTGACTAAAATCCACGGTATTCATTCTATAGCCCTTTATGTCCCAGGGTCACGGTTACCTGTTTAGACAGTCCCGGGACCCCGGACAGGACAACCAAAACTTTTTCATAAAATATTCCTCTTGAAAATAAGACACTTGAACACTCATTACTTATGTTCGTAGGTACTCTTTTTGAACCTAAAGAACTAAGAAAATTCAAGAATATTACGCATCGTCGCGTCGCTTCGCGTCTCGGTCTGAACTGACCCTTTATAATAGTTGCCTCATTGGCATTAGTCTTCGCAATTTTATTCTTCACTTATGTCATTGATGTCCAAGATGAACTTGAGAGTACATAGTGAATTATTGAAAAGCCATATTGGTACCTACAGACGCCGGCAGGTCAACCTACCTGAATATGTCAAATTATACCAATCGAACATTAACCTTCCACTACTGTGATAATTAAGGTTGAAAATCTACACTGAAAAAAAAATCAGTAATACCAACCGATTTTTCGGTAATATTCACCGTTTTGGACAGTAAAAATAGAGCCTATTGTCCAAAGCAGTAAAACTAACTGAAAAAAAAAAACAGTTGAGTTATAACAGTAGATTTTACTGTCGGTTACTTACAAGGAACTGTTTGTTTCAGTAGACTTTAATTTTCATACAGTTGAAATAACTGTTTAGCTCTTTACGTTTCAGAGACTTAAATGTTCATACAGTTGAAATAACTGTTTAGCTCTTTACTGTTTTTGCCCATTTCAGTGCACTGTTCGTAATCAATTATTTTAACGTATACCTAAATAAGTTCACGGAACCGTTTTTTTTTACTGTTCAAGACAGTAGAAAGTCTCGTTTTATTTTTTCAGTGTATTGAAGAAATTTGATAGATTGTGGTAGCTTGATGTGCTGGCATCTGTACTTGCTCTGATTTGAACTCACACCTCAAACATTATAAGCAGGGTATTGACCTCTGGTTTTATCACGACATTTAAATGGTTTACCAACTTGAATTAAACGATTTCACTTCTTCAACGCAATCAGCCAATTCAAGCCAACGTTTAAGTAACAACACTTAACAAAAGAATCAATTCATTGAGTGATTATTGAAGCGGAATTAAATAAAAGCCTTCTGAAGTACTTGCGCCCTTTTCAATAACCATTCCTTTCATTTCAGGCGACTTTCGCAATTTACATCACATACGATCTTGAAAGCTTGTCGAAGTTTTAAAGTACTATTGGCGAACTTTGCTCCTGAATAAAGTATATTGACTGCGGGGAAAGGGGGAAGTGGGAGGGGGAAATAGGCCAGATAATGAGAATTAAATGGAATTGGAGAACATTTAAATTTTCTTGTTGTGATTGATGGATGTGGCCTAAGATCAAACTCAGTTCCGTTTAATTAGAGAAGCTTTTGTGGTTTCATTACTGTACAACGGCGGACTTAATGCCGTAGGCATTTTCTGCCAGTGTACCTTCGGGTGATGCAGAGATAAAACATAGATAAAAATAAATAAGTACATATACATACGTACATACATACTATCACATTGTGCAGAGAGAAGAAATATAAATAGAAATACTGTAAATCTTTGAGTCGAATCTGCCAGCTTCTTAAGTAAGAATTCTGGAGCCCTTATCTTAAACGAGAAAACCTTATAAATGCGTTTCGGCTGGATAGGTGGAGTTTTGTTGCTAACAGCTGGATGGATTAAGACGAAAAAGAAACGTGTTGTATACAAAACGGTTTTTAATTTACTTGTGCGAAAGTACACATATAGTTCATAACTTGGAATAACACATATAATAGTTTTTTATCCCGATGGTCCGGTCATGCCCTCGGTTGTGGTTATCTTTTGCAAATTCAAAAGTGCCTGTAACTGGCCTACTTGAAAAAATGATTTTATATTGATTTTGATCTATAACTTCCAAGCGGACGAAGCCCGCATAAGTTAATTAGTATTTAGAGGAAAATGACTAGATAAGTAAGAAATATGAAATAGAAATATCCAAAATCTTTTCATCTTATCCGCAGGAAAATAATATTTGGTGCCAAAAACATGTAGCTGAGTGGGATTTTAAAAGTCTATAAAACTTGTGTATCACTTTGTAGGTTTACTTAACGTTGCCAATTTTTTTTTACAATTAATCGGTTGCTGTTTGCATAGTAACCGACAGGGTGCTCAAAATGACGTTTGAAAGTAACTGACTGAAAACATGAAAAACGTAAGTTGAAGAGAATTTAATTACAAAAATCAGCTGTCTACGTTAGCATCTTGTCAAACAGTACCGACACAGTGTAAGCCGAATTTACACAAGACGGATAGAAGGTTCCACCAAAGTGACGTGTTTAAATGAGATTTTGATTGATCACCAATCGATAGGCCTCCCTTTTAGCTGAACTCTCAATGTTTGGGCATGCAAAAATATGTGCCGCATGGCCTAGATGTTAGTTGGAAACTTTGTGGTATGGTTTAAGAAAGATTGGCTGTTTTTAACACGCTTACATTGGCTTCACTTGTAACTATGTATGTTAGAAAATTTTGGAATCTTAATTTGACCCACTTTCCGGTCTTCGATTAGGATGAAATTTTGCACACGCTCTGAGTTCTGATGACAATACATGACTAGCTAAGAAACGTCATCACAAATCCAATATGGTGGCCTCCCCAAGATGGCGGACTGGCGGCGGTTTGAAATCCACCCCCATGATATGGGTATCAAATGAAAGGGTTTGCTGTCAAATATACGAAAAAAAATTCACGTGACTTAAATCCAATATGGCGGACGTCCAAGATGGCGGACAGGCTATTTGAAATGCACCCCCATGATATGGGTTTTAAACAAAAGGGTTTGCTGAATGGGATACGAAAAAAATATCACGTGACCTAAATTCAACATGGCGACCGTCCCCAGGTGGCGCATAAGTAGTAAATTATGTTTGAATAATGAGAAGACTAAAAAGTATAATTTTTTAAACGTTTTTTAAACTATTAAAGAATTCTTTACCATTTCGCATGTCGAATTTGTTGCGATAATTTTACTACTTAGCTCAAATACGTACTAAAATTTAAAGAAAATTAGAGGTTTGAGGATAGTATACTTAGTAATTATAAGGCTCAATGAAAAAAGATCACTAATGCAGAAAATTTCCACGAACAATATTTAAATGTCCATCTTGTCGTAATATAATTATTATATCGTACATTTTACTAATACTACAAATGTGAGTATGTATGTGTGTTAATTAGTCTTCCAGGCAAAAACTGCTGAACAGATTTGGATGAAATTTGGTACACAGATATTTTATAATCAGGATTAACACATACATCCCAATTTTATTTTTCCGTGAGATAATTTTCATATTGTAGCGCTCGAAACCGCTGGCAAGGCTGTTTTCAAATTAAAAACAAAGAAAATTGAAAAGTTCAACCAATAACATACGCGTTGTAAAGTTCAATTTCGATTGTAACAATAGAATGAAATGATTTCGGTACTAGCTTTTTATTCTCAACGTAGTCCATTCCAATGGATGTCAGTTCTGCGACAGATGTACGCCATTGTTACTTTAGCCTGACAATTCCGATGGATATTCTCTTTATTTTCGTCAGCGATAAAACAGATGCAAATTTGGTAGACATTTCTGTACGAGAATTAAATCTTTATTCATCTAAAGTGCAAGAATGAACCAATCATTCTTGCACTCAGTTTAGCCCAAAGGCAAATTTGTAGCCTAAAAAGTTCACCTCCACATAATTTCATAATGTTGGTCCACTACTTGTGAAAAGTAAGTAGTGATTTACCGCTATGCTACTACTGCTTTTAGAGGTATTAGAAAGTTTTAAAGTATATGTTTTTCAAACAGGATAAAAGTTTTTTTATTACAAAATACGGTAAATCGCACCTTCGGTGCAACAAAGTCACAAATAGCCAAAACTGCAAAATCGAGCTAAGTAGGTATGCCAAATTGTTTCTGAACCATGGCTATACTTGGAGCAACAAAGACATCCGCGAGAGTATCTTGAAATTACACCAGATGGCGCAAGTGCCTTTGTGGTTATTGGCGGTTATTCCATGCGGTTTGGAACGACAACGTTTCATTGGTCAGTATGCCCGCGAGAGTTTGACGTATGTTGGAGCAACAAAAACGTATCTGCTTTTAAGACCTCAATATATTTTTTTACAAATTACAACAACACCAAAAATCTTGGAGCTACAAAGGCTTAAGTCATAAAACTAAATAACTCCTGGTGCAACAAAGTCACAATACAGGACACTTTTTTTTGTTAAGTCTTTTATTAGGATTTTTTTGGTAATTATATGTATACAAGATTTTTAAGTATAACTATAGCCGACTAAATAAACAATTAATTATGTAAAGATTTCAAACCTACTATAAATAGTTATCCAGAAATGAGATGTAACATGCGAAAAAAAAAACTTAAAAGTCTTCTCGTGTAAAATTTAAAAATGAGCTGTTGTGACTTTGTTGCACCGAAGGTGCGAAATGGTGGTGGTTTAATTTATATGGTCTCTATAGTATATATATAGATGGTAGATATTACGTGATTTCAATTTATATTTGAGCACTAACACTACATGGATTTTCTTGTGTCCGAAATAAATTAATTTATGAGTGCAGGCCAAAAGATGACGTTCTTAATTATCATAGTAGCTCTTTGGTAATCTAATAGGTACTTGTTAGATATGATCATAACTACCAAGTGCCATACATTATAATTATAACCCTCAATCATAATCATAAAAATTAGTAATGGCAACGCCAACTCTAGTTATAAAGCAAATTGATGATCGCGATTATGACGTTTATTAGAAGAGAAGCGTAGGCCGCTACGCCGTAGCAAGTGACTACGAAAACATAAAGTGACGGGCTGATTTTATTCATAGCTAAGGGCCAATGTTTTAGGCTATTTTTTTTTACAATATTTTAGCAATAATCGATAGTGTTATTGTTTATAGCCCTTTTTAGGGTTCCGTACGTCCGAATACAAAAACGGAACCCTTATAGGATCACTCGTGTGTCCGTCTGTATGTCGCTTACAGTCAATTATCTCCGAATCTACTAGACCGATAAAGTTGAAATTTGGTACACATATCAATTCCTGTGACTTAAGCACAAGTAAACCCTAAGTATATGGGAGGTAATTTTTGGGGGCGAAGGGGCAAATTAAAAAAAATAATAATTTGAAAACTGCATCATGTGACATATCAAATGAAAGGTCTTGTTGAGAAAATCTTAAATGTATTTTTTTGTAATTTTAAAATAAACAGTTTTCAAGTTATTCAAGAAAATAGACGAAAATTGACCATTCCCCCCACCTTATCTCCGAAACTACTGAACTTAAAATAATGAAAAAAATACAAAAAATAATTTTCTACTTATAGATTATAGAAAACCTATAAGAAGTCCATGATATTAAAATAACAGTCATGGTAAATCACTCAATATTGTGCGTATGGCAAATCACTCAATTTTGAAAACTGCATCGTGTGACCTGTCAAATGAAAGGTCTTGTTGAGAAGATCTTAAATGTATTTTTTTGTAATTTTAAAATAAATAGTTTTCAAGTTATTCAAGAAAATAGACGAAAATTGACATATAAGGGGGGGGGGGAGGGGCTATCTCCGAAACTACAGAACCTAAAATTTTGAAAAAAATACAGAAAAAACTTTTCTACTTATAGAATACAGGAAAACCTTTAAGAAGTCCAAGATATTAAAATAACATGGTAAATCACTGAATCGTCTTAGTTTGACTGCCATCCAAAAACAATTTCCTTCAAATATTCCTCACTACTCCACGTTCCGTACATAGCACATACATAATATATACATGTAAAGCCAACGAAGCAAGGACATGCAACAGAGTTACCAGGTTTAATTGAATTTCTTGGCGAGGGGATGAGTCTGGCCACCGAGTGTTTACTTTGGGAGACAAATTGGAGGCCTTCTACGATCTAATTAGGCTTAGGAGATAGTGCGAAGTTCACCTGGGTAGACATGGTGTTAGGAAAATATTGGAGAATGTGACGTGTACGCTAGCTTGAAGTCAGACGGACGATAAATCGGATTAAAATATCAGGTAAGATTCTTTTCTTTTAATAATATCAAAAATAAATATCATAATATACAACTATGATCAAATGACTAGGAAGGAGGCGACTGCAGAAATAATGAGTAATATAGAATTTTATTCTTAGCTAGAAGAAGAATAGAGAAGTAAGAAAAAAGAAGACACTCTTTAACAATTATACATTATTTGGTTTGAGGGCAGAATAATGATAATGGTGATAATTATTGCGTCTTTGGTTTTATATATTAAAGTTCATTATTTATTCTACGATTCAATTGAGTGGTGATTAAAAGCATTTTGGTAATGATTTTCAATGAATCTCCATATTATTTTTATCTTATGGCATAGCGTTATTTCAATTTCACGTGCTTTATATGAGTTCTACTTCTAGAAGGTTACCACTACTCTATAAATGTATACTACAAAGGTTGATATCACAACTTGACATTATAAATTATTGCTAAATAAAGAAAACGTGCAACAGTACTCATATAGTAAAGCGCCTCCAGCAATAAAAAACTCATTAAATTATAATCGATCGTAAATACACTTTGACCTTTACATTTTATATCACACGGTTGATATTTTACGAGGCACGGATAATGAGACGAACAAGTTACACAAAAATATACGAGAATTTCCGAATTGCACGTGAAAACTCGTAAAAATGATTCCGCAAATCGAAAAGGACTGAAATAATGGCCGCCGTAAAGTTGAAAAGGTAACTGTTTGTTCAGAACAATTCGGGATTTATTTGTTTACGTCTCAGGCGTCCTTTATATAGACGTCTGTGGACTCAGGTAGATAAGGCGCCTATAGATCTTACTTTTAGCTCGTGTGATACGAATGGGTGAACTTTGATACTTGCTATTTTCTAGGTTGAAGTTTTCTTTTAGGCGGTTTCAGTACCTATTAGTGAAAGAAAAATGTTTACAGTTGATTTATTAACCAAAAATTAAGAGACCAACTGCAGAGGATATGATTATACGAGTATCTAAACAAATACATATATTTATAGTTTGTATGGTTGGACGTGCTTATCTCTGGAACTACTTGTCCGAATTGAACTGTGATTTTTGAATTGAGTAGTCCTGTTATCGAGGAAGGCTATAGAACATCACGGTACGACAAATAAGAGCCAAGCTGAAACCGCGGAGAATAGCTTGGTAGAGCTATATTTATGGTCAAAAATAGTTTCGTAGAAACACCATAACTCAACGGTATACGATTTCATCTTGACTTATACCTCTGCACATACATTATACCCTATAGATATGTCAATATGAAAAGGAAACCATTCCCTACATTATCATGCCTTTACCTTGTAAAACAAGAACCACGTCTCCGCGTACATTGTCCCGCGTGTAGCACAAAGATCGACTTTTGCATAGCTCAGTGAAACAGTGAGTTTAAACGAAACATTTGCAAGTTTGATCCTTGGGGATAAAGGGAGAAATCACTTTGAATTCCTTTTAGGGCAAAAGGTGAGTAGGAAGTTTGAATTTCGAACGTCAGATAAGTATATTTTCTTTGGCTTTGTAATTGAATGAGTAGTGGTGGTTCAGTGTAAATGTACCCGTCTTACAGGTTGTAGGTTACATAAACAACCAGGTTAACATATTCCTTTGACTTGTAAGATAGAAACAGACTGGAGATCCGTCAACATTTTATATGTAAACATTCGTAGAAAACCGCCACATCTGGAACTTAAAAAACTTAAATCAATATCTGAGACATTTATGTCATCCACAAATCAAAGGCCCGTCAAAGGCAAGAGTCTTCACGTTTTTGTGACGTAAATTAAACGTAAACTTTGACGTATAGGCGTATAGGTTCCTACATTAAGGCGAAATTTCATGAGCTGTTAGGGCCCGCATGCCGTGTGTGAGAGATTTCTGGAACGCATGCCACAGGGCCCGCATTCGGGGAATCGTTTTCATGCGGTGATAGCCCGCGTGCGGGGAGTAGGAAAACCTCCATGTTCGTCGCCATTTTTATTGACAAGAGTGGCAGACCCGCAAGCTGTATATCGACCGATGAATTTCATTGGTCGACATAAAGCAAGCGGGGAATCACTGCAGACGGTGTAACGAACACGTATCGAGTTGTAACTTTCTTTGGTTGTTATCTCGCCTGCGAGGACTCTCCGTATGCTGTGTACCGAACGAGTTAACAACTAATGAAAATGGGCCATTAGAGGCGTTATTTACGTTTTTACTCGTACTTCGATTACGAAGTACGGTCAAATTTGGAAAATGCGTGCTATGTATGACCTCAGAATTAGACCCATGTGGCAGATGACGACAGAAAAGAGACCTGTATACCTGTGAGCAGTGAGAATATTATTCGCTGCCTGTAAGGGTCATTCTCACTAGTTCCACCAGTTCCATGGAACTAGTGAGATTTTTTTTCTCAGTAGTTCCATGGACTTTGATAATGGAACAAATGAAACAAAACTTAATCGAACTCGTGTCACTAGTTCCATGGAACTAATTGATGGTGGAACTAGTGAGGATCATCATTAATCATTAACAGCCTGTAATGTTCCCACTGCTGGGACACAGGCCTCCTCTCTGTGAGAGGGAGTGGGCCATAATCCACCACGCGGGCCCAGTGCGGGTTGGTAGATGTCACATGTCTACGAATTTTTGGTTCTAGGACATGCCGGTTTCCTCACGATGTTTTCCTTCACCGTTTTGAGAGCAGTGGCGATGAAATAAATTACACAAAGTAATGCGCCTGGCGGGGTTCGAACCCACGACCTACAACTCGTAAGTCTGGACCGATACCACTGGGCCACCACTGCTCTCGCTAGTGAGGATGATCCGCCTTTAATTGAATAGTATATGTAAATGTTATGGGCAGGCCATATTGCTCGCAGAGCAGAGGGCCGATGGGGTCGAAAAGTGCTAGAGTGGAGAACGCGGACTAGCAAGCGCAGCGTAGGACGTCCACCAACGAGGTGGACAGACGACCTTGTAAAGGTCGCCGGAAGACGCTGGATGCAGGTCGCTTCCAACCGGTATATGTGCATGGAGATCTAAAGGGGAGGCCTATGTTCAGCAGTGGACGTCCTATCCTATGTTTAACCTTTAAATTTTTTCTCATAAGTACGAGTACATCACAAAATGTGTACTCATTGAGAAACTTTTATATCAAAGTCATGTCAGTTTTTTGCACCGTACGGTTGCTGTGTAAACGAAAAACATAGCCTTTGGGAAATCAATTATTTTCTCTTTCAGAGTTTTCGCTTTTAGTTCATCTTTTACTATTAAGTTACGTGTTTGGAAGATAAATAAAATATATGCGTGAGTTTTAGCATTTTCAAGTGATTTTTTTTATATATTTTCATTTTGTTTATTTCGTTATGTTCATTCTCCCGATTAAAATGAAACAGAACTGCACTAATTTTGAAAGTTGAAAATGTTGGTACTTTATTCTAATAGTTCAAGCTATTTTGACATTGATTGTCGATTGTGATTGTACGTCTGTTTAAGAGTCCGTTCCGTCAAAGAGAATACGGACCCGTATGAAAGTACCTAACTCGAAACCTTTGAGTGAACTGCACTCCCTATTTTTAATTTAACAAGTTTTGACAATACATCGGGTGTAAGGACAACAGTCCATTTATGTTTTAATTATTTTTTAGTTCGTTTTTTTTTTGAGCCCAACAAATCCTTAAAGCTATTGTCAAACAGACAGGCGAAGCAACCGTGAAGTGAATGCGATCCGAATCATGTCATATAGAAAAGCGAAAGCGGTCCGATACTCTATGTGACAGGCTTCAAACAATTCCATACGTTACAAACTAAAACGCTTCGCTTCGCGTTTGCTTCGCCTGTCTGTCTAACAATAGCTTAAACGATTATGTGATTTAGAATATAATTCAACAGAGCTAATTTTTATTCGTAACTGTCTACGACGGACTGCGTTCTTAAAGCTTTTAACATCAATAAACATTGACTAAACAAAATGTTTACAAGTTACAACTTCTTCTCAGGGGGGTAGGCAGAAACTACATAGCACCACTTGCTAAGATCCCAATAAACTCCTTTCGCCTCAGCCGTACGTTGCGAGTATTACTTACCCGGCCTATAAATATCTACCTGCAAACAAATATCTGTACTAACAATTTGTACTCACACAGAAATCTAGCATTAAGATTAATGGAACACAGAGTTAACATATCAAGCTAAAGCCGACAGCCGAGCAGTGGACAAATTGCAGGGCGGGCTACCGGCATAATTACAATGCAGATTAGATGAACTGTTGGGGCCCTGCCAGGGACGCCGACGTGAATTTAACAGATTACTGACAACCCTGACCTCGTGCGGCTTTGACGGAAGCAGCTTCAAAAAATAGTCAATAAAGTTAGTAGGTGCAGCTTAAGTTTGCCGTATATCATTACTTGCCAGATTATGATCCTTACTAGCAACACTATCGAATGGTGTAATATTACAGAGTGTGATTTTTTTTTCAAAAATCAGGGGGTTCGATTCCTGACCAGAATGAGTGAATTTGTAGTTTTAGTTTTCGTCAAAATGGGTATCGAGACTCCTAATATCGATATTCCTAATAGTATTGGAAATAGCCACGCTCAGTTGAAAAATTCACCAATGGTGGCTCGTTCTTTTCTTTAATTTTTCTTTATGTGCTGAATAGTTCATTCATCGAGGAATGCTATAGGCTTTTTTTTAGCGTGGTAAAATCATCAAATGAGTCCTCCCACCCAGGGCAGGGCGAGAGGGACTGTCAGACTTGTGCTGACTAAAATCCACGGTGTCCTTCAATAGCCCTTTGTGTTCCGGGGTCACGGTAATGAGATAAGTCCCGTGACCCCGGCAGGCTTTGGCTCTCTAGAGGGAGCCGCATCATCATGCTGACACTCCTTGAGGCGCGCGTGGAACACAACGCGCCTTTGACCCGGGCATTGTCCATGGTCGGACAGCATACCCGCGCCTACGGTGGCCGGAGATCGTCTTCCGACGCCGTGGGCGTCTACCACTGAATGCTATTGGCCAAGTAACATCACGCTACGGCCAATAGGAGCAGAGTAGCGAGGGTTGAACCGCGGGGAACAGCTTTTATTTATAAAATCTTGAGCTTTTGATCAGTTAAAGTATACATTTACATAGCTGTGTAACGAATACCGTTATCATGATAATAATTATTATATTAGTGTTTTTTAGTACAGAATATAAAAAAAACCGGCCAAGTGCGAGTTGGACTCGCCCATGAAGGGTTCCGTAGCAGCAAGCATAGATTATGGATATAATTATATTGAGATTAGTAAGGAATATACACAAACAATAAAAATAACTTTGTTTTTCATAGTGTTTGTATATATGGCAAAGTTATATTTGCGGTTTTTGAAAATTTACTATATCTCAAAAACTGCTAACTGTATCTCATCCAAACTAATTTTCGTTGGAAGTTTTTGTTGAGGTCTACATTATATATATTTTTTAGTTTTATCATTCTCTTATTTTAGAAGTTACAAGGAGGGGGGGCACACATTTTACCACTTTGGAAGTGTCTCTCGTGCAACTGTTCTGTTTAGAAAAAAATGATATTAGTAACCTCAATATATTTTTTAAATACCTATCCATACATACCCCACACGTATGGGTTTGGTGAAAAAAAAAATTTTTGAGTTTCTATTCTAAGTATGGGGGGCACCCCCAAAATTCGTTTTGTTTTTATTTTTGTGTAAAAATCCTAATGCGGTTCACATAATACATCTACCTACCAAGTTTCAACAGGATAGCTCTTATACTTTCGACAAAAAGTGGCTGTGACATACGGACGGACAGACAGACAGACAGACATGACGAATCTATAAGGGTTCCATTTTTGCCATTTGGCTACGGAACCCTAAAAACCACCTACATGATGCGCAAAAGAAGAGAATACAAATCGTTCTTTTAGTGGAGTGCCGTAAGGTTTATACCTCGGAATCCAGGACTAGTCAATTAATCTTCATATAAATTTTTGAAATGTGTTTTTAACAACATAGGTATAGAAACATTTAAAAAAATTAGCCCGATCTCAATATTTAAATTATTTTTTCAACATTGTATGAAAAAAATTCTTGCTAACTTTTTTTATGATGTAGGTAATTTGATTTAGTTTCATGTAAGGATCATTTCATTGTATGGGAAGGAAAATTTCTGTGCAACAGAAGTGGGTCAAATCTAATTTAATACTGACCACTTCTAATACGACTTTATGCTGTAAAATATTTTGGGTTTGACTAACTTCCGCCGTCCTGATTTTTTTCTTCCGATATACTGAAATGATCCTTACATGAAACAGAGTCGAATGGCATTAAAAAAAGTTTGGCCAGTTTCACTAATTTTTGTGGACAACTCACACTTGACCAAAAAATATAAACACCAAAATTGTTAGCATATAAAAAAGACCTAAAAGTTCCTACAAAGTTTCTCCGTATCTCTTATGGATGCGGACTTCCCCTTATTGGCCAATTTAAAAGGAAGACCATGTATATTAGTGCTCTTAAACAATAGTAAGAAAAATGTAATATTTCTATAACCAAGTACAAGTGTTTCCGAAACTTTTCTAATCTTGATACAGAGTAACAGATGACGCTCATACCATCTAAGTAGAGAAAGATACAACTTTTATGTGAAGATGTTATATGGATGTTTAAATCAGTCATGTAGTTGAAGGTTTACTGTTACGCTTAGTAAAGAATATACTTACGGTGGACGGGCCACGTCATTAGTTTTTTTACTAATTATAGACAACATCAAAAACCATCCTTTTTGAGAACTCTTTACAATTTTATTATTATGTACCTAACGAATACTTAAACAAATCAAAATATAAATACAAATTGAACACAACGTTGGATAAGTTTGCAAGCTGTAATTCGTAACTGTGAAAAGAGAGATTTCCGCTCAGTTCATGATAAATGTCCAAATTGTACGATGACCAATCTTGACCAATCATCATCAGCCGAAATAAGTCCACTGCTGAACATAGGCCTCCTCCTTAGACCGCCACGCCGAACGACAATTCGCCACTTCCATCCATCGGTTGCCCGCGACCCTAACGATGTCGTCGGTCCACCTTGGTCCACGTAGTGGGAGACCTGCCTACGCTGCGTCTTCCGGTCCGTGGTCGCCACTCGAGAACTTTTCTTCCCCATCGGTTGTCAGTTCAACTTGCAAATTTATGAGCTATGTCGGTGACTCTGGTTTTTCGCCGAATATTCATGTTTCGGATTTTATCCCGCAAAGAAACTCCGAGCATAGCTCTTTCCATTGCTCGTTGAGTGACTCTTAGTCTCTCTAAAATGCCAGCAGTCAAAGACCACATTTCAGAGCCATATGTCATCACTTGCAACGCACACCGGTTAAACATTGTCCCTTGTCTTATACTTAACCAAACCTTTTAAGAAATTAAAAGTCCATCATGAACTTCCAGTAATTAGTCGAAAGTCTGACAACTTATCATGGCTTATACTGATTGGCTAATTGTGACTGGATTGTAGAGGTCATCCATGTAAAATTCAGCTGGATCCAGTTCGACTCGAAACCGACCCCAACATAGATAGTTGGGAAAAGACTAGGCAGACGATAACGAACTTCAAATAGCTAGTTATTACGATCACATTGTATAAACAATAAACTCACATAAGTAAAAATTACACGACTTTAATCCCACTCCGTCACAGTTCGGGCGGATACCGTAATTAAGCGTACTCTAGTTAAACTAGTGGTTATACAGACCGACAAATTTATTAGCACTGGTCTAGAAGTTAAAGTTCAAGCACTGAGAACTTCGGATCTAAATGAAATGGTGTAACACCTTTATACTCCTGTTGTTACTTGTAGTCCTGTAAAACCAAAGGTTTAGGTTGAAAATAAATTGCTATTACGATAGATAACAATGGCGTCGTAGCGATATAAATGTGCCACGAAGTTATAGTTCATAAGCTTTGTTAAATAGGTGTAATACTAACATTTTAATTATCATTTCCATACTTATAGTGTTCCACGCGCTCCTCAAAGAAACTGATGGGGACGGGACCATAGAGCCAAACGCCTAACATAAGGGGGTGAAACCACGGGCACAAGCTAGTAATATTATACTATATAAAGCTCGTTATACGTATAAAGCTGAAGTGTTTGTTTGGTTGAACACGAAAATCTCAGGAACTACTGGTTCGAATAGAAAAAATCTTTTTGTGTTGGATAGTCCATTTGTCGAGGAAGGCTTTAGGCTATAAAACATCACGCTACAACTAAAAGCAGCCGAATAGCGGGGGTGAAAACAGGGAGAACAGCTAGTCGTGAATTGGCATGAAGAAGCTCACGATCGCGAAAACTGAGAGGAATTGGGGGAAGTATTTGCCCAGGAGTGGCACGGAATAGGCTAGGAATAGTTTAAAAAAATTAGTATGTAAAAATGTAGCACAGAATATGCTAGGAATAGTTTTAAAAAATTAGTATGTAAAAATGTAGTATGACGGCACGGTTGGCATAGTGGCCGAAAGAACGACAGCTACGCAGCGTGTTGTTTGTTAGATTCCCGCACGGAACAAATATTTATATAGCCTATAGATAGGTGTTCCAGGTTTTTGTGTTCGTGTATGTGAGTTTCTAAACGCAACCACGATACAAAAAAGTCCTAGTTCGTGCTTAAAAAACCGGCCAAGTGCGAGTTGGACTCGCCCATGAAGGGTTCCGTAGTAGCAAGCATAGATTAGGGATATAATTATATTGAGATTAGTAAGTAATATACACAAACAATAAAAATAACTTTGTTTTTCATAGTGTTTGTATGAATGGCAAAGTTATATTTGCGGTTTTTGAAAACGTACTATATCTCAAAAACTGCTAACTGTATCTCATCCAAACCAATTTTCGTTGGAAGTTTTTGTTGAGGTCTACATTATATATTTTTTTTAGTTTTATCATTCTCTTATTTTAGAAGTTACAGGGGGGGGGGACATATTTTACCACTTTGGAAGTGTCTCTCGTGCAAACTGTTCAGTTTAGAAGAAATTGATACTGGTAACCTCAATATCATTTTTAAAGATCTATCCATAGATACCCCACACGTATGGGTTTGGCGAAAAAAATAATTGAGTTTCAATTCTAAGTAAGCACCCCCAAAATTTGTTTTGTTTTTATTTTTGTGTGAAAATCCTAATGCGGTTCACATAATACATCTACCTACCAAGTTTCAACCGGATAGCTCTTATACTTTCGACAAAAAGTGGCTGCGAAATACGGACGGACAGACAGACATGACGAATCTATAAGGGTTCCGTTTTTGCCATTTGGCTACGGAACCCTAAAAACACGTATTCGTATAGCACATTGACGACATAAAAACGATCGTCTATATTAAACAGAGTGTGCGTCTCAGTGTATGTATACGTACCAATGTAGGACCCAGTGTCACGTTTAAGTATACTTGTTGTCTTATCTCAGTTTACACTCGCGTAAACTTTACTACTTCTATGTTCCGGAATGTACTTATTTTATTGCTTTTAGGGTATAAATTCGCCTGAACTATTATAGGGTTGTTAAAAGTTATACGTTCATTTTGCGCGTTACAAAACTCCAGACTATAATATGGTTTAAAGTTCAAACAGTTTCATGGCTATATTGTTTATAACTGTTGGAAAGGTCGGAATTTTAAAAGGGTCTATAAATTAATAATAAACTGTGTTATAAAATATTGTACCGTATAATATGAGGGACACAGTGCCTTTTACCATGATTAAAGAATGTATAAGTTTTGGATACAATTTATTTTATAAGTAACAAAAAAATTAAGAAGAGATACTTAAGGTTTTCTAAGACAGTCGCGTTGACATATTTTTGTGCGCGCATGAAAAAGCAAAGCTCTAAATAAATGCAGAACATAGAACCTTCTCGTCGGAAAAAAAATACAAACAGAGAAAAAGACGTTACATGTATCTATTTACATACAAATATTGAGTGAAATTGGTGTCCCACACGGCACCTATCACGACGAATTTGAAAAGAAAATATTTAAGAAAAATATAATACTATGACACACCCAGCTGTGCACGCAATATTCAGCATAATTTCAGATCATACGACTCAAGCAAACACACTCGCGCTTTGATCTTGATAAGCAATACTGAACTTTTTACAGACCACTTAAGGCTCCAAATAAGTTTTTTTGGTTATTGTTACTGCCGTAACTATAGCAACAAGTGGTTCCCTCACCGCTGACTACCTCCCAACCTATATTCTCAAGCCAAGCTAAGCTTGAGTTATTGCCTAGATCGTTTAATACAAGACGTTACTCGATAGTCTTATGTATTTAAAATGCTTTTTTACAGCATCATTTAAATTTTGAATATCGTATGTCTTTAAAATTTAAATTGAGTCTTTTATAAAGGGTATTTTACGATACGTGTCTTAATTAAAGACTTGTATCTATCACTCTCATCTAATTGCGAAGTTGTCCAGAGCTACATCTACCTGGGATCCAAAATCACTAATACTAGGAAGTTACGAAGAGGAAATAAAAAGACGGTGTGCCGTGACACGATCAGCCGTGGAAAAGCTCACGAAGATATGGAAAGATCGCCGCATTACTAAAAAAACCAAGGTTCGCTTAATGAGATGCCTAATATTTCCTGTTTTCCTTTATGGAGCTGAAACATGGACGATACAGCAAAAATATCGTAAGAAGATTGACGCCCTCGAAATTTGGTGCTGGAGACGTATGTTGGGGATAAAATGGACTGCTCACCGCACTAACGTTTCCATCCTGAAAGAGCTTCGTATCAAACAAAGACTTTCGTCGATTGTTCAAGTGCGAATTCTTAAAATGTTTGGACATAATTATCATCCGCAACGAAAGCTCATTGGAACGTTTGGTGATACAAGGAAGAGTGGAAGGGCAACGTTCTCGCGGCCGCTCCGACCAGATGGACAGATCTCATTAAATCATCTACATACAAAGTACCCTTACTCAATATACACGCAGTACAACGAATAGGGATAAAATGGAGAAAACTCGCTAAAACCGCAACCAACCAAGCAGACTATCCATGATCACGACCACTCGCCGCACTCGCCAGGAGTGTATAAGAAGAAGAAGAAGAATCTATCACTCAGATGAAATAAATATTTTTACGGCGTCACACCTCGAGCTAGCGCTTTTGATCGCAATAATTACGACAGTTAAAAAGTCATTTTTTAGATAGGTATTATTTTGAACCCTATCGTATTGTTGTCTTATTTAACCCAAAGTTTAACTGGTAAAGAATTTCTTGTTCCACAAGTCCGCCTATGTCTAGTAACACAATTTATACAACAAGTTTAAATAAGAAAAAATAATTAAGAAATAAGAAAAAATAATTCGAATGAAAGCTCTTTTTAGTTTGCCGATTGTAGTAGACAGAATACGAGTAATATGTATTGTATGTATAAAGTACATATACAATATTATATTATCTGTCTTCTAAAAATCCTGTAGTCAGTAGTACGTCACGTGTCGTGTTGGTCATGTCCTGTAAATTCTATCTTTATGACTTTTTTTTATATTCGTCCAGCTGTTGTCGACCACTAAAAACCCGAATTTATTCATCCAAACAAATAGGCTTCAACCTATTAGACGTGGCTAGCACACAAAACTGGCCAGAAATAAAAATAAACTGCAGTATACTAAGTGGGCAGTCCGTTAGCGGAATATTGAATGGCATTCACTAAATCTGTAGGACTTGAGCGATGCGGATAGACCGCAGTGCAGATATAGCGGGAAGCTAAGTGGGCACACCTCTTCATAAAATAGAAGAGAGTTTGAATATCTAATAGAACAAAAGGTCTGTTGGTTTGGATCGGTTTCTTGTTAGAATTAATTGGGAATAGTGTTTGTGTATTGAATTCAAGGATTAGAGCTAATGATGAAATCTAAGTAATTTAATAGTTTATTGAATGATGTATGCGAAATCTAACTATGATTTGTGAATCTTAAATTGTGGTATTAATTCAAACTTTTAGATTTAAAAGACCGAAACATCACTTAGGCATAGCGTAATATTGTCACAATTATTTCACCGTAAATGATGTTCACCCGCATCAATTCCAATTTGAAAATATGCACAAAAAACAAGAGATTGGTTTATTACTAAATCAAAGAACAAGGAAATCAAGCAATCAAACTAAAAGTGGAAAAGATGAATGGAAGTGAACATAACGGTCAAATGGCACCCTCATTCATTTTTTAAATGAAAGTCAATTAATTCGGTTTTAACCGCATATTTTAGCGACTCCGTCGACAGATGGCTTTTCCATCAAATAAAAGTTTGAAATATTGAGTGGTAAATCTAATTTCTGTTAACGAATTGTTGCCGCAGGGACATTTCAGCGCTCTTATTTTAACCCATTAATATGACTTTTCAATTAGCTTTGAATTTAAAAAGTGTTAGCCCCTTTGTTATGCAAAATTTTTTGTTCAATTATACAAGGGTATGAATTTATTAACAACTGAACTATCAACAAAAAATGCATTATTTAAATGTAATGGCGTGTGGCGTATAGGGATCGAACAAAGGGGTAATTTTTCTTAAATTATTTTTGGCTCCAATTCTTAGAAATCTGGACATTATAACCATAGGCATAGGTCTTATGCTAAGTGCAAGATATCTTCAGAGTAACTCTTTCAGGATTACTTAGTGTCATCATCATCATCATCATCAGCCTTTAAATGTTCCCACTGCTGGGACACAGGCCTCCTCTCTGTGAGAGGGAGTGGGCCGTAATCTACCACGCGGGCCCAGTGCGGATTGGTAGATGTCACATGTCTTCGAATTTTTGGTTCTAGGACATGCCGGTTTCCTCACGATGTTTTCCTTCACCGTTTTGAGAGCAGTGGTGTTGAAATAAATTACACAAAGTAATGCGCCTGACTGGGTTCGAACCCACGACCTACAACTCGTAAGTCGAGGCCAATACCACTGGGCCACCACTGCCACTTTACCTTTACCCACCACTTTACTTAGTGTGCCACTTACTATTTACATAAGCGACAAACTAATAAATAAATAATTATGAGTAACTTCAGGCAGTTAAAGAAAGACCAACTAAAAGAAAAACCCAAGCGCCCTACAACTTTTTGACTGGCCTGTTGGTCTAGTGGCTAGTGACCCTGACTGCTATGCCGGAGGTCGTGGGTTCGATTCCCACCCAGGACAAATGTTTGTGTGATGAGCACGATCATTTGTTCTGTGTCTGGGTGTAATTTATCTATAATATGTATGTATTTAGAAATATATAAGTATGTTTATCAGTTGTCTAGTACCCATAACACAAGCTCTGCTTGGCTTGGGACTAGATGGCGTTGTGTGATAGTTGTAAAAAAAAAAAAAAACTTCCTTGTAAGCACTAGGAAGTACTTCCTAGTACAAACTAAACAGTACCTGGAAAGAAGAAGTAGCGAACAATGCTCGGTCAGTGAGGTTAGAAGAACCAGGATTTTACAATAAAACATAAACACTTCATCGTAATCATTCGGTCATTCAACATAAGTCGGCTAGTATACACCTATAAATGTACCGAAAAATACAACTGAAATATTCAATCAGTAGGTACCTAGTATTTTATGTATATAAAATAAATAAAAAGTCACAATTTTGAAGCAAAGAACTAACTAAATTCGTCTATGTACAGCATGATAATTCAATAACAACGAAAAACAAAGTATTTTTTTTACCTACCCTCGTTTGTAACGTTGATAAAACGGGACATTTGATTAATCGTCAAACTCTGCGTGTTTCGCGCCCTTCAGCTGAAACCTGAACAAATTACCTTTGTTAAGATATTTTTGTGATGACACAATCGTGTTTTGGGGAAGCTGAAAAATCTAATTTGTGTAAAATTTTTAGCTTTGACATTATGTAGGTTGAAATTTGCAACCGTGCGTAGATGTCTAAATTCAAAATTCCACGGAATACGAAAAGATAGTCAAAGTAGCCTCGAAGCCGATTTTGATGAAAAATAAAACTGCATTTGAAATAACGATAATACCTAGCCAGGAATTTATTTGCGAATTTGACTCCTATTAGCGACACTATCGAATGAGTAATACAGGGTGTTTTTTGGTTTCGATTCCTAAGGATAGGAATGTTAATTTTTAAAAATTCCAATGATGCAGTTTTAGTTTTCATCAAAATCGAAATTCCTTTGAGCATTTTTCGCTACACCTCATGGTTTCGGAATTGGTCATCAACACCCAGTTTGAAAATTCATTGTACATAATGTATTGTTTTGAAAATTTTGTATAATTTTTTTGATTTACCTGAGGTCAATAAACAACTACAATATAACGTGTACATCACTTTCCAACGTGCACTTTTTTTTAAAGACTTACATATCAACAAAATAGATAAAATAAGTGTTAAGAGGATGTTCGATAATAATGTAAAACCGAAATACGCATCTTCGCGGCCGAAATCGTGTTCAAAATACTCGTTAACAGTATAGATGATTTTTTATGAATGTTGAACGTTCTCCCTCTTGTAACTTTATATATTATCTATTAGACGTATAGAATAAAACAATTTGTTGTGGAATTTTATTGTCTTTAATCTTCTCTCAGACATTTTTGTCATAAAGTCAAAGGTTGAAGCATTATATGAAAAAGAACACATTTGGGCCCCTTCAATCCAAGATGGCGGCTAACGCAGACACTCCTCTAGGTTGATAACTCACATTTTTCATGAGAAGCATATATACTTAAGCAATACAAATTAAAAAAAAAAGAAACTACACCACCTAATGCAAGGCAAAGCCTCTTTTTTGTCCCCATTGACTATGGCTATTTTCACTGCAATATTCATAATTTAAAAAGCTCGTTACCCCTGAAATTATGAATAATGAATATTTTGTGAGTCTATCAAAATGATACATGGTTTCATCAATTATTTTCAATATCAAATAGATAACCTTGCCACTTGTAGTTCAATGAACTAAGCTAGCGGCTAGCAGTGACGTCACGACCGCTACGCCGCGGTAGAAATAAGCCGTAGGCATTCGTAGCACATATTTTTTTTCTAAAACAGTGCAATAATTTTTCATCTTCATCTTATTGTATGGCAAGATTCAGAAGCGTTTTTTTTTTTAAGTTTTCATTCATTTTAGCTCATTCCAATTTCCAAAATGAATGAATATCGAATGAAATAAATGAATCATAATTACAACTCGTAATATTTCACAGATGTTTGAAGTCTTGAAAAAATAGGGTGGAGTTGCCTAAGTTGGGCCGGTTCGTAATTTGTACCACGTCAAAATCTACCAAACCATAATGTTTAGTTTTTAATTAGCAACATTAAAAAGCAGTGCTTACCAACATTACGCAATGGCAGACATTTTGGATGCAATGACATAACGAAGTGCAGTGTAGTAAACAAAAATAATTATTACGGCGTCGTGATCTTATTTTATGGCTGTTTACCTAAGGATTTGTTGTCGCAACGGTAAGTACAAAGAAATTATTATCTATGTTTTTGGAAAGTATGCATATTAGTCTATTTTTTGAGAATATAGTTTTATATTTAGCATCTCGAGGTTATGATACCGGCTCGTATAAAAATAAAACTTAGTGGATGCCTTATTTGTACCGGGTAGGGTAATCCTAAAATGTACCGGTACAATTTAGGTGTATGATGGTTCTCCAACACGTTTTTTAACCAAATTGAAATATTTTCAGATGTCTGGTGAGAATAAAAAGTATTATGGACGCAAGATGCAAGCAAATTGTTTCACGAAACATGCAGAGACAACCCTGATATTTGTATAAAATGCTGGAAAAAGAATAGAGTTGACTAACCTTTTCTTTTCAAATAACTCTTGTCTTTTCTTTCTCAAACTTTATAAAGAATTATAAAGATGTACAAGTATGTTCCTATATTCAAATCACAAGGCTGATTTTAGGTCATAATTAAAATTAAAGGAAATATGAGGAACCTTAACTATTATTATTATACAAAAGTTTTATTTTATTCTTGTTGTTGATTCAAACTTTATTTTCAGTACATAAGTTTATTATTAATATTAAAACTTTATGGTTAATAATTTTTCTATAGATGTATAAAGGAAAGGCTGCTTTTAGTTAATAAGAAACACTTGAATGTCGAAGTACAATTTAGGATACCTATGGTACAATTAAGGAAACCGGTTTCCTAAATTGTACTTTTTAAGACTTTTTTTAAAACTTAATTTTCATGTAGTTTTTTCATACTTCCTCATTATCTAGTAATAAAAAATTAACACCAATAGAACAACCTTTTTATTTCTAGTAATAGAATCCTCACAAGATATATAGTTTTTGTGAAAACTTGTAAAGTTCGTTAACTGGTACAATATAGGCAACTTTACCCTACAGTATTTATTGCAGTCAAATATTTAATAAATAGTCAATAAAAATTATCACTAAGTACGTATTTCACGCTCGTCTGAAGTAGCTTTCGACTCTAAATGAAACCTAATAAAAACAAAGTGAATAAAGTTTCAAAACATGGCAACAAAATAAAAAGTTCTCTAGTGTTCAAAGGAGAGGTGAAAGTCAGAACCATTTATTTACTCGAACCTTAATACAAATGGCCGCCTTCACTTTAAGTCAGAAAAAAGATTCATAGTTTCAAATTACATTGTTTGTGAGAAACAGCCTTAGGGCGCGGTCAGATTAGACAAACTGCCACTAGCCATGAAGGTCAAAACTAGTACGTATCAATATTCAGTGAACATACTCATATTATGTATATTTTAAAGTTATACATTGTAATTTATAACTTTAAAATATACAGGGCTGCAATTGAAGTCGTGGGCATTATTTCAAACTAAGGCACTACTTATGATACTAATTGCATTAGGCCTAATAATAAGCAAATCAAAAATATTATTAATGCAAGTATGGAAAACTCTAAAAATGTGGTTTACATACATAGCAAAAGGCTTATTAATGCAAATAAACACTAAAAGTAATAAAAAAATACATCATAAACCCCAATAAGTTTCAAAATCTCGAGTGCAGTACAGCGCGTTACGAAAAGTAAACAAACATCAAATAATACTAACTTGCATTTATAACATTTTTGATTTGCGTAATGCAATTAGTATCATGAGTAGTGTCTTGGTTTAAAATAATGCCCATGAATTCAATTGCACCCTGTAAATTAGCACAAATTATACATCGGGTTCGCGGCACTTTCTCGGGGGACTGTCTTCAGGGATTCTGGACTGTCTCGGGATCGCGGGACTGTCTACTATACAGGTAACCATGACCCTGGAATGTAAAGGGCATTTGAAAAAACACGGTTGATTTAAGTCAGTACAAGTGTGATAGTCTCTTCCGCTCGCGCAGTACCAAAACTAAAAAGTTCACCAGCACGCATAATATTCCTTACGGCATTTACTGCATCATCAATTTAATACAACACTCCATTGTGTTTTCCCTGTCTTCCCAGTTATCTCCCTATCTTACCCAGTTATCGTATTTTGTTTTGTTTCAGATGCAGTGACGTGTCACTCACGGTTCGTCTCTTCCAACTGTTGCGCGTGTTATCACTACATAGTATAAAACAAAGTCGCGTCCCTCTCTGTCTGTCCCTATGTATGCTTAGATCTTTAAAACTACGCAACTGATCTTGATGCGGATTGTTTTAAAAATAGAGTGAATGAAGAGGAAGGTGTTTGTGTATATAACATGCATAGTATAGTAGAGATTGCACCCGTGCGGAGCCGAGGCGGGTCGCTAGTATAAAATATTTGAAACATAAACGCGCCGCACAGCCGACAGTCTTTACGGATAGGTACTGCCCGTTTTGAATGCTCTTCAGATGACATTTAAACGTATCTATACTAATATTATAAAGCAGAAGACTTTGTTTGGTTGAACGAGCTAATATTTAATAAATAAGCAGTAATAAAAGTATAAACTTCTTGTCGCCGGACTCCGATAGGATGGTCATTCCGACCTAGGTGGCCCTGGTGAGGCCCACCACCGACAGTGGGATAACTTACTCAGCCGTCACTGCAGGTTACGCGCAGCCTGTGATGCCATTAAGCCTCCTGCAGACACACGCGATTAATCGCGCTGCGACAACGAGCCAAGCTAATTTCCACTCTAAAAATACTGCGAATGGACCGCGACATGTCGCCCCGCGTGATTAATCGCGTGTGTCTGCAGGAGGCTTTACCCGGGGAGCTCTCGTATCACGCACCACAAAACGCACTGATAATTTTCTCTAAACTCTCATATTTCTTTTTCAACTCTGTCCCAAAGGTAATACAAAGATCATGGAGTAAGTTAATGTGCTGGCGTCGCGTCTGTACCACCGACTTCCAAACTCAGTGATGCTACTGAGCTCATGGAAAAATCGAATAGCCTACCCAGGAATTAAATATTGCTAATCTTGCTGTAAATAAAAAAGGTTCAGTACCACATCTGACTGAAGCCTAATCTGAATTATAAAGAAAGTTTTTCCTCGTCGCAAATGTATTTGGGTTACTACAATGAAGATGGATACTTCATGTTTGTTGACGGACACAGCTATTTGTAAGTGCGACGTAGTTGTTTACTTTGTGTCGAATAAAACAGCTAGGTGGTAGTTCTATACTTTGTTCTTTGACTATTATAGTTAATGTTGTGTGACATGTCCTTAGTAAGGAACCTTAGACTTACGTCTGTGTTCTGGTCTTATCCAGAGGTTCTCAAATAGGGGTCAAGGATGGTACGGCAGTGTTTGCTTCGCGCTCGTCTGGGCGGGGCACTGCCGCATGCCGTGCCCCCGATATCTATGCAATTACCTCTACAAATAAAAAAAGGTTTGTTGCCACTTATTCTATTTAACAGTTCTATGGTAGAACTAATAAAATAAACATGTTGTTGTTTATTTTATATTGCTTCAAATGTACTGATTGCTCTAGTTTAAATCTCTTAAAAGTACTTAAATCAGTGCACACGAACTGCCCTGATTACCACCACTTAGTTTAAAACAACAGAACAATGTTTTGCTTTAATTATCCTCACACATTTTGTTACTTTTCTTTCTACAATGTTGTTTTAGGAGCTGCCTTTCACCTTGTGGAAAAATGTTGTTTTCAATGTTTTATTTTGTAACCTTTTCTATGCTCTTTATTTTGAGTTTTTTTTTATGAAATTTTGAGCAGAATTAAGTTTTATAAACGAGATAACAGGTTTATACTAATACTATTAAGTTTGTCAATGTTATGCTTCTTTTGGGGTGGGATCTACATTCCAGCAATCCAGCCGGGGCAATGGTAATGGCACCCTTGGCTACCTGTAATTTGAGATGACGACTGAGCAATCCTACTGGCTACAAGGGGTACTACTATCTAAGCACGAAACTTGCAGCTTCGGCCAAAGTTTCGGACGATTCCTACGAATGATCCTTATCACATACGGCGGACGTGAGATCATTTAGCCTTAACTAAAAATTGGTGTCAACACGATTGAAAAGTTGTCCCGACTTCCGATTTGTTGTCAGAATTTATGAATTCAGAACTAATAATAATAATATTCCACAACTATCACACAACGCCATCTAGTCCCAAGCTAAGCAGAGCTTGTGTTATGGGTACTAGACAACTGTTAAACATACTTATATATTTCTAAATACATACATAAATATTATAGATAAATTACACCCACTAATAGGGAGTAGGGTTCAGAAAAAAGTTTTAAGTTACTTTTGTACGGGCCGTTCGTTGACGGACTTAGAGGGTAACCCCCAAGGCCACCTGCCATACCAGAGTGGTTGATCACCATTCTTTCGGAGTTTAGCACCAAATAGTTTTTACTGCGTGTTTCTAACGATACAGTCCTGTGT
Organism: Agrotis exclamationis; assembly: GCA_950005045.1. NCBI lineage: Eukaryota > Metazoa > Arthropoda > Insecta > Lepidoptera > Noctuidae > Agrotis > Agrotis exclamationis. Next base: position 17,333,089 of record OX465427.1, on the reverse strand, counting down.
CAAAACTATAGTTTGGTGTTGCAAGACTACTTTCTCAATGACGAGATCGTCGTAGCCTATAGCCCAGACATAGCCTTTTAGAGAATAGCATAGCTACTGATAGTGTTCCCATATGGGTCGTTAAATGTGTTTTCAGTAAATTAAAAAGGAGTAATTAACAAAATTGCTCGTGATGTAATTTAGCAAAACAGGCTAGTAAAATTTATTAGGTAACTTCCAATGGGGGACAGGGAATAGGTAAAAGGGTGTAAAACATTGTCGAAGACCAAACTTCGAATAAGATTAAAATATATATTTTAATAATCTTATTTTTGTCACGTCAATTTTGATTACAATAACGACACTAAATAGCGACTTTTAAGAATGTATAGAATACTAAAAATCTATTGTTTATGAACTACATTAGCATTATATTTGAAAGCTAATTTTGTCATAATCAAGCCTTTTTGCCTCGCTACAGGAATAATCTAATATTATATTTTTCTTTTTCTCTATTTCTTCTAATTTTTTAATGCCTTTTTCAATAAAAACTTTTTTCTTTCTGAATCTAAACTAAACTAAAAGCGTTCTAGTTCTAAGCTTAAAACTATGAAATAAATTATACCTTTGGCATACAATATTTATGTAACCTAACTGCATAAGCTATCAAATATTATAGTGATATGATGATGACGGTGGATCGAATATTTTAAAGCTCATTACTCTTCATCATCATCATCTAGAGTGAAATCATCATCCAGCACGGTAGTGGACGTGTTGAATATCGTCTTGATCACAGCCCTGAGGGTCTTCCTGGCACTCTGTCGCAGTAGGGTCAGCTTGAACTGCATCAACACAATCAGGTAGGTAGACATGAAGGAGACGTTCTGTGAAATACAAAAAAGTTAGGTATTAGTGTCAATGTACACAGGCTTATTTTTAAAAATTTTACATACATATACAATTTTTTTTGCAGACCTGGCTGGTTTTGAACGAAACCAGGTGTAAAAGCTGCGATTTTTTTCCGTCCCAGAAAAAGTGTTTGAGCCTGTTCGAAACATTTACCTTTAAAGTTGAATATTTAAACAGTCGAAAAATTAATAACCCAGATCATTTAGTTGGAATTACACTTCGACAGGTGCAAAAATATGTAAAAAAATATATTTTCCTATCATTATTTACATGGCAAATAGTGGCGCCCGAGTGCAAGACTGGTAAACAATATAGTAGGTGCTAAGCGTTGCGCCTGAGTGAAAAATTATAAAAGTTTTCTTCCGTTCCGTTCAGAGCGAGTGGGACGGTCAGGAAAACAGAAAAAGAACACAGAACTCTTTAAATTAATTAGCTAAAATCCAATGAAAGATGCACATCGACTCCATCCATCTCTACAAACAAGGAAGTAACTCGTAAAGAAACTCAGAGCTGACTAACTGGAATATAATTAATGACCCTCATGTCCACTAGATGGCGCATTAGTTACGGGTCGTCGACTTTATCGATAATATCTATCTTTTATTTGTACTATCGCCAATAAAAGTTAACGGTTCCATAAATAGAGCTATCTCGTTTTATTGACTGCTTTTAAGCAGCTTGATCGGGTCATTGATTGTAGGAAGCTTATAAACGATGTCATATTTTTATGGTCGACAAAAGTTTTTATTATTTAAGTAGTTTAAATGAAGGCATTGTTAAGTTTACCTATATGAAGAAAGAATGCGTTAAGTTTAAAAAAATAATTTGCCTTTTAATTTATTTTATTCAAACGATCACTGGGCGACAACTAGACGTAATGAAATAGTTTTTAATACTTACTATTAAGAATTTTAGCGATTGGATCATTGGATCTTATGATCCTCATTTATTTGAGGACATGGCTACCCGCACACACTCTCAATAATATTGTCAATGTTGCATTGAGAATATTACTGTGTGAGGCTAACCATAGAGTCCACAATCTTGGCACTTAAGCGATCTATAAGAGCCTACCAAGTGTGTCCAATGAGGGTTTCACAGACGATGGAATACATCGTGTTTTTGAATTTAATTTTCTTGAATGAATCGTGCCTTTGACAAAATCTCTAATAATTCTAGGAAAACGGGAGGGTTCAAACGAGACAAAGTTTCATTATAAAGATCAAAGTGAAACTAAAAGTTTACGATAGTAAGATATATCGAGAGTAAAGTGAACCGCAGCACTAAAATAGAATGGTTTTAAATAGATGAAGTTCCACAATCGGTGTTCTTTGACAAACACTATTTGTGGTGTAGCAAACTGCGGGTATCGGGAATTAACCGTTTTTACTTTTAAACGGGGTGCCCCGATTTGAGTGACCTGGGAATCGAACCCTCATGTTCAGCAGTCAAAATTAATAATAAATCAGTAATAACTGTACTATCATACACCAGACTACGCTGCAAATAGTTAGCATACACATACAACAACAACAACATAGGGTTTTTTGAGGTTTAAAATCATCAAATGAATCCTCCCGCCTCCAGTGTAGTTAAAGAGATTTTCAGACTCAAACTGACTAAAAACCATCCTGCATCCATCCCTTTGTATTCCAGGGCGTGTCCCTGGAACACAAAGAGCAGAGCGGCGGAGATATGGCGGCGACCCTTCGCGTTTGCCGAAGTCATGCTGCGGGGCGAGGTGGAATGGGAAACAGTAACCTGATTCTGCGAAGCAGTCATGCTAGCGAAGGAGGCGGTACGCGTGAGGGAGAGGACAGCCTTCGCCTTACGACCCAGCCACCGCGGGTCACGCCCGTATCCTAGTTAGACGCGTTCCGTGAAATAAAACAAGTCCACATACGGACAGATCAAGTTAATTCTTTTTAAAACAACATTCAAATACAACATGTTGAAACAGAAACCATAAAATAAAACACTAGACCGTAAAGTAGCGACCATTGCGGTCCTCCGCAGACAAATGTTTACTTCAAGAGAGAAGTTTTAAACTACCTGTTGTTTTAGTACCGAAAAGCAAAACCAGTGTTTGCAATCAACACAGTTTCGGCTATTAAAAGTAACTAATATTTCGCTTTTATAACATATTTGTGAGGATGGATTTTTGTTACTCTTTCATGCAAGCACTACAGACTGGATTTAGATGACATACTCGTAGATAGTTTTATAAAAGGGATTAAGACATAGAGTACTTATTATGTTCCCGTGGTATAATTTCCGAACTTCATGCGGCCTGTTTAAGTTTATTGACAAGATTTTGAATTTAATCATAATTAGGTAAGTTAATTGATAAGATAGAATTTATTTAAAAAAAGACATATAAATGTAGAATCGGGATTTTGTGGGCAGTGGGTTTTCCTCTTCAGATAAACTTCTTTTGACTTTAGAACTTGGTTTTTATTTGAATACGTACAAAAAATGAATAACTACTTTAAAAATCGTCTTTCACGTCCACCGCTCGCTCTCTCTCCAAAAAGAGCCCCCCGTCATCCTCCCGTTCTTTTATTCATTCCTTTCATTCTTCCCTTTCACTCATTCGTCTACGTTCCATTCCACACTCGTAAAGTATCTTGCACCAATCCCACATTCGGCCGTCCTGCACTCATATCTGCCCCCAGATATGTATCCACATACACAAGAGCCTTCCACACATCCTTCAATCACATATCGTCGTTCATCACATGTTCACACCTTTTACATTATATCAAAACATCTTAGTCCTAAATCTTAAATCTATTCATCTTAACAACAGTTTATAAAACAAACAATAACTTCTCCAATACAACAAAAAACAGACTTGTATACAATACAGTTCGGAATAAATTACATCAATAGTATAGTATCCGTGAGACCCTGGGCAGTGTTATTGACACAGTCCTCACACACACTCAAACAATCAACCTTCATAACAAAAACATCATTCATAGTTACCAGGTCATTTCTTCATACGATCTGCTGAGCAAGAAGTCTTTTTCGGCCTTTCAGTATTATCATAAAGCTTCTCAACCTCATATCTATCATTTCTCTTGATCTTAGTGATCTTGTAGGGTCCTAAGAACTTAGCTTTAATTTTCAGTCCTGGATCAAACTGAGTTCTTTTGATGGCAACCACATCATTCAGTTTATATGTTGAACTCGGTTTCCTCTTTTCATTATATGTTTTTGTATTTTCATCTTGCACTTTTTGAATTTGCTGCTTGGCCTTCAACCTCAACGTTTCTCTATTTTCATTATAAGTGTTAATTGTCTCTTCCTGCAGGAGATTCATTATTTCAATGTCTTCTTTACATCTCATCTTCGTTCCGGTTAGTAATTGAAATGGGGAAGTATCTATGGATCTCTGATATGTGCTGTTTAAACTTCTCTGGACACGACTAACATGCTTATACCACAGCGATTTATCTTCTATGCATAACTTCGTTATTATAGGGATCAAAACACGATGAATTCGTTCTACCTGACCATTCCCCCGAGGTACTCCCGTAGTAATCTTCACATGTTGTATATCTTCTTCTTTACAATACTGTTCAAAGTCTCCACTTGTAAAAGCTGTGCCTCTGTCAGTTATGAACCTGGTTGGATTACCAAAAGTCTGCTGATGAATTCGTAATTTATTTAGTACTTCAGCACTTGATGTTGACTTCGTTGGAAACAGCCACGTGAATTTTGTGAATGCGTCGATCACTGTGAGTATATAATTATACTGTTTTCTCGTCTCTGTAAAAGGTCCTATATGATCCAAATGCACAGTGTGCAGGGGGATTCCTTCTTTATCTATGGGGTATAAATATCCCTCTTGCTTTCCATCTTTCCTGGTCGCTAACAAACAAGGTATACAACTCAGAACCACTTCTTCTATTCTTTTTTCCATGTTTCTGATGTAGTAGTCTTTTCCTATAGCTTCTTTCATCTTTCTCAGAGCAAAGTGACCATTCTGATGTATTTTCTTTATTATTTCTTTCTCCATGATCCTTGGAACCACTAAACGTTTTTCTTCACCTTTGTACAGAATGCCATTGTCTATCCAGAAGTCGTGGTATTGTCCGTCCTTCAATATCAGCTGTCTGATGGCATTGAGCTCTTCATCTGTTTCTTGACCTCGTCTTATATCTTCATGTAGGCTCACTGTCGCCACATATGGATTCCTGCTGAGAGCATCTGCATGTTGCAACTTGCTGCCAGCTCTGTGCTCGATCTCATAATCATACTCGTCCAAAAAGAATACCCATCTAGCCACCTTGGGTGTCAAATCTTTCTTCTTCAATGTCTGCTCAAACGCTTTACAGTCAGTAACGATTTTGAAGTGAATTCCATATAAGTAATGTCTAAACTTCTTTACCGCTTCCACAACTGCAAGAGCTTCAAGTTCATAGCTAGAATATTTGCTTTCCGCATCAGTTGTCTTATGACTCATATAATACACTGGGTGCAACTCACCATCTGGATGTAACTGCAGAAGTATTGCAGCCAACGCTTGATTAGATGCATCGGTGTGCAACTCCGTGGGTAAACTGGGATTATATATTTTCAACACTGGATCACTGGTCAACCTTTGCTTCAAGATGTTGAAAGCGCATAATTCTTCCTCTTCAAACTTAAACGGAACATCCTTCTTCATCAGATTTGTTAAAGGTCTGGCAACCATTGCATAGTCTCTTATGTATTTCCTGAAATAAGAAGTCAATCCAATAAAACCCATGACTTGTTTAACATTTTTAGGTTCAGGATACCTTGAAACTGCTTGAATTTTATCTGGGCTGGGTCGAACCTCCCCTTCCTTGATCAAATGACCCAGGTATTCGATCTCGCGACTGATTAGTTTCACCTTTTTCCAGTTAATCTCAAGCCCATATTCAGCAGCTTTATTCAAAACCAGAGACAATCTCTCCAGAGCTTGGCTTTCTGAATCAGCTGGAATAATAATATCGTCAATAAATATGGCCATGATACCGCTTGCAATCAATTCTCTAAAGATTATAGTCACGAACCTCATAAAATACTTAGGTGAAGTAGACAAACCGAAAGGTGCTCTTAAAAACTCAAACTGTCCATGATGAGTTATAAAAGAAGTGTAGTGCACCGACTCTTCACTTATTTTTAGATGAAAAAAACCATTTTTTAAATCCAAAATACTAAAAATCTTTGAATCTTTTAATTTGTCAATCAAGTCATCAATGATCGGCAGCGGAAATTCATCTTTCAAGATTTTTTTATTTAACAACCGGTAGTCAACACAAATTCGAGTTGACCCATCTTTCTTTTTTACTAGAACTAATGGACTAGAATACTCGGAAAAGCTCACCCGTACTATTCCTTTCTGCAGCCATTCATCTACTTGTTCTTCCACCAACCTTTGTTCCATAAGTGACAATCTGCGAGGTCGTTGAGCAATTGGAATATCGTCCTTTACTGTTATCTTCATCTTAATTGGAGCTTCTTTCGTCTGAATATATCCATGAACAAGTTGCATAACTTTCGCCTTTAATTCACTGTCAGTAATATTACCTGTAAAATCAATTTGATTATCACAACAATTCACCCTCGTCAACCATTCATCATCTTGTGTCAACAACACTACAGCGCCCTCACGAACAACCATCACTACGTTATTAAGGAACTCTTGTCCTATAATTATCTTATACGGCATTGACGCCTTAGGTACAATATGAAACACAATGTTTTGATACAATTTTCCATCAATGTTTAAGTTTACATTAATTTTTCCACAAGACCTTACACTAGACAGACCGAGCCCCGACATTATGGTATTATCGTCACAACACGGCACCTCTAGCTCCTGCCACAAGTCCTCAGATATTAAATTTACGTCACTGCCCGTATCAAATAACGCATATAAAGATTTTTCACTGATTTTCACTGGTTTTATGGCTTTGTTTTGCCGGTTAATAGGTTTAATGTTTACACTTTGCATGACATTGACGTCTTCCTCATACGTTATTTTTGACATTTCAACATGTCCACCTGAAGCGCTACTATTGGCCACCGACGTCGTTCCGAACATAGCCGAATGTTGTTTCTTCGTATCCGACTCGTGCTGTTTTACCGACGAGCGCGCTTGCTGATTGGACGATCCGGACGCCTTCTCCGGCTGCTTCATTTCATTCACAGACCGACGTGATGTTCCGTCGTTCAAGGTGCAATTGGGACTAATATGGCCGAACTGATTACATCGAAAACACTTCAACCCATTACGGCATGCACTAGCTCGATGACTTTTCTCTCCACAGTTATAGCACCCTTGACCCGAAACACTTCCTGATGCCGCCGCCTCTTTGTTTGATGCCGGCCCGGCTTGCCTTGCAGGTCGCTCCGCGTGCTGTTTAGCAGCTTTCTTCTTAATTGTTTCATACATAGCCAACTTTTCCTTCAACGTTGGGTACGTCGTCGCGCCGTACAATACCGCCTTGTTGGTTTCAAGATCTGTTATTCCATCTACTATGTATTGGATGGATACATAGTCTGGAAACTTAGCTCGCTTACCCATCTCCTTCATTATCAACATATATTGATAGAATGACTCATCCCTGCGTTTCTTGCGCGATGCCATGAGTTCATGCATTTCTTTAACATTCGCTGCATCAGGGAATTCTTTCAACACAGCTGCCTTTAGCTCCTCGTATGACTTGTGCACCTTCTCCGTTTTTAACCACAACTCCGCCGTACCCGTCAAGGACCTGCGGGCTATGATTAGACGCTGCAAAGGAGTCCATTTAAATATTTCTGCATTGTCATCTAGGTCTTGAGCCCATTTCGTGGACGTATACGTTTGATCTTCACCACTAAATTTCGTGATGTCGACCATGCCGAAAAATCCTCCGTCTTTGCTGTCCGCCATCTTTTCGTCAGCCGTTAGTTTGAAAAAATAATTAATTCACGTCGTTCGTCTTACAATACAACGCCGCCTCGCCGTTTGGTTTCCGCCTTTGATAAAATTTCGCCTTCGTCGTAATTTCCGTCTTCTTAATCTTCGCCTGTTTTTTCAGAGAGCCCCGGCCACGCGGTCGTCTTTTGTTTCGCCCACTATCCCGCTATCTCACTATCTCACTATCCCGGACGAGCCCCCAAAATGTAGAATCGGGATTTTGTGGGCAGTGGGTTTTCCTCTTCAGATAAACTTCTTTTGACTTTAGAACTTGGTTTTTATTTGAATACGTACAAAAAATGAATAACTACTTTAAAAATCGTCTTTCACGTCCACCGCTCGCTCTCTCTCCAAAAAGAGCCCCCCGTCATCCTCCCGTTCTTTTATTCATTCCTTTCATTCTTCCCTTTCACTCATTCGTCTACGTTCCATTCCACACTCGTAAAGTATCTTGCACCAATCCCACATAAATTGTTTTGATGGACCAATCCATAACAACCTCATACACAGTAGTCGAGCTTGCGACACCAATAAAGCATAGGGGAGGTAAGCCTAAGACGTATAGTCCGCTTAAACGGGTATGCGGTGGCGTACGGGCGTCGCCGTCGTCACGTGCAGTACGCGTCATGTCGTCGTCACTCGTATCCCTATGAGGTGCCGCGTCCTGCACGCACACATTCTCATTAGCAAGAACGACGCCCGTACGCCGCCGCATACCCGTCTTAGGCGGGCTACCCGTCCTAGGCTTACCTCCCCTACTTTTGGAAATCACTCTTTTTTTGTTCCACTTACAGCTGTAAACAGTTCTCGGTTAATATTGGTGAAGCCATCCAAGTTCATGATGGGTGGGTTCTTAGAGATAGCCACTAGGAACATCTCGACCTCACGTTGCGTGCTTCTGTCTAGTGCGCCGAGGTTCACGTTGAGTAGACGCACTTGGAACTCTAGGCCCACCTAGGATAAGAAAAAAAAAGTGAGTAAAAGCACCCAATTAATTATTGCTTTCGGAAAGGGATCACAGCAGACTTTGTCAAGCCAGCAATGTGAGCTTTTCGAAAACTTAAAGTGCTATTTTCATTAAGCTCTTTTAATTTAAATAAAATACAACTTTTATATTAAGATCTTTCACCGTCTTTAATGCATGTTAAAGATGTTGTAGGGTATCATTTTTATTATGGAGCCTGCATTACTTTGTCAGGCCGTTAGTAAATATTTCTGACATTGGCCATGAAAATTGCACTACACCACTGGGCGAAAAAAACAAAATAACTAAAAACATTCACAGCCTTACTACAAAAACTTAAACATCTGTTGAACACTCATTCACAATCTGTCATTTTTTTAGACAAGTGTTCAACAGACGCTTAAAAGTTTTTGTGGTACGACGGTTATAGTCTAAAGTCAAAAGTCTCCACACAATGGTTGGCTTGAAACGGGCAGTGCCGATGAAGCTGGCGTAGAAATAAGTATCGAGACGACCTGGATGGACTTAGAGTTCGTGGGAAAACTTGAGGGAGGCCTTTGCCTAATCTTTATAACAAAAAATAATTACGAAGTACTAACCTTTCTAGAAGCATGATAAGCCTCATTACAAATAATAAACAGCAGAGTCATACAGTAGCCCACGATGACAAACAGACCCATCTCCTTGTAACTCAGTCCGTGCTCCAAGATCTCTGATAACGCGCCGTACAGAGATATGGTAGTGGTGAAGAAGATCACCATGCAGTAGATACCATACATGTTGGAGTATGCGCGACCTGCCAATAGAAATTGAACTTTAATTTAATGTTCATTGACTCTTTTTTTTAACTCACTAAGAATATGGATCTACATTAACTAGGAATCTGTAGTAATAGACTGGTCAGTAAAAAGTGATGAGTGGATGAATGTAGTACCTACACAATACAAACTTTTCACTCATTCGGAACATTAATTTATTACTTGCACTTCATCTATTTCATGGGAAGTATTGAAAGGGCAAAACAACGTCTTAATTATTCGATATTAATGCCTTATAGGTATTATTTCATTTTACTAGTCAAAAGAAAGATAGAATTAAAAGAATTTCTAAATCATCATAATATAGAATCACTGACCACATAAGCAAAAAATTGCTCATGATGTGAAATCAGTTGCCAAATCCAACAAACATTTTAAATCGGACAGAATAGTAATTCTGTACAAAACACACTCCACCAACAATGCTGACCGTGTTAACAAATGAAGAAGAAAACAAAACATTGGATTAATTAGCTGGGGCTTTAAAAATGTCACTTCAGCAGAATCTGGGAAATGTTTTGCTTCAATTTAGCACAGAACCGAAACCAAGCCTCATAACGCTTAAGATGGATGAATCTCACCCAGAAGGCACTGGAACTCCTGCGCACCGATGGAACATAGAAAAAACTGTTTTGTGCCAGACTCCGACCGACAGGATGGTGGCCACGAGCCAGACGGCCTTAGTGAGGTCTATCACCACCAGCAGGATTACTAAGCCGTCACCGCAGTTTACCGGTAGCTTGTAGTGGCTATTGACCAGGGTTAGACCACTAAGTGGTGGACCACACCTAGACCAAAACCCTTAAAAGAGGAGCTCGTGGCTAAATAATTACAGCCGCACAGGACGATCTTCCGAGGTTGGTCTGTGGATGCAGGATGGGTGACCATCTGTCATAGCGAGTTTCCTCCGTACCTCGAAAAGCACATAAAGCCGTTGGTCCCGGCTGTCATTTGTAGATCTTTGATAGTCGTTCTGTTAGTCAAAAGCTCTAAAGTCTGACAACCAGTCTTACTATGGGGTATCGTATTACCCAGTTATTGAGTTTTGGACGTCCGATAGGCAGTCGCTTCATGTAAAACACTGATATTCAGCTGTATCTAGTTCGACTGGAAGCTGACCCCAATATAGTTGGGAAAAGTAAAAACTTACATTGTCTTTTCATTTTATTACAAGCTAAAGGGCATTCAATAAATATACAAAATAAGCAAGCAAAGTCGAGCACTATTGAAACAATAATTCATTAGCCTAAAAATGTCTACGTTATTAAGTACTTCAAGTTTCTATCACTTAATTGTTTTTCAAACAGTTTCCATCAATTCAAAAAGTTTCTCTCTAAACATATAATATTTGGAAAGTTGGAAGAACAATATCACTTCTGTTATTACTTAAGATTGGGCAGAGTTATATTAAAAAGTATGTAAGTATGTCCGGTATTAGTTTAGCTATCCTGGAAATCGAAACTAGGACCCTCGTGTACAGCAGTCACTACAGCAACAGTATTTAATATAGAAATAAAACAATTCTATTGCAAGATTGAATGTAATGCCCGTGACTGTACTAAATGTACGGAATCTGCTGTCAGGACAAACTGCGCTGTTAGCATGGTCGTTGAAACAAAAGAGCAATTCGCGCCAACAGGCATGAAACAATAAGCACAGGGCAATAGCGGGCAATAGAGGGGCAATTTGCTAAACTTGTGAACGGAACACTGATACTTTTTTATTTGAAGGTACTGATGCGAATAGCTTTAACATGTTTTGTGTCGATTGTTTGTCGAAATAGAGGTGTGATCAAATGTTTTTTTTTTTACCGACTTCAAAAAAAAGGAGGTTGTCAATTCGACCCGTATGTATGTAATATTATCAGAACTGCCCAGTTTTCATATACGTTAGTCTATATCAGCGTCTGAACAAATGTGCCAAATTTCATAAGTGTATGTATGTATGTTTTTATGTTTGTGCACGCATATCTCCGGAACTATAAGTTCGATTTAAGTAATTCTTTTTTGTTGTACTAGGTATTGTTCAACTTGGGGTACACTGCAAGTTTCATCAAAATCGGTTCAGTAGTTTTAGAGATATGGATTTTTTTATGTTGTGACGGATTACAAGATTAGTGCATATGTAAGAAAATTATGTATTTTACAAGAATTTGGGTTGAATATGTAATAAATAAACTAAAAAGGGTAAAATAAAAACCGAGTACCGACTTCAAAACAAATACAAAAAAGTTTAAAATAACTTTTCTTTCGGAAGTCGGTGGCTTTGTTTTGTTGTGTCATTGACTATTGCCACCGACTTCCGAAACAAAAGTTATTTTAAACTTTTTTTTAAACTTTTTTGTATTTGTTTTGAAGTCGGTACTTTTTAAAAAAAAAGTTTTTTGGGTGGTTAAATCATCAAATGAATCTCCCTGCCTTGGGAAAAGCTAAAAATGTTCCCTATTACGTCGGTTGATCTTTGCCCAGATTAGACAGTCCCGCTAATCGAATGACAAATTGTGAACTTTCAAAGACATTTTTTTTTTCACACAAAATGAGGCCTGCGATGATGGGCCTACCACTAGGTAGAGTTCTGGCCCGAGTGACCACCTGGTTGAGAGACGCGTGAACCTGCTAATCTGGCAGAAAAAAAGGAAGCCCTAACTCAGTAATTTGGACCGAAATGATAATGATGATGACCATGGTAATGATTGAAAAAAGTTTATCAAGACAAGTATTTTGCCAGAAATTTTGTCACGAATACTAAGTTGGGCCCCGCTGGATGTCAACAAGGCAACGCAACGACATAATTCAGGAAAATTATAACTTACAATACAGAATTATTCAGTATGATATCAATAATGACAGAAAGCTACGCTTATCTCATGCTACATCGCCAAAAGTTTTTCATACAAACTAATAAAACCATAAACCCAACGTACCCAACTGTTGCATCATATGCGAGAGATCGACCCACAGATGACGGTACTGAGCCACTTTGAGCGCCGGGTGCTCGGCTTCCAACGCCTTGTGTAGATTCATCGCCAGGCCACGTGAAGCAGTTCCAAATGCGTTGCAGTTTATGTACCTGAATAGGAAAAAAGGTATCATGAAAGAAAATCGTCTGTGAAAAGAGGTACTCGAAGCAAGTTCTAAACGGACTCAATTTTGATTGTCATCATACGTTAAAACTCTGTTCATGACCTCAGTCCATGCGACTTACGCAAAGTGACAATATTTTACTTCGTTCACTTGAGTATAATCAGTACGCAACACGCATGCGACGTGACGGTGTTCATGGGAACGAAGTAAAATTGTCACAGTACAGATGTTCCTGTTCGAATTTGTCAAACATCCAGCGTCACCTAGTTAAGTGCTACCTAAAGTCAACATGTGTCTTATCATGTCTGCAACATTACAAAAAGTTCTAAAAACAAATAATAATGAGATACTAACCAAAGTGAACAAAATCCATCCAACATAGCAATGATATGATAGTAGGCGAATGAATGCCACAATTCGAAGTCGTCTTGCAGGTAATGTTGGGACAGGATCACGGCAAAACTGAGACCCCAAGAAAAGACGCAGAGACCCCAAGTCAGAGAATACAGGTTTGGAAACACTATTGGTGTACCAGTAATCTTGAGGTATTTGAGCTGAAAGTGGAGAAAAATGAGTTAAAAATGAGATAACTTTTTGTTTAATTAATCAGCATTCGTGTCGCAGAAGTCATGAACAAGCATCAATTCTAGAATTTCGAGACTTGTTTTTTCTTAAACAAAATTACTGTTAATATAAAAACTTATTAAGTCTTCACCAACTGGGGTGCTAAGACAGGAAACCTCCACGTGCGCCCGTGAACTGGAGTTCCCTCTCGGATACGTCCGAGGGGAAGACCAGTTTTTCGGGCCGGTGCGCCCTGGGATGCGGGCAAAAACTCTCCTTAGGCACTGCGTGAAAGAAACCCCTTAGGCACGCAGTGCCTAAGGGGTTTCTTTGCCCGTATGCAAATAGCCTGTCGGGTGGACGCTCCAACGCGTGTCCCTCTGAACAGCAGAGGGCACAGCGGCGGAGCGGGCTTGCGGACGGTGAGTAATGGTTATGCTCGCCGTCCGAAGGACCAAGCCCGGGTCGGTGGCGCGTCGTGTTTCACGCGTCACCGACGGGGCCCCTTATGGGGCCAAATGCCTGCCGGGGTCGCGGATTTTTCTTAATCCAGGATACCGTGGCCCCGGAACGTAAAGGGCATCCGACGGAACACGGGTGGATTTTAGTCAGTAAGAGTCTGACAGTCCCTCCCGCCCCACCCAGGGCGGGAGGACTCATTTGATGATTTTGCCACCCTAAAAAAAAAAAAAAAAAGTCTTCACCAACTGTGTGTCGCTTACTGGAAACTTTTTGTTACGTTGACTTTTTGACACCCAGTCGAAAGAACTGGCTGCTATCCCATATTATATTATGTCGTCATAGCACTTTTTTTTTTTTTTAGCGTGGTAAAATCATCAAATGAGTCCTCCCACCCCGGGCAGGGCGGGAGGGACTGTCAGACTTGTACTGACTAAAATCCACGGTGTCCTTCAATAGCCCTTTGTGTTCCGGGGTCACGGTAATGAGATAAGTCCCGCGACCCCGGCAGGCTTTGGCCCTCTTGGGCGGGGCCCCGTCATCGTGCTGACGCTCTTTGAGGCGCGCGTGGAACACAACGCGCCGTCGACCCGGGCATGGTCCATGGTCGGGCGGCGAGTTGCCCTTTACTCGCCGCCCGCATGCCCGCATGTCGTCATAGCACTTGACGAGGAAACAAAAAGTCTCCACGGCAAAAGTCACCAGTGAGCGGTGGGCCTTAGAATTTTGTTATAATTTCTTTTGAGGAACAACGGTCATAATTTTAAAATTTTGTAATAAGAACTAGTATGGAACGAAATAAACAACTTAAATATCGATTTCCATTAAGTGACCACATAAAATGCGTCATAAAAATATTTACCAATATCCGACCCCTCACGTTCATCGTTTAGGATCAATTATTCATTTGTTTCCGCGCTAGTTAGGTTCTAGGTCGAATTTAATGATTTGGTTAGGCACACGCGAGCTTTTCAAATAATAAATACTTCGATTCGGTTCCAATAACGTTCGTTTTTAGGGTTCCGTAGCCAAATGGCAAAAACGGAACCCTTATGGATTCGTCATATCTGTCTGTCTGTCTGTCCGTCCGTATCTCACAGCCACTTTTTGTCGAAAGTATAAGAGCTATCCTGTTGAAATTTGGGAGGTAGATGTATTATGTGAACCGCATTAGGATTTTTACACAAAAATAAAAACAAAACAAATTTTGGGTGTGCCCCCATACTTAGAATTGAAACTCAAAAATTTTTTTTCATCAAACCCATACGTGTGGGGTATCTATGGATAGGTGTTTAAAAATTATATTGAGGTTACTATTATCATTTTTTTCTAAACTGAACAGTTTGCACGAGAGACACTTCCAAAGTGGTAACATGTGCCCCCCCCCCCCTGTAACTTCTAAAATAAGAGAATGATAAAACTAAAAAAAAATATGTAATGTAGACCTCAACAAAAACTTCCAATGAAAATTGGTTTGGATGAGATATATAACTTTGCCATTCATACAAATACTATGAAATACAAAGTTATTTTTATTGTTTGTGTATATTACTTACTAATCTCAATATAATTATATCCCTAATCTATGCTTGCTACTACGGAACCCTTCATGGGCGAGTCCAACTCGCACTTGGCCGGTTTTTGTATAAGCGAACTGGAAATTTATTAGCTGACGTAGTAATTATGGGCTTCTGTTTCAAGGTTAGGCAAAAATATATATTAGCCACAACCCGTGACCTTGTTCACGTAATAACCTAAACCCCTATTTGATTCCTTTTTTTTGGGTAGAAAATAATCATATCAGTGCTCCCGCTCCGGGTGGAGCCCAAGAGACTGTCAGACTTGTACTGACTAAAACCATCTGATCCTTTGGTAGATCTTTGCTTTCCAGGGTTCTTTGATGTTTAGACACCAACACCGACTCCTAGTCGTCAAAGTCGTTTCATAAGTAAGGTCTTTACAAATAAATCATTTATAACAATTTACTTATCATACGAAGATACTGAATATGGTTCATGGAAATCCAAATAGTGTTATTTATTGAGATTGAATTGGCAACTCTTTGTGGAACAATTAGACACTTCCTGGAAAAACCTTACCATTAACTTAACCCAATAACCAAATCAGAAAACTTCTAATGTTACTATTTACTTGACTAACTTCTTAGGCACCTACCACTAATTTTGCGTAGGCGGGGCGGCAGCGGAGCGGCGGCGGCGGCGGCGCGGGCAGCGCAGTCCAGTCTCGAAACGAGCGGGTAAATCGCGGCAGCGAAGTATTGTGTCGTCGAGATATTTGTTTTTTAACCGACTTCAAAAAAAGTAGTTAACCGACTTCAAAAAAAGTAGGTTCTCAGTTCGACATGTATGTATGTTTGTTTGTATTTATGTATGTTTGTCCGCGATTATCTCGCGTTTGGTTTTTTTTTTTTTTTTATGGTGGCAAATCCACCCGTGTTCCGTCGGATGCCCTTTACGTTCCGGGGCCACGGTATCCTGGATTAAGAAAAATCCGCGACCCCGGCAGGCATTTGGCCCCATAAGGGGCCCCATCGGTGACGCGTGAAACACGACGCGCCACCGACCCGGGCTTGGTCCTTGGTCGGACGGCGAGCATACCCATTACCCACCGTCCGCAAG
The DNA here is from genome assembly GCA_950005045.1 of Agrotis exclamationis. Taxonomy (NCBI): domain Eukaryota; kingdom Metazoa; phylum Arthropoda; class Insecta; order Lepidoptera; family Noctuidae; genus Agrotis; species Agrotis exclamationis. The sequence continues at coordinate 17,316,731 of OX465427.1, read as the reverse complement.
CCCGCTCCGCCGCTGTGCCCTCTGCTGTTCAGAGGGACACGCGTTGGAGCGTCCACCCGACAGGCTATTTGCATACGGGCAAAGAAACCCCTTAGGCACACAGTGCCTAAGGAGAGTTTTTGCCCGCATCCCAGGGTGCACCGGCCCGAAAAACTGGTCTTCCCCCTGGACGTATCCGAGAGGGAACTCCAGTCCACGGGCGCACGTGGAGGTTTCCTGTCTTAGCACCCCAATCTCGCGTTTGGCTTAACGGATTTTGATGCAGTTTTCAGGAAAGTATTCATTATATTCTGGAGAAGGTTTTCGTATAGGTATAACACTAATAAATATCCCGTGACGTTGCCCCCGTGGATCCGTTTTTGCTTATTTGGATTGTAGATTTTCAGAGACGATTGCATGTTTGTCCGCGATTATTTCGCGTTTGGTTGAACCGATTTTGATGCGGTTTTCAGAAAAGTGTTCGTTTCATTCCGGGAAAAGTGTTCGTGTCATTCTGGGAAAGGTTTTAGTATATAACAATAATGGATATCTCGTGAAGTTGCCCGCATAGATCCGTTTTTGTTGCTTACTAGGATTGTACATTTTCAAAGACGCCGATTAGGTATATGATGAAGATTTTTGTTGAATATCTAAACTAAAAAGGGGAAAATAAAAAACTTTTTGAAACAAAGGGAACCGACTTCAAAATCAAACATAAAATAACTTTTCTTTCGGAAGTCGGTGGCTTCGTTTTTTATTTAATTGACTATGGCCACCGACTTCCGAAAGAAAAGTTATTTTACAGTTTTTATTAATGTCTAAACTGTGGCAACAACGTGTTTTTGATTCGAATTGATTACAAGGCTCGAATTGTTTAAAGACGTGCACTATCAATGTAGACGCGCGTAGTGAGGCCACCGCTTGACCGGTTCATCACTCGTTACTCGTGCCCGCACCTTTTGATTATAAACATAAAATCTAGCACATGACGCGCCGCCCCCGCCACCGCCCCGCTCCCGCAAAATTCGAGACAGAGGCCTAAGAATTAAAGACTTCTAAAGAAACATCCCTAACAACCACTAATGGAAGTATTGTGAAAGAACTGGAACTTAATACCTGTGTTAGTTTAGTTCTCAAGACAAGAGAATCCTTTATTTACAAGATGGATGGTGATACAAGATGTCTGGACCATCGGTCGTGAACAATAGGCTGAGTTATCTATATTATTACACAAGTGACTGGAATTGTGGAGCTACTTGGTCTTCAAAGAGATATTGTGTAAATGGAGATAAAATTACCGACTAATGTGAAAATATAGCACTCGTATTTTAGTGTCTTTTTTTTTATCCTGGTCGTTCGCCTTTTGTGCCTCTGATTTATTTCAATCATTTTTATCTAGGAGTTACCAAAACCTCTATTATATTAAACGGAATATGGACCACATTTCCGTTAAAAACCTATTAATAAGGTACAGTCAGCATCATACTCGTAAGTTGCTGGCCACATTTATTTTTAAAATCGTTGTACACCGTATTAATACGGTGTACAGCGACTTTTTTTTTTTTTTTCGTGGTAAAGTCATCAAATGAGTCCTCCCAGCCCCGGGCAGGGTGGGAGGGACTGTCAGACTTGTACTGACTAAAATCCACGGTGTCCTTCGGTAGCCCTTTTGCGTACCGGAGTCGCGGTATACGTATGTCCCGCGACCCCGGCAAGGCTGTGGCCCTCTAAAGGGGGGCCCCGTCATTGTGCTGACGCTCTTTGAGGCGCGCGTGAAACACAACGCGCCGTCGACCCGGGCATGGTCCATGGTCGGACAGCGAGTTGCCCTTTACTCGCCGCCCGCATACCCGCGCCTACGGTGGCCGGAGATCGTCCCGCGACATCCGTCGCCGTGGGCGTCTACCACTGCGGCTGAGGGAGGACGTTGTCCTCTCCCTCGCGCGGCCCGCCTCCTCCTTCGCGAGCATGACTGCTTCGCAGAAGGAGGCGACCGCTTCCCACTCCGTCTCGCCCCGCAGCATGGCCTCGACCAATGCCGGGCGCGAGAGGTCTCCGCCTATCGCCGTCGAGAGGACACGGCGGTGCTCTGCCCAAGCGGGGCAGTCCTGCACCGTATGCTCCACCGTGTCCTCCGGGCGGTCCTCGCAGTGGTGACACCCGGGCGTTTCCTCCTTCTTTATCTGACACAGGTACCTCCCGAAGCATCCATGCCCGGTGAGGACCTGCGTCATGCGGTAGGTGAGGACGCCGTGGGACCTATCCAGCCACTCCTCAAAGAGGGGTCTTACAGCCGCGATTGCGGCGTGCCCGTACCTCGGTTGCGACAGTCGTTCTCTCCAAACTGCCCTGAGATCGCGCCGGAGCTCTTCCCGCCGCGCCTCGACTTCTCGAGGCATCGGGGATACACCCCGACGCTGCGCCTCCACGCGCCACTCGTAGACGCGCTGGAGGGCAGTCGCCTCCAGATCCCAGGGCAGCGATCCGGCAAGAAGGTTGGCCGATTCGCCGGCGATCGTGCGGTATCCTCGGATCATCCGGATAGCCATGGCCCTCTGGCATGCGACCAGCTTTGCCGGTCGCGTCCGCATGCTCAGGGCCCACACGGGGGCCCCGTAGAGGGCCATCGACCGCACGACACCGGCGTGCAGCCTCCGGCAGGGGGCGTTTGGCCCGCCGATATTGGGCAGGAGTCGCCCGAGGGCGGCTGATGCCCGGTTCAGCCTTGGGGCCAAACGCAGGAAGTGTTCCCGTGTACAGCGACTTTGAAAATCTGAAAGTGGTCAGCAACTTTTGATGCTGACTGTACCTATTTTCAACTTCAATCAGTTCCTGAGAAGTTTAGATGAGTGAAATAAATAATAAGTTACTTCTGGGCAAGCGTGCGTCACCATCGACCACAATTCATCGCTCACCATCGGGCGAAATAATGATCAAACGAGAAACTACTCCTAAATAAAGAAAAAAAATACTATTCAAAACGTACCTGATAATGTGTCCACATGTTTTTGAATATAGCCACTTGAGGCCCATGCCGCCACGACGCAATCGGTAATAGAAAATGCGGGATCAAAATGCTCAAGAATATAATATTATAGATGACCTCATCAAAGCGCTTATTTGCACTGCTTTGAAAATTCGCCAAGCGCTCTCTGCCAACTGAAAAGAGGTTTCAGTTATAGAAAATTGTTTCATTTGTTTCCTGACTTTTCAAAAGGTTCACAAAGTTCTTGCCGAAATTAGTAGCAATTAAAAGCGATTGCTACATTGAAGCCTCGGGAACCTATATATACTTAATGCGCCCTAAACGCCCTCTTTGATGAAACAATAGTAATAATGTTACAGTACATTTGAGTAGAAGTAGCAACTGAATCGATAATGATAGTAAGAAAGATGATCGTTGTCTCTTTTGAAGCAAAATCGGCTCTCTGCTTATTTTCTACTATAGACGTCATATCAACATTTTTGATGGTTTTCGTTTTCTATGATTCTTACCTCTCACTACAATGATGCATTCCAAGCTCCATACAAGATATGCCCAAATTGTCGCTTTCGATATCCAGTTAAAAGTTGTCCGTTTAGTTGTTTGTGCATCTGTTTGCCAATGAAAGAACAAAATAATGACTGAATGAATGAAATATTTTTTTTTTTTTTCATGCAAACTGATCATAAAATTGCTGCCGGGCAATAATATTGTACTGAATTTCATTATTCCCATGGGAATAACGTAATTTGTATTTGAAACCTCAAATAAAACATAGTATGAAAACTTTTAACAAAGAGTTGTAGCAGTAATGGCGGCCGGTGACCGCAACAGCTGATCGCTTGCTGTGGTGCCCACTTCACGTTCGAAGGTTATCGCACCACATCAAACAAAATTCGAATTTATTTCCTCGCAGTAGGTGTGAAAAGCAGAGTACGCTCCTCGGGAGTAAAGCTGCCTTGTCTTGGGCTAACTTGAATCCCTCGGGCCTCGCTACACTAAGGATTCTTAACATAATTCCCTCGTTTTACTCGGAAATTAACATTTGAACCTCCTCGCTGCGCTACGGAGGTTCACCCCCAGAATCCTTTAGTTGCTTCGGGATTCAATACGCCCGTGACCACACCCGTGACGTAAGGCAATGCTTTACTCCCTTGGTGCGTAATCTACTATTAACGTTGTAATGCATCTAGCCAGTAAAATCTTAAGGCAATTGCCTGGCATTCAAACTTTGAAGCAATTTGATTCGATTTCGGAATTCTTTCAAAAACATGAGGTACAATGTTGCACAAAAACGCAACAAAATAATATAAAAGTTCGGTTCGACGGTTTCATTGGAAAAAGTTTATTATATTTGAAGGCTTTATGGCTCACCAAGTACAAGTGTGCACTCTAACGATATAACATTGTTTCAAAGTTATTGGATTCTGAAAAATTTCAACACATTTTCTTTCGAAAAGTTTGAAAACTTTATATGTGTTAAAGTTAAAAACAAAGTTTCTCAACCGCATTCTGTCTGATGAAGATGAATGCCGACTTTCTGAAATTTTAAACCGAGAATATTTTTAAAAACTTTTTCAATTGTTTTCTTCCCAGACATATAGTTGTTGCACTGACTTGTTCTGACAGTTATTACTTTTCAGTGAAATAAATAAAACCTGTTTTGACAAGTCAGTGGTTGTTATTGTTCTTTGGAAAACTGAGTCGATCTGTACTGGAGAACCACAAATCTAAATGTAGTTAAAGAAATAGTTGAAAAACCATAATAATAAAAACAGGAAACACTTCACAATTTCAGTAAAACGAAAAGCTCTCCAAAGCAAATAACCTTAACGATTTATCAAAGCACTTAAGGTTACAATATTCATTAAGAATATAATTTTATAAGAAGAATAGATGTTTCAAAAGTGTATTCAAGAATATGACATTTTTACTTTTAGGCACTCTCATGATGGGCATGACTCCCATAATCTGGAACAGCACAAGCAAGCTCTTCGTGTTGATATAAAAACTGTCGTGAGCGTCAAGTAAAGCCCCATCCTTATCAGTTATCTCTGGACCATAAAGATCTTTAGCGTCGTACTCTGAAAGAAAGAAATTAGGCAAAATAAAAGATTCATTACGATGATTAAGATGCGGCCCATCACTTTTTTTCTGGGTAGTAAAGGAAAGGGAAAGGGTTTATTTTTAAAGACAAGGTTTTGTGTCGTCATTTTTTATGGTTTGAATTTAAATTTTTAGTAATTTTTCAGCGGGGTAATCGACGGTGAATATTATGAAATGGTTTGATCAGCAATTTTATTTTTTGTATAACAAAATGTGTACTGTTATTATTGAATGAAACAAAGTTTTTTCTAGCCCTATTAGTGAAAAAAATATTTCCAACTTTCGCTATAATGTATTTTATTGCACTACTACATATTTGGTTTCCGTGTTAGTTTTTCACAAAAACACAAGTAATGTAATATAGATAAACTCTCACCTTTAATACAATCTTTCTCATCAATCCTTTGAAACATTTCCCTCTTACGGTTCTCATTGTGCTTAACCGAATTGGGATTGTAAACCCGAAACCCATACTCTTCTTTGTTCATCGTGACGCTTTTGTTCCCAAATATAGAAATGGGTAGCCCCTAGGTACGACCACGTAGAACGGGGCTTGTGAAAGCTTTGGCTACAGAATAGGTAATAATCAATCATAAACCCAACCGTCTCAGCTTACTTGGTTATGCCTGTTTGTCAATAAAGTGGGGTGGAGAGGGCTTGTGTTATTTTTTTTGTGTAACTATTTCTATATTAGTTATCTAGTCTCAAAACTTTTCATGTAATGTAATCTTAAGGCTTTTGCATGATGAGATTGATTAAGATTATTTTAAGAGGCAAGCGACCACATACAACACTGTTGGCCCATGATATACATACATGTTTTACTTTTAATAAATACATAGTTGTTGTTCGCTATCGAAAAGTTAATTACTACGTTACAGAGGATAAACAATAAAATCGTTAATGCTTCCCTAATTGAAGAAAGTCATTTTTCTTTAATGGAGATGGAGACCATAAAAGCTATTGTTTATTGTACTTAAAAATCAGAACCTTAAAAAATGCTAGTGTAATCTAAGCTACGTTACTTTATTCACCGGCCAACCGGGCTACTAACAAAAAACAAGTGCCTCCTAAAAAAATTCAAGCACAGTCCACCGCACCCTCTATTCCTCAGACACCTCTTGACGCCTTATACCGATGACGCCGCAGCGTCGCTCCACCGCCATTAATTCATATTTCACTCTAATGCCTCTAATGGCGACTTTCGAAAACACTTAACGACCCCTTAAGTGAGATGTAAGCAAGACCTTGTGCCAAAGCGTTAAATATTTAACATCAAATTAAGGGCTCGAGTTAACCGCAACGACGCGGAATTCACTTTTTATATTTAGGGTTAAACATTTTTCCGGGATCGGATTTTTGTAATTCGGTTTTGATTGATTTTACGAGTAGTTTATGGAAAAGGTTTTAATATTTCCATTATTTTTATGAATTCTTTTGGTTTTATGTTGAGATCCAAATTCAATCTGTATATTTTTTTACAGATTTCCATTCATTTTAATTGCAAATACGTGTGGTATTATTACCTAGACGAAGAAATAGTATGTATATTATAAGCGATAACGAATTGATACATTATGCATATGACAGATAAGTACGAGTAAATGAAAACTATTTTTCCAGACTTTTTAAACGGGTTTGTCATACAAGTAAATACTTGTATAACAAACCCGTTTAAAAAGTTCAAAGTATGGGAAGCCACGTTTCTGTTCTGTGCAAGAATCAAACATGCGGTACCCTGCGCAGCAATCGATCGCTCAGCCTCTGCACTCGTCCAGAAATGCTGTAAACTGTAACACATCGAAAACAATAGTCACATGTACAATTATGCATGCCCTATTGACTTTCTCAAGAGACAAACGAAAACTAGCTCCCCCAGGAAACAGTTCATCATCATCATCGCCTATTAATGTCCCCACTGCTACTGCTGAGTAGGCCATAATCCACCACGCAGGCCCACTGCGGATTGGTGGATGTTGTGACGTCTCATGTCATCGATTTTTTGATTGAAGGACATGCCGGGTTCCTCACGATGTTTTCCTTCATCGTTTTGAGAGCAGTGGTGATTAAATATATTACACAAAGTGTAAATGTACCTGTCTGGGTTACCTGTCGGGGCCGATACCAATGGGTCACCACTGTTCAAGAAATAGTTGCATGTTACGATCCAATGAACGTGTACCTTAAGAACGTCATTCGTCCACGTCGCAGTCGTACAGTATTCATATAAAATGCAAGAGACTGACCGAAGCCACATGCACACAAAGAAAATAACGTATCAATAAGTAATCTCATTACTTACCCTTGTTTTCCGCAATTAATAAGTTTGTTGAATGCTGTGCCTTTATTAAAATCGTGGCTTGAGTTTACAAAAGGCTTAAAAATGTTGTTAAGGTGAACTGTGACATCGGAGTTAATATTAATTAAGCGATTCAGGTTAAAGGTGCGCTTCGCTTGGGACTGATGGTTCAGACTCCATTTTTTCAAAATTTTTGAGGTTGATGCATTTATTATTTGCTTCTGTGTGACGATGGTACTGAAGGGTTTTTTGCCAAACATTTCCTTCTTACACAAAGGAGGCCTTTGTCACAGCAGTGGGAAGATTATAGGCTCATTATGCTATTCTTACAAATAGAAACACAACACGATTTTTTAAAAAGATTTTAATGGCCTTCGGCCAAACACTTTACAAATTAAATAAAAATGGCAAACAATAATGACAAATTTAAAATAACGACAATCGCAAGTAATATGGGCAGAGCTTCCGTATGCTGTGACGACCGATGACAAAATGGACGAGTGACGCTCTCCGCCTCCCTTTTATAGTACATCGCGGTGTTGCTAGTCTTGATTTAAATTTTCTTCTAATACGGCCTCTCCTGACGGGGCTGCGTGCCCGAAGCCCTCAGCAGGAACCCGAGGATGGTCCAGCAACACCATCCGCGTACAACGGCTGTTCAGCGTCATCATCGGTTTCTGTGAAGATACACACATTCTAAGAAACATACTCATTTACATTGTGTATCAACAATTAGGCCAAACTGATATAGTGCGTATAAGCTTCAGATTGTGTACCATTTAACCAAACCAATCAATATGAGCAGTAATAAACGCTACACTTTAGCGTTTCAGATCACATAGGCTTTACACAGGTCTGTTCCTACGCAACCGAATACCCCGCACATACTCTCGTGCGCACAGGATTTACATCAGTCTCTAGTAGGTCACCCCAGATACCTATTAAAGGCTGGATTTACACGGGTCTGTTGTCGGTTGCGCCACCGACTCACCCCAGAAACCACCTTGTGTCAGGGTCAACCCAATACCAGGCGCACAGGATTTACACGGGTCTCTTCCACTGAACACAACAAAACATAGCCAATATCAGTACACATGGCCTTGATCGGTACACAATCTAGCTCAGTGCTAGGAAAAGGGCAAGTAGATACATAAGCTTAGCAAAGCAAACAAAACAGCAGTTGTACGTCAAGTACCTTCAAAAAATGCAGCACATGTATCGGGTGTCCATTCACCCTTCCATAACACCATGTATGTAGCGGCTGCCTGACTAGTCTTTCCATAAGCTCCGGCCAACAATTGGACCTCATACCTATCGTCAGGGAGGAGCTTTGTAACTTTATAAGGGCCTCTCATACCGCTATCCAGCTTTCCGGTGCTTTGAGAGCTCTTAATCACATAGACTAAATCATTAACTTGAAACTTTTTTGGCGGTTTTCTATTTTTATTTACGTAGGAGTCTTGTTTGTCTTTATTTTCGCGAATAAGTTCATCTGCACGCTGCCGTCTTATCTCGCGAATTGCATCACGGTTAGAATTCGAACCTTCGCAAGTTAAATCCTTAATTAAAGAATTTATTACAGGGGTAGTGGAATCAGTGCCAATAAGGAGGTTTAATGACGAATATTGAGTAGTCCTATGTTTAGTAACGTTTAAAACCAATTGCAGTTTCCATAATATTTCGGACCAATCATTTTCGTTATAATTTACTTCAACTCTTATCATGTTTAAAACTGTACGACAATAACGTTCCACTTGTCCGTTTTCATGATGCATTTCAGGTGTTATAAAATGCACTTCAATTCCAAAATTAGAAATCCAATTTTTAAACTCATGGTTGTCGAACATACGACTTCTATCGCACACTAGTCTTTTAAAGGTACCAAACAATGAAATTATTTGAGTCATTACGCGTTTCAACTCGATACAATCTTGTCTTGGTAAGGCGTATAGTAAGCAATATTTGGTATACGCTTCAACTACGATTAGTACATATTTATGACCATTACTTTCTCTCAGTGGTCCGAGTACATCCGCGTGAATTGTATCAAATGGTACTGGAACCTTTTCCCAAGAGGAAATTGGTTGCAAAGGTTCGCGAGGGACTTTCTTATGTGAAATGCACACTACGCAGTGCGTGATGTATTTCCTGACAAATTTTCTAAGACCGGGAAACCAAAAGTGTCGCAGGATCAGATCAGTGGTTTTGTCTACACCTATATGTTCATGCTCGTCGTGGAACACGCGTAATAAACTTAAGCGAAATGCCTTTGGGACATAACATAAGAATCGCGCTTGCTCACCCGTGACGTCATACTTATAGTACAAGAGGTCGTCACGTTTTACGTAACGCTTGTTATCTAATTGACCGTTATTTAATTTTTCAAGTAACGTTAATGTCTCCTCGTCACCTGCCTGTGCCACTTGAGCCCAGTTTTTAGGTTTTTGAACAACGTTAATAATATTGACTGGATTCCTACTCAAATAATCTACGTGCGACATAAGTGCGCCTTTACGGTATTCTAGCGAGAAATCAAAATCCTGCATATACATCCACCATCTAGCAACTCTGGGTTGGAGATCCTTTTTACGTTGTGTCATTTTTAATGCATTACAATCTGTGATTATTTTAAAAGATTTACCAATTAAATATTGCCTAAAATGTTGTAACGATTTTACTACTGCGAGGGTCTCCAGCTCATAGCTGTGATATTTTGATTCCGCGCCAGCAGTCAACTTGCTGAAATAAGCAACTACTCGCCTGCGGCTGTCATTTTGTACTTGCATAAGGATTCCCCCGTAACCAATGGAACTGGCATCTGTATGCAACTCGGTTGACAATTCAGGATTGAATATAGCCAAAATTGGTTCATTGGTTAAATAAGAAATTATTTCTTGACGTGCATTTTCGTGTTCAGTACTCCAATTAAAACTCACGCCTTTTCTAGTTAACGCGGCGATTTGTGCAGTCTTAATCGCGTAATTAGGAATGTATCTTCCAAAGTATCCTGCGAGGCCAAGAAATTGGCGGACCTGTTTGACATTACTCGGTCGCGGTGATTTAACTAATGCATCAATTTTATAATTGCTCGGTCTAACCTGACCATCTTTTATAATCCTACCTAGGTACTCTATTTCGTTGGTAAGAAAAGTACATTTCTTTAAGTTAATTGAAAAACCTGCTTCAGTTAGCGTTTTTATAACCGAATCTAATAAAACGAGGTTTTCATGAATCCCGTCTGTCAATATTAGGACGTCATCAATATACACCATGACCTTTCCAGCATCAATGAAGGATTTAAGCGTTTTAGAGATAGTTTTCTGATAAAACATCGGCGCGTTTGCTAAACCATAGGGTACCTTGCAATATTCATATTGACCTTCTGGTGTAACAAATGCGGTCTTATGAATGGACTCTTCAGCAACTCTAAGTTGATGGAAGCCAGAAACCATATCTAGGGAGCTAAACCATCGAGCATTACCTAACCTATCTATATAGTCGTTGATCAAGGGAAGTGGATGTCTCATTTTGACAGTTATTCGATTCAGTGCACGGTAGTCCACGACCATTCTATCAGAACCATCCTTCTTTTTTACTAGTAAGACCGGACTAGCGTATTCCGAATCAGACTCGCGAATAATTCCTTTATCGAGCAAATCCTTAACTATAGTGCGTAATTTTAATTTCTCGTTATGTGATAATTTGTAGGGTCTGTAGTACACGGGCACATCAGTTGTTAACTTAATATGCATCTCACTATCTTTCACTGTTGTGGTCGCGGTACCACTTAAAAAGAATTTCAGAATACTTGGTGAGGATCTCTAGTAACCGATCCCTATCATTTCCGGATACTGACGTATTTACTTGATCTGATAAAGAAATCGTCTTTACTTGCATAACGTCATTTACGGTCACTTCACTACGAATTAAACGTTGGCAATCACCGGTCCTAACATAGGTAATATCTTTCCTATTCAGTACATCTGTACCGATAATGACAGGTACGTTCAAATTATAGCTATCCACAACACAAAAATCTATTTCTATTGTGATATCACAAAACTCGACGGGTAAAGTTACGATTGATTCCGACCTAACTTCCGTACCGCCTAAGCCGCGTAATAACTGTTTGGTAGGCTTTAATTGACACGGGAAATATTTAACAACATTTTTCGACATTAAGGACACACATGAACCACTATCAATTAGTACGTCTAATGGTATTCCCATTATGACAGCAGTAATCACATCACAATTTTTATAACTACCCGCAATTTCGTGACAAAAATTGACACCGTTATTATTTCGAGACTTTGTGCGTTCCTTAGCAAAACAACTATTCTCGGAATGACCTGTTTTTTTGCAAAATGTACACTTCAAAGGATCGCCACGAGATGTCGCTGGTAACGCGATTGCTTTTTCGTCACTATTGTTCGAGATTGTATTTGGCCGTTTGTTACAATTAACACTCTTATGACCGAATTGTTTGCACTGGAAACATTTTAATGATTTTAAATCTTTAGAATCATATTGACGTTTGCGATTTGAGTTACTCGTACTATTGGTAGACTTATCAGATCGATTACCATTAGAATACATTTTCTTATTAAGACTGTTGGAAGGTTTAACAAAGCTCGATAAAAACTCCACTATAGAATCAGGTGATAAATTAGCGTTGGTAGCCATAGCACGAATTTGTGGATCTGAAATTCCACGAATAATAATAGCAGTAAGCAGCTCGCTACTTAAACCTTTAACTATGCGTAACCTTAAAAGCGATTTACGAGCGTACTCAGCGTACGTGGAGTATTTATCGGACTCTGTTCGCATTACATCATAAAGAATGTTCGCGACATCGACAGTTCGTGGGCACAGCGCTTTTAATTCCAATTTGAAATTGGACCATGTGCGAATATTGCTTGTCCATTGGCTAAGCCAGGTGCGAGCTTCACCTTTTAGACAATGTCCGACGCGAGCAAGGCATTCTCTGTCGTCCCAACAATTTGAAATACGGGCTCTCTCTACTTCACTACACCACGTGTCGAAGTCATGAACACTCGGATCAAAATCAGAGACAAAATATCGGTTGGATCTGACCTGAGCACAGCTGATGGCGGTCAAAAGACGCTCTGCAGCGTTCATCACCACGTCTTCAGTCTGCGTTGATCCCATGTTGCTAGTGTGTGGAGTCGGCGGCGGTGCGGACACGAGCTCGCACAGCGGCGTAGGCGCCTCGAGCTCCGATGGCGCTGGTGTCGAGTTGAGCAGCTCAGCGGCGCGGCTAGGGCCAGCGCTGGTCGTTGCAATGGCTTGCGTCTCCACAGACGCACGTGGTTGATTTTCCAACACGCGCAACCTCCTCAGGATCTCTTCCATTGGATTAGGCGAAGGAGTTCGCCCACGGCGTTTCCGTTTGGTGCGTTGCTCGTTGGTAGGCATCGCACATACAAAAACTCCGCCCGAATATTAAATAATCAAGCCACGTGGAAGAGTACTAAGTTTTCCTTTATAAAACCAGAAATATAGGCCTTTCAGCGGCTTTTCAGCCTCCGAATCCCACTTCTGATCTTACAAATAGAAACACAACACGATTTTTTAAAAAGATTTTAATGGCCTTCGGCCAAACACTTTACAAATTAAATAAAAATGGCAAACAATAATGACAAATTTAAAATAACGACAATCGCAAGTAATATGGGCAGAGCTTCCGTATGCTGTGACGACCGATGACAAAATGGACGAGTGACGCTCTCCGCCTCCCTTTTATAGTACATCGCGGTGTTGCTAGTCTTGATTTAAATTTTCTTCTAATACTATTTATTATTTATTTTCTTCTAATGCGTTGTCGTTGTCGCGTAGGTCTAAATGCAGAAGTGGCATAGTTTTACTCGTTTCTTAATATCGTGATGTAAAAATTCAACAAATAGCTACCCACTGCGTCATTACTTTTGATTGGTGAATACCATAACTATGATTCAGTGGAAGACAGGTTTGATGTTTCATTATGACCCCCATAATTGCGCTTGCATAACAAATAATTAAAAAGTTTCTGCCAATGTATTTTAGATGAAAGATAGAAATAAATTTGAGCGTTTACCGATAAGTGTATTACAAATTAGTGTTGCCAGTGGGCCTTAGTAAGTAAAGTACCTATTAGCATTCACTTAAAACTACAAACGATTCACTTCAGTCGATATTGGATGATGTTTCAAGTACGTAGTGGAGCAAAACAAATTATCCCCGTCCCAACAGATGATCAAACATGCTTACGTCAATTTATATTCAATTAATCCTCCGTAACGATGGTAATGAAAGCGTCACGCTATTTATGTTTATCAGACCTTCGTAATCGGCTTTGTTTGTACTAACTTAATTAAATAATGACAGAGTTTTATTGTGTTGGCAATGAATACTTTAAACTTATACGAGTATGTTAATATTCTACACTATGTTTTTGGGGGAAACACAAAGAAATGGACGCTATAGATAATTATTAATTGTGATTGCTGGTAATACAAAAAAAAAAACGAAAAGGACCCTTTTCAAATCAGACCTTCATGTTTGGGTTATCACTGTTTTAACGGCTGAATGCGTCAGAGTCTGACTTCAAATAGTTAATTAGTAGTATAAGTACGAATATTATGGAAGTATGGAAGCAAAATGTGAGTGGCAATGCCGAGATATGGATGTAAAGAACTTTGGTTAACTTTTTAGATTGTGCTCGTTCTAATTTTTTTAGTGATTAATAAATGTTGTTCTAGCCATTCATACTCAGTAGAGCAGTAAATTAATTTGAATTAATATTATATCAGGTCGCTTCCATCAATATTTGACTGGCGATAAACGATAATCAACAGCATACTCTCCCAATTTTTCATTAATTTAGTGGAGTAGTATAAAATTGGGTCGTTATAATATTTAAATCGAGTGGTGTAAGAACACGAGTTGGTCATGCGCTCATGGTAGGCAATTAAAATGTTTTCATTTTTATACATTACTAGAAATTCGCCTTTGTCGCGCGGCTTTGTGCGACTTTATCTACTTAATGCCGAGTTTTTTTTATGAAATGTAAGTTTTATATTGTGTATTGAAACATGTTTGTTTCTGTAGTGTAAACGTTAGTTACGATTGCTGCAAACAATATTTTTAAGATGGTGGTAGATTATACAGGGTGAAATTTTATTAATGAGCAATATTTTATACTCTGGCATTACTAACGATGCTAATCGTATTACGGAACTCAAAAACATTATTAATGAAGTATCTTCGCTTAATATTATTTGATGTTTGTTTACTTTTCGTTCCGCGCGCGGTGTACTGCGCTTTAAAATTTTGATACTTTAGGACTTTTGGGTTTTATGATTTTTTTTTTATTACTTTTATGTTTATTTGCAATAATAAGCCTTTGCAATGTGACATACTACATTTTTAAAAGTGTCCATAATTGCATTAATAATATTTTTGATTTGCGATTTATTATCCGTAATGCAATCAGCCAGCATCATGAGTAGAGCTTTAGATTAAAATATTGCCCATGATTTCGATCTCACCCTGTATAGTCTACAACCTCTCAAAGAGAGGAGGTCTGTGTTCCAGCAATGAGGACAAATAAATTTTATACCTAGTCAGGCAGACTAATCGCAATCATTCGTTAATCAATGAAAGTAATTGAAGATTTCAATTGCAAGACGAAAATTGAAGAGATCCTTATTCAGATCGTCGTTTGTTTGACAACAGCAATTGTTATGCAAACAGTATCCCCTACTATAGTGTCTCAATTAGATGTTCAACTCGAATAAAAAACATTGTTTAATTAAGAGATCTGTTTGTGAAATAATAAGCTTTAGAGAGCTGATTTTTCTTAGACTCAAGGTGTCAAGTATGAAAGTTATTTTTTACCACAATTTGCCTTAAATGTCAAAGCTTCCAAAAAACAGAAATGGCTACCATTCAGCAGGGGTTGGTTTCCGACCCTACATGTAGAATAATTTTATTGGCAGAATTGAGTAAGCTACCTCCCCTTTAAGTTTGTACAGACAAAGAAGACATTTTATGCACATTGTTCCCATTTTTAATGATAGTGTCACACACTGGCAGTTTCTATGTCTTTTTCTTCGAAAATCTCCTAACTTACACAAATACTCCGTGTAGTAGGGACCAGCCTTAGGGCGTCCAGACGTTGCTCTAACTACTTGCATTTGTATACGTCGTGCCCTCTCCCGTTCTTATCTCGGCGCTTTGTCATAGGATAGGGCTCCTCAACGTTGAGCATTTGTTCCGGGGCATATATTTTTGTTATGTTGGTATAAAAAAAGTGAAAATGCTGTGGGGGATTCATTATGTTGGTAATAGGTGGTGTAGTGGCTGAAAATGATATGTAACTTTTTTGTATGTAGAAATTGGACAGTTGGAAGATTGGTGGATTGAGGTGGGTTGATGTGCTGGCGCCTGCACAAGTAAATAAATTAAATGAAAGGAAAATTGATCAAGTCTTTTTTGACAGGTTAGTTTTATGTTGTCTATAACACGAAAAACAGTAAAAGAAAACCGTATAAAAAAGGAATAGCACAAAAAAATGTAATTACTGGTGCGGATAAACCGTTAAAAAAGTCTTTCATAAATTACAAAGATGGCCGTCATCGCTCAGTTACGAGTATATCTAAAACATGAAATTACCTTGGCCTTTCACATAAAATAAATGAAATCCTCTTATTTCCGAAACATTTTTTTTCCAAGTTCATAAAGCTTCAGGAACAAAAAAATAACATAAAAAGTCATTCCTGAAGCTTTATGAACATAAAGCGTTGTATTGATGATTTTGTTGATTATTATTCTGTATCTACATACGTCTTACAGCCGCGATCAATATTTTAATCAACATACAACCTAGCACTGGCCTACAAATTGCAAAAAACCCAAGAAATTTTGAATTTCGCGGGCTACCCTGGAGCATTCACCTTAATGTGATGTATTAAGACCTCGGAACTACTTTAGATTCATTTATTTATGATCAATGTTAGCATTACTAATCTGATAATTAAAGTGATTTGGAACAAAAGAAAAGAAAACAACAGCTTTGATAGTTGCAATTATATTTTTTCCAATATGTATAGACAGTTAAAATTAGCGCCTTACGTATGTACAAAGCGTTTGCCATTTCCTTGTAACGTTGTGCGCACCGCTGAGGACTGAAATTTTCTGACGAACTCTGTATTTCCTGATACCTACAACCTTGAGGTCTCCAAGTCAAGAGTGAATATAGGTTACTTCTAGGCAAGCATGCTTCACTGCCATTTTCGCTTACAATCAGCATTCCGCGAAATAGTTTTCAAACGCGACATTGCAAAATTAAAAAAAAAAAAAACATCCTCAGTAATAAAATGCTTTATGGTCCTAAAGTTTCAAAGTCTTAATTATAGTTAGATTTACTATTTAGTTGAAATCAAACTATTGTTCAAAACAGCGTTTTCCACTTAGACACAAAACTTATCTTGATAAAATCAAAGACAATCAGATTCTAATTTCAACATCTCTATCTAAAAGCTACTTTCAAGAGAAGTACTAATGAGAAAAGTACCCTCACCGATAAAATTGTCCAAGTTACGCATTTAACTTAGATCGTCTCCAACTTCGAATGAATAAACATTCGTCGTTGTCCCTCCTTAAAAGGAAAATAATACCTATTTGTGTTTACAATTGAGAGTTGAATTTATTTTATGGACCTGTTTCAGATTTAATTGCTTTCTAACGGCAGCTCTAAAAGGAAGAAAAGGTTTATTAATTCTGTTAAGACTTTTTGTGTTGAGTTATAAAAGGTTTGAAGGAGTTAGGAGGAGGAGATTTCAGAATTTTGTTACTTTCGGTCGACAGAGGTTCAAGGTTCACTATCTTTTACATTCTAAGGGATTTTTAATGTAATTGAAGAAAAAGAGCTCGTGACTGACTTAAGGCTGTTATTTGATCAGTAGGGTCATTCTTCAATATTTGAGACTTCCATTGAGGATAATGACGCCCGATCTTTTACTAATAGTGCAACCATCCACTGACAAAAAACAAAAATATAAATTATTTCAACGGAAGTCTCAAATATTGAAGAATGACCCAGTAGTTGAGTAAACTGTTTGTTAATATCCTATACATTTTTAACCAGTCGTTAAAATAAATGTATGATTAACCATTAACTATAAAACAGCATAGAATTTTAACTAAAAAGCAAATAGAATTTGAAGTAATTTCAACTTAACTACTGATCAAACAACTGGCCCTAAGGCCAATATTTTTTTTAGCATTTTTGTTTTGTGGATATTTCTATCGCAGCTGTTGGTAAAAGATAGGAACTTGTTATGTTAGTAAAAGTTGTAAGTAAATATGATTTCAGATCTAAGTTCCGTTTTAACACAATCTGTCGTATGATACTCCAACTTTCATCTATTGTGGCTCTTGTTTTAAAAAATGTCAATCAAATATCTGCATTCTGTCTTTAACCTTCAAACATAAAATCGTCCAAGTATGGAGCGAATGTGTTCCAAGTTTTCAGAAATTCACTTAAACTTTACAGAGATCCCTAAACCCAGCTAAAGACTAAGGAAGTCACGTAAAACGATAAAGTTACGTTAGATAATTTCCAATAGAAGATATTATAAGCGTCAGCCTGATAACCTATAGCCTACGTGAGCCATTTGCTGTCGTCCCGTCGATTCTTGCAATTTACGACGAGGACAAGTGCACTAGGCGATCCCACGATGGGGGCACACACGTTTTCTTGGAGTCATATTTACAAAATAAAGACATAACTTCTGTCATTTTTCAATATTTAACTTGCAACTTTGTAATTTTCTAAATGTTGTATCTATGAACTGTCTGATTGTTCGACTACCTACCGTACCTAACATGTCACCTCTGTTTCTATAATAATACCTAGAATTTATGTCTAACGCCACAGTACACTCTTATAAAGAAAATCTCCTATATTTAATCCAGGGATTAAATATAGGACATTTTTTTTTAACTACAGATACAATATAAGCTAGTGAAGGTATATCGCTGAAGCAAGAATGGTACTCTGATGAACCTTATCACAAACGTTGGCCCTCGCACTTTGTGCAACTCCGTTTTCAATGAAAGGGCAAAAATGCTATAGAAGCCGTCGATGTTTGGCTCAGAGATAGATGCTAGTGTGTATCTCTATGTGTTACGTAGAACACATAAGCTCGGTACTAGTATACTTAATTAACTCCACGCAGCCGAAGCATAAGCTAGTTCCAAATAAGGAAAATCACCAACATGAAAAAAAAATTAATCTCTCGCAAACTTTTGTAAGAAAACAGTCATAAGTAGATAATTACATAAATAAAATTGTTTCCATCAAAACTAAATAGTTCACTCCCTCCCAACTAAGTCTAAACTTACAAGTACTATTAGTACCAGAAACCCAGTATTACAGTCGAATGTTTATCAAGCATTGTTACAAGTCAGGATGCCGTGAATAGTTCCAGAGAGTATCAGAAGGCAAAGTTCTGGAACAATCCGCAACTAACTGAACTTATCCATTACCGGATCGAGCTTAATCGATCCGCTTGAATCCGGTTCTGTCCGGTTATCAAACCTGTTTGTGTGCTATTGTTGTAGATTGTGTTTATTGTTCAATGGGCTTGAGAGACAATTGTATTGGATTGGATGTAGTAATGTCGGAATGGTTGTGATTCTCTTGAATATTATTTTAGAGAGATATATTTTTCGTATTAATTTATGAAATGTATCATCATCATCAGCCGGAAAACGTCCACTGCTGAACATAGGCCTCCCCCTTAGACCGCCACGCCGAACGACAATTCGCCACTTGCATCCATCGGTTGCCCGCGACCCTCACGATGTCGTCGGTCCACCTAGTGGGAGGCCTACCTACGCTGCGTCTTCCGGTCCGTGGTCGCCACTCGAGAACTTTTCTTCCCCATCGGTTGTCAGTTCTACGAGCGATGTGGCCTGCCCATTGCCACTTCAACTTGCAAATTTTATGAGCTATGTCGGTGACTTTGGTTCTTCGCCGAATATCCATGTTCCGGATTTTATCCCGCAAAGAAACTCCGAGCATAGCTCTTTCCATCGCTCGTTGAGTGACTCTTAGTCTCTCTAAAAGGCCAGCAGTCAGAGACCACGTTTCAGAGCCATATGTCATCACTGGCAACACACACTGGTTAAACACCCTTGTCTTGAGACACTGTGGGATTCTCGATGAGAAGATATCACGTAGCTTCCCAAACGCTGCCCATCCGAGTTGGATTCTTCGGGCGACCTCTTTCTCGAAGTTGGACCTACCTAACTGAACAATCTGTCCAAGGTAAGTGTAATGGTCTACAACTTCGAGAGTATCATTCCCAACAACAACCGGTACGGGTGCCACATGGACATTCGACATGACTTTCGTCTTGTCCATGTTCATTTTAAGGCCGACCCGTTGGGAAACGATACTGAGGTCGCTGAGCATAGCATTGAGGTGCTCCAACGATTCTGCCATGATGACTATATCATCGGCAAAACGAAGGTGAGTGATGTATTCGCCATAAATAATATATAATATGAAATGTATAACTTTTTGATATTCTCGACCTCGTGTGGAATAGTAGATGAGTAGGACTACGTAAATGTATTCCGTACAAACTCATGCGTTTTTTTTTTTCTATGGGGAAATGCAGAACGCCAACTTTTGCCTAGTCCACAATTATAGTTTTTTTTTTTTTTAATATAAATGTAAAGGACAAGAATAGAATAGAATATTTCTTTATTTTCACAGAAAGTAGGTACAGGTTTCAGATGTTAAAAGTTTAAGGTTATCCATCTACTAACTACCTTAACTAAGGCATGCAAACAGTTTTCAAACTATAGACAAGAAATGAGATGCAGTCAAAGATTTTTTATTTTTTGCTGAAACAATTCAGTATTAATAATAAAAACTAAAAGACAGCATTTTTACTTTAGTTAGTAAAACAGATCAATAATAATAAAAAAAAACAACTATAAAAACTAAGCTTAGAATCTAAACTCTCTATTCCCAGCATCATACATTTTTCGAGCCGCTAGCGCCTGCCATATGGCGCGACAACTGTTACAATGATCCTCAAAATCTTTTATATACCTACATTTATCTGGCTCTGTATGAAAATACCTATGTTATTTTTTTTTCCCCGAAACGTCTGTGTTTTTGTTATGTTGAGTTTGAAGGTTTTTGTATTGTGATTTGGCGTGGAAACTCTGAAGAAGTGTACCTATATTTTTTGGAGTTTTTCTTTCTTCTTCTCTAAATCTCTAGATACCATTGGTTTTGTCTGCGTCTCGATAATACTTCATAGTATCTACCTAGAATCCCGTACGCCTATGTATTGTTATACGTCATCTGTAATGTGATATGATTAGTTTTATTTGAAGAAACCCTTTCTGGGTAAATTCTGCTCATACATAAGTATTCAGTTAGTTTTAGGACAAGGACATCAAATTTTCCCAAAGATTTTCATTTCTAGTTGGTCGCAACGCAAATCAGTTGATTTATTTTTTAACATCGTAACATCTTTTGCAATAGTATAAAATAGCATGGAGCAGACGTATGTTAGAGTAGAGACCGCGGATGAACAAAAGTAAATGGGACGTCCTGTGGCACGATAGATCGATGTTTTGAAGTATAGGTCCTTTTGTACACAACGCGACGTAAGTCTCCGATACCTTACGACTTTGATATCCAGGCGACTGTCGCAATACAAATCCATAGAGGTTCGTACACAAACACGCGTCAATGGTTACCAAAGTCGTAAGGAATCGGAGAATGGCGTCGCTTTGTGTACGAAGGGGTTATGTGGATGGATGCGCACAACCCAGGACAGGGATGGTTGGCATTATTTGGGGGAAGCTTACGTCCAGCAGTAGACGGCAATTGGCTTAAGAGAGAAATAATTGCATGACAATCCATAAGTTTTTTGAACATACTTAAGGTGCCGGTTCGCGCCAGAGACCTAGTTAGGAGACCGCGACTGGAGATTGCTACCGTATCTGGCTCCTGTCGCTGTCTCGCTCGCGAACTGCCGCTCATACATTGCCTAATGTTAAGTAGTGTCGCGGTCTCCTGTCGCGGTCGCCTGTCACGGTCTCCGGCGCGAACCGCCACCTTTGGACATGACAATTAGTCATTAAAGGATAAACATACAACATTCTCAATTAATTCAAACACTGTAGTACTAATTGCATAAAACGTCATCCGCCAAGCTATTTGCAGGAGTCTTGGCACAAATAATTCTGCCAAGCAATCCCCCGGGTGCTGTTGGCTGATTCTGACAAGTCTTAGTTTAGTGCAATTATGAATTGTGTTGTGAAGTTTTAGAAGCGATGATTTTAGGGTTGAAATGTGTTATTCATTTTGTTGTTTAATTTAAACTGTGTTTGTTAGTTAAGTGATATATGCATTACATTCTGCGCAAGTATACTCTACAATATTGCTAATTCTATGTGTACACTGTTTGTTGGTCTTAGACATCGCCCTAACTTGGCGCAATTGCAATTCCAAAATAAATAAAGTCTAGTTTTTTGTTAGCCTTCTCTAATAATCTAGATCTCTATAGCTGGAAAAAAAGTTGGCCCAGTGACTTTTGAGTTGATTCTTTACAACCATAAACAAATCTAAAAGTTCTATCTATGCATTCTATCTCGCATGAAATGTATTCTCATCGTTGCCAACATGACAAGACAAAACAAAGAACTGCAGTTATCCAACACTTGAACAACGTTTAGAAGACATTCAGTAGCATCTGCCAAGCACTTAGTAAGCGAGTTAGCTTCACAAACAGTTGTTCAGTGATGTACTGTGTCACTACACTGGAGGCAAGATATGTGAACGTTTGGGACGCCTAATGTTACTTGTAGAAAGCTGAATGGACTTAAATTGCTGTGTTGTGATGGAATTTGAAATGTCCTTGTTATGTAAAAGAACTGCAAAGTAAATCAATCTACATCATAACCTTCTTAGGTAGAAAATGTGTATTTCAGCTAAATAATCTGTACTAGCCTAGTACTTTTTGTTAGCTTTTATTGCCTCACTGGTGAGAAACGGAAATATTTTTCCTATTTCGGACCAATCGGGTTTTTTTTCCGTTTGACGCTATTGATGACAAAGTCAGTGGTTACAAATGGGAATAGACGCATAAATACCTACGTGAAGCAAACATTGTGTACCCGTTTAATGGTTTTGTGCCAACACAGTTAAAGTTTATTATCTAGAAAGACTGCAGAAAACTATTTTTATTAAAAAATATTTAACTGGGGTGACAACTAGGTAGTATTATACCTATATATAAACAAATTATTACAGTAATAAAAGTACACCAGAATACCGGTCGATCAGGCGCTCATATTTTCTCGTGAAGTCGGATTGATTTTCTAGTTCTGAAATAGTGTCAAATCTCTTTTTTTAAAGACTGTACTTTCAATTTTACTCACAGATACAAAGCTCCTTTGTATAATACTAAAGTAGAGGATTCAAAACTGTTTTCCTTTGCGCACAAAATAGAAACGTATTACCTATATTGTCTTCCTTAAACATTTCGAGGATAAGTTTTAAGAGACGTTTCACGATTTTCTGCTTACACAAGTCCAGTGAATTATATAAAGTAACAAAACTGAAAACTATGAAGAGAGATATCCGTTTGGAATCAATGTTTTGCGACACGTGCGTTATAAATGGCTGAAATTGTCGACTTGGCAAGTTTCTTCACGAAAAATACCTATGAAATAGTTTTTAGTTTAAAATTGTTTCATTGTTATGGTTTTGTTAATCCAAGTTGATTTATTTACCTACATATTTCATGGTCAAAGTTTTGTGCAACTTTCTATTGAGAACGTCAACTTTAATATTTGCAATCCTTTAATTTTGAGGGGGTGTATGAATGTTGACAGCAGTGGTGGCCGTTGTATCGGTCCCGAATTACGAGTTGTAGGTCATGGGTTCGAACCCCTTCAGGCGAATTACTTTGTGTAGTTGATTTCACCACCACACGATGAAGGAAAATATCGTGAGGAAACCGGCATGTTCTAGAACCAAAAATTCGAAGATATGTAACATCTACCAATCCGCACTGGGCCCGCGTGGTGGATTATGGCCCACTCGCTTTCACAGAGAGGAGGCCTGTGTCCCAGTAGTGCGAACATTATAGGCTGATGATGTATGAATGTTGAAAGATGGAGAAGAAAAGAAAGGTCATCTAAAAGATGCATGAATTGTGTGACGAATGAAAATTAGAAATGTGAAAGGAGTCACGTTATGACGTTGGACAAGGGCAAGTGGAAAAAAAAACGTGTTGCGCCGAACCCATAATGAAATAATGTCAAAATAAATGCCCCGAAATATTGTCATAAGAACAGGAAGATGATGAAGATGAAAAAGGTGCAATTTTAGTCTTTGACACCTAATCAGAAATTAATCTGTACGATAAAAAATAATATGGAATACATGAGCAAAATACTCGTACCTGTCTTGCATGAATATTCGATCGAATGCATGAGTAAAATAAATAATCAAACATTTCTAATACAATTTTGAACTATACAGCTGACGTCTGCTATTCAATTATTTATATCGAAATAAAATTGGAAAAGAAAAGAAAAACATTTTTCTATTTCGGTTTCAATTATTTGTATAAATGAATAAGTTAATAGAAAATATTTTTACAAATGGTGTCATATTTTTGAGGCAACTTATATTTTAGAGACGTTGAACAAAATGGCACTTACTTATCTTGATAATTATATCGAATCGTAAGCTTAGAATACCTAGAAGATACATTTTAGGCATCCGAATCCTAACTAATATTATCGCTCTCTTATCACGCCCACACCAGAAAGAATATCCTAAATTTCTGGATAGTAGGTTGTCAGGTGTACCTACTGTGATGGACATTATAAAACTTTTTATAGCAAAAAAGTACTGTTCCTCGGAAAAAATAATGTACAGACAGCCAGTACATCAAGCTACCACAATCAGACAGATTGTGGTAGCTTGATGTATTCTTTAATAGATTTTTAACCATACAACAATAGTGGAAGGTTAATGTTCGATTGGTTAAATTTGACAGATTCGGGTAGGTTGACCTGCTGGCAACCGTACAATAATGTACGCAGATGGCGCAATATGTAAGAACCGAATTAACAAAAAAAAAAAGATAATTAATTACCTACCACCGCTAGCCACCGTTGCGAAAAGATTCCAGCATTCCATGCACCTTTTATTTTTCTTTTCAACTCTGCTGTCGGCATTTACACGGGTATTCTCGACGAATACCTTTTGTGATGCTAAAAGTTGGCTGCAAAGAAAACTCCTGTAGTTTGTGAAGAGTTTGTGTAAGGCGATCCTCTACGTTTGGCGACTCAGTTATTTGTTCAGCTCTTTGTAAACATTGTAGATCTTGTTGAAATAGATGTCGTTGGAGGAATAGAGGTAATGGTTTGGTTTTTACTAAAAAGACATGGTAGGTCGTTGAATTTAATTAGGTTCTAGGAAAACTGTATTTCGTAGGAAAGTCATACAGTTAATTATTATTTTACTGTAAAGGCGCTCCCTCACCGCGAGCATTCACCTGTAATGTAACGTTACAGATTCGAACATTTAATCAGTGCCGGAGGACAATTGAGTATCACAATGCGCACCTTGTATCAAATCTATCTATACTAAATGTACGCGAATGTTCATCAGTCAGGGAGGTAGTAATTGTAATGTAATGCTCAAAGTCGAATCTATAATGTTACATTACATTTAAATCTGACTCACTGAAGGCTGAATGTATGCAGCCAACATACATTTTCAAAATTGATGTCAATGCCTCATGAAAGACCTTTGCAACGTGTAACTTGTGAAAGCAGGGTGAATTCAGTCGTAAGGACGGAAACACCTGTCGTTTCGTTGCGGGTCGTGTCGCGCCAGAAGCAAATCAGTTTCATACATTTAGTACAGTTACAGATACATTTCAATTTCGTGTCGTGTCGTGATGCGTCGCATTAAAATATGCATGAATCTGAATGTATTCTGGTGCGGCACGACACGCCACGACACGTAAATATGTTTCCCATGTTGCAAAGGTTTTCGGGTCGACGCGACGGCGCGTTGTGATCGACGCTCGCCTCAAAGAGTGTCAGCATTAGAGGGCCAAAGCCTGCCGGGTTCGCGGGACCCACGAATTACCGTGACCCCGGAATGTTAAGAGCTATTGAAGGACATCGTGGATTCTAATCAGTACGAATCTGACAGTCACTCCCGCTCTGCCCTGGGTCAGCCTGGGTGGGAGGACTAATTTGATGATTTTACCACGCTAAAAAAAAAGTGTTGCAAAGATTTTCCTTGGTTCGAAAATTCACTCGCGTGGCATCTTCATATGAAAGTAAACATTCACGTGTGACTTTGATGTCACTATTTTATTATATTCCATGACAAAGAAAAGGTTGAATGTTTCTTATGAATAATTTATAAGCCTTCACATAGCAAATCTAATATAACGTAAACGAACCAAGAATTTTCGTGAATGAAAATATGTTGGCAATAAAATGTACCGAAATTCTTCCAATAGAGACAATTTAATTGTATGGAAATATTGTTCTATATGTTGAATGTTTTAGAATTTGATTTAGATTTCAGTTATTGGTACCGTTGTGTATTTAGAAGTAGTATGTTGTTGTCCTATCTACTAATTTTCATAATATATAAACACACTTTTTTCCAATGAGAGCAGGCAAAAACCACAGAGGGCTACATGGTTATACGTGCTCCTTTCGCCTCATCCACTATCATCGTCATGCGAGCTCAGCGATTGCAAATACTACACATCCAACTTTTCTGAAGAACCTCAGCAAAAAGGTCAGTGCAGGTCTTCGTAGGGCATCCCCATAATATTTTATTTTATTTATAAAACAGAAAGGCACATTCTTATATACGTACGTAATTAACTCACATTTGGACATTTACTGCTAGCACTGTTTACACCATTAAACTTTAAAAATAGTTATGTTATTATTATCTTGTGGATGTAGAAATAACTTATCTAGATTAATAAAAAAATGTGAAATAAAAGTTATTTATGAGGAACAGCATTTTTAATCTACGATGCAAATCCTAAACATTCACTTTGAAAGTTATTGTTCGAATTATTAATTCCTATAACAGAATAAATAATGTTTGTTTGTTTTGTATAATACATAAATAATAATATCAAATGCAAATATTCACGATTATCATGTAATTATTAAATGTACAGGTCAATGCGTTATTTAATTATGATAATAATGACATTATTGTTCCTAGTAACATACCGCTAATCAACAACTATTACAGTTAATTCAATTTGTACATATATACCAGCATCAGAACTTCAATTTAGAATATATTTATTCATTTACATTGACGCTTTTCGTAGTAATCAAATGATGATTTAAATGAACAGAAAACAGGTTTAACTTTCAACTACAAATTATAATTATTTGTATTGATAATATATTTATTTTTGTATGTTCAAAATTGGGAACGTCCCAAATTGTTGTGAAATATTATTATTAAATTAATAATTGCTAAATCGCTCGTCTTGCATATTTAAATGCACTCAAAATCAATATTTTAATATAACAGGCAAATACAATATTTCAAAATTTCATTCATAAATTCATTAAAACATTGCCTGCTTCCAGAACACATTTAAAAAAAGTGTTTTACATGGGTTAGTATGAGGACAATTACAAACTGCATAATGTGGCACAAACTGTAATTAAGGTACAACAAATAATATTATATTTCGTTACTAAAAGGAATAAATTAAATAAATGGTTTTGAGGCTTTTTCACAATATTGTTTTTTTCCATTATTTATAAATGCCCTCGTATATTTCTGTATTATCAATATTTTTTTTTTTAATTGAGGGATTACTTATAATGTTATTTATGTACATTAAAAAACTAAATTAACAAGCCTAATAATAATTGCTACAACTAACAAAGAGCATCAATTAAAAAATTCATCCACATCGCTGTCAACGGGATAAGTGCCCAGAACGCTGGCAGCATTGCCACGTTGGATGGCAATGCTAATTCTTTGACCAAGAAATAGGCCAGCCTTCTGGTCACGCGAAGAGTCGACTATTCGTTTAGCAAGCTCTTTAAAAACTTGGTGAGCACTCGGACCCCATGGCCCTAGTGTTTCAACCCCAAACGGCTCAAATACATAGCTGCTAGTCAAGCCATTGTATATTGTATTATCAATAAATTCATATAAAATTACTAAACTTTTCTCAAAAGTGTAATTTAGATTAAGACTAGTGAAATTGGTACATAGATTAACAAAATAAACAGTACGTAGTAGTATAAATTATACATCTGTGTACGAAAGATAATTCTCTTTAACAACTGTAATAAAATAACTTTTCATTAACCTCATCATAAAATGATATTTCATATCCAACAAGCTCATAATTTCAGTCCGGCAGGTAACTGAAAATTAAGTAAATACTCCCTTTCCCCGTAGTTTGAAATTTTGGAGTTCCGCGAAGAGATTAATTAAAGTTAGTTAATTAAAGCACCTATAACATAAATAAAGCTATATTTTAGTATTAACAGAAGCATCGTTTTTCTTGGAACCTCTTTTTTTGATCTATTGACTTTTAGACATCATTAGCTTTGTAATAAACAAGATCATATTTATTATTACTTTTTTTTTGCTTTCTCGGATGGTCTCACACCAAGGAACTTTTTATTATTTTCATTATGTGTGTGAGTCAAGGGTTTACGAAATCAGTATGGTAAGAAGTTGGGCCTCTAGTAGCCATGCTCGAGTAATAGCTTCTCTCAAAAGCTATGTGAAGATAATTTTCATCTGGTATTGCGTTTTATTGAGGGGCAAAAGTGTTTCACGATGGTCTTCAATTTGGTTACCCCAGTAACAAACGAAGGTGCTCCCAAGGGGGACATAACCGCATCGAGGACATAAACAGCATAAAATAATTTAGAAATAATCTTACGGAAGTTAATAATATGCTAGAGATCTTAAACTGTCCCAGAACTCGATATGAGTCAGCCAATAGGCAGAAAAGTTGAACTCTTTCGATTCCCAAAATTCAAAAGCCCAGTCTTTCTATTACAATTTCACCAACAGCCCTGAGCTAATCCCTACCGCCAAATGCGCTGCAGCTTCACAGATAGCTCCACAAAAGGATTTAAGTGTGGCCCACGAGGATTACTGACAAAACTGGGGGCCGTGTCGACTGTCCGAGGTACGGTGAACGGTGTGAATATAACGGTGAATAGGACCGAATTTATTTTAATTGTTCATATGAATAATTGTAGTTTCATTTATTTTTGATAAAACGTTGCTCCACTCTTGGAATATCTCCTGTATCGTCGGTACTTTTATTTTTACACGACTGCGCCAGCTTTGTTTTTTTTTTAACGATAGTCCGTGTTTGGGTCAGCGCAGACAGAACGAAGCGCAGGGGAGAGGATTTTATTAACGCACTTGAAAATAAACTTTAAAATTATTACAATGCAGTGCATAAACAAATTCCCGCGTATCTCCGAATACGCGCGAGCTTTTTTGTCAAGTTCAAGCAGTTATACATTTTATTGAAATAATTTTAAAGTTTATTTTCAAGTGCGTTAATAAAATCCTTTCCGCTGCGCTCCGTTCTATCTACGCTGACCCTTTGACCACTATCTTGGCTGATGGTAAGCGATGATGTGATGAATTACAGAAGAAGAGTGTTTAATATTCTTTACTTCGTTTGGTCGTGGTTTGGTGTCGCATATTGTTGTTGGTATAAACTTAATGGTTAGAAATGATGCATCCAGATTTGTACAGTTCCTTTTCATAGCAGATATAAATTGCATGAAATGCTTTTTTTTTAATCATGTACGTTCACTTTCTTTCTGCCAGTAACCTGGGGCTTTCCATTAAATAGGTCACAATTGAAGTTCAAACTTTGTAGGTACGGAACGATCGTGTGCAAATTTTATTCAGCCGCTGAGTCAGCGTTTCCAACCATTAACCATGAATGTTTAAGCGTTTCGATTGAAACTTACTCGGGGACAGTTTAAAATTTTATCCGGTCAGGCGTTTTATTTAAGACTCCATAATATTGTTTTCCCGAAAAGTGGTACAAAATGTGAGTGACAAAATGATAAAAAAACATAGAAAACCATTGAAATTCTTTCTTTCCATAAAGATTTTTTGGCCTTGGCGGTCCACCCACGGCAATAGCACTACATGCTACCTGTGTACCTACTATGATGGCTGAACGATTCCACCACCGGGTTGTGAACCTCACCAGAGGGCCTACGACGAGATGGCGCTAGGCGACTTGTATGCCTAGCTCAGTCTCTTTCCCCCAGTGAAACTTGGTACCAGGGCCATCTCACTCGCGGGTAGATACTATCTTGTCAGAGTCCAGCACCAAATAGTTTTTACTGTGTTCTGTCGGAGCGCAGGAGTTTCATTTCGTTCTGGGTGAATTTGCTACACCATCTTTGTTTCTGGGCTGGATTTAGACCAAGAGCCGTTTTAAAAAAAAATACTCCATTCCACGCGTCTTTAGTTCGATTTTGGAAACCCATTTATCTGTTAAACTTTAAACAAGTTTTCTACTTTCCTAGAACCAAGTATTTCTCTTTATTTTTCTTCAAGAAAAGATTGAAATGTAGAAAAAAACTTGAATTATGTTGTGGAAATAATCAATTTCGCCGCGAAGCCTGCCGTTGGGAGGAAAGTTTCATTGTTTTATCTTTCAATATAATATTGTGGGTCTTTTGGGAGCTGTGACGTCCTTGTTATCAAACGTTCGTGTGTTCTCGAGACTAAGAAACTAGAACGCCTCAGGACGTTGCTGGTGATGTGAAATATGATTCGTTTTGTCTGGTTTCTTAGCTTCACGAAATCTTTAATGAATCAAGGTGAAAAAAAGAAAAAAATCCTGATTTAAGACCGCCCTTGTGTCAAGATATTTATAAATTCTACGTTCTTATAATGTTATTTGTATGGTGTGCGTATTAAAGAATATTCTATACAAATACCTAGAATATTCTTTAATTTATTTGACGACATCAACAGTGCATATAGGGTCAACAGTCAACACTTTGTGCAATTTATGCTTCTGTTTGTTTTTTTATTTTTTATTTTAAGGCAGCATTGTTATTTATTTAAATGTTAGAAACTGCAGCGTAGAAAAAATATGGCATTCTTTTTATAATTATTTAATACTAAAAACCGATTTATAATAACGTACCTCATTTATACAAGCTCCATCTCTTATCGACTTTAATCTTTACACAAGAATCTTACATTTGCGCCATCTCGTGGTTTATGATATAACCAATATTCTTCACAAACTTGTGATCTTGTATTTTAGTGCTTAGAGCAAGTCAGGTGGCGTAACAAATCATGGAAAGTTCTTTACAATAGGGTGTTCTTCGTCAACTATATCACTGTATCGGTGGTTTTCCTTGAAAGTGTGATGTACCACTATGTTGCTACTCCCCACTAGATGGCGCTGTAGATGCATGTGTGTAAACGTTTTTTAGATAGCAATGATTTCGTCGATCAGATTTGCATAATTCAATTAAGCTGTTGGCTAAAATAGTAGGTAGACATATTTTAAATAGTGTGTTAGCTCTTTGTGTTTACTTAATATTTTGGTGTAGCATATTTGCATGCCGTATATTGTTTGCATAAGCATATTGTTTGCATACCATGCAAAATACGTCATTGCACTGTTTTTTTTATATAGATAAAATCATCAATGATCTCCTCCCCCCCCCCCCCCTGGGTGGAGCCAGAAAGGACAGTCAGAGTTTTACTGACTAAAAATCTACACTGATTCTTCATTTGCCTTTTCCGTTCCAGGGTCACCGTTTTTATTTCAGACGGGCCCGTGACCCCGGGATCAATTCAATTACCTACATTGGTTTTTTTTTTTGTCAACATCGAATGGTGAAATGGACTGGACCTACGGATACCTAAGCCAAGAAAGAAATTGATGTGGCAACACCATAAACACAGTTTTCCTTGCGCAATAGCTACCATATTACTACCTAACCATTCACCATCGACATGCCACCAAATACCAGCAATTTAAATAAATATACCTACCAACATCAAAGAGTCAATTATCTCAGCCGCCATATCTGCGCCTGCGCCGCCTCCCAGAGTCGACCAATGCGCAGGCGACGCTGGCGACGCAATCCGTATTTAGGTAGTGACATGCAAAATTACCCCTTTGAGCAAAAAGACCGCGCGATAAATTATATATCTGTTATGTACTGTTGAGGTGGAGAAATGGTTATGTATTTAAGTCTGCAAAGTTGGGAAAATGATACTGAATTATTGCTGTAATTGCTGAAGTATTATGGACTATATTTTAAGGGGCATACGGTCTAAGTCTTGAAAATTTAGAAAACGTGCTTCTTTGTAAAAGTATCAGATTAGTTTTGGTAAAATACCTTTTTCAAGTTTCGTCAGTCTGTTAGGTGCCTAGTCTATCTCATCTATCTTTAATAAGAGGTTGGTTTAACTAGCATGCTGGTACTATGTGCTGCATTTGTCCACAAACGGACCCCACAAGAAAAAGACATAGAATTGATTTTAATTGACCGTTACCAGGCCTGTCTCACTCCGCGGTGTAGGCATAAAACTGCAAGTACACACATCAAAAGTGTCTAGGGATCAACATATATTTTTGCAATAACTTTTCTCCTGATTGATATTAATTAAAATTTTCTTTAAGGATTCATCAAATAAAGTGTTTTCGTTTGTCACAGTAACGATAAACCAAGTCACCTTTGCATTAATAAAGAAATTTGCCATTTTCCTAATAAAGGGATTTTTGACATTTGAACCACTAACACAAAAGTTCGAAAAAAAGACTGAAATAACAGTTTTCTTTAAAATTTTATTGGGTAACTTAAACAATTAATAATCCGTGTTTCTACCGCGAACACTAACAACACAAGAACATCGGTTTGGCATACTCAAAATGAGTTCATCCAAATCACGCTGTGGAATGGCCGCCCATGTTCGTTGCAACAACAAAAAAAGGTCTTCTTGCGACTGGATACCCTCCATATTCGGCAGAGCTCTTCTTTGTAGCATATCCCATGCATGCTCAATCGGATTCAAGTCTGGCGACTGAGCAGACCAGGGCAGGACATTGATGTTAGCTGCGGCGAGAGTCTGTCTTACAACTCTTGCGGTGTGCGGTCGTGCATTATCATGCATTAACTGAAATAAGGGACCGATTTGCACTTGTAGAGGAACGATGACGTCTGATACAATCGTCTCAGCATAAATTTGAGCGTTGAGGTTGCCTCTGATCCAAATCAACTCAGTTCTTCCGCCGATCCAAATACCCGCCCATACCATGATGGTTCCACCACTATAAGGATGGACTTCCTGGCAGGATTTTAATCGCTGTTGGCGTCCAGGGGTTCTCCAGTGTCGTATACGTCTTGTATCCGGTCTCATACCGAAACGAGACTCATCAGAAAAGCACACGAAACGCCATTGTTCTTCTGCCCAATTTCTGTGTTCAAGAGCCCATTGATATCGAATCCTACGATTGTGCATTGCTATAGGTGGTACCCGTAGCGGTCTTCGGGAATGAAGGTTCACTTCATGCAAGCGGTTTCTGACTGTTTGGTCGCTAATTAAGTTCCCTGAAGAGTGATGAAGCCTCACGGCTAACATCATGGCGGTTATTGTTGGAGCTCTTCGAGTTAAGATTTGAATGTATCGGTCTTGTCTCCGTGTGGTGCAGCGATACCGTCCTCCATGGCGCTCAGCCACGGTACCAGTGCTTCGGTAACGTGTCCAAAGTCGACTGATAACACTCTGACTTGTATTCAGAGCTAAAGCCACAGTACGTTGCCGGGAACCAGCTTCTATCATTCCCACGGCTCTGAGCATTTCTTCCCTGCTTAAATGACGTCGCCGCTCCATAATAACGTTGGTTTTAATCAGTAGTAGGGAAACAGTAGCACTAATAATGTCTTCAATGCGTTGTATGTTTTTATAGGGAAAAT
The DNA here is from genome assembly GCA_950005045.1 of Agrotis exclamationis. Classification (NCBI taxonomy): domain Eukaryota; kingdom Metazoa; phylum Arthropoda; class Insecta; order Lepidoptera; family Noctuidae; genus Agrotis; species Agrotis exclamationis. The sequence continues at coordinate 17,283,291 of OX465427.1, read as the reverse complement.
ATTGACAGCTGATTTTCATCTTTTACTCGAATTTGATTCACAGTTCCTGATTCAAATTATGAAATGCACCAAAAAGGATCCATATAAATTTATAAAATCATAAATTTATTACAAAGCCACATCTCAATCTCAAGAAATCCGCATAAAAATGCTTGATCCCTAGACACTTTTGATGTGTGTAGTTGCGGGGCCATTATGTCGTGGCCCATTCACTACGGCTGCCACGCGCCACCCGTTACGCACGCGCTCCGTCTCCTTAATATTTTTGTTACGTTACGTTTAGTTACGCACAAGTTTCTTGCTTTTGGGAAATTAATAACACAATAATAATATTATTATGAAGAAAAAAAATAGTACATACTTAATAATGATCAAAAAAATTATCTACCTGCTTGTGAAGTATGGGCTTAACTGATCTTGATTAGGTAGGTTACAAGTTTGGAAATGAGGTAGGGGGGGGGGGGGGTGAGCCTACCGACCAAGATAAAAATACGAACCAATATCAAACCTGACATCACTCTCACTCACCTTAAGCTGAGTACTAAGAATTAAGATTGGTAGAAAGTAGAAAGATGTTTGCGTTGTTGTTTAAGCACGTTCAAATTGGCACTACGCATTCAAGGTCAGCGATCGTAATTCGCTGCGTGACTTTTTTATCTACCTACAAAGACACGCAACCGCAACGCGGGGCCTGTGACAGTATGCGATAGTAATTGGTCTTTTGAGTTTAACTGGTCTATTGAGTGCAAAATGATAAGGACTGGCTATTTTGCCACAGACGATAACAATCTTTTAAATATAATATGGTGCCGTAGGTACTACCTACTATTAACATTCTGTGCTAACAATCGATAATGTAGGTATGTAGTAATCGATGACGAAACCAAAATGATATACGTAGGTATTCCTAGAGGAAAATTATAGGTATTTATGGTAATAATGTAATTTAACAAATGCATAAAATACGCATAGGTACCTACCTACCTACCTATTTGTGCCTAAACTCGCAAGTCGCAACCCTATTGAGCTTGACCCATAGTAACCTTTTAATGTCGTTGGCGTCAGATAAACAAAAATAAACTCACGCGCGTAACCATTCAGTACATTTTTGCTTGCGCACGGGAAGTTTAGGCTATTATAAAAGTAGGTGGGCGGTACGGCTGCCAGTTAAAATGTACTTTATTCTCTCGTACATAGATTTTACATTTGTTTGATTTGTTTTTGGGAGTGGTAATTCTGTACCTATAGTACTATTAAGTATTCTGTGCCGTTACGAAAAGAAGAATGTGCCTAAATCATACTAATACTTACCTAATTTTTCCAAGTTTTGTGAACTGGTTGAAGTATGGTAAATTTTAGTGTGAACTATTTAAAATTCAGAAGTGACAAATCATTTTAAAATTATGAGAGATTTATTTGAAATTGAAATTAGTACCTAAAGTGACGTCTGGCATTATTTATTAAATACAACTCTTGGCATTGATTCTGAATACCAGTATTTGAATCAGTTTAAAACAATTTATGACATAGCAAGTTTTGATAAGAGGATTACCAATTTTAACAAACGATTTCTAAACGAACTCTGTTCAATTCAATATAATTGGCATGACTTGATATATTTCTTGAACTTTGTCTTCATGAGGTAATCTTTAATTATTAAGCAAAGTTTAACTGGTTATGCAGTGTCTCACAGATGATTTTAAAAGTATTTAGATCGTATAGATTTTAATTCTTAGTAAACACTATAGGTACCTAGGGTACACTAAACTATAGATAATATGGCATTCAAAAAGGATGTTTCATTCGTAAATTAATTTATAACTTTGATTTTTATAGTATTTTTCAATATTACTTCAATCTTGTAGTAGGTTGATTGTGTAGGTACACTTCTTGATAATGTAGGTACAATTTTGATAGAAATATTTCGCTCAAATACACTTTATGATGATCCATTGGTCATTAAAATTTAATGGCGAATTGCACTAAATATATCTGCCAGTACATTTTAACGATTGGTTCCAATTTTTCCCCACAACCACGTTCTGAAACGATCCGTATTAATATTTCACAGCGAAGATGACTCGCTCTTGAACGTAATTTAGACCTCAACGACCTACTGATTAAGGGCGCGTAACCAGAAAGTTGGCAACGTGCGTCGTAAATAGCTGTCAAATATTTATAAGTTTTAATTAATTTGGTACCAATCCGCACTGGGCCCGCGTGGTGGATTATGGCCCACTCCCTGTCACAGAGAGGAGGCCTGTGTCCCAACAGTGGGAACATTTAATAGGCTGATGATGATGATGAATTAATTTGGTCATTTTTCTGTGTGAAAATAAGAAATAAGGCTCTGTAGTGCAATAAAAAATTGATATAGGAATGCAATTAAAACACTGATGTTGTCACCGTTTCAGGTATAAAAAAGGCATTTGGAAGGTTTCCAAATACTTTTTTTTACATCTTAAACTATAAATATATTCGGTGTTATGATATTACTTATTGTCCCTTATCATTTTTTTAGTGCACTACAGAGCCATATATTATCTCATTTCCATACAATAACATTGCAAAATGAATTAAAACTTGATAATATTTGACAACTATTTTTGTTGTTGCCAACTTTCAGAATACGCGCTCTTAAGTTCATTTTTTTTTCAACGATAGGTTCTCGTTTGACCACTATCTCGCCTGATGGTACGCAAAGATGTGGTTGACGGTGAAGCCTGCTTACCTAGAAGTGACCTATTCATTCTTGACTTGAAGAGTCCATTTAGTTTTAAGTCATTCGCTTTGATGCTATTCCCCATAACAAAATATCCACAAAAAACTTCGTCTCACGGTCTGGAGACAGTAGCCTTAAGCTCAGAAGGTTCCCCTCATTAGTCAAAAGCAACTAGTCCTCATCTTAGCCTGGGGCAAATTACTTGGTAATTCTGACCACTTCTGTCCACAAATGACATGTATCGTTCGGAATGTCATTTTGTAAAATTACTGTGCGTTATTATTATTTTGTAGTAATTGGATGGGGTCACGCGAGGTAAGAATGTTGGTCGGTAATTTTGACATATATGTCTCATTACATGTTACTTTCTGTGTTATTTTCTGAGTTTGTTGATTGGTGCTGCTGTGCAATGTGGTGAGAAGGTGGTGCTCCAGTAATTTCTGGACTTGTATTTTGCATATAACTATTTTTATTACTTATATTATATCCGTGATTCGGCCTGGCTTCGCACAGCTGCAATTTTTTAACCGATTTCTAAAAGGGGAAGGTTCTCAATTCGGCCGGTGGCTTTGTTTTATATTTCATTGAATTTTTTAACACCGACTTCCGAAGAAGAGTTATTTAACATTTAATTTGTGTGAAATAAAAGGATCTTTTAGACGGGAAGCATTGTTGTTGGCTTATTTTTAGCTAATCCAGATTTTAAATAGGTCCCGACTGTTATTTTCTACTAGTCTTCTGTGTTTGTTTTTACTTAACAGTTTTATATAATGTTCACTTTAAAGGCAATCCGATTTTATACTTAAAAACCGCGATTTTTTCAATTCAAGGCATCAGGATTCTACTTTCTAAGCCCGTTAACGAAGACAGGGGTACGAATACAGATGTACGAACGTAACTGACTAACTAACTAACTAACTACCTCAAAATCAATTTTGGGAACGAACAATACTAAAAGACTGCGTCATGACTAAAGTCCTATTGACGCGGAGCTAGTGTCTTTGTCATTACATCAAATTGCATTTAAAAAATTTAGTACCACGAATTTTCAATTTAACTCTTTTCTTTCTTTCTTTTTCCACAAGTCATGAGTGGTGGCATAGACTGTACTGTTAGACTGTAATATCTTTCATTCTTAGTTCACGCTCGCTCTCACGGGGCTTAGAAAACGCCCCAAACTAAGAGATTAAAATCCCTGGCATAATACCTACTAGTTAAGTTACCATAACATTATGACTCGATTAGACTAGGTACCTACATGACACAAGCAAGAACCTCTAGACAAAACATGACTAGCCAGAATAAAACAAAAACATAATTAATTGAACGTCTCTATCAATTAAAAAAAAACTTTGACATGATGGCAATAAAAAAGATCATTAGGTACCCAATGAAATCACTTCACCCGACTCTGACGTGGCCAAAATGTTCAACAATCACTTGTCCAATATAACTTGATACTTATTATAGGTGTGCTATAAGTTCTAAAGTAATTTTAACACAAGGGTCATAGTATGTGGTCAGTGTCATTCAAAACTAACGCTTGTGTTTTATACATTTTGCTGTCAATATGTTGAAGTAGTCGACTGCCTCGGGTCACGGCCTTTCCTACAGCAAGAGTGCAGGTCGGTTAGCATGATACCCTAGCTTAAATTACATCATCCATCGTACTGTTGCCACTATCAGGAAGCCAACCGTTTTAAAATCCCGAGAAGAGACTAGATAGGATGACCATAAAGCCATGTAAGTTCACAAAGTAGGAATTTGTGTCGACAGTTTTGCGCCATCTCACCTTCCTTGCACTACGTGCTGTGCTGGTACGGCTGATGCAAGTGCAGAGCCGCTTGGGCTTCCATGGCGTCTAAATGAGAATCGAGTTTATCAGACTTTATAAAGATTTTGCTAAGAGTTTTGTCGACTCATTGACTCGAATTGCTTGTATCGCAAAATAAGTATTTTAATATTGAAAATATCATGTTTACGGAAGTATTACAGACAAATTCTAGAGCATAAGTTATTATTATTATTATAAGCCGGTGTCGTCCCACTGCAGGGCATAGGCCTCCCTTCCCTCCTTCTACTTTTTGCGATCTAGTGCGATTGTAGGCCAATCCCTTAAAAATGAGTCGAGCTCTTCCCGCCATCTCCTTCTGGGCCTGCCGCGTATAAGTGCATAAGTGCTTTAAAAAAATCTAATACTGGCTATTAGCCAAGAAAAGCTGGACTAAAGATGATTCAATTTAGATTTTGAGTCTTGGAATTTTTTCAGATCGCTAATAAAAAGAAACATTTTATGAGACTGTTATTTATCTTTCTACATTATTCGTTTGTCTGGTTCAGGCGGTTGTGGCCTTGTGGGGTTCGACTGCATTAAGAATAGCTACCACGTGTAACGATTTTAATAAAAATAGCCTCGCTGACCTTGCTGACCATTTCAACCGCGATGTAGCATAATTAATCTATAGGTTAGGTAGATATTGTAGGAGCGCAGCATATAATTTTAGGGGTTTTAGTATGAAAAGCCAAGAATATCTTCGAATTCACATTAAAAGTTGACACTTTTAATAAGCCTCGAATCACGTAGGTAGGCGTATTAGGTAACCGTAGGCTTGGGCATGCGAACGGTGATTAATGGGTGACTTGCCGTCCGATCATGGAGCATGACCTGGTCGACAGCGCGTCGTATTACACGTGCGCCTCAAAGAGCTGTCAGCAATCTGACGGGATCCTCTTTAGAGGGCCAAAACCTGCCGGGGTCGCGGGACTGTCTCATCAGGTAACCATGACCCTGTTACGTAAAGGGGTATACTGAAAGACAACGTGGACTTTAGTCAGTACGAGTCTGACAGGCCCTTTTTATCGAAGCGGCGCGGCGGTCCCGCTTCGATAAAAAAGGGGATTTTAGTATAAAAGCCCAACAATGTCTTTCTACTAAAAGTATCAAGCCTCAATTCAGTATTACAACTAAAAGAGCTCTTAAAAAATGTCGCAAGACATTTCTCTACGGTTTGGCTTCTAAGTAAATCTATTTGAACGGTGAGAACGGCCGGTAATATCAATATTCCAACATGTAACTTTAAAACATTGACTTTGGACTAAAACCTTCACAGTATGTCCAAACTTTGCTGAAACACAGGGCTCTCTCTATGAGATGGTACGGCCGCACTGGATGGAGTAGGAGGGACATTCAGACTGATTAAAAGTACACCCTGTTTCTTCCAGTTATCCTTTGCGTCTTTGAGTCATGGTCACCTTCACAGACGGTCCCACGCCCAACGGTCAACATCCTTGATTCTAGCCCTGTGTCGTTTGGGTGTCACATGTTTTTTGCTTTACTTGGTTTCGATATTCGAATTGGTGTCGCTGGTAGATTCAAAAAAAGAATACCAGAAGACTATCACGACATGGTAGTAAATCTGCTAATCAAAGTCAGTGCTAACAAAAGGACGGCTAGCATAGACACCGGGCGACTGAATATGATGATATTCATAGTTTCCGTGGTCCACCCAGGTGGAGAAACTATAACTTATAGGTACGGGTCTGCACCTGATATTTATAATAATAACTAAGCCCTAAAATGAACTGCTAATAAAATTATTGCCAATTTTTATCGTTAAAATTGTAATACTTACATCCCATCACTACAAGCTACCTAACTGCAGTTAATTTAATGGGAATACACTTATTTGAATTATATTTTCATTCATGCCGATTGATCAACTTGTCAAAGTATAGTGATAGGTGCTCAATCGGGAAAACAATAGTTGCTCTTAACATAGGTGCTCTGAAAATTTACCTAGATGCTCAAACGGGAATACCTCAAATAAAATCAAAACATAATGCATTTCACTTTACTTTTAATCTTTTTTTAAAGCCACACAAAGTCATCATCAGCCTTTAAATGTTCCCACTGCTGGGACACAGGCCTCCTCTCTGTGAGAGGGAGCAGGCCGTAATCTACCACGCGGGCCCAGTGCGGATTGGTAGATGTCACATGTCTTCGAATTTTTGGTTCTAGGACATGCCGTTTTCCTCACGATGTTTTCCTTCACCGTTTTGAGAGCAGTGGTGTTGAAATAAATTACACAAAGTATTGCGCCTGACTGGGTTCGAACCCACGACCTACAACTTGGACCTACAAGTCGAGGCCGATACCACTGGGCCACCACTGCTCTCGCCACACAAAGTAATCCATCGAAATTCAGCTGAGTCACAAAACAAACTCCCTTTGTTATTTCTAAATGACCTATTAAATGAACAGTAGGTACATAAACTATCGACTTTTACTATAATTACGAGGCACGATGCCATTGTTACAATGTGCCTCAGACAGTTCGACGCCAAGAATTGAAAGTGAGGCCTGTTTCTGAGAAACCACAACCGTACTACCATCGTGAACCTTCTATGAACCCCGTTTTTTGTCGCAACTGTTGGTAATCATTTCCATTGTTAGTTTGATTGCGATCGATACAAGTATTTAAATGTTGGTTGAAAAGATGCGCTTGTTTTTATTTTTTTGAATGCAGCTGCCCTGTCTGATGTGATAATGTTTTTTTTCTTGGGATTATTAGTTTAAATAATTATTAAACCCAAATTCTTGGCAAATACATAATTTTGTTACATATGCACTAGAATTTTATTATCCGTAGCACCGGTTACAACATCGCCTGTGTACACAATAAGCCAAAAATGCTAAAAACTACTGAACGAAAATAAATGATTTTTTATGGGAGCAAATGGCAGGTATACTGCATCGAAAAATAACCCAGATGGGTGCAAAGTTCTATGAAGTCCAAATACATGGTAGCTGCTGTAAACCGTTGAGCAGTTCCTTAACAGTTCTTCACACAATTTTTCTATATGTGGTTAAAAACACATTTCAAGAATTAATATGAAGACTAGCTTCTGCCCGCGACTTCGTACTTGCATCCTGATGCCAGCGACAACGGGGTCGTCAAAATCAAAAATCTTTTAAATTTTTATACGGCAACTGAGAATGCTCATCAGGCTTAACAACTTTGTTGAGACGTCATTCCTATATAATATGTTATAGTGTAGCTGGGCTCTTGGAGTTCCACATCAGGTGTTCCAGATCTTTAAATTTAGTCTCTCAGCAGAAAATGCTCATCGCGAGGAACAATTCTTGCTATGGTACTCTTACCATTTTTGTATCTCTTATCGTTTAGCTGGTCTGTTGCGGTTCTGCACCAGATGTTCAAGTTTCCAAGATAAATTATAGCCTATATGTTGGCTAGACTTAATACCTATACAACAAAAAAAGAATCATTCAAATCCGTCCATTACTTTTTGAGTTTATCCCGGACATACATACAGACAAACAGATAAACAGACAAACAGACCAAAATTCTAAAAACTATATTTTTGGCTTCGGTATCCATTGCAGATCACAGATCAAAGTATTCTTTAAAAATATTCAATGTACAGTTATGACTTTCCTACCATTTTATTTTAAGTATAGATATAGATAGATATAGGTAGATTCATTGACTGGTCCTGGATTGCGAGGTATAAACCTTACGGCACTCCTCTAGTCAGACTCTTAAGCTATTGTCAAACAGATAGGCGAAGCGAACGCGAAGCGAAGCGTTTTTGTTTGTAATGTATGGAATTGTTTGAAGACTATCGGATCGCTTTCGCTTTTCTGTATGACAGGATTCGGATCACATTCGCTTCGCCTGTCTGTTTGACAATAGTTTTAGTGATTAAAATAACCCTATCTTCACAACTTCACATGCCTTTTGCGATATCTTGCTTAAACCCCTTGCAAGACAAGATCTTGCATTAGTCTCAAATTTTATTTGGGAATGATGATTAAAGTTCTGTATCATTAATTTGAACAAGTTTTATAATAAGGTTTCAGTTGACTAAAATTGTATATTTTATTCTATTTTTTTTTTCTTTCAAACAAGCTCTTCGTGTCCATTTCAATGTTCGTTATGATAAGTTGTATCGGGTTTGGGTGTCTGTATATGTAAGTTTCTATATTTGTGAACGCACCCACGGCACAGAAGAAAATTCAAGTGCGGACCACGTTTCATAAAAAAAGTGAAAACGAAATTAATACCATGATACCTATTCAAAGTCGGTCCAAATGTTCGATATCTAATTTAGTTAATTATTTTATACAAGTAGAAATTCCAAGACTGCAATATTGTTGTACGCGGCCAGGGGCGGATTTGCAGTCCTAGCCTCTCTAGACCCCACACATTGTGCCGCCCCTTTCTCAGTAACCATCATAAATATAGACCGCGACGCGAGCCCTTTTTTATTGTTTTTATTCTGTCAGACTTGTACTGACTAAAATGCGCCTGCACGGTGTCTTTCAATAGCTCTTTACGTTCCGCGGTCATGGTAGCTCGTTAGTCCCGTGACCCCAGCAGGCTTTGGCCCTCTAAGGGGGCCCCGTCATCGTGCTGACAGCTCTTTGAGTCTACGCGCAGAACACAACGCGCCTTCGACCTGGGCATGGTCCATGATCGGACAGCGAGTCGCTCATTACTCGCCGCCCTCATGCCCGCGCGCGGCTGCCATGGGTGTCTATCACTGCGGCTAGGTCGTGAGATGGATGCTGTTCTCTCCCTAACGCGTCCCGCCTCTTCCTTCGCTAGCATGACTGCTTCGCAGAAGGCGTCCGCTTCTCACTCAGTCTTGCGCATGACCTCGAACAATGCCGGGCGCGGCAACTCACCGCTTATCGCCGTCGCAAGGACACGACGGTGTTCTGCCCAAGCGGGGCAGTCCTGCACCGTATGCTCCACCGTGTCCTCCGGGCGATCCTCGCAGTGGTGACACCCAGGCGTTTCTTCCTTTCTCATTCGACACAGGTTCCAGGTGTCCGGTGAAGTCCTGCATTAGGCGGTAGATGAAGACGCCATGGCGCCTACCCTATAGAGTGGCTACTCTTCAAAGAGGGGTCTTACCGTCGCGATTGCGGCGTGCCCGGAGCTCGACTGCGACAGTCGCTCCCTCCATACGGCCCTGAAATCGCGCCGGAGCTCTTCCCGCCACGCTGCTACTAGTCGAGGCAGCGGGGCTTCGCCCCGGCGTTGCGCCTCCACGCACCACTCATAGACGCGCTGGAGGGGCTTTCGCCTCCAAAAACCGCGAGCCTTAAGATACTTTGCATTTGAGTTATTTCTTTGTACATTGTTACCATCAGTGATTTTTTTACCACTCCGAATATCCGGCTGCCCCTAATATCTGGCCACCCTAGGCCCGAGCCTACTGGGCCTTAGGGCAAATCCGCCCCTGTACGCGGCATTGGATTATACAATAAAAATATGAAATTGTATGTATCACTAAAATACTTCGACACCCTCTCGAAACAAGTTCCTAGTACGTTTGCCAAAAGTTTAATTAATATATTATGATATGATCAGTGTTCTAATTATAAGTGGACATATAACACGTTGAAAATAACCACAAAACAGCTACTCCTACAAAACTGTCTGTAATATATCCGATACGTTAGGTACACACGGCTACACATCAAACTATACAAAACTAGTATAAGCTGACCGTTCAATGTGCGGAAAGATCATAAAAAGCGAGTTCAAGACAAACTGGTTTTGCATAGCTTGATATGTAGCCGTGTGTACAGGTAGATCTTTTTTTTGGTGTAGTAAAATCATCAATAGAGTCCTACCATGACATCTCAAAGCGTGAGTGGTTCCGCTCAGGGAACGAGATGGCGCTAGACGACTTGTATAGCTCTGTCTCTCTCCCACAGCCTTGTGAAGCGGAAGGGACTGTCAGACTTTTAAAAACTAAAATTCGACCCTGTGCCTTCAGACAACCCCTTTGCATTCCAGGGCCACGGTGTTCCCGATGATTCCGTGAACCTGGTAGGCATTGCTATATAGGCCCCGTCAGTTTGGTGAGGAAGGTGCAGATGCATTGGCGCCTCTCCAGTCACTCCTCAAATAGCGGTCTTACACAGGTGGACCTAAAGTAAACGTCCGCTATATTTTGCCACTCATATTGATGTCCCATATTAGGTGGCGACTACACTTGCTAAAATCTTTTTGTATGGGTTTGTTCTTATCCTCAATCTAGCCCAGAGGCAAAGATGAGGCCTAAGATGGATCGAGCTCACCCAGAAAGAACTAGAACTCCTGCGCAATGACGGAACACAGCGAAAACTGTTTGGCGCCGCACTCCGACAAGATGGTGGTGAGTCAGGGTATATCGGACAAAAATTCATATCTCGTGGCTACTGAACGGAAACGTCTAACGGAAAAACAAAATCAGGCTTTGCCTGAACTGGGAATCCAAACCATGGCCGAGACGTGTTTAGACCAGGACGTGTTCAACGGGGCAGGAGGAATCTTTTGATGATTTTTACACCCCAAAACATCACATACAGAGGAGGCTAGTCTCCCAACAGTAGGAACATTATAGGCTAATGATGAGCCCCGATAAATAAGGGCAATTAACCACAAAATATCTGTGTTCTTTTATATAAGTGGGGTTCCGTAGCCAAATGGCAAAAAACAGAACCCTTATAGATTCGTCATGTCTGTCTGTTTGTCCGTCCGTATGTCACAGCCACTTTTTTCGAAAGTATAAGAGCTATCCTGTTAAAACTTGGTAAGTAGATGTATTATGTAAACCGCTTTAGGACTTTCAAACAAAAAAAAAACAAATTTTGAGGGCTCCCCATACTTGAATTGGAACTCAAAAAATTGTTGTCACCTAACCCATACGTGTGGGGTATCTATGGATAGGTCTTTAAAAATGATATTGAGGTTACTAATATCATTTTTTTTTTGTAAACTGAACAGCGCGAGAGACACTTCCAAAGTGGTAAAATGTGTCCCCCCCCTGTAACTTCTAAAATAAAAGAATGATAAAACCAAAAAAATATATATGATGTAGGTACATACATTACCATGCAAACTTCCAGCGAAAATTAGTTTGAACGACATCAAGTAATTAGTTCTTTTTGAATACGTCATAAATCGTAAGCCGCAATTTACCTACCTTTCAAAGTTACAACAACCAATTAAAAGAACTTTAATATGATGTTACTTGCTGCTACGGAACCCTTATGGGCGAGTTCGACTGGCACTTGGCCGGTTTTATCTGTTGGCTCGCGTTTAATTTTTATCTTGCCTGAAATGTATTAGGCAAAACTGTAAACTTATCTTTCTATAAAGTGATTATCCTCTATCTTATCTTGATAAACATTATGTATGATGCGAGGTTTGTAATATAAGCTTGGATAATGCGTTACTTAAGAGGAAACAGCAAGGGCTGGAGAATTGAAAAATACGTATTTCTAAAATCTATTGCTATCGCGCAACCCCAAGCCTTCCCCCGCAGAGCGCGATAGAGACAACAGCAGCTTGGACCGAAAATACCTTATTAAATGGCACAAAATCAACGATTCGTAGTCCCCTGATTACTCCTCCAAAACTTAACCGATTTCACTACTTTTTTCTTTAAAAAAATAATTAATAGATTTAAAAAATCTAAAAACCCACGTTTTTAAATGTCCTAAAAAGAAGAAAATAACCCTACGGGGCTGAGAGAGGGGCCACTCAAAACGTGGGGGCGTATATTATATAAGGGATTATTTATGGGATATATTTACATGACGTGAGATCGTTGGTGTAACTTGCAAAGATACGCCCCCACGTTTTGAGTGGCCCCTCTCTCAGCCCCGTAGGGTTATTTTCTTCTTTTTAGGACATTTAAAAACGTGGGTTTTTAGATTTTTTAAATCTATTAATTATTTTATTATTTTTATCATTGTTCATCGGGTTTGAAGCTACCCTGAAAATTTCAGCCTGCTAGATTATCGGGAAGTGCCTCAAAGCCTGTCCGCCATCTTGGACGTCCGCCATATTGGATTAATAGCCTAGCCTAGCATAAGCCACATGACTATTTTTTTCGTATTCCTGACAGCAAACCCTTTCATTTGATACCCATATCACAGGGGTGGATTTCAAACAGCCAGTCTACCATCTTGGACGTCCGTCATATTGGATTTAAGTCACGTGACTATTTTTTTCCTACTCCTGATAGCAAACCCTTTCATTTGATATCCATATCACAGGGGTGCATTTCAAATAGCCTGTCTGCCATCTTGGACGTCCGCCATATTGGATTTAAGTCCCGTGACTATTTTTTTCGTATTCCTGACAGCAAACCCTTTCATTTGATACCCATATCATGGGGGTGGGTTTCAAACAGCCAGTCCGCCATCTTGGGGAGGCCGCCATATTGGATTTGTTATGACGTTTCTTAGCTAGTCATGTATTGTCATCAGAACTCAAAGCGTGTACAAAATTTCAGCCTGCTAGCTTATCGGGAAGTGCCTCAAAATTGAGTTGCAAAAGTCCAACCGGAACGACAAACAAACAAACAAATAAACAAACAAACAAACAAGAAAAGTGAGTGTATAAAAACGTGGGAAAAATAGAGAAAGGCATTGGCCGTGTTCCTATGTTTTCCTTTTTTTATATAATTTCGTCAAATTTGTTTTCTGGATATTTGAACACAGCGGAAAATCTGGCCATTTTTTTAGGATTTTGAATGTTCATATCTCTTTTAATAATTAATTTATAGAAAAAAGGAAAACATAGAGACATGCTAATAGTGGTCATAGATTTTTTGTAAAAAAATAATTGCTCTACTGGCATTATCCAGGGAGAAAACAGGGGACTACGTTTGTATGGAAAAACGGTTGTGCTGTTTCCTCTTAATAGCATTCTTAATTGAAAACGACTTCTTTAGATCACAATCAACCTAGCGTTTTTTCAACTGTAAATTTAACCGTTTTTAGAAAACAAAACATAATAATAATACAACGGTAAAGGTGCCGGTTCGCGCGCGAGACAGCGACAGGAGACATCGACAGGAGACCGTGACAGGAGACCGTGACAGAAGACCGTGAAAGGAGACCGTGACAGTAGACTGCGACAGTACTTAACATTAGGCAATGACAAGTGTTGCGGTCTCCTGTCGCGGTCTCCTGTCGCTGTCTCCCGTCGCGGTCTCGCGCGATCAGGATCAATTTCGAGCCATGGTCGTTTAAGGTGCCGACCTTCAACGACCATGGCTCGAAATTGATCCTCGTAATATTTTCCATAGACCAATGTAGTGGCCAAACTATGGGTATAGTGGTAATTAGATTAGATGTAGATAATTATGATTCAAAGTTCTTACTAGAGTCCTAATTGAATAACTCAATGTGTAGGTAGTAGGTACTGTACCCATCTGATACAATTACGAGTATGTACTGCGTCTATCATGAAGATGACTAGGTACTTCGTAACAGAGAAATAATAAAAAGATTATTATCTTCTTGCAATTTTGCACTAACCCCAATAAATTCTCAAGGAGTGTCAACGTGATGACGGGGCCCTCTCTAGAAGGTCAAAGCCTACCGGGGTCGCGGGACTTATCTCATTACCGTGACACCGGAACATAAGGGAACTATTGAAGGACACCGTGGATTTTAGTCAGTACGAGTCTGACAGTCCCTCCCGCCCTGCCCTGGGTGGGAGGACTCATTTTGATGATTTTACCACGCAACAAAAAACCCAATAAATTGGACTCAGGGCAGGAAAATAAACGTAGGTATACCTAATCGAATAAAAAAATACTACGGCTACGTCCGAAATAAATATTATATCCCAGTCCAAATCCTGATCCGTGTTATTTGACGGCTGTTGATTGGTTACCAGACAAAAATCGGGATCAAGATAAATTATTAATTTCCGGCGATAACAATCAAAGTAACTACTTTATTACGATAAGTGAACGCTTGAGTTGCCAACTGATACAATAAATTATTTTTAATTAGTTATTAGAAAATTATAATAATCAACACCACATAAATCATTAAATACTAACTTAATTGAAGGAACAATGAGCTCTTACAGCTCAACAAGACGTCTGCTGCTCATTACTAAAATACTTATTAACAGCTGCAATGGCCATTTAAAACATACAGAATGACAGACAACGGATACACCCAATTCTGCCTCAAATCGCGTGTGTCCGCCTCTTTATACTATTGCTGACGTCACAACACGCTCGCACTTGACCGTTTAGTGGAAAGTAGCGTTGAAGGTCGTTCGGGGAACGATTAGAATCTAACCTAACCTATTATGCTGTAACCTCATTGCACGACCTGGGGGTCAATTCGTATGACCATTTTTATGAGTGGGTGTTATAATGATAGCTACTAGGTCAAATACAAATGTGGGGCGATTTTTAAAACAAGTAGGAAAATTGTTTTGTTCGTAGCACAAAGTAGGGTTTGAAATTAGGTAATGACTGTAAGGTTTATTTTGGAGCTTACAAAATATTTTTTTTTGCATACCTAATGTATTGTTTATGAATAAAAACATAACCCGCAGTAAGTAGTTCAAAATTGATTAATCTTGATTTTAAAAATTGTTATTCTGTTTAAATTTTTTAAAAGCCGTTTCAGAAAAGTTTTCAATTAAAGTAAAGCCGTCTTTAGTAACTAGGTTTTTCTGTAATTTGCACGAATACTGCATTCAATTAATCTTTACTTTTACCGCATTACAAGTTACCTACATCTGCAATGAAGACAATTTTATGTCTTGCGCATATTCATGCTTGAGCTCAAATAAATTTATTATACACCGTGTTCCGGACGATATACATAAACTTCGACCAGATGTTCAAACCACGGAAGTAAGTATTTTTCATTATGGACACATTAATAAATTCTTATTTTTTATTTTTTGTTAATTTTCATACAAACTAAATACCTAGACGTAAATAACCCGATATGCATGCCTCTTTATCCGAATTGGCAACGTCATTCATAACATTTGGCGGGCTGAAACAAATGAAATGCAAATAGTATTTGATAGATTTCAAATTAAGATACTTTCTCACTGCATAGCTCAATTAAATTTCATTAAATGAAATTACAAATATCTTTGTAACGAA
The DNA here is from genome assembly GCA_950005045.1 of Agrotis exclamationis. NCBI lineage: Eukaryota > Metazoa > Arthropoda > Insecta > Lepidoptera > Noctuidae > Agrotis > Agrotis exclamationis. The sequence continues at coordinate 17,267,612 of OX465427.1, read as the reverse complement.
GCCTTTTTAAGTACTACTTCCTTTGTTGGATTTGATTTGTAAAAGCCATAGAAGTATTTGCTAAAGTTTATGGATAACGTGAAGAACACGGTGTATAAATGTCGATATCTATATTTACATAACTGCTCTTTGGACGTAGGTACGTAAGATGCATTATCTCAGTATAATGTAAAGATAGATAGTGTCTACTGTCCTATCATAGTAATGTTGTACCAATGTAGGTAGTACCTACCGATATCGACGTTTCAATCAATCGTTTCAGTTCAATGCGCAGAAATAAAAGTAATAATGCATCCTACACAATACATAATTATAAAATAAAGCAAACCCAGAAAAGTCCTTGTATCTCTTACTTAATAATAAAAAAATATATAGATAGAAAGTTCCTCTCTCGACAGCCCAGACCATCGGTAGCCCGGACCTAGTTTTTTTTATTTATTTATTTATAAGTAATTATTTAAAAATGTAGGAAGAATAAGTAAAAAAAAAGTTAAAGGAATAAATTGTAACAAAATTGAAATTTTCTTCCATGTTCTTAAAAAAAAACTATTTCAAAAAGAGAATAGATAGTCTGCGATGATAAGATGGCGCTAGACGACTTGTTATATAGCTCTGTCACTTTCACTCGCCGGAATAAGCCTGGTTTTAAGACGTTGCCGTTGTAATACCTCCCTGTACTAAGTACTCATCGTCCTCATCATTGGTAGACTTGTACAACTGTACGGTAACTTGTACCAACCACTGTGGACTATAGGTTTCTTCTCTTTTTATTATTATTCTCTTATATTAGTTTAACTTATTATTTATTTACATTCTTCCCAGAAATCTACGCGAGAATAAAGCAATTAACAAATAAAACTTTTTGTTTATATAAAAAAAATACAAATTAAATAATGGTGGAGTGTTTACTTGAGTACCTACAGTCGAGCAGTCTAGTAAAAAATACTGTTTAAACGGAGGTCGTAGCATGAATTCTACGTATTTGACGGAAATATAGAAAATTAATTATTATACTAAATTGGACGACACGGTTGAAGCATTGGCTGAGAGATGGACTGCTGCGCAGCATGTCGCGGGTTCTATTCCCGCACGGAACAAATATTTGTAGGTAATGATCTGCAAGTAGTTGTTCCAGGTCTGGTCGTTTGCGTATGTGAGATTCTATCTAAACGCACTCACGATATATAGGAAAAAGTTTTTCTTACTTTTTCCTATATCGTGAGTGCGTTTAGATAGAATCTCACATACATAGATATGTAAAAAAAAAAAATAAAAAAAATGATAAAGCGCCTCTAATGTACAAACGCTTACTTATTTCTTCTGGGTAAGCTCGCTCCATCGTCGACCTTGTCTGAGTCACTCCTGACCTAGACTAAGGTCAAGAAAAAAACGCGTAACTGATTTTATCCCCAAACTAACTTCAAAGTCAGTCTCCGTTTATTTTACGTATACCTACTTTATCACAATTAGAAAGACAAGTTCAAGTTTAGTTTATTCATGACATTTACATAGTTCAAGGAAAATACGCAAATGACTCCAAGAATGTTTCTTGATTAGGTAATATATAATACATTATTATGTATATCGGCACATAATTGTTTCATTGTGTCATCACTTGAGGAAATCACTTGTTTGCGATTTGGATCCTGGGAGGCTGAAGATCAATTTGAGAAGGAAATATGTTTTTAAAAACGTAATGAGTTATCTCATTCTTGTCATTGTGGTTAACGTGAGTCGAAGCCATTAGAATAATCAAGGTACCTAAATAAAATAAAAAAATGTATGTACATTTTAAATTGGCAGTTGTTTCGAATAGATTGAATTTAGAACATAATTAGTTATTTAGCTAATGCATTATAATTAATAATATACAATTATTGGCATGCATCACGTTGAACAAAAAATAAAATTTGCATAGTAAAACGTTTATAATAAACTTATTAATTTATTTCAAAACAATAAAAAAAAAGGAATTCAGCCTGACTAAATTAATATCACAATCTACCAGTCGAGTCGGTCGGTTTTAAAAATCGAAGCAAAAAAGATGGAGATGATTCAATTCAAATAAGAATGCCAATCAAATCGATTGTTACATGCAAATTATGTATTCCTCTATTTTTTAGGGTTCCGTAGCCAAATGGCAAAAACGGAACCCTTATAGATTCGTCATGTCTGTCTGTCCGTGTATGTCACAGCCACTTTTTGTCGAAAGTATAAGAGCTATCCTGTTGAAACTTGGTAGAAAGATATATTATGTGAACCGCATTAGGATTTTCACACAAAAATCGAAACAAAACAAATTTTGGGGGTGCCCCCCATACTTAGAATTGAAACTCAAAAAAAAATTTTTCACCAAACCCATACGTGTGGGGTATCTATGAATAGGTCTTTAAAAATGATATTGAGGTTACTAACATCATTTTTTTCTAAACTGAACAGTTTGCGCGAGAGACACTTCCAAAGTGGTAAAAAGTGTGTGTCCCCCCCCCCCCCCGTAACTTCTAAAATAAGAGAATGATAAAACTAAAAAAAATATATAATGTAGACCTCAACCAAAACTACCAACGAAAATTGGTTTGGATGAGATACAGTTTGCAGTTTTTGAGATATAGTACATTTTCAAAAACCGCAAATATAACTTTGCCATTCATACAAATACTATGAAAAACAAAGTTATTTTTATTGTTTGTGTATATTACTTACTAATCTCAATATAATTATATCTCTAATCTATGCTTGCTGCTACGGAACCGTTCATGGGCGAGTCCAACTCGCACTTGGCCGGTTTTTTTACACTACATTAGTATTGTATTTGAGACAACCTTGCGTTCAGCCTTGTAAGGCCTCTGCTTTGTCTTATTATCACCTCTGTATCGACTTGCAAGACTTGATACTTGAAATGCCTTGTGTGTGTCAGAAAAATTATATTGATTTGTAAGTAGTTATCGATTGTAACCCAAAATAAATTTCGAGGTCATTTTGACTTAAGCGGGAAATTACAATTACTTTACTAATTCAGCCTAATGAATGTTCTAATGGTCAAAATAAATGATTGAGTTTACCTATTAATTCAACAAACAATTACTGCGTTTGATTGTACTGATACCTATTTGATAACCACAAACTAAATGTGTATTGACTTTTGACACGTAATTTTGACATGAACGATCGTGTGTTAGCCTTGATCTGTTTTTGGACTGAACGATCTTGACATTGTTTACATTCCCTGGAACCAACTTCACACAATAATGTTGTGTAATTATTATAAATATACCTTATGAGTTCAACGCACACATTAGTTGGTGTGATATTTTACCTAGTGTCAGCGCAGTGTCTAGACATTAAAAATACATGACTAGATTTTTTATTTCTGTTTTCTAAGCGTATAACTATATAGGTACCGAATTATCGATTCAATAATCGTATTCGTGAAAATTATATACGCAGAACGTAACATAAAATAAGTTAGATACGAGTTAGTTTTGTAAAATTGTTGGATATCGATTTGATAGTCAACAAGCCGTCAATAAGTCAACTAGTGAATTTTATAATTTTTAAATAATTTTTCTTCAGCATCTTGGGTACTACGTTTTCAAAAAATATTAAAAACTCATACACACAAAACCAACCACAACTAAGTACTTATAGAACATGCGTGCGAGAATCAAACCTGTAATACGCAGCGCAATAGTTAGTCGCTTAGCCACTAATTCACTAACAATATATCTAACGATTTTAAATTGAAAATCATTGTAATGTGTGCCAGACTTTCTAAGATCTCTCGAATTAGAACGAACAGCTCTCAAATCTATATTTGAAGCATGTCCCAAATACTTTGACGAAAATAAAGACTGAGTTCCTAGAATGGGGCTACCATTAAAAAATAGGTTGTTTATACATGCGAGCAACCAAACTTGTTTGATATTTGGTTGCCATGCACTATGAAATCTTATAAAAAAAACAAGCAAAACCTGTCGGTCGGTATGAATTTAAATATTACCTATTCTATTGAGTAGATCTGAGAAATAAAAACCGGACTTCGTCTTATAATTATGTTGATACTTTATTAGCAAGTACTAAATCAAGTTTTTTTTTCAATGTTCTGTTATTTCAATTGTACGAAGTCAATCACTCAATGAGACAATTACTCGGTCAGTAATACAACGTAACTGTTTGTGTAAAGAAAATTAGAACGTGTTCTTTGCATAATAAACAAATATAGTAGGAAAAAAGCAACAAAGAGACACATTGAATAATAACATAATTGCAGAAGTACTTTGCTCAATTGTCTAGTCTAGTAAACGAAATGAAGTGACAACAACGCCGCATGCTGATCGGAGCGAATCATGTATCAAAATTATTACGTCGGACTACACAGTGTATATTAACGACCGCGGAACGCTGTTCAACCTGTGTTTTATTTACTATAGGTTGACTATAGCCGGTCAGACGAAAATAAATGAAGTAAAGTGTGGGTGCCGACTGTGCCGAGAGCCCGGTAGTATTGGAGCGAAAGCCCAGACCACTTCTCGTTTGCATTACGCAACAATCTGTTAAACAAAACGTACAAACAGAGACACTGACAATAAGACCGGTTTTGGCGCCTATTTTCGCTACTATTGTGGCGGCATTATTAAGATTACGGACGTATGAGTGTGAAATTAATACGCCTATGTTAGTTCAGCTGCGATAACAAAACGTAGACGACGTGTTTTGAAATTTCGAATCGGAAAAACTGCTTCTCCCGCGCGAAGTGTTATAAAATTTCGAATTACGAATTTGACGTATTCCCATTCCATTTTTGTTGTAGTGTTGTGAGTGCATTCGACAGTGAGAGGTTGTTTTTAACCTCAGCAGTGTTAAACTGGGATCTGATACGGTGAATGGAACTGTTATCAGTGTCACGCAACAGTGATAAGGACTTGTGAAAGTATTAAAACTACACACGTAAGATTATTTACTCTATAGTTTAAATACTTAATAAGTGTTTTGAAATCGATATCGCTAATCCGACACATGAATAATACATAAGGGAAGGAACACGCTACGCCCTTCTTTGCTAGTTCAATAAGCCAGTTAATAGTTTTAATTGTGCGTGTAATTTGAAAGTGAACCGTTTGCATCAAAATCATCGATTGATTTTCGGTAAGAATCTTGTTTGTTCTACTTACTTATGTACTACTTGTGGTAATTATGTATGGTACATCTACATTGTATGTCACATAAATAAATTATCTACAGCTACTAGGTATATTCTCACGTTTTGCAAGTAAATGTTGCATACAATGCATAAAGTGTCTGGCTTCCTTACTGTGACAGCTGTTAGCATACCGACCGGCTTGAGTCTGATTGAATATATGGGTCAAATTATAAATCCACTAATTTGATGAGTGTGTGGCTACTACCAAATTTTAAGGTATATTGCATAGCTTTTATCGCGGGCTCTGAGCGCGGCGACTGAATCAAGAAATTCGCGTACGAAAAACCTAACGAAAAAACCTATTTCATCCCACTGCTGGGCAAAGGCCTCTCCCCATGATCTCCAGTTTTCTCGATCCAGGGCCAAAGTGGACCACTGGTCGTTGGTTTTATCCAGCTCATCCCGCCATCTTCTACCAGGTCTGCCGCGGCCCATAACCTGTTGAAAATTTTGACCCAGTTTGGAAGTGAGACCTGGGAATCCTGTATATAATAGACCCACTTATATCTTCATTATAATTTATTTTTCTTTATTACAGTAGTGCACCACAAACATTTTAAATAAATTATATTCTCGTTAAATATTCGCGGCAGGTGATAATTTTTTCAAAATGCTATGCAATAGCTTTACAGCGGCAGTCTCTGAGTGCCACACGTATTTTTTATTTAAATGATTCTACTAATAGTTCACTATGTTTCGACGAAGTAAAGGCTAAGCAGATGAGGGTTTTCCTTATGTTTACCAGAGTGTAACCCGTTAACTATTCCTAATCGTAATAACAACTACAACTTACGATGACTAGGTAAATTTATTATTTGCTTCTAGTAGAAGAATGTTCATCTTACATGCGACAAACATGGGTTACAAACATACTAAGATAGTGTGATAAATTGATAAATAGGTAGTCTCGATCTCAAAGCTTTAAACAGTTTGCTGCTTTTAAGGAAAAAGTCTCAATTTTCCTTAAACTCTTTCGTCACAGAGCATTTACCTCTCTTTTTTTATTGTCCTCTTAATGAACTCGAAATTAGAATTTAGCGGTTATGTCGTTGTCTCAATGAAGTAGGTACCTATTCCATGTTTTAAAACAACAAACAAAATGAAAAACATATCATAATTATTTGAATATCAAACGTTCTAAAAATCGCGCTTCGAAATCACGCAAACCAGTATCTTTTTAATTGCCCTGCAGTATCAATTTCACCAGAATATTGTTATCTGTGGGTCAGGGGGTAATTTATTTATAATTACCTACCCAGTAAATAACCCAGTATAAGCTCAAATTCCAGTTCAATAAAAATAAACAATAAAGTAGGTTAATATGACGTAGACTTTAACCTAGGGATTAGATGCGAGATGGGTAAAAGATTTGACAGGCCTGTTGGTCTAGTGGTTAGTGACCCTGACTGCTATGCCGGAGGTCGTGGGTTCGATTCCCACCTAGGACAAATGTTTGTGTGATGAGCACGATCATTTGTTCTGTGTCTGGGTGTAATTTATCTATAATATGTATGTACATATTTAGAAATATATAAGTATGTATATCAGTTGTCTAGTACCCATAACACAAGCTCTGCTTAGCTTGGGACTAGATGGCGTTGTGTGATACCTACCTAGCTGTGGAATATTATTATATTACTAGCTGTGCCCGCGACTTCGTTCGCGTGGATGTCGGAACTTAACAATGTTTTTTTTTGGTGCGAAGCAGCATTTTCTAAAAAAAAAAAACTGAACCAATCAAATCAAATATTTAACCAAATAAATCAACAATTTACAACAACACGAACTTTTAAAATGAAGACTAAGAAATTTCAAACTACGAAGTAAATATAGACCGGGAACCAAGTCAAAATTTCGTCAGTGATTTCCTCTCAAGCCATAATTAGTAGACTACATAAGGGAGTCTATCATAAAGATTCGTGAAAGTCAGCTGCGGTTCCGTTGGTGGCATAAGCAGCGATAGACAATTTTAGTAATTTCCTCCCAACTGAAACCTGGTTTACATTGATGGTAGCTTCTTCCCGCGACTTCGTACGCGGATCCTGTTGCTTATTCCAGCGACAACGGGGTTATCAAAGTCGAAAAATCTAAAACGTCTGATATCGAATTCTAAGAGCCCCGGGAGGGGAAAACAACGGGATGCGCGAGACGTTCCAGATCTTTCATTCTTGTAAGGCTAAACAACTTTTGCTAGGACGTCATTCCGATATCTGTTATAGCGTCACAGGGCTTTGGAGTTCCACAACAGGTGTTCCAGATCTTCGATTTTTATAAGTTAACAGAGAGTGCTTATCAGATTGAACAACTTTTGCTAAAACGCCATCCCTATTTATGTTATAGTGTAGCTGGCCTCTTGGAATTCAACAATAGGTTTTCCAGATCTTCAGTTTTTATACGTCAACAGAGAAAGCTCATCAGGCTGAACAACTCTTGCTATGACGTCATTCCTATTTATGTTATAGTGTAGCTGGGCGCTTGGAATTCCACAACAGGTGTTTCAGATCTTCAGTTTTTATAAGTCAACAGAGAACGCTCATCAGGCTGAACAACTCGTGCTAATACGTCATTCCTGTATTTGTTATAGTGTAGCTGGGCTCTTAAAGTTCCACATCAGGTGTTCCGGATCTTCAATTTTTATACGTCAACAGAGAGTGCTCATCAGGTTGAACAACTCTTACTAAGACGTCATTCCTGTATATGTTAGTGTAGCAGGGCTCTTGAAGTTCTACGTCAGGTGTTCTAGATCTTCAAATTTATTTTCTTATCAGAAAATGCTCATCACGTGAAACAATTTTTGCTATGGAACCATTTTTGCATCTCTTATAATTTAGCTGGTCTGTTGCGGTTCTGCACCACGTGTTCAAGTTTCCAAGATATTATAGCCTATAATTACGTTGACCAGACTCAATACCTATACAGCAAAAAAAAACAGTCAAATCCGTCCAGTACTTTTTGAGTTTATCAAAAATCATGTGTTCCGACTGCTCCCCATTCCCCTCACCTGCCACCGAATCCCTGAGGTACCTCCCGCAACAACCGCCCGGGAGGACTTGCATCAGGTTGAAGGTGAGGACGCCGTAGCGCATCTCCAACCACTACTCAAAGAGGAATCTTACGTCCGCAATTTATGCCCAGGCAGTCATTATTTTGTTGTGGTATTATTTTGAAACTATGATATCTCCTAAGGTATTCATTGAAATAAACGATGTCAAGGGCAATTTTGTTCAAAATTAAATGCGAGTGATGATTAACGTATTTATTTGGATAAGGATTAATATCATGTTGATGAAAATACCTTCGCAAATAATGCATTACTTTAAAATCAAAGATTTCCTTAAAAAAAGTTATAATGACTTAACCTTAAAAGATAGATATATGGTCTCACGGACTTTATTTTAGAACTTTTCATCAGGAATAATTCCGTAGAACATAATTTTTGCGTATCTTTAACCGTTTACGCAGCGCACGCAACGGAAGCTCTCGAAAAGGAATATATTTGCCCGATTTTGAAACATTTCTCTTTACTGCTCCGCTCCTATTAGTGATAGCGTGATGTTATATAGCCTATAGCCTTCCTCGATAAATGGACTATACAACACAAAAAGATTTTTTCAATTCCTACCAATAGTTCCTGAGATTAGCGCGTTCAAACAAACAAACAAACAAACAAACTCTTCAGCTTTATAATATTAGTATAGATTATTATTACATTATATTATTTGTTGGGAACCGGGTAGGTAGCCCGGCAATCGAGTATCAGGCATGGCGAGTACCCGGAAATCGGGGACACAACTTTTCCGGGTTGCTAAGTACTGGAAATTACGTCGAAATATTTACTTACCAAAGCCTGCGAATTCGGTATTACCGTGACCCCGGAACATAAAGGGCTATTGAAGGACACCGTGGATTTTAGTCAGTACAAGTCTGACAGTAGGGGTGGGAGGACTCATTTGATGATTTTACCCCCCCAAATAAAAAAAAGTTGCGAATTCTGTTTACAGCAAACATTAGTTTCCAGAGGCTTTTGTCTGTGAAACAATTTATGTAACTTAACATCCAGCATATTGTTGTTTTTACACTATAATTTATATTTATTTAAATTTGTGCAGCTTCAGAATTTAATAAATAAAAGGTCATTTTGTGAACCTTGTCCTTATTTACAAACTCAACCAAAAAATACTTAGTCGAATCAGTTCAGCTGTTCTCAAGTTTCGCTCTTAGCAAATGCATTTAGCTGTTATTTTTTTATAAAAGCCACTTTATACATGTAGGTAGGTATGTAGGTACCAATTAATACACCAAAACGACTTTTCAAGTTTTTGTGACGTGAAGTAAACGGGAACTCTGAATTTAATTTGGTGGAAAAATTTTGTTCATACTCTGCAGGCGCTTTTTAGGGTTCCGTAGCCAAATGGCAAAAACGGAACCCTTATAGATTCGTCATGTCTGTCTGTCTGTCTGTCTGTCCGTCCGTATGTCACAACCACTTTTTGTCGAAAGTATAAGAGCTATCCTGTTGAAACTTGGTAGGTGGATGTAATATGTGAACCGCATTAAGATTTTCACACAAAAATAAAAACAAAACAAGTTTTGGGGGTGCCCCCCATACTTAGAATTGAAACAATAAATATAATTTTTTTTTTTACCAAACCCATACGTCTGGGGTATATTATGGATAGATCTTTAAAAATTATATTGAGGTTACTAAGATCATTTTTTTCTAAACTGAACAGTTTGCCCGAGAGACACTTCCAAAGTGGTAAAATGTGTTCCCCCCCCCTGTAACTTCTAAAATAAGAGAATGATAAAACTAAAAAAAAATATATAATGTAGACCTCAATAGGAACTTCCAACGAAAATTGGTTTGGATGAGATACAGTTAACAGTTTTTGAGATTACATTTTCAAAAACCGCAAATATAACTTTGCCATTCATACAAACACTATGAAAAACAAAGTTATTTTTATTTTTTGTGTATATTACTTACTAATCTCAATATAATGATATCCCTATTCCCTAATCTATGCTTACTACTATGGAACCCTTCATGGGCGAGTCCAACTCGCACTTGGCCGGTTTTTTTATTTACAATACACTATGTGCTGTAAATACTTACAAGTAAGTACGCTATAGGTAAAATACGGAAGTCTTAGGGGCTCAGATAATGCTTTGATACCCGATTTGTCGTGGATTTAAATCAAGTACAGACGCCAGCACATCAACCTACCTCAATCTGTCAAATTTCTTTAACAGATTTTCAACCTTATCACAATGGTGGAAGGTTAATGTTCGAGTGATAAAATTTGACAGATTGGGGTGGGTTTAGTTACGTAATCATAATCTACTATATAAAAATAAGTCGGGTTTTCCTTCCTGACGCTATAACTCCAGAACGCACGAACCGATTTCCACGGTTTTGCTTTCGTTGGAAAGGTCTCGGGCTCCGTGAGGTTTATAGCAAAAAAAAAGTTACATAAAACGAAGCCTCATCTGGTGGCGAAACGGAGTTCGCCGGGTTTGCTAGTAGGTTATATTTTAACATACTATAATAATATGACTTTAAAACGCTATCTGATTACTTTGATTCTTTTCTAGGTAGATATATATTAATCGTGGGTTTTTTTAAACGCTGATAAAATAATTCCTCAAAATAAAAAACAATCAGCATGATAAAAGATTGCCGCTTGCTTGCCGTGGGGCGCCGGCTTAGAATTGCGTTCCCCCAATTCATCCCGTGGGTGTCGTAAGAGGCGACTAAGGGACAAACCGGAGGTCGGGCAGCAGCGTCCTCCGTGTACCTACTGCACATCCTCACTGCGATCGCCAACCCGCCTGCCAAGCGTGGCGATTTAAGGCAAATTACCCCCAAAATGATCGAAAGCACAAAAACCAGGCCCCCAGTCCCCGGCAGCTCCGCTATCCCTGGCGCGGGTAGCGGTCAAGGTAACGGCGGAGCAGGGGGTGCTAAGAATCTCCGGAAGAGATCCGGCTACCCATCCCCACGACGACTGGCCCTGGTAACACACAACATACGCACAATGAGGACTGACGAAAAGATCTGCGAGCTGGAAGAGGAGCTGAGCAAGTTACACTGGGACATTATAGGGCTATGCGAAGTCCGTAGAGAGGGGGAGGACACCGTAACCCTGAAGTCTGGTAACTTGCTCTACTACCGGGAGGGCGACCAACAGTCCCAAGGTGGTGTCGGGTTTCTCGTTCACAAGTCCCTCGTAAACAACATAATAACCATCGACAGTGTGTCGAGTAGGGTGGTATACCTAATACTCAGAATATCCAAAAGATATTCGCTGAAGGTCATTCAGGTATACGCACCGACCTCGTCACACTCCGATGATGAAGTGGAGACTATGTATGAGGACGTAAGTAGGGCCATACATAGTACCAAAACCCACTTCACTGTTGTTATGGGGGACTTTAACGCAAAGTTGGGCAAGAAAAGCGGTGATGAGTTGAGAGTGGGGCAATTTGGGTATGGGCAACGGAACCCTAGGGGACAGAGGCTGGCCGACTTTCTGGAGAAAGAGGAACTCTTCATGATGAACTCTTTCTTCCAGAAGCCACCTCACAGGAAATGGACCTGGTTGAGTCCCGATGGTTTCACGAGAAACGAGATAGACTTCTTCATGACCGACAAGAAACGGATATTCAGTGATGTCTCTGTGATCAACAGGGTAAAAACCGGTAGTGATCACCGAATCGTAAGAGGCTCGCTGAATATCAATGTTAAACTTGAAAGGTCCAGCCTGATGAAGTCTACGCTCCGACCTACTCGGTCCCATATTCAAAACCCCGAAAGCTTTCAACTCGAGCTCTCTAATCGCTTTGCTTGCCTTGAGAACTTAGTTTCAGTGGACGAGATCAACGACGGGCTAGTGGAAACTGTCCGCACGGTAGGCTCTAAGTTTTTTAGACCCTGCCGTAAAGATAGACCTCAGAAATTGACCGAGCAAACCTTAAACCTCATGGCTGAACGACGCTTGCTACAGCTGCAGTCTTCCGATGACGCGAAGTCATATAGGCAGCTCAATAGACGTATATCTAAGTCCTTGCGACACGATCTGCGTCTCTTTAATACGAATCGTGTTAAAGAGACCATACAGCGAAACCAAGGCTCCAAAGTGTTCGCAAAGGACAAGTCTATTGGGCAAAGCCGGATGACAAAGCTGAAACGGGAGGATGGCAGCATAGCGTCGACCAAAGCAGAGGTTTTAGGCGAGATCGAGAGGTTCTATGGACAGTTATACACTTCGGTCGCAAAGCCCGTTGACAGCTTGGTAAGAGATCCAAGAGCCAAGCTGTCCCGACATTATACCGAAGATATCCCGGACATCAGTCTGTACGAGATTAGGATGGCCCTGAAGCAGCTTAAGAACAACAAGGCGCCGGGCGAGGACGGAATCACTTCAGAGCTTCTGAGAGCGGGTGGAACACCGGTACTTAAAGTCCTCCAGAAACTCTTTAATTCCGTCCTGTCCGAGGGCAAAACGCCTCAAACGTGGAGCAGGGGTGAGGTGGTGTTGTTCTTCAAAAAAGGTGATAACAGCCTATTGAAGAACTACAGACCCATCACGCTTCTGAGTCATGTTTATAAGCTGTTTTCAAGGGTTATCACGAACCGTCTCGAACACAGACTTGATGACTTCCAGCCTCCCGAACAAGCCGGTTTCCGAAGAGGCTATAGTACCATAGACCACATCCATACGCTGCGCCAAGTTATACAGAAGACCGAAGAGTATAACTTGCCATTATGCTTAGCGTTTGTGGACTATGAGAAAGCCTTCGATTCGGTGGAAACATGGGCGGTACTTGAGTCACTCCAGCGATGCCGTATTGACTATCGGTACATCGAGGTGTTGAAGTGTTTGTATAATAACGCCACCATGTCGGTCCGAGTACAGGAGCAGAGCACGAAGGCGATTCCATTGAGAAGAGGCGTAAGACAGGGGGACGTTATCTCCCCTAAACTGTTTACTGCCGCAATGGAAGACGCCTTCAAACTCCTGGAATGGCAAGGACTTGGCATCAACATCAACGGCGAATACATCACTCACCTTCGGTTTGCCGACGACATCGTAGTCATGGCAAAGTCGATGGAGGAACTCAGCATGATGCTCGATGGCCTCGACCGAGTTTCACAACGGGTGGGCTTGAAAATGAACATGGACAAGACGAAAATTATGTCAAATTCCAATGTTGTGCCCACCCCAGTCTCTGTTGGAAACTCGGTACTCGAAGTTGTTGACTCATATATCTATTTAGGACAAGTAGTCCAATTAGGTAGGTCCAACTTCGAGAAAGAGGTCAACCGCCGAATCCAACTCGGTTGGGCAGCGTTCGGGAAGCTACGCAATGTCTTTTCGTCCGACATACCTCAGTGCCTCAAGACGAAAGTCTTCAATCAATGTGTGTTACCAGTGATGACTTACGGCACCGAAACGTGGTCTTTCACTATCGGCCTCATCTCAAAGCTCAAAGTCGCTCAGCGAGCTATGGAGAGGGCTATGCTCGGTGTTTCTCTACGTGATCGAATCCGAAATGAGGAGATCCGTAGACGAACTAAAGTCACCGATATAGCCCACCGGATTAGCAAGCTGAAGTGGCAATGGGCAGGCCATATTGCTCGCAGAGCAGATGGCCGATGGGGTCGAAAAGTCCTAGAGTGGAGACCGCGGACGAGCAAGCGCAGCGTGGGACGTCCACCAACGAGGTGGACAGACGACCTTGTAAAGGTCGCCGGAAGACGCTGGATGCAGGTCGCTTCCAACCGGTATATGTGGAGATCTAAAGGGGAGGCCTATGTTCAGCAGTGGACGTCCTATGGCTGAGATGATGATGATGATGATGATAAAAGAACATCAATGGATGTTCTTTTATCTGTTTTCACATTCTGAGAATCAACGTTTATTGGCAGAAACTAAGATAATTAATTTACCAAGTAGGTAAACTAAGATAAATCTTTTTTTTTTTTGCATCTGAAGTAGATAATATGATTTAACCGTCTTGTATCACTAACACGCAGAAATCATGCAGCGTAGCGTAGTGGAAATAATGCTAATTTCTTCTCCGAGGTGTCAATGAACCACAATGAGACTTACATGCATTTTAAAATTACAGGATTGGATCAATAATTACAAATCGAAGAAACTCAGCAATCATTTACGTATAATGAGGTTATTTTCCGGCTTCGCCCTAATCCGGTAAAACACGGAATGTTAAAAACGTATCGGAGGAATATTTAAGGAAAATGATTTCTAAATAACTAAAGTGATTTGCTACAAAAATAATTTAATTTTATCAGGAAGTACGTATGTATAATCTACACAAATATAATGGCATTATTGTCGGTATCGAATTATCGACCAAGCCCTTGCGATACCGACCAAGCCTTAGAATTTTTAAAAAGACCGGCGAAGTTCGTCGCGGATCATGCACAGGAAAGGGTTCCGTAGTTGGAATTATTCCGTTGGCCCGTCAAGATGGACCGATGACCTGAAGAAGGTAGCTGGCAGAGACTGGATGAAAAAAGAGGGAGATCGTGCGCTGTGGCGCTCCCTGGGAGAGGCATATGTCCAGCAGTGGACTGCAATAATTATTATGATGAGGTGGATCTCTGAGGTTTAGATACTTTTCGCCAAGTCCCGGTCTGTCTGTCACTGGTTGTCGCTAATGGGTGATCTTCTGTAACAAACCCAGTATCCTCCGAATCACACGATTAGTTCGGGTACATTTTTGACAGTTGTCTAAGGTACTAAGTGAACCGAAAGTTCGACTAGTTGTGAGAAAATAATGGTGAAATTACTACTTTAGTAGCCAACTTGACTAGAAGCCGCTTTTAATATAATTGGGAAAAGGCTAGACAGTGATGATAATGCACAAAACAAATTCTATGTTTTTTTAATAATACATTTTCAACATGAAACTGAATGTAGGCAATCGACGCGTCTACTCCTTTATTACAGTATTTGCCGGAGTCCGTTTTCGCAATTTGACCACGAATCTCCAAAAAAAATTTGCACGCAACTATAACCATTGCCTTTACGCATTTAAGATACACAATCAATCGTTAACCGAGTCATCGATATGGATTCCCAGAATAGCCTATGATAAAATTCTTAGAACCGCCTAACACGATGATTCTGTTTTATATAAAAGACCAAACGCTTTTGAAGAAGGATGTATTTGAAGAGTCGGTGCGGACGCTTATCATAGGAACTGTTCTGCAGTGATTAACTCAAGTGAATTATTATTGTTCATTCAATTTGTCGCTGTACTGCAAGGTATGTCATACATTTACGTTTTATTCCTAGAGAAAATTACCGAAATTCTTTGGGAAAAAAATATTAAGAAGTTTCAATTGGGATTACGACTCCCGACTTTTTTTAATTATAATTTTGGAAGAGAAATATTTAACTACTTAAATGTAATTTGTATGAAAAAAATTAGCATTGAATCAAGAACAAATTTTCGGTATTCTGAATCACGAAGACCCGTACTAGGAAATATTTAAGGTTTTCCGAAAATCAATTTCCTCCCATTGACATAACTGGAAGTTTTATTATTATAAAGTACGATAAAATTAATTATATGATTCATGTCCAACCTTTAAAATTGTAGGTTTGTGAGCCGACGTGAAAATCACAATGTCTAAAAACTTTCCAGTAATAAAAACAGAGCGGCTTCTTCGGAAGACGGTTTTTATTTTTAAAAAAATCTATCATTCTTTCAGTCAGGAAACACTTTTCATAATCTTTTTGCATACTTGATATAATTATGATAAATTGTATTATATTTTATTGTAATTATACGCTTTCATTAGCGTTTGCGTCGCGAATCGTAAAGCTTTTATGCCGAATAAAGATTCCACTGTGAGCATTCGAACCAGCGTTATTCTGGAGTTTAACGAACGCTTTACCAACTAGGCTATCGCAGTGCTGCCCGGCAAGGTCGAATTTTTCATTCCATTGTAAAACGTCTTTCGGTGACGCTGCGCCATATAATGGCAACATGTTGGTGTAGTAGGTTTTAACACACAGGTTTTACTTCTTTTTTAATTTTTTCTGACGGATTCTCTCTTTTATAATTTTTCACAGAATGTTTTAATTTTTATTTAGCTACTATTTACTTTTTTTGTAACACACAAAAACAGATAGAGTTTTTGCATACGATTTTATGGAAAGTTTCATGTTCAACTCGCTCGCAGTTGGCTGTTTTTTTTTTTAAACTAGCATAGCAACTAGAATGTTTTAAAATGTATTTATGTACGTCTTTCATTAAGATGTTTCGGCGAAATTGTTAACGTGTGTTTGTTTTAACAGTTACTATTTGACCGCTACTTCAATTATTGTTTGTGGGTTTTTATGTCGTCATAGAAAATACAGTTATTAAGTTGATATGGCGTAGTGTTATTGAAAGTGGCAACTCTGCTACTCTTTTGATTAATGATGCAGAAAATGGTGCTTACTCTTCTTGTATATTAAACATTTTATTCTCTCTCGTCATAAGTGATTCAGCTTTTCTAGATCACCATTTCCTCTTAGTAAGAGAAGGTTTTTGTCATCTGAATAGGATAGGAACTATAGGTTGATAATGTGCGTATATTTTTTTAATTAATTTAGGCTGGTGTTTGGCCACTATCATTATTATTATTTATTCTTTATTGTACACACTTTTTGTTTTAGCGTGTTAAAATCATCAAATGAGTCCTCCCACCCAGGGCAGGGTGGAAGGGACTGTCAGACTCGTACAACCCTTTACTTTCCGGGGTCACGGTAATTCGTGAGTCCCGCGACCCCAGCAGGCTTTGGCCCTCTAAAGGGGGGGCTTCGTCATAATGCTGACGCTCTTTGAGGCGCGCTTGGAACACAACGCGCTGTCGACACGGGTATGATAGTCCATGGTCGGACAGCGAGTCACCCATTACTCGCTGCCCGCATGCCCGCGCCTACGGTGGCCGGCGATCGTCTTGCGACGTCCGTCGCTGTGGGTGTCTACCACTGCGGTTGAGATGGAGGTAGGACGCTGTCCTCTCCCTCACTCGGCGCGCCTCCTCCTTCGCTAGCATGACTACTTCGCAGAAGGAGGCGACCGCTTCCCACTCCGTCTCGCCCCGCAGCATGGCCTCGACCAATGCCGGCCGCGAGTGGTCTCGGCCATGCCTATCGCCGTCGTGAGGACACGGCAGCGGTACTCTGCCCAAGCGGGGCAGTTTTGCACCGTATGCTCCACCGTGTCCTCCGGGCGATCCTCGCAGTGGTGACACCCAGACGTTTCTTCCTTCCTCATCAGACACAGGTAAGTACCTTCCGAAACATCTGTGTCCGGTGAGGACCTGCGTCAGGCGGAAGGTCAGGACGCCGTGACGCCTATCCAGCCACTCCTCAAAGAGGCGTCTTACCGCCGCGATTGCGGCGTTCCCAGCCGTCCGCGTCGGTTGCGACAGTCGCTCCCTCCATACTGCCCTGAGATCGCGCCGGAGCCCTTCCCGCGCCGCGTGCAGCAACGGTGTATAAACATAATACATCTATACTAATATTATAAAGCTGAAGAGTTTGCTTGTTTGTTTGTTTGAACGCGCTAATCTCAGGAACTACTGGTTCGAATTGAAAAATTCTTTTTGTTTTGAATAGACCATTTATCGAGGAAGGCTATAGGCTATATAACATCACGCTATCACCAATAGGAGCGGAGCAGTAAAGAGAAATGTTTCAAAATCGGGTAAATTGATTCCATTTCGAGAGCTTCCGTTGCGTGCGCTGCGTAAACGGTTAAAGATACGCAAAAATAATGTACTACGGAAGGAAGGTTTAAATGTATATACTTAACATGCATAATATAGTAGAGATTACACCCGTGTCGCTAGTAGACATTAATCTGCAGCTAATATTTTTTTGTATGTAATTTTGTCCACTGGCCATAATTTATCATACTAACTGTTGCCCGAATCTTTGCTCCTCTCATTTTATAGCCTGGCCTATTTTCCAGGATCCCATCTATCTCTGTTTCAAAATTCATCACAATCGGTCCAGCGGTTGGGGCATGAAAGCGCAAAAAGCAAAGGGACGATTAGTTGAAACATAGTATTCATTAGGATTTTCTCGATGTCCTTGAGTCTACGAAAATGTAGTTATTGTTATGTAATTACATAATTATCTCTTAAACATTAAGGTCGTTATTAATGCATGTAGATAATAAAAAGATACGACATAATATTATATCTACTATCTACGTTTTATCTAACCGGTGCGTGTAACTGTTATTGGATTTTACATGGGTCGATTTTAGTCTTGCTACGAGTCATCAGGCGCACCGCTTTATTTTTTTTTAATAATTTGTGCCATTAAAGGTGCGAAACAACAGCGTAAAACACATCTCATGTGGCAGACGATCGCCTGCAACGGCTGCAACTAATCAATATATGGTCGATTTAAGTCGTCTGTCGCATGCGGTTTGTCGCCTCGCCACGCGGCATAAGGCTGCTTTTCCACCAGAGATGCGCTATGCTACGTTGCTGCGGATGCGTTTGATATCCACCAATCATATTCACTGGTTTACATAGCACAGCACTGGTGGAAACGGATTCTTGTGACAGCACATCTTCGTAGCGCAGCTACGCATCTTCATAGCGCAGCTACCTTGTGACAGCACATCTTCGTAGCGCAGCTACGCATCTTCATAGCGCAGCTACCTTGTGGCGGCGCATCTTCATAGCGCAGCTACCTTGTGACAGCGCATCTTCGTAGCGCAGCTACCCATCTTCACAGCACAGCTACATAGCGTAGCATCAGTGGAAACGGTCACACAGTTTCGTAGCTCAGCTTTTACATCCTCGCAGCACAGCTACATAGCGCATCTCTGGTGGAAAAGCAGCCTTAGTCGGGTGGCAACCAACTTTGGGGCTTGCGATTTTATTTGCATACTTGCTACCTCGTAGAATTATGATTTTAGTCGATAGACTCTCGAAAATTGACCCGTGTAAATCCTCCGTTTAGCGATAACGATTTAAAATTCAATGTGAAAAGCACTTAGTTAAATGATAATTCCCTAAGTATCCACGTATAATGTAAAGATAGTTTTTCAGGGTTATTTTCAAAAATAAAAAGTATTAAAAATTAGGTCGACCATTACACGGACTGCTTGCTGACTGCGCCTGTATAGTTCAGGCTTCTTAAACACATACTATATTTATACTTGGAAGTCTTGGAAACGATCCGTCGAACTGCTTTATGAGCAGTTGAATTTTACATGTAGGGAAGAATGGATTTGCCAGTCAATAGCAATATTCTTAACTAGCTATTTCCTATAGTTTATACTCCGCTTTTCGGCTCTTTGGTCGAGGCGTTATTTTATACAGCCTGTAGCCTTTTTAGATAATGGACTATCCAACACAAAAAGATGTTTTCAGTTCGAACCAGTAGTTCAAGAGATTAACGCGTTTAACCACACAAACAAACTCTTTAGCTGTATTATAATAAGTTTACGTGTAATTGACAAAAAAGAAAGAAAGAAAAATGTTTATTGACACACGCCATTAAGTACACACAACATAAAAAGAAACCAAATATTTACAAAAAACTTACAACTAAACCATAAAATTAAATTATTATATTGTGTGACTCACGGCTGCGCCAAATAGACCCAGTTCAGCAAATGCCGGACAACTAGTGCCCGACGCTGGTTCCCACCCATCATTAATTCACACCCATCTACCTATAGCTTCATATAACAACCATTAGGTATGTAGTACCTCCCGATACATTTTATGTGCAGTACTCGACATATTACAATAGGTGGAACTAATTATAACTATTCATACTTAAAGATAAGCATAGTAGCTATGTAGTTATAGTCCTTTCGTAGTTATTTTACTTATGAATGAGCATCACTGTCAAAATCAAAATGATCTTTACTATCACAGTGTTAAGGTTGCGGTTAGTTAGTCACTGATTTCAATAAAATTATAGTGATTTCAATTCTCGTTATAGTACAGTTGGTATTACATTACACCACATCATCTGCCTAGTCAGATTCCAATATAGTTGGAAAAAGGCTGGCCTTTTCCGAACTATGGTAAGGCGCGTCGTATTCCTCCCGCGTCTCAAAGAGCTATCAGCAATCTGACGAGGTCCTATAGAGGGCCATAACAGAGCCTAACAGGGCCGCGGGGTAGGCGACAAAGGTAATCGTGACCCTGAAACGGAAAGGGCTATTGAAGGGAAACCGTGGATTTTAGTCAGTACGATTCCGATAGTCCCTCCCATCCCAGCCTGGGCGGGAGGACTCATTTGATGACTTTACTACGAAATAAATATAGCCACGAAATTAAAGCTATGAAAGGATTGTATGGAGATATTACAGGTAGATACTAAACACACGTCTTTACAATATTCTTATCTATTATCTTCACGATTACTTTAATGATTAACTGTTCAAATAAGGTTTATGTAGCAAATGGTGTTATGTCCTCCACGATAAATGGATTTTCATTGCCATGTACGCGTACAGATAAACAGAATAAATAGTGGTTTTTGTAGCAGTTTCTTTGTGGCTGAAAGTTATGAAATATTATTCTGAAATGTATAATATTTGATTCATCCACCTATAATGTGTAGTCTTTTAGGATTCTGGATCTAATAAGTATGTTATATTATAATAAGAAAAATAATCTATTCAAGTGCATTAATTTATTGTTTTTGTTATATAAAGTTTATGCATTTCTTTTCAAAAACTACTACTAGTTTAAGCCCGTATGAATTTCAGTAATTATCCCTCGAGAACATCATACCGTGGTAAATTGTATCTCAATCCTTTCAGTAGCTTGTGAGAAAGAGTTACAAACTTCCATCCATTCTAACAATAGTAATCAAATTAATATTTTTAAATCCAAAATTCGAAATGTAAGTTGATCTGATCTAAAATTGAGGCAATGACCCTGAGATGTAATGATACGAAACGCTTCACAGTGCAAATAACTATATGCTTATGACTAGAGCCAGACGGACAGGAGATATCTGCTGAAATTATAAAAAGAAAAATAAATTCCTCAAGCCACTATGTTTGTATAAAATTTGATCTAAACAAAATGCTGTAAATTGTCTGTTCGTGTGCAGAAACGCTGTTTTTAAATAAAATTTGAGAACTAGAATAGTGAATTATGGCATAAAAAAGTGAAGTATGTAGTATTTTATTTTTATAATTTTAAAAGCGAATACAAGCTGTTTTTTTGGTTCAATATGACCACCCTAACGCGGTGTCCTGAGTGACAAATACGACGCGACGCGACGCATCAAGAAGTAAATATTATAATAATATTCTAATATTTATAAGAAGTAAATATTATAATAATATTCTAACATTTATAAGAAGTAAATATTATAATAATATTCTAATATTTACTTCGTGATGCGTCGCGTCGCATCGTATTTGCTCACACAGAACAAGACTCCGCTGTCCGTCATAAAACATTATAGTTAGTCGTTTGACATTTTCATAGATGATGTATTTCTGTTCCGCTTTAACAAAATGTAACAAAAATAAAAAAACAGAATGAAATAAATATTTAAGGTGGCTCCCATGCAACAATCGTGCAGATTTTTAGATAATGGCACGGAACCCTTCCTACGTTAGTCCAACTCGCACTTAGCCAGTTTTTTTCTTGCTTACCTACTGTAAGGCAGATATTAATTTTCACTCCTATTTATCACAATTACATAATTTTCTTTTTATTAAAACGTATCTTATACTGATTTTCATATCGCAGTTAATAGAAATAAATTAAAATAGAATGTGTAGTAGTTTTCCTAAATGACTACATCCCTCTATGGTCATAGTTTTATCTGTTTGCATACTGATGATGACTCCATGTAGGGTAACCACATTTGTTCCAAAATTAACACACATAAATATAAGATCGGTATAACTACCTACACGTGTAAAGATAGGAAGATTACTTGAAGGTCTTTCCTTTTAAGTGCCGAACTCCAAATATTGATGTAACGCTACATAAATTAGATACAACGTGTGGAATGAGTTACTGACCACATTGAAATGTATGATCGTTCGAGTTTGCATATATATTATCGGACATAATTGAGATTGAAGAGTTAACTCGCTTTATCCGGCTAGAAGGACCGTGTACTGACGCCAGCACATCAAGCTATCCCAATCGAATATGAACCTTCTGCTTTTTTTGAGAAATTTGACAGATTGGGGTAAGTTGATAACCTGGCGTCTGTAAATACTGGGGTGTTAAATAAGCTGGTTTTCTCCCATTTTTTTAAGTTGATCATCATCTTTTGGTATCATTTTGTAGTAGTGAAGTATTTACGGGATGCAGCTGATTACCAGTATTTTAAATGAAGCTACTATCTATGTATCTGACCTCCAGTACCCGGTTACCAAGTAATAAGATAAAATGGTATCTGTATTCATGCACTCGCTAATTTATTTATTTTATCATTAAACTTATGGAAATTCTGTTGCATAAGTTGACTCAGTCTTACGGAACCACCCGGAAAACCCATCAAATATTCCATGCCCAGCCAGGCATAGATTTGATACCTACCTACTAATAGATACTGTACTGCCTAAACAAGGTGTTAAAAATTTAACTGCAGGAATTTCGTGTGCGTACTCGGTATCAAAAATCAAATTAAACCAAAGGTTTCTTCTGATCCTTGGTATAAGTATTTAGGTTGTAGCGTAGGTAATACCGCTTTTACATCTTAAAAGAAACTTATTCTTCATTTGTTTCGTATCATACGAACCTGCAAGTCTGCAAGCTTTCAGCTAAAATAAACTGTCTGAATGCATAAATAGCTAAATTTGAATCCGAATAATGGAATGCAAGTCGCATTCCATCAATACCTCTTTACTTCTATAGTAATAATAATTATGTAACTACCAGCTGAACATCATAATCGACAGAACTCTTAGGCTACGTCCGCACAGACAGGTGGCTTGCTTAGCACCTAGAGCTTAGTGGCTTGCAATCTGGCTACATGCTAGGATACACGGTGGCCGCACTGAGAGGTGGTTTGAACAGAGGTTCTCTTTTAAAAACTGATTTAACTAATATTTCATCCATTTGTTTCTTCTAGAATGCCTCGCGCCTAGTGGCAAAAAACCAACACGTTTGTTTATCTGGATACATGCTAAGCGACTAACTAGGCGTCAAGCGCGCAATGCGGCCGTTCGCAAATATGCTACCTAGTACGTTCGTTAAACCAAGATACTGGCTAGGTAACTCGCTATGCAAGCCACCTGCCTGTGCGGACGTAGGCTTAATGTTGAAAAGCATGAAATAAATGAAGCTCTACAACCCACAAGAAAACTGATCATTAACCAAGTTTAAAATCAACGAATGAAATCATGTTATTATTACATGTGAGTTTGGCTACGGCTGAAACTAACTTCATTAAAGCTTAAAAAAAGGCTAACAGAAAAAAATGCTAGTCTGCCACAGTGCCACTAGTGTACTCTGTAGGTCAATGCTAAAATTAAAATTTCGCTACCACCGGTGGCACCGCCTTGCCAAAAGTTGCTACACTTAGTTTTGCTATTCGTCGATAGATGTCGCTACCGAATCGAGTGTCGGAAATCGGGAAAATTGAAATGCCTGTTTTTGCCTAAATAATTTTGATTGTAAATATTTATATAGATTATATAGATAGATATAATATCTAAAATGGTTTTATTTCATCACCAATTGAATTAATTCTTAAAAATGTTTGCTGCCATCCTTTTTGTTAGATTTAACTACTCGCCAAAAGATGTCGCTAGTCATTCCGTTAGTTTTTGTTTGAGATAGTTGTAGGTAGATGTCGCTACTAACTCGTATAAAATAAATGAACTTTTTTCAAGTTGACCATGTTTTATTCGAATTGTTTGACAATAAATAATATTTACTATTAAGCTGAAGCGACACGGTCGTGGGTCTAACGAATTACCGTGACCCCGTAACGTAAAGAGCTATTGAAGGACACAGGATTTTTAGTCAGTACAAGTCTGACAGTCGCTCCCACCCTGCCCTGGGTGGGTGTCCACATCAAATGAGTGAAATGAGTAATCATCAAATGAGTCCTCATTTGATGATTATTATCACGTAAAAAAAACTAAAGCGACTCTACTTTTGTACTCGGGTTTGAAATCATCTTCTAAAGAAACTCCAATGAATTGCTATGATTTTTTTTAAATATAATTATCTTGCCCTAAAACAGCTAGTGTTACATGAAATTCAAACAAAATAGTAACATAAGTATTTACTAATGTTGTAAAATTTATAATAGTGAGTGGTTTCTGTTATCTTATAAGTAAATCACAGCACAGAGAAACTTAAAATCTCATTTGTTACTTTTATACTAGTGTAGCGTGTAACGGGAAGATGGGAACACCTTAGCATAATACTCCTACAGGATGATATGACTATGAGTCAAAATCTCAAAAAGATTCCACGATCGAATAACCCAGTCAATGGGATTCTATAGTTTCTCAGTATCCATGCGTGACGGACTGATTATCAAGAAGATGGTGTATTAGTTAGTACCGTAAAACCCCGCGCGGGGCGCTCTTAGTAGCCGTGACGTCGCGATTCCACGGAATCTGACGCGGCCGGCCAACGTATTGCGTGACGCGTCAGGTGACGTAGCCAGCCAAGGTCGGATTATACTACGATTGTGCGGTCGCGTTACATAATTTTGTAGTTTTATTTTTACACTTCAATGTTTCGATGGATTTTTGAATTGATTTTGGAAGTTCGGTTTATTTGATGACGCATAAAGAAATTGAGTGTTTTTTTTAGAATTTTTACCTTTATAAGTTTTCGATACAGATTGCTCTAAACAAAATTTATAAACAATTATAACAATAACCTATTGACAATTTATAAAAAAAAAACTTTTTCAGATTATTGTGATTGATTACTATCAAAGGAAGCTGCATCGTAAACATCATAAATATTTATTTTTATCTCACCCAGTGAACTCGATATTAAATACTTAATCCATCTATAAATAAATTATTTAGCTGTAGTATAAAGGTCGTTGCCCGAGTGATATAAATAAGGATAAATTGTGTGAATGGTATAAAAATAAACCACGTAATTGAATTTCACTTCTTTCCTTCCTCTATTTGACATAATTATTGCATTCATTTGTGGTGAGGAAAATAAAGGTGAAGGTCGTAGAAAGTAGTTATTGATTAAGAACAGTAACAAATTGAAAATACCGAATTAAGCAAAAACCTATTGATTTAATTACCGATTTTTCGTCATTCTCGGTACGGTTCGCAGGTTTGATTCCCATACGTAGCCAACAATTTTGTATGGCTTACATGTTGTTCTTGCGGGTCTGATTGCTTGTGAGTTTAAATGTTTATAAACGCATCCACAATAGATGAGAAATTCTTAGTGTTGATAAATTATAATTGAAGTTTCAACTTCTATCTAGAATTAAGTTCAAAGGGCAGCAAGTTCAGCTCATGGCAAAGATTTCGAATCGATATCAAACTTAGGACCTCATACCGAGCAAGGTTTACAGTCATTAGACCAATTAATGCCGCAGTTGAGCAACATAGAAAAACATAGAAAAAATATAAATTGACTAGCTGTTGCCTGCGACTTCAGCAGCTGCGTCCCTTAACTCTCCATAAAGCCTATATGTATCTCTAAGGTCCCATCTATCTCTATAATAAAATTTATCAAAATCGGTTCAGCAGTTTTGACGTAACATACAACAAGCAAACCAACACACTTGCATTTATCATATTAAAAGGCTCCTCGGCTAACGACCGTGAGTCACACGTGATTATAGTTCATCTAGGTAAATCATTTATGATTTGCATCGGTGAGTAAAATTGAACGGAATCTTTTGTTTGACGGGTTTCCCTACACCTTGTGGAATTCTTCGTCTTCTGTAATATTCCTAATGGAGCATGAATGGAGTGGATAGGTGAAAAAAGCAGGATATTGTGGTGAACTTGTAATCATCATAACTTACATTATCAGTGACAGGAAAAGCCAAGTTTCTATGAGGCATATGGGAATTAAAAAAAAACTAGAAAACCTAGTGTGTCATCTTTTTTCACCTGAAAATTAGTTATGCATATATTACATGGTGATACATTTTATGGGGTAGATTGCAGGTAGATACATTGTTGACATAATACTCACTACTTCACTAAATTGTTGTTTACAATTTAATATTTTTGTTACAATGTAAATATTATTTTTTAACTTAATAATATTATACTCCGCAAATCAAACCAACAAGGATCATCACCCACATAGAACTAGAAGCGATAACGCGGTACATTACATTCATATTACAGATTTATTGTGCACATTTTCATACTACAGTAAACCCAGTTAGTTTCGTACCGATTTTTCAAAAAAATCTGAGGGAGAGAGTGAGAGAAGAGTGTAGTACATTTAAAATAATTTCTAGCCATAAAAATAATTTATCAAATGTGAAGACAACATTTTCTTTTTAAATTCTGTGGTAAAAGTTTCTGCGTCGATGTCTTTTACACCCTGTATTTTTTTTGGTATCAGGACACACATAACAAACAAACACAAATACGTTTTTTTGCTGTGTAGCAAACCTACAAGAAAAAGATGGGACATACAATATAGTGAATCTTTTTCCATAAATTCAGCACTTGCGTAGGTTTTCCTTTGATACTTTCAAAGTCAGGATTTAGTTATAATTTTAGTATTTTTGTCAAATAAATACTTAGTCGTTATTAATTAATGTGCAAGTTAATTTAAAAATCCTTATTAGCTTTACAGTTAAATTCCATAAATCATAATTAATCATACAGGAAAATATTTTTCAATAAAGGAAGGTATTGCATTAGAATACAAGAAAATATAGCTACAATTTTTCATTTGTATTGCGATCATGGTCTTGGAACTTTAGTAACTTGCAAGTCATTCTTCGTATGAATGATGGTTTTAGGAGTTTCTAATGACACTATTCTATTAACCTTTGCTCCAATACATGTTTATTATGTCCTAGAATTATTTCGTAAAGCTTCCATTGCATTTCATGACTAATATCAGAACCTATATGGAAATTTTAACAGGTATGATTAAATTGTTTCGCACACTTCTTTAATATGTTTTATTATAGTCAACTTCGTGACTTTTTGGATACTGTTAAAATATATTCTGTCATTAAAATCGTTTCATGCATTTCGAAAAATAAAGACGAAAGTTTGTTTGAAATGCCTTTTACACGCGATCTTCACTCAGTGCTATTATTTATCAGACATTGATCACAATGACTTGTCACTATAATTATTAATAGAATAACCAAGCTTGACAGGAAACTTGCTGATTTGTTAATTGGTACTATTTTAATTGCTGATTTACCAGGTAAATAGTAAGTTATAATAGTAGTGTGTTCTTATTCCGTCAGTTTAATTGTAGTTTATTGGACTGCATTATTGCGGGATTTAATAACTTAATTAAAACTTTTAACTTTAAAAAAGACTTTGTTTAATATTTTTTAAAACCGTAAGTTTTTCTTAAAAAGCATATTATTTATGCCATCTTTCTGTATCTTATTTACATTACTATGTTGTGCCTAGAATCTTTACATTTCAACTTTGTAAGTTCCGCGCAACGGTCTCAAACGTTTGTAAAGAATTCAGTGAAAAATGCAGCTGTAGAGCTTCATTTCTACTCGTATAAATCGTGGGTAAATTCCTTCTGTATTTTAGTAAGAACGGTATACATAAGTACCGAAAAATCTTCCAGTTCTCTGTTTTGACAACGAATCAAACAAATCACATCTCAACTTTGCTTAATTCTTTGCTTAAAAGGTACTTCCTATATTTGTACTGTTTTTTATATATATGTGGAATAAATAAACTTATTATTATTACTTATTATAACTACTTTTATCACAGTTCATAGTATAAAACCACTGAAAGTAAAACAATAATATAAATAAAAAATACCTACCTGAAATCTACACTTCTACAAGTGGAAAAATATTGAAAATGATTAGTCATAAGCACCTCATTGACTGTCTTTTACAAAGTGATGATTTTCAGTTGCTGATAAATAGACTATTAGTTTCCATCGATTAATAAAAATATTTTATGACGTTCTACTATGGTCCTACCTACGTCATGAGTTCATGACATACATCGATGTTCAAAGTTCATTCATGAAGTTGAATGAGATTCTTCTCAAAACTGAATCGCTTAGTCACTCTACGTTTTCTAGTATTAAGCATGAAGGTTTTTAGTTTTTGAGGCAGTAGGTCAGTGGATCAATAAAACATGACTTTTGTCCTAAGGTAAACATAATGTTTGGATAGTTTTTAACTGAAATTCAAACTATAATATATTTACGAAGAAAAGTTTTCAATAGTAATTTGGTCCTTCTTTGCTCCTTACGGGTAATTATGCTCCTGTTCTGTAAAATATTTTCGAATATTCTACGTTGAAAATTTTGCAATAATTCATTAAATTATGAACACATCCGAAATATTTCACCGAATTTCACATCCGAAAGCATCAGAAACATTGGTATTAGCAGAACATATTACGAGTATAACTGGAGCAGTTTGAATTAAGAAGGCATTACTTTGCTCCGACATGCGACAGCTTTATCAATGTAGATTACATAGAAACTATTTCTAGGAGCTAAGATAACACAGCTAACTAACTAGCGACAACATTGGTATTTTTTTTAATTTTTTTATTTAAGGTCGCTTCACAGGTTCGTCTCTTCTCGGCTTCATTGCTCATTATTATTTGCCAAAAATAAATTAATATTATACTCATAATATCCATTTCCCTATAAATACCTGTCAAATAAGCCTTATTTCTTTAAAATAACACATCAAGTAAATTGTATAGTATTTTTTTTTTAATATTCATAATTTTCAACATTTGGAGCAAATATCGGAGCAAAGTAGGACCAAATTACGGTACTTAACAGAAGCATTTTTAATTTTTTTGAACTTAATATGTATGAAAGTGATCATGTGTATCGACTTTTATTATTATACATATAGGTCATTGTCATCCGCGTAACATTTTTTTAGTAGGTCTTTTTATCGTCGGAAAATCAAATGAGTCGTACTGCCCAGGGTGGGACGGGAGGAATTTTCAGACTCGTACAGACTAAAATCCACGGTGTTAATGGCCCTTTACGTTCCGGGGTCACGGTTTCCAGATAAAACAGTCCCGCAACTCTGGCTGGCTTTGGCCCTCAATGGGGGAGTAAATTCTTAAGTAGATCTTTAATAAAATATGCCAAGTCATAATTTATTGAACAAAGGTTAAAATTAATGCTAAACAACGCTATTCTAGTAATGAATGAGATGAGGAAAACATAATCAATGTAAATAGTCTGTATGAATGGAGTTATGCAATGTTTTTCATTAGAGATGCTACCGACTAGTTGTCAGTCTAGTCGGCCATATTTGCAGTCGTTGAAGAGTCGGCGACTAGACGACTAATTATAATATGAAATTAATGTAACCTTCAATTTGTTAAACTAAATATTTTTTTTATTTAAAAGCGAAAGGTCACTCACTGATGATCACGAAAATCTCAGAAACTACGAGTCTCAAATTTTGTTGGACATTAATTTAGATTTTCCAAAAGTATCCCATAAAGAGGGTGGTCAGGAGTAGAAATTCATTGAGGAAAAATCCAGAATTCGCGCGTACGAAGTCGCGGGCGTAGTGCTAGTATTTTTATAATAATATTAATCAGCTTCATAATTGATTACCAATGTTTGTATGGCCTACAGGTACCTAGTTGTTCTTGCCTGGCTGTAAAATTTGTAATGAACCAATGATTAAAAAAATAAGACGTAGGTACCCCTACACGTATCTGGTAATATATGTCCAAGAGACAGGCAACTTGGCCACGGCGCATGGTAACAATCTAATTTTGACAAAAACACCAAAATAAAAAATCTAAAGTTTACCCTAAAATGCACCATAATCCACGTAATCAATGATTTCATCAGGAAAATCCAGTGAAATCACCAAAATCAGTTAAACAGCTGCTTAGTCATACGTCATAACATCATCATACGAGGTACGTTTAATTGTTCAAACAGCCATGACGAGTACAATGAGCTACTTATGTGATGTATCGCGAATCGTATCGCTACGTTGGTTTTCCCATGTGTTATTAGGTTTACTAGTTCATTCAGGATGCCACTGAAATTATGAATGGATGGAGTTTTCAGAAGCTTGAGATGAGTAATGAATCATTGGTGTGATTTAAATAAACATTAGCATTTATCCTGGTGAAGATGAAGAATTTGAGAAGACGCCGCAGTACCTATAAGTACACAAATTTACAAATAAAAAAGTGTGTGAACGTAATGTTTGTTATATATTAACCCGCAGCTCAGGGTCATGTTGATTTGTTTCTCTCAATTTTTTTTTTTATGAGAATGTGGCCACCCTCTGGTCGTTAATTGAACCGCCCTTGTGGAACCCCAACCACAGGCCTCCTTTTTGACGTTTTAAAGTCGTCTAATGAGTCCTCCCACCCTGCGTAGAGCGAAAGGGACTTTCAGACTCGTACTGACTAAAACCCATGATATTCCATGAATAACCCTTAACGTTCGCACCTGATAACCCGTCGATTTTATTATTGTCAAATGAGTCTTTCCGGTCAGTCAGGGTGAAGCGATTATGACACTCGGTCTCATTGAAACCCTTGTTCCTTTGGGGTCTTAGTTTGGGGTAGGTTTTGATGGATGGTCAAATGTTCATCCAACGATGGGCCGACATCGACAGGCATTCCCAACATTGGTCATCATCGACCACACTCTAGGTAGAAGTCCTACCGGACGCGTCTTGCAGTGATCATCGCTTGATCGTGTACGAATTTGTTCCGGATTCTACTCATGGTTCTTCACATGTAATTGGTAACTTTAGGTATAAAACTAAGGGTGCTAATTGGGAATTTTTTAGATCGCTTTTTGCGTGTCATGCCAAGGATTTCACTCGTGATGGGCTGTCAGCTGAAGAAAGTGCTGAAATTATGTCAGACACCTTCACTTACTGTGCTGACATTGCCATTGGTCGCGGACCTATGACCAGTGTACGCAGATGTGATTGGTGGTGTGACTACCTAACCGAACAGCGTAAAATCTATCGTCGAGCGCGTAAACATCTAAATAAGCTTAAAAAACGTCAAGTCACCGGAGACTCACTAACCTCTGCTTTAAATACATTTAGAGTTGCCAGGTCCCGTTACAGAGCTTCGGTTGAAAAATCTAAGGCTAATTTGTTGCGTAAAGTAGTGGATAAATTAGAAAAAGAAGGTCCGTGGTCTCCTTTATATCATGAATTTAAAGCTAATCGATCGGTCGACCTCGCGTATGTTCAGAATATTAAAGTAAATAATAAACACACCACCGGTATTGAAGAAACAACGGAAGTTTTATTAAATAGTCTTATCCCTGATGATTCACCTGTTAATGATAATGACTACCACCAACAGATTAGAGCATGGGCTACAGTTCCGCCTAAATCACCAGCGTCAGACCTTCCATCCACTGACGAATTCATTAATGTTGTTAGGAGACTGCCCCTTAACAAATCATCAGGTGAAGATAAAATATCTAATCGTATGATAAAGGAAGCGTGTAAAACAGCGGGTGACGCGATATTAACTGTTTACAATCGGTGTATTGCTGAAGGTGTTTTTCCTCGTATATGGAGACATGGCTTTATACGAATAATACCTAAAAGCGGCGACAAGCCACCAGATGACCCTAAGTCTTACCGGCCCATAACATTATTACCATCTTTGGGAAAGCTCCTGGAGCGTCTTATCGTCCCACGATTGTTACCGGACGGGCCCAAATTCCATAAAAACCAATTCGGTTTTACTATCGGCAAATCAACCGTTGACGCGGCACTCTCTGTTAGAAAAATAGTTAATACCTCCGAGCACAAGTACGTAGTTGGAAACTTTCTAGATATTTCCGGGGCTTTTGATAACGCATGGTGGCCAATGCTACTACTTAAGATAAAAGCTCGTGGTTGCTATAATAATATATTTAATCTTCTTTGTTCGTACTTTTCTAATGGTTCCGCGAAACTTAAACTCGGACATCATTCCGTATCGAAACCTCTTACCATGGGCTGTCCTCAAGGTTCGGTTATCGGTCCTCATTTATGGAATATAGGCTTCGATGATTTCCTCGCGATTCCACTTCCAAGCGGTTGTTCTTTAACTGGTTATGC
This sequence comes from Agrotis exclamationis, assembly GCA_950005045.1. NCBI lineage: Eukaryota > Metazoa > Arthropoda > Insecta > Lepidoptera > Noctuidae > Agrotis > Agrotis exclamationis. The sequence goes on along the minus strand of OX465427.1, from coordinate 17,235,161 downwards.
GGACGATGGCCTTCTGCTCATTCAGTCAAGCACTCGTGCTGGCCTCGAGAATCTGGCTGACACTTGCCTACGATTAATATCTCAGTGGGGCGATCGAAACCGTCTGACGTTTGCACCACAAAAAACATATCAGCTTATTTTAAAAGGTGAACTTAAATCGTGGCCTAGTATTAAATTCAATAATGTTCCCGTGAAGAGAAAGCAATCCGTGTGCTATCTTGGTTTAGTCTTAGAGAGGAATTTCACTTTCATAGAACATATAAAAACAGTTGGTGAAAAAGCTAAAAATAACTTTTATGCCCTAACGAGAATATCTAAGTCTACTTGGGGTTTGTCATTTTTAACCTTAAAAACTATTTATGGGGCTACTTACTTGGGTTGTTTGTGCTACGGAGCACCTGTTTGGGCCGATAGGGCCACCATAGGGGCGGCACGGCGTAAATTGCTTCAAAGCCAGCGCTTGGCTTTGTTATTCTTAAGTAAAGCGTATAGGACCGTCAGTACTGAAGCTTTACCGGTACTTGCTGGTGTTCTTCCAGTAGATCTTGAAGTGCAGCGACGTGCTGCAATGTATTTTTCCGCACGGGAGACCACTGACGCTGATTTCCTGCCGCAACGTGACCGTGATAAGATATCTAGATTATTTAAACCCCAGAGCGACGTCTGGGAGGAACTTTTATCCGAATGGCAAAATAGGTGGGATAATTCTCCCAAGGGGCGGCACCTCCACCAGTTCTTCCCATCCGTTCGTGAGCGGCTGGCTAGGACGTGGTTGGAGGTGGATCACTGTGTTGCCCAATTTCTCACGGGACATGGTAACTTTAAAAGTAAATTGTTTTCCTTTAAGCTTGTTCCCTCGCCTTTTTGTCAATGTTCGTCACCTGACTGTGAATATGAACAATCAGCACATCATATTCTTTGGGAGTGTATTCTTTGGCAGAACGAACGCAATATTATGTTGGATACTGTTCAGACTACATCTGGAGTCATTTATTATACGGACCTTGTGGAAACTCGAACAAACTTCCGTGCGTTCAAGCGTTTTTGCCATACCTATTATTGGAATCAAATATAGCAGCTCACAATTTAGGACCCATTAATATTAGTAGTCATTTTTACCCGTGGTGCAAGGCAACTGGGCTTCTCCCAGTTGTAATGTCCCTTTGTGCCTATTGGCCTTGCTTTGTTCTGTCTCCTGCTTGCATGGAGGGAAGTGGAAACATATTTTTCCTACTCCTCCACTATTCTTTTCTGATTAATTTCATGCAGGATCCAAGACAGGTAAATTCATTCTCCGGGACACGTCGAGCTTCATTGTCTTGGCGCTTTTCTGGTGGTTGCCACTGTTGATTCTGGCTCTCAGGAGTTGCAGTGGTTTGGGAATAGTGTGGTGGGTTTGTCCCAATTAAAAAAAAAAACTCTAGGTAGAAATGAACAGATGATGGTACAAAGTGCACTGACTCACTCACTTGAGTCATTCATTCATCTCTCGTTCTGAATGAGAACGTAAGCCGGTTTGTAATACGATATTTTTTGACGGCACTACTGAAATAGAATATTTGCTGATTTTATGTAATAAATTACGTTTTCGGATATTTAAATTTGACTAAATATAGTGTTTCAAGGTTCGGTTAAAAAGGATCGTTACGAAAAGGAAATACTTCGAAATGTATAATATCTTGTAAGATAAATGAAAAAGGGGTGCTAAGACAGGAAACCTCCACGTGCGCCCGTGGACTGGAGTTCCCTCTCGGATACGTCCGGAGGGAAGACCAGTTTTTCGGGCCGGTGCACCCTGGGATGCGGGCAAAAACTCTCCTTAGGCACTGTGTGCCTAAGGGGTTTCTTTGCCCGTATGCAAATAGCCTGTCGGGTGGACGCTCCAACGCGTGTCCCTCTGAACAGCAGAGGGCACAGCGGCGGAGCGGGCTTGCGGACGGTGAGTAATGGGTATGCTCGCCGTCCGACCAAGGACCAAGCCCGGGTCGGCGGCGCGTCGTGTTTCACGCGTCACCGACGGGGCCCCTTATGGGGCCAAATGCCTGCCGGGGTCGCGGATTTTTCTTAATCCAGGATACCGTGGCCCCGGAACGTAAAGGGCATCTTTAAAAAAAAAAAAAAAAAGATAAATGAAAAAAAAAACCTAAAAATCAGCTTTTCATTATACCTTTCTATACTTATTATTTGCCATATTATTAATTTTTTTTCAGCCACTTCTACCATGGGACATCTAGACGTAGGTATTGCTAGTTACCATCCATATTTAGTAGTGATTTTACCAATTCGCACTAAGAGCTTTCAATCTTCCTTCATAATGCGCACAGTAAAAGAGTGGAACCTGCGTCCATGTTCCTGAACACATACAACCCGAATCTTTAAAGGGTAAGCTCGCTTCATCGTTGGCTTTGTCTGTCACTCTGACCTAAACTAAAGTCGAGAGCAAAACTAAAAATGATTATGCCCGTAGTTCATGAAATTTCGGGCCAGTACTTGCTTTCACAGTAGCAATTCTAAGCGGATAGGCTCCATTTTTCAAATAAATATTTATTAAAACTTATCCAAACATAATGAAAAATACTACTTATCTTTATTTATTGTTAAATTGAAGTCAAACTACATAATATTGATATTATGAATCGTTGCAACAAGTGTGAATAACCGTTATAAACAGGTTATTTATGCGATGTGCATGATTAATTATTGATTTAATAAGCTTGTTAATGTAATGCGGAAAACTTAAATCAAGGTGCTGAGTTCAACTCCTCGATCAGACAAAGTGTTAAAGTGATTTTTTATATCAGGATTTTTTCAATTATGGAGTCTGGATTCATAAGCAGTTGATGGCAATTATGTTACATTTTAAATATTGCAAAATGTTTTTTTGGACCTATATTATGTCCTACTGTTTATGGGTCATCATCATCATCAGCCTTTAAATGTTCCCACTGCTGGGACACAGGCCTCCTCTCTGTGAGAGGGAGTGGGCCGTAATCCACCACGCGGGCCCAGTGCGGATTGGTAGATGTCACATGTCTTCGAATTTTTGGTTCTAGGACATGCCGGTTTACTCACGATGTTTTCCTTCACCGTTTTGAGAGCAGTGGTGTTGAAATAAATTACACAAAGTAATGCGCCTGACTGGGTTCGAACCCACGACCTACAACTCGTAAGTCGAGGCCAATACCACTGGGCCACCACTGCTCTCAATCTTTATGGGTACAAACTTTTATTAAAATCGGCACAGTCATTTCTGAAAATAAGGCATTGAAAATTAGTACGAAATGTCATTCGACCCTCGACACTCTTAAATATAACTAGCGGTCGCGGGACTGTCTTATCAGGTTACCGTGACCCTGGAACTTAAAGGTCTATTGAAGGAACACCATGGATTTAAGTCAATATAAGTCTGACAGGTCCCTTCGTCCCTTCCGCTCTACCAAAGGGCGAGGACTCATTGGATACATTTACCACATAAGAAAAAAACATAACGGGCCAAAATTTACTGACCCTACATTAAGTGCACCTCTGCCTAACCTTCAGGATTTACAGGCGTGATGTAATAATTATGAATTTCAACATACAAAATGTCTACGTGAAAATGGCACGCATATCTTCTAAGATGAAGTCATGACTACGCAAAGAAGGTGACAAATATTTATGTAATTTGTGACTAACTGTACCAACAAGGGGCGTGTGGTACTAAATACCTTTGTTTAATTGCATACTAGTTCGTTAGTATTACGTCTTCGCTAAAAATACACTAGCGAACAAAAGTGTGGAGTCACTTACTTGGTAGGGTATTGATACGGGATATATCCTTAAATAATGGCGTGGTTTCAATGAATTTGTTATCAATTTAAAGTTAATAGTTAAAATGGTATCATTTTTTTCCCCACGTTTTTATACACTCACTTTTCTTGTTTGTCGTTCCGGTTGGACTTTTGCAACTCAATTTTGAGGCACTTCCCGATAAGCTAGCAGGCTGAAATTTTGACACGCTCTGAGTTCTGATGACAACGCATGGCTAGCTAAGAAACGTCTTAACAAATCCAATATTTGTTTTGAGTGGCCCTTCTCTCAGCCCCGTAGGGTTATTTTCTTATTTTTAGGACATTTAAAAACGTGGGTTTTTAGATTTTTTAAATCTAATAATTTATTATTCTTAACTAGTTATTAAGTGCTTAAAATCGCGCGGAATCGAAGTGATTTCATACTTTTGCTCGCGAGTGTATGTTTAATTTGTAACCTTTTCGGCCGGATCTCTGAAGTCTTTTAGTCATGTAGTAAAATCCCGCTACTTAGATGGCCTGTTTAGAATAAAACCAAATATGGGTAAATCGCACCTACGACACAGGAGTAACTCTTATAGTGGGAAACCATTAAAAAAAACTCGCAACCCTGGCAGACATCGGCCGTATCGAGCCCCGTCAGCTCCCCTGGACCAAATCATACCTTCAATAAGCAAATCATCCCACGAGAAAAATCACCCGAAAATATGCGTAAGCTTTGACACGGATCTTAAAATGAAACAGCAACCTAACAAGAACTCGATGACTAATTAACAATAGGTTACGAAAAATCCTATTTTCGTCGTGATAATTAAACCACAGAAATGTATAATATTTCCTAATCCGGTTCCTCTTAGCTACTATGACGGAAAACGGACGTCATCAATGATTGCAGTTCCTAAGATTCGTGACGAAGTAATCAGTCGCAGGGCCTGTACCGCAAGGCGTATGTATTATCTTTGAATAAACTTTGTTCAGATACGTCATGGGTTTGTGTTGCACTTTATTCAGATTAACTCACATTATTTCTATGTTAATGAGAAATCTGATTCACTATATCCTAAAATTTATAAGGCTGTTGGAAATTCCTTACCATATAAGGGAAAAGATGATTTGTTTTGATTCGTCGCTAGGATGATTCTGCTTTTGTAAGCATTTGTTTTCCTAGTGCAAAGAAATGTATAAATAATATTGATAATTATTTTCCATGTATGTAATTATTGAAACGTTTGAACTACTAAGTGGGTCAGTCGAAAAAAAAATTATAATTGACATTAATAGAACTAAACAGTATTATTTAACAGGCGTAAATGAGCATAAAAATATTTAAACAATATTGATTCCCATTATTATGATTTCAGATTTCTTTTTTTAATTTACACTGAGTTTTTCTCTTGGTTCCGTCTAGCACAGAAGCATTAGTAAACTTATTACTTATTAACCGACTTCAAAAAAAGGAGGAGGTTCTCAATTCGGTCTAAATTTTTTTTAGAGGTAAGATAGAGCAGACTAACCCAGAAGAAACTGAACTTCTCTCTGGCCGGACTCTGACAGGATAGTTGTCACGAGCCAGGCACAAAATACAATATAAAAGCTACAATAGCTAACTACATAATAGGAAAAATCTACAACCTACCGATTGTGGTAACGATGACGAAAATTATTCAATCCGCAGATCGACTGCATAAATAAATTAAAACTATTATAAATAAATTAAATTATTTCATCTTTTACTCTTACTAGCTATATTACTAACCATTATACCATACTATCCGATAAATAATTATTACATCATTAGCCCATCTGATATTACGACAGGAACACTCACAGGCTTCCCAGTCAAAGCTTTCTAACAAGTGTCATTAGTTAAACATGCAATAAGTAAAAGGCGACATTTCACCTTTCCTGATTCATCGGATGCTGCGTCAGTGTAGACTTTAGACCGCAGACCGTTCAGATGCTCCCCATCCAAGGGTTCAAGAATGTCCAAAAGTTGCTTAGTCATTAGGGAATCCCGAAAGTCATACAAAATGTTTTGAGAGCAACTCATAAGGCTTTATTAGAACCCAAAGTTTGACTAACATTATTTGCATGCACACGAAGACATAATTTCAAGCTATGCTTTCCAGTATAACGTTACCTTTTCTTGTATAGACTCTCAATACAACGAGAGGGCAGCTTTTGCTGGAATAAAAAGCTTGTAAGGTCGTTGAGTGTACCCAAAATTTTCCAAGTAGTGTGTGAACAATTTTTGAACGGATATGAAAGTTCATTTCAACATTCTTTCATGATTCGGGTACTTTTTCCTTCGGGTTTTGCTTGTACCCTTTTAAGGTCGTGTCCTTCACAAAAACCCTTGCACTTGGAAAGTTTGTAGAAAAATGTAAATCGACAATTTAAGGAAATGTCACTAGGTAAACGGGTTCTCTATTTGCTATCGAAAGTTGAGGATTCGTTTTTTAATATGTCTAACTCGGTGAGTCGACGATGTTTTTTCTATCGATGCTTCTTTGATACGATATAACGTTTGTGCGAAAAATGTGTTGCGAAAAACCCTACAGCGATTGGTCGTTTTGATAAAATGAGTCGGTTAGAAACGCGTACTTTTGTCCGTGATATTATATATTTAATCTTGTCGTTTCTTTTATAAAAAATTACAATTCCTAGTTAATTATTTTGAGGGTATCAGACCATTGGCTAGCTAGTTACTGATATTGTGTGCATTGTTTTTGGCCCATGCTACATCTAAACGTGGTAATTTCAATCAATCAATCAATTTGGATCGTGTCTTGATCAATTTAAAGATTGAAGATATGTCAAGTAGGTATCTAACTTATTTATTTAACGTCTATAATGCAAAATAAAACGATTAATTAGTACTACAAACAGTAGGTATAAATCATACTTATGTTCAGAAATAGATTGTCGGACTCTGGGGTTTTCTTTACCGTCTGTACTTTTAACCTTGGTGTACTGTCAATTTGCACTTTATGGTACAGAACTTATCACTTAGTCTGCATTTATTTTCAGGGTCTTGCATGCAGTTGAAGTGCAAAGCATCGTCTTTCTTATTTCGTTAATCTTCCTTGTTACGGTGTGTTTCTTGTCTGGTTTTGGGTTTCATTCCCGCAAATAAATTATGAAGAATTTTATTACCGACTTTGGTCAAATTCATAATCTTCTAAAGGTCTTCTATATTGTTCCAAAAATGAATAAATTTTCTTTTGTTGTTTATAGATATATCGATAGTATAAAATAATATTTTCTTTCCTTAGCAGTCAAAACGGTAAAACATGTTTCATCTATGTATGTGTCAGAAATTCGATGATCGTCCAAAGTTCAAAAATATCCGAATACATGCGTTTACCCACGTGGACTTCACGTGAGATTCTAGCTTCTACATCGTTTCATAACATTCCGCATAACATACGGTGATTCATTAGAAAGTGACCTTCACATTCACCGCGCTTCCGAACAAACGTACAACAAAAACAAATAATTATAATGTAACATTGCCACGCGTGAGTCAGATCTGATCTGATCTGAATACGGTTCCATTGGCACAGGTTTTAATTGGCTTAACAATGATATCATTAGACAAGCATTTACGATGATATGAACTAAATAAATATGTCGCCTCTGTAGATTCTGCGGTGTATCTATCTAGGAATGCCTAGAAACTCTGTCTCCTTGTACCACTAGCCTTAAAACGCCGATAATTATAATGATAGATTTTTCTCCACATGTCAAGTACAGTTTTAGATCGGACGTAGGAGTCAATAATATGAGGGCGGCAATAATACGACGGTCTTATTCTGGTTGAATAAATAATTTGATAGAGTACCTCCGCCTAAAAGTGTGTTTTTATATCACTTTTTTTTACGGGGAAAGTATAACTGTAATAAGTCCACGATTTCCTGCGGGAGTAGAATCTGCTATAAAGTGTATTTTTTTTAGCGTGGTAAAATCATCAAATAAATGAGTCCTCCCATCCAGGGCAGGGCGGGAGGGACTGTCAGACTTGTACTGACTAAAATCCACAGTGTCCTTCATTAGCCCTTTACGTTCCAGGGTCACGGTAATGGTATAAGTCCCGCGACCCCGGCAGGATATATATGTGTATTTAAGGAATACAAGTCAATGCATTGGTATTTTACTAAGATCTGATGTTCAAGAATTCTGCCTCTTTTTTGTCCATTAACCATACTTCTTATCATGAAATTTCACCGAAATCATTCACGAATTTGAACACGCGTGAACTTCATGGTGCAAACAAACATTTCAGTGTTTGACCGTTTTCTTCTGAACAAGTTCACATACTCGTAGTTTGGCAAAAAGCCATGTAAGTATTGCTGATATTGTGAAATGAGTTGTTTTTCAAATCATAGGGTTAATGCACTTACGAGTATATTTGCTGAAGTAATTACTACATTATTGTGTTAATGGTACAATTATATCCAAGTAACATACTCGTATTATCTAAAGATCATCGCACAACTTACGGGTGTCGTCTAGCCATAATTGTGGCATCTATCCGACGGCGATTCTTCGTCTACTCGTACCATATTCATTCTGTACCTTCTGTGATTAAATATAACTAATATCTATTCTACAGCTTGAAAAGCAAAAGAGAGTATTCCATCTTAAAAAAATATCGCAATTCACATTGAAACTGCTGAGATGGCATTTTAGATCCCAAGATCCTGTTCTATGAATTGGATTAGTGAGCGAGCGGACTTTTAGTGGCTGAATTTTCGGTCGGTCTCATTTGAACTTTATATATTTTTTTATTTTATTATGGTAGAAGAATCTACCGTAATAAAAAGGAACAGGGCGAAAAGAAATGCACGGACTTGCAAATGCAGTGTAAAATATGCATTCTTATACTTAGGTATAGATATGTGCAAGGCGCCGCGTCCACGATAGAGCAATATATAGAGCTCGCTAACTCGAGCGATTAATTTGCGTAAATTTCAATTGACTGTAGTGTAGTGCCCTTGTTATAGTAGTGTTTCCTCGTAGTGAGACGAACTGCTACAAATTAGTGTGAAGCTCGGCACAATTGGCCCAGTGGCTGAGCCATCGACTGATGCACTGCTTGCTGCGGGTTGGATTCCCGCACGGAACAAATATTTATTAATCGAGTAGTATTTCCGGGTATGGCTGTTTGTGAATGTGCCTTTTCTTGATTGTAAACCCCTTCAAAAGGAGAATTTATAATCTACGGGAAATACGTTTTTTAAAAAGAATAAAATGATGCCCGTTTCCTACCATCCACAAAGATTTAAAAGAAGCCAATGTAAGAGCTGTGCCTGTTTTTTACGTATTTGTACACTATTTACAGAGGAGGAATTACAGACCATACTTAAAAAGATGCAAATTCATCCCATGGCATACGTAAACAGTTGGGATATAGTCCTCGACCGAGCAATATAGAGTCCGGATTGATGAAACATGTTTACCAGGATTAAACCTTTTCGAGGACACATACTACCCACATCCTAGTCAGGTAATGATTCTTGAAAATTAATGTCTCATCTCAAGACATTAATTTTCAAGAATCATTTAAGTCCATGGCACATCCTATTTCAACGAAATTTTCACGGGAACACCATGTGCTGGTTTCTCTCAAGTCACGACCTATGCGTCATCTGGACCAATTTTGATGACGTACTACCAAAAAATTCGATCATTTTTTTGACCTTTTATTGTCTACCGGGGATTTCAGTCCAGATGAATATCGCTATAGTTTTCATAGAACGGAACTGAATGGAATACCTTCGTGATTTCTGAATGAAAGGTTCTACTGATTTTGCGTCATTGGTTTTTTAAGATTCAGGGCGCCCCAGATCGTGAGTTTTAGATATTTATAGTGACGTCACTGTTAGTACGTTTTGTAATTAGTGTCTGGTCATGGTCTGTGAGATATTATTGTTCACCTAAACGGATGTGTGATCATTTTTTGTGTTCTTTGATACAGAATTCCCGTTGGCAGGTTTTTTTTGTGTCCGTTGGAAAAACTGGTTTCGTAACACTGTTGCAAAGTTCTTATTAGCTGATAGGATGTGAACCATGACAATCTTTACTAGAATTAAACAAAGTCCTTTAACCTCTTAAGCGATTGGCTAAAATAGCCTAAATATCAATTGCCGTGCCCCTAGCAACCGGCTAAGAATCGGTGAAATAATAGCTCCTCTCTCTTCACTTTTCGCTATTTACACAGATTTACACACACGGTTTTCGAAAAGCGCTTTAAAGGTTAAGTCTGTCTGTATCTGCATAACTTCTTTTTAGGGTTCCGTAGCTAAATGGCAAAAACGGAACCCTTATAGTTTCGTCATGTCTGTCTGTCTGTCTGTATGTCACAGCCACTTTTTGTCGAAAGTATAAGAGCTATCCTGTTGAAACTTGGTAGAAAGATGTATTATGTGAACCGCATTAGGATTTTCTCACAAAAATCAAAACAAAACAAATTTTGGGGGTGCCCCCCATACTTAGAATTGAAATTCAAAAAAAAATTTTTCACCAAACCCATACGTGTGGGGTATCTATGAATAGGTCTTTAAAAATGATATTGAGGTTACTAACATCATTTTTTTCTAAACTGAACAGTTTGTGCGAGAGACACTTCCAAAGTGGTAAAAAGTGTGTCCCCCCCCCCGTAACTTCTAAAATAAGAGAATGATAAAACTAAAAAAAATATGTAATGTAGATCTCAACCAAAACTACCAACGAAAATTGGTTTGGATGAGATACAGTTAGCAGTTTTTGAGATATAGTACGTTTTCAAAAACCGCAAATATAACTTTGCCGTTCATACAAATACTATGAAAAACAAAGTTATTTTTATTGTTTGTGTATATTACTTACTAATCTCAATATAATTATATCTCTAATCTATGCTTGCTGCTACGGAACCCTTCATGGGCGAGTCCAACTCGCACTTGGCCGGTTTTTTTTTTTGTATCCGCTCATCATCTGTTAAGTCTTTTTCCAACTATGACGGAATCGGCTCCCAGTAAAACCGGATTCAGGTGAATATCAGTATTTTACATGAAGCGACAGTCTATCTGACATCCACAACACTATAACTGGTTTATTCGTTCCCTTTGTTAGACTTTCTAGCTTCCAACTAAAGGTATCGACTATCAAAAATCTAAAAATAACAGCTGGCACAAAATGGCTTTACGTGGTTTGCGAGTTTTGCATTCATTATTGTCTGAAAAAGGTTTGTACCTATGTAAGAAAGTTATTGGAAAATCCACTACCAAACCAACCCCTGCGAATCCAGAACGGGCCACTAGTTTACTCATGGAAATGTTTTTCCGTCTTACGTCACAAACCCACTTGACTACAAATCGCAGGATTTTTCACGGTATTTTTTTTAGTATTTAAAAATAGAAACTAGGTTATTTTTCTATAATACTTTATTCCACATTCGCTTCATACGGCTTGTAAACGCATCGCACCATATGAAGGCAGTGGCGACGCCGACGCGGCGCGAGCTGTAGCGTCTGATTCTTGTATGAAACACCAGAACCTATAGCCAAACTGCAAGCGATAAACGTGAGCTCTATACCTTAACGCTTAAAGATGAAAATCTATTAAAAATAACAGAGCGTTTTCGTTCGTTCCGTTCGCTATCGCTCAGCAGTCTTTAATGGATTTTTCAACTCTATCAGCTTTGGTATTAAGTTAAAAATCAATTATAGACTCCTGAGTGTTTACTGTTATCGCTTGTCGTTTTGGGTATACCATCATGTGCATGTCGCGGTGCAGTGTCCACGCGCCATGTGAAGCAAGCATTATAAAAATCTTTGTTCTGTTATTTCTATTGTTACACTGTCTATTGATAGAGACCCTTCTTTAGTGACGTATCTAATTGCACTTGACCTTTTATTTTCCTCATTGATTTGTTAGTTATTTATATCTTTATCGATACAGTTGTTATACTTATTGTGTTTTATCGTAGAGCTTTCCGTGTTTCCTTAACATAGTATAGTCGTTAAGGTCTGTGTGTCTGTAGATGTACGCGCATTACTTCCGAACGACTGCACCGATTCTTTTTTTGGATAATGAAAAGTGTCATTAGTTAGTTAATCTAAAACTGGTGAATAAATCAATTGCTTCATATTCTTGAAATACATGAACAAGTTGTTAGTAGTAAAAAAAATCTTTTATTAAAACATCATACAAAATTTCAAATATTTCTGTTGGTTTATGTCAAAATTACAAGCTATAGAACATTCTGCTCTCCTGGGCAGTTCTGTTTTTGCTCTTGTACCCTCTAGTATACCCAAGACCCATCGTATTGATGATGTGTACTTATGGGTCATCTATACCTATAATAATAATATTCCACAACTATCACACAACGCCATCTAGTCCCAAGCTAAGCAGAGCTTGTGTTATGGGTACTAGACAACTGATAAACATACTTATAATATACTCGTCTCGTAAATAAGGGCCACTTTTTAAATTGCACTTTAAACAATAATTGCTCTTATTCTGGGTACATAATAAATACTAAATATCTTGTTATGGTTTCTTTCAACTATTAATATTGTTTCTACTGCATAATTGGAAATTCATATTTTTTTTTTAATTAGATATTTGAGATTACTTAGAATTTACGGTATGGTGTTTTTTAATTTTCAAACTTCTAACGGCGTTTTCTTCGACTAATACAGCAAGCAGGCTATAATGATCTTTCAATCTCATAATGTCATGTATTCGGAGACATATGGACGCAAAAACAGCCACTTGGGGTGTCACCTTAATCCAGGGGGCCCGTAGCCAGAAGAGGTAGGTTTAATGGTGGAATATTCCCAACGAGTGGTTCAAAATGCTTGAAACTAAAAAACGGGTAATATCACCAGACGCCGTGATCAAGGAAGAAAGTAAGTAAGTAAAGTCCAAGAAGACCATTAAGTTTGTTTTACCGCGCAAATAGAGCGAAAATCTACTGCGAGGACCGTACAAACTTCATTGCGTCGAGCTACAGGCACCCCTATTATTGACTACACTATTCCGAATCGACTCCATATAGTCTAACAATACTCAAAAAGATGCTTGGTTCGCCTCCAGTTAACTGCAGCGTATGGTGCAAATCGTGAAACATTTGCGAAGGTGAAAATTTATTGAACTGTTTTAACTGGGCTTCATTGCTTTTTATTGATGACTGGTGGGTTACTTTTTTTCAATAAAAACTGATTCATAAGAGTGTAGAGAAGATCTAAACAACAGGTTTCAGATCCTTGCACTCTTAAAACAGACTGTTCTGGCGAGTTCTGAGTTATACTCTGGGGCGGTTATCTCTATCACGCAAAACGGAGCTCGCACTTCTTAACGAGGGTGCTGTAACTCCTCAAAATTGCGTAGAGAATGTGGTGCAACTCCACATTATCCCATTCGCACAGCTAGGAATACCTGAGTTCTTCTTGAAGCAGGAAAATGCTCGAGCGAACACGACGCGACTAACAGTGCACACATTCCCTTACGCTCGAATTACGATGTTACAGTGGACACTCAGGATTTTTACCTGAGTTCTATTGAGCATTTAAGAGATGAGTTAAAGAAGAGTGAAAAAGAAAGTAAAATGCCCATCAACACGCAGCTGGATCTCATAAATTGTCTGAAAACTTGCTGGTAGAGTATCCCAAAAGAAAATGTTCCGTATTTAATCAGACCATTCCACCTCCCATAAAATGAGCAGAACAGAGAGAACAGAGTTAAAAAAGAAGCTTAAAAGAACACTTTGGAATATTAAAAACGTTATTTTTTCGTTTTTTTTTTTTGTTTTGATACATTCCTGCAATTCCTCACTTTTCATTCAATTTGGTTTATTTTAACGATTTATTGGAATACATATTTAATTTTTGTGTATTTCCATCTAAAACCATTAATATTAATCAGATTCAGTCATTATAACTAGTAATATTTAAACATTAATTAATAAATCGATAAAAACCAGGTGGCCCTTATTTTGTTTTGAGTAGTATATTATAATAGAACCGTCTTGCAAAAAAAGGAAGTCTGCTTGGCTGGCAAACATTTTCACATCAACAGAGCCCCTTTGTACTTCTCAACAGTACATTCTGTTTTTCCTTCACAATGCCGCCCACGCCCACAACATTTTCCCTAGACATTTTCATCATTTCGTTAATGAATGTATTTATAAATTCATATTTAAGTAATATAATACTAAATTCCCAGATGGAACAATGTTATGGTAGTCTCCAAATTATTGCAAATATTTTCATACATTAAAAAACTAAATTAACAAACCTAAGAATAATTACAGTTATAGTCATTATTATTATGATGAACTTTTGATGCTCTTTGTCTACACTAATATTATAAAGAGGAAAACTTTGTATTTTTGTTTGTTTGTTTGTAATGGATTAACTCAAAAACTACTGGACCGATTTCAAAAATTCTTTCACCAGTTGAAAGCTGCTTTGGTCCTGAGTGACATAGGCAATAAAGGGGGGGGAGGGGCGAGCGAAGCCGCTGGGAAAAGCTAGTTAGTTATAAACAAAGAGCATCCAAAAATTCATCCACATCGCTGTCAACGGGATAAGTGCCCAGAACGCTGGCAGCATTGCCACGTTGGATGGCAATGCTAATTCTTTGACCAAGAAATAGGACATAATACTATAATAAATAATACTTAAATATGAATTTATAAATACAGTGGAAAAGAACACTACGTTCAGAAACATTACGTTATACTTTTTTTTTTTTTTTTTTTAGCGTGGTAAAATCATCAAATGAGTCCTCCCACCCCGGGCAGGGCGGGAGGGACTGTCAGACTTGTACTGACTAAAATCCACGGTGTCCTTCAATAGCCTTTTATGTTCCGGGGTCACGGTAATGAGATAAGTCCCGCGACCCCGGCAGGCTTTGGCCCTCTTGGGCGGGGCCCCGTCATCGTGCTGACGCTCTTTGAGGCGCGCGTGGAACACAACGCGCCGTCGACCCGGGCATGGTCCATGGTCGGGCGGCGAGTTTCCCTTTACTCGCCGTCCGCATGCCCGCGCCTACGGTGGCCGGAGATCGTCTTGCGACGTCCGACGCCGTGGGCGTCTACCATTGCGGGTGGGGCGGAGGGAGGACGCTGTCCTCTCTCTCTCACGGCCCGCCTCCTCCTTAACGAGCATTACTGCTTCGCAGAAGGAGGCGACCGCTTCCCACTCCGTCTCGCCCCGCAGCATGGCCTCGACCAATGCCGGGCGCGAGAGGTCTCCGCCTATCGCTGCCGTGAGGACACGGCGGTGATCTGCCCAAGCGGGGCAGTCTTGCACCGTATGCTCCACTGTGTCCTCCGGGCGATCTTCGCAATGGTGACACCCCGGCGTTTCTTCCTTCCCCATCCGACACAGGTACCTCCCGAAACATCCGTGTCCGGTGAGGACCTGCGTCATCCGATAGGTCAGGACGCCGTGACGCCTTTCCAGCCACTCCTCAAAGAGGGGTCTTACCGCCGCGATTGCGGCGTGCCCGAACCTCGGTTGCGACAGTCGTTCCCTCCATACTGCCCTGAGATCGCGCCGGACCTCTTCCCGCCGCGCCTCGACTTGTCGGGGCAGCGGGAATTCTCCCCGGCGCCGCGCCTCCACGCGCCACTCATAGACGCGCTGGAGGGCGGTCGCCTCCAGATCCCAGGGCAGTAATCCGGCAAGGAGGTTGGCCGATTCGCCGGCGATCGTGCGGTATCCTCGGATCATCCGGATAGCCATGACCCTCTGGCATGCGACCAGCCTCGCTGGTCGCGTCCGCATGCTCAGGGCCCACACGGGGGCCCCGTAGAGGGCCATGGACCGCACGATACCGGCGTACAGCCTCCGGCAGGAGGCGTTTGGCCCGCTGAGGTTGGGCAGGAGTCGCCTCAGGGCGCCTGCTGCCCGGTTCAGCCTTGGGGCCAAACGCAGGAAGTGCTCCTTGAAGTTCCACCGGCCGTCGAGGACGAGTCCCAGGTACTTCATCGTCCTCCCGACGCCGATGCGAACCCCTCCCACCGTTATGTGGGACTCTGACCGTGGCGCGTTCAGACGGCTATGAAAACACATGGCCTCTGTTTTGTGGAGCGCCACGTCGAGTCCCAACTGCCGGATCCTTCCAACGACTGTCGCGACCGCTTGCGTCGCCAGGTCGGCCGCCGCCTGGTGCGACTCTCCCTCCGCCAGGACGAGCGTGTCGTCGGCGTAACATATTACGCCGACGCCGTCAGGGAGGTCGCCGCGCAGCACCCAATCGTATCCGATGTTCCACAGGGGCGGCCCCAAGACCGAACCCTGTGGAACACCGCATGACATCTCTCGCCGGTTCCACTCTCCCCGGTGACCGGGGTAGATGACGGCTCTGTCCGTCAGATAAGCCTCGACTATGCGGCGGAGGTAGGTCGGCACCCGGTGATACCGGAGTGCCTCCCTGATGCAACTCCAGGGCAGGGTGTTAAAGGCATTGGTGATGTCCAAAGACACCGCCAAGACGACCCTGCCCCGGGCTACTGCATCCCCCGTCGTGAGGGCTCTCACGCGCATGATGGCGTCCACCGTCGAGCGCCCCCTGCGGAAGCCAAACTGGCTCTCCGCAAGGTTCGGGCCCACCCGATTCAGGTGCCCGACGAGGCGGTCTGCAATGACTCTCTCAAAGAGCTTGCCCACCTCATCGAGCAGCACGATGGGCCGGAATCCGCCCGGGCTTCTGGATCAGGACCAGCTTCCCCGTCTTCCAACGAAGCGGAAACTGGCCCCTCTCCAGGCATGCGCTAAAGAGCCCCCCCAGTCGAGGCCCGAGAGTCCTCGAGGCCAGGACCCAGGCTTTTCCTGGCAGGCCGTCGGGTCCTGGGGCGGTATTTTTGGCTTTAAGCCGCAGTACCGCCACTCTCATGTCTACCTCGGTCACCTCTGGAGCGTCGTAGACGTCGTCGTCGCTGTGGTCCGCGTTTGCGTCAGCTTCACCGTAAGATTCCGTCGGAGACGGAGCCATAGGCGGGGGAGTATGCTCCTCTCGCGATGGGAACAGGGCGCTCACCACGTCCTCCACGAACTGAGGCTGGAGACTCTGCGTCAACGGAGGAGCCCAGGGGCGGAGCTTCTCTCTCGCCCACTTGTAGGGCCGGCCCCATGGGTCCCCGTTCAGAGCCTCCAGCATCTCCTTGCGGGCCAATTCCTTGGCCCGCCAGATCTCGTCGCGGAGGACGGTCTTCGCTGCCCTGTAGCCCTCGTACAGCTCCGCCTCTACAGTTGCCGCATCCGGAGGTCGGGTGCGGCGCCTGCGGAACCTGGTGTATCGGCGTCGCGCGGCAACGCACGCCTCGCGCAGCGCTGCTAGCTCGCGCGACCACCAATACAGCTGACGCCGGGCGCGTCCTTGCCGGACCCGGGGCATGGCCACGTCACAGATCTCTGACATGGCCTCCTGGAACCACTCCGCCTCGTCGTTGATGTCGGCAGGCCTGTCCGGTGGTGACACCCAGGCCTGCACGATTGAGGCTTCCAGGAATAGCTCCCGGTCCAGCTGTTTCAGCGCCCATCGCGGACCACTTGGGTTCCGTCCACTCGGGACCGGCGCGTCTGAGGTCTGGGCGGAGACGTCATACCGGATATACCGGTGATCAGAATAGGTCTCCACCTCCTCTACAACGCGCCAGTCGGTGACGCGCGATGACAGGTCGGAGGTGGCGAACGTGACGTCCACCACCGACTCACCCCTCCACCGCACGCACGTGGGGACAGAACCCCGGTTCTCGATGACCAGGCCCTGCGCCAGGGCCCAGTGCTCGAGCCTTCTGCCCCGCACAACGTCCGTAAACCGGGAACCCCAAGCCACATTCTTGGCGTTGAAGTCCCCGAGGACGAGCGCGGGGAAAGAACCGAAGGCGACGACGACGTCTCCCAGCTCCGATAGGGAGTCCTGGAACTCGGCGAGAGTTTGGTTCGGGGAGAAGTATACGCCTATCACGGCGATCTCCCCGACCCGTGCTGCGACGATCCCGCGCCCTCTCTTGACGCGATCGAGGGGCGGGGTACCGGCGGCGGCCGACGAGATAAGGGTCACCGAGCCGTTCAGGTCCGCCACCCAGTCATTCCTGGGCACGACAAAGTACGGCTCGGCGACCACGGCGACGTTGATCGACCACTGCGCCATGCTCTGGAGCAAGAGATCCTGAGCAGCGGCGCAGTGGTTGATGTTCGCCTGGAGGAAGCGCAATGGAGACATTAATCTGAATCCATTGCAGCCTCCTCCAGGACCCTCTCCGAGGGTTGAGTCACGGCGGCGGCGGCAGCAGCAGGAGCTGCAGCGGCGGCGGCGGTGGCGACGGCGGCGGCAGAGGGCCTACCTCTGCTCCTGGTCTTGGCGGGCGGGGCGCAGGACTTGCCCCCTGCCCGGTGATCGGCCGGCTTGCCAGCCGCCGCACATAGGAAGCAGTGCGGCGGGGCGTTACAAGAGCCGGCCTTGTGACCGGGCTGACCACAGCGGAAGCAGTCGTCGCTGCGGTCCACCTCCGAGGTGCACTTGCATGCCGTATGGTTACCCACTTGGCAGCGGAAGCACCTCAGAGGCCTGGGCTCCAGCAGTTTCACCTGCGCGGACACCCAGCCGACCAGGAGCCTTCGGCCCTCCCCTATCTTTTTGGCCGCCGGCACGGGGCAGCTGACCGTGATAGACAGCAGCCCCGTGAAGTCAGGGCGTAGGGTGCCTGCCTTCACTTGGTCGGCAGGGCATTCCCCAGCCCTGGCAACGGCAGCCACTACGTCCCCCTCCGAGATGGAGTCGTCCAGGCCCATTATGCGCAGATCTGCGCGCTTTACGGGCCTGGACACTCGGGCCTCCTCCGCGTCTAGAGACGCTCTGAGCCGTTCGGCTAGAGCGTCAGCGGTAGGGCCACTGGCCGCGCCGGGGATCGACAGAAGTCTGGCCCCCGTAGCGGTGACTTGCACCCGGAGGCCCCCGTCGATTCCCAGCTCCCGGAGGTTGACCGCCTCCTTCGCCTTCGCGAACACGTCGCGGTACGTCACGCCCCTCTTGACCGCGTCCGGCTGTAGCGTAATTACTACAGCCGCGGTTTTAGGGGCGCGGAGTTTCGCCGCGACGGTTCGCTTTCGCTGCCGCTGTCTCTGTCTCCGCCTTCGCCTTCCCTTGGCCCTGCTCTCTCCAGCCACCTGCCATTCGGCATCGGCTGGAGGGGGCCGCGAAGGCTGCGCAGGCGGGACAGATTGGGACGGCTGACTCGCTGCCGCCGCCGCCGTTACACCCTTCCTTTTTTTGGCAGGTTTTTGTGGGGCCGAACTCTGCGGGGCCCTTCCTCCAGGGGCCACCCTCGCCGGGGCCGTCCTCGCCGGTGCCGCCGCCGCTGAGGCAGCTCTTGTCGGGGCCTGTTTAGGCGGCACCGGCGGCTTTGCTGCGGCCCGGTTCTCCGGGGCCGTCCTGGGCGGCGCGGAAGCCGCAACAGCCGCATAGGATGAAACCATGAAACAACCGGTTTATGGGATAGAAATCAGATAGACATAGGTAGATCTATTTAAAACTGAGCGAAGTCGCTGGGAAAAGCTAGTATTTAATAAAGTTTTCCAAGGGCTCAGCTGATGATGAAGATAGCTTATGAAACGGCGGTTTCATGGATTAGTTAAGCCAATGAGAATACATTTATCCCGCTGGATGAGAGTAGTCGGTGATCGAGTAATATTGCATGCGACTTGAGAGGCAGTGGACTGCTACAAGTTTCAGATGATGAATTCATCATCATCACTGTTTAATACACACACACCATAGACAGGGACAGAAGTCTATAGATATTGATGTATTTAAAAGCAGCCGCAAGTTAACCTAAACAGATATGTGACATTTTTTTTATAACTTTTCCTTTGGTACAGAAGTTCCGTTGTAGCTTTTTAGCACCGGATAGACTAATTTCATGACGCTGCAAAGTTCTTATTAGCTTTTAGGAAGTGTATGCGACCGTCTACAACAACTTTGTTGTGTTTGAAAATAGAAACTAAGATATTTCATATCGCTTTTAACTTCCAACTGCTTTGCTTGTGTATGAAGTATGAACCCTCCTGAAAAAAATACATGCATGTAGCATTGAGCTATAACATACTCGTCATTGTAAAGAAATACACTTTTGAACACTGAATTCTTAGCCAAATGTGATTACAGAGGTTTGTAAACAAAAAATCCATGACTTCATTCCTTTGCTAATCTAAAATTTAACCAAAAATGTAAAACTAGTGACGTCAGAAATCCTATAGGAGTGTTAGTAAACAGTACCGTGAGCCAGACGTTTTTCTGTTTACATTACTTTATAAGGTGTTAACTTAGATAACTGTCCGTACTGTATATACCAACATGTAAACGCATATGTGTATATGTGTGCGAACAGCGAAAGTACAGCGGATTCGACTCGCGGAACTTATTGGTACTTATTTACGTCATATCCGATGCTCTTGCGTACGCGGCCTTATTTAGTGATGTATTATTCCATAGATACGAGTATTGGTATGTATTATACATTCATAGAAGATAGAGGTTCGTACTTTTAAAATTATGAATTGGCCTCAGGAATTGGCATTGGCGCCGCAGTATTCATGAGTTTGGTATGCAGTTATGAATGAAAAGGAATTCGCGAAAAAAGTTGTTTTTATTGCTTGTTTACTTACTAGGTAATTGTTACACTGTTTTGCCAACTCTGCAAAAAAATAAAAACAAAAAGAACTGTGTTTTTACATAAAATGTTTCATGATTTTTGCTTTTCCGTTTAGTCATCAAAAACAAACATCAAAACATTGAAATTCACAAAGCTTTTATGAAATAGACTAAATGGAATGCTTCTGCGCAGTTGTTAAACAGATGAAGAACGCCTTGACCCAACACTTGCCAAATAGAAAAGCACAGAGTCACTAAATCGTGTATTAGAAAATATTATTGCAGCAAAATCACGCGATGACGAATATTCGGCTCGTGCCGTGATCTCTATAAAATAATATCACTTGTTTACGCAAAAATGATTCACACCGCACGCGCATACATTTTCGCAATACTTTCAGACCACCGATTCCGAACTCGTGAATCAATAGGAATCTCGCCACATTTTTGGCACATTTTTGTGATATGATGGGCCCCAGACATAACGTTTTTAAATTATATCCTGTCTGATCAGATTCCTTTTAAAGTCTCTTAAGACCTAAATTTCCAAAGCAAGATATATTAGTGACTGTAGCAGAAGGATATGACTTTAAAATAGGTCCGCAATTAGCTTTTTATAAGTCTAGTACTAGCGTAAATAATTAAAAAGTCAAAACCTTTATGCACTTCCGTAAATACACAACAAAAAACTTAAGTGGAATATTTTCCCCCATTAACAAATCAAATAGCTATTCTCATTCAGAAGTTCATTGCTCGATATCGAACGTTAGCGCCTCGATAACAACCGCACTCAAGGTCCTCATTCATTGAGCGATACGTCAAGTTCATTGATGAATTGCGTTAGTGTGAGTACGCACGTAAACGCACATGGTTCAATGTACGTGTTGCGTCGCGCACATGTGTGAAATGTATGCGTGCGTATACATTTCTATATTAATTTCTAGCGTTCCCGTCAATGTGTGCGTATACGCATGCCTGTTGGTGACAGGACGCTCAACAATAGCCGGAATAGGAAGCGACAACGGCAAAATGGGCGTGCAGACTGGCTCCCCAGACAAGATCCGTAAGCAGGTTCTTGCCACTGGACTCACTTTTTGTTGATTAATTCGTTAATTGAATAAGAACAATGCTGAGTCAAAAAAACGGCTTTACGCATAAAGCACACTGTGCTCTGATTGCTTAATAGTTTTAAGTCATCGGAAATCCTGGTTCATAATAGTTCATCACGCGCGCGGGAACTGATCGGATCGAAGACGACAATGATATGCCTAATGATCGATTGTTTCAGTGTTTTGTATTTGCATTGAGTTAAAATTAAACGCTGCAGGATATTATGTTTAGTTCCAACAATGCACGTCAATACTGCGTTCATTTGTGGAGCTTTCAACTTTAAGTTTTTTTTTAAACATAGACTTCACAAATCTTCTAAAATGAATCCTCCCACTACTGGGACTGTCAGACTCGTTCTGACTAAGATCCATCGTATTCCTTCATTTGCCTTTTACGTTCTAGGATCACGGTTACCCATTTGGACAGATCCGCGACCCGGATAGTCGATTGGCCTTCTATCCCCGTCAGGTTACTGACAGCTATTTGAAGCTCACGAACACTTCTCTCCGTCGACCTAGGCAAGTGGTCCATGATCGGACTGCGAATCACCTCGAGAGAGACTCGCCGTCCGCATGCCCAAATAATGTTACAGTTAACCAAATCTGATTAATAAATATAATCCGTCGTACCACAAAAAAGTTAAACATCAGTTGAACACTAAAACAGTGTAATTGAAAAATTTACCTTATAACAATGTCAAATACCGTTTTGCAGTACAACAACAAGTTTTTTTAGACAAGTGTTTAACATCTGTTAAACACTTGTCTAAAAAAACTTTTAAAATATTCTACTGCAGTTTACCTACCTCAACGAATGTCAGGGATTGCAAACGTGGTGATAAGTACTGGCACCGTGACACCGCCGGACTTTGTTCGGGATTGGATAATTAATTGATAATTATGTATTATTACAATGTCATTGGCACAGCATAATTGATGTACTCGTATGACCTGTTACCGATTGAATCTGCAGATGGGACATTTTTTTTATCGTGGTAAAATCATGAAATGAGTCCTCCCGCCCGGAGCGGGGCGGGAAAGACTGTAAGGCTCGTACTGACGAAAATTCAGTGTTCCTTCAATAGCCCTTTACATTACAGTTTCACGACCCCAGCAAGTATTGATCTTAGGGGGCCCCGTCAGATTGCTGACAGCTAACTTTGAGTTGCGCGTGGAACAAACACGACGTACGTCGACCCGGGCATGATCAGACGGCAAGTCACCTATTACTCATGAACTCAGGAAACAGGCCATAAATAGGCTAGATTCCAGCATCTATAAATTACAAATCTAATTAGTCCATCATTATTTTACAAAATTCATTAGAATTTTGTAAAATAATGGATACTTATTTTTTATTCCCAACCGTGGAACCCAGACTCCATTGGACGCCGCCTTACTTCATTGTGAGTGCATTAAGCATAGCTTCACAAGACTAACAAAACAACTTATTAATTTGAAGGATCGAGACACACATCTTCAACTTTTGACTTTAAGTTCTTGTCTTTTAAAAAATATTTAAACTAGAAACGAAATCGACATACAACTGTACCGTGTAACAGTTTATATTTACACAACAAATTAAACTTTATTTTAGAATATAAAATACAAGAATGATATCAAAACACAGTTCAGCACTACACAGTTCACTGTCACGCACAGAAGGTTAGGCCTTGGTAATGACCTCCAGCAAGAGGCCTCCACTGGTAGGACCGCAGCAGGTAGTGGCCCCAACAGGCAGGTCCGCAGCAGGTAGAGAGAAGACTGGAGTAGACCGTCGACTGCACAAAGGGCCGAGTTAGAACGCCGCCGCCGACAGGTGGTATGCAGCACGCACTGGCCTCATCAGGCAGGACAGCAGCAGGTAGAGAGAAGACTGAAGTAGACCGTCGACTCCACAAATGCTGAGATAGACTCCAGCAAGTTATAATATTCTGCCAAGAAGGCTAAGTTAGACAGACGTCTGCACAAAGACTAAGATAGAGTCTCCACTGCACATAGAGTGTTCACTGGACAGAAGTCTGAGATCGAAAAAAGCGCCACTGTTCAACAGTCTGAGATAGAAGAGCCGCACTGTTCAACAGTCTGAGATAGAAGAGCCGCACTGTTCAACAGTCTGAGATAGAAGAGCCGCACTGTTCAACAGTCTGAGATAGAAGAGCCGCACTGTTCAACAGTCTGAGATAGAAGAGCCCTCTTCTGCCA
This sequence comes from Agrotis exclamationis, assembly GCA_950005045.1. Taxonomy (NCBI): domain Eukaryota; kingdom Metazoa; phylum Arthropoda; class Insecta; order Lepidoptera; family Noctuidae; genus Agrotis; species Agrotis exclamationis. The sequence continues at coordinate 17,211,406 of OX465427.1, read as the reverse complement.
ACGGCCTCTGCTTTTATACCCATCAGCTCGTTGTCAAAATCAGTCTTCTTTTCTATTTTCAAATTAGTTTCTTCAAATGTAGTGGAACCCGACCATATCAGAACTCCTTCGTGTGCGTAAATTTCATAAGTAAAATTTAGAATTAAGTTATTTAGTACAATCATAATATAAAAATTAAATTAGAATTAAATACAATATTTCAGCGAAATCAATTTGATAAATATAAACTAAATTATATAAACCAAAAAGTAGCATCATAGACTAAGCTTTACAGAAAAATAAAAAGAAACTGACAGTTTGACATTTTGACATAAGTGTCACAAGAAAAATATCAATAAAAGGATGATTTAATAGGATGATAAATAGGATGATAATGTATGTAAGTATACATAAATACTATAACCGCAAAAATATTTTGGTAGGTATTTGTTATCATACCTAGTCAGTGGTGCCTGGCACCAAATAGTGTTTTGAGGATTGACGTAAATAACTACTATCAATGCGCCATCGCCATCCAGTACATCCGTGACAGCGCATCTGCAAATGAAAAACAGATTATATTACTTTATTTACTACATTATCACATTGATTTTACGCCCCATTCAGGAGAAGGCCAATAGTACAAATCACAGACCAAAATATGATTGTCACGAACGAAACGGATGGCTGAGACAACTCCAAGGTAGTTTCTCAATTCAACCTGTATGTTTGTCCGAGATTATCTCGCGTTTGGCTGAACCGATTTCGATACGGTTTCAGAAAAGTGTTTGATACATTCTGGTGGAGAAGGGTTAAGTATATAACAATTATCGATATCCCGTGACTTTGCCCGCATGGATCCGAGTACCTATACGAAGATTTTTATTGAATATCTGAACTAAAAAAGGTAAATCAAAATACATAACCGTGTATTTTAAGCTTTTTGTGTTTGTTTTTGAAGTCAGTTCCTTTTTTATAAAAAGTTTTTTTTTGTAACGTAGTAAAATCATCAAAACAAGTTCTCCCACCCAGGGCGGAATGGAATGGACTGTCAGACTCGTACTGACGTAATCCACGGTGATCCTTAAAAAGCCCTTTACGTTCTAGGATCGCGGTTACCTGGTACGACAGTCCCGTGACCCCAAGGGATTTCTCTTAGATATAGACGACGAACAGGCACAAAGCGTGGACACTGGACATACTCGTAGTGTTAAAGGGGACCTGGATTTCTGGGGATTTAATTCAATAAGTAGAGCCCGCCTTTTTTTTTTGAGTGACATCTCTCGGATCATCGCAGAGGTGGTTGTGAGCTGCTTAATCGGACTTGAAGCCCGCAATTCCATTCCGAATTTCTATAATAGTAAATTCCATTTTGAAGTGTATTGTCAATTTTCCACATGTATGAGGAAACGATTCTGCTGCAATTTGTTTTTGTTGTGTTCGTCGGGACTAGGTTTTTTTTTTAGAAAGACATTTTTTTTTTGTAAACTAGGAAAAGTCATATACTCACTGTAACTCGTGCGACTTTTTATTACAAATAATTCCGCATAATAAAAATATACAAGAATAAAATGAGATTTTAATAAACTTAATGGTATTTTTCTCCCTCTTAGGTGAGTCTAATTATGTACTGCTAAGCCCAGCTTGTTTTGTTATAAAATTAGTTGTGCAAAAAGTCATAATTCTGTATCGGTACCTATTAAGAGCTTTTATGACAATGAAATAATAATTATCTGTTAGATAAATATAATCCGTACAGTAGAGCTTTAAGCTCGAAAATGCAATTATGAGCTTAGCTTATGGAAATGTAAAAAGTTACCTATTGAATTATTTATGGACTCATTGGAGGATCTACTTTTATCTCAAACAATAATGGACAAAAACATAATTGTTACCTATTTATTTATAATAACTTATCTACCAAAGTTTTTTTGCCAACATTTGTTAGTTTTTATTTAGATAATATGTCTTACGTAATGGAATCAATATCACATGTAAATTTTTTGCGACTTAAATATGTAAAATCTGTTATTGTTTTTCTTTCTTCGCTCGTAGTAACAATTATTTGTTATGACCTTCTCTTGTTCCTCATGATCGTGTCTGCAATATGACAGGTTGTAATTTCGATATTACTGACCAATACTACAAGAATCCCGTCGTGTATAATTGACGAAATATATACATCTTTAATACGTGTCCATACGGTGGATAATCCCTAAATACCTATGACGAAGGCAATTTGGCCGGGGATCTGAGTACAGTGGTTGTGTGTTCAAAAAGATCTAGGTCACGAAAACCATTGCTTGCAGCCCCAGGCCTAAACATCGGACCTAAATACTAAATTATCGTCAAATGCAGACTAATCATTAGTTGAGGATGCAAAAAATTATTTAAAATATAAAATTGACTGTATATTTTTAAATGCGGCACTGTCTTTTGTAGTCATGAGTATTTTGTTTAATATTTTTGTTTTTATTTTCAGGTTGGACGGTGTAGCTTCTAAGGCGCCGTAATCTTAAGGTAAGCAGTTTTTATTATTTTTTTATTTTTGTCTGCATTCTCAAAGCTTGACTTCTAAACGTCAACTTAATCATTAAACGTTGAATATCGTTAATCAAGATCGTTAAAATTTGAGTATTGATTCCCCTCGCGTCACAAATTATGAAGTGGCACTATCAACACAAGAAATCAATCAAACATATTAATTAAAATAAATTTAGTTTATAACTATATATTTTGAATCATTTCAATAGAATATTAAAAATGCAAATTCTCCAAATTAAAAAGAAAATTTCGGTAGAAAAAACGTTTCTCGAATGGAGTTTCAACATACAATGCATCCTTTTTACAGGACTATTTTCCTTTTCATATTTTATTCGTTTAGCGGCCATCTAGTTTGTCTATGGACAAAATCAATTTGACATAACACGCTGACTTTATTTGCTTTCACATCACTTTATGTAAATGTGAAATTTCGAATTTGATTTTTTAATATTTTTCGTGCATCTATTTTTGAAGAAATTATTTATTTATGTGAGGTCATGGTAAAATATCATGTGTTGTAAATTGTCATCGGAAACAGTGGACTTTGGATCTTTGGTTAGGTGCGCCTGGGAGATCGTTGTGTTGTCATCATGTTGAACGAATGGTTTCAGCGAAGAATAAAAGAAGTTTATATAGAGAATTTTCAGGTATTTTTATGATTTTATTACATTATTAGTTTATAATAAGGAGTTAAATCTTCGGTTTATGGCGGAAATACAATTTCAAATCTGCCAATTTTACTAAAACTAGTAGTTTTCATTATTTATATAGTATCAGATTAGAACGTGATCGATACATTTGTCATTTTTGATCAGATCAGAATTTCTTAAGTTGGTTCGCGCCGGAGTTCCGCGACTGGAGACCGCGACTGGAGATTGCTACCGTATCTGTCTCCTGTCACTGTCTCGCTCGCGAACTGCTGCTCATACATTGCCTAATGTTAAGTACTGTCGCGGTCTCCGGTCGCTGTCTCCTGTCTCGGTCTCCGGCGCAAACCGCCACTTTTAAATGACATTTAAGGTGCTGAGCATTCACTTCTAACAAAAAAAAAAGAACATTCACCTCTTTTAGTTTTGTTGAACTGAGCAACGAACAGAGCAAAGCATAGATCTAAATATCGCTACGAACAATTTCACAATCTTTCTAGCGAACGCTCTAGCCGATGGTCGTTAAAACATTTTTCTTCACGACGATGTCTGACTTGACAGTATGCTCGACTAAAAGCTCGCGAGAACGCTCGTCAGAATTACTCAGAATGCTCGCTAAACCGCTCTCGTTTTTTTTTTCTGTAATGTAACATGCATTCGCAAGAATGCTGAGCAATAAGCATGCTTACATTTGTACAACAATCAACAGGTAAATCCTCTATAAAACCACAAGAAATTTTCTCCAAGGCATATAATTAAGTACTAATTAATATTAACATCACAATTCAGTGTCCCGGAGAACCGGGTATTTTCCCGGGCCGGTACCGTTACAGTAATGACACCACACATGTCGACAAGCGACGGCAGCCGATGGGTATTTTCACACAGCTCCGACATCTGAGGACATAGAGTGTGCTAATGACAGAGGTTACATTAAAATAAATAGAGCATTACACATTGCTAGGATAAAAATGAGGGCTTCCAGCTTAAACGTGACGAAATTGAATAAAAACCAAAATATGATAGACAGAGAGGCTGATATGACAGCACTTTTTCAGCGTCAATTTACAAAAGACAGTCTTCCTATGCGCCCGTCCTTCGCTGCCTAAAATCTTCCTAATTTGAGCAACGCCTGCCGGGATCGACGGTGGGATTATGAATGTGTGATCCTGATCAACTCTGTTTTACTGAGATCCCTCCGTGTCTCGAAAAGAAAAAGTAGCCGTTGGTCCTTGGTACAACCTGCTTTCGATCGTAAATCTTTAGACATTAGACAGTCGCTATAGGTCGGCCGGAGATATGAACAGCTTTTCAAGGCGATTACAAAGTTTAAAGTCCATAACTGCTCTTACACGGGAGACGCCCACCGGTCGAGACGCTCCCGGCAACGGACGTCGCGAAGCGATTTCCGACCACCGTAGGCGCGGGCGTGCGGACGGCGAGTAATGGTGACTCGCCGTACGATCATGGACTCATGAACCAAGCCCGGGTCGACCCCTCTTAGAGGGCCAAAGCGACGCCGGAATGTACCTAAAGGGGTATCGAAGGAGCACCGTGTGTGAATTTTAGTCAGTACAAGTCTGACAGTCCCTTTCACCCCGCCCTGGGTGGGAAGACTCATTCGATGATATTACCATGATAAAACAAATAAAAAATTCTGTAATTTTAATAGAAAACTCATTTACCTACTCAATTGAAGTCACCTTTTCCTTTGAACTAACTAATAATATAATATAATATTCCACAACTATCACACAACGCCATCTAGTCCCAAGCTAAGCAGAGCTTGTGTTATGGGTACTAGACAACTGATAAACATACTTATATATTTCTAAATACATACATATTATAGATAAACTGATAACTGTGACTACCTGCAATAGGTTTTCAATTTTTACAAATTCTCAAAGCTTCAGAAACCCTTAGGTATAAATAACATTTTCTGCCATTTAGCATAATTATATTGAATTTAACCATAATCTTAATTGGGGAAAAGAAAATCCGCCATTCTCTTAGTTCAGTCTGGTAATTTAAATTAGTCTATTAAATAGTAATTTATTATAATTTATATTCTATATTTTTCGCACATTCGACATCACATCCGAATCACATAAAAACATTTTACGACGATAATCCGAAGCCCTAATCACGACAATTGAGCAGTTTCAACTCCATTACAATCTCACTAAACAATTTATTAATAAACTAATTTAGTTATATCCCGAATCTTCTAACAATAGTCAATAAAGCTGCGTACACACTTATAGACGATTCTGCTCCTATGAATATTAATATTAAGTGCACATTTCCTCGAATAGTGGCTAGAAACGGAACTCGATTTGTTTGCTTAGGCTTAAAAATTAGGTGATTTGCATCGTGTTTTCCGTTCAGACGATGGAGCGACATTTTGTTAACGGTTTCCTGTATCAATGATGTAGGTAAATGTGTGAATAATCTGACAAATGAGGTGATTTCTTGATAAAAATTAATGTTAGAGGTTGCTCATAGCAATTTAAGCAAAATTAGATTTTCTTCGGGGTTTTTCTATACTTACATAACTTTTTTTTCTGTCTCAACATTCGGAGATTACAAGCGCGAAATTACCTTAATGTACGTGTTTTTTAATAATTAAAGTCAATGAAAAACACACTCATATTTATCAAAATAACGCATTAGTTAGGAAAATAATGTATCTTAACTCTCTGTATCTTAACTAATCTATAACTACAGCAAAAAGAGGATCACTTCCCACTCCAGTTTTTACCACCATAATGATCTTCGATTTTAATTGTCCAGCTAATTACGACATAATTTGACGATGGCAAAGTAATGTTTTAATTGTACACCCTTTTCTTTATATTATTTCTTGCCAATTAGTATTTTTTAATTATTATATCATCTGTGCTTAAATACAGTTAGGAAACTTGTTGGGAAGAAGTTAATGATCGCATATAGTTTTAAAATGTTAAAGAAATGGCGTGATGATGGAAGTATGGCGCTTATCTGGTCCATCGCGTGCATCCCGGGAACAAAGGTTCCCGAACGGGCATTGTTTTCGCACAGTTCAAAATTTAAAATTCGAAAATGGATGGCAAAAAGAGCGGAGAGGGGCCAACCGCCGCGGCGTGCCCACCCAGTCGGCGGCGGTACCGGCTCGGCACATCGCTCCACCGCGGTCGTTGGCGAATACCGCCAATTCCTCCGCCATTCCTCTCCCTAGCCCATAAGGCTTATACTCGCCGCCGACCCTCTTTCAATCTACACTTTATACCCCAAGCTTTAAACCCAAATTCCCTTGCCGACATTTCAACAAATTTTCCGACAGAGATAATGATTAAATTGTTTCGGCATGTCAAATCAAACGAAATTATGCTGTTATATCTTGTTTAATAGCGGTACGCTTATGTTTGTATCGTACATACCTTTGTGGATACCCCCAAGTGAGATTTCTCCTTTAATGGATTCTTTAAAAATATTTTCTTCTGCTGCAAAAGATGTATTATGTAGTACCGTTTTATGTAGTAACGAAAATGAAAATTCCCGTAAATTTTCATTTTCGTTACTACATAAAACGGTACTATAAATTCATGTTAAGAAACCGACCCACCAAATGCTCAAAGTAAAACTGAGAATACTTGGGGCTGAATGACATAATAATATTATGTTTCAATGAACGCTACACTATGTAAATTTGAGTGCAATTGTATCTTTAAACGCGAGATGGTCACGCTAGTTTCAACCTTTCGATGAATTTATTTTTAATACATATTAATACGTGTAAACGAACCTTTGAAATCTTCTAGACGAGTCTCTGAACGTCAAACGTCGCGTCGTGCTAAAATGATTTAAAGCTGGACTATAAAACCGTTCTATTGTCACGTGCGTTTCCATTTTTACATCACACCTATGTTAATATCTATAAGACATATTTTTCTGTGTCATTAGGTGAATAGCACCTCAAGGTTGCCAAAAGAATACGTGACGCTTTAAAGGTTCTCCAAACAAGATCTTGATTCATTCGCGGTCCTAATTACGGATCACTGGCCCAAAAGTTCGTTGTACTAATTAGTTTAACACATCTGACTAATGTTTAAAGTAGTTATCATTGTATGAGAAAGTGGATATCGTATTTTATATTTGCATAATATAAAGCAAAGGATTAGTTTTTTCAAAGACTGAACTTACAATGCATTTTATCTAAGTTCCAAAATGTTTTAAAAATATATCCTCATATTTTCATGAAAATTAAGATGACTGATATTTTTTTTATTTAACAAAACCGCACGTGGCATTACATAATTAAATCAATAATGATTTAACATTTCGTTATTAAAATGAGTCAGTCAACTGGAGATGAAAATGAATTATTAATGAGCGATTAAACAGAAAGGCAAATATTCCCACATCGTTGTAATAATAAACTCAACACAAGTATGTTAATTCAGTAATGACGATTGCTTATTGAGTGGTTCTATGTATTTGTATATGAACGTAAGAACAATTACCTCATACGCGTGACCGTGACGTTTCCTAAGATTCGCCAAGAAGGGAAACACAGACCATATCCTCCATTATCGTGAACAGATGACTAATACACTCTTTACATTAAAATCTTTTTTTAAACACGACCTCTAAATTGAGTAATACCCAGCCTCCATTTTGACGTCACTATTAGCAATACTGTCAATATAGACAAAGCGTAGTAAGTATAATTGCGGTGTGCGTAATACATTGCCACTTGAGAGTTCGAGTGTTCAATGAAGAAACAAGTGTTCCGCGCAATGTTTTCGAATGTGGTCGATAGTCTCATTGTGTTTGGATTGCTACGGTACGTGACACACCGAGCGTAGTAACAGGTTGTGTTATAATAGTTCATTGAGATGCGGATTCCGGCCGCTGACTCATTCACTTGACCTCATATCGATATTTATTTATTTTCACCTCGGAATTATTGCGACCGATTGTGTACTTGCCTATCTCTTTCTAATAAATTGTCTGATACTTATGATAATAGGTAATAGTATTTTTTTTTTGTAAATTAAGTTTATGAAAATAATAATTCCCTACTATTCTTAGTTTGGGGTGCTAAGACAGGAAACCTCCACGTGCGCCCGTGGACTGGAGTTCCCTCTCGGATACATCCGGGGGGAAGACCAGTTTTTCGGGCCGGTGCGCCCTGGGATGCGGGCAAAAACGCTTCTTAGGCACTGTGCCTAAGGGCCTAAGAAGCGTTTTTGCCCGCATCCCAGGGCGCACCCGTATGCGAATAGCCTGTCGGGTGGAGGCTCCAACGCGTGTCCCTCTGAATAGCAGAGGGCACAGCGGCGGAGCGGGCTTGCGGACGGTGAGTAATGGGTAAGCTCGCCGTCCGACCAGGTACCAAGCCAGGGTCGGTGGCGCGTCGTGTTTCACGCGTCACCGACGGGGCCCCTTATGGGGCCAAATGCCTGCCGGGGTCGCGGATTTTTTCTTAATCCAGGATACCGTGGCCCCGGAACGTAAAGGGCATCCGAAGGAACACGGGTGGATTTTAGTCAGTAAGAGTCTGACAGTCCCTTCCGCCCCACCCAGGGCGGGAGGACTCATTTGATGATTTTGCCACCTAACAAAAAAAAAAAAAAAAACTATTCTTAGTTTACTGAAACAGTCTGAAATAGGCAGTTTTTTTATGTACACACATAACAACATGCGTCTTGTATTTAGTTTTTAGATTTATTGATGACTGATATGATGTGCATCAGTCGCAATCTATTAGTTCATGGAAAATCGTGAAAGTAAATAATGACACAATTAGCGTAAAACCCAACGCACAATAATCAAGCTAATCCGGTTTGAGTAATCGCCGCTTAAATAATCGAAATATTGTATACTACAAGCAACAAGTTGTAACACAAGGTGAATGGGGCTTGCATAATTGTAGTATCCGACACAATTTAATTCAGAATTTCCTTAATCCGCGTTGCTTTGGTTTCACAAGTTCATTATCACGGTCCAGATTTCAATTTACACCACGTCGTGTAATACTGTGAAAGCTTTATTAAAAAATAATAATTTCGTAACTGTAAATGCGAAATTTTGACGAGTCACTAATAGTCACCATCATTTCTCCGCTTTTCACAACCTGTGTGATCTGACGCAAAAGCATGTTTTTTTGCGTGTAAGATGCCAGGCGTGCCCAAAAGCCTTGAAATTGCCGCTCAACCTTAACCATGACACCTATCGCCGCGTGTCGTAACAAGTTTGACATCTTAACTAGCGTTACATTTTTTCCTTCGTTTCTAACACCGGAAAAGAGGGCGTATTGTTGACGCGCTATTTATCAAACACAAACATCCCATGATACATCTATTCACGCCGTTACAAAACGAAATTTCACGGCTCTCCTCTGTTGCAAGTTTAATTGTGTTGCCTACGAACTGCGCTCATTGTGCACGCGTCTTTATAGAGCCGCCGCGCATGCTAAACAATGTCACTTTTGTGAAATTTTAAGGCAGTCGCACGCTAGTTTTTGTCATTTTAGGACCTCCTCAGAGCGGTCCGAGATCTACTACCGTTAAGATGAAAACAAAACTTTGAGATGGCACCTTTAAAATGGGTCCGAGTTGACAATACAATTTACTGCGCCATATATAACGTAGTGAAAGTTGCACGACTTATTGTTCCTATTGGTTCGTTAACGGTAAAACAAAACATTCGGCAACGGGACAAAGGTTTCGTCCTTGTACAGAAGTCTGCTATTTTACAAGCCAATAAACTGTTTGCGAAATTTTAATGGGCGTTTTATGGACTTTATATTTATGGAACGCAATGGAATTGTATTAAGACTTCACGGGTCGTCTTCATTATAAGTTATTACCGACTTCAAAAAAAAAAGGAGGTTATCAATTCGACCCGTATGTATGTAATATTATCAGAACTGCCCAGTTTTCATATATGTTAGTCTATATCAGCGTCTGAACAAATGTGCCAAATTTCATAAGTGTATGTATGTATGTATGTATGTATGTATGTTTTTATGTTTGTGCACGCATATCTCCGGAACTACAAGTCCGATTTAAGTAATTCTTTTTTTGTTGTTCTAGGTATTGTTCAACTTAGGGTACACTGCAAGTTTCATCAAAATCGGTTCAGTAGTTTTAGAGATATGGATTTTTTTATATTGTGACGGATTACAAGATTAGTGCATATGTAAGAAAATTTTGTATTTTACAAGAATTTGGGTTGAATATGTAATAAATAAACTAAAAAGGGTAAAATAAAAACTTTTTTTAAAAAAAGTACCGACTTCAAAACAAATACAAATAACCTCCTTTTTTTTGAAGTCGGTAAAAAGTTTAAAATAACTTTTCTTTCGGAAGTCGGTGGCTTTGTTTTGTTGTGTCATTGACTATTGCCACCGACTTCCGAAAGAAAAGTTATTTTAAACTTTTTACCGACTTCAAAAAAAAGGAGGTTATTTGTATTTGTTTTGAAGTCGGTACTTTTTTTAATAAAAAAAGTTTTTTTTCAGACGTATATTAATTTCAAGCACCTATCTTTTTACAATTTTTACATACTAATCTGTTGAATCGTAATCTGAATAAAATTTAAATGTTTTTTTATTTATAGTAATATCAATTTATGAATGCTTCGCAGTCAACTGTCGTAATTACCGCACAAAAACACAACTCCTCACATAATAATTAGACTTACAATAACTACCAAGAATCCTCATCAGCATCTTCAACTCCTCAATGACATAAATGTCAACCTATTATCACTCACAATCCCTAACAAAATTACGTCTTTTATGCTCGTTTTGGCGTAAAATCCTGTCTCAGCAGGTATCCCCATCCTTCACCTTTACAAAAGACATTCATATTGTTCTCTGTCACTTGAAGCTTCTTTTTAACTGTTTGCATTAATTCTATGCACACATTGAGTCATCAGTCATCAGCACATTAGAATTGCAAAAAGGATTCCGATGGTAGCAAAATTACTTGAGAAACATTATTTTTTTTAATTCATCAAAACAAACGCATATTTATATCGTCTGCGGGTAATTAATCAATAAGGATCTAAATACCAACGACTTTTTTTTTATCGTGGTAAAATCATCAAATGAGTCCTCCCACCCCGGGCAGGGCGGTAGGGACTGTCAGACTTGTACTGACTAAAATCCACGGTGTCCTTCAATAGCCCTTTATGTTCCGGGGTCACGGTAATGAGATAGGTCCCGCGACCCCGGCAGGCTTTGGCCCTCTAGAGAGGGGGCCCAGTCATTATGCTGACGCTCTTTGAGGCGCGCGTGGAACACAACGCGCCGTCGACCCGGGCATGGTCCATGGTCGGGCAGCGAGTTGCCCTTTACTCGCCGCCCGCATGCAAATACCAACGACTTTGATAGAAATAAGTGAATTAAACAATTTTTGATACAAAAAATAATTCAAACTTTTATCAAAACAAAAACCAAACCTGCGGTTGTTTCACGCAATCTTTATTGGCTAGGTGGCATACGAACACGGCTATTAGTTAAAATATCGGTCAAACGAATATTGTTCTTGTTTTATACGTTTCAGTGCGGGTTTTTTTCGTAGTCGGGTTTTAGTTATTTTAACTTATTTTTATTTACACTATTTTGGGGTTATTTGATATAATAATGAAAGCAAAGTAGCGAGTGAATTTCAAATGTACTCATTAAGCCTTTTCATTTGGTTACCATTTTGACACTGTTAGAAACAGGCGAAGTAGCTAGTAAAAACTATATATATATATATGTACTAGCTGACCGGGCAAACTTCGTACCGCCCTACCCTTTAAACCTTCCCTGGACTTCCAGAAGTATCTTGCATTACTTCTGGAAGTCCAGGGAAGGTTTAAAAGGTAGGGCAAAATTAGCCAAATCGGTTCAGCCGTTCTCGAGTTTTAGCGAGACTAACGAACAGCAATTGATTTTTATATAATAAAGATATATATTTCAAATGTGCTCATCAAGCCCTTTAATTTGATACCTATGTTGATAATGTGCGACAATATTTTTTTTTCGGTACGACTTTTCATCTCCTACAGGGCGCCATATTGGATTTGGTGACACGTCCCTATATCAGTATCCTATAACCAGCGGACAACTGACACGCTTCTAACGACACCTCATTTGTAGTTTAGAAGTTACGAGGGAACAGACAAACATACATACCTACATACATACCGGTCAAAATCATAACCCTCCTTTTGGCTTTGCTGCAGTCGGGTAAAAATGGAGAATAAATAAGCATGTATTTAAATGAATCTACATAATATATAGGTCAGCTTTTTAATTCAAATCAATGTCTCAGACAGCTTAACTTTTCGGTATTTTATGTAAAGGTAAAGTTTTTACCGACCCTAACTTCACAAATTCTAAATATTATCAGTAAAAATGTATGCCGCCGTTTCGCTAAGAAGGTGATGCGAATATTTAGTTTCTGAAGTAACGAAACAGTCAAGCCATACATTTTTACTGATATGTAGAATTTGTGAAGTAAGGGACGGTAGAGTTAGGCCGTATAGATTCAGAAGTTTGGCTTAACATGAGATCAGGGCCTCAAGTCTGCTAATTTTATTTAACTCACATGCTATTGATATTCACTTGAGATTCAATCACGATTCCATTACGATTAGAACAAATTTGGTATTCTGCAAAAACTTGTATGTAATCTCAATAGAGTCGTAATGGAGTCGTAGTGTAAGTGTAACTGACTCTCAGTTGAACAGTAATTTTTTTAATAATTTTTCGTAGATTGACTCGTGAAATCCTAAGATTATCTATTGTTGCTCAAGCGTACAACAATAGCGAAATTGACACCGAGTGTCCATTGACATAAATGTTGAACAAACGTCAAATAAGAGTAGAATACCGATAAAGTCCACAATCGATTTACAATTTATTGTAACACGATTGAAGAGCAGACTAGCAAATATTCTGATAGCAGTTCAATGGAATGTCACTGGAAAACCATTGGTCTTAAATTAGTAGCATAATACCAAATGTAGTTAAAACTGCTACTGGAATCCAATTGATGATATTCAATTGAGCCATTCTTAAATTAGCAGACTTGCCGCCCTGATATCTTTTTCACAGGCCAAACATTATGTGGTCGTCTTGGCAACATTTTACATGAAATGTTTTTGGTGGGATTTCAGTTCTTTTTGTGAGTTGCCAGGCAGACTTTTTTTTTCTTTTTGTTTAAATATGTTTTGGGAAGACAACTTCCCAGTGGCGTTTACGAAAGTTTGACAGTACTTATTAATAGATTTTTTAGACTGTTTAGTACACTGTCTACAGTACCGTGTAAACTTTCATGTCCTAATTCATAAAATTGGGGAAATCTCATTCAAACTTCTCCTCCCCCCTAATTTTAGGGGATGGGGGGCAGAAGTTATAAGCTTATCTGGGGGCATTATAGTATTTTTTATAACTTTTTATTATAACGTCCACCCCCCATTTTAGGGGATGGGGGGCGAAAGTTATAAGTTTATGAATTTTTTTGTTGATTGTATATTAAACTGAGATCACATACCAAATTTCAGCTTTCTAGCACTTCAGGAAGTAGCCAAACATTTTGATGATCATCAGTGTCAGTGAAGAAATCGGTGTATTTTAGATATCAATAAAATCTAAAGCATTTGAGCTATTCTATTGAGACTTTTTATGTTTAATAAATGTATTATTGACATCATATCCTGAGAATATAAACTATCTGGTGCATCGGAAACCAACTCTATGAAGGTTCAAAAAAAACGACGAAACACTTCGAGAAATGGTAGGCAGTGCTCTTGCGCTTCGCTTGGCTCGTCTTGGCGGGGCCACTACTGTGGCCCCAGATCAATATTGGTTCATTAGTTACGCGGGTAGCCCATACATTTAAATGTATACAAACATATTTTTACCCCTTTATGAATTTATAAAAAATAAAATATTAATAGAGAAGTTTAGATAAATCCCAAAATAATAATATGTTGAAATATAGGAGTAGGTTTAATTTATCCTATGTCCCAAAAGGACTTTCCTCATTTGTCTAGCAATACAATAGAATTGAATATTTCATTAAGGACATAAATTAATAAAAAAATAATAATAATCAAATTCTTAAAATGTTTGCTACGTAAGTCTACGACACCGTCTACGTTCGTAGCAGGTAAGCTACGAATTTTCGAAATTAAATGACGTAGTAGATAAATGTTTTTATTTATTTTCCAGTAGTTAAATAGAACGGGTTTTTACGTCTGGTATGTTTCCGAAATAGTTAATTTCATATAAAATTAAATGACTCACGATATTATATGCAATTTAAATGATTTTAACATGCATGATTGCAGCCTCAGGCAAATTTGTATGGTATTTTTATGTTCATAGCACAATTAACTACAACTTAGATAAATATTAAGCAATTAAGTTTACATAATTAAGTTGTTGTCCAACTATTATACTATACTAGAACGTTTTTGTTGCATTTGCCCTATATTTTTTAAGGTTTTATATGTCTTGCCAACAATTCGTGAAAAATATTCCAAGTAGAATATTGGTGAATCCAGGCAGTACAGTGACTTCTTTTTTAAATTATGACGTAGATTAAAGTATAAGAACCCTTAATATTTGTAAGTCACAAATGCTAGTAGGCGTGTGCAGCGTAGGCGTGAACGTATGCGCAGCGTAAACGCCGCGACAACGAGACGCGTACTTCGCGTTTTCGCGGCGTTCCATCTGCAGTAAATTAAAAACTGCGGTAGTGCGGCATAGACGTCATACAATTTTGTTACTGTTTCGGTATAGAACTCGTCAATGGGTTACTTTCTTTACGACCGCACCCGCTCCTCTAGTGTTACGAGCTACTTACATGGCGCTACTTACGTACTTACTTACCCCAAGAGAGATATCGCGCCGTCTACTCTGCGCATACGTTCATTGAACGCTTACGCTGCTGGACAAACGATAGTGTGAAGGGCCACAACATTAACAGTATTTTTTACAGCAAAGAAAAGAAAATTATATAAGTACTGAATAAACATAGCTGTTACCTCAAATTCTCATAACTTAAATACGTCAATACCGTAATGATGTAGGTAGTTCAGTTTTCCGTTATCAAGTTATTCTTATAATTCCTTCTAAAAATAACTTTGAACGTATATACTCATCATAATAACTGCCTGGATGACAATATTTGCACGATCATACGACTTTGGTTCATAGTAATGCTCTTACGTATTAAATGACAAACAAAATTCGCGTGGGGTCTGGTGTGTCCCGAATGTGTCACGTATGTGTACAGTATTCGATTTAAGATGGACTTTGCTTTAAACCTGGCATGCCCGTGCCCCTCCGCAGGCACGGGCATGCGGACGGCGAGTATTGGCTGACTTGCCGTCCGCACCCGAGACTTTACGCTCATCAGTTGCACTTGCGAATATTTGACATACGAGGTAGTTGTTTTCACGCTTATAAAACTTATCATAAAAATAATGAACAACTGTAATATTCTGGACCTATTTCATGAATAAATTCTATTTTTCAAAACATATTATGATCGAATTTTTTCCTTGATTAATTTATTACGTATAAGGATAAAAAAATGAAAATTAAAATAATTATATTTGATATCTACAAGTTAACAGGAACAAATCATACTTTAATAGGTGTTAATGGCTCAGCCTGCTAACTTGATTTTAAACCTAATACGCTTTCGGGTGCATTCCACTCCGATATGTGATTTCCGGAATATTTTCAACTCAAACATTACGGGTAAAAAGTATATTGATATTGACAGATATTTTCTAAGAACAGAATTACAGTTTATGCAGAAAATGTTATCTCATTTATAACGTCTTTGTTTGTCTTATATTGTTTCATCTTATCTACATACGCAAGTGGCTTAGACTTTTTTTATTTCTAAAAAGTGTTATTTTCAAATCTCTACCAGCTTCTTGAAAAAACATTTCAGGAGCCACCTACACTCTACAGCCACTGAAAACATGGTTTTTCCGAAGTAGGTTGAAGATGTCACTTTCACATCAAGATTTTTTATACATCGCGTTGGCAAGGTTCTTCCAAAAACTAAAAATTTGCTCTCAATTCATTTCTTGAACAACCATTTAATTTGACAAAAAAAAGTTAAAAAGGCCAAAAAATTGAATTTCGATTTCATAGAAATAATTTTAATTGGACTATCAGTTTTGAATTCTTTTCACTATTATATTTTTGATCTTGTTAGGTACCTAAATCTTTTGAAATTGATGTCGTATTCAATTAAATTCTTCCTCTTATTAGCAGATTAAATTCTCTTTGACTTCCGAATTCCCGCCTTCAATTCGCGAAATCCGAAGATAAATAATTACTAGAAGCGAACATGCCAGACTGCACGACTCCATGGTCTTATCAGCACACATTGCTAGCTCCTACATAATGTGCCCGTGATATCAACAGGAAACTCCGCGCTGATTTAGCACAGGTGTTTCACTTTACACGGAATTTACTCGTCTTGTCATATCCTGTAACCAAAAACTAGATCCGTTCATCATTGTATGAATCTAATACATATATGATTTACCTGGAGCACTAGTCTGTTATTTTTATAAATTCCTCATTCCAACATGATCCCATTGTCATTTTGCTCAATTGTCATTTCGCTAAATTCATTACTCAATCATTGGTCGGTCAATGGTCTCGTAAAAGAATTGTGTTAATGACATTTGTACTTTTATTCATACCATATTTCATTTTTAAATATTTTTATATGTTATTTATTACTACACAAGCTATCTGAAGTAGTAAACATTATTGTAAGAGATTACTTACCATTCTTTACAATTTCTTTCAATGGAGTGTCAGTGGTTGACCATTGGAAAGTCAAAATGACGCCGTTATCTCAGTATATTACGAAACTTATCAAAATAAACAATTATGAAATAAGAGGTAGACCATTCTGACACTATTGTCATACTTCTTGAGAGCATGGTTGATTGGATGTATCTTGTTGAAACGTGGCCGTGAGTCACACGTTCCATGGAGATGGGTTTTACTTGCAGAGTCTTAATTGGAAAGATATTGCATAGCGTCATCCATCCCGGATTCTATTATAATTGTACTTTTCCTACGCCCTTTGCTTAGTGTATTACACATGCTATTTTAGAAAAGGCTATGGAATATTATTATATTCTGGAATTTTACCGAACGTTCCATGGGACTATAATTTATAACGACTTTAATACAGAAGTCTATTAAAACACGCTTTTTAGGGTTCCGTAGCCAAATGGCAAAAACGGAACCCTTATAGATTCGTCATGTCTGTCTGTCTGTCCGTGTATGTCACAGCCACTTTTTGTCGAAAGTATAAGAGCTATCCTGTTGAAACTTGGTAGAAAGATGTATTATGTGAACCGCATTAGGATTTTCACACAAAAATCAAAACAAAACAAATTTTGGGGGTGCCCCCCATACTTAGAATTGAAACTCAAAAAAAAAATTTTCACCAAACCCATACGTGTGGGGTATCTATGAATAGGTCTTTAAAAATGATATTGAGGTTACTAACATCATTTTTTTCTAAACTGAACAGTTTGCGCGACAGACACTTCCAAAGTGGTAAAAAGTGTGTCCCCCCCCCCCGTAACTTCTAAAATAAGAGAATGATAAAACTAAAAAAAATATATAATGTAGACCTCAACCAAAACTACCAACGAAAATTGGTTTGGATGAGATACAGTTAGCAGTTTTTGAGATATAGTACATTTTCAAAAACCGCAAATATAACTTTGCCATTCATACAAATACTATGAAAAACAAAGTTATTTTTATTGTTTGTGTATATTACTTACTAATCTCAATATAATTATATCTCTAATCTATGCTTGCTGCTACGGAACCCTTCATGGGCGAGTCCAACTCGCACTTGGCCGGTTTTAGTAATTATCCTTTTAAGCCTCATTAGAAAAGACAAGTCGCTACTAGTCTCAAAAAGTTTTGAATATTAGCAAATTATTTGACAAAGCTAACAATCATTTGTCTGTGTTTGATGATGTGATTTGAGATTGTACAAATTAGCATTGTTTAAAAAATCCCTCATCGCTGTCAAATATTAATTTACTAATGATTCGCTATTGATCTAACAAAAGACTTTTGTAATGAAATGCTGGCAGGAATACATTTGGGCCATATTTTTTTTAAGAATAGGCTATTTGACAGTATCAATAAAGTATAAATTAATAAGTCCGTTATTTAGAGTTTTGAAAAATAACGGACACATATTTTTTCATATCAATGAATATTTACCAAGATATAACACATCAAGACTCGAGAAAGGGGGCTCGTGACGTCAGAATTCAGTAAAAAATGTACTAAATTGTGACGTATTGGCAATTTTAAAAGCATCATAATCTCCGTCAATTTTGGTTGCGTAAAAAAAGAAAAAATACGGGTCAAATATTATTTGATAATCTAACTGACGGATTAATTAGAATTTTTTTGTCAAATACCCTATTACAAGAAACAGTTGAGGAATTGCAAAAACCCCTGTGACAAAATTAAATGTTATCGAAAAAGGATCGAATATATGACACACTTCTCATTTACTATTAAATAAATAAATAAAAAACCCTAGAGTAATGGAAAGAATTGGACACCTGAGTTGTCTCGGTATAAATTATAATGACTCGTGTAAGAAGTAATTAATAAAACAGTTTTATTTGCCACACTTCGCGTTTTCCTTTGCAGGAAAAGTTTGAAAATCATTATCGATATTTACTTTATATGTTGGGATCTGAGTCAACTGAAAATTCAATGAGTAACTACTAGGTATGAACCATGTGTGGTGCGCGTGAGTCAAGATGAAACGCTCTGGAGAAATTTTTTCATTGATGCCAAATCAAACTTGACCTTGATCGAAACCAATAATATAGGTATTACTAATCATCTTAGTAATGCGATTATTTAGATACTTCAGAGATTTTTGTTGAAATTTTGGAACGATTGTTGAAATTTTTCATTTTTATTTCTCCAAAGAAATAAAAATTGTTAAAAAAAATTTGACGGCATAAATAAACCTTATGGTTTAAAAAATAGGGTCGAATATATATAAAAATGTAGAGGAAGGAAATCAATGTTTATCTCAAGTTGAATGACTCTTATGATATAATAACACATAATAATAATACACTTAGATAATTGATTAACATTTAATCGTTCTGTGATCTTACGGCATGCTTACATTATCATACTGATCAGACTTCAAGATTAATAATAAGTAAGTATCTAGCAATAAATACAGATCAACAGCTGTTAATAATCGCAATGTTTAATAAAAAAAACAGCATACAACCTCATCTACGATGTTACTCACAAAAAAAAAACGAATTTAAATTAAATATATTAAAAAAAGAACGAATTTTATTAATATTAATTAAAAACGAAAATATTTACGTCTGAGGCAAATAAATAAAAATAATATTCATCAATCCGGATATAAAAACGAATCAATCAATTAATGGGTTTTAATAGGTAATTAGGTTATCATAGTGTTGTCATGAATTGAGCAAAATGTTCTACGTAATCGAGTTGGACCTGTGTTATCTATCAGTTTGTTTTTATTAATTTGTTCGAGTATTATTTCGTGATTATTTGATCACGCAATCGTTATGACGTCAATTTATTTCTTCCAGTCTCTACGTTTTCCCAATCAATTAAAAATATAATTTACGGCTTGCACAAACGTCGAGATGACTCATAAATAAAAAAAATTGGATCAGGAACCGGTTTCACTAATATTATCCAACTATAAAAGTGCAAATAAAAATAAAATCACACAAATAAAGCATGAATGTAACTAATTACCTATTATATTCTCTCAGAACAGAATGATGCCAATAATAAATGTCATAACACCACTTTGTCCTTCAGGAATAAATCAGATATCACGATAGTTATATTTATTAGTGATGGTTAATTTTTTTTTTCATAGGTATTAATTGAAATTCGACTAAAAATTATTATCAGGTATATAAAAATGGTAATACAAAAAAGTCAACCCTTATCTGCCGGGACGCAATGCAAACGTATCCCCCGGCATACATAATCGTAGTGCAACTGGGTGGGATCGGACCCCGCCTCCCTTCGCCGCCGCCCACCATTGGCTGCGACGCGCCGCCACGGGAGAAACCCTCCTTGATACGTTCTGGCTTGCCCCACTGCCTTAAACACGTGGCGTTGGTGTACACTACCTTTATCTTACGCGCGTTCACACAAATTCATTTAGTCTCTCACACGACACGACGCGTGCGACATCGTAGCTTTTTGGGGGATGTCAATTGCGATCTTCTGTTATGGATCACAGTAGTAAACCAGCGTGTCCGTTATACTGTAATACAGGCACTGTTATTGTAAGACTGAAGATGGAAGTGAACACCAGTTGTTGCAAGCATGAGGAGTGTCCGGCGTCCGGGTGTCCGGAGCTGGTGCATAGGCCGTCCGGATGTGAACAATGTACTAGGACTAGATTAATTAGCCAATATAGTGACTGTGATAGTGATGTTGTGGAAAAAAGTCGTCGTTATAGATCGAGTGCAGCGAGAAGTAGTAAGAGTTATTTTTTATTTACGAACATTATTTTTATGTGCTTTACATTTTTGCATGACATTAATTGAATTTTTTTTGTTTGTGTCATGCAAAATGTATTTGGTAAATATTTTTTCTCAACTTATAGACATAAATATATTGTTGGTGGAATCGGAATAAACAGTGCTTATTATAATTAATTATAAGCCTTAAGTAAGTTTTAAAATGTGTGTAATGACGATCCAACTTGCACCTTAAAGTGTTTAAAAAATTGATTTATTAATTATTCTTAGTTTAAATAAAACAATCACGCATTGATTCTTATTACCAAGTGGAAGTCATAATCTGTCATACGAACCAGTGCTCAATAACCCTTTGATACAAACTTCATAAGACAATGAAAGCTCACAACGCGTAATAACAATAGGACAGGTAGAGTCCCGCGGCGATAAATAGTCCTTATCATAATAAAAGCTAGCCATAGAGTAAGCATTATTTATTTATAAACTAAGTATCCGGTCCGTACGAACGCACGCCTAGTCTCACATCCTCGTTGCATTGTCGGACTGTCAGTACTGCCTCGCTCCACCACGGTAATCGAGATTACAATTTCATTACGCGCAAAAACTTGGCTCAGTCTCCCTTTACAATGTTAAACACGAAGATCAGAGCTAACTAACTAGGCTTAAACTGTAATTAAAGTAACTTACTGTTACCGGAATGACATATCTGACTAAATGTTTCTATCCTTTAAGAGCCGGACAGTTACGTCCAAGCGGCGCGCAGAGGGTTATTTCGTAATTAGTACTATCGCTTGGTCGCTCTCTATATAGGGCCAAGAAATGATTTAAGTGTCGTGTAATAAAAAACCTATGCCTGTTAGATTACTTGCAGGGAACATTTAGCTCCCCTTTTTGTGATAGTATTGTGTTCTTTCGTTGCTTTTGTATGCATATTGCGACCACATAACGAGGTGAAAAAGTCTTAATAACTGTTCTTGTATGTAAACCTTCATTAGTCAAATTAAAATTAAATACCTACAAAGAGTATTCATTAAGAGTGAGCTAATTGACAGGGCAGGAAAGGTTTTTAACATAGTATATGTTGCGGTTCTATTTATAAAATGTTGATGACTTCTACTTCTTATAAATCTTGGTGCATTTACGAGAAGTGGGTAAATCCGTCCGGAACTAGAATTTTATACCCGAGTGCATTGCAGGTTTTTCATGAAGTTTGTATAATTATGCAACCTTTCGGTTGATTTTAACGTGGTTTTAAAATTTTAGTTGTTTAACATTTTTGGATTTACCAAAATATTTATTTTTCCTAAATTCCTTTAAAAACTTAAACTAATTACTCCGTTTAATAACTTTGAAAAATACAAGTAACTAGCATTCAAAACGCTTTCCATAAAGTGACGTGTTTGAATCACGACATAGCTTTTTCCATAAGGAAAATCGATTTGAAGAAGAAAACGTATTCGATTCCAATTAAATTGAACATTACATCATGAATATGATATAATCGTTATGATGTATTAGACTTCGTCATTCTTAATACTACAGCTATCCAAATTATATTTAATGAGTAAGAATGTCAATAAAAAGTATATCCTGGCTTTAAATGGTGACGTTATTTTGCCTGTAGGTGAATCCAAACTAATTGATCTTGTCTATGCAGTCATCTTATTTTACTAATAGATTGATGTAATCATTGTAATTTGCGATTTAATAAAAATATAGTCCAGAAAAAAACGTTAAAGTAAAAAAAAAGTTTGATTAATTTATTTTGGACTTATTAAATTCAAAGTACCCATAGTATATAGTTCCAAAGCTAAATAAAAAAAAAACTGCAATCAAGGAGGTTGTATAATCGACACGGATTTAAACGTCTGCTGATTTAAAAAAAGAATACTGACAATTTTTTGCCCCTAGCCCTTATAAAAAAAAGATATCAACTAAGGTGAATAATCCCTTAATGATACAATATAGAGTAAATTGCCTTACAGCTGGTAACCGCAGAGCTATCTTAATAATTAAATAACGATTATTCTCAATACCATGGCGGAAAATATTATCAATTAGAGCTGCATAATTATTTGCCCTGATTCATCCCGGAAGTTATTATTGTCACAAGTCACAAGTTTGTCGAAGGTCAAGAAGGTAGAAAAACAAGAAAATATCAATATTAAAATATTCATGTTACCTTAAAAAAATCTAAGTTACTTCACAGAGAAGCAACAATTTGCCAAAAAAAACCTTAGTCAACTAGCTTACGCCCGCGGCATTGCTCGCTTAGAGTTCGGTAATTAACACACAGGGATCTAGTTTATAAACCAACTGTGTGCCAAATTTCATCAAAATCCATTCAGTAATTTTTGTGCGAAAGAGTAACCAAAATAACAAAATGTCTATCCATCATCACAAACTTTCGCATTACTAATAGTAAGTTAAAAATTCGATTCCAGTTAAACGTAATAGCAAAACACCTTAATGTTTCTCACATTGTCCTAGGGCTTATCCACAAGAAAGCTATGTCATAATAATTAAAGCAAAGTACACACACTAAGCTCGATTTCATGAACTATGTCCGCGTCATTAGGGCTACGATCCAGTCACTCATTAGCAACATTTTCACATAAAACGTTGTTCATTTACGCAGAGTAAGGCAGCCGCGTCAATTATAAACAGTTATTTCAGTGAGACGGGAACCTCATAATTGCAGTGTTTAGCTGTCACTCATTTAGTGAGAGATGTCGATCCTAAGCTAAGTCGTGCCTAATTAACTCTTTTTACAGCACAATACATAGGCCCTTACCGGTCCACCGATAAGGACTGAAATTACACCGCTGTAAATACCTTACAAGATATTCCATTTAGGTTCAACCGATAAAAAACAGTTACTAAAAATGCATAATGTCAGTTGTTACCTTATTAAAATTAATTCAAGAAAAATTTGCGCTTGTTTCGTTAATTTCGAACGGACGGGGTCGATCAACGATCTTCTTCGCGACGCTATTACCATTTAGAGCGATTTTCAGGTAATGAAGAGTGGTATCACCGCGTATCTTGTGATACGCGCCGCCACGCGCGTCTCTGAGCGATAATCGCCCTTATTATGCGCAGTCAAATTTTACGAGCGCATCGGTTGTTAGCCGGCTACTAACAAAATGATGAACGGACTCAAATTAAACCTCTATTATATCTAGAACATGACGCCTTTTTCTATTTAATGTCACGAGGACGGGTATCAGTAATCCCGTTAATGATCTAGCGCTGCAACCCCACCGCGCCTGCGCTCCACTCTCAAGTAAACAACACAGATATTCGAAAAAGATAACCCGTCAAATTATACTGACGGGCATTTTGTAACGAGCCGCTAAGATGAAGCCCGCGACTCTCATCCCAATTTTTTTACCGGATTTATAACAATAATAATCAGAATTTACATAATGATTGCGCAGGCGCCTGCGACGTCCGGTGCGCACAACGCCGCGGCGAACTTTTCTTGGTTTTCGAGTCGAAATTCTAGTTAGCGGGCGCGCGATTTCTTTTTAAAAAGGTTAACAAGATGGTCTCGTTTGGGTCGTTTTTCGTGCCGCGAAGCCTTCTTTTGTGAACGGGCGAGCTGTTAAAAAATAAACGAAGTCTTTGTTTCTCGGGTAGTCGGTCCGACCTCCGACGCGGTCCCTACTTTTTTATGCCCCCTTATAACCTGTGTATTACCTACGTGTAGGTATCTACGGTTTTTATGGTCGCCCGGTCAGTTCTTCAATGGGCTAAGGAATTCGATCGAGTCTCATTGTTCATCTCAAATATCTCCACGTATAGGTGGTTGGGGATTTATAGAGGATATCAATTACTTGCCGTCCCTTTAGAAAAAAAAAACGTTCATTTGTTTTAATTATAGTTAAGTACCATATCTGAAAATCAAAGCGGCTACTGACATGGTTACAAAAAAAGTTTACTGTTTGTTTTTGCACTTTTTCTTCCCTTCTGATTTTTTTTTTAAATGTAATGTCTGCTCAAAGCCCTTTCATTTCTCTTACTGTAAAGATTCAAATATTTAATTAGCTTTATATTTTTATCTCCATCTCATGGTTACTCAGTGAAAATATTTGTCTCACAGTGACTCTACGTCTTTTACGAGCTGACCTGTTGTTTTTTTGTACATGAACTTTTGACGGCGGTCTCGCGGTTGCTTTTGACCGGAGCACTAATAAAATGTTATGATCGTGTGTTTAACGCGTGTTGTGTGTGTCGGACCTTCCTTTTGACATGATCGTTATTGCCCGACTCCACCTTTGCGGTCGCCTTTTGTAACCCAATTGGTACAACATTATTATCGTGTCAATTAGAGGGCAATATAAGCTACAACTAAATCACGGCTAGTTATACGGATTGCGTACTTAATGAGTGGGGTTTGTTTATGCAAATTGTTCGTTTATGTTTCGTGCGGAGATAGTACATTATTTTTTTTTTACAAAGAGGGGGTAATCGGTATCAGTTCACCGGGCCTAGTTAAATAATAAGCGGCTGAGCGCCCTATAACTATAATTTTCTTTTATTTGTCTGCGATGCCCGCGGCCCTCGAGCTGAACCGCCAGCGCTAACGAGATGATGAAAAAAATCACACGCACACACATTTGTGCTAATTGTGTGAGTGTATTGATGAATCTGTATTTAAATCCTTTGAACGTGCGACTATTTGTCGTTCAGAATATTAATAACTCCCAGTTGAACTTTTAACATGTTTAGAGCTTTTAAGCGCTTGATAAACTTTGAACGCAAGGTTATAAAATTGCACAACAGCATATTATTTACCAAATCATGAGCAAGGCACAAAATAACTGTTTTCGGTTTTCAAAAATATTGTTTAAATCATGGCTGTTTTTTTTTTAAAAAAAAGTAATTGGCCAAGCTAGAATATAGCTGACTAAAAAAACGAACGCATAGTTCAGAAATTATATTATCATCGCAAATAACAGTGAGATCTTTACCAACGTTAGTCACAAACTGCCAGACATAACACTTGTGATTCACACTTGAGTCAAAACACTGAAAAAATAAATAACATTCTATGTGAGTGAGTCGGTGCAACTTTGATATCTTGTCGATTTATTCCTTCTGACATAATTACCTATGCTTTGATTGTATGCCATTGATTGATCAAAGGGGTTTGATAAGATTGATTTCATATCAATGTCAATACTGATTTTCTACTGTCAGTCGGCTTTAGATGCAGTCTCGCTGCCATTTTTCCATAACTTTGTTTAACTTCCTTGTCGGTAAAAGTAAAGGCAAGTGCCGCAGCTAAAAAACCTGCGTAGATGGTCGCGAATACTAAATGTTAAACCGACACTCGTAATTGATTTTAATTAAAAAATAATCAAGATTGTGGGCAATCATTAGTGTAACTGCAAAAGCATCTGTTCATCGCTTTCATTTTCCTCAAGATATCAATTAAGTCATAATTTCTCATCATCAAGCACAATGTTGAAGATTACGCCTGATTTATGTATACAGATAAACAATAGGAGACCTGATTAATTTTATTTATTTTAATTGTTGAACAACGTCTACTCAATTTATCTGGTATAATGAGCAAATTTTATTATCTCCATCAAGCGTCAGGGGAATGCGTTGTTGTTGACTTGACATCGTAATGGTTTTATAACACGTAATGTATTATCAGTATACGTAACTAAATGCTATCAGCTGTCAGAACAGGGTTGAACTTAATTTATATTGTCATTATTGTCGCTCGAACTATCACTTCATTATTTACCACAGCTAGCCAGTCTAAAGGTTTGTAGATATCCACTGTTGTTACATTACGATATTTCTTAGTGACATTTCCGATGACAGCTTATAACAATTCATATCGACACAACTCCTAACATGAGGGTTATTAAAATTATTTCTTTTGAAAAAAAATCATCCTAACAATATCCAATTATTCAAATATCTTGCAAATGCACATTTTTTTGGGTATTGTAGACAGGTGATACACGTTAACTTTACATTCAAATAAAAAATTATGTCAATCACACATCAAATTATTTCCTTTAACGTGGATAATATTATTCCATTTTAACGAGTATAACGAACGTCAAGACAATAATATTTCTGCGTCAACGATGGACACCTTCTGCTGGTGACAGTTGTTAGTTTCAATTAATATTTCTTTATCTGTAAATTTGAAAATAACTCTCGTTTACATACCGCCCGTAACATAATATTCAATGAAGTAAATGCATGCGACAGGCTTAGAAGAGCAATTACATTTGCCATAGAAAACCGCAACACGGCGAGTGTGGAGAACAATTCGATTAAGGTTATCGATGTTATTAAATCGATAAATAAGTTCGATGAAGTAATCGATCTGAAGAATGTGATTACCGCGCCACCGTTAAGTAGAGCCGAATTAGTGATTCACACAGGTTCACTGGACAATTAGCAAAGGCTGTCCACCTCTGGGCCGCGATGTATTTATTCATCGGATGTTCATCGATTACCATAATCGATACCATCGCGCGTGCCGCATACGGAACAAGTGCTTCTTGAGCGTTTTCATTAAATGAGATGCATTGAAAAAATACGAGAGCTTTCATTCAGAAATAATTTGAATCACTTCGGTGCTGTTTCTTTAAATTGAAAACCTCACAATAGGTTTTCAATTTAAAGAAACAAATCCATTTTTTACTGCTATAGTATCTTCAGCAGTTGGTGTCATTAAATCATGACTATTTAATAAATTTTTAACTAATAGGTATACATTGGTACATTTTTTTAAATAAATTAATGTTACAAAATGTACCATAGTAACCATCTAAGTCACTGGACGTCAACAATACCATAAAATTGTACCTTGGCCTTTGAATAAATCTGATAAAATTTTATCAAAACTGTAAATTTTCTCCTTTATCAATATCTCCATACTAACCCATGTTCCTCTCTCAGGATACGTCAACGTCTGCGCGGCGGTGTGCCTGCTACTGTTGGTGTGCGGTCTGTCACCGAGGTCGTCGGCGGCGCCACATCGGAGCCGAGCCAGCATGGAGCGGGAACGACGTGACGCAGACGAGGAGAACAGCCTCTGGGCTAACCCCTGCGATTATACAGACTTTCACGTAAGAACTCCTATAAATATACAAAGTTTTTAAACTAATAAAAGATAGGAAAAAATCTTAGCCAATGATGAAGTAAACATTGGTAGTTTTTAAGATTACAAAAAGGTTGTTGAAAAATTAAATAGAGACTTTCATGTAAGAATAGACATACATATAGCAGTTGTTAAACTAATAGATATAGTAAATTAAAATTAAGTACAAGAAGATGACGAAGAAAAAGCTGATGTAGTCAAGCAACAACAACAAGTTGTGCCATCAAACCACAATCAATGAAAAGTTGCAATTGAATGCATCAACAAATATTTATGAAGAGCATGTAAATGTGTTTTGAATTTTTGTATCAATGAAGGCAACATTTAGGAACAGTAAACAGAAGCTTTAGATAATGATAAAGACAGATTAATTTTGTATTCATGTCCAACTTTTGCGGTTGACTTAAGTGACCGCATAATGATGTATGACCGCAGATGCGACCAGAAAAAAATTTAGTAGCAGAAGCGGTAGTTGTTAAAGTAAAACTGTTATTTGACGTCAACTAACAAAATCTATTTTCTTACAGTCAAAGCCAAACTACTCACCAGATCAAGAAAGAAAAGCCGCAGAGAATCTCGTTAACCAAGCAAAAAACACTTTCACATCAACCGCGAATTACAAGGAAATGTTTGTAAGTAGACCCTGCTATTACTCCAAAAGCTAAATTCGTAAAGTCGTTGCCAAATCTTTAAATATTTGTAAGGGTAGTATTATGAAGTAGTCAGTGGAGTTGTGATCTCAGTGAGCCAGAAGAGAATGCTGAAAAGTAGGACTAAAGAATCATTTTCAAATATTCTTCATCCCCTTTGATCCTGGAGGCATCGATAAATTAGAAGGGCGTCAGGCAAACTTTAGCATTTCCAGAGCATAAAACAATGTACAAAAGCACGAGTGCTGGCTCCGAAGGCCTTTCTTCGCTTTCATTCATTGATTGTGCACGAGGCGATCGCGTAGTATTCGCGGCCACATCTATATGCCCGCCGCGTCGCTCTAAATGAACGGACGGAGCTTGCGGTCGACCAATACCAATAAAACTTAAGCCTAACGTCGACGCATGCCTTTAGCGTTTGTATCTACGCAGATATTATTGATTTATGTATGAGAGTCTGTAAGAGGTGCTATAGTATTCTGTTGACGTGCGCGTAAACCCTGCAAATGGTTAGCACCGATTTTTCGTACTTCCTCTTTTGAATTATTGGGATTTGATGCAAAGTCAATGAATTTAATTTATCGTAAATTTTTGAATTATTATTTTATCATTCCTATTCTTTGTTTGATTTCTGACCCAAAAAAGCTTAACAAAACAAAATTTAAATTGAATTTGTTAAAGTTTTTGCCAAAAAGTTTCACGCGAAATTTGACCCATTAAAGATTCACGGCGTGCACGTTTTAGTGCGGTTTTCTCACCGTGGGTACGCGCTGGCACAGGCGTGGTAGACAGATTGCATCGGCCGGGCGCCGTTTCGCGTCTCTATACGTCCGGCCGACCGCTTCCTCCCTTTTAATTATAATTTCGCACTGCATTTCTGTGACGCCATGTCGGTATCGACAGCCTTGTCGATAAAATGCTTTATAAACAGCACACGTCACATTAAATAACAATATGTAACTAATCAAATACATTCAATGATCAAGCATCTTGTCTGTACGCTAAAATTACTCACGCGCAAGCTCGACTTCTTGTTCACATGTAATGCAGTTTTATTACAAACCAGTTTAAATTAAAAGCAAAACAACTATTTAGCTTATCAGATGGTAATATTGTCGCACAAAAATCGCAGACAGTTCAACCTACATTCAAGAATTCATAAAACATTCACGAATTATTAGAAACAAACGTTTAGCATGTTAATACAACGATTCATATGACGGCTCTATCATTCCAATCCTAGGAATATAATAATTTCCGAATCGGAAGTAAGGTGGGCCGATCAACGAGAAATAATGCGATGTCGATGTCGCGACTCGAATCATTTATGGTTGACTCTTACCAACGTACTCAGTAGTACCTCGATAACTGGAGGGAACTCATATACATTTCGGCGATTGTTGTCAATATAATCGATTTATTGAGAGTTGGGCAGTCAATGGTAGCGGAACAATGGAAGCGTTTATGTCGAATGTGTCCAGTTATCAAGTGTGATGTTCGCGTATGAGGTATGGTGGCATTGTAATAGGCTCGACGGTCGTAACGACGGCGACGTCCTGTCCGCTGCCTCCTCGTAAAACGACATTATCGACTCACAGTAGCCGGAACGAGGTACAGGACGGTGCGCGTACGCGTCGAATACTGATTGCGCATTAGTATTGCGCGACACACCTGCCCGACGATTTTTTCTGTCTCTCCCCTTAATGTCGGTCATTCGTTACTAATGTATCATATTTATTGCGATTTACACGCAAATCGTGGCAATGAATTGCCATTGTTGCTAGATGACAAGGACGTCTAGCTTTTTTTGTTTGCGCTCCATTTTCAACAAAATCTTTGTCCCTATCGAAATTTCGATCTCGTCTTGTTAATATTAGTCATCACATTAAAGCAAGATAAACGTCTAAGTTGCGTCTGAGAGACAATATATCCTAAATAAATCAGGCTGCTACATCTGTCGTCAAGCCCATTCCGTATAAATAATAACTGGCCGCGTTGTACTAAGAACGCAATAACAAATTCAACGAACTCTACCGGTACTGTGTGACTCGGCACTGGCCACCGTGTGAATGTGTCATAACACTCGTGCTTTTGACTACACCGGTGTCATATTATCGCATCACATTTTCGACACTGGAATTCAACTCGCTTCCTTAAAAAAGTGCTCGTAAACTTTTGAAAGTAATTACGATAGCAAATGAGTGGTGTATTCGCGATGTAACCCGATCGGCGATTGCGATCGACTCGCGGCATGCCGCGCGGCCCTCGCAACTCGTGTGCATCTGCTCGCTTATCTCTGCAATAGCGATGCTATATAAACATTGAATTACATAGCACATACATACAATATGTATGTACGTACATAGTACGATAGCGTTGTTCACACGGGCGACAGGCTGTCTGCCGCGTTGGGTGCGTACGTGTGCCGTAAATATATCAATGTCTGCGCTTGTGTGGGTGCCATGTTTATTTGATAAGCTTCCGATGTTTCGAGCTAGGCATTCGGATGCTAAGTCGTCGAATTTCTTAGTTCATGCCCACCCACGATAACTACAAACCGCTGAATCCGTCATATTGATCCCTTTTTTATTTTTTAAACCTTGATATCATCCAGGGAACTTGGCCTTAAAAATATCCAACTATTTCTTGATACGGGTAGAAAGTTAAAATAATCAGATCATTCTATATCGTGTTTCATTCACTTCAAGCTCTTGTTTAACTGTAAGATTTAAAATTCTTTTACCATCGCCAGCTTGAGATATTTACGTTACCAAGTGATTTCGCAATGGCAGAATTTACATCATTTACCTCAGCGGTCTTAAGCATTTAAGTGATGGGAGTTTATTACATTCTTAATGGTAACCCATTACGTAGATTCGCCTCGGTTTGGCCACAAGCTCTAAAGTACTAGTAGGTAAAGTTCGGATATGGTACGATGGACCGGACGCACACCTGTGCATTTAGTGTGCCAGCGACTACATAGCACATTCCACCTCTGTACGATAGCATTACTTAAACATTCTCCGCTTCTTGTTTTGTTTAATCTTCTGCACTACATTCATGCGCCGGCAATATATTTGCATACAAAGTTTTATTTTTTTAATTTTAAAGGTCTGTAAACTCTAATTTTCCTGCCAATTACTTGCCACTTCGGCAGCGGATAATATCTCCGCTTTGACTCCATTCATACACCGCGGCTCGGTTTATGACCAAGGAAATAATCGTAAATTTATTTCATTGCGCGTATTATCAGCGAATCTTATATCAACGGTATCTCAATTTCAATGAAGCAAATTAGTATTTGGACAAAGTTTTCTGATCCTCACCGATAACCAGTTGCACAACGATATTTTGGATGTTTTGTAGGATATTGCAAAGTTTTAATTAGCCGTATTGTTGTCCAACAATATTCTCCTCGTTTGGGAGACTTAACTACAACGCGTTACATCTGCCTGTTCAGTCCCGTTTGTTTAGCTTGTCAAGGCTATTTGAACTCTACGCTTAGTTGTACAGGAGCAGTTTTTGTCAATTCCGCTTTCGTGACGTGCGATATAGACATAGTGTCAAATTTTAATGTCGAAACGGTTTTGTTACGTGAAATATCGTCGGCGGCGGCCGCAAACCTCCGGTTTCGATCTCATCTTTCATACGACCTTCGCTTGCCAATTGAATCGATAATCATATTATGCGTTAGTATCGAGTATTAATGTGCACTAAATATCCAATTGAATTGAACCAATGTAGTCAAATTTAGACTTTATGATTCACATGAAAGTTACAGAAGCCATTTATCAATTTTACAACTACAAATCCCGACTATTAATATCGAAGGGGTCGTGTAGTCTTTATTTGTGATTATCTAATTGAAAGATGGAGTATTGAAATAAATAAATAGCAGTTAGTAGCGCATGCAGGTTCAGTGTTACTTGACCTGTTGACTGGAGTGTGTTCCACTGCTTCAAAGGTCATGTTTTTATGGTTTGCTTCTCCTGAGGGCAGTAAACGTTTTTAATTTCTAGGAACAATCTGCGACTAGGTAGCGCGTGTATCAACGTGGGTGTTGCTATTATTTTTGTTTTGTGCTCTATACATTTGTGATTACTTAGATTCTTGGCACTTGGTGCCTACTGCCTACTATTGAATGAGATATGTGATGCGATATTAGAACTTATTGAAAAAAGTACATACCTGTATCCGGATAATTCACTACGAAATACTTAAAAATATTCTTATCTACTCGTAGCTATCTAATAGTCAGTTCTCGACTGGCCACTGCAGAGCTCTCCCCACTAGTTCAACATATATACCAACAGTTCAGGAAACTGCTCGGACTCATCGTCCGCTCAATCTTCCTTTTCCATGAAAGTCAATCAACTTATTGTATTAACTCAATCTATTTCCATCTTTCATAGAATACAACTGTTCTCATTAAGCGTTGATTCACTATGATCCTTACTTGTATTGTTTAGCCGGGAAAAATACGCGTCGTTCTATAGTTTAATGACATTACTGACTTATATTGTTTACCTTGAAAATTAATACAGTGGTACTTTGCTTTGTGGCCAGAGATTCTAAATTGATGACAAGTTCTTTCACATCATCACTTCTTCATAGCACTGTCATTTTGTCACCTGAATCTTCATTGTGTTCATCTTATGTTCTACTTTACATTACTAATGATTCGATTTGATTTGTTTCAGGCGTTGACACTTCACAGTTATAACAGTTTCGACGATCTTCTTGCTACGTGGAAATCATCTGAATACCTCCCTAAGGAATGGCTGCCTAAGGAGAAAGTCCTATACCAGGAAATGAATGATGGCGATATCCCTTCAAAGGTTAGCATCGAATTATTTTGTGAATGTTATCATCAAAACCAATAATCTAAATATCCTGAGTTAGTCTTCAGATTTTTTTGGAACTGCTTAAATTTATTTGAATTTGTCTTCTTCCAAGATATAATTATCTTATTAACGCGCTCATACAACCTCAGGAAATATTTAGAAATAATTTAGTTTTTGATAATACGGACGTTGCCAGATTGACGTTTCCTAAAAGAAAACAATCACCGAAGGGCGGCGAATTCGCTGATGCCAAAAACGTGCATCCGTATGAGTTTTTCAATCGAATTCAAAGAATCGACATCGTCGGTGGCGTTCATTGTTGTCCGTCGGCTATCGCTTACGTGAGAACACAATGGTTTCGCAATACTAACAATCGAATTTAGGATGATTATCACAATTACGATTGTCCTTATCTTAATTTTAGTAAATTCGGCAATAACCCCTTGCAAGTTTTTGTTGCAACAATTAACTTGCAACAGAAAGGGCTGGCTTGGGAAACACGAAATCATATTGCGCCACAAACATGCTCAAACATCCAGACCTAATAATCTTGCTTGAGTTTTAAATTCAATCTTTCTTTGTTCACAGGAAGATATGGAGAAGGTTTTGCCGGGGTTGTACAAGGGGCTGAAGATGATAGTTGCAGGTCTGCACTTTTTTATAGAAGAGCAGTTGACCAACATACAATCAGACAATACTCTGAAGAACAACATGAACGTTACGATGAACAATGTGCGAGCTGTGCTTTGCTACTTCAATGTAAGTATACCAAGTCTTTACAATCAGTAATTTAAGTACTAACATTTTAAGAAAAAACAAAATTAGCTATTTAAGTTTTAAATTTCCATGTCCATAAAATATACAAGTGATAAGCTAGCGTTCGACCACTATTTCACCTGATGGTAAAAAGTGATGTGGGTGATGATGAAGCACCCTTGCCTAAAAGTAGCTTCACTCTTGACTTTAAGACCCCAAAATTGTAGCTATCAAAAAACAAAGACCCTGTCAGTACTCCATACACGGTCCTCTATATCATTATATTATCCATGCTTTTAGTTGACATTTTGCTAACCCAACATTTTCATTTTTGCAGGAAATCATGAGCATTCGCGACTTGAAAATGGAGAAGCTGTCAGACTCTGAAGTCCCCAACATGAAGGATGACATGGGCGTTTCCTTATACAGAGACACTCTGAACTACTTGGAGTACCTTTCGCAAGTGTTCACGAAACTATACGACTTGCCAAAGTGATCGAGTGTCAAATGCGACTTTATGAAACTGCACACCCCATGTTACTTTTGGCTGTCTACTTAATGCTGGTGCTCGCACCATGAGGCGAAACAGTACTCTACAGTATTAGTTAGCCACAAGAAAAAAACTCCTTCGAGTAGAATTATTTGCATCCTTTGGCTGTTAGATAGCGAATTAATGTATAGAAAAAAACTGTCTTTGCCATTACATTGCCATTTTGGTCTAGAACGAATTAGTTCCTTTTTGTAAATAGTGACGAATTTAAAATGTATTATTTATTGTATGCTGATTAACATTCTAAATTTCCCGATTATCCTAGTCAAGGTCTTATTTATTTCTCGCTTAACTCCACTTAGTTTTCAATTTCTTTATTATTCGTATTATTTAATTTAGATTTTAGTAGGTATTAGACTTCATTCCAGCACTTGGACTGTTGATGAAATTGTTGAGTCGGAATATGAATGCGAAAAGGGTGTATCAGAACAGTTTCCTATCTGCTGCTGTCGATATTGTAATGATCTATATTATGACATGGTAGCTTGAGGCTGAGACGAATAATTTTAATTGTACATTATATTCCTACTTTCCTTAGTATTACTTGACTCTTTGTTAACTATTTATATGTTACAGAAATCCAATGAAATATGACTAGCTTTAATAGAGCTGTTAATTATATTGTAAAAATACAGAGCCAGTGTATTTATAACTTAATCATTATTTGTATAGTTCAAATAGTACCTATTTATAACTGCGGCGCAAACATAGCTTCTATGTTTGTCGAATTAAATTATTATTACTTTTATTTCAATGTTTTTCATTTTTCTTACAACCTTTAACACCGAATTTCACATCATCAGTTAGGCACAGTACACACTTTAAAACAAAATTATTTACTTGCAATCGAGCGCTCAGATTAGATTCATTATTGATTATTATTTGTACCTACAGGGTTTTTTATGCATAATACAAAAACAAATAACATAAAAAAATCAAAGCTGTCTAGTAGAAATAGCTTTTCCACTAGACATCAATTTTATTCCACCCACATCAATGACAATAACATAAACTAATATCCCATAAAAAGGTTCAAAACAAATATTTCATTAAAATATTCCTAAGTCACAGTCACGGATCACGCATGTTCCCATGAGTCGGGACTGGAAACAATTTCATATCTTTACACAAGGTATTCACAACACCCGCCATATTTGCATTGGTGACTTGGTCTCGACAAATTAGTACGACCAAGACGATGGGACCTGAAAAATAATAAAAAAGTCACCGCACAACACTACCTTTACTCCGAAATTTTCACACTTCAACTCTATCTCAAAGTCTTAAAGATCAAAACTGCTTAATTTTTGTTACAAATGTGTATGTTTGTTTGAGTTGTGTAACACGTCCCGCTACTGATCACAAAGCGAACTGTCAAACGGCTCCCGCCATATTTGTTTAATCTGTTGTGACGACGACGTTATAAGTCGTCAAAAAACCGCGGGTGTTAGATTTGGAGTTGTTGGATCTTAAATATAAAGCATAAGCTTTTTATTACGATGTGTGATAAAAGCAAATAAAGTTCCACAATTTTACCTTATTAGTAAAAAAATCAACTTACGCAAGATACGTTAATTGACGGTAATTGAAAGCCGTAAATAGATTAGCAATTTAATGAGAATTTTTAATGAGTGTAATTAAATATTATAGTTATAATAAATTTTAAGTTAATTGCGCTAAGTATACTCCCACAATTTAGAAACAGTTCAATTAGAGAAACTATCTAATTTACTAATTGATAATATGTAGTTTGGTCGCGGGACTGTCTCACCTGGTAACCGTGACCCTGGTACGTAAAGGGCTATTGAAGGATCACCGTGGATTTTAGTCAGTACAAGTCCGAGGGTGGACTGGAGGACTTATTTCATGATTTTACCACGCAAAAAAAAAATAGTTTTAGAAGCCTTTTAATAACCTATTGTGTTTTATTGCCCATCCTTTGGTTTAGCTAATCAGCCGTAAATTCAGATTATATAATGCATTTTCAATTAAGACATCGAAGTCCAGTATGATAGTCGTATTTTCGATATTTTATATATTATACCAGTCCTCTTTGAATTACCCAAAGAAAAATTGCAAGGCGTTTTTCAGATAGACATAATGAGTAACATCTTCTGTCCATCGCGGGCAAAACTCCCTCGTCATTATGTATGTCAATTATGAATGGTTTTTTTTTATCTAATAATTTAGTTTATTTTTAAATCATTAGGAAACTCATTTAGACACGTTACTAATACTAAAATTATAAACAAACTATAAATAAAAACTAACTAGTAATATGTACAAAAAAATAAAAGAAAAAACATTCAAAGGGCGTCAAAGAATACGTCAACATCGCTGTCAACGGGAACAGTGCCCAGAACGCTGGCAGCATTGCCACGCTATATGGCAATGCTGATTCGTTAGCCTAGGAATAGGCCAGCCCTCTGGTCACCTGAAGAGTCGACTAAACGCCTGGCGATGTCCTTAAAAACGTTGTGGGCACTCGGACCCCATGACCCTAGAGTTTCAACCCCAAACGGCTCAAACACATAGCTACTAGCTAAGCCAATGTATTTGCGCCGCTTGGAGTTTTCAGCACATGCAGCAGCGGCGCCAGCACAACACGCTGAACTAGGAAGATGGGATGGCGCAAGGGTGTCGACACATGTATGTTTTAATTCAATTTAATATTTTTGCATAGTTATACATTGTCATGTACAGAAACGGCAACCACCCCGAAGGAAATTACTATTCCCAAGGTAGTTATTTCCCAAATCAATGACATTGTAATTACAATAAAAACAATCTACCAAATTTAATTTTTTTTAGTGTTACATTGTAGAAATATCGATAAAAAGCGCTCTTCCTCTCTCCAACCATATTCTAATTTAATTATTAGGGTATAACCACCCTTTTCAACATAACCACCCTTTTCAACATAGGCATGTATGATCTGAGGGTTTGAAGCGCTGCTTGCTGAAGTACAGGCTACAGGCCTAGTTTGGCAGCAGATGCATATAAACACAATTACTTGTTTTGGATTTATTTACTCTGCCAAATTTGTGAAAATGTTATTGTGTTATCATGATAAAACGTGTATTATGGTCTAATAAATAAATTATTATTATTATTATTATATAATTTTGCTGTGCCTGACAGGGTCCATAATTGTTTCTCTCTAATTGTATTTTTACCATATGTACATTACGGATTGCATTAAATAATTTGAATTGAATTTGACTTAAAACGGCATATTAGGCGCATTTATTATATGTTTTGAGTTTGCGATATTTCAGCACTGTTGCAAGCACCATGTATTGATTTCGGGTCTAAATATACCTAAGATCAAGATTCACAACACAAATTTGATTCCGACACAGGAAACTCACTGCATCCACTCGCTCTGTCGAGAAAAGAATCGTGTTGTGAAGGGTAGATTTTTGTAAGCAGACGAAATGGTCTACCCTCTTCCTCGTTCGTTTTTTGCGACACGATGCTCACACAACACGATTCTTTTCTCGACAAAGCGAGTGGAAACAGTGAGTTTCCTGTGTCGGAATCAAATTCGTGTTGTGAATCTTGATCTTAGGTATATTTAAAGACACAGTCATTAAAAAAATATATAACACAGTCAAGATTATTTTGGTTGGAAACCAAAACAGTGGTCCTTAACGGATTACGGAACCCACTCATCATGATCCTACCAATCAAGTTTGTTCACACAGTTTTTTACCGAAAAAAAATGGTGACCCAACTCTATACACAATGTGGTAGGTCATTCTCAATGAGCTCCGGTTGTTAATGTGTAAATATGTTTTTCACATTTACACGGACGCGACATCCACGACCATTGTGGTCGGAATGTTGCGCTGGCCGTGGTCAGATAGCCGCCCGGGCAAATAATTGATATTGCCGCCAGTTTTACTTCAGTCCTAGTAGAGTTTTCCTTTATTTTTCTACAGTAGAGTACTAGTTTATATTCTTAAATAAAAAAAAAGAAACTTGATTTTCCCGTCACTAACAGTTCGGCGACAAATAGAGGATCAGAACCTTATTGTTTTTCGGGAATAAACAAATTAATGTAATAAATATAGAAATTTCATATTTATTATATTTGATTATACATATATTTATAATAATTATTTATTACATTCCAGTTATGTTTTATTTATTTATATTTTATTTATTATGTATCAATATATTATTATCACTCATTTATTTATTTTAGTTTGGTATTCTTTAAGTCGAATTAGTTCGTTAAACTTTATCATTTAAAAATGTCTAATGAGTGATAGCTTTTGTTAATAAAAAAATTGTTATAAATATAAAAGTTCGAGTACATAATGAGTGTAAAAGTGAATATAAGATTTATAATTACATTTAAACGTATCCATAGCCATCTTGATAGAATGCGATTTTGTCCAAAACAATGATCCTGAAAAGAGAGAGACTCAAGAAAAGGTAAATAAGCATGTGCATGAGTAAAGAAAATCAAGCAGTTATTCCAATCAGTAGTTAACCATTATCAACCCTTCATTGAAATAAAATAAAGTCTAAATCTAAAAAGCCCATAATTTAAATAGATGAAGGATTCTTCGGGGGAAGGGAGCCAATTAAGCAGATCATGATGTTGTTAATTTTATTATCTATTCTGTGGCTTGAGAACTAGACTAGAAAATTCCATTTTAAGATGCTGAAGTGCCCTTTTAGACGCCCATTATAATCGTTGTCGCATTGTCTTCGATGATTAGAAATACTCGTGTAGTCTCGGCTTTAGTCTGTGACGCCACACATATTTTAAAGATAAACTTGAAATTTCCGAACGGTAACCCCACCTGTCATGTTAACCTGGAACTAGCTTCATTCGGATTTTATGTCAAATAATGGCGCCACATTTTTTCCAATTCTTTTTAATTAAATTCGTTTTTATAAGTATAAATATTAACTATTATCGGCAAATGCGAAAATGAACGTCGGATTCAATATCGAAGCTACAGGAAACCTGTAAAGCGCACAAGACACGTGATGATTTGAATTATAATACGAGCGATGAAGGTGAGAAATAAAAATCGCTGTTTTACGAGTAATTTGTTCTGCTGAGAAATAAATACAACTGCATAAGACTTCGTTATGCAGCGCGAATGATGATCGCTACTTGGAAAAGAGGCATGGGATGAATTTTGTGCCTTGAGCTTTGCATGTGTTTTTTGCAAAAAACGGTGTTTGCTACTTAAACAATAAGAGGAAACGCAAAGGGCTAACAACGCCTACATACTATATTGATAACGACTGGCCTGGCCATTGGGACGTCCTGCGGGGGCGTACGTGGTCTACAAAGGCTATGTGCTGATCTTTTAACAACCTAACCTTCAAAGGAAGTTTTGCGGGAACTTACATGGTTAAAGAGTGTTGTTGCTATTGTTATAACCTTAAAGGGGAGTTCCGCGGGAACTTACATGGTTAAAGTGTGTTGTGGCCATTATTATAACCTTTAAGGGATGTTCTGCGGGAACTTACATGGTTATAGTGTGACATGGCTGTTACAGCTTTGCATTATATTTTTTCCAGAAAATGGAAAACCATCTGTAAGGTTTTCAACTATTAATTATAATGACAGTAATAACGTTCCTCCAGTGGTTGTAGAGAATCACTGCCCAAAACTGATTAATGTTTTAACAAAATGCATTTGGAAGATATTCATTTACTTAAAATCTGGCACTTGAGATATGTGTTGATTCACAGCTGGTGAAAATATGAAGAGTTATTTAAACAAATATCCCAAAGGGGAAATGATATCTCTAGATCAAATTATGATCAAGTTAACTAAACAGAAGCATATTTCTGTCCGTGGGCTGTGCCGTGGGTCATCTTAGGGGTAACACAGCCCTGGCTTGTCTTGGATCATGCCTCCCAGTGTATTTAAAGGATGACAAGGACAAAATATGAAATACTAAAAGGCTGAATGTTAATTTCAATTCTTTTATGTGATTGAATAAATATTTTATGTATTCAGACCCAAAGAGATGTAAACCCTTTAATTGTCAGCCATTCAAAAGACATGTGAGTTTGTTTTCTGTTGATTGCAACGGGACAATTATTCTAAAAAACACATTATTTGATGAAGATCTTGGTGAGAGATTTAGAACAGTTTGACCCGTTAAAAGATCTAGACCTAGATCAGGAATTAA
This sequence comes from Agrotis exclamationis, assembly GCA_950005045.1. Classification (NCBI taxonomy): domain Eukaryota; kingdom Metazoa; phylum Arthropoda; class Insecta; order Lepidoptera; family Noctuidae; genus Agrotis; species Agrotis exclamationis. Next base: position 17,170,542 of record OX465427.1, on the reverse strand, counting down.
AGATTATTTCTAGACAGAATGCACAGGTGCCCGAACAAACACTTAAAATTAATAACAAAGCTTTAAACTGGTGGGGCCCTCTCTGGGCTGAGGAGTAAATGAGCAGGGTGTATTCCAGAGCAACAGCAGCAGATGGAGCGTGAGAGACCAGGATCAAACCATCCCTGTCACAAATTGACTCGCAGGTAGGCAAGTCTCAAATATAAATTATGTGATTGAAAATTAATCACTTGTGACCCAGTTATTGTTATTCTGATAATGGGTTGGATAATCAACCCCTTTTTATACTAAACCACACCAGAGATAATTACTAATACTTATCTTAATGGTAAATTTTCTAAAGTATAATCTCTACAGCTAAAATTTTGAACTGATTGAACTACTTGCCACAGTAAATAAGTTATCCCGGTAATTTACTTTCCGTCTTATGTGGAGCTTTATTGTAAGTTATAGCTTACCTGGATATAACGATTTGTGAAATTAAAATCTTGATTTATATAATGAGATCAAATGAGAACTACACCCCAAAAATGTAAATATTATAATCATCATAAAAACATCGTAATAATATTTACATGGATAGGGGAAAAATATCCCACATTTATATTCCAAGGAAAATAACAATAGTTATAAAATAACTTGTAATATAGTTCAAAACTTCACCCTTTTTGGCCTTATTCACAGCATCATAAACATTTACAGAAAGTATGATACCTGTAAAACCTTAAGAGAAAGAGGTTTTATATCAATTATTATGTGTTTTAGATAATCTTCTGAAACGTTTCGGTTTAAGAAGCAGCTATTGCAGTTTTAAGTAAATTGCAAATAACCGTACATTCATTATAAAAGATATTTATCCTAAGAAGGATTTATAATTATTAATCAATAATATTGGCATGACTAAGCAGGTACCTGAAGAAAATAAATAATTGATAAAGTATAAAAAATAATCAAGGATTACACACTTCAGATTATTTTATTAGTGAGAGTTTTTAGCTCAGTTTGTTAGAATTTTTTGTTATTGGTTTGTCCACCCATTAAGCATGGACTGCTTAATTTTTACTTCAGAACAATACATTGTTCTAAAGAAAACAATGATATTTAAGATACAACCAATACATGAAAACTACCCTATTATGTAGTACAGTAATAATAATATTCCACAACTATCACACTACGCCATCTAGTCCCAAGCTAAGCAAAGCTTGTGTTATGGGTACTAGACAACTGATAAACATTCTTATATATTTCTAAATACATAAATGTAGATAAATTACATATTAGTATTAGTACATATTATACACGATACATTAAACAAAATAAATCTACCTAAATTAAAACTAAAATCAAAAATTAAATAAATACATTGTATAAATACATGAGATCACAAATGGTGGTCTGGTAACCTAACCCACTCAAACATAAAAATGGTTTCGAGTTAAATATATTCACATGTTTCCTCGACTGAGTGTGGATTATCTATCTGGTGGTCGCCAGACTGCTAATGAAAAATAAACTAAATAAAGCTCAGTTTCACATCAATTAGTTGGAATTAATAGCTACCTTTTTTGTTTGGGTAAATAAGCATTGCCAGTATATAGCTAATATAACTGCAGTATCATTATATTAGGAGATTTTATAAATATTATTAAAAAATGTTTGACAATGGTTTTCAGCCCAAAAAATTATCTTTTTTCTATTTTTGCTACTTACATAAAATACCAATATTTAATAGAAAAATCGTTATCAGTTTTTTGAGTCCAGACAGAAAATGAATAGATAACAAAATATGAATGGAGAACTATAAAAAAGTTATAAGATTATTTCTGTGTATTTGGTGAACCCTCAGTGGATGCCAAAAGAAAGTGTTGTGACATCCGGACCAAGGGGTTGTAGCGGTAAATGCCTTTACCTTATATTGGTTTTCAATATACCTATTAATCTATTCCACTTTTCTGTATACTTGTAACAAAATAACAGGTATGGTGGTAGATAGACCCCTATTGGGTTACTCAGTCATGGTTCACACTATCAAATAAATGGTTAGAAACAGGAGCCGGTCAGTTTATCCATCCATGTTGGATAAAATAAAATGGGCTAAATATTGTCACTGAAATAAAATAAATATTACTAAGTCTTCCATGTATTCTCGCTGGCAAGGCTGCGATAGCTTTGTTGCCTAAGCACTCTGGAGTAGGTCAGGTGACGCAGGTTCGAGTCCCGACCATAACAAAAAAAAAAAAAAAAAAAAAAAATGCATATTTAATGAAATACATGCCAATGGAAGTTTGAAGTACCTTGGAATAGCTCAATCTGTTATTATAGGACAACCATTCCATAGGTACATACAGATGATTAGATTAAAATACTTTTTTAGAGGTTTTTTCAAGTTAATACCTCCAATTATAGTCACGTGCCAGGTTTTTACTTGATTGCAACATTTTAAGACATTGTTCAACATTGTCGAAACTTAATTATAATATCAAATATAATCACATCATTAAAAGCGTTTTGCAACATTACTGATACTCAGTGCCCAAAACAACCTCTCTTATTAATATTAACAATACCTACAATGACAAGAGTTAAGACTGTATTCCAATTAAAATTGTAAAGATACAAAAGCCTAGAACAGGTGCCAACCCTTTCTTACAGCTTAATACAATGCTGATAAATAACAGTATGATAATCTGACAGCCAGTTACAAGTCTTCACGTCTAGAACTTGTTGGGTATACAAGAATGCCCAGCTAATGCTGTGGCTAATTATTAGAATTAACAAAGTCATATAAAATTGTGAGCTCAGTCGAAGCTCAGCAGAAATCAGCTGTTGGGTTCAAAGTATCAGCAGCATTCAGCAAGTGGGTTAATAATGCATTAAACAAGTTGACAAGCATTTGCTAGATCTCTTAACAGTCCATTATTCCAATAACATAAGCTTCTCTGAAGCAACTTTCAATAAGATGGTTTTTTGATTAGAACTGTATTGCTATACCTTGTTGTAGGTATATCAGCTGTTAAAATTGCAAATAACACCAATGTTATTTCAATTCTTAAATAAGAGATTATTGTTTTTACAACTGGTCTTTAAACATCTACACGAGTATTTCTAATCATCGAAGACAATGCGACAACGATTATAATTGAATAGTCAAACGAACTTACCTGTAAGTGAAGTTCGACTGTAATTATTATCGTTGTCGCATTGTCTGAAGATGATTAGTCCCACCCAACCCAGTCTTTTCCATGCTACATAAACATGGACCCTATGTTGTAAAATCAATAAACCGCTATAAACTTAATGAAGCTAGTTCCAGGTTAACATGACAGGTGGGGTTACCGTTCGGAAATTTCAAGTTTATCTTTAAAATATGTGTGGCGTCACAGACTAAAGCCGAGACTACACGAGTATTTCTAATCATCTTCAGACAATGCGACAACGATAATAATTACAGTCGAACTTCACTTACAGGTAAGTTCGTTTGACTATTCAATTATTTTACATACTTTTAGAACAGAAGTAGAAACTGCGGTGTAGTCATAGGCATGATAATAGTGAAAGGACTCCAGACGCCAATCACCTCTTAAAGTGCTACAGCTTTATATAAAACTCTTTAAAAGAGAAGGTAGGCGCAAGAGCATAAGACATCAAGCAATTACTCGAACCACAAGTTAAACATGAAAACATCACCGCATCCAGTTGATCTCTAAAAAAGGCACAAAATATTTTCACCTTCGTTTAACGATCTGCCGTCGGCGTCCACAATGGCGTTTAGGGCGCACCGAACGGGCATGCACGCTTTATCTCGCTCACGTTCCCTTGTTTTATTTATTAGAAAGATTTATTATTTACCACAGGGCACACACACGATGTGTCACGAATCGAAAAAAAATGTGGAACGAAAAAACGAGGCTATGTTAATGTGTACCTCCTTCGCACGTGACAATCTTTTTTTTGATCGCCCAACTTACCTCATAATTAACTTCGTAAGCGAATGTTCATTTCCTGTATTTGTTTAATTGATACGGTTTTTCTTTGTTCTTGTGTGTTCTGCGGAATCTTTAAATTAAGTGACAGCTGAAAGTGGGGGAAAGGTTTTATTGAGTTAATGCCGCACAAGTTGTGAAAAACTTGTACGTGCTGGAATTGAGAAAACTCTTTCTTTCATTAAGATTGGATCGAATAACAATATTTTAAGAGACGGCACTTATTTATTTTTAATTATGTAATTGTCGAAACCGTAATCGCCCAATACTTACAACAGTTACACCTATCAGTTTTCCAACGCGAATATTACACAATTTTGAATATGTTTTTATCTTAAGTCAAAACTCATAAACGAAATAAAAACAAATAAAAAAACAGACAAAATTAGCTACAACAAAAACCAGAATCCTGAATCCATAAATCAACACGGATGTTCATCAAACAAAATCTAAAACCGTAATCACTGCATCACAAAACATGATAAAACAAAGTGATTGGCTGCTCCTAGTATGACTTCATCGACTCTGAAATACCCAACCATTATAATCGAATAAACTAAAATATATAGCAAATAGGATCGAGATTGGAATCGCACTTGACCTACGTAAAACCACAGGTCTGCCGTGACCGAGTAGAAGTAAACAGAAAACAAAAGACGACCAACACTCCATGTTTGACATGATCTGTGTACTTTGCAAGCCTTTAGGTAAACGAACAGCTTGACAGTGTTACGTCAAAGGAAAATAAAGGATTATGCACTTTCATGGTTGGTTGCTTGTGTGTGCTAAAGGGTTGGCATGCTTGCATTATTGCCTCATTAAAATGCATCTAATTAATCACTTTTTGTTCTCTTTTTTTCTGTTATGAATTTACAGCTGGAAAGTGCATCGCAATCCTACGTTACATGTGGCTTCTTATTTCTCAGGCAACAGTTTTCGCCAGAATGGCAGAACATTCATGGGTTATCCAAGATAAAAGAGTCCGTAAGCAAATAAAAGAAAAAACTACGAAGGCGATGATTGATACATTAAAGTCTGATTCACCACAAACCGTCGTTCATCAAGAAGATCATAAACTGGAACTTAAGACAAACATTTCCTCGTAAAGTCTAATTCGTCCCAAGACACAAACGTATCAAAGACAGACGGGATTGGAGACAAGTGATTGCAAGCAATTATCTTTTCGTCTCCTAAGGTCATACACGTTCCGCTTAAGAAAGATATGACCTCGTACTACCTAAGATGCAAAAAGGGCATAAGTTTACGGATTTCCATATTGACATAAGTCGTATTATCTCAAGTGCGACAACGCTCTCAAAACTATGACCGGAAGCGAGGCGCATGCCTTTCATCAGGCGTTGACAATCTTTGGTTATATTTTCTGTGTGAAAATAATACAGATACACAAACAATAATACACAGAAATAATTTCCAACGAAGTAAGCGGAACTATAAGGCGTAAAACAAGGAAAAGGCATACAATTATCTTAAACGATGAAACTCGTTTAACAATAAAGTTTTCCTATGTTCTCGCATTTAGCAGCTCACTTGTTTTTTTTTTAGAACCTCCAAGAATTTTTATACTCACATGAAAAAATAGTTTATCGGTTATCTTTTGTATTTTAATTAATTTCATAAGTGTACGAGTAGAACTGAACTTCATTGTTAAAGTGTTAGTTTTTACCTATGTTAATTTTGTTTCTTATTAGAGAAATCAATCATTTATTTTTTACTTTTTCGTAAAAATTGTTTGACGCATCTGTCTTGTTTTCATTGGCCCCAAAAATACGGGAATCAATTGAAATGCATGCTTCAAAGTTATTTAATTGACAATCTTCGAGCAATAGTTTCACAAGTGTAAAACCGTCCTCGATTATCAGCCCCTGACTATGATACAGTGCTGTAGAAACATTTATTGAGTTTAATTACCGCAACACCTTACTTTATGCACTTTATTTTTGTATATAACTTATTTATTCTGTGAAAGGAGGTATTTGTTTGATAGCTTTAAAATATGTTTTTTGAAAATTAAGATTTTCATTTTTATTATTGTTCTGTCAGTCAAAGATGTGCAATTTTGGGCATAAACCTTCCCTAAACCACTGCTATAATGATGATGATTTTATAAATTATAATAGATTTTCTTTGCGTCACAAATGAAGAACTATTTTGAAAACATTTTTATTAGAACTTTAATCAGAAAATTATGAAAATAATACTGATTTCTGTGTAAATTAAATTAATTTATTTCTAAGAAATATTGCAAGCATACTCTTTCCACATAGATAAAAGTATTGCGTGCGTCTGCGCAGGTAGTTTAATGATAAACAACTTACGTTCATACTTACTACTTGACCAACGTAACTTGAAACGCGGATGAACTTAAAACAACGATTGCACCGTATTGAATTTGACAGATGAATGACATTTCTCCTAGCAAGCAGCGCCACCGTCATGACTCAAGTTATATTGGTCAAGTAATACGCATCCTTATGAATATAATTATGTTTGTTATGACCGGAACTCTTACTGATATCTAGCATTCCCACCAATACGACCAGAAGATGTATTGAATAATGAAAGTGAATTAATAAAGTCAGTTATTAAAGAAACTTTCCTAAACAATAAAAAAATATTTATTGTATTTGAAGAAAATATGAGCTTGTTTCCATACTATTCAAAAATCTGCTTCGTATTTTCACTTAATTTTGTAACTTTATGTAAAATGCTCAGGGATACCAGAACTAACAAAAAACACTCAAATCATTCTGTTGTTCCTGCCTCCAAGGGAATGTAAAGAGAAATTCTGAGTTTTCTCAAAACTTACATAAAAATATGTTTATAGTAGTTTGCCATTTTCCATTTCATTTCTGAAATGAATTTCCCTCCTATCAATATTTCATTTAATTAATTACCTTTGTAATTCAAGAAGACTTTGAGAGCACCATGTAATTCTCAATTTAAAACTCAAAGAAAATTCTTTAGCATCTAACCCGTCAAATAAGGAACATTGCATGTTCTAACCGTTGATAAAACAAGATGCTGATTGCCACCGGGGAGGGATGTGTCTATTAACCTAGACGGACTACTTTCTATTTTAAACTCGTCTTAACATACCTAGGCAATACATTTAGTTAATGATTCTTAAGGCATGCAAGGAGTTTTTTGCATGCTGTTTGTCCACATCTTACAATGTTGACATGCTATACCGTGCAGTTGCCAGCATATCAACTTCACACGTTCGAATGTAAACTTAAGTGTATTGACATAAAGTTGAAGATCTAATAAATATATTTGACAGCTTGGTGAAGCTTGATGTGACGACCTCTCTACAAAGTCTACTCAGCTTAGCACAGCGTAACGTTCACAGTTTGAAATGAGTTGAATCTGAGTTATAAGACCTTATCAAACGAAGATGCTCTTTATAAAGGGAAATAGAAAATACTTCTTAAGTCGAGTTTAAAGGTTGACTTGTTGCATAAGATGTGGTCTAAGAAGGGACGTTTAAAAGTTGTGTAATAGCTTTAAAGTACACAGTTTTATTTATCCCAATGTGAATAAACAGGGTCAATTTTTACCTTTTTAATATTATAACAACACCTGGTGTGAATACTTTTCAGAAATCCACATTGACAAATAATCTCTAGTGGGGATTTCTAGAAAAAAGTTTTAAGATTTACTCCGGAATTGTAACTATGTTATACATTAATGAAAATGAAAAAAACACGTATTTTTGAACAGGTTGAATGTCATTCAATGATGTTCCCTTGGAAGAAAAAAAAACAAAAATGTTATTTATGGAGAAGTTTTATAATACTGACAAAGAACAACAATGGAAATAAATCTACACACAAAATACCCTATAATATGAAGAAGGAACTAATTTTTAAAGTTTTCCTAAAAATCATTTAATTTTCAATCATATTATGCGTTTCAACTACAAGTTCAACAATCCCAATTGTCTACAACTCTTCACAACCGCTTAACCACAATGACATTCAATTACAAAATTAAAGCATGACTAATTTAAGCACAATAAATTCAATAAAGACCTGCTCTAATTTCGGCACACGTCCGGATATGCGGAGATTCCTTACTACCGGACACGTTTGTATCGGAGGCTGCAAGCAGTTCTCACGCCGTGATATGACACTGGTGGCTTCTGACTCATTCCTTGCCACTCTCTTCGAGACATTGCACATTAAACATTGCCGAGTGATCGTGGCCTAGAATTGCTGGGGAAATTCACAATGGAAGTTTTTTATGCTGTACAGCTTCCAGGTCTATAATAGGCTTTCTGTTTCTAAATGAATTGGAATTTCCAAAGAGGGAAAGGTTTCATTCTCAATAAAGTTGACTAGGTAAAAGTAAAGGAGGTTACAGACTTGATCGTTTTTGTCGATCGAAAAATGTGTTGATCGAAAAAAATCGATCTTGATTTTTCACGTCACGCATGGTATAGTTTTGTGTCATCGTCGCATTTGTTATTCGTCAGAATCAAACAGCTCTTGATTTTTTTTACGTCAACTTTGTCTTATTACAAGAATCCTTTAATGAACCATGACGTTGAGGACACTAAATGATGAGTAAGAAAAACGCACCTACTTCTGAAACCTACTACTGAGTCTTAGAACTAATGACGCTATAATAAGGCGAAAAATCATCATCAAGCCTTAAATGGTATACTACGAACAAGTCATTGGGGTTTTTGGACATACAGTAAACAATGTGACAAAAAATATCGCACAAATGCCCGTGTTATTTGATTGCGTATGTTAGATATTACTTTCCAAGAACTAATTTGTGGCGAGATGTAAAAACTTGGCTCACAATAGTTGTGTCACATAATTTACTGATAACCAGATGCTTGCCTTGCAAAACAAACAGTACCAGTAAGCACTCGACTACTGAAGTACTGAGGCATACATGTTTTAATTGAACCTGATCAGCACATCTTAACGGCGTTCAGTCAACATCTTGTCCTCGTTTTCCTTATTATTTTTTAGTTCAAGTTTCGTCAGTAAAACTCATTCACGTAACTCCGCAGCGTGAATTCAGTTTAATTAAACCACAATCTGTGGTCAAATCACTTTAACACTTAAAATAAAAAATCCCGAATCCTTCACGTAATTTTAAGTAACATTATACCTTTACAATTGGCCATGATTTTTTTATCAGCGATATAAATCATAACAAAATAAAATAATTGCAAATCACTTCGGTGTTTCCCAAATTTCTTTCGTAATTGTATTTCTAGTTCCGATACGCCAAGGTTGGAACTAAATGAATGGAGTCCACTTAAATGTGAATCATGCCCAACAAAATAATGAAACGCGTGCTACAAAAGTGATGAGTAACCAGATAGACGGTCTTAATAACTGTTTGAGATACAAAATTTACGCGGTCTGAGACCATACTGACGAGACTGGTAAACTACAGACAGAAGGTTTATTTTTTATGTTAGTACAACTTAGAAACACTCGGGAGCATAAACACACTGTCAATAAAAATTTCATTTACTTTTCATCAAAAAGAATAATCATAAAGGAAAACTAATAAGCAGGTACCAAAATAAAGTGAAGAAAAAATGCAATGGTGTTTAATTATACCGGACAAGAAAACGATGAATAATCGTTGAATATTTTATCTTCTTCGTTTGTTAATGAAAGTGATATTAAAAATCGATCGACATAATTAAAAATCTAGGATCGTCTGCAAATACCTTAAGAATTTTCCGATTAACCTCTCACATATATGTTTGAAGAGGATCTTCTGTCCTAATTGTTGTTTCATTCATCATCAAATGCTGATTCATACACTTCCAGAATTTATTCCCGGATTCGGAAGCAGATGTGAAAAATGACGAGGCGCCTGAAAAATTACGTTTTCCTTAAGTAGATAACTAATTTTATGCGGTTTAGGTTACATTGACTAAACCAGTAGTAACCACAATTATCGTAATGTCCTTAACTAATTTTGTTTGTGGAGTTAGTCATTCATTGTACCTATTAGAATTCATGTTTATTTCAGTTGTAGTTCACTAGCTGTTTTGCCACTCAAACAGCTGATAAACTACGGTTCAGTGTACGTTATGCAGTTTTGATGATGACCTTGAGCTTTTCTTGGGATGGCAAATAAACAAATGAGCCCTCCAGGGTGGAGCAGGCGACTGTCAGACACGGCCACGGTAATCTTCTTAGACATTCCCTCAAAAAGGGGCTTAAGCGTATTTATTTATTTTGATGTACAGGGAACACTATAGTAGAGACTTACTGTTGGCCTTTTAGCAAAACGGTAATTACGTAATTTCTACCAAGGCTTACTCTTTATAGGTCAATATGTCTCTAGAAAAATTTAAGAAGACTGAAGAAAATTTTAGAGCCATAAATAAAAGGTTTAGATTGTAGCATTTGCTATAGGCTTACTCTGACTAATCTACCGGATGATGGTTATGACTACGACTGAGTTTTAAGCCCATTAAATCTCCATGGCCAAAATAGTGCAAAAAATTACAAGGAAACCTTTGATTCATCATTCCATAGTGCTGATCGCCCACATTCCTTCTCCATACACCATAAACTTCCCGTGTTCCACACACTGAACAAAATGATTCATACAACAGTCATTATGAGTCATACAAGATGTTCACCTGTACCTTCACAGATCGCATTGTCAATTGGATTATATACCTACTAGTATAATAAGGGCATTATCATACTAGCGCATTCGCAGACTCGCACGAGTGCATATCGCGTGTCCATCCTTGTGACGAAATGGACGAAAACTCGCATTTTAAACATTTCGACAGTGCAAAGTCAATATTTATGAAGTAAACGCTTGTGCTCTTAGTTAGTTACTTATTACTGACTTGTGTTCGTTTCATTGTGGTGTTGCTGCTAGACAAAAATACATCAAATTGGTGCATTCAGTTAAACTACATACAAACACTAGCGAGCAAAACTATGAAATCACTTGGAATTGATCCGGGATAGCTACTTAAACAATGGCGTGATTTGAATGAATTTGGTATCAATTTAAAGTTGAGAATTAAACCTTTAAAACGGTATATATTTATTATTCACTGGCTATTTGACTGGCCTGTTGGTCTAGTGGTTAGTGACCCTGACTGCTATGCCGGAGGTCGTGGGTTCGATTCCCACCCAGGACAAATGTTTGTGTGATGAGCACGAGCATTTGTTCTGTGTCTGGGTGTAATTTATCTATAATATGTATGTATTTAGAAATATATAAGTATGTATATCAGTTGTCTAGTACCCATAACACAAGCTCTGCTTAGCTTGGGACTAGATGGCGTTGTGTGATAGTTGTGGAATATATAAATAAATAAATAATATATATAATTATTCTTAACTAGTAATTAAGTACTCAAGATCGCGCGGAATCGGAGTAAGTGACTTTTGCTCGCGAGTGTGTATTTCCGACAATGCACATTCAGTCGGTAACATGACCGCATTACTAACGCGTTTGTCATAGCAAGCACGATCCAAGACATTAAAAGCTCGGTACAAACAATTGAATATCATCAAATTGTCTTTTCGCCAATCATGGCGGCCGCAAGTCCATTAGCGCGTCATCGCTAGTGTAATCAGGCCCTAAAGTCTAGGATACGCAGACAAATAACAGTAGTGTGATTCAGTGTATGCAAATACGTTGCTCAGCCGGGCCGTAGCCCATTGACTTGGTTGTTTGTTGAATGAGTGAGTAGCGTAATGTTGGCTCGTTGTGCAATACCATGCTAATTTTGTGTGTTTGTGTCTTATATTTTGGGATTATGTTCGCGTATGACACGGTTTTGTTTACTGAATGACGGTCTGAATGTTAATTGATTGATTTCATATTTGTGATGTAAAACATTTATAGAGTATGTTTTAACTTTGAGTAGTGCGGATTTTTATTTCTATGATTCTATGTAATACAACTTTTTTTTATTGCAAATTTTGTCCTCCCTCTTTTCCTTTAGTTGCCCTTTTGGATCTAGGGCTGCGGCGACAGTCCTGTAAAGGTATCAGTAAAAGAAAGTTTCGGGTGCATTCAGAGAAACATTTGTGTCACGTGTCACCAGCGTGTAATAATATGTAAAAATCAGCTTCGAAATAGACCACTACTACTGATTTTGACAAATGATAACTTCATCCAAAAATACTGAAGTGATCATTGATAATAATTAAAAAGAAAAAGTTGTATGAAATGGAAAAATTATAAAAGCTTTATACGTCAAATATAAGGCGATTCACACACGGCACCGCCCACCGCCACGGTAGGCGGTGCGCGGTGTCGTGTGCGTATCGCCTAACGCGTGCTTAATACTCGGCAACATACTTCCTACTTAATACGGTGACAAAAGCGCAAATCCTCAAATATAACACCTTTTTAAAACAGCTTCAACGTTGACAAAGGGACTCCTAAGGACAACGCCTGCCAGTGAGAAAACAAAATAAATAAATAATGCGCAAGGTTCCCATAGCGGCGAGTTCAGTTTGTTTAGTCCGCGATAATTGACTCGTAATTATGTCTCGTGTGAATACGTTGTTTCTTCAACTTAAGGTTTATGACGAAGAAAATCTGAACGTTTGTCTGTTTTAGAGGAGATCAAATGAATACGAAATTCGAAAAAGTTCTTTGCTTAAAAACTGCTAATGCAAGCCGCGGTTAATTGGCGTTAGGACAATTTATTGTTAAGTTAATTTAAGCTTTACGTCAATTTGCCGTGACATAGCTATTTCAATGCACAATCTGAGTCAAACACCATACAACTTATTAAGAATGAGACTAGTTATTTTGAGTATACAGACTAACTAGTAGAAAATATTAATTTGAAAACATTTAATTCTGTTTGAATTGGGTTCGAGATGCAAGCTGACGTTTTTCCGTACCGCTACCAGCCAGAACATAGGCATGCAAAGCTGCGCTATGGAAAGAGACAGAATATAGATTGACATTGCAGAATGAGCACACGAGGTGGTAAAGTCGAAGTCGCAGGAGAAAATTAATGACGTCTGTCGCCGCGAATAAGTGTTTAATTGAAAAAAAATAATACAAATTGACTCTTCAGATTCCATTCCATCCACACATGTTTTTTTCAGACTTAAGTATTCTTTAATTATACTATACTTAGGTCTAAGTCACAGTGCTACTATTATTGTTACCACACGAGTACAGTCGCGGTCTCAAGCTAGTGTCTCCCACATCATCCATGTTTGTTTGGCGTCGATGACTGTTGTGTTAGGCTGCTGTGTGCTATTTCTGTGTTACCGATTTTTTCCGTGTTTACCTTCGTTTGGCACATTTGTGTCGGGAGACCACCGACTAACGCCACACGAGTGTTGTTATAACTTGATCCGATGATTTGTAACTACATATTTTAATTGTGAGTTCTTTTATTTTTATTAAGAAAACTTTTTTTTTATGAGTCCGGCGAATTCCTCATATCGAAATTGTGTTAGTTTACCGCTTTGCTAAGCGTCTGAAATTATTAATATACAAAACAACTTTTCTTTCGTGGGAGGATGTAGCTAGCCTGATGTCAGAGTTAATTAAGCCGCCTTTTGGTAGGTACTACATACCCTACATCCCGAACCCGTGGTTAAAAAATACAGTCGCTCAGGCCGATGTTCTGTGTTAAGCCGCGCTTGCCAAGGTTGGTCTGTAGATGGGTGACCATCTATCATAGCGAGTTTCTTCCGTGCCTCGGAAAGCACGTAAAGCCGCTGGTCCGAAGTTAGTCAAAAGCTCATAAGTCTGACAACCAGTTTTACCATGGTATTGCCCAGTTACTGGGTTGTGGAGGTCCGATAGGCAGTCGCTCTATGTATAATACTGATATTCAGCTGCATCTGGTTCGACTGGAAGCCGACCTCAATATAGTTGGGAAAGGGCTAGAGAGATGATGATGGGTACCCCATCCTCACAAGCCTCTGAGTGCTCTGATAAGGCTTAAAACTTGTACAGCCTTACTACAAAAACTTAAACATCTGTTGAACACTTGTCTAAAAAAAGTGTGACTGCAAAATGGACCTTATTTCAACGTCGTAATCTGACATTTTTTTAGACAAATGTTCAACAGACGTTTAAAAGTTTTTGTGGTACGACGGGTATTGTTTTAGAATGAAACTCCAAATTATTTTTTCTTTTATTTGTTTTATGGTATGCTTTTATTCGTCTAGTGCAATTTTTTAATTCTTAATTCAAGAACAAATTATCAAATATTTTTAATCATGTGAAAGTATTTCTAAATTACATTAAAAACCTCAAGTTAACGAATCCGGAAGGTAATCCGATACTATAACTATGACGTTCCTATTGTTACGACAAATACAGACCGACGGCTAAATGATCTGCTTGTATGTATCGAGTTACGTGTGCGCACCGCCTTATGAATGAAATGTACCGGAAAACTGGGCTTCCATATTTTGTGGTATGTTTGTTTCTAATGTGGTAATTGATATTTCTGTTTCATTTTGTAAATTTTAAAATACAAAAAAAAAACGAAATAAATTTTAATAAGTAGAGCACAAACAAATTTGTTCAAGGTATCAACTTATTTATAATATATAATACATTTAACTTATTCAGCTTTATTTTTTCCACGCAGCCTTTTACTTCCATAATGAGAGGTTAAGTTTTTTCATTACCACACGAATGATCCAAACCTCAATTAATCTAATTCCAAAAGGAATTTTATCAAACATACAGTCATTAACTTTAAAAATGTCGTTAACCTTTTCAAACATTCTAATAACCACAAAACTAGGGGACCCTGTCCTTAATCACTTAAAAACAAAAAAGTCTCTATCCAAGCTTGTCGTATCATATCTAACATCAATGTATAACAAATACACGTTCAAACATCCGTGGGCACCGCAAAACACTACTCTCGGAGGAATGTCGCGTAGGTCAAATAAAAGAATTCGGTCCTTTAACAATAACATAATCGGATGCGCCGGCGCCGTAGCGGCGATCGCTTAGCACAATGCCACGAAAAATATTATAAAAGACATACCTATAGACGTGTGAAATCACAACGACACCGAACTCACAAAAAAAAGTTATCGAAAAAATATTCAAAAGTTTTCGTTTGAGAACTGCTTTTTTTTCTTCTTTTGATCGGCGATTAATTTTATATTGATTGGACGTTTTACGCTTGTTAGAAAGATTTTTATAAGTGGCCTGATAGTGGCGCTTTTTAAGTTTTAAATGTGGAGCAATATCACGTACTAATAAAGCAATTTGAGGTATCCTTTAGAGCTATAAAAGATTTTATTGTAAAGGTAAAATATTGTTATACAATAACGTTATGCGAATTTGCATAAATTAAAGTACGATGACTTTTATAAAAGAGACACCGACTTTTTATGGGACTGATTCATAGTTAAAATTAGTTATAATTAATAGTTTTAAGCTTGTCAACTACTTTGTTTCAGAGCAACTAATTAACAGTTAATAAATATTTAAATAAGCCGTAAATCATGATATTATAAGTGTTCGTACAGCTCTAACTAAAACAAATATATTAAAACATAGGTAGGTACCTATTAAAAAATTAAGGGTCCATTTTAACACTTTATCATCAAACTTAAAAAAAGTGCTTTCGAAAACCCCAAACAAATTAACAGAGTCATAATTTAAAAAGTTATCAACAAACGAACCGCTAAAAGTGACCACCGTAACAAAAATGGCGATTCAAGAGACGAACCGTTCCAAAATTAATTGGACATAATTAATAAAGCGTCTAAAACAAACTCCTCCCAGCCTTCCGACCGATCTTGCATGTTAGATTATTTTATTTCTTTTTGCCAACATAAAATTACTAACCATAAAGTTTATTCACACCTTTATTTTCAGATAATAAGGTACAATTTTCAATGGCTGGTTTAGCAAAAGACGGTAAATGTAAATTTATCACGGTGTGTATCTAAGGCTTTTTTTGTTACAGCATTCCATACAAAACGTGTGTTGTAAAGAGCCCCCGACGATACCACCCATTCATGAGGACAGTGGTGACCTATTGAGATTCGAGACCGATAGCTTGTTGTGGATATGACGCGGTCTCATTAACAAGTTGTTTGTTTTATGCGAGTTTATTTTTCTAACTGTATTCAGACGGAAAAGCTCATTTGGAAACTAGCCAACCCTCTTATGATTATGGAACTGAGCTGAACAAAAACTGGAATTATTTCAGCAACAATAATCTGAATTTGGTAATTATTTGTGATCATAGGTCCTGGAAAATAGTACGGACATAAAAAAATATCAAGAGAAAACTTTAAAAAGCTGAAAAGTTAATGAAATAAATTAATCAATATAATGAAAATATTCTCTATACATTTTTTTTAAATAACCTCGTAACAGCTACAGCCATTACGAGGATTTTTCTTATCCACTCTACGCCTTTCGCCCCGAAGGCCCACACGCGCGTTTCATGCAGCCTCTTGTAAACTCGACTTTGGGCTTGAACGACACTTGGTCCTTTTGTTGTGTGTCCTTGACGAAACAAATTTACGATAGCACCTCGCACTCACATAATGAGCGTCAGCACAGCTATTAACACCTTCAGCTGCTCAATGAAGATGTAAGGAAATCGCAGTGACGAAAAAATGGTGCGAGAAAATTTGAGTAGAACAATAAATTTAACAGACTTGAAGACGCGGTAATTGGTTTAGGAAGTTTTTTTTTGGTCATGAAAGAAAAGCTCACAAAGCGTAAATTAGTTTTTCAGCAGTGGTGGCCCAGTGGTATCGGCCTCGACTTACGAGTTGTAGGTCGTGGGTTCGAACCCCGTCAGGCGCATTACTTTGTGTAATTTATTTCAACACCACTGCTCTCAAAACGGTGAAGGAAAACATCGTGAGGAAACCGGCATGTCCTAGAACCAAAAATTCGAAGACATGTGACATCTACCAATCCGCTCTGGGCCCGCGTGGTAGATTACGGCCCACTCCCTCTCACAGAGAGGAGGCCTGTGTCCCACCAGTGGGAACATTTATAGGCTGATGATGATGATGATGATGACTTTACAGTCTTGTCTAGCTGATTTAATGTATATTTGAGTTAGATATTATAAAGTTTCAACCTAGCCGTAATAAAACATGGTGGAACACTAGTGTCTTTAGGAGTAAAAAATAATGTAATAATCGTATTCTACTGAATAAGTGTATGAAATTATTGTATGAATCAAAGAGAAAACAAGCGTGACAATTGACAATGATTTTAAAGTGACAAACTGAAAGAAAACCCTCATAACAATTTGAAGTGACAAAATTGACAAATAAACCACATATTCCATAGATATATCGGTTCCGCATATCGAAGCGTATAATTAGCAAATAGTCCAACACCAAACAGTCAACATGAGCCAACTCCCCTGACAATAAATCCTCTAACATTTATGATTTTTAAAAGATTTCCAACATTCGAACGAACAAGAAAAAAAAACAATTTATGGTCTCTTCACCCCCGCTGTAACCATTCAAAGCTCAATAATTGTATATTCTTTTACAGTAGTGTGCCGTTTATTTTGTATGGCCGATGAAGGCCGCAAAAAAAGCATTCAACTAAAATCACAGGCGCCTTTAATCACCGCTATTGAGATCTATCGCGGGATCAAAGCTGGAGCGGCACCATGACAAAATACGCTCTCAAAATATTGACATAAGGTGCAATTTACATGGACGATTGGTTACGCTTTTTTTGCTCAGCAGCGGATGCTCGTGTCAAACGCTTTAGTATTTTGAGTTTGTTTTGAAAATTCTTTTATCTGATGTATTTGCTGTATCTATTGTTGGTGGTGCTTCATCTGCTACGGGGGCGATTTGTTGAGGGGGCGGTATGCTTGCTGAAAATGCTTACTGGCAATAATTTAGACGTCAAATACGGTTTTTGTGCGGTTCGGGTGACGTGGCGATCATTTCAGATTTTATTTATGACTTTGGCAGGATATCGCACAATATGCGGAGGAATTCGCGGCGGCTTTGATGCCGGTGTGCCGAGGCGCGTTGGTGGCATTTCCGTTATTGTAAAGGCTTCTTTATAGGTAAAATGGTAATGCGAGAAAACTTTTGGCAAACAATACTTGATTGTGTAAGTTTGCATGTAATGGTGTGAATGTTAATGATATTTGTTTTGATGTATGATTTGTTTTGAATCTTAATAATATGTTAGTGTTAATATTTTGATTGTTACAAGAACATTTTGCAGTTCAATCGTTCGAGCGCAGCGCGTGAACGAATGCTTTCTTCTTTCGCGCGTACGAAAGACTTCAACGAGCGCGCTTGCTTTGCTTTTACTGAAAATTGCCATAACTTTTTTACTCATATAAAATATTTTAAAATTATGCTTTAAAATCTTGTTTTTTGTTTCACAGTTCTTTTTAAAAAGAAAGTCGAAAATATTATTAAGTCACCTTTATGTCCATCTACCACACAAAGGGATTTTTTAAGATGACTTTTTAAATTTGATGAGGTCATCCAAATTGTAATGGCACAACAGTACCAAAAATAGTCAACTTGAATATTTATTATAATCCCTTGCATAATTTTATAAGTATTACACAGTAGAACAATATACCCAATAAACTAAATACTAACTTATGAAACCTACATGCATACACTGTCAAAAAGTAAAAAAAAAAAATCTAAATAATATATTTACAAAACAAAAAGAAAAAACTAAATTAATGAGCACCAAAGAACTCCTACCACGCTGTCAACTGGAAACGTGCCCAGAAGACCGGCAGTATTGCCATGTTGAGTGGCAATGCTGCCAGTAACTTTAAAAGTAATTTTGTGATCTAATCCCTAACATAACCTTCACGGTGACCCAACAATTTCCTCACAAGCTATCAGTTTAATTTGTCATAAGCACCTGGTAATCATCTTCACACCCATATGTTACGAAGAGATTTAATCTCATTACTGTTCTCGTATAGGCAGGGTGCACACGAACAATTGGCGACGCACGACTGGACAGCTGCCGGGCGCATGCGTCCGACAGGTGTGCAAACCGCTTTATAGTAGTATAGGACAGATTGAAAGATCTTTAAGGCCAAATCTGGTATAGTCGCTATTTAATCGTTTGATTTGTCACTACGTATTGAAATCGGCAGTTATCAAAGAATTTTCATTACCACTGAAATGGAATCGGTAGTTATCAAAGAATTTTATCTTACAATGAAACTGTTGAATAATGACATTTACGGTTCAGGGTACTTACCTAGGTACTGCTTAGTTTTAAAAGTCCTTCGCGGGCATATGAACGGCGGTTATGGGTGACTCGCCGTCCAATCATGGACCATGCCCAGGTAGACGGCACGTCGTGTTCCACGCGCGCCTCAAAGAGCTATCAGCGATCTGAGGACCAAAGCCTGCCGGAGTTGCGGTACTTTCTCATTAGGGTGCTCCCACATTTAGCTCTCGTCGTCCGAGCCGAGCCGATGCGAATGTTGTTAGTAACACCCTTATTACGTTGACATAAAGGTTTTTTCGAAAGCTCAAGCCGATTACGCGTCAATAAATGTGGGAGCACCCTTAGTTAACCGTAAAGGATACTCTGGAACGTCAAGGGCTATTGAAGGATCATTGGGATTTTAGTTAGTAGAAGTCTGACAGTCCCTCCCATTCAGTCCTGGGTGGGAGGACCCATTTGGAGAATATACCACGACAAAAAATACCTAGGTCATTGACACCAATCTTCATAGTTGAACTGCATAGTACGTACTAACGCATATCTCGAATCATCAACCTGTCGGAGATTGAATATGGGAAATTTTGGTATAATTTAAGTAAGTACAGACGCCAGCACATCAAGCTACCACAATCTGCCAAATTTCTTCAATAGATTTTCAACCTTATCACAATAGTGGAAGGTTAATGTTTGATTGGTAAAATCTGACAGTTTCGGGTAGGTTGACCTGCTGGCGTCTGTACATCATCTTTGGAGGAGTGATGTGGCATGATATTATGTGTCACAGCGGATTCATTTTTAAACTCATAAAAAATATCAATAACAGTCACTTCCTTCAATGACGAATATCAATGTTTTGTCGGTAGTCACCGGGGAAAAGCCAATCCAACTCACGATGCAAGCTTATCAATATTTAGGTATCAATATTCTTTGAGCTCATTTATTTTATACCATCCTTAGATCGAAAAACGCTTGCCAGTGCAAAAGGAAAACTCATGTGCTTAATGTAAGACAGATATTGCACCACACAGGGATATGAGTTGCTAAGGGAAATCTCTGCTAAGTTCCTTGATTTATTCCCTTTTTTTCGAAATATTGATATCTCAGTGTTCCACAAAAATGTCCAAGCCAAAGTCAAGCGACATATTTTATGCTTAGACTTTCTCACTTCCCACGAAACCAATTTTAGCAGTCTTTCCGCATAGACTAATAATCATAAAACCACAATACCAAAGGGCATCTCTCAAAAATATCATGTTACTGCACCGATAAAACCCCTGTCCAAATATTTAGTATCATAAAACCAATTCAGATATAATATATAGTATAATCGGCACACCACATTTGTATTCACATAGAATATAAGTTATAAAAAGATTATGGTCGTCATTTTAACTTCTTTTGTTAAAAATTAAAAGGCGAGCGCTCGTTTAAGGCACACGTCACGTATGAACACGTTATAAACTGTGCCTTCAATAAATTAAAAGTGTGCGTTTAATGTTAGATAACATTTATACGACGGGGCGGTAAAAAAGGCAACAACCTTGTCGCAAGATTCCTGAACTACAGGTTTAGAACTTAGACTCAAATGCTTAAGCGAAATAGAAAATTCCTACGACTCCCGCCAAATACTCAATCAGCCACATAATTTAATATATTTACATATGAAAAAGCATCGCCAATAAAATACAAAAATCGATTCCGAAACACCATAAAAAGGACATCAAAATCAATTTACGATCCGACACGAAATAACTCTCGACAGTCATAACAGAGGGTGCTATTTGATAAAAATGCATCATAATCCTAAACGCCACTTGTCATACGAACTCTATAATATTATGACAATAAAAAAGTATTCATTGAGACAATAGTGAGGGTTTGAGCCCACAATAAATTCTGACGCGGTCCATTTATCACACGAGATAATCATCGAGGAGCTTAAACCGTGCTTTTTTTTTTTTTTTTGAATGGCATCTCGCAGGTCAATCTAGAAGAGATTGTGTGCTGCTTAACCGGTCTTTTCTGGGGATGCCATAGATGACTCTAAGGCCTCCAGCCAGAGCTTAAAACTAAAACTACATACTAAGTGACTACTCGCTAAGGGCACCCCCTGTGGGGTACGAACCTCGGCTTAGGGCGTCACTGGGGAGGGCAGCGCAAGGGACAGGCTGGATCTGAATGATATTATTTTGGGGCTGATTTAAAACTACAGGCTCAGCGACGCGGGCTGGCTCATGCAAGGGTCGGGGGGGGCATTGACTTGGATGTCGCGGCGGGCGTCCTCGGCGGCGAGGACGGAATGACGAGGTCGGTCTGTGTGTGTGTACTCTGCGAACTGTGCTGGTTTCCCTACGGCTCTCCTGGAGGAGAGTGATGGGGTCGTCGGGGGTGACAAGTGTATGCCTCGGGCGGCGGACGGAACTGATACGCGATGGATCGTATCGGGCGGCCGATGCGATTAGCGGGTTGGGGTGCCTAGTGGCAGAGTCGAAGAAGCGCTTGGAAAGGCGCTTCATGAACTGCTGCACGGTGGGGATTTTAAGGTCCGAATGGAGGCTATCATTACGGACAAAGTACGGGGCTCCCGTGACTTTCCTGAGAAAACGGTTTTGGACACGGGACGAAATACTTTAGAGGTTTATTCACCCACTTCTGTCAAATTTATATGGCTAATTAAGTTGTTTGCGCTGGAATTTCTAATCTTTATAATCGCTTGTAAGTGATGTTATTACTTAATTATTTTTGTTGGATGTCACGGTGAAGTTATGTCATTTGCAGAAAATGCTAATTACTTTAGTTCTCATCCCTTATATGACTACATATTTCATTTGAATACCCGAGCACCTACACACACAATTTGAATAAATAATCTCACCCCTCGCTTTAAAACCCCTACGTGTGCGCCCAACAATTGGCTCAACAAATCGAGTACAATGTTCGCCGCCGAAGCGTCAACCAATCAGCGGCTCGCGCTTTAACGCGCGGCCCCTTTCACACTGGGCGAACTCCATTTATTTTACACCAAATTATTCGATCTATTATACGAACATGTTTATTTATGGAGCATATATCTCAGCCGCACCCGTTTTTATTGGCAGTAAAGTATGAAATTGTACATTAGGAAGCCTTTCACATCAGAGTTTCATATCAGCGGAGGACATAACTTGAGATTTAGTTTTAACTGGTGTTTTGTGTCGGTCCGACATGTTCAAACGTGATATTTTTATGGAAACGTATGTTATTGCGCGAGTTCGGTTCGTCCGGTTTATAGCTTTTAGTCACTTTGTGTTCAAAAGTATGCTGTGCCAAAAATGTATGTTATTTAAAATGGGTTTTTCTTTTTAGGCTATTTATTTAATTATCGTGACCTTTTTACATGCGTTTACGGAACTGAAAGTTTGTCTACTTGCGAATATTTAATTAATTAATGTTTCGTGTCTATAATAATTATTTTAATTTAGTAATGTATTATTTGTAACTGTAGATTGCGGTTTATATTTTAAATTATCGAAAATGATTGCCTAGCAACGTTTTCATTCACACAGTCCAATAAACGCATATGCCACCCAAGGCAAATGTAATTATTCAAATCAATTCAACACTTCCTATTTCAATTAAACTCGTATCACGTAATCCAATGTTTCATAAAATCATAAAGTACAACTGTCCAATATTAAACATAACATAATAATTATGACATGACCATCAGTCCTTTTTAAAAGTGTCCATTTTTCCCACGTTTTTATATTTGACTATCATAACACTATCGTAGTGTTGTAAAATAATTGTACACTTACCTACTCTTACTAACTCTTTGCGTGGTATCTTAACCAAAAGGTATTACAAAATAAGTGCAAAAGTGAGTTTCTTCCCTTTTAAAACACTTACACTTAAAATACTGAATTATTTTGATGAATTCGGGTTGAAAAACAACTATAACTGCTTTTTTGCATATAATTAAAGAGAGACAAAAGCTTGTAACTACAAATAAACGATAAAGTCCAGAGTGATTAGAAAAGAGATATTTATTTTCAAAATCTTTGTAATTCTGCGGTCGCCTCCTTCTGCGAAGCAGTCATGCTCGCGAAGGAGGAGGCGGGCCGCGTGAGGGAGAGGACAATGTCCTCCCTCCGCCCCACCCGCGGTGGTGGACGCCCACGGCGACGGACGTCGCAAGACGATCTCCGGCCACCGTAGGCACGTGCATGCGGGCGACACCCGGGTCCATGCCCGGGTCGACGGCGCGTTGTACCACGCGCGCCTCAAAGAGCGTCAGCATAATGACGGGGACCCCCTCTAGAGGGCCAAAGCCTGCCGGGGTCGCGGGACTTATTACCGTGACCCCGGAACATAAAGGGCTATTGAAGGACACCGTGGTTTTAGTCATCACAAGTCTAACAGTCCCTCCCGCCCTGCCCGGGGTGGGAGGACTCATTTGATGATTTTACCACGCTAAAAAAAACAGTCTTTGTAATTTTGTTATAGAATGTCATATGAGCTTTTCAGTAGATTATGTCTATTCAATACAACTTATTTACTTTTCCAGAAGTTTGGTTACCAGCACAAATTGATTTAAATCTGTGATTTTAGTTGTAAACTGAAACTAACCTCTAAAGATAGATAAAAAAAGATAAAGTAAGATAGCGATCTGACACTTGTCTTTATGATACAAATGTCTTTTAATTTTAGGGCATTAAGTACACCGCTGTACAATATTTTTACTTCAGCATAAAGTTGTAATAAATAAGTCATTTAATAAATAGTACGGCCTAACTGAAAGGAGAAAGGATGGGTCTCTTCTCCTCTCAGTTAGGCCGCATTGTTAAATCAGTTTTAATTGTTAGAAAAATATATGGGATTTTAATAATAGTTTAACTGTCAAACAACTTGCCTTAAAACAAAGCCTAAAGCGTGGGCCACATAGAACAGACGTAAGACGCAAACGGGGCGGACATATGTATCTTCGGCGTCTCTTTCATACAAAATGTATAGAAGCGTCCCACCGTCCAACAGTTCATGAAGCGCCTCTCCAAGCGCTTCTTCGACTCTGCCACTATGCACCCCAACCCGCTAATCGCATCGGCCGCCCGATACGACCCATCGCGTATCAGTTCCGTCCGCCGTCCGAGGCATACCCTTGTCACCCCCAATGACCCCATCACTCGTCTCCAGGAGAGCCGTAGGGAAACCAGCACAGTTCGCAGACACACACACAGACCGACCTCGTCATTCCGTCCTCGCCGCCGAGGACGCCCGCCGCGACGTCCAAGTCAATGCCCCCCCCGACCCTTGCATGAGCCAGCCCGCGTCGCTGAGCCTGTAGTTTTAAATCAGCCCCAAAATAATGATATCATTCCGATCCAGCCTGACCCTTGCGCTGTCCTCCCTCAGTGACGCCCTAAGCCGAGGTTCGTACCCCACAGGGGGTGCCCTTAGCGTGTGGTCACTTAGTTTGTAGTTTTAGTTTTAAGCTCTGGCTGGAGGCCTTAGACTTATCTATGGCATCCACAGAAAAGTCCGGTTAAGCAGCACACAACCTCTTCTAGGTTGACCTGCGAGATGTCATACAAAAAAAAAGCGACGTAAAACACATAGAAGACACGAGGCGCGGGCGCGACTCTCATACATTTTCTGTCCTCGTCTTACGTCTTTTCTATGTGGCCCGCGCCTGAGTCTGGTTTAAGTCTCAAAACAATCCATCTCATCTTACTAGTCTTAAGTTCCATATTACGCTACCTTCTGGTCGAGACTCTGCTAAGATCTTTCTAATGACGCACTACATAACAGACAGGTTATGGACAATGTCCTCAGAACCAGTCACTTGATAATAAACTCTCCCACAGTCATCTTGACCTTAGATTTAATAACTTAGATTATCTATTAATAGCCCAGTTTCTGTCTACCGACAAGCTTTTATGGGCTACCTTTGTTCGACTTATGAGGTCAATGATGGAAGCTCTATTTTTAGTTTTGTCTCGTTTCAAGAGAAAATGGTTTCTTTTTTAAGTAATCTGAAGGTGTTTTCTTACTATTGGTTCATTCATAAAAATAAGACGTGATTAAATACAGAAAGCTATAATCCTGTGAAATACTAGCTTAATTTGGATTCTCATTCTCTCAGCCCGCGCAATTTGGATTGTGTGATTAATGAAGAACATTAAAATTGATTATTGGTTAGCATTTTTTTATGTAAAATTTATCCTTACAATTATTGACAACAAAAAAAGGATTATCTAAATAGGTGCCGTAGTAGTTGTAAAGTGTTGCAAAAAAGCATTTTTAGCATAGCATTTTACATTACTGAAACAAAAATGCCTTTTTTTTCTAGTAAAACCTCAGATAATGTAAGGTTTCTTCCAATTTGTGTTGATTAGCAACCAAATGAACGCTACACATAAGAATAGACAAATAGAACATTAATAAACATCATAAAATACATAACATACGCCTCCTAATAAATCCCCGTGACACACAAAGCTTGCCGCTCTAATTTCGCCAAAAGCGAGACACCGCTAATATCTCAATTTCGAGAACGGACCTACGTCTGAGGGCAAACACACCGCCCATTAGGACCCCACAGTCCAGCTGCTCACGAATCGTCACTTAATTGCACTACCTAAGTGCAATAAATTAATTACGTGACAACAAAACTGTGAGAAGGTCCACAGAAGACGCAGCAAGGTAGCCCCCCGCTGTTCGGAGACCTCACGAGAACACAGTGTCGCATCACACCGCTTTGTCCACCTAAATTCGCCTTCCCTTTTCGCCTGTCGAGTTTCTGAGCAACAAAAAAGAGATGAGCAATCGTCGGCGAAGCCTTTGCTCCTCGCTCATCATTTTTCACGTCTCATTCAATAACTCGATGCATAGTCGCCGAGATAGTGATCGAGTTTTGAAATATTTCGATGGGAGAGCGTTACATTCCCAAGGATATGGTGTTACTTTGCGTGCGGAATGTTTGTACCTACTTGTATTGTGCTGGACACGGCGGGCTTATGAAGACGCGGTTTGAATGAGGTTGTATGTTCAGTTATGTATTCGAACTGGAACTGGAAAAAAAGTTCTGTATTTTTTCAAATAATTCATGAGGTATTTATTGTATCTACGTTGAGTTATTGTTTCAAGACCTAGAACATGTAAATTATAAATGTAATAGCTATATTTACACATATTAATATGCTGAAATGTAAGTTCCGAAAGGCTAAAATAAACTGATGCGCTTTTGCAAGAGCTTGAGCTAAAATCAACATTGCTTAGTTAAGAATCTTGAGTTCAATCGCCGCACGGAATTAAAAATTGTTATACCTGTATTGGGTTTCCCAGATATGAAAGTAGTTTTCACTGTACTGTACATAGACAGCAAATTGAAAAATATCTTTAGGTAATTCACGCTCTAAAATATTGGAAAAACGCAAGAACCAAGAACATTGTTCAAAATGTCAGCATCACAAAACGGATCTCACGTTTCCATAAAGACGACCACAACTATGTAACCACTATTGAACAAGTGAAATAAATCGGAAAATCCATTTACCACATCTAAATCGTTCAATGAAAGTACCAAAACAATTCTGTTTGCATCACTGAACACGGTTATAACACGTTCAGAAGCGTCAAGGCGTTGCAAGTCCCGTATAATGTAATTTAATTCTATGCAGCTTACAAACCCTTTGCAACAAAGAGACCCAGCAACACTTTGTTTGCTATTGTCGGCTACTTTACAGATTATTTCATTGTAATACATAATAGTTAGGAAGCAGGTACAGTTATATTCATTGAGTGGTCTTGCACAGATGTTTATCAGTAAAACAATGTTGTAAGTTTTGCAAACTGACAGTTTTTCGAGGTTTCCCTTATCTGTGTATCTTGGGAGTTTGTCGCTTTGAGCCGCCGCGGTTTTGCACCTATTTGTTGAAACGAGTGTTATCTTGCAGATTAAGGATGTTGGGTTTTAGGTGTTAAATGTTCTAGAGTGCGACGTGTGAATGGTTTAGTGAATGAGCAGATAATGATGAGGGAGATCAATATCTCTGATTGTTTTCGATGGACTTTTTTTGCTAGAATGTCGTCTTTAACGTATTGATTGGTTTTACTGTAAGGACTAGCTTGGGAAAATTAGTCAGAAGAAAAACAGGTGGATACTTGTTGATGCAAGAAGGCGCTCTGAAAATTAATACAAAAGAAGATGTTGCACTCGAAAGAAATTGTAAAAGGAAGGAGCTTGAAGCCTACACAGTAAAAAAAATTATATCAAGTCGATTTTAATATTGTTTTCGTCCTCTCTGATACCCTCGAAAAGATCTTTACAAATTGTGACCTATAAATAAATAAATAAATCCTAATAGCGTGATCTGGTTTACGTCAAAAAAAACCGCAAATTTTAATTCTGTTTAAATATAACAAATAATTTGAATGTTGAACGTCATTCTACAACAGTAGGTCATCTTATGCGTAGAAAGAATCGTCTTGCGAAATAATTGTTTGATGAAACCTAATGAATATTTTATACACTGTGTGTAAAACACCTGACTATTTTACGCCGAATAAAAGCTTTCACAAGACTTTATTTTTTGAAATATATGAGTACCAACATCATCATCATCTTTCTACCCTCATCCCCTTCTACTTGGGGTCAGATGTCAAGCTATCATCGCCTCCTACCTAATTTGGGACTTACATAGGGGAAAAGTGTATAAGACGGGGACGTTAATAATCGCGAGGTATAATGGGGACATACCTACACTCTTTAGGCATACTTAACACAACACTAACGTAGAGCAAGCGCCATCAGGACGTCATTTGCAAGCGGCCAGACGGAAATAGCGTCCTGTTGGCGCTTGTGCTACGTTAGTTTTGTGTTAAGTTTACCTTAGGTGTGTGATTTTCCATCATACCTCGCGTCCCTGTCTTATACACTGTTCCCCAACGAGTACAATATACGCTCTAGTTTTCCTTAGAAAACGATAGTTGTAATAATTTAATTTATCTCACCTCGTGCTCTGTCTGTGCGCAGGAGTACCAGTTCCTTCTAGGTGGGCTCGCTCTTTCTTAGTTATCTTTGTTTTTGTGATAGAAAATCTCTTAGAATTGAACAGAATACAGTGCTGACTGTCTCGCAACATGAACAATTACAGCAAATCACCTACCATATACTTATTTACTTAAACTTTTCCCTATTAAGGTAAGCAGAAACTATAAAAAAAAAGTTTTTTTAGTATGTACCTATATTTTAAGCGTGGTCATAAATTACGAATTTCTTCTTATTTGGTTCCATCAGTACCTATTAATTCCCAAGTTATCATTATAACAGTCTTCATGGGAGGCCAATATTCCACAGCAGAACCAATTGTTGATGACTAAAATTCACACATAAACATGTTTGCTGAAATATGAAAATTAGGGCGGCATCGGAAGGCTTTAATCCGTAAAGAAATCCACCCACATCCGGTGGCGCTCGGGAATATTTAATCATGTGAAGTTAACGAATGGTTAATAATCCCGCGGTTAGACATGAAAAGGCGCCGGCGATTTAGAGCTTTGGGCAGGGCTGGATTAAGGGACGCGAAAGGGTTAGTTAATGATGAATAGCTTTTGTACTGTTCAATTTAGACACCTTTTTATAGCAAATACCAAAATATGAAGTGTTATTAGCGTGGTAGTAAGGAGGTAATCTTTTAAAATTAACTCGTGGCCTAATGTTTTTGTAAAAGCATTAAAGTCAAATGTAAATGTTTCAGCCGGTTGATGATAATTGATAAATCAACTTCAACTATTTTAACAATCTTAACCATAATAAAGGTAAAGAAGACATCCTCCCTATAAAACGAAATCCATCTCTGCCCATTAAGGCGAGATAAGTCGTAAATCCTCGGCTTTTATGTGGTTTGTTGTCGTAACAGTTTGTTTGATTTTGTGTAGGCTAAACATCGTGTTAATTGTTGTGACGATTTAGAAAAAGGTACTTTTTTATTTGTTATAGCTCTATGTAGATAGAAAACAAAAAAAAACATTATTTATACACATAATTCATTAATTTAAATAAAATACTTGTGTCACAAAATGTCTACCTATTCAAAAACTTTATTTCATAAGCCACAATGTTCTCATTTACGTCCTAAAAGGTACATTTTGTTTCTATTAAAAATATATACACAAAGCATTAAATTGTTTAAATAGTTTATTGGTGACTCTTTTTTAACAATTAATTCTCATAAACAAACATTCAGCAACAAAAAAAAACCTAACATCATCACTCTTGTAGGTATTTTACTAAGGGAAATGATGAGGCCCAAAATAAATGCAGACCTAAGTCCATCCCTGTACCCCCAAGAAGTTTTAGTGCCTTGTTGAGACCACAGATAATTTGCTGTTGCCCAATCTTCATGAATGGACTCGCCCACACCCTTCTCTTATCGGTAGCTTGTTTTATCACTTTGCTAATTTGTAAGTTTTCAATGTAAAGATTATTGGAACATTTGTAATTATCACTTTTCGATTAGATAAGGATTTAATGGGATGGGTTTTGGGACAGATAGAGATGTCTTGGCTTTTGGTCAAGACAAGAGGGTAAGATTTATAGTGTTAAAAGCTCTTATTTTAAATTGGTTTTATTTTTAGAGTAAATTATTCTGATGCTCTCTTAAATGTCAATGCCCTTTTTGAGTGCAGTTCGTTCGTTTCTACTTTTATATTTTCATGAAGTGCAAATTCGTCATAATTCAAAAAGGCAATCCATCGTGCTTAAATGATGGAAAATTTATTAAATTTATGGATGTGATCACATAAGAAATTTACACATCGCGATCGATTTTGGTAAATAATTGTTGGTATTATTCTATATGTGAATTTATTTTACTCTACAAAAATGTCTGACACATAGGCTACGAAATACTTCTTTAAGTAGGTAAATTGTTAATTTAATAATATTTTTTTACTATAAGTTCATTGACCTTAGCCATTACGGCAAAGACCAATCTAAGTTTCCTTAAAGGAAATAAAAACTTGATACTAAATCAATAACACCGCATGGTGCGCCATCTAGTGGTGAGTAGCAAAACTGCTAAAACTTTATCAATAAATCAATGATAGTCATGCTTAAACAACTTTAAACTTATGATTTATCATATAGTATGAACAAATATGTTTGGATAGCCAGATTTATATGATAGTTCTCTAGAAAATCATAGTTTCATGAATAAATCAAAAACTCATGCTTACGTAATTGGACAACAGATGGCGCTACTATACAGCAATTATCATGCCTATAATAATCGATTGGTTTACGGTTTACGACTAAAGGTGGGGTAATAATTTAGTCATATTTACATAGGCATTCTATTTTTAATGATCGATTTAGCATAATGCTTCTATTTATTGATCTTTGAACTACAGCGGTTAAATTAATACCTATAGTATTAGTAGCGTAGGATTATCTCTCAACAAACATATTTTAGGTTTGAAATATATTCAACTAAACTGAATCCTATCGGTATCACTTAATATTGCTATTCAAATCAAAATTATGTATCTGTAGATAGTTAATTAAAATTAATTAAGTTAATAATATTAGCTTAGATTTAGCAAGGATAGCATCATTCTTTAAAAATCGCCATCCTAATACCGTATTCAGAACTAAAGCCTAATTTAAAACAGTTCCTACAGAATCCACCGATGCCTATCACCAACAAAAGGGAACGCCGAATATACTGTCATTTCTACCATTTAACTTTTGTTTTTTCGTAAAACAACGAGTTCAAAAATGATCGTTTATCTCCAATCGGCACCCTGTTCTCGTTCGACGCGAAGGTTAACACCGATTCATTAAAAAAAGGAAGTCTGGACCCCCAAAAGACTGAAAAAAGACTATAAGGAGGGGAAAAAAGACTACAGTTGGTTACCGAACGGCGCCTAGCGGGTGCCGCGGCGGCGTCTGTGAATGTAAGACATTTTATAGCTAACGATCAGGACTATGTTGAGTTGTAAATTAAATATTGGGCTATAAAGAACGGAAATTCCTTTGTGATTTACTTTGGCATGAAATTCGATTTCAAAATACGAAGATAAAGAGCAAAAAGAAGTGAAAAAAAGAGAAAAAGTTTTTAAAGACGTTTTGTAAATTTTTACTAGAAGTTTCATCAGTGCCTAAAACAAATAAAATATTTATGTTTCATTAATTATGTATTTCGACACCAACTTTTCGTACCTAAAATCGAACAGAAACTTTAAATTCATGGAGTCACAGCTAGGCTGGCACTGCTTAACTACTCGGTGATTGTATAGTTACATTAATTGGCTATCAAATAATATTACTAATACCTACAACTTAAACTATAGAGCTCGACATAGACTAAACTATTTTGCACCTACAAACAAGTATGCCTATGCCAGCGTATCCAAGCGTTTCTTTACTTACCTTAGCTAAGTTCCAATGTAAATTATTTCATTCAATTCTGTTTCATCTCAATCACGAATTGTTCTCTAAATAACCTCACGACCACACTACCCTCTAAAACAATCGTAAAGCATAAAAGCACATTTAGATGTTTGAGCTGATATTCGCTGGCGTGTAGTTTTGTTGCGCCCGCGTCGCTCGCTTGCACCTAATTTATACGCGTCGACTGCGACGCGATGCGCTATTGCGTCCACGACACTTTTGTATATGTTTACATATTCAAATTTACATGTTTGTAAAGGTTTTAATGTGAGTTAAGTATCGGACGAAGCTTCACATATTTTTTTCCTTTTTACTTAATGCAATAGGTAATTAAATATACAGAATTTTAATCGGCGAATAGTCTAAATGGTAGCTACTTGAATGTATTTTAGTAATTTTAAGTTGTCATATAACTGATAATAAATAAATATCATTTTACACTATGTAACTGCGATTTGTCGCTTCTGCGCTTTCCCGTACACGTTAAAAATTATTATTATCAAGATAAAGCTATACGTCAGCATGGATTAGTTATATAATAATTATATCAGCAAAAACAATTGTCTTAATATTTTGTAACCCTAATAATTATTTTTTTACCCTAATTCTAAGTAACTATAGAATGTGTCTCTTGACAAGTTCTTTAAAGAAGTGAAGGAGCTGTTGACATTACTTAACCAATAACAGCCTTATTCTATACTCTACCAATAAGAATAGCCTTCCTTTACCGTAATAGATGATTCACTATAATTTTACACCTCATTAGAAACCACTTGAGTACCTAATAAGTTGTTGACAGACCACAAACAAAGAATAATTTGTTTAGATAATAAACACATATAAAGTATTCGATGTTCTAAAATAAGATTTATTCGGGGAATGACAAATTTTCCTTATGCGGTTTAAAAGCTTGAATCTGGGATTGCCTAACCACAGTATTTTAATCAGTAAACAACGAATAAATATAATCAAGACATCAAATTTCATGCCTAATTTAGTTTCCTGTGGTAATCAAAAAATCGAATTTAACTATTTGACCTCATAGACTTTATTCATCAAGTAAACTAATATTCAAACATAGTTAACATAGACCGCTAAAGATTAAACAAACTCATCATCATCATCTCAGCCATAGGACGTCCACTGCTGAACATAGGACTCCCCTTTAGATCTCCACATATACCGGTTGGAAGCGACCTGCATCCATCCATCCATCCATTGCAAACAAATTCAATCAAAAATATTCCTTAAATAGCTAATTCTACCTCATTATGGATCCCAAAATAAAGACAAGTTATCAGAAATCTAAAGGGTCGATTCATCCCGGGCCGACGCGGCGACGGCGCGTTGTGTTCCACGTGCGCCTCAAAGAGTGTTAGCGTAATGACGGGGCCCCCCTCTAGAGGGCCAAAGCCTGCCGTGGTCGCGGGACTTACCGAATTATTTTATTTATTTATTTATTAGAATAAGTACAGCCACATCACATACATTTAACATTGAAATTTACAATTTATAATAAAGCAGTCTGATGCACGTGACAATAAAGGCGTACATAACATTCACAATTCTTCGGCTCGGTGATAAAATATAATTATTATTAAAAAAAAAGAACAATCCATAAAGTGAAAATTGAATTAAAAAGTAACAGTTCAAAATTTACTATAATAAAATATTTGATATAAATTTACATTAGTATACACAGAAATGTCAGGCAAAATTAAGATAAATGTCAATATAATAGAATTGGCCAATTATTATTAATACAAAATAATTTAACAATAAATTTGATGAAATTTAAATTAATATAAAAAAAAGAACTTAGGGTACACATTTTATTTTGTTCTTAAACATACGTAGCTTATCATGGAACACATCGAGGTCGGGTATTATTGTAAGAAGGGTGTGGTACTCATCCACAATTCTACGGAGGGGTGCTTGTAGTCCCAAATTAGTCTTTACAGATGGAGTATGAAAAATATATTTGAGTTTCCCTCTGGGATAGGTGCGTGGAATCTTTAAGGGTATATTCTCAAGGAAATGGCAACAATGGTACTGACCGTTCACGATTTTGTGAAAGAAGCACATGTCTAGCAAGCGTCTACGTTCACGAAGAGAGCTCATTTGAAATTTTTCTAAGCGTACTTTGTATGGATTCCTATGTGAAAAACCGCCAGAGTTATAAGCCAGATGCCTAGTGAACGCTCTTTGTATGCTCTCAACCCGCTGCGAATGAACAGCATAAAACGGATTCCATACAACGCTGGCGAATTCAAGATGACTGCGCACCAAGGTTTGGTATAGCAAGATTTTGGTGCGCTCTTGTTTAAACCCGCTCGCGTTTCGTTTCAAAAATCCGAGCATTTGAGCTGCTTTTGTGACAGACTTGTTGATGTGGTTGGTAAATTTTAGTTTCCTGTCAACTATGACGCCAAGATCTCGGATTTCGTTGACTTCTGCCAATATTGTACCATCAAGCTTGTACTCCGTAGCAAGTGGCTTCTTTTTCCTACTAAATTTAATATGAAAGCATTTACTTGCATTAAGGGACATATCGTTGCTGCGACACCAATCCAAAATCGCGTCTAGGTCACTTTGCAACCGGCAAGAGTCAGCAATGGAATTTATAGTTATGTATATCTTCAGGTCGTCGGCAAATAGAGACACCCCACAATGTTTTATTCTGTCCACAATATCGTTCACAAATATAAGAAAAAGAAGGGGTCCTAAATGCGATCCCTGAGGAACACCGGTATTAGCCAGATAGGTGAACGAGTTAAATCCATTGACAGTCACTGACTGAGGGCGCCGACTTAGATAAGATTCGAACCATTTTAAAAGCGCACCATCCACACCAAAAACAGATAGTTTTCTAAGAAGAATTGAATGGTTAACTCGATCAAAAGCACTGCTGAAGTCTGTATAGATGGCATCAATTTCCTTACCCGAGTCAACTTCATTACAGATATTTGAGATGTACGGGACTAAATTAGTGAGAACTGAGCGACCACGTCTAAAACCGTGCTGTGAATCGGAGATGTTACTGTCTACGAGCCGAGAAATCACAGGATAAACAATCGATTCAAATAGTTTGGAGAAACAAGACAGAATGGAAATGGGACGATAATTTTGAACGTCAGAATGTTCCCCCTTCTTGAAAACTGGCACAATGCGTGCTTTTTTCCACTCTGATGGAAAAGTGCCATCCGTTAATGAACGATTGAATATTAATGTCAGAGGCAGAGTTATTGCAGACCCACATCGTTTTATAAATACTGGTGGAATTGTATCTGGGCCGGCACCCTTCGTCGGATCGATTTTTTTTATCGCTTTAAGCACGTCAAACTCTTCGATAGTAATTGAGCATAATATTTGTGGAGTCAACACATGAGATTGTGTATTAAACACAGAGGTTTCTGGAGGCGTTGTCTTAGGTTCGTAAATTGAGGCAAAATGTTCCGCAAAAAGATTCACAATTTCAGGGCCTGTGTTTGCAACCTGATCTTTCAAATTCATACTTGCAGGTATCAACGAGCCGTCTCCTTTTTTATGTTTGATAAAGCTCCAGAAGAGTTTAGGGTTCTTTGGGATATTGGTTTCTATTTTATTTTTATATTCAGAGAAACATTTATCATACATTGCATGACATCTTTTGCGGAGGAGGTGGTATTCAATTTCGTCTCTAGGGTTTTTATACTTTTTAAACTTTTTTCGTATTTTTTCCTTTTCCTGCAATAATTTGATGAAAGAACCACTGAACCATGGAGGAAACCTTGATTTACTGAGGGTTTGTTTGGGCACAAATTCGTCTATGAGGTCAGAAAGAATCTTGTAAAATTTTAGCAACATTGCGTCAACATTTTCACAGCCTGATAGCATAATTTGCCAATCAACAGCTTTCAGATTTTTAATTATGGATGGATAATCGGCTCTAAAGAAATTATATCTGGGCTTAAATTCCGGCTTAAGATAAACAATTTTTTTGTAAGGTACATTCAACACTAGACTAGGATGCTGCTTGTAGCATTTGCTAAGCACGCTCGTGGGGCTTATAACGATTGCATCATGGCAGCTAGTGATCACCAAGTCCAAGTACCGATTGTCGCCATTTGCAATTCCATTGACTTGGAAAAGATTATTAATAGAAATAAAATCTGTTAGATAATGTCCCAAGGGAGAATTGTAATTTGAAGGTACCATATAGTTGCAGTCTTTCTTAGGGTTCCAATTAATAAAACCCAAGTTAAAATCGCCTAGGATTACGAGATCATTAGCCTGACTGGCAATATTATCCGCGCTATCTAGAAAAGACTTAAGAGTTTCTGTCTTTACAGGTGGAGGTAGATATACTACACATATAGCAAGCTTTCTGGTACTTGATCCATTGTCAATCTGCAAAGTGACCCACAGATCTTCCACATTTGTTTCCCAATTCTTGACACGAACGGACGGTATGTCCTTAGAAACCGCCAAAAGCACCCCACCACCGTCCCCTTTAGAATTACTACTGCTTGCTCGGTCCCTACGATAAACTACATATCTATCATCGATCAATTCATGGTTAGAAATATTAGATTTAAGCCATGTTTCGGTGAAAGCTATAACCTTATAATTCGAAGTCAGAATGTTTTTTAAAAGTTCGTTAGTTTTGGTCCTAAGCCCTTGCACATTCTGATAGTAAATATCAAGCATTGTGATTAACAAAAAACACCGAATCACTACCAAATCACATTAACAGACTTAAACTAGAAGATTAAGGCTATCGGTATTTCGAATTGCAATAGCTTGATGTTCCACTGTTTTTCGGACAAAAATACGTCCATTACGAACCCAGACGAACTTGTACGACATTTCCCGCGCTTTTATGCGAGTTGCGGCGTGAAGAGACTTGAGTGCTGGAGTCAAATGTTCCGAAACATACACCGGACTTACAGTTCCTCCTATTCCAAGATGTTGTGTACAAAGCTTCTTTTCGGTATGTTTTTGAATTACCGTGACCCTGGAACGTAAAGGGCTATTAAAGTATACCGTGGATTTTAGACCGTACGAGTCTGACAGTCCCGCCCTGCCCTGGGTGGGAGGACTCATTTGATGATTTTACCAAGATAAAAAAAATAGGGTCCATTCATAACTTGACCACAGATAACTATCAACTACACACGGGATGTGGTCAGAGGTAAACGCTGGGCCACGACCTATACGTTCAAGCAGCGCGCGTCTTACGACAGTTGTCATTATCTCAGGAAAGCAAAAAGTGGTAGCCGCGCGAAGGCAACAAGTTGACAAGTCCTAAGTTGTGGAAGGTGCATAAGGCTCCACTGCTTGATGCGGTATATCATAAACACGGCGATTTCTTCACGGTTCCAGTCAGACCGCCTAGTATTCTACTAGTGTAGGATTATAATCGATTATAAATATTAATAAGGTCGATAGGTAGGTTACGTAGGTATTAGGGATTAGGAGTATGTATATATCTATACCACAAGGTCTTGAACAATCGCGTCGCACCAGTTTTGTGGGAGAGCCCTTAATTAATATTTTGCGCGGTTACCGTTTGAAGAATGCGCGACTGACGTGAAGATATGATGGGCGGTGGTTCTTTCAAGTTAATTTGAACGAGGCTGTATTTGCAGTGATGTCATCCGTCTGGACTTATGATGTCATCTTATAAAGCATAGTAAATGAAAATTAAAAAATTAAATTGCTAAGAGTTGAAAAGCTCCATTATTTCAAAAGTTTTCTCTAAAAATATAAATAACACTTTCGGCTTATTCAAGTCATTCTGGCAATTCACTCAAATTAAAAAGCAGTTGAATCCCATAACATTAATAAGGTTGCTGTGACATAATAGTTAAGGTCTAAAACCGAAACATCCAACGCTGAATCATCATCAGCCTTTAAATGTTCCCACTGCTGGGACACAGGCCTCCTCTCTGTGCGAGGGAGCAGGCCGTAATCTACCACGCGGGCCCAGTGCGGATTGGTAGATGTCACATGTCTTCGAATTTTTGGCTCTAGGACATGCCGGTTTCGTCACGATGTTTTCCTTTACCGTTTTGAGAGCAGTGGTGATGAAATAAACTACACAAAGTAATGCGCCTGACTGGGTTCGAATCCACGACTTACAACTCGTAAGTCGAGGCCGATACCACTGGGCCACCACTGTTCAATAATAACCATCAACCCTTAAATCCTCATAAAGTTGAAATGAAAATGTGGGAGTAAATATTTATAATCAAAAGCTCACTCACCGATTACAATGTCGCTACAGGATCTATATTTAGAATACTTAGTCAATATCGATCACACTTATAAATAATCTTACGGTCGTTTAAGCTTGGTCTTCACGATTCTCATTTTTCTGTATTGACAGCAAAACGATAAATGTTGAGACCACCAGGTCTGACGACGTAACGACGGCATCGATTATACTAATATACATGTAGAGGAGACTGTTACGTTTGTTTGTTTGTTATGTAGTTTATTATACAGAATAATTACTTGGAATCTCGACTTTCGACTACAACGAAGACTTTTTCAATGACTTTTCATTTCTAACTTTTCTTCGTTTTTAGGTATGTTATGATTTTCTCTCTCTCTCTCTCTTCTGGGCAAGTTGTGGAGTGCCTTGTAGTCAACAATCGAGAAATTGGGATTGTTAAAATAGTTATTAACAGTGCCAACTTTCTCAAGACTTATTTTTTCACAACTAACGCTTTTCATGCCTTTTTTTGATTACTTAGCTGCAGCAAAGACATAGTCGCGTGACAATAAAGTCCACCATAAAAGTACAATTTAACAAAAATGCAATATGCACTCACAAACAAAGATGCGTTAACGCGTGTTCTCATTTTTTTGTCACATCATTATTCTGGCCGTAATGTCATGCGAATGCAAGTGCAATAAAATCACTTCACATCGCGTTTATCATTAGAATCAATTATTTCTCCATTTACGCGTTCGTATGTCGGCGAGCCCTCAATGTTGGTCATTTCGAGTGGACATGATCGCTTTTTATACGTTATTAAGAATTCCCGAGTCGAACGCAAAATATCAACATTAAACACCTTTAAATTATGGGTGCCAGTGGTAATGGTCATAAAATACGTACAGTCATAAAAGACACCGCGCGTATGTAAGGAATTCGCTCACCATCTTTCTGTCCTCGATATTTTGACCAAATAGAATTATGATTTTATGTTAATATTGATTGGTGAACATTTTCCAATTAGTAGATATTAAAATTCCTATGTGAATTTCTGATTATTGAAATTGTGATGATGTAATGTTTTGGATTTATTAACATTGTTGTCAAATACTTGCTCAATAGGAACCTAAATTCTTTACTTGCTTCGGTATCTGATTTACTATTTACACAATACACTGAGAATCCATTGTCCCACTATTAGTACATC
This sequence comes from Agrotis exclamationis, assembly GCA_950005045.1. NCBI lineage: Eukaryota > Metazoa > Arthropoda > Insecta > Lepidoptera > Noctuidae > Agrotis > Agrotis exclamationis. The sequence continues at coordinate 17,131,510 of OX465427.1, read as the reverse complement.
ATAGCCATCATTTTGTGACTACGACACTAAGAGCACGTGTAACCACATCTAAACCCATCTGAACCTTGATTAAGAGCTCTCTGTAAATATTAAATAGTAATAATGACATTGGCAGTTTTTGAACGCAGCTTAAGGCCCGGTTTCCACCAAAGCGGAGAGGAGAGATGTGTTTGAATAACCAATCAGAAATCCACATCTCCTCTCCTCTCCGCTTTGGTGGATACTGGGCCTAAATGCTCTGATTGCGTACACTTTCTTTGATGAAAGCCATGAGAGAGAACACAGCACAAAGAAAAACTATAATTACCAATACCATCACCGGCCGCTAAAAAAAGAACGTCGAAACAAAAGAATCAACCTGCATTGAGATGGAAATATAAGGGCGTCAACACACCTACGTTGTACACATTAAGGTGTGCGTCAAATTAGACTGGTGCCGCAATTATGACGATTACAGGCGACATCTGAACATCCTGTCGACAGGATACATGTAGGCGGAAAGTGTTGCCAGACTGACAGTGGGCTTGCTTGATATTGTGTAATACTTCAGTGTTATCAAGGAAACGGGCTTTTGTCTAACAGTGTGACGCAGGATAATAGTAATAATAATTTAATTCCCGAACCGAGGAAATATTTGTATGATCTACAGGTAGTTATTCCGGATCTGGGCATTTGTCTATGTGCACCCACACCACAGGAAAAAATCCTAGTGTGGATCAGATTAAAAAAAAAAACATTTGTTTTATTACATTCACAATACAGTTATTTATTTCAATTACGTGTCGATGGCTATCGACTAGCCAATACTGCTGACTTTTTGTTTCTCCGTCAATTGCTGAAGGGTTATGATGGGACTGTCATGCGCCTGGCGATTATAAAAGTCCCTAATTAAAAAAGAATTTAAAAAAAATTGCTGAAGATATCTATATGGACAGCGCTGATTATGGTGACATATAGTTTCTAGCGGCCCCGGCTAATCTTCATTGCACTCGACTGGGTGACAAAAAGTCATGTCGACCGAAATCAACATAGACAATCGTCTACCGAGCTCTCATCATCATCATCATTATCTCAGCCATAGGACGTCCACTGCTGAACATAGGCCTCCCCTTTAGATCTCCACATATACGGGTTGGAAGCGACCTGCATCCAGCGCCTACCGAGCGCTCGTCCATACTAAAAGAGAAAACGTTTTCCTGCCCCTAGATGTTATCCTATCTCAATGAATTTTAGAATGATTCTGACACAGTAAAAACTAGGTTTACAGGTTTTCATTTTTTCAAATTTTATAATAGTTTGAAAGTTACAGGCGCCTAAGTGTTACTATTTTTATGACAAAATCTTCATTGAAGATTCACCTTTGTATTTTAAAAATAAAGAAGTTTGAAAAAAAGCAAAACCTACAAACCTAGAATGTAATAATGCTGAAACGATTGACGCCAGAATCTAAGAGATTGGTCGTGATTTAGTATGTGAAAAACGTTTTCTCCCGAGAAACAAATTTCATATAAAAAATAGTCGGTCGCGAGCTGCAACGCTCTCTATCGCACGATCGGGGGTTGGGGAGGTGTGGTAGCGACAACACGAGTTTTTCTAAATACCTATTTTTTAAAATGGCAGCCGGTATACTATCCTCTTAACACTTGAGAATCTCCCATTGGCCGATAGATCCAGAGTTTATTTAATATCTTTCCGGCCAGCAAAGGCAGCTCGTGTCCAGGTGAGAAATTTTCATGAGATTTAATGAAAGAGTTTCTTAGGGATTTGCCTTCTTGCAATAGCTTTGCTTTTGCAATGCATGTTACTGGCTGCTTAAAAAGCTTTGTTTTTTTTTGGAAAAATATTTAAATGTTACACTTTACTCATCACAGTTTCTGGCAACACTGTACAACCGCATGTTACGGTGTCGTAAAAGTTTAAAAATATATTGAGACTGAATTTTAGTACAGTTGTAAAGACATCCTTACCGTTGGACGTAAAAATGTCAGCAGATTATGTTGAATTAGGGTGTCATAGGGAACAGTGGGCTTGTCTGACTCATGAAATCATGGGCTTTACAATGTGTATTGTAATTTTGGGGTCGGTATATTAATATTCATTATGGTAATTTATTTTTGAAGTTCACTGAAAATGCCGAAGTAAATACTTAATATAATAATATGTGAAAACCTCACACATTAAATAAAGTAGTTAATTAAAAAAAAAACGAAGTATTTAAATTGATGTTGTATGAATTTCATCTAATACCTGAACGATAAATATTCAGAACACCAAAAAATCAATACCATACAATTACGTCATCAAAACAAAATTAAAATAAATTGTGGCACACATTAAGGAACGAGTCTTCAAAACTGAAGTAGGTATAATTATAGTTTTGAACATATCATTACCCCCTTAGGCGAAAGAGATCGTCTAAAACCGAATCTCAACTTTCGTCCTTCGACAAGTAGGCAGACAGGTCATCGTCCGAATTAGCATCGGCTAATCGCAATGAGGAGAGAAAGTGTGTAGGAATTAATTACTATTTGCACAGTTCGCAACGAGCAACAACAAAAATAATAAACAATGTCATCGGGTCGAGAGTGGGCGCTGCTTTCGTTATCCATCGTCGGCGACCTATTCACAGAGACGAATGCGAAATTGCGATTAGCTTCTAGTCTTTGTAAAGTCTTTGATTGTAATCCAAGCCATTATTGCAAGTACAGTGCATTAATCAGAGCTCACGAATACCTACTGCAGAAAATATAAAAGTCTTTTCTAGAGGGTCTCAGATCACAAAAGACAATGACTTGAAATAGCGGCTACAACGGTTTGGAAGCTGAATGGGAAATTTCCCATTCCTCAGCAATCGGACATGAAAAGGCGAACAAAAAAAATAGTTTACTTAGTTCATAGGCTACTCCTTCACAACACGAGAATAACAGCTAATGGCGCTCACCAGTATGCATGAGCATAAATCAGTCTGTCAACTCAGCTCAGCTCTGCAGCTGACAAATGCTTGCATTGACTGGAGGTGGACAGGTCTACTCGAATTTGTGTGGTTCTTTCTTCAAAAGACCATTTCAGACATTAACCGCATGGTCTTCGTATGAACTGTTCTACATTTATGATGACTTTAAAAGAGACTGTGACCTTTGAGTTTGTTTCGGACGTTTCTTCTCAGAGTAGTCAGGTACGAAACACTGGCCCCTCCTAATATAAAATTAGAAGGGGCCGGTTTCATAAAGAAAAGACGTGTAAAAGTGTTGATATAACCTACTTGCATAAATAACATCATTTCATTACGTTCCCATCATTGGGAAGGCCTCCTCCTTATGAGACTGCCTTGGACTAGGCTGTAAGTCACCATTATGGGAGCAATGCGATTGGTCTTAGCAGGATGCGCTGGCGTTATTCATGAATTTCGGGTGTATTTATGGTAAAACTTTGAAACGTCATTACTAATAAAAAGCGTATGAGGCTTAGGGGTGTCATTTATGGGGTGCTAAGACAGGAAACCTCCACGTGCGCCCGTGGACTGGAGTTCCCTCTCGGATACGTCCGGGGGGAAGACCAGTTTTTCGGCCGGTCCACCCTGGGATGCACCGGCCTCTCAAGGGGTCTCTTTGCCCGTATGCGAATAGCCTGTCGGGTGGACGCTCCAACGCGTGTCCCTCTGAATAGCAGAGGGCACAGCGGCGGAGCGGGCTTGCGGACGGTGAGTAATGGGTATGCTCGCCGTCCGACCAAGGACCAAGCCAGGGTCGGTGGCGCGTCGTGTTTCACGCGTCACCGACGGGGCCCCTTATGGGGCCAAATGCCTGCTGGGGTCGCGGATTTTTTCTTAATCCAGGATACCGTGGCCCCGGAACGTAAAGGGCATCCGAAGGAACACGGGTGGATTTTAGTCAGTAAGAGTCTGACAGTCCCTTCCGCCCTTCCCTGGGCGGGAGGACTCATTTGACGATTTTGCCACCCCAAAAAAAAACAAGGGGTGTCATTTATTATCCACTCAGTTTCGAACCTACTTTAATATATTCAGATAATTTTTGCGTGAGTAATAGTGCTCTGACACACAATAACTTTATCAGTGTCCTACTGGCCCGCAGCTTGAGATTTGAATTGTTGTGTAAAGCTACGTCCCACACTCTCGGTCTATACCTACTTAGTTGGAGTAAGTTTAGCAGCAAGTCTGCAAATATAGGTAATCTGTGTTCTAGTTCAAGTTCAAGAAATAGGATTTCCAGAATAAGCTTGTTCATAATATTTTCACAGTTTCCTTAGCGACCAAAGTTTTTAAACTTCACTAAAAAATTAATCGAAGCCATTTTTAACATTATTCAACTATTCAATGCCTTGCCAAATGACGGAAGACACTTTGACGTTCTTCTTAAACCAATTTATCGGGATCAAAAAAGCTCATCAATTTCCAAATAATAAGAAGCAAAGAAGTAGCCTACCAGCAATACAAACGTTATGTAAATGGATTACGTTGACAGGCGGCATATCGTGTATATAAGTCGAGGAGCAGTCGCTGACGCTGCTCGCTGGCTATAAAAACACGGTATTCGTACGCCATCATGGAATCCGTCGGTTAATCTTTGAAGCGCGCTCGGTCGCAAATCACAAATCCACTCGGAGATTAACATCCATTATTTTGCATATTATTGACATTTACTACCACACTTTATTTATACGCGTCCAGAGTTATTTGGGAAGTATTTTTTTTATCAACATAAAAATGTTTGTAGGAAACAAAAAGAGATGAATATTTATGGTTGGGCCGATGTATGTCAATGCGAAAATTTATTTTGTTGAACCCTGATTTAGCTGTGGATGCTTTCCGTTTGATAAACGTGCTTTGTGTCGTGGACACGGATAATGAGTAATACTTTCAAAAGATCGTAAGATAAGTAGTATTAAGTTTTGGAGTTCCAAATGTGTATAATGATCTCGGGCAATCTTGTTTTCTGATATTGTCAGTGGTTGATCGTTGGATGATCGTTTATTGTCGTTATGATGATACGGTCGCTGCCGCTTGCGGTTTTATAACCCCTAAAGAGTTTAGATGTGATGAAATTCGAGAATAATAACACTTTGAAGAGTGTGGGCACGGCAATTTAGCTTGTCTGACTAATAAGGATTCTTATAAGTGAATCGCGAAATAATTAAACTGACCATGTCCTTTAATTTAGCGTTAATTGAAGTTAAATACATTTTTTCAGGTTCCTTTATGTTTAAGGATGTGGCACCTTTTTTATCATCGTTTAAATTCACACCAGTTTAAACGACTGAGGCATGATGTCAGCGTATTAAATACAGTCGATGAGAGCACATTGGAAATATAAGATGACATCTTTCACTATTATTAATAGATTTCCATACAACCTGATACTCATGATGGGTTATGTATACTTAGTTTATGTAAATGTCTGTATAAGTAGTTTGTGTAAGTCTAACAGTAATAGATACCTGTAAAAGTACACGCAGAGAAATGTCTGGCTACCTATACGAGAACTTCTGGTTGCAAACGTGACAGCAAGACTCACTAGTTGACTTTACAACATTTCTATTAGTAATTAATACTAAGTAAGTAGTAGAGATAACAAGGACTTAGTATTTTTTACTAGAAATGTTGTAAAGTAAACTAGTGAGTCTTGCTTTCACGGTTGCAACCAGAACTTCTCGTATACATTTCTCTGCGTGTAAGCCACCTTTATTTAAGAGACCTTCTTGTTATAGGTATAGGTACCTTTTTCTCAAATCTTTCTATCGTTGTTTGTTGTCTTGCTACTCGTGATACAATTATCATGAATCACTCCCTAGAACAAACATTTCATTCTGTAGAAAATACTTTTACTCCATCGTCAGTGATCTGGTTACAGTATATTTCTACCAAGCGGAAAAATCATTGCGCACTTTTTACTCGCCACTACGGTGTAGCGGTGAAGCATTGTTTGATTGATTTGTCTGATTTGATTATGGTACACCAGCGCCCCAGTTTATGTTTACCGAAGAACGTAGGGATGATTTTTCATTTAGTTTATACCGTAACAATAATGTTACGAGGTTTCTAAAAAATAACATAGCTTGAAACTAAAATTGGCTATGTGTATAACCGATTTTAGTTTAAGTTTGAACAAGTAATTATTTAATATTATGGTGAATTTCTTAATTATTTTCAAACAGTATGATCCACCTATGGACACTAAGTACTTCTTTTGGTATAAGTACCCTACTTCTAGTGGTTCCCACAAAACTTTCCTATGAATCGACAAGAAATACCTAATCAGGATATTTCTTAATTGATTATTAAGAAACATCCTAATTAATACACTCCAAAATTTATTTATCGATGCATATATTTATGGTCAACCATAAAACTAATTAATTCTTCGTCGTGGAAGTAAATCAATATTTAATATTGGCATCATTTCCGTTATCATTACACTAAGCAATACCTAAACGATTGCCCAGGCTACAATAATTTTCGACTTTAGGTATTATCAACCAAGGGTTGATAATCCAACAATGTCTGTTTATTTAGGGATTTCTTAAGTTGTTGCCTGGTGTTGATGAAAATGGGTATTCCTATCATAAGTCTGATTTAGTTCGGATGACATCACTTTGAAACTGGTAAGTGAAAGTTAATTAAATGGAGATTTAATTATGCGTCTCTTCCGTATCTCAATCCTTACTAGTGGGCGACGGATTAGGAATGTTATAATGTTATCTTTATAATTACGAATCGGTTTCTTCTTGGGGTACTATTATAATATAACGACTACACTTTCCAGTAGGGTCACTTTTTAAGCTATTGCTTAACTTTGATCGCGGACTCTGAGCGCGGCGCGGCGCGGCGACCGAATCAAAAAATTCCCAAAAACCTAACGAAAAAAACCTCAGGAAAATACCTAACACCACGCATTGTCTAACGTCGTTTCAGTTCGGGAGACTTCGGCAATTATAAAGATATCCGTCATAAAGACAATTTACTTTTTTTACTGATTCTAAACGTCCAGCAGTGCAGTGGTGGCCCAGTGGTATCGGCCTCGACTTACAAGTTGTAGGTCGTGGGTTCGAACCCCGTCAGGCGCATTACTTTGTGTAATTTATTTCAACACCACTGCTCCCAAAACGGTGAAGGAAAACATCGTGAGGAAACCGGCATGTCCTAGAACCAAAAATTCGAAGACATGTGACATCTACCAATCCACACTGGGCCCGCGTGGTAGATTACGGCCCACTCCCTCTCACAGAGTGGAGGCCTGTGCCCCAGCAGTGGGAACATTTATAGGCTGATGATGATGAAACGTCCAGCTACAAAAGGAGTTTTCACAATGAAACCTACTCACCAAAGGCAGGGCGGGAGAGACTGTTAGACTTGTAATGACCAAAATCAATGGTGGTCATTCAATAGCTCTTTAAGTTCAAGGGTCATGGTTACCTGATGAGACAGTCCCGCGACCCCGGCAGTACGGAAAATCTAATGGATTTACCTATTATAAATGTAGATTTTAAAAAGAAACATGTAAAATAAATAATATCTAGAAGTATAGGTAAAGACAATCACACTGAAAAAAAAATCAGTAATACCAACCGATTTTTCGGTAATATTCACCGTTTTGGACAGTAAAAATAGAGCCTATTGTCCAAAGCAGTAAAACTAACTGAAAAAAAAACAGTTGAGTTAGTTATAACAGTAGATTTTACTGTCGGTTACTTACAAGGAACTGTTTCAGTAGACTTTAATGTTCATACAGTTGAAATAACTGTTTAGCTCTTTACGTTTCAGTAGACTTTAACGTTCATACAGTTGAAATAACTGTTTAGCTCTTTACTGTTTTTGCCCATTTCAGTGCACTGTCCGTAATCAATTATTTTAACGTATAAATAAGTTCCCGGAACTGTTTTTTTTACTGTTCAAGAACAGTAGAAAGTCTCTTTTATTTTTTTCAGTGCACCTTAGAAAAATCGCACTAATAGGACACAGGCCTCCTCTCCGTAAAAATTAAACCATTTCATTTCCCAAATATTGTGAACCAAACTACTGCCACAAAAAGTTTTTTTTTTTACTGAAAATTTATACCTATTGACATTTAAAAATTAACGCAATCTTTAAAGGGAATCTTTTTAATTAATCTCAATATCTCTCTATCTTTGTTTGCGTGGTGAACGATGACAAAACTAAAGAATGCAATAATACTATAAAAATCAACATTCATTGATATTGATATACCTATCAAAACGGTTTTTATAACCGTATCGGGATTAGCCATTTTATTGCCTTAATCCCAAAATAACCGATTACAAATGTTTTTTTGATGCAAATTTAGGATTCAGAGATTTAATGACATGACTTCTTTAACGTATTAGATATAGATGTACTAATTAAACTTATTGAGCAATATTTTTTTTATATCGAAAAACGTTAATTTGTACCATTAATAAATGTTTATAATGGTACAAGTAAATATTTTTGTGTTCCTGTTGTACCATAATCAACTTATATCGTGCCCACTTACCTATGAAATAAAGATTTCATTTCTGTGAACAATGACACGGACTCGGTGTAGGTTGATCGGTTGTAATTTGTGACAACCTTCTCCAGTCATAGCAAAGGACGAAGCTAAATTCAACAATGCATTTGGCTGATATTATGATGGCTGGAATCATCATCATCATCATCATCATATCAGCCCGGGATCACCCACTGCTGGGTATAGGCCTCCCCCTTTTTATGCCATATCTCTCGGTTCTGTGCGTCTCTTATCCATCTATTCCCCGCGATCTTGACGATATCGTCAACCCAACGAGCTTTTGGGCGGCCCTGGTTTCTTTGGCCGAACCTTGGCCACCATTCGATCAGAACCTTACTCCATCTGCCATCTCTGCGTCTAGCCAGATGCCCTGCCCAACTTCACTTGAGGCGTATCGCCCCATCCCTATGGCTGGAATAAAGAGGACTATTTCTTTTTTTTAGTTAATCATAAATGTCTCACTGCTGTTTCAAAGACCTTTCCATATACGAGTATTTCTCCGAGTTTTCTTTTTGAGCGCCACCTCTTTTTGTAATAAGGCATCCACTCTTTAATATTCCCGCCCTTATAGTGTGCTTATAACTTAGACCACTACTTTTAAATTTAAATGTTTATTCTTACCTACATATTTGGTACCTTTTAAAGAGAAACTGCCCACTAGGTGGCAGTCTAGCACTACATAATTTGAAAGCAGTGTTTCTAACTCGCTTTCCACTGCTCTCACCCATTCCATTTCCCACCAAACGTCAACAATCAAAGAGCATTACACACAATCCAACGTAAACCAAGCTAAATGTGTTGGATAACATTCGCGACAATCGCCGCAGCTCCGCCCACGCGCCGCGGTTACCGTTTATTGGCTACGCGACCGAGGGTTCCGTACTAAATGATACTATTCCATTTTTACAACTGTACCGCCACGATTCTATAGGCTGGAGACTCGTGAGGAGATGGGCTGTGTTGTTTTAAAGACTTGATGGATTGATATCTATGTAATCTTCTTGTTTAGGTCTTCTGTCGTAAGTCTTAAAGTTAAAATGCCATTCTGATTTAGGATCTGTGCAACGTTTAAAAGGCTTGAGTATTAAAAAATTCGGATTCATCCGGTTAGATTTACAATAAATTTATTGATGCTGGAAACTAGCCTATTCTCTGGAACACAATCTGTGAACTGAAAGCTTTGTACTATTTATTCCTTTCAGGGTGGACGTTTGTATCCTAGCACAGGGAAAATTATGAGCATAATTATCCGTTGTTACTGTATATGAGTTGATTCGATCATGGTATCAGCCAGCACACTTTTGTTTAAAAGCTTCACATTTCAACCAATATCCTCGAATTTACAACCACACCAATCTTAAATCACCATCTTAACTTTCCGATAACTTCACCCAAAACACGGTTTCAATTAATTCCGCCAATATTTATAGCTCACATTAAAATTAAGGAGCTCCAAATTTTTATCGATATGCTCTCATTCGGTCCCATTTGCCCTCCGACCCGTTACCTGTACCGTTAATTATCCGATCTTTATTTGAATATTTTGAATGCAGTAACGGTCGCACCTTATGCGGGACAATTAAAAAATGACGCATCTCGATTCGCCGATTCGCTGACTCGATGCATCGTTGTCATCTGGACTTGAGAACAGTAACTCGATTTACGATGTGTATTTTTGATGTGCAATGAATCGATTTGTTAAAAAGCGTGGGTAGTGAGAGTCATTGTTGCAGAATAAAATTTTCTAATGTCGCACGTCTCATTTTGCGTAAATAATAATCAATTGCGTAAATTGCATTGATTCAGGCGGCCTAGCAAGTTATGTAAGTCATTTTGAGCTAAGAAATGAACACGAATCTATTTGCGGTTATTTTTGCTGTGATAGTGTTATAAATTATGACGTTTTCACACCGTTACAGATTAGCACGGATTACTATTTATTACATTCGTTGAATGAATTACGTTTTATAATTTGTTAATCTCTTATTTTATACATCACTGATTCGATAACTGTTTCCTTAAATATGAAGCATGTCTCGATGATGGCGGATAACCATTAATAAACAAATCGAAGTTAACAGCTTACAATGCACCACATAAGTATTAAAAGTAAAAGGGTCGTTCACATTAACGTGTTCGCCATCCCGTTACATTCGCACCGGTTGCATCATTCGCGCTAATCGAAAATTCTTAACGTGTTATCTTAAATTTCAAGCCTCTCACCAAAATGAATCATGTCCAAAAATAAGGCACCGATAATCGAACTTCAATTTTGCATGCCCCTGTACAAAGAAAGCACTTTTACTTTTTTATTAAATTCGGTTTTCTCACGGCACTACCTGAGTCACGTCGTTCTCTTGATTTTCGTCGTGTGTTGGGCCCCCTAATTATGACGTCATAACCGCGGCCTGCGGCTGCAGCTATGCTTTTGTTCTCTTTTCAAATTTCAATTTTTAATTTATTTGCTGACACAGAGGCTGTATATTTTGGTTTTGTCTTTCATGCCAGTTAAGTTGGCAATGTTTATAAAACTGTCTATTTATTTGTTTTCTAGAGACCGCCCAGGGTTTTCGGGTCTACTAAAGTATAAGATTTATTGATTGAAACTTGAATTGCGAAGGAAATATTTATATTATATTTTAAGAAAAATGTACTATGTTCCTAAAATAGACAACATAATCTTAAAGTGGTATGAAATTGTTGAATAAAGGATGGTCCTCGTAACTAGTTCATTGTCAGTGGGAGCAGTACTGGGCAAACTGAGCGATAAGATTAAAATATTAAGTTCTCAACGGTCTCAATGGTCAGTACAACAGTGAAATATTTTGCGCTCCTTTACACTGTAGCCACAATAGAAGTCTGCCTTACGTTCTACCTACTGCGAGGATGTAGTGTGGCCAACTATCTGGGATACAATTTGGGAGTACATGAGTTTTCGTGTTCATAAAAGTTCAATTATTAGAAAATTATTTCTTAATATGTCAGTGAAAACAGCTAGAATTCGAAGGATTGTAACAGATTTCTCCCATATTCTTTGCAACACTCACTCCACCAACTAACAGAATTATCCAAAGGATTTGTTGATACTACATAACAAATTTATGAAAAGACTAATTTAATGTTTTTCAAGTTCTAAAATAGTTAATACAAAAATTACTACAAAAACCTACCTACAGCTGCATCCATAATACACAGCTAAAACGCTGATCGCTGTTTTATTGAAAACGCAAACTATTAGAAATCTGCATCTCTTAGAAAGGGTAATCCCTTGTCCAACGATAAATACCTAATAAATTGGTTTTTCCTCAAAATCCAGACAGTCTCAAAGGACATACAACACAAGGACGCCCCACTGTTCCCAGTTGATGTCATGAATGGAATATTCAAGGCGTTATAAATAAATATAACTGTCGTACGCGGTCCGCGGTCTAAAGAAAGTCCAGCCGCGCAGCAAGCTCGTAAACCTCACTTACAACTCAATAAACATATCCTCAGTAGTGGTTATCGTTTTGCAAATTGAACTCGAAATGATAACTTTTATTGTTATGTTAGTGGGGTAAATGGTAATAGCAAAATGGACGATAATATTGTGGCTAGTGTAGATACAGCCTTTTAACAATGGAAGTCGTTATTGGGTTCTGCTTTCAGCGGTGGTTCACAGTAAAAGATCCTGTGCCCTAATTGCGTAAAAGGCTTGTATGTATAACTATTTTAATAAGGTATAAAAAGTATGTATTGCGTAGATAATAATAATAATATTCTACAACTATCACACAACGCCATCTAGTCCCAAGCTAAGCAGAGCTTGTGTTATGGGTACTAGACAACTGATAAACATACTTATATATTTCTAAGTACATAAATATTATAGATAAATTACACCCAGACACAGAACAAATGATCGTGCTCATCACACAAACATTTGTCCTGGGTGGGAATCGAACCCACGACCTCCGGCATAGCAGTCAGGGTGACTAACCACTAGACCAACAGGGCTGTCGAAAAGATATACCTACATGTTCCAGTAAAAGTTTGGTTCTGATCTCCGCATCACGCATCAGTGCTTCTGCAGCACTATTGTGGGTCTAAAAGGACCACTTCTGTTTATTTCTAATGATTCACTTCGTGTATTTCCAGCAGACGTTTGGCTATTCTTCTATTGTTTATTTACGAAGTGAATCATTTGGAAAATTGTTAAGATAAGATATCGTTTTAGACCCGCTGGTCTCCGTTATAGCATATAGCGGTAACACTCCTGCGCTATAGTATCATCCCGAATCCCTCCAGTCTTGCTCGGAATCAGTACGGTAGGCAGCACTGCTGCACAATACCTTAGTGGCTGCTATGCACTAGTACGTGATATTTTCTAAAGGATGGCTATGGTGGCTACACCCCTATTTTTTTTAATGATTTTGTATGTTGTTTTTCAGTGCTAGGTATCTGAATTGTGATTCTTTTGACTAATTGCTTTGCGGAATTGTAAGTACAGAAATTTAGGTGTCCGCAATATGATCAGATATAATCAAAGCAGGATTATGTCTTTGGACAATCATTCTACACGCTTTAGAAACTAACCGTTAACTTTCAAGTCAATAAAGACATAAAACTTGCAACATTAAAGTCTTCATTATATCTAAACAGACAAAGTTAGATTAGCTTTTGTCTGTCAACCAACTAATATCGCACTAAACTTCATTACCTGCCTATTAACCCAAACCTACTTGGATTGATCAATCGCTTGATTATCGATTGAAATAATCTATACATAATTATAATAAATCTGTAGAAGGGTCAATTCTGTACATTGAAAATATTGAAAAAATAAATATCGGGGGGTGTTGCTGGATCGATACCAAACCCAAATATGTGATTAAAAAAATTTTTGTCTGTCTGTCTGTCTGTCTGTCTGTCTGTATATGCAGACATCACGTGAAAACTAACGGTTCGATTTCGATGAAACTTGGTATAATTATACCTTATTATCCTGGGCATAAAATAGGATACTTTTTATCCTGGAAAAATACGTAGAAAAAAAAATCTGTAACAAACCTTATTATGGAACCACTGGCGACACCTATTATCAAGTAAAACATTACGCCACGCCTGCCTCCATTGATTTCTAAAAAGGTTCCACCACTCACCACTAGATGGCGTTGTGCCTATGACGCGCATTTCTGAATCGCGGTGTTAAGATTCTCCGAGAGTTAACGACTACCGCGACTTTCTTATTTTTCTTTGTGATTGAACTGGCAGTACACTTGCGGGCTACGTCCTAATTGGAATACCTACACAAGACTCGGCTACCAAGTTGTATCATAATGTTAAACAGTAAGTAATTCAATTCTGTTATTTTGGGTTTAGAGGACCAAAAACCCCTGCCTCAAACCGTGCTTTTCAGCGCGACCTTTTTGATTACTGTTCCGCTCAACAGCAGTAGCTCAATAGATCTCCTTAATTATTATAGGCTTAGCCGTATTTGGGTCCAATAGATATTTATAAGATGTCATTGTCAGAGTTACTCAAAATGGAGAAATAAAGCATCCACGCGAAGACCGACATCCGCGCGGACGGATCGCGGGCGGAAGCTAGTTAAACAATAAATATTAAACGGTATGCAATAGGTAAACACCTACTTCCACATTTAATATCACATTAGATGTACAATTTTACTATCATGTCCCATTTATTATATTAGTAGGGATGTACCGATTAGTCACCGATTAGTTGGCTATGTTTGTAGTCGGCGAAGAGTCGGCGGCTAGTCTGCCGAATAGGCGGTTAAACTCACTGATATAAAAAATATTTATATTTGTAATCAGCCATACAGTTAATTTATAATCTATGCATCGGCTTCTTGAATTAGCTTATGCATTGCATTAAACCACCTATGATGCCTCTTCTCTATTAGAACGAGTGTACTTCAATCCACTATGCGGGCGCAGTAGGATTTGGTAAATGTCTTCGAATTTTTGGTTCTAGGACTACCATTTTGAGAGCTGTGGTGATGGAATTACACAAAATAATGCGCGTAGCTTCGTAAGGGCCGTTAGTAGGTACTGCTCCAACACTGCTCTACTAACTATTAACAGATAAAGAATTTTGAATTTCTATGATCGAATTCAATGCTCTGAGCTTTATAATATGAAACCCTACGAACATTGCCGATGGCGCTTGAACCGACTGACAACAATAGTCGGCTTGGCCGTCAGTCTTTTTGCAGACCAATAATAATATTAGCCAGTCGGCTCATATGTAAAATTCATACGGCCCGTCTCTAAATATCAGTATAATTGTTTTTAGGGCAATATTAATTTTATCAGCCGAGCAGTCGTAAAAACCGAACCCGGTGGATATTAAACTTATCGGTTCCATATGTTTTAGTGGAAATGTAACGTTTTCATATTTTACACCCACGAAAATTTATAAGCAATTATGTGCAAAGATAATATGTACATTAGTAATTATAGTTTATTGTTCCGAAACTTATTTGAGAAGGTGTATGTACTTTATGTTGTTACTCTTAATAGTTAAATAAGCTAACAAAACCGAATTATTCAGCCGAGCAGTTTAAAGAATGAAATTGCAGAACATGGGACATAAGTCCCTAGTTTTATTAAAACATTTTATAGCCATGGAATATGCGCATTCGAAATAGTGGATAAATTCATATGAGATGGCATATAACGCATTTTCGCCCAAAATGTCGCTTATACCCACTTACATCCATGAAATGAATACGAGCAAACAAGTAAATATATCCTATTAAAACATTCCCACATCTCGACAAACATAAACCAAGATGCTACTGTTTAGTAATTGGAGTCCAGTCGCGTTCAGTTGCGCTGAGGCGTTGATTTCGCAACCAGTGAGTTATGGCCTTAAGACCGGTGATACGTCGCCTGTAAGTTATGGCCAGACGGGTTTCATTCAGGCGTCCCATTCATGTAGACTAGGCCTTAGTTTGTGTAACAATGACTGGCTGGTTACTAAGTGTACTGTACCCTTGGTGTTGGTGGGTCAAAAAACTGCTCTGTTTAAACGTTGGGTGGTTGTGGTGTGGAGAGAGACTCGACTTTAAACTCTAAATGTCATAAAAGTGAAGTGGTGTGAAGGGAGGCCTTCACTTTGAACTCTAAAATGAAGTTTATTTACTTCATTCAGGAAATTGCAAAGATAGTGAATTGAGTGTCAGCTAAGGGAACTGTCCGAGGCCACCACCAACGCCATCAATGTGGCAGAGTTTTGGTCGAAACATAAAATTTAAAGGAATCATCGACACGAAGAAGCACAAGTTCGTGACGTATATGTCATGTGAATATACCGATTCAAATAAAATCAATTACAAAATTGAAGTATTTACATTTACACCACTTACGCGTGCTGGAATCTCAGATTAGAATTTTGAATGATTTTAAATGCTACGTTGCTCACTTATTTTTCATTTTACCTACATTGTAATAAAAGATATATAGTAAGAGTCATAAATGGCATGTATCACCAATAGAAAGTTCATCAACAGTCCGGTCAATCCAATTAAGTTTCCTTTAATTAGAAAAGTGATCACCCACGCCTATGACGTCATCGATGTTGATGACAAAAATAATTTTATAGCGCTCAGTGAGAGTAGAAAGAGAAAATACAGCTGGTATAGATAAAATAACATTATTGCCTTTTCATGTAAAATTTATACAACTAAGGGAGAGTTGTTTGATTAGTAGGTAGTTAAACTCTTGTTAAATTCTATACATTTTCTGTTTGTTAACAAATGTCAATCATTAAATTGTGGATTACTGGCCCAGTATAATAGGTCTTGGATAGAATACAGTTCGGCTATTTCCCACCTTATAGGCGAATAATGTATGAGATTTTAACAATAGTTTATCTTTTGATCAAACAACTGGCCCTAATGGTGGTTTTTACCTTGTTGGTTTTCTACTAAACGATCTCCTCTAATAATAGTATTTTTACACTTATTAACTCTGGTCATGAATGACGCTTTCCTTTTCCTTTGGATGGCATTAAACGAGTCGACTCGTGCTGACGTATACATTTCTGAAACGCTGCAATAGCGCTCCAGGCCCATCAGTTGCCTGAAGATGTTATTGTAGGCGACTCGAATGCCATCGCGAGCCCGTTTTGTGTAATCAGTCCAGAGTTGACAAGTATAGAAACTCTGAAAGAAGGATTTGAAAAGTGTAATCTTCACGTCATGAGTCGACTTGGAGAACTTTCTTATAATCATATTCCCCACAACGCATAGGGCCCGTCGTTGTCTTTAGTTTCAACATCTGCATCATCTTTAAGACTGGAATTTACTATATGACTAAGGTACTTGAAGCTCTCGACAATTTTAACAAGCTGGCCATTGAGGTGAATATCAGGAATATTCTGCGGTCCTTTTCCCGATCTGAATACTACCATTTCAGTCTTCTTCACATTATATATCAGATTATGTTCTGCGGCATACCTTTCACAAATGTTAATTAGTCTTTTCAAACCCTTAATCGAAGGGCTGAGCAACACCATGTCGTCTGCGTAACTCAGGCTGTTGACAATTTATCTGTCATCCATCCTCAGCCCCACCGGAGTGTTGCTCAGCTCCACGATCAAGTCATTCATATGTTTGTTGAATCTAAGATTGGGAGAAGTGAGGCCACCTTGTCTAACGCCACAGGGGAGACAATAAGTTCAAGATAATGTTACGAGCTGGGTATTGGGACAAATTAATTTACATCAATTTAAAACCAAATAATCTTTATTGACACACAAGGAACTTATTTCAACAAGTACTTAACACTACTCACTAGTAAAACACTTATACACACACTTAATCACACGTAAAAGGTCACTTAGAGATTTTCTCTTCGAGTTCGCTTTCGAGTCGCCTCGATCGTAGTCAAAACCACTGACTCAGGTCGCCGATCGGCGCCCTATTTAAACCCCGGCCGGACCCACTAGATGTTTCTAGAAGATGGTCGAATGTTCTGGAAACATCCATGGACTTCTACACAGACCCAAACCTTCTGGAACATTCTAGAACCATCTCGAACCATCTAGATCAGGGCAGAACTTTCTAGAAACTTCCAGACCAATCTTCAGTAGAATAGTCGAGAACCTTGTGGAACTTTCGAGAAGCCTGTAGATTGGTCTCGACAGACGACGGCGACGTAACAATAATATAACATTTTGTTCTTT
Organism: Agrotis exclamationis; assembly: GCA_950005045.1. NCBI lineage: Eukaryota > Metazoa > Arthropoda > Insecta > Lepidoptera > Noctuidae > Agrotis > Agrotis exclamationis. Next base: position 17,113,793 of record OX465427.1, on the reverse strand, counting down.
CCATAACATTTTTCTTTAGGTATGCCAACAAAACCGTCCTTTTCAAGAATTTGTAATGTTGATACTGGTTGCAAATGTTTTTCTACTGTTCTTAGTAATATTTAGAGTAGGCATACGCTGCTAATTTTGGTATTTATTTTTATTTAATTTAACGATAGGCAGTAGTCAACTGCCTCGACTGATGATAAACAATGATGTGGTCGATAATGAAGCACGCTTGCCTAGAAGTAACCTATTTACTCTTGACTTGAAGACCGCAAGGTTGAAGTGATCTGGAAACAAAGGCTTCGCTAAGAAATTGCTCTCCTTAAGCTGTGTGCACTATAAAAATATTTGCGAAACCATAACTTTGAATAATTGAGGTGAATGATTGATATGACTTAAGTGACTACAGTTAAATAGCTATCTTAATTATTTCCCTGGTTGTTTCGTCGCCCATTCAAAGGACTTGCATGCCAACCTTCCATTTTTAGAGCGATCCCAACGAAGCGTAGGTGATCATAAATCGACTCTCATATTACATTTTGCGCCACCATTGTCTATCCTTACCCGAGACACCATTATTCTGATACCCGGTGTAAAACTTTATTTCTTTACGGATCTTTATTATTTACACTTTATATCGTTGCTTTGTGATTCGATAGTCAGAGGTGGTCTGCGTTTGCGCACTAAAAAACGATATATTGTAGCAAAATGGTGAGCAATCGAATCATATTTATGGGCGCCTACAACAATAATAATGTCACTGGATATTTTTATAATAAATTGCCTTTATTCCTTTTTGTAACTCTTCCTGTTTTATGCCAAAACAGAGACTTCGAGGTTTTCATATCCAAGTATTTAAATGAAACAGTATGGGAATAAAGGTGAACACGAATGTTCAGATATGTCGTAAAGTCAGTGCCCGATCCACGTGAGGAGATAGTGCGGCGACGGGTCCCGAGATTGTTGATTTAAGCCCTTTGTTTTAGGGCTATGGGAATGTACAAGATGTACAAAATATGAAATAAAACAATTTGTATTTCTGTGCGAGTGTATTTTTGTTAGATTCCACATTGTTGTGCTGATATGGGTGAAAAATTCTTGTAATGAAGAAAGTAATGTTTTCTTTACATTGATTTATAGTTACAGAAACAGGGTAACCTTTGTAAGGTTCTCTTCCAAATCTATACATATAATAAAACTGTAGAAAAGAAATTTTTGTACATTAAGAAAAAATAAAAAAAATATAGCCAGGATGTTAAAGGACAACCAATAGAACCCATTTCCAGTATTTTTAGAATTTTTGTCTGTTTGTCTGTTTGTCTGTTTGTCTGTTTATCTGTTTGTCTGTTTGTATGTTTGGTTATTCGGGCATCACGTAAAATGTACGAAATCAATGTAGATAATTTTTATACACAACGATTTAGCGTAACTTGAAGTAACATTTAGTTTTTGTTTCATTGCAATCGGTTCAGTCTATCAAAAGATATTTGAATTTAAAGTGATCCAGAAATAAAATATTACGGTCAGTTCACAGTTCACACCGAGACGCGCAGTTCAGTAGCGCGATCTAGCTTCGAATAGAAAAACTACATATTCAAATAATTCATCTAAACCAACGATAACACGGTAGATGGCGTTAAAAAAAACCTGGAATAGAGGTGTTAAATTGAAGTAACATTATGTTTTTTATTTCATCGTAATCAGTTTACACCTTACAAACAAAAAATGTTAATTAATTAAAGCGATTTAAAGGAATCGTAGAATAGAATAGGATAGGATGGGATAGGATGGGACAGGATGGGACAGGATGGGACAGGATGGGATAGGATGGGATAGGATGGGATAGGATGGGATAGGATGGGATAGGATGGGATAGGATGGGATAGGATGGGATAGGATGGGATAGGATGGGATAGGATGGGATAGGATGGGATAGGATGGGATAGGATGAGATAGCATGGGATAGGATGGGATACGATGGGATAATATGGGATAGGATGGGATAGGATAGGATAGGATGGGATAGCATGGGATACGATGGGATACGATGGGATACGATGAGATACGATGGGATACAATGGGATAGGATGGGATACGATGGGATAGGATGGGATACGATGGGATACGATGGGATACGATGGGATACGATGGGATACGATGGGATACGATGGGATACGATGGGATACGATGGGATACGATGGGATATGATAGGATACGATGGGATACGATGGCATACGATGGGATATGATTGGATAGGATGGGATAGGATGAGATACGATGAGGTAGGATGAGATACAATGGGATACGATGTGATACGATGGGATATAATGGGATACGATGAGATACGATGGGTCACGCATAGGTACGACCTGTTTCTGGGGCTGCCAGCGCCGGTAAAGGCAGGAACGGGCAGGCTCCGGAGTACGCCCATACTACTCAGGTTCCAGAGGCATTTAAACGTAGATTTTTCACTTGCACGAGCATGCGGGCGGCGAGTATGCCTGGGTCGACGGCGCGTTGTGTTCAACACGCGCCTCAATGTGTCATCACAATGACGGTCCCCCCCTTAGAAGGCCAAAGCTTGCCGGGGTCGCGGAACTATCGAATTACCTTGACCCCGGAACGTAAAGGCCTATTATAGGATTTATAGGACATCGAGGATTTTAATCAGTACAAGTCTGACAATCCCTCTTTCCCTGCCCTGGGTGGGGACTCATTTGATGATTTACGTACGCATATATATGTATGCTACAGAATGATGGTTTACAGCTAATGTTGTTAATAAAGAAGCACTAAAAAATTACATTGTTAAGTTCCGACATCCACGCGAACGAAGTCGCGGGCACCGCTAGTTGTAGATAAAATCTAAAAAGATAAGTAGGTATTACGTTGAAATTCTCACGTATACAGTGTTCAATGTCACCCCCTATCGCTTTTAGGCACAAGTAACTAGTCTTCCTCAAATGACTCAACGAATACGTAAGTACATCACGATATACATCAATGAATCCATTATATTAATAAATATTTATAACCTTTAATGAAGACATTGTGACATTTGCGTATTTTTTTAATCCGTATTAATAAAAAGTAGATAATAAAACAAAACATACAAAACACTTTTTTTTTTGTAGAAATAACTTAAACTAACTTACTTAATGTCGCCTGAAAGTATGTTTCTACATTGTAACTTCTAATTCTCTGGCGGAAATTGTACTGTATTTTCATACTTATTACTCTGTATCTCATTATAAGTGGACTGTAAGATCTTATGAGAATAAATTTCTTTAAACCTATGTCGCAAACTTTTTTTTTTTAACCGACGAAAAAAAAAGGAGGAGGTTCTCAATTCGACATGTATATTTTTTTAGCGTGGTAAAATCATCAAATGAGTCCTCCCACCCAGGGCAGGGCGGAAGGGACTGTCAGACTTGTACTGACTAAAATCCACGGTGTCCTTCAGTAGCCCTTTGTGTTCCGGGGTCACGGTAATGAGATAAGTCCCGCGACCCCGGCAGGCTTTGGCCCTCTAGAGGGGGGCCCCGTCGCAAACTTGGATTATTTATTCATTAAGTCAACATCATAAAAAGTCGGAAAAAGTTCAGATCTACTGGATTTAACGTAAGCACTGATTTTTAAAGTTTTCCGTGACCTCTAATTAGTCCAGTGCTAATTGTAGGTCACGGAAAAGGCTGAAATAGATCATCAAGTAGGCCAAAACTGAAGCCAGTTGTGACTTCCCTTTTTTTAAACGTTGGTCCACACTAGAATTTCTCCTGTATAATGGGCGCGGTAACAAACATTTAAACTGATTCACACAAACAATCGGACCCGAAACAACTGTTTGTAAGATACAAATATTTGTGCCGTGTGGTAATAGTTTACTGCATAAATAAAATCTGTTTAATCCGAGAGTATTGAAAAATAATGAACACGTTTCAGACTTGTACTGACTAAAATCCACGGTGTCCTTCAATAGCCCTTTATGTTCCGGGGTCACGGTAATGAGATAAGTCCCGCGACCCCGGCAGGCTTTGGCCCTCTAGAGAGGGGGCCCCGTCATTATGCTGACGCTCTTTGAGGCGCGCGTGGAACACAACGCGCCGTCGACCCGGGCATGGTCCATGGTCGGGCAGCGAGTTGCCCTTTACTCGCCGCCCGCATGCCCGCGCCTACGGTGGCCGGAGATCGTCTTGCGACGTCCGTCGCCGTGGGCGTCCACCACCGCGGAGCTGTGTTGCCTTAACATAACATTTATATTGGATAACATAGCTTGGATCAAAACACCGCACGATACGAGTATGATTCTAAAAGGAGTAAAAGAAGTAGCAGGTGAAATTTCTGTCACGGAACTGCCTTAGAAAGACACCGTTGCCCTGGAACGCAAAGGGCAACCGAAGGTGCTGAGAGGGCTTTTAGTCAAGAGTGTCAGTCACTAAATTCTACTCCACTCAGAGTGAGAGGACTCATTTAATTCCAGCACCACAGACCACTCCCAAAAATGAAATGAAATTTCAAGCTGCCTCCATGTGAAAAAATTGTGAGTTCATGTACGATTACATTCTTCTACCAAGCCTACGCATGGTCGTCGTTCTATTCTCTTCAATATTAATGCCGCATTAACAAGCAATTTCATACCCTTTAAATAAAGATATTTATTCCATGACACGAACACATAATGATTTTAGACGTATAGTAAAGTTCGTAGTTATAATAACTCTTAAAGCTATGAAGCAATTCAATTATGTAGTAAAAGGTCAGATTCGTTTATTATTATTATTTGTTATTAATCTTTGCAATTAAGTGCGTGCGATAAAGGAGTATTATGGCATTCATCTCATTTGTTAGTGACAGTATCAAAAGGAAGGTTCCAAACTCTTATACACTTTTTTTTTTTTTTTAGGGTGGCAAAATCATCAAATGAGTCCTCCCGCCCTGGGTGGGGCGGGAGGGACTGTCAGACTCTTACTCCACCCGTGTTCCGTCGGATGCCCTTTACGTTCCGGGGCCACGGTATCCTGGATTAAGAAAAATCCGCGACCCCGGCAGGCATTTGGCCCCATAAGGGGCCCCGTCGGTGACGCGTGAAACAAGACGCGCCACCGACCCGGGCTTGGTCCTTGGTCGGACGGCGAGCATACCCATTACTCACCGTCCGCAAGCCCGCTCCGCCGCTGTGCCCTCTGCTGTTCAGAGGGACACGCGTTGGAGCGTCCACCCGACAGGCTATTTGCATACGGGCAAAGAAACCCCTTAGGCACACAGTGCCTAAGGAGAGTTTTTGCCCGCATCCCAGGGTGCACCGGCCCGAAAAACTGGTCTTCCCCCCGGACGTATCCGAGAGGGAACTCCAGTCCACGGGCGCACGTGGAGGTTTCCTGTCTTAGCACCCCAACTCTTATACACTTGTGAAATGTTTTTAAACATATTTTTATGGGTTGGTTAACAGGTTTATTCAATAAATAATTCATTAGTTAACTAAAGTTACTCGACGTGCTTATTAGCACTGCACTCTTCAGGCCACTGACCTCAATATAATGGAGAAAAATATTTGGAAAATTGAAACGGAGTCACGATTTTCAGCAGTAAAGAGGATTATTGAGAAGAGAAGAGAGAATTAAAGTTAAATAAGTAATTGCAATATCAAAAATACTATCAGAAAAATGTCTATACGTTAATAAAGCATGGATATTTTTTACGAAGTTACATGGATTGTAAATCATTAAAAATTTATATTTCCTTCATTACCACAAAAAGACCGCCCCGTCAATTGTAAGTTCCACTACTACTTCTGCAAAATCAAAAATTTTATTTTCATAAATAAACTTCTCTATCCGTAACATTTTATTCGTTGAACTTTTGCAAACGAATAGACAGACTCTCTCAAAGTTTCAAAGTCTCCAAAACCTTAACTTGACCTAGTCTGCTCCATAATTCATAAACTAACGTATCTACCATAATTCATGTACAATAGCCATTCGGTCGCTGTAAAACCGTCCCGGTACCGTACGGCCGGCAGTGACGTCAGCCGTGGGTGCCGGATACCTCCCACATATCGTACACGGCTACATCTTCCAGTTGCAATATGAAATCTGAGAGAAAATTATCCTGATGTCGGAATATTGGAGGCGTTTTTTAGGATCGAGTGGAAGGAAGACCATAATTTGGTGTGAGAGTCTCATTCTGAGGTCTGAAGACTTTGTTATTTATTTCTTCGAAATCTGTATTAACAAAAAGCATAAAGCAAGTCTGCCATACTGCATAACAGTTTGTCGGTCGAAAGTCAAGTCAAAGTCAAACCTTCCACACGATTCGCGTTGAATTGAAAATCAATATCGTGGTGGCCCTGACACCTGAAGAAACTAAAGATAATAATTAATTAACAGGTTGAAATCTAATAAATTTAAATGCATTAAGTTATAGTAAAATGCGCTTAAGATACAGCGAGCTTTTCTCCTAAATACCTACATATTTTCTTTTTAAAAATTCAAAATAATTTATAAACTGATTCCGCACTGCCATTCAACACAAAGACCACTTTCATATCGTACTTCATTCATGACTTCTTCCAAAACCCATAAGAGAATCATTCTTAAAAAGTCGAACATTGAATTCCAAACCTTATTCACTACACACTGAAGTACAAAGTCCAAACACTTTAGAGAAGCATGACCGTACTACAAAAAGGACAGGAAGCAAAAGGCTTCATATTGGTACCTATGTTTAAATGTACTAAATACCTTCACCTTCCACACGATTCGCGTTGAATTGAAAATCAATATCGTGGTGGCCCTGACACCTGAAGAAACTAAAGATAATAATTAATTAACAGGTTGAAATCTAATAAATTTAAATGCATTAAGTTATAGTAAAATGCGCTTAAGATACAGCGAGCTTTTCTCCTAAATACCTACATATTTTCTTTTTAAAAATTCAAAATAATTTTATAAACTGATTCCGCACTACCATTCAACACAAAGACCACTTTCATATCGTACTTCATTCATGACTTCTTCCAAAACCCATAAGAGAAACATTCTTAAAAAGTCAAACATGGAATTCCAAACCTTATTCACTACACACTGAAGTACAAAACCAAACACTTTAGAGAAGCATGACCGTACTACAGAAAAGGACAGGAAGCAAAAGGCTTAATATTTCATCTGAAATACGTTTATTATCACGACAGTGTCGCAGTAGTGAGCAATTACAAGAGCAAAACCTACTAAATCGTTGCCACCTGTTCTCACCGTGATATTGTTAATAATTTTCTGTAGACAAATCAAAATACGAAACTAACCTTAAAAATCTTTAAGTTAAGGTTTCGTTTCCATTGAAGAAGATTTGAATATTGATGAAATAGGAAAATGTATTTTATATGCTCGGTGATTGAGTCCCGTTTAGTTAAAAGTTTGCTTTACAAAACTCGATGTAGGATAGCTGCCCACACGCTTTCATTCGTAGGAAAATCATATCTTTGTTTTGTAATGAAATTGTTAGTTTATTTCTTTAAATAAACGATGTTTGAGAGGGCCAGTAGTTGTAGTGGCCGGGTGGTCCACACCACGATTATTGGACCAAGAAGTTTTATTATCGTTTGATCGTGTGTTACTCCTTGTTATTTCTTTATTTAGGCGGCGTATGATATTATCTGTTTGGATTAATACTGGCTTAAGTGTGTACGTGACAGGCTTTTCAATGAAATCGGAAGTATTGGGTTTCATAGCTAATAATTGCGTCATCGTTGCGTCGTTTATTCTCAGGTGATGCTTGTTCTTTGGGTGATAGAAACTTTCACATTTTCTTTATAGGACAAGTGTTGGTGTTACTTTTCCTAGGTTAGATAAGAAATAGATAACATTTTAGAGGAGGGCCTTTGCGAGGGATAGAAAACGATGGAGTGGAGACCACAGACGGGGCGGGCCTGAGGAGTGAAAGAAGACTACTGACTAGGTGGACTTGTGGATCTTATTAAAGTGGCTGGAAGAAACTGAATATCATATTTATCCAGCTAGCTAGTCTTCTTCAGCCTTTTTCATCATCTTGGAGTAGGTCTCCTTCAAATCTGTAAACTCTTCACGATATTGAGCTCCCTGGAAGTAATATGTGACCCTCTTCAGATCATCCGTCTAGTGAATTTGTTGTCTGCCTTCTCTCTATGGCTTTAATTCGAGAAGACGTTTGGACCTCGATTTTTCATTCCGCGAGCATAGCCAGACCAGGGTTGGAAAAATAAACTTTTTTTTTAATTTTTGTTAAACAAACAGGTATATGTGGAGATCTAAAGGGGAGGCCTATGTTCAGCAGTGGACGTCCTATGGCTGAGATGATGATGATGAAACAAACAGTTCAAATTGTTTTTAGCACTGTTTTATACATGTGTTTTAAACAAACAACTTGTTTTAATCATGCCAACCCTGAGCTAGACTAGACTACTATTTTGAGTGTGCCACTCGTTTCGTCGCTAACAGTCAACACTGGGAGGCTAACAATTGATGAAGAGAGACATATAATAATAGTAAGTTATTATTTCCTTCATTAATAACACAATATGTCTATTTGATGTGGATGATTAAGTGAATGATGTGAGTAAATTATGATGACACCTATGATAATAATATTCATTGCAAACTTAACACGTAACATTAATCATTAAAATAATCCGCACACAATACAATTTATTTAGCATACACTCAATACTTCTCATAGACAAGTAGGCGGTAAGAACCACGTAAGTTAACATTAGTAAAACCTCAATTCACTAATTTAATTAACATTTTTAACAAAGCACAAGTATTGAAGAAAGCTTGGGAGTTTCTTGTTCAAACATTGTCTGTACTTAATCCGTCCCGTTACAAAAGGTACTAGGCTGACAGAAATTGGAAGCAGTGTCTGTCCACTGCGTTGGACGGACACTGCCTGCATTCTAATTTGTTTGCATAAACTTAGAACAAAAGCCTGGAGACTGGAGGGGCTTGGATCCTAAGCTTCTGGATTGGAAACTATTGTCCTACTGTTTTTATACGAAATAATATAAATGCAAAAGTGAATTTGTTTGTTCCGCTTTTACAAACCATTGAACAAATTTTGGTAAGTACAGAGCTGGATGGATAGATAAATAGGAACTTGTAGAGGAGTATAGGCTACTTCTTGGGCAAGCCAAGCCGGGGGCTACAGTAAATTTTAAATAAATGTGTTCTGTAAAACAATGAATGTTGTTTAAAGTATGATTTTTGTTACTTGGATGGATTGGATGGCTTTAACGCACATTATTTTGCAAGTTGAAGTGGCAATGGGCAGGCCACATCACTCGTAGAACTGACAACCGATGGGGAAGAAAAGTGGCGACCACGGACCTGAAGACGCAGCGTAGGCAGGCCTCCCACTAGGTGGACCGACGACATCGTGAGGGTCGCGGGCAACCGATGGATGCAAGTGGCGAATTGTCGTTCGGCGTGGCGGTCTAAGGGGGAGGCCTATGTTCAGCAGTGGACGTCTTCCGACTGATGATGATGATGATTTCCAATCACGATTCGAATGCAAGAAGGCAACTTTTTTTACCCAAAAGTTTCTGTGGGAGGGGTTGTTTACAGTTTCAATAATATTCTATATTTCTTAACATTAATTAATGCCACAAATGTTAAATCCAGATGCCTAAAAATTAACCCGAATCAAACTGACTCATGTGCGATATTTGACTCACTCATTAAAATAATTATAACGTTGAATAAATCACGCAGCAATAATCATCTAATTAGGATAAAGGCTGATTTATTTATATTTTAAAATAAAGGGTCTGCAACAGCATCCATAAGCTTTCATGCAAAAATAAGATAGCAGAAAATAAATTGTACAAATCTTATTTGAATACTGTATTATCATTTGTTACAAGTATTGATTCAAATTAACAAAAAGACAGCATTTTGCCAACGACTCGACCAAATTAGCATTTACAGATGTATATCAAATTAAAATTAAAAAGTAAAATAAAAGACAAAAGTGGACCCGTGTAAATGCACTGGACAAGATAAGAACAGAAAAGGTAACGAAATGGTTTTATTTTAGAGATTTATTGAATGCCAATACTGTTACTCATTTATATTCTAAATGGAATTAACGTTTATAACGTTCAAGTGAATGAGAATTCAAAATCTTTTGTTATTATTTCATAATACATTAATTCTATTATTGGTAAAAAAAAAACTATTGTTACAGTAGTGTCACGAATTTCACTACTGTCACAACAATGATCGTTCCACCATCTTCGTCTGGGTCTACCCAGGACCAAGATGACGGAAATAGTTTGACACTTAAGGACAAGATTAGTCCACACTAGCCCAAAAAAGAAAAAAGCTTTAGGAAACAACGAAGAATCCCAGGCTTTTGTCCTACAATGGGATTAATGTAGGGACTAAATTTTAGTAAAGACAGTAGAATATCAGTGAAATTTGCTGCATTTAAATGGTAACTTAACTCTCTGTAGTATTTGCGACTGTTACATTTACACAGAGAATAAAACTCTCAAATCATAAAACAATCCCTTCGTTTCCATTAAAGCATTTTTCCATAAACATACAACATAAAACTTCTAAGCTTTAGTATAACTTCGTATCCACATTTCAAAGATCCAAGCAACATCCTACACACAAACCTGGAGATGTTCCCGAGATCTCTACAGCTTCAAGTGTGCTTATAATTTCGGATCACGATGTTATCTCCTTGAGAATTATTGTTGCTGTGCAAACACCCTTAAAGAGACGTTGAGACGTTATTACTTTGAAATTAGTTAGGTTTTAATGTTGGTAGCTGACGTCATTTTAAATTTTTAATTTTAATTTTAAGTTGAATTTTTGGTTGGTAGAGTAACACGCTCGGTCTTCAGCTGCTTGAATTTAAAATGGAAAACGATGTTGATGATGATGATGATGTTTCGGGAACAAAAGTGTCTTCATTTCATTCACCAACGGCTTTTGGGAAACTTTTAAAAGTCCAAAAATCGTAAAAATTGACCTTCTCGCTTTAATCCAATTATTACGAGGAATAGAAAAAAATAATTGGGGTTCAGGGATTAATTATTTAAGCGATCATATCATATCATATTTTATCTGTGGAAACTTAAGAATAGCCTACAAATATAAATATATTAAATAAGAAAATTTTATAAATTAGCTGTAAGTTTTCCGAAGAGTATAAAATAAAATAAAATATAAAACAAAAATGAATCACAAGATCAAATTATTAAGTAAACAAGATGGTTTTGAGGTGTTGTTGATCCCAGAAAAAAATCGATAGACTTTCGTTATGTCATTTTATTTATAAAGAACAATGTTATACCTGATTGTACTTGAAAAAGTTTCTAACACTCTAGGAGATTTGGGTTATTCGACTAGAGCATTCGCTAGAAATATCGTGAAAATGTTCGTATGGTTGGCTCTATTCGTTATTTGTTCGACAAAATTAAAAATGGCGAATGCTCGATGTTTTGTTACAAGTGAAAGCTCTAGTTTATCAGCACCTGATTTTATTCTTCTCTTTGTCACTGATGAGACAGTATTTACACTACTGCTAAAAAAGGAGTGTTTTCACGATATTTACTATGGCAGCCTAAGAACGGACTCATGGACCTCCGGGAAGTCTAAGCTAGGTACTATAAATACCATTTTCTAAAAACATTTGTTTGTAAGTTGAATAATGAATTGAATCAACCATTCACTACTTCAATATTCAATTCAAAGCATTGTCAAAGTTTATCTGACAAGGAAAAGCAACCAACATTTAGGATACACTTTAAAGGTGCTTTTATACGGTTTTCAAAATTAAATGTACCATTTTTGTAACAGCAGATTTCACTTATGCTGAAGTGAATCAAAACCGAGTGTTTCAATTAAAAAAATACCTCAAAATCAAATAACCAGAATATTTTTGCATCAGGATTGACCAAATCAAATGTAAACTTTTTCATATTCCTCCGTTCGCGTAATTTTCGTTTCTTCATTTAGTTTCACAAAGTTTTTACTTCACTTATTAAATCGAACGAGAACTTTTTTTATTAATCTACAAGTGAGGTGTCCAAAAAATCCAATTTCTATCTATTTTTGCCACTCAAGGCTTTATGGCCTCAAGTTTTGTAGAATACCTAAGCTCAAGTAATAATAAGACTTTCATTTCCATAAAAGGTTCTTTCTTCGGAATACTGCTATACCCAGTTGTAAACGCCCCTTTACAGTATAATTTACACGAACTGAATAAATTGTCCCGTGTGATATCTCACAAAGGGCGAGGCTAGGTGTTTCTAAATGTCAATCAGCGTATATCTTTTGTTTGCACTGAGCTATGCGTCGGCCACTAACCTAGTGCCTACTAGGTACGAATAAATCATTTCGACACAATTAATGGTTTATTGTCACCGAGTAGTTGCTTTAATTGCTTGGAACAATTTTGTTTTGATAATGAATTACAAGAGTCGGCTTGTAATCGTGTGGTTGTGGATTTATGTACTGATATGTGTGCCAAGTGGAACGAGGGTGTGTTTCGTCGGCAGGCCAAGATTGAGTGCTGGAATGTTGAATAAAAACAATAATTTGCTGCTTGATTGCTTTGCTTGTTTCACAGCAACAACAGTGTGCATTGTATTTTTATTTATTTATTTTTATTTATTTTATCCTTTATTTCAGGCAACTGAGGCCCATAAAAACACAATACATATATAAGTATAAAAAAAATGATAACTATAAACTAATACATATTTTAAAACAATAAACTTAAAAACTACTGCACACGAAGTGACGGCGTCGTGTTACGCTGCGAGGTGTCGCGTAGCCGGCCTCGAAAACGCCGATACAGCACACCTTTCGGCCAAAACTCTTCCTTGAGAAAGGTCGCTAAATACTGGGTTGGTACGCGCACCACGAACGACTTGAAATTGGTGTTATGGCGCGCCTCCAACTTCTCCACCCTCAAGATCCAGTTGGTCTTCATTCGCAGGTACTCTACTATGTCCTCAGTCTTCGTAGCGTGGTACAAACGGGACACGTACAGTTGCGTTGTCGGTACTGCAGGACGTAGTAGGGTGTTAGGTCCTACAAGCGCTGTCCCGCACTGGTTGCGATAAGAAGGCTTCCTCTTCTTTCTCTCCACCTTGATGAAGCCGTCCTCATCGCATGCATTCATCGGTAGACCCTGCTGTTTGTGGTCCATCACTGCACTTTTAGTCGCGGTCGAAACTGACCGACTCTGCCTTCCCCCTTTTGGTTTAACTGCTGGTCGTTTGGTTTGCGACAAAGCAGGTTTTGTCTTGGCGACAATTGCTGAATAGGCACATTTGGGGGTCGATGTTCCTATTGCACGCGTCGCTTCCCCGGCAGGTACGACGCAATCAGCCGAACACGATGCAACGTCTGCATTCTTGACAGCCGGCGACGTAGACTCACTCGCCGACCGAAAACTGCAGACTGAAGCATTTTGTGCTCCGCGACGTGTGTTCACGTTGGAGCCCTCTGGTGACCCACTTGTCGGAATAGCGTTGCGCAACAACGCCACTTCGGCTCGTAATTCACCAATGATGTTGTCTGATGACTCCAACTTGGACTTCATCTCGGCCTGGCTCACCTTCAGAGACGTGATGTCCTTCAGCAGCCTGGTGACGTCGACGTGGTCGAAAGTGACGGGGGGCAGCTTGTGCAGCTCCTTCGCCACAAAATCTGGCACGTCATCCGGATCGGTCCTCTTGAGCAGGTCGATGATGTCCTGCACACTCTTCTCGCCACCATCCCTCCGGCGAGATGGCATCTGTCCGACTTGGTCGAGTGATTGAAAAAGCAGCAACTTGGCACTGCATACCTCTTCCTCTTTGTATGAGGACTTGCAGATCTGCAAGATGCTGACCTCGTCCATGTAATCGATGGCATGCTTGATGAATGCCAAAAGCTCGTTGACAATGAGCTGCTTTGTAGCCATTGCAAAACAAAATCGGGCAGCGGTTATTACTGCACAATACGCGAATAAAATATTCGTGCTGAGTAGCGCAAACGCGTCCGTTTCCGAGCGCGCATGGCACTAGACTGACATGTATTGACATTTAGGACGAAACCTAATGTCTGATTCTGAGCACGGCTCCCTATCATATAAGACTTAAACATATCTGACCAAATCGTGTTGTACTTTATGGTATACGTCTGTCTAACTTGATGTCTGTACTAATGATCTTCTGGAGTACAACACGTAAGTAGGTAATTGATTGAAGATCATAAAACTAGTGTTTCTGTTGTTTTCAAAAGCTTTAAAAGTACTGCCCTATGGAGAAATCAACAGAAAGACTGTTTGTATCTTCGTCGGATCGAAATACGCATATGGAACTTTCCAGACACCTTTACAACGTAAATTAATTAAGGCAATCTTTCATTAATTTTCCAGAAAAATATCGAACATATTTCCGAACTATTTTCGAGTAACTTTTCAACATTCAAACCGACAATCCACTCAGATTTTAAATCGAACTAAGCAGACAAGATGACGTTAACCAGAAGAAAATCTCGTTGCATAACGCACGCACGGAAACCGTTTGAATAGCACATGCGCATACGCATACCAAACAGCGCACAAAAACGTTCAGATATGCACAGCGCAACTAAGATCGAACTTAGTGGAATAGTTTTTGAAAGAGATAGATTTGTGGTTTAGTTCAAGATAATATATGTTGGGTACTTATGCTTACTAATATTGCCTATAACTCTCTAATTTTCATTTGTGTAGTTTCCTAGTACCAGGGTCTTAAGTACCTAAGCTGATTTTTCGCAAGAAGGAGTATGATTTACTTAGAAAATTGAACAGTGTGAGTACAACAGAAAACGCCATTTAAACCAATGACGTATTATACATATATAGACACGCCATGAACGAACATCGCGGCGCTTAAAAACGGCGACAATACTAGAACTACTTATACGCGTGAAGAAAGAGAAAGTAAATATGACACCGTACGGCGGGAGGGAGACGCAACTACGCGCAATGTGGCCAATTAGCTTCATTTTTTGTTGCCATTTTAGAGTGCGGACAACGTATCTATAGTTTATTTATATCATTGATTTAAACTCATCTAAATCTCTTTTAACCCAGTTTCCGTCATCTATGTCTTTGATCTCTAAACCTATTCAAACACAGGAAAATTATTTAATTTCTCTGTCATGCAACAAGGGAATCAAAGTTTCAATCTATCACGAAATATAATTATTTACATTGAGTAGTGGTGGCCCAGTAGTATCGGCCCCGACTTACGAGTTGTAGGTCGTGGGTTCGAACCCCGCCAGGCGTATTACTTTGTGTAATTTATTTCATCACCACTGCTCTCAAAACGGTGAAGGAAAACATCGTGAGGAAACCGGCATATCCTAGAACCAAAAATTCGAAGATATGTGACATCTACCAATCCGCATTGGGCCCGCGTGGTGGATTATGAGATGATGATGACATTGATAGTAGTTCCTCCCTTAAACTGTGAACGGAATAAAAGGGGGCAAATTAAAATGCAGTTTATAAGAGATGAGTGAAGTTTCCTGAAAGTTTTCGTGGTAAATTAACTAATTATTTTATTTACCAGTGTGTACTAGACCTAAGTCCCAGTTTCACTAATTAATGATGATTTAGAACCCCATTAATATGTAAGTTAAAAGTTGATTGAGTCATTTGTCCGAGTTATTAGTCAAGAATAAAATGCGTTATGTCACCTTTATAATCAGTCATTGTTATCAGTGAATAGGAGAACACTTAGTTGTAAAGTGCACATACGCAGTTCGTTCACGTTTTGCGTTGGCGATGAACAATATGCGGTAACCTTGCCAAATAGTTGGTATTTAGTTTTTGTGTCCGTTATTTGTCTAGGTAAATCTGGAATTATACAACTATTGATATTAAAGTAGCTATTAGAAATAATTATATTTCATGTCCAAGCGACTTTCTTTTTTTTTTTATCGTGCTAAAATCATCAAATGAGTCCTCCCACCCCGGGCAGGGCGGGAGGGACTGTCAGACTTGTACTGACTAAAATCCACGGTGTCCTTCAATAGCCCTTTATATTCCGGGGTCACGGTAATGAGATAAGTCCCGCGACCCCGGCAGGCTTCGGCCCTCTAGAGGGGGGGCCCCGTCATCTTGCTGACGCTCTTTGAGGCGCGCGTGGAACACAACGCGCCGTCGACCCGGGCATGGTCCATGGTCGGGCAGCGAGTTGCCCTTTACTCGCCGCCCGCATGCCCGCGCCTACGGTGGCCGGAGATCGTCTTGCGACGTCCGTCGCCGTGGGTGTCAACCACTGCGGGTGGGGCGGAGGGAGGACATTGTCCTCTCCCTCACGCGGCCCGCCTCCTCCTTCGCGAGCATGACTGCTTCGCAGAAGGAGGCGACCGCTTCCCACTCCGTCTCGCCCCGCAGCATGGCCGCAACTAATGCCGGGCGCGAGAGGTCTCCGCCTAATGTCCAAGCGACTTAATGATTTTGTTTGTATGCAGACACATTTATTTATTTCATCACAACTCCTCTCCAAAATAAGCGAAGCAAAACACCGTGAGGACTAATAGTAATAGCGAAATTTGCGAACATGTTTTCCTCCAACCCGCATCCTCTTACAGAAGGGGTGTCCCATTAATTGGATCTTGTAGGCCAATAAAGTTTTCAGATGTTATATATACATGATAGACGTGAGCGGTAACGCTAGGACCCTAGTAGGAGTTTTTCAGAAAGGTACTTGCAACCAGCATGCTTGTAAAGCCATATGAATGAAAGTAGACAAGAAGAATGGATTGAGCAAATGGCTTTTGGTGGTTTCTGCCTACTGCATGGGAAAAAGACGTGAATTTATTTATGTGTGTATAATAAATACCTAATTTAATTCTAGTTGACTAGTTAATAGAAAATAGGGAGTAAAAGAAATACTTCTAGCCATTATGTTGGTAATAAATAAGGGTTTTAACGAACTAGCAAGACAAATGCGTCGACATAAGCCTTAAAGTGTTCAAACTACATACAGGTCGTTTAAATTTGTCAACTGCAGTAAGTCACGAACAACGAATTGAGAATACCTATTAAACTTTGATATACGGCGCAAATGTGGGCCCAATTTAAACTCGATCAAAAGTTGACATTATCGGTCATAGTCTTAAACAGAACCGAAAGTTCAAAGTTAAAAAAAAAGATTTTTACAAAAGATTGACAGTTTTCCTTATTCTTGAATTGTCGCGAACTTGCGTCAGCTTAGGTTTTACTTACTCATACTAATTGATAAGCAAGAAATAAAATAGGTCATCCTAAATCCTGAGAAAAGCATAAAATATGACATTTGGACCGTATTTAGAAGTGTCTCATTCGTGATGAGAGTCCAACCTGTAAAATACTTACTGCTAGCCAGCGTCAACCCGCTATTGCTTTTCATCATAACTTCTAGATCTTACGATCATTTTTAAAAGAGTAAGTATGGAATTTCTGACAAATTCTTCTCCATACGAGCCTGCCCTTGCGAATGGGCGTAGAATCTATCCCATCCCATACCCTTTAATTTTAATATTCGACGTTTAAAAGTGCCTCTGTCTTGGCCTAATATAATAAATGATTTGACTTTGACGACAAAGAGCTTTTTTTAGCATGGTAAAATCATCAAATGAGTCCTTCTACCCAGGGCAGGGCAGGAGGAACTGTCAGACTTGTACTGACTAAAATCCACGGTGTCCTTCAATAGCCCTTTACATTCCGGGGTCACAGTAATTCGTTAGTCTCGCGATCCCGGCAGGCTTTGGCCGTCTAAGGGGGGCCCCGTCATTGTACTGACACTCTTTGCGGCGCGCATGAAACACGACGCGCTATTGACCCTTTATGGTCCATGATCGGACAGCGAGTCGCCCATTACTCGCCGCCCGTATGCCCGACGACATAGGGCTGAGGTTGGCTAATCACTGTTGGTGTTATTTAACTCCTCCCGCCATCTTCTATGAAGTTTGCCATGACGCGACGCGACGCCGCCGTGTGGCTGTAAAATGATAGTAAGGAAAAGGTATTATGCAACTATTATGGACATAGTCCTATGTCCACAATAGTTGGATAGCGAAAAATGCTCTGCGCTACGCCATGTGTGTGCCCTAAGCCGTAGAGCTCGCATATTGTTTTGAAGAAAATGGCGGGACGTTGGATGTCTTCTTTAGAAAGACAAAGCACAGAATCGTAGCGAATGAAAGGAACAGAGAAAGGAGTTTAGCCAGCAGTGTTACACTAGAATGCGATAAATGAATAACTACTTTAACACTGTAAAAAGATAGTGTATGGATTTTTCTATCCCATCATAATGCATCATACCTCATATTAAATTTATTCTATAGTCGAAATAAAAATGTTTTTAAATTCAGCCCATGTAAACATTGTCGATAACACTCGAACAATTGTGTTTATTGTCTCACATTTGTGGTTTACCAGACTTTTGACTTCCAAGTATCATTTGTTTTACCTGTTATCAATTTGAATATGATTGAGACGGAATAAGAATTTGATACGAATTCGGTGGAATGAGGTCAATGAATCTCTGACTTGGTGACTTTGGGAAATCACCACATTTTTCGGTGATATTTATTCCCGACTGACGATCGATTTCATCATCATCATCATATCATCACGGGATCACCCACTGCTGGGTATAGGTCTCCCCCTTTTGTTGCCATATCTTTTAGTTCTGTGCGTCTCTCATCTATTTATTCCCCGCGATCTTGAAGATCGATTTATTTGTACTAAAAGATCGAAATCATCTAGCAATAGTATGTACCAATTTTTGGGTCATAGGTCTCTTCTCAATTAGATGGAGTGAGCTATTATCCTTTTTTTTTGCGTGGTAAAATCATCAAATGAGTCCTCCCGCCCAGGGTGGGGCGGGAGGGACTGTCAGACTTGTACTGACTAAATTCCACGGTGTTCCTTCAATAGCCCTTTACGTACCAGGGTCACGTTTACCAGGTGAGACAGTCCCGCGACCCCGCAAGCTTTGGCCCTCTTAGGGGGCCCCGTGAGATTGCTGACAGCTCTTTGAGGCGCGCGTGGAACACAACGCGCCGTCGACCCGGGCATGGTCCATGATCGAGCGGCAAGTCAACCATAACTCACCGCCCGCATGCCCGCGCCTGCGGTGGCCGGAGATCGTCTTGCGACGTCCGTTGCCGTGGGCGTCTCCCGCGGCGGCTGGGTCGTGAGGTGGACGCTGTCCTCTCCCTCACGCGTCCCGCCTCCTTCTTTGCTAGCATGACTGCTTCGCAGAAGGAGGCGACCGTTCCCATTCCGTCTGGCCCCGCAGCATGGTCTTGACCAGTGCCGGGCAGCTATTATCCATCACGTAGACCCAGCACAGATATCACACATTTTTGGTCCCAGACAGTAATTAAAAATGAGCAGTTCAAAACTAGGCATCAGTTGATGAGGCGTCTGGTATACTGTATTGCAGGTTCATGTCCTGTTCGCAATTTAATATAGGTTCCACAAAAAAGCTTTTAATACTCAATAATTTATCAAATAATTTTAAATTATTAGTTTTGAGACTAAATAATTTCGCTGCACTTCTTGTTGTTGTTACAAGCTTTGCTCTCAGCTTTACCTTCAGAAAAGTTCAGATTATTCCTGTTTAGTAATTCATATACTAGTATTTACCATACCCAACCTATTTAAATACTGATGTCATGACTGGTTCGAAGCCTTCGATCAATATCACTGATAGTCTAACGACAGGCGACGACATTCTCTACCTATTTCAAGTCTTAATTACTAAATTGGCATTTCTGGTCTAGCTTTGTTTGATTAAAATCTACCTACTTGGAATATTACTGTACATATTTGATAATTTGATGAAATATGTTGAGTTACAAATTATTATTAAACAAACTTACGATTGGGTACTTGACTAAGGACCAGTTGTTTGATCAATAGTTAAACTAACTATAGTTTAAATCCCATACATTTTCTTAACAAATGGTTAAAAATGTGTAGGATTTGACAAATACACACATCAAAAGTGTCTAGGGATCAAGCATTTTTATGCGGATTTCTTGAGATTGAGATGTAGCTTTGTAATAAATTTATGATTTTATAAATTTATATGGATCCTTTTTGGTGCATTTCATAATTTGAATCAGGAACTGTGAATCAAATTCGAGTAAAAGATGAAAATCAGCTGTCAATATTTTCCCTATAAAAACATACAACGCATTGAAGACATTATTAGTGCTACTGTTTCCCTACTACTGATTAAAACCAACGTTATTATGGAGCGGCGACGTCATTTAAGCAGGGAAGAAATGCTCAGAGCCGTGGGAATGATAGAAGCTGGTTCCCGGCAACGTACTGTGGCTTTAGCTCTGAATACAAGTCAGAGTGTTATCAGTCGACTTTGGACACGTTACCGAAGCACTGGTACCGTGGCTGAGCGCCATGGAGGACGGTATCGCTGCACCACACGGAGACAAGACCGATACATTCAAATCTTAATGCGAAGAGCTCCAACAATAACCGCCATGATGTTAGCCGTGAGGCTTCATCACTCTTCAGGGAACTTAATTAGCGACCAAACAGTCAGAAACCGCTTGCATGAAGTGAACCTTCATTCCCGAAGACCGCTACGGGTACCACCTATAGCAATGCACAATCGTAGAATTCGATATCAATGGGCTCTTGAACACAGAAATTGGGCAGAAGAACAATGGCGTTTCGTGTGCTTTTCTGATGAGTCTCGTTTCGGTATGAGACCGGATACAAGACGTATACGATACTGGAGAACCCCTGGACGCCAACAGCGATTAAAATCCTGCCAGGAAGTCCATCCTTATAGTGGTGGAACCATCATGGTATGGGCGGGTATTTGGATCGGCGGAAGAACTGAGTTGATTTGGATCAGAGGCAACCTCAACGCTCAAATTTATGCTGAAACGATTGTATCAGACGTCATCGTTCCTCTACAAGTGCAAATCGGTCCCTTATTTCAGTTAATGCATGATAATGCACGACCGCACACCGCAAGAGTTGTAAGACAGACTCTCGCCGCAGCTAACATCAATGTCCTGCCCTGGCCTGCTCAGTCGCCAGACTTGAATCCGATTGAGCATGCATGGGATATGCTACAGAGAAGAGCTCTGCCGAATATGGAGGGTATCCAGTCGCAAGAAGACCTTTTTTTGTTGTTGCAACGAACATGGGCGGCCATTCCACAGCGTGATTTGGATGAACTCATTTTGAGTATGCCAAACCGATGTTCTTGTGTTGTTAGTGTTCGCGGTAGAAACACGGATTATTAATTGTTTAAGTTACCAAATAAAATTTTAAAGAAAACTGTTATTTCAGTCTTTTTTTCGAACTTTTGTGTTAGTGGTTCAAATGTCAAAAATCCCTTTATTAGGAAAATGGCAAATTTCTTTATTAATGCAAAGGTGACTTGGTTTATCGTTACTGTGACAAACGAAAACACTTTATTTGATGAATCCTTAAAGAAAATTTTAATTAATATCAATCAGGAGAAAAGTTATTGCAAAAATATATGTTGATCCCTAGACACTTTTGATGTGTGTAGTTTAACTACTGATCAAACGACAGCAGTGAAATTTGTCAACTTAAATGCTCAATAAGTATGCTTAATACTTAAAACTGCTACTTTAAACCTATTTTAATTAACATTAGTTGACAGTTACATATGGATGATAACGTAGATAAAAGCGCTTTTCAACTCTTTGTTTTCCATTGAAATCGTCGAAATGGTGAAGCCTGTATTCATTTAGGTTGAAATGAAAGCGTAACTTGACTGTTAATAAAATGGACATTATCCTTG
Organism: Agrotis exclamationis; assembly: GCA_950005045.1. NCBI lineage: Eukaryota > Metazoa > Arthropoda > Insecta > Lepidoptera > Noctuidae > Agrotis > Agrotis exclamationis. The sequence continues at coordinate 17,091,976 of OX465427.1, read as the reverse complement.
CTGTTATTCCTAAAAAGTTTAAGCACGCCCTATTTTCGTCAGGATCTGACAATAAATCTAAGTGTTTCACACAGTCAGAATAAGCCACAGCTCATTTTTATTCCAATCCTAAGTCAAGACCAGTCATGGGATGAATTAATAAGCTAATAAGTTAATCCAAGCAGGTATAATTCACATTTACATAATACGTGCACGTTCAGTTTTGATCTCATTAACAATTTATTAGCTTTAATAATAATATTATGACAAGTGTAACTGGTAAAACAATAAATTATTTCAAATTTCATAGCCTAGCCTTTTTATATATGACAAATGTACCTACAAAATTATAATCATACAGATTTAATTATTACGTGTGACAAAAACGGTTTTAACAAGAAAACATGATCAGTATGGTCACTCTAATCATGACTCTCTACTCCCCAATCGATATGGACAATTTTATTTATTTATTGACCGATATAATAATACAAACATCTACTCGTAAAGAGATATATCAGGTATTTTCAGGAAGGAAAAAGTAAAATGTTTCATTTTTGTATCAATTTTCAAAAGCGGTCAAATATTTATTACGTAAATGAAAATTCTAGTTGATATCATTAGAAGATTGAAAAGATTTTAAAGGGTTAATTGAATTATTTACATAATGTCTAATAAATCTTCCAAGACGCGAGCTTAAGATTTACTTAATGGTTATGTTTGTATGACCAACATGCTACTAGATTCAATATCTTTAAACTCCACACGTAGTACATCTTATTAGTCCTTTTTCGGTATATCTCACGTGTTTATAAAATTCCAGGCTCGAACTGATGACCTTTGCCCGTCCATAAAACGAAGTTATTAAGACATAAGGGACATTAACGTGTATTTAGCAATTCTTATTAATCACCAAGTCTTATTTAGAAGTCGTTTGTTTATGCATTTTCATGATTCCTTGGGAACCAATAAAAGGCCCTTTGGCACCACAAGTCACTTATTACTTTTAGCACTTAACGAATTAATAACATCGGTCTGTTTCTGTCATTCGTTTGAAAATGATTAAGTCAGAATGATGGTCTGTCCGCAGATTTGTGTTTTTTTTTTTTAGAGTGGCAAAATCGTCAAATGAGTCCTCCCGCCCAGGGCGGGACAGGAGGGACTGTCAGACTTGTACTGACTAAAATCCACGGTGTTCCTTCAAAAGCTCTTTATGTACCAGGGTCACGGCTACCGAGTGAGACAATCCCGCGACCCCGGCAGGCTCTGGCCCTCTTACCCCTAAGAGGGCCAGATTGCGGACAGCTCTTTGAGGCGCGCGTGGAACACAACGCGCCGTCGACCCGGGCATGGTCCATGATCGGACGGCAAGTCACCCATTACTCGCCGCCCGCATGCACGCGCCTACGGTGGCCGGGGATCGTCTTTAAAATATACATTGTCCATTATTCAACGAACTTAGATGCCTAGGTTTGGTCCAATTATTTTAATTACAAACTAGTAAGATTATTTCGATCGATTCTATAATGTTTTGCGGTCACGGTTATAGAGCAAATCAAGGATCATTCAAATATTTATGTGATCTCACTAATTGTCTTGAATATTGAGAAAAACCTGATTACAGTCTGTGCGTTTTAGCGTGGTGCGGGTGACAGAACAGTTGCCTAAATGACGTTGACATCTGTCAGTACCACATGACTGTGACGTTATGCAATACATTTTTTCTCTATCGACACTCGCAGCTTAGAAATGAATTTTTCCGTTGTAATTGTGTTGTTCTGTTGTATAATTATATTTGGTAACTCATTTCTGGAAGTTGTATTAAAAGCTTTTAACAATAAAAATTGACCTACGCACAATATACGTTTTTTATTATATGAAATATTCCATCACTAATTACGCCTATGGCGTTACGTTATACGAATAACACTTTGCTTAATTTTTATTCAAATTAATTTGATTTGTGGACTAGAACATTCTGGTTGGGTTTAAATTAATTTACTACTGTTATTAATGATTTAGTACATTACGAATGAGCTACAGCTGAAGTACTAAGTCATAATTTGTAAATCGCTGCGACTTTCGAAGAGTGAAACGAAGTGTTACTGAAACTGTCACCCGCACCATGCTAAAACGCACAGACTTGTAGTATGACTGCATGCGCTTGTTGTGTGAAGACTCTTGCCCAGTGGTCAACGTGCATGCGGTTAGCCAATCCGCCCCATTCCAATTCTGCCTGAAATGAAATGTATTTTTTTAAATTATTAGAGTTCTGGTTGGAATGAAAAAAAAACAGAATTAGGATCATTCGTCTGTCTACCCGTCTGTCATAACCAAATTAAATCCCAATAGGCTGTTTTATCTCTCAGAGTAAGTACTAGAAAAAAGAAAAAATTGGATGTTTTTTTTTTTGAGTTATTCTATTAGGCACCTACTGAAAAAAATGGATTTAACTTATTATTATTTGAGTTATTCTGTTCAGTATTTTAATTAACTTGCATAAATAAATTCACCTACTTCGTGACCCCTATCAAAATAATCAAGTTTATCTAACAACCTGAATGGCCACTAATATTGAAATAAGTCCTAATTACCTATTGTATTACTAAACAAATGGCCTCATATTTCAGACACAGCTGTTAAATCTGTCCTTGTTACATGAATGTTATTTACTATCAAATAAACTACGATTAAGAATTATTAACTATGGGCCTTACTTATAAACATTGATTAGACGTTACTTATCTTAAATAGCTCTTAAGTCACTTGCCATCTCTATTCATTAAAATAGAAATGACAGGGACAGGTGATATTTAATCGGTAGCTAAGTAACACAAGTTTTTATAAGTAAGGGGGTAAGGCTTTAATTTGCCATTGCAAAAAGGAATATGAAAGAATAACGATTGAAGTCTGCACTGTGGCCAATAAGGTCATTACTTACTTGTTCTGAATTGACGAATGACGAATTTGAAATATTCTTAAATTTTTTTCGAATCTCTGTTTCTCTCAGAGGGGCTACCTTAGCGGGTTCCCTTTTTCTTGTAAATGAATTAATCGAAAAATATTTATAGGCTAAATTTTGCCAAAAATTTAACACCCTCTTGAATTTAAAATATCTAAGCAATGTCTCTGGGGTGCAAAGAGGTTTGAAACATTTCCCTCCACGGAATCGGCATTGCTACCCAACGACGCAATGCTGCCAGCTTTATGGGCAATTTTTCGTTGTTAGTGATACAAATGACCATTTGATGCCCTGTAGTTTTCTCCTTTTGATTTTTATATAACTAAATCTATAAATGGCTCATAAACTATGAATTAATATCATTATTTTAATACCGTGTGGTATTTAAATAATGATATTTATATACCATTAAATCATATTTACTTAGTCTCAAAACTTGAAGCGAATAACACTCAACAATAAGCTTAGAATTAATTGTCTAACTCTAGACCACAAGTTCACATCGTCGAAGGGCACATTTAAATTTCGAATTTGCATTCTCAGACTAGGCTGTCGATATAAATGGTTGGCCAATGACGTCACCAGTGATGTAATATGATTCACGTCGATTTTATCTGAACTGACAGATCGTGTTTATATAAAGGCTAATATTGTATATCACATATTATATGCTTGTTAGTTACGCGTATTTTTTTTATATAAACCAGCTTAGATTGAAGATTAGTAAAGTAGTTTTAGTATTTTGGGGTCAAAAAGGGAAAAATAGGGGTTAATGGCATTTCTGTTGTCTTACTAGCCAGTTGGGTCAATCCTCTTTGTATCAGAACTAAGGAACAGAAAAGGAACTAAACATAGACAAGTAATACTTTCAAAGCGTTTCCATGTCACTTTACAACAAACTTTTCCGTCATCAACCATTACTGAACAAAATAGTAGCATTTATTTTGCTTTAAGTATTCGTCAGTAACATACCTAGTAAAAATAGCCTTCAGAGACATTTATAAAGCGTTCATAATATGTATGCACCTGTCAAATGAAGTCACCTCCACTTAAAACCAATCAGTTCCTATATTAAATCTAGAGATCGAAATTGAGAATCATCTTTAACCTACGTATTTTTTTGCTTGCCCCACAATCAAACTTCTATAAAGCTGACTATGAATAACAAAGATTCAATCATTTAAAACGAAAACAAATTACCAGCTGTAAAAACAAAATTAATTCACCAATCATCGAATAGTTATCGATGACAAATAATGTCATTGACCCCAGATAATGACACGTCTGATCTTTATACACAAACGTTCCAAATTCGGAATTAGATACTGCCGCTACCATAGACAACAGAATTTGTTTGTGGTTAAACTCACGTTCTCAGGACATTTTGTAAGCATAGACAAGTATTTAGGTAGGGCGTCGGATGTATTTGGCAGGAATAATAGTTTTGATAAATTAGTTTTGATTTTATCTGTGGTAGTCATCGAGTGTAAGATTAAATGTATGAGAGGTGTTTGAGGAGGCATTGTTTCGCTAATAAGTAGTTACAGATTGGAGATATGATGTTTAGATAATTTATCGATGAGTCTTCAGAGCTCAATTAGTTTAAGCTCATCATTTTGATTTTAGATGGATTTATCTTGTTGATACTAGTATGTGTTTGTAATGGAAAATCATCAAAAGACTGGTCCTGCCCTGAGTGGAGCGGAACGGACTGTCAAACTCTTACTAACTAAAACAACTAGTTTTTCCAATTGAAAACCAATTTTAAATAACTTCTAGCATTTTTAAATGTTCGACGGGTTTGGTCTTGACCTTAGTCTAGGTTAGGGGTGTCAAAGACAAGGTCGACGATAGAGCAAGTCTACCCAGAAGAAGCCCGTTCACTCTAACTTTGAAGAGATTGGGTTGTATACGTTCGGAAACACAGACGCAGGCAGATAGTTCCACTCCCTCGCTGTCCGCGTTATAAAGGAGTCTGGCTGGAAACGCTTGGTGCGAATTGGTGGAATAGGAATAAGGTAAGGATGATACTTTGCCGTGCGTCTAGATAATTATGCAATAATAGAAGGAGGAAGGTGGCATTGTTTGATCAATTGAATTCAGTGTCCATTAATAATTTTCAATGTAGGTAGTCAATCTTGCATGCAATTTCTTGCAGCGTGTTAATGGGCCTTTAAAATTGAAAAAAACATTCACCATTACGGTTTATCTTCAGGTCTATGGATTCTGCAGTAGGACAAACGGATCTTTAGAAGTTCAACTCGACGTTTACAAATCGACGTACAGCTAATAGCAATTGGCACTAACAATTATTAAAGTTTTATTGCCATTAATAAACTTAATGGAGTGCAATCACGATAGCTATTAATAAATGAATGATTAGCAATTTATTAGATTATTATTATCAGATTCTGATGTAGATTTGATTGACACTCCACTAGTAAATGATAACATTATTGCATCATTACGTGTTTCACTAATTCCTAAACACGCATTGTTATTGACACATCCCTTATGTAACCCAAGAGCTTTTTAGGGTTCCGTAGCCAAATGGCAAAAAACGGAACCCTTACAGATTCGTCATGTCTGTCTGTCTGTCCGTCCGTATGTCAGAGCCACTTTTTTTCGAAAGTGTAAGAGCTATCCTGTTGAAACTTTATAAGTATATGTGTTAATTAAAAGGCTAATGAATTTTTATTTAATTTATTTTAGTTTATATGGAAACCAAACTAACTGCTCATAGCACAGTTGAAAAGAGTGAATGGAAAAAATATCCACCGGAGTGGTCAACAATAAAAAAACTAAAACTAGTGTGGCTATTACAATCGTTTTAAATCGACTTATTTCTTCTACTTATTACTATTTTATGTTTTGTATTAAACATAAGTTGGGGCGGGCAAAGTGCACTAATCATAGGTAACTGGGTTTGCTAAGTTTAACTTATGAATTATTTTACATAGATAGTTGTTTGTGAAAAATAAACAATATGACTGTTATAAACATAGATACTTAAGTTATTATCAACACAGAAGGTGTAACATAATTTTTCCGAATTTAATTCTAATTATGAACTAACTTACTTTTATGTCTTAATCTAATTCATTCATGGGCACCGGACATAATTTGGTATAGGACCTTAAGTAAACATTATTTTTAGGCCCCATTCTTACTTCTGCTACCCTGACTCTACCATCTGGTCCATGAATAGTTTTAACAATGCGCCCCATGGGCCAATGCAGAGGAGAGATGTCCTTTTGTTTGACAATAACCAAGTCTCCCTCTTTTAAATTATCACTACTATACTTCCATTTGGGTCTATTTTGTAGGGAAGTTAAATAATCTCTGGACCAGAGATTCCAAAAATCTTGTTTTAATTTTGTACATAGTTCCCAAAATTTCAATCTATTAATCTTTTTCTTGGTCACATCCAACTCTGGGTAGCTTGTAAGTGCAGTTCCTACCAGGAAATGGCCTGGGGTCAGGTAATTTAAATCAGAAACATCACTACTCAGGGGAAGAAGTGGCCTTGAATTTAAAATTGACTCTATTTGTGTGAGTACAGTATTGAATTCTTCGAATGTCAAAGATACATTACCAATTACTCTCCGGATGTGATGTTTGGCACTTTTCACTCCGGCTTCCCAGAGCCCGCCAAATTCGGGAGAGTAACTAGGTATGTATTTGAACCTAATAAGTTTAGTGGAGCAAAATTTCTCTACATTATCTACATGACATTTGGATGAGTGTAATTCATGCAATTCTTTTAATTTATTTTCAGCTCCTTTAAACGTTTTTGCATTGTCGCAGTAAATTAAGGATGGTAATCCTCTCCTAGCTATAAAGCGCTGAAGGCATGCCAGGAAAGCTGCAGTAGTCATGTCACTCACCAGTTCAATGTGGATTGCCTTTGTAGCAAAACAAACAAATAATGCGACATAACTCTTTTTTGTTATTGGTTTCCTAATCCGTGCTACTTTAATGTCAAATGGACCGCAAAAATCTACACCCGTTATTTCAAAGACTCTACCTGTTGATATTCTATGTGAAGGTAGAGATCCCATTAATTGCTTTGCAGCTACTGCTTTAAGGCGGAAGCATTTGACGCACTTGTGGATAACTTTTTTAACTTCTCTTATACCATTTAATAGCCAAAACCTTTGAGAAAGAGAACTCAATACTAACTTTGCACCGCTATGCAATAATCTTAAATGTTCCTTTATAATGATCAAATTAGTAATGTGGTTAGACTTTGGAAGAATAATTGGGTGCTTTTTGTCATATGACAAGTTAGTTGCATTTTGGAGGCGACCACCTACTCTTAGAATAGTATTGCTGTCTAAGAAGGGGTGCAAACTAGCCATGTGATTTTTGATTTGACTTCCTTTCTCTAACAATTGAATTTCACTTGAAAATGCTTTGTGCTGAACATGTCTTATAATAACTAAGTTAGAAGACTGTAGCTCTTTTGGCATTAGTGAACCAACTAATTTATCATTCGGATTCAAAGTGTTATATTTGAACCGTAAGAGTAGAGCGATGACTCTTTGAAGTTTATTAAAGTCAGAGTATTTTTCAAAAATATCATCTGAAACTGGAGCAGTTTTTTGTTGCAGATTACACACAATACCATGGTTAAGTGTGGGGGAATCTTCAATTTCTGAAATTGAGACAGCAACATGCTGTTCATTATTTTGTAAAGAGGTAGAAATATTGTGCTGAAAATGTTTATCTAATAATGAGGACGGACCATACCACCATAGCTGGTTGTCCTGTAATTTGTGTGGCGCAGTGCCTCTGGATAGTACATCAGCAGGGTTATTGACCCCTTTGACATGATACCACATAAAATCTTTAGTTAGGGTCTTAATTTTGTTGACTCTATTGGAGACATAGACACCTCTTGAATTGTTGGAATTGGAATTTATCCAGGCTAGAACCACCTGGGAGTCAGTGTGTAAAAACACCTTTAAATTTGAATATCTAATTTGTAGAATTTTGTGAACTCTAGAAGCAAGTTCTGCTAGGAGAAGAGCGCCATTGAGCTCTAGATTTGGAATTGTAAGTTTTCTATTGAGAGGTGCGACACGGGACTTAGAGCACAATAAGCTCACCTTAACTTGGCCATCATTGGACAAAACTCTAAGGTAAAGGCAACAACCGGTTGAATTTAATGAAGCATCTGAGTATCCAACAAGTTCCACTGACTCTATATCTTCTACAGCAGTTTTATTAATTGCTCTAGGTATCTGAATAGTACCCATATCATTCAAACTTATTAAGAACTCTTTCCAAGCTTTCATTATATTACCAGGTAAAGTAGAGTCCCAGTCCACTTTGGAGTTCCAGATCTCTTGCATTAATAATTTCGCTTGTACTACTATGGGTCCTATAAGACCAAGAGGGTCAAATATTTTCCCAATAAAACTTAGAATTTCTCTTTTTGTTTTGAGCAGATTATAGTCATCTGCCATTGGGCAGGAAAACATCAATGTGTCTGTATTTATATTGTATTTCAGACTTAATGTTTTTATTATATTATCCTTGTTGAGGTCAATTTTTTCAAAATATTTTACATTGTCGGGAAGGTTTTTAATTGATTCTGGAGAGTTGGAACACCATTTGTGTAACTTAAAATTGCCTAACTTCATTAGCTCTATAAGTTGAGTCTTGAGCTCCAATAATTGCTCTATATTATCAGCGCCGGTTATGACGTCATCGATGTACGTGCTTAACCGTATAGCTTCAGCAGCCATTGGGTACATATCATGATAAAGATTGGCTAACTCTATGAGACATCTTGTGCTCAAAAAGGTAGAGGCTTTTAGACCATAAGTTATTGTTTGTAACTGTAAGCAAATAATGGGTTTGGATGGATGATCTCTCCAAAGAATGTTTTGCAATGGTCTGAATTTTTCATTTATAGAGATAACCCTGAACATCTTCTCCACATCACACATTACAGTGTAGCGGTAAGTACGAAAGAGTATCAGTATGTTAAATAATTCATTTTGGACTATAGGTCCATTTAACATCACATCATTCAATGAGAGACCATTTTTGGACTTCATGTTCCCTCCAAAAACGACACGCAATTTGGTTGTCTTGCTACTTTCGTTTTGTACTGCATGGTGTGCAAGAAAATACACTGGATCGTTCAGGACATCATACTGACTTATGTCAACTTCCCTGGCATGACTCAACTCCACATACTCATCAATAAAATTTTTATATTTTTGAAAATAGTCTTGATTGGTTTCAAACTTTCTCTCAAGTGTGTGAAATCTTTGCAAGGCATGTGAAAAAGAATCACCAATATTTAATTGTTCTAAAGGGCATTTTAATGGAATGTCGACTGAAAACTTGTTATTTTCTAACTTAACTGAATTTTTGAATATTTTTTCAGCCTCTTCAAACTCCAAATTTTGATCAACTACCTTTTCAGTATTTTTTTCAGAGAGCCAGAAATTTTTCATGATGTTTTCCAAGCTATCATCAGCCTTTTCCTGCACTGCAAAGTTTGAAACCAAGTTCACACTTGACAAGTTGATTTTACATTCATTTTTGATTGTACCAGTAACCACATGACCAAATAATGTGTTTTGTAGCACAATACCATTGTTTAATTTTATTACACCATCAATTATGACTTTAGAATAAAAATCTACCCCTAGTAATAAGGCAATTTCTGACGGTTTGTTGAAATCATTATCAGCAAGCTGCACATTAGCTGGAATATTACATTTTTTAATATCAAAATAATTTTGAGGTAAATTTGTAGTAATAGTATCTACAATATGACATTTGATTGAATATTTTACATTGTATAGAGTGGATTGTAGCAATATGTTAATGCATTCATTTACCTTGTTTGGAGTATTGCCCAAACCAATAATGTTTGAATTCTCAGCTATAGGGCTCAAGTTCAATTGGTTTACAAGTGTACGCTTTACAATACATACTTGGCTACCACAATCAAGTAACGCCTTAACTTCAATTTCTTGACCAGCTTTGTCAATGAGTTTCACCTTCATAGTAGGCAATAATATGTTTGTTTCATTTGTTGATAGCTTGGAATGTAATGTCATTACATTCACCTTCACCTCATCTTCCTTAGGCTTGTCCTCATGCAAAAGAGTATTGTGATTCTTTTTACAGACCTGACATTTGAATGAATATCTGCATTTGTCAGTGTGATTTCTCAGACACGTAGTGCACAACTTATTGTCAGTAGCAAACTTTATACGCTGTGAGGCTGGAGCCAATTTAAATTTAGGGCAGGTATAGATGGGGTGATCATTGCTGCAGAATATGCAAGATCGCTTTGAATTTGTTTTGGTTACAATATTGGAAACCTTATTATTGTTTAATTTTGACTTACCTTCATGGCAGGTATTCTGTTGAGGAGAGCTGTCCTCCAATGCTATAGCTCTTTTTTCTAAAAAAGACATAAATTCTCCCATAGTAGGTAACTTGTCCGGAGACAACCTGTCAAGATGGTACGCCCGGTTTGTATAGCTATCGAGTTTACGTGATAATATAGATATCAACAGCATATCCCAGCTCTCAACAGGTTGCTTCAGATTTATCAAAGCATAAAGTTGTTGACGCACTTCAGATATAAATGATCTGATACTTGCCGCAGTACCCTTTTGCATTTGGGGAATATCCAAAAGAATACCAATATGGTTTGAAATAATTCGCGTTTCATTGTCAAATCGTTTCTCTAACAATTTTATTGCTTCAGGGTAAGATTCATTGACAAGTGGCAAGTTGATAATAACAGCCAATGCGTCAGCAGTTAAATATTTTCGTAGGTAAAATAACTTCTGTACGTTTGACAACGAATTGTTTCTATCAATGACAGCATTAAACAAGTCCATGAAAGGTTTAAACTGAGCAAAATCTTTACCATCGAATGTTGAAATATCTATATTTGGTAATTTACAAGTAGAAATGGAATGCCTTTCAGAGTCTACTCTAGTTTTCAATTGTCTTAATGCTACATTGATTTTTCCTAAGACAGAGAAGTATTTGTCTTCAATTTCACCCACACATTCTGAATCCTTATCATCTAGGTTCAATATATCTAAGTGTACACTCTCATAGCTTTTAAGCGTGCTAATTAGTTTTTCCTTGCGCGCTTCTAAAGTGTCTATGGTGGATGATGCGACATTGATAGGGTCGTTTATAAAGTTCTCAATACGTGTTATTGTCGACTTACATTGTCCACGCTGAGCACGCAGCGGCCTAAGTTCAACCTCCGCCATGGTAAACGAACGTAACACAATCAACACTTGCGATTCACTTCGTAGCCGCACTATTATTACGCATTACCGCACTGATTATTTTAGACCGCACTAAACGAATGCCGCACTTATTGAACACCAGACTGCTTTTATTTAGCCGGTAACTTCGGCGAAAAGTTTTGCGAAACCTTTGTTTTAATTCCAATGTGTTGTTTACAAATTTGAAGACAGCTGACAGTGACACTTGCTTGACCTGACGTTTGACGTTTCGAACTCGATGAGTGTGTGAAGTTTGGTGTGAAGTTGCTCCAGCGCATGCGATCAGAATGAGTGAATTACCAACCGAACAAATTGAACGATGAATCAATCTTGATTTGTTCGTTCTTCAGTCTCTTGACGTCACCAGATTTCTTGTCTTTGGTCGTAAATTTTCGTAATACCGCCAGTTTTCTCAATGATGATGAATTTGATGAATCGACGATATAGCATCGAAATATATGGCTAGACACGTTATTAGTGTCCTTCCAAATATATGTAGTCCCCCGCGACTCGCAACCATGCGAATCTGCGAGAAAATCTTCCGTGTCCCTCCGCCCGCGGCGACCGTTACTTCAACGCCTCGTTATAGCAAGTCGTCGAAACACAATTTTTGATGCGCGCTCACCGGAGAAAACACTTGTACTTGTAAAATATAGCCGAAGGACCACTTTAGCCTGTTAATTAAAAGGCTAATGAATTTTTATTTAATTTATTTTAGTTTATATGGAAACCAAACTAACTGCTCATAGCACAGTTGAAAAGAGTGAATGGAAAAAATATCCACCGGAGTGGTCAACAATAAAAAAACTAAAACTAGTGTGGCTACTACAATCGTTTTAAATCGACTTATTTCTTCTACTTATTACTATTTTATGTTTTGTATTAAACAATATGCATTATGTGAACCGCATTGGGATTGTAACACAAAAAAATAAATTTTGGGGTTTCCCCATACTTAGAATTAGAATTGAAACTCAAAAAAATATTTTGACCAAACCCATACTGTATCTTTGGATAGGTCTTTAAAAATGATGTTGGGGTTACTAATATGATTTTTTTCTTAACTGAACAGTTTGCGTTTTTCCAAAGTGGTAAAATGTGTGTGTCCGTACCTGTAACTTCTAAAATAAGAGAATGATAAAACTACAAAAAAAAATAATGTACATTACCCTGCGAACTTCTAGCGAAAATTGGTTTGAACGACATCAAGTTATTAGTTTTTTTTAATACGTCATAAATCGTAAACCGCAATTTACCTTTCAAAGTTACATTCTGTTAGTTATATTATGTTACTTGCTGCTACGGAACTCTTTATGGGTGACTCCGAGTCGCACTTGGCTGGTTTTTTATAGTAGTAAAATCATCAAATAAGTCCTCCCAGCTAGGGCGGGACGGGAGGGACTGTCAGACTTGTACTGACTAAAATCCACGGTGATCCTTCAATAGCCCTTTACGTTCCAGGGTCACGGTTACCTGATGAGACAGCCCCGCGACCCTAACCCAGGGGCTGGCTTTTACCTTAGACAGAGGCTAAGCGTTGCCATACAACGTGGCAACGCGTTTGTAAATGTTTGTATGTCTCGATCCTTGCCCGTGGTACTACCAGAATTACTACCAGTAGTACAAAGGGTAGTATCACTCGTAGTACAGTCAGCATCAAAAGTTGCTGACCACATTTAGCTTTTCAAAATCGTTGTACACCGTATTATTAGGTATTATTACGGTGTACAGCGATTTTGAAAATCTGAATGTGGTCAGCAACTTTTGATGCCGACTGTACCACGGTATATCTCTGTCTGATGAACGACTAGTTTTGTCTTATGCAAAAAAAATTAAAGTGTCACCTTTTTCGGACTCCCATTTTTCTAAGTTCAAAATTTAAGAAGATTGTAGCAGACGTTATCGATAAACGGGAAGTTTCTCAAAGCAGGTTGTATATTCAAGGCAGGAAGTAGTATTTTATATCCTAAGCCTAAACGAATTACGAATAGACTCTCAAGCCTTACATTTGTGGGGTAAGCTTGGTTTACAGCTGGTGGCAACGTAGGTGGGATTTACCGCCTCAAAGAATCATTTAAAGTCATATTTTACGAGATATGATCAGATATTCATTCATGGTGTACTTGTAAAACCAGAAGGGGTGTAAATATTCGACAGAAGGAAATACTTGTAAATAAGTAACCCTGATAAAAAGCTTGGCCTTGAAAAATCGAAAACTTGTTGCTTAGATCGACTCAAAAATTTAATTTTATGCTGCTAAACACACATGCACTTAATAAACTACGATTGACAGATTGAGAACAGAGGCCTTATCACGAGTTTACATGTTTTTGTGACGTAAAGTAAACGAGGTCTATGTTCTATGTTAGGGGATTTGGTTTCCGCACTTAGTCCTTCATGTGGACCATTGTGCGTAAGTAAACGAGGTTTTCACGATAGTTTAATGGATAAAAATAATTCTAAACTAGAGCCGCGTTCTCGTGTTCTATATAACTTACGTCCTAATACTTCAAGTATGATGTATGGACAACAATTAGAAACGCAGACAGGTAAGATACAAAGTTATTTATAGTCTTCAACATCCGGGAAAATGTAAGGATGGCATGCTTATCCGTGCCGTAATAATTGAGATACATATATATAGATGTTAGGACATAATATTGTTGATGAGGGCATCCCACTCATACATTAGGCATTAACGCACATTTATGAGTCGACTGACTGTCGAGATGATTGTGTAACCAGTACCCACACCATGAGTTTTCATTAGGATACTCGATCATCGATATCGACCGCGTTTGGCGCTCTCATTGGCCAAGGTTGTATGAACCCTCAACCAATGAGAGCGCCAAACGCGGTCGTTGCGTATGATCGAATATCGTAATGACAACTCATGGTAGAGGCTCAGGCGGCTCTCATTTGACCACTTATCTCGCCTGATGGTAAATGACGCCTGAAGGAAGATGTGGTCGACGATAGAGCAGCGCTTGCCTAGAAGTAACCTATTAAAATTAAAATTAAAAACGCTTTTTACGTACCGGAGGGATGTCCGCTATGTTAAGACCGCGCATTGCCGTACGTCTTGTAGTCCGATGATGGCAAGGGGCGAATGGAATCAAATTGTTCAATGGAATCAGTTGAAAACCAGCGTCAGGCACCCTGTGCCTGTCATTTTGCTGAACTGAGCCTATTTGGCACAGCCGTGAGGCACACGGTACCTACTTTTGTGTTCTTCCGTTTCCATTGTCTCTGTAATTTTTCATTGTAATTGTGTGCCTAAGGCGTGTCAAATAAACTTATTTTCTTTCTTTCTTTCTTTCAAATTCTGCAATTCCATCGCACTGCGCACACTCCCCGAAGTGTAACCAATAAAAAACCAACAGGCTGCCAACTCGGCGTCCCTGGTCAAGCCTCTGGAGCTTTTACCAGAGCATCGTCGCCGATAAGGTTGATGGTAGTCGGAAGATGTTTCCTTTTCAAAGAAGTACGAGGATCTGAACACAGCAGCAGTTGAGCAGTGGTGGCCCAGTGGTATCGGCCTCGACTTACGAGTTGTAGGAATATATACGAATCCCGTCAGGCGCATTACTTTGTGTAGTTTATTTCAACACCACTGCTCTCAAAACGGTGAAGGAAAACATCGTGCTGAAACCGGCTCGTCCTAGAACCAAAAATTCGAAGACATGTGACATCTACCAATCCGCACTGGGCCCGCGTGGTCGATTACGGACAGTGGGAAACATTTATAGGCTGATGATGATGATGACGAGGAACTGAACACCCTGTTCCTCATTAGTCCTTAAAGCTTATCAATAATATCTTGCTACGCTCTGGCTTTCCCAAAGTTATGTAGAAAACCAACAGCTATAGAAGCTTGTAAAGGTCATTGCCTTATCAGGTCCGTGCAAAATATGTACAAGTAACACTGCAAGGTGTCTAGTTCAAATATTCATTATGTAAATGACATAATACCCACTTT
The DNA here is from genome assembly GCA_950005045.1 of Agrotis exclamationis. Classification (NCBI taxonomy): domain Eukaryota; kingdom Metazoa; phylum Arthropoda; class Insecta; order Lepidoptera; family Noctuidae; genus Agrotis; species Agrotis exclamationis. The sequence goes on along the minus strand of OX465427.1, from coordinate 17,076,771 downwards.
ATCAAAGTAGTATTTAATCTAAATTTGTAATCACAATCAGCCCCGGGCAGTAACAAATACGGCTTATATTGCAAGTGCCAGTGTTCCGTTCTCTCCATAAATCAGGATAGTAAATCAATAGTTGCAATTAAAGGAAAATAAATGTTTATTAGTACTTATTTATTGAATACCTCTTTTTAATTGAATGGTGTGAGAAAAAACTAGCTTGCTTTTTTGGTCCTATCTACTGATATTATAGAACGAAAAATCTATGAAAATTCTAGTTGGCCAGAAAATTACATGTAATTTTATTAAAGTTGTGAATATATTATATATTTCGTTTCTATGTTGTGTCGTGAGCCACAATATACAAACTGTGTTTAGATTATGGCTCTTCTTTTATCACAGTTTTTGTACTTTTCGATTAATGAACTTAATTTTACTGTACTTTTTTTTGCCACATTTCCATAGCGGAAAATATGCATTGGAATGATTTTCTGAAAGCTTATTTTTTATGCAATTCTTTTCTTTCTCAACATTTTAATTTAAGCATGTCTTATCTCATTGTCATTCAAATACCAATGGTAATGTAATATCCGGATAAATCACTGAAAACGATAGATTCGTTTAAATCACATATAGGTACACCTACATTATGACAGGATTGTGGGACTGTTGTACTGGACATAAGGAACTTATAATGACCGTAAACTTTGCAAAGAGAAAATCAGTGATAACAACTGACGTCACATTATGTAGTGTGTGACAGAGATAGCGCTCTACCAAACCGAAAATTGCTGATTATTTTTTTCCAAAGGTAGGGGTCACAGCATTTTTATGGCTGATATTTCTAGTCTTGTATAATATAATTTTCGTGTCTATTTGTTGACGAAGTATTCTTTCGAAATTGGGACAGTGTCTAAATATTTAACTGTCGAAATTCCGGATTCCCTTCTCTAAGGCCTGAATCTGGCCGTGAATTTCACATTTTCCTGCCAATATTTCAAATTCATACAACAGGCAGTAAAATTTCCATCACAACGTTTAACAACAATGAATGCAAAGTAAATATACCCCGCCATTTGTTTTGAAAATATTGTGTTTCGGTCAGAAAAAGGACCGACACAAAACTTTAACATACATTTCATAATAAATATGAGCGTGAAGGTATCTTAAATATAGCCTGTCTATTATTATCAAGAATGAAGGTCATCTTAGTCTACTGTTATCTTTCTTTATTATTTTAAATGTCAAAGTTCATGACGACACATGTCTGGATGGATATTTGCTACTTTTTCACTCAAAACCTACTGAACGGATTTAGATTTGATTTGGCACACTTTTTTTTTAGCTGGTGTCAGAGTTAGTAAAGCATTTTCTGGGAACCCACGTGGCCTCTGACATGTCTTTGGACTTACATAACACACACATTGAGAATAACCTAGATTACTACCTTTGATCGTTTTTATTCCGAACCCCTTGCTTTATGTTTGATCTTGTTAGAAGTTTTTAAAGCGCGAGTTTGACAGTAAAGCCTCATTTAGACTCCAAGAAACTGCATGCGATTTGCATGCAAGTTTGACTACATTGCGGACTATTAATAGACAACAAAATTACTTGATCAAACAAATACCACAATGTAGTCTAACTAGCGTGCAAGTTCTTGCATGTCTAAATGGGGCTTAAGCACCTAATTCACTGATTGCATTGCCAAAATTAGTAGGTAATCGCAGCAGTCACATGTCAATATGTTTTGGCCTTTAAACGCTAAATAATATACCCAGTACCGGAGTTAATTTATGTTTAAAACATAATATTTATGTCTATTTACGTAAAGTCTGCGTCGTTTCCGCGACAATGTTTAAGATAAGCCGAAAATGTATTCGTTAACGGGGTGTGGAGTGGGTTAGGCCGCCATTTATTATAGTGAGCCAATTTCGCACTTCAGACGAAAACGGAACGCATTGCAAATGCATGAACATTAGGAGCTTATCTTACTGCAAGCGAGGATAAAATTCGTGGGCATTTGAGCTACTGCACGATTTTTGGCTGACGAAACTTGCGTGTCACCCAATTTAGAACTACAGCTTTTCGAAGGTAAGGTTCGATTTTAATAAGATAGTTAGGTATGTCCTTTTGTTGTTGCATCTCAAGTCACGAATTTACTAATGAACAAATAGGAAGTGTGATTGTTAACTGTCGTTCTACCATAAGCTGCCGGACATTTTATAAGCAGTAACTTACACCTCATTATAAGATGTCTCTTTTAATTATAAAGCATGTAAATTGATTTTATTTGTCATATAAAGCATAATTAGCTGTATAAACACTTCACTTGTAGTCGTAGGCCAAACTTCTTTCTTATGGTACGGTTCCACCAAAATTGTGTGCGGCACATTTTTTTGTACACTTCAGCAGTGCGCGTTCTAAGCTGGTATCGCGGTTAGCCTCCGTGTTCACCGACAAGGCTGGTCGCACATATTTTCACTGAACTTAGTCTAGCAATGTGCGCGCACAAATAACGAGTCCACTGCTCACGTATGTGCACATTAAAGTATCCAGGTGTGCGCGATCATTTTTAGAATATACACACACAATTTGTTCATGTTTGTTTGAGTGAGTCCACCAGGGCAAACTATTGTGCCGCACACCGGTGGAATCGCATCTTTAGACTTCAAAATTGGCATAAATTCAACAAAACTAATGATGAAATCAAAGTACTAACAGCAGCTTAGGTGCAAGCTTCAGTAAATATGTATTTAACTCCAACTAATTAAACTCATTAGGAACGTTTGCTTAGTTTAACCACAACAGCTTTATTATTTTAAAGCTACAAAACCTATATTGCTTTGAAGACATGATTTAAATAAGAACCATGCACATGACATATTAAAAGCCCACATTTGATCTTTAGAAACTCTGTTCCTGTGCTTTACATACCCAGCAGATTTCTGAGTACTTTATCAGGTCAGCATTTCAAATCAGGAAGACCTATAAACGAACCTTCTAATGCTGCGGTCGATGTGGCAAGGCTTGGTCCCGGAGGTCCATGTTGTCCAAGGCCTTTACCCACAAAGCACGATCCGTTCTGGCGACACGATCTGCGAGGGGATCTCTGTAATACCTATGGATATCCAATGTCCATATTATGTGCTTTTTCACCGGCGACAGCTTTACAGAGATCGCATCATCAGATTGTGTCGCCGGGACGGTTTGCACTATGTATAAGAATTGATTGTGAAGTTAATAAGTGTTTATATGTATTTTATTTTATACGTGTAGAATTTTAAAAGAAGAGAAACACTGAAATAAAAAATATCACCCCTGAGACCTTTCCATCAAGTAGGTATAAACCAACAAGAAGCATTGCTTGCCAAGCAGTTTAGTGAATGGAAAATGATATCATCACTACATATAAACAGTTGAATGTCTCGTGATATAACACCTTCAATGGCTCCTAGACAGTGTCAACGCCAAGAATGCGAAATTTTGTCTGGTGAATGGCAAATAGCTCGTCCTACATAGCTGAAATGTTGCTGCACACAACAATAAACCTTAGGTACTAGAATAGACACTGTCTAGTACTCATATTCACTAACACGAAGCGACATCAAAATGAATTCTTAAATAAAAACTTTCTAGGTGCTGAGCTGAGCTAAGAGAATCTTGGTGAAAAAGGCCTTAGGACAACCTAACACTAGATATTGCGTGAAATCATCGGCCAAGAAAAATTAAAACAGGAGCTGTAGATTATTCAAAAGGATGCATGCTAGATCTTCTCTTAACTATCGTTGATTTACATTTAAAAGAAGTAATGTACGTATGTATTGCAACTACTAAGTTTCACTTTTATTTAAAATGTTATATCAAATGGAAACTCGACCTCACAACAAGTAGGCGCAAGTTAATCATAATCAAAACAAATTGAATGCGGCACTCGCAAAAACGTATTATGGACTCCTTGATTGGAGGCTTAATCGTCAAGCTACATTACTCCGATGTGACGTCACCGGCCGACCAGACTCACAGGTGCCGATACCATACTCTCATTTACATTCTTGTCACTTTCTACCCAACAACCTAAATCAAACTTTAATTTTTGAACAGCAAAGTCCAAAATTAAATGACCACGTAGCTAAATAAGACGCTTTAGATTTGAAAGATCAACGTATTGGTGAAACACTTGGACAGTTTCGTTTAGATTAATGATTATAATATGATATGGGTATTGACGAACGCCGAATAACATAAGTAGTAACAATAGCACAATGATTCACAATACAAAACACGTGTGGCCGCCCACTATAAATCAACAAAACTATGTTGTGAAACGGTAAAAAAAGTCAATGAGAAATCAATTATGTGATCGATTATATTCATGAGTTTCTAGCATTAGTATGAGGTTACTACTGTATCTGTTTGCAACGGTACTGATCGGATACCGCTGATCTCCATTTGCGACCATAGGGCGTATGCATGCGACGACTTTTTGCTGCGACACAGTCGTGCATGCGAGTGCGTGAATCGCAGCATATGGTCAAATGATAAAATGGTTAGACAGATGATCGATAATCCATAATCAAAGTAAAATAGTTGCAAAGCTAACACAAATCTGTCTTTGAATGAATAACGTGCTTTAATTAAAGATTAGATTTTTCCGATTCAGAAGGCTCACTAATTAATATACGTGAACAAGCATTGTAAGAAAGTTTTTTTTTTTAAGTGCATAGGAAACTTGATTTTCAAACAAATTATTATTCCTATCATTAGAACTTGAAACAGAATATTTGCTATGTTTATTACTCGTTTTGGGTTTCCGATATTTTGGCACTATTACACGCGCTGTGATCAAGGATGAGCACCGCTTGCAACAATGCCGAAAATCGGAAACTCAACGTTTTAAATTTTAATAGTGTTAGTGAGTTATAATATTATTTTTAGTTCTATCTAGGAAAGCTTCGAAACTTGACTACCACTCAAAGTACGCCACACCTTCAAAAGCTCATAAACGAATGAATTTTCAATTACCGGTCAGCATTGTCGCATGTTGCCTCAAAACTAGCAGTGAAAGGGTGTTTCTTGCGCCTACGAACATCGCTTACACATTTCCCATTAATTCTGCCTCCTTAAGAATCTAACTAACACTTGCCAACATATATCGTATTGCTAGTTCAATTAACGTTGGCACATTAGCATTATTTATTGGCTATAACGATTACGCCTAAAGGGCAAGTGCTATGTTAGCAGCTAAATGGATGTTAACAAATTCTAGTCGCACAATTATTCTTAAGAGTAAGAAAGTAGCGGCGGTGAGCGATGAAGGTGTCAATTGTGCAAGATTACTTCTAGTATGTATGAGAAACCATACGTTTAAGTGTTATTAAAAACGCATTTACATTTTATGAGTAAAAGATGGCTAGTCACATTCCTTTATGGCAACATTGATAGTTATTATACTGGACAAAGTATTCCGTGATAATTATGTGTAGAACAAAATACTGAAGGAGAAGAAGGTTATAGTAGGTCTTTCTTTACCTATGAAATTGACGTTTTGTATGAAAAAAATTAAACGCATTTTTCTCATGTATTTTTTATTTGTATTAATCGAAGTAATCACCCATCCAATCAATGCGTCTTTGCCAACGCAGTGGCAGTTTATTCATGCCTTTCTAAAGAAATCAGCTGAACGGGAGGCAACAAATTCTTTAAAGGCATTTTGTACCGCCTCTCGGGTATTGAATTTTTTTCCCTCCAAGAAATTATCCAAATTCTGGTAAAAGTAGTAGTCTGTAGGCGCAAGGTCTGGTGAGTAGGGCGGATGACGGAGAGCTTCGAACCCCAGTTCTTGCAACTTGGAGACCGTCTGCTGAGCAGTATGAGGTCGCGCGTTGTCGTGCAGGAGCAGCGGAGACGAGCGATTGACCAAAGCTGGTTGGAGATGTGCCAGCTTCTCCATCATTGTGTTCAGTTCTTCACAGTACACATCTGCAGTAATGCTCATCCCGTTTGGTAAGAAGCTGTGATGAATCACACCGGCGCTAGACCATTAAACAGTGACCATCACTTTTCTAGGGGTAAATTTTCGTTTAAGGCATTGTTTAGGTGCTGAACCAGGATCCAACCAACTTGCTGAGCGCTTGCGGTTATCAAACAGAATCCATTTTTCATCGCAGGTAACAATGCGGTTAAAAATTCCTTCATTTGTTTGTCTGTTGAGCAGTGCAAGCTACGTCTCGACGCGTACTTCGTCATCATTGAGTTCGTGGTTCACCCATTTGTCAAGCTTTTTTACCTTGCCAATTTGACGCAAATGGACCAATATTGTTTTGACGCTAACGTCTAAAGCTGCTGCTAATTCAGCCGTAGATTGTGTATCATCAGCTTCCACAATCGCCTTGTCGACCAAAGTCTTCGGACGACCGCGAGGTTCATTTTTCAGGTCGAAATTTCTAGAACGGAAGCGAGCAAACCAATATCAGGTGGTGCGTTGGTTTGTAGTGTTAGCTCCGTAAACGTCATTGATGTTGCGTGCCACTTGTGCCGCGTTGCTGCCTCGATGGTACTCATATTCCATAATTACTCGATTTTTTAACGTTTCCATGATGACGAAAAAGATTGAAATGCGATGAAAATGTAACACTAATTAATAAACAAATGACTACTTTTGGAAAAAACATTCCATGTTTTTATAGCAAAATTAATTTGAAATTAGAATTCTTAGCCAAACAAAAATTATTTTGATTTGAAATGGCAGTACTGCAGAACGGCAATGTCATAGGTAAAGACCAAAGACCTATGATCAGTGTAGCTGTAGATGAATACAATGGTAGAAAATTACCGCACTGGAACTGTGTGGTGGATTACAGCCCATTTATAGAGAGGAAGCCTTTATCCCAGCAGTGGGAACATTATTGTCTGATTATGCTAATTTAGTAGAGCTTAATGACGATGTATGTTAAATAAAAAACGGGCACCTTTTTTGTATCATCAGTTCATCTTGTTTACCAGTTGAGTACCTAACACCCTAAAGGTTAATTAAGAAGTACTACTTACATGTGCTTTGTAGAAGTTGTACCATCTGAAGCTGCTGCAGCAGACTAAATAATAAACTCATAAATAACTTCACAGCACAATGATCACAGGCACATGTAAGAAACAATAAACGTGAAAATGCTATTTCACATGTTTTAGATGATGATCCAAACAAAAATGTACGCGGTGTAGCCAAGTATTTGTATGTTCAAGAAAATCTTATAGCTAGTGCTTTGCATGGAAACACAGAAAAACAAATAAATAATGCGAGTGCTTAACATGTAGAAGAAATGGCGTAATTCTTGAACTAGACAGGTGTTCTAATAGTATTATTTGTTCGTCTTTTGTATTAGACCTACTTTTAGATATTGTATAATACTGAGTCAAGAATTTAGGTAAAACGCTAGTTCTAAAAATCATCAATCTGGCTGGACCAACAATTTATCAGAATGGTTAGAAGAACTGAGTAATCATAACATATAACTGGCAAAAATGGAGATATTTGGAACATATTCAGTAGATGAGTAAACAAAGGTTGAAGAAAAACAATAAGAATAAAACATCTGTCTCCGTTATTTACAAAAATACTACAAGCATTAAGTAATTAGTGTTGCAAGCAGTCCTGCATACTAGATTAGATTACCCTCAAAATGTTATATGACCTAGATACCAAAATAGGTTACCGACAGGTGAATGAGTTTCATAGACGTCCTTCCTAACAATGCAAAGTGGCTCAATGGCGAACATATTTTCGGTGTCAAAAGCTTCAGTGAAAACAAACATGAGAATGTGCGGTGACGATTGATTTGTAGAAGACTTGTTGTTTTTCAGTTAACAGATGATGTTGCTTGTGATTCGCTTCGGACTCGTTCTCACGGTCGATCAGTACGATATTTTCCTGAATGATTTTGTTGCTTCTTATGGTCACATTCACAACTACTCAGTAAGCAGCAGTTATTCGGTTTTTTTTTCTAAGAATTCCAAACATGGAATGTAGATTTTGATGGCATTATACTCGCACTATACATGCTATTTAACATACCAGTTGAACTGTAGTTTTCGGGACTTACAAGTGTAATGATAAATAATTATAATTTTATCTTCCTTCGATCAATAATAGCTCTAGATTGAGGATCACGAACAAAAAAGAGTTGCAAAAGTGGCCACAATTGCACAGACGTAAACATCTACATTTCTTAGAAAAATGTTCAATAGTATGAACAACCTCAATTTATTATAAACCTTAACACTCAAAAATAAAGTTTAATTACCATTGCAAAATGTGTTTATTTAAGTTCTTTCATCCGACAAAGGTTTAACGTTCACAATTTAAAAATGTTTCTTGAAGATAAAATGTCATCACAAAAGTAGTCATTCTAAAATGATACTTAAATTCTAAACAATAAAGATTCGAAATACCGTCACAAAACCGTTTGTGGCGGTATTTTTCGGGCCGTTTTTGAAGCGTTCATCGAGAATCTAGTACTATTATTGATCGAAGTTATCTTCCCTTCCGTCGATCAACATCCATCATGATTTTAGTCACATGCGTTTCATCCAGCCCTACTCATTACAAGTTCATACCAAGACAGACGACTGCCTTTGAATTATTTTTCTTTGTATCTATTTGGTGCTACTTTCAAAATTTTTACTTTTATTAGACTGTTACCTTGTGCTGTGCAAACGACTCAGTGTTACATCGTAGGCAGGTTCTGACTACTAATAGATTTCTCTTTAATTTGTCCTCTCGCTGGTATCGGTTTATTGCTGCGGAGTAGGTCGGCAATTACGGCTGATGCCTTGTTTTCCTGTGTTATTTCTACTAGTGTGTCTACCACTTTCGATTTAGAAATAGACATTTTAGACCCAAAGCCTTTGTTACATTAATTCTTTGACATAAGAACAATGAATTACTCTTTCACAATGTTTTCCTATTCAACCCAAAGGTGGACTGAAAAATCTTTTGTTTTGTTGATTGTAAATTTTCTTTATTTAAACAGAACATTGGCGCCACTGATATTATACTATATCATTACGCTTTCGACAATATTTCAGGTGTATTCCACGAATGTGTATGAATAGATCTTCCCACGACCTTTCTCGTTTTTCGCCTTTGCCTGTTACATCACAATCAATTCAAGCCCAACATTCTTGAACGTTCCATTCTTCCTATCCTCCCACTTCCTTGACTCGTGCTTTGTGAGTATTATAAGAAATTAGAAGTTAATTACTTTCATAATATTCCTTCAATACTACTAGGCACTTGATCCTAAGAAATTCAGATAATTGATGTCAAATTCATCTTCATTCTCTGTATCCCATTTCATTTGTCGGTGCACTTTTTCTGATGTTAGACTCCTCATTTACATTAATAAGATTACTTTTAAAATCTATTGAGCTGTTGCTATTGAGATGCCAAACCTTACTGCTAGAAAAATTGTGTATTCAACCTAAGCTCAGTCCCACTACTGCGCCGCTTTCCGCAGTAGCGTTGTGAGCATTATAACTCGTTTCGTCGGGAGCCCGAGATATCTGGACGCTCAAATACTCACGCGTACTTACTTACGTGTGTGTACGTACTTACCTATAGTCTCGTAATTTTACCCGGCGGCCACATTTTCCTTTAGTACCCACTACTAATTGGCGACTCGTGTCTGAGAGCTAAGGACTATATGGAGGATTTACTTGGAGATGTTAATCAGAAAAAATATTAAAAAAAAAAAAATATTAATATAATAATTAATAATAATATATAATAGTTCCCTATTCATTATTTCATTTTTTTTTCATATGTTGATAGGGATACGGCTAGCCAATCAAGCGTTCATGGAGGTCAAAAAGTGTTACTCAATACTCAGGAAACTAAACGTAATAGAGTTAAGAAAAGCCATCGGAATATAACGCTAATGATATAGCAACAATAAAGCCAACAGCTTAAGCTTTTTAAATAGTGTGTGTTTTTAATAGTATGTGTGTGTTTAAAACTTATTGCTTAAACCTTTTTCTGGGTGGTTGTTAGGCACAGGTGGACACTAAATGGAATGGAGTTCCAGATTTTTACTGACTAAAACTCGCCCTGCTCGTTCATTTACCCTTTGCCTTTCACCACGTGATACTCTCTTTCCTACAATTCCGCAACTTGGACAGCTCAAGCCTTAAAGATAATTGGAACGAAGTTCGACATCGCGCGTTGCGAAAGGGGCCTAGACGGAAAAAATTAAGATGAAAAGTTGTAACGACACTTTTTGCTATAGTAAGCTATTGTAAGCCGTGCGGCGTGCGCATATTTATCTCTCTCTCTCTCTCTTATATCGCGATCTATATCGCGTTGAACAGTGTAGTGTCGCGACGATTATTTTTGTTGAGTGTATACAGTAACTTCGTTCCACCCGTATTTCACATTCATATTCTAAGTAAATCTAAACATAAAACGGAAGATACAGAAGCAGACACAACAAACACTATTTTAGAATACCTATTTTAAAACTTCCTGTTATGATGTATGCCAACTGTGGCCATGATCTGCTTTCTCGTTGAGAGCATCAACTTTGTTCAGTCTTCAGTAACCTTAATGGCATTTTATTCGCTTTCATGTGATTCCTCTCAAATTCAGCTTTGTTTTCTTTTTTTTAACAAACTTTGGCCCACGAAATAGGAATTTGTCCTATATCGTGGATCTGTTTTCTAAAACAGCAAGACCTACATTAACTACCTGTGTTGCTTAGATAAATAGTTCTAAAAACAACAAATACTCTTAATTCTGAAACTCATTATACTGTATTGAAATTGAGAACTAAACTGTTTTACTCATAAATATCATACAAGTTTCACAAAGTTTCGTCAAAAATTGAGATTTTTTGAGGATTTTTTGTTCGAAATTACCCCTTTTACCTCCCTGTTTCGTTTGATCCACGACTTTTTACCGCCCTGTATAGCCTAAATAAGTACATTCGTCAAAAAAAGTCTTACCTGTGGTTGCACCAGCTCTAAATAATTCGCAATAACATCTCGAAGCTTGCAAGAAATGCAAGTTGAAACTTAACCGACAACTGGGCAGGTACAACTGAGTACCGACATGTAATTTGTCAAGCAATTTAAATAATATGCATGATTATATATCTATTAAAGGCATAAGACGTGTTGATATTGAGCTAATGAGACGAACTCAGTAATGGACGGACTCGTTCGATATCGGTCGGGTTAATTAAATACCACAGGGTAAGCGAAAGTTTTTGAACGGAAAAGGTCAGGATTTTCTTTTGTGAAAGTCATTGAAGGTTGAGATTGTTTAATTATATCGTTAAACAGGGTAATTGCTTGTAATTAGTAGGATATGGCATGTGCTTGCGATTAAAATGAGAATTGTCGAATTCAATTAAGTTTCATTTGCCGTTGATTTTTATTTACAGTTGAGTAAGCTTAATAAATGGTTATTGAGAAGCAAGTTATTTTAAAGTGTAATGGAGCATTGGTTTTGAACTTTCGTGTTTCTGAACATTAAAATTAAAAAATATAAAGAAAAAACGGAAAAAAAATGTTTCCCACGTCTGGCATTACAAGCGAAACTCCGTCGAAGCCGATACGTGTTTATGTTGGCTCGTAATTGACTTGTCGTGTCAAATTACCGTTTATTAGTTGTGTTACGATATCGCCACCGTGCCTTATTATTTTGTCCGACACTGTATTTATTTGCATCTGGTTGTCACTACACTGTTACACAGTGTACCTGCGTTCACACGTCGCACGATACTTTGATAGATTTTCAACAGCTGTAGAGGTTTATACTTTATTTGCATTTGAGTGTAAATGTCACTGTATGTTTAGTGCGGCAACTTTGTCATAATTGTGTGTCTAATAAATAAAATGAACAGCATTTACATAAATTAAAGTCTTTTATATTTAGCCGCTAAGGGACTTTGTTAGTTAGAAATCTAGTCGTAGCACGTAGCATTCTGAAATGCCTGCCATCGAGAACCTTAAAGGAAAAAGTTATGTATTCTTAGCAATGAACTATAGCATACTAAAGCTAGGCAACAAAATTAGCTACGTTTAAAACCTCGAAACAGGTAATGCTCTGTGCTGTCAACTAGTTTTGAGGTCTTACTTATCGCCCACGTAAACTACTTAACCAGTGCATATTCATGGAACACTCCATCATGACTCATATGACAAAAGTCCCAGTACTGCAAAATGACTGTAATGCTATTGTCAAACAGACAGGTGAAGCGAACGCGAAGCAAACGCGAAGCGAAGCGTTTTTGTTTGTAGTGTATGGAATTGTTTGAAGCCTGTCACATAGACTATCGGACCACTTTCGCTTTTCTATATGACAGGATTTGGATCGCATTCGCTTCGCCTATCTGTTTGACAATGGCTTGAATGTGTGAATGTTACCATTGCAACAGTAGCATATTTTATTAAATCATCCCGGAATCTGTATGGCAAGTTAGTTTATCAAAAACCCACCACAATGTTGACAACTTGATTGTAGAATATGTTACATAAATAGTAATTAACACTATAATTCTACAACCTTTTTTTTAAATTAATAACAAAAGTTTAGTTTAGTTTTAATTTAGTATCTTTTGTAAATATTTAGATTTTGTTATGTCCGATGGGGAAGAAAAGTTCTCGAGTGGCGACCACGGACCGGAAGATGCAGCGTAGGTAGGCCTCCCACTAGGTGGACCGACGACATCGTGAGGGTCGCGGGCAACCGATGGATGCAAGTGGCGAATTGTCGTTCGGCGTGGCGGTCTAAGGGGGAGGCCTAAGCTCAGCAGTGGACGTCTTCTGGCTGATGATGATGATGATGATGATGTATTTGTAATTTAAGAATAGTATATATAAAAAAGTATGCATAAAGATGAAAAAAGTTATAGGGCCGTATTTCAATAGCTTATAAAGAAAAGAAGAATGGCACAAACATGGGGTTTTCGTACTAACTAATCCGTTTAGTAGATAATTCAGTGGAACCAATTCTCAATTGAACTGATAAAGATGTCGACTCTCGTAGATTGACAGCAGAACTAATTTGAAAATTCAGTCTTCGACGTGCCTACAAATCCGGGAGTAACAATCTGTGTACTTGAATGGTATTATGCAGAGATGAAGCACTTACCTATAAATTACACATACTTAAAAATTGAAGTAATTATAGATCTTTTTTTTTTTTGCTCTGTGAAGAGATTCATACTTTAATTTTTTTAAACCAGTAATTTCAATAAAAAAATTTAAGAAAAACGAATTAATAGACAATTTTGATAAGAAGACAGTTTGCTTTTGAATAGTTAAACGGAAGATTAATACAAGCAATCTCACGTTAAATCGAAATATCACTCTTATCATAAAGTTAGCCACGTCATACTAGTTCTATGTACTGCTACATTTGTACATAGTCACGTCCTAGGCAAGTTGTATCACCTGCCACCGACGGGTTTCCCCTAACTCGGCACATTGGCGACGGTTAACATAATTCATTATGTACCAAATGTTCTGCTGTATTGGGTTTTTGATGAAGGATGTCCGGCCTACAATTCAATGTGCTGATTTTCACACTATTAGTAGCATTTCTTATCTAACATCTATTTATAAAAATAGATTTATTTTCTGTGTTCCGTTTCCCAAATTAGTGACGCTCTATTGTAATGGGACAACGATTTCTCAAAGATCCGTATTATTTAAGTCAAGTATTTTTGTAACTTGTAACCAATTTTTTTCAGTTGCTTGCATATTTTTTTTTTTTTTTTTTTTTTTTAGCGTGGTAAAATCATCAAATGAGTCCTCCCACCCCGGGCAGGGCGGGAGGGACTGTCAGACTTGTACTGACTAAAATCCACGGTGTCCTTCAATAGCCTTTTATGTTCCGGGGTCACGGTAATGAGATAAGTCCCGCGACCCCGGCAGGCTTTGGCCCTCTTGGGCGGGGCCCCGTCATCGTGCTGACGCTCTTTGAGGCGCGCGTGGAACACAACGCGCCGTCGACCCGGGCATGGTCCATGGTCGGGCGGCGAGTTGCCCTTTACTCGCCGCCCGCATGCCCGCGCCTACGGTGGCCGGAGATCGTCTTGCGACGTCCGACGCCGTGGGCGTCTACCATTGCGGGTGGGGCGGAGGGAGGACGCTGTCCTCTCTCTCTCACGGCCCGCCTCCTCCTTAACGAGCATTACTGCTTCGCAGAAGGAGGCGACCGCTTCCCACTCCGTCTCGCCCCGCAGCATGGCCTCGACCAATGCCGGGCGCGAGAGGTCTCCGCCTATCGCTGCCGTGAGGACACGGCGGTGCTCTGCCCAAGCGGGGCAGTCTTGCACCGTATGCTCTACTGTGTCCTCCGGGCGATCTTCGCAATGGTGACACCCCGGCGTTTCTTCCTTCCCCATCCGACACAGGTACCTCCCGAAACATCCGTGTCCGGTGAGGACCTGCGTCATCCGATAGGTCAGGACGCCGTGACGCCTTTCCAGCCACTCCTCAAAGAGGGGTCTTACCGCCGCGATTGCGGCGTGCCCGAACCTCGGTTGCGACAGTCGTTCCCTCCATACTGCCCTGAGATCGCGCCGGACCTCTTCCCGCCGCGCCTCGACTTGTCGGGGCAGCGGGAATTCTCCCCGGCGCCGCGCCTCCACGCGCCACTCATAGACGCGCTGGAGGGCGGTCGCCTCCAGATCCCAGGGCAATAATCCGGCAAGGAGGTTGGCCGATTCGCCGGCGATCGTGCGGTATCCTCGGATCATCCGGATAGCCATGACCCTCTGGCATGCGACCAGCCTCGCTGGTCGCGTCCGCATGCTCAGGGCCCACACGGGGGCCCCGTAGAGGGCCATGGACCGCACGATACCGGCGTACAGCCTCCGGCAGGAGGCGTTTGGCCCGCTGAGGTTGGGCAGGAGTCGCCTGAGGGCGCCTGCCGCCCGGTTCAGCCTTGGGGCCAAACGCAGGAAGTGCTCCTTGAAGTTCCACCGGCCGTCGAGGACGAGTCCCAGGTACTTCATCGAGTTG
Source organism: Agrotis exclamationis (assembly GCA_950005045.1). Lineage (NCBI taxonomy): Eukaryota > Metazoa > Arthropoda > Insecta > Lepidoptera > Noctuidae > Agrotis > Agrotis exclamationis. The sequence goes on along the minus strand of OX465427.1, from coordinate 17,061,762 downwards.
CTTGCATTTAAGATGTTTTAGAGATTATTTATTTCTCCATCATAAAAGTCTAAAGGTTACGAAAATACATCATTTCTAAAGTTTTAAACATCATAATCTTTTAAAAATAGTCACCGTTTCACACTTTAGTAAACAAACATTTAATTTGAAAACTCGTAACTATGATGATTATGATTTTATTTACGTATTTTTAACCGCAAGCCTATGTTCATTTACAAATAGCCCTTGCCGCTGACTCACTTGGGACAGATATTACCATACAAGGTCATTAAGGATGGGATGCGATGAGACATAGCCGCGGAATGGGTGCTAAAGGAAATGGACTTTTAATATCGCAAACATTATACCCATTTTAAAATACGTAAAGAAACATTAGCTGTAAATGAGAATGTGGGCCGTTGTGCAGGTGATGACTTCTGAATTTGTGAATGTGGTAAAAAAAAGAAAAGAGACCTTTTATTAAGTCGCGCTCATATTTTTGTGAAAAATGAATCTGGGTTAAAGTTATGAGTACAGTTACCGGCACGGTTCTTGAGCGCTCGGCGTAAGAGTGGGGATCGCTTTGCGCATCGTACACTTATCGACAAATGAAACGCACAATAAAACAAATAAAACGCACAAAACAACGAATCCCGAGTGGCGGCTATGACGCAATGCGCTACGGCACGCTACGCGGGCCAATCACTACACTTTCCCCGCCCCCGTTCCTCGCTTCATCTACCAAAGGGACCTAATAACTCACTTCTGCGCAGGTGAAGGTCAGCACTCAAGATCCATGCCGGTATTTGTATGAATGATGTGTTTTAAGAGTACATATAGAACAGAAGAATGGAAGCTATGATTTGGAACTTTCTTAAAAATGAATGAAAAATAAAGGGTTACGCCCATTAACGCGGTGTCGCGTATCGTAAAGCTTTTTTTGACCAAAGCAAAATTCAGGTACGAATTCAAGATCAGAGGGCGATCAAGAAAACGCGGGTTCAAGCCCCACTCGCAGTTGAATTTGTCAGTTAATGATTTAATTGATGGGTTCTTTTAATAAGCGTTCAGTCCATAAATGGGTCTTTTACTGCCTGTTAATATTTTGTCTATTGTAGATGCGGTTTCTCGATAAGATTCTGACAAAAAGAAATTCTAACACTTTAGAATGAAGACGGGAATAAAAGAATTTTATCAATAAGTTAAGCTTCTTCTTATTAATAAGCGATCGAACGAGGAGTAGTGTGTAGGGGTTTAAAAAAGAGGTGACCCGACCAAATATGAATATTTATTAATTGACACACTAATTGAAAATAAGAAAAACACACCTAAAATTAACCGTGACAGAGATCAATATACTCTAACCTTTTTTAAAGTTCTGAAGTTAGAGTATATTAAAATCAGAGTACCTACTAGAATAATGAATGGCCAGAAGTTTAAACATGGATGTTTAAAATTAAAACTGTGACTCACAATTAGGTAGAACCAATTATAATTGTTATTAGCGGATAGTTCAATTTTACACGGATAGACGACTTAATATTCCGACTGAGTCACCGAATTTAAACTCATTCAACAAAAAGTTAAATAAAATTTAAACATATGTTTGATAGCACTCAAACTGATTTATAGCCATTTTAACGTAAATTAATTCGTATATTAAACTTTTAGAATTAGTATATCAGACTTATAAAGCGAAACGATGACTTCCGTAATCATTGGGCACAGGTGCCAGACAAATTATCAATATGTATTGTGATATTGCGAAAACTTTTCGGTCTGGGTGGAGCAACTTTTAAGACTCTTCCACGATCAGGGCAGACTTTTGGTCCTTTGGGGGCCCGTCAGTACTTACCGCTCGTCGAGACATTATTACTACATAAATCATTCATTTATAACAACGCGCCGTCGATTCGGGCATAAGGGTCTAATCTCTAAGCACGAAACCTGTGGTTTCGGCCTTAGTTACGGACGCTTTCTAAGCGCCGTGACATATCGAGGCTGAACTAAGAATGAAAAACATTACGATTTGACAGATAGCTCCTTAGGGTCCGGGCCTTCACTCATGACCTGCGGAAAATTCGTGGTACCACATTTTTTAATATAATTTGATGTAATGAGATAGACACTAGCGCGATAGCGCCGCGTCAAAATTACTTCAGTCTTGGCGGTATTATCCGTCCGCAATTTGATTTTGACTTTAGTTACGTTCGTACATCCTGTATGCGTTCCCGTACTTTCGTTGACGGACTTAGAAAGTAGACACCCAGGTCACAATAACTTGCCTTTAAACTATCTGAAACGAAAACGACCAAATAATTAGAGACTTCTTGAGTTTTGTACGTGCATATGCAAGTCGAAATTCTACTTTAAAGCTGCCCACGAGCCAAACAGGATTAAAATACCTAACAAATCCATTACACAATACACATAGAATTAAACAGCTTGCGAAAATAATAAATGGACGCTCTTAAGGCTGTTACGACATTGGCGAGTTAACACGTTTTACAAATCACTATATTTTCTGTCTCGTCTTTCCCTGTGACTTTAACTGGCAGTAAAACAAAGTGAGTCTAGAAGCTGTTTGAACTGACGAAGCTACGGTGTCATGTGTCTTTGTTTGACAGATCAAATGTTAGGAGGCTTTAGAAAAGAGGATTATTGGTATGAAGAGTCTTTAACCTTGGTCGTTGATGGACTGTACTTGAAAGAAATGATTTTCAAGTGCCAGGGAGAGAAGCGGTCAGTGATATAGATTAAAGAGGACCCGATAGTGAAGCAAAAGAGTCGACTAAACAACTACCTAACTAATATATTATATCTTTGCTTGAATCTTATTGTATGTTTAAGACATTTGTCAACAAAATACAGCTTAGACAGACATACATTTTTAACACGCTTTTATTAGCTTCACTTGTAACAGCTATGTATGTAAGAAAATCTTGGAATCTTAATTTGACCCACTTCCCGGTTTTCGATTAGGATGAAATTTTGCACACGCTCTGAGTTCTGATGACAATATATGACTAGCTAAGAAACGTCATTACAAATCCAATATGGCGGCCTCCCCAAGATGGCGAACTGGCAGTTTAAAATCTATTCCCATGTTATGGGTAACAAATGAAAGGGTTTGCTGTAAGGAATACGAAAAAAATAGTCACGTGACTTAAATCAAACATGACGGACGTCCAAGATGGCGGACAGGATGTAAGCACACGCTCTGAGTTCTGATGACAATACATGACTAACTAAGAAACGTCATTACTAATCCAACATGGCGGCCTCCCCAAGATGGCGGACAGGCTATTTGAAATGCACTCCCATGATATAGGTATCAAATGAAAGGGTTTGCTGTCACGAATACGAAAAAAATAGTCACGTGACTTAAATCCAACATGGCGGACATCCAAGATGGCGGATTGGCTATTTGAAATGCAACCCTATGATTTAGGTATAAATGAAAGAGTTTGCTGAAAATATTGCGAAATAACATTTTCTTACCAAATTCTTACCATGTCATGGACATCAATCAACAAGGTTCGACGAGAGGAATACGAATATTGTAATTTTTAGTGCGTGCTAAAAGCGTGTTTTTAGGTTTTTAAACTAATAGCAATTATTATTATTTTGGTTTAATTTCATGACGTAAAAGTAAGTTTTAAAGATCAAGTCAATAAATGAAACTAACCTAGGCTCTACCATCAATAAAACATCATATCCTTTGAAAGAAAATGGAGTACTTAAATGATAGCTGAAAGGAAAGAGTGAGGGAAAGACGAGTTGATGTCCAGGCAACCTACCGAAGCAAAATCAGACACAACAACATTAAAACTTTAAAAAACCTGACTCACTTTTAAGTGAAATCAGGAGTAAGTAACTTATGGCAAAATGTGTTGTTTATTCTCACAGTTAAATTGATTTATGCCTGACCGTTTGCATTAGGTCGTGGCACCCAGTGCTATTAATAGCGGCCTTTCAAAATATATGCTAATGCGATTGATAAAGGAGACAATGGGGACAAACGACTAACGTTTATGCCTTGTAGTGCATCGAAATGTGGACACGATTTGTCTCATGTACCGTTATTAAAAATGTTATTGAAATATAATTAATTTTCTACATAAGTATCGCTTTAATGTCAAATATTCAAGTCACGAGTGAACAAGTTGGGAAGCAGTCGCCTCCTTCTGCAAAGCAGTCATGCTAGCGAAGGATGAAGAGGACAGGCTCCACCTTACATCCCAGCTGCCGCGGGAGACGCCCACGGGAACAGACGTCGTGAAGCGATTTCCAGCCACCGTAGGCGCGGGCATGCGGACGGCGAGCTGTCAGCAATCTGACGGGACTTCCCTTAGAGGGGGAGGGGGGTCACGGGACTGTCTCATCAGGTAACCGTGAACGTAAAGGGCTATTGAAGGATTACCGCGGATTTTAGCCAGTACATGTCTGACAGTCCCTCCCATTCCTGAGTGGCCTCCCACTCATTCATCATTTGATGATTTCACCACGATAAAAAAAGAGTTAATAAGTTACTTCTAGACTTTACCAATGTGGTTTAATTATCTTCGCTTACCATCAGGCGAGATAGTGGTCAAACATGAGCGTATCGCTAAATTTATATATACAACATTATTTTTGGTAAATGCGAAACCTGAATATAGTTTGTTCAGTAACTGCTTCAATTCCAATAATTTTCCAGCATCTTGTATTTTTTTCCAAATTATAGGTATTTTATCCAGCTAATTGTGTTGTTGTTTTTGTTGTTGTGTAATATACCTAAGTGAACATTCACTACCTACATAAAATGCTAAAAGTTTGTCTCGAACATACCTCAATAAAGTTCAGTGGAGCTGATTGAATTTACTTTTTATTCAAAGAAACAGCTTTTCTTCTAATATTCACCCGTAATTACTTCCAAATCTCTCTAAAAACAAACATAAACCGTCTAAAACCGATGGGCAAACGCATCAATAGCGTTAAATTGCGTCGTTCAGTTTGTTCTCAGTTAATAGGCATACGTGAAGCGCATTGTTTGCGCAGTATGGCGGGCCTATCGTGTCACGTGACCATCTGACCAATGACCACCTGACCTTTACGACAGGTTCACCAATGTACGATTGTACGTGCCTGTACATGTGTATGTCACTTTTTCTTGCGACATTATTGAAAACTGCGTATTTTTACGAGTGTCTTAGCTAAGTCTTGTTAGAACGGAGCTTTATTTCTTCTTTTACGTGTGTACGAGTACGAGTTTTATAGTGCGCAAACGCATGGGTTTTAAACTGTGAAATTTTAAAGCAACTTAGGTATAATTAATAACTTATAAATAAGACATCTCGTCGATGTCCTTTTTTGCTATACTTAAGACATAATATACTTCAGTGCTACAAATACTGGCCTGTTGGTCTAGTGGTTAGTGACCCTGACTGCTATGCTGGAGGTCGTGGGTTCGATTCCCACCCAGGACAAATGTTTGTGTGATGAGCACGATCATTTTTTGTTCTGTGTCTGGGTGTAATTTATCTATAATATGTATGTATTTAGAAATATATAAGTATGTTTATCAGTTGTCTAGTACCCATAACACAAGCTCTGCTTAGCTTGGGACTAGATGGCGTTGTGTGAAAAAAAAAATAGCCAGTAGGTCAACCTACCCCAATCTGTAAAATACCAATCGAACAATAACCTTCTCCTATTGTGATAAGGTTGAAAATCTTGATTTAGGTTGATGTGCAGGCGTCTGTCTGTAAAATAGAATGCTATTTTCAGAACTTTAAGAATTTTCAAAAAACATATTTTACCATTCTTCATTGCGCGTCAATAGTAAAATTTTGTCAGACCAACATAAAACCACTTGCACTCTAGCATCGGCTTCGATTAGTTGTACACATTAATATATAAAAATGATTATATAAAAGGTTGCCTTTGTGGACTACGAAAAAGCCTTCGATTCCGTCGAAACCTGGGCTGTTCTGGAATCCTTGCAGCGATGCCAAGTCGATTGGCGGTACATAAAGGTGCTAAGGAGCCCATATAGCATGGCGTCGATGTCGGTCCAAGTACAAAACCACCGAAAAAAACCCATCCAGCTGCTAAGAGATGTGAGACAGGGAGATGCCCTAAACTGTTTACCAACGCGCTGGAGGATTTGTTCAAGACGCTGGACTGGAACGGACTGGGCATCAATGTCAACGGTGAATACCTAACGCACCTTCGTTTTGCCGACGACATAGTTATTATGGCGGAATCGCTGCAAGACCTGCAAAAAATGCTGAACAGTCTCAATGCTTCCTCGAGACGTGTGGGTCTTGGGATGAACCTGGACAAGACCAAGGTCATGTTCAATGACCATGTCATCCCAGAACCAATTTCCGTCGAAGGCATAACACTCGAAGTTGTCCAAGAATACATCTACCTCGGACAGGTATTACAGCTAGGTAGAGACAACTTCGAGCGAGAAATTGCCAGAAGAGTGCAGCTTGGCTGGGCAGCATTTGGGAAAATGCGTCATATCCTCACGTCGCCACTGCCGCAGTGCCTGAAAAGCCGGGTGTTCAATCAGTGCGTCCATCCAGTCCTAACCTACGGAGCCGAAACGTGGAACATGTCAGTCAAGCTGGCCCACCGACTTCATATCACGCAGCGTGCTATGGAAAGGTCTATGCTTGGGGTCTCACTAAGGGATAACATCCGGAATGAGGTCTTAGCGCATAAGACCAAAGTTACAGATATTGTCCAAATCTGTAGCAAGCTGAAGTGGCAGTGGGCTGGTCATGTCTGCCGCAGAACCGACGATAGGTAGAGTAGGAAGGTTCTCGAATGGAGACCGCGTGTAGGTAAGCGTAGGGTGGGACGCCCCCCGGCAAGATGGACCGATGACCTGAAGGAGGTGGCTGGCAGTGGCTGGATGAAAAAAGCTGGAGATCGTGCGCTGTGGCGCTCCCTGGGAGAGGCCTATGTCCAGCAGTGGACTGCAATAGGCTGAAATGATGATGATGATATAAAAGGTTGTACAGCATAGGCAGGACAGGACGTTGACCATATCGTATTCTGTAAAGGGGTTCCACACAGCATTGTTTGGGAGTGATCGAGAATAGTCTATTTGGTCAGATTTAATTTACAGTGGCCAACTGAACGTGTACGAAACGTGAATGCAAAATATGTAATTTGAAAAGCACAACTGTCTCATTGTAAGAAGTTAACCAAAAATTAACACTGATCCGACTTGTAACATAATACTGGCAGTCCATACTGCCCACAGTTTCTTAAAATAAAATGTTAAACATGATAATATTTTGTGAATGGACCGTTTATTTATTTTACTTATTCTTTACGGAAGATCACAAGTTTACATAAGCGTCTTGTTATTTGTTCCGAGTCAATGATTTGTTATAAAACAACCTTAGTTTAAACAAATGGTTTCTGTAACGTAGTACGTACGTACCTAGATTTATTTAGTACTTTTTGGCTTTTCGCTGATCGGCGCACGCTCACATGCTAAAAGAAAACTGATGTTTTGACCCTGGAACGTAAAGAGCTATTGAAGGATCACCGTGGGATTTTAGTCAATACAAGTCTAGTAGACTTGACTCCCTCCCTAGTGAAAGTCCCTCCCGTCCCGCAGGAGTAAGAGGGTGGGAGTCCCACTGCAAAATAGACCACGATAAAAAAAGATGATACAAAAATTATATACGGCATGATTTGGCACAGTTGAATTTGGGCAGCATATTAATTGGTAACTAGTTCATGCCGGCAGCTTTATCCCCGTAGACTATCTTTAATTTAATTACGGAATCGAATTACGGGGATAAAAAATATCCAAGTTACAAACTGTGTGTGTGTGTGTATCTTTCATCCAAAATGTTGCCTTTTTTAACACTCTATCATCTTTTTATGAAAATTCTTTGTTAAATTGGTGAAGACTCTTTTTCGTGTTTCCTTTTCAAACTAATTTATAATGAACGTTATGTTTTATGTTAAATATATCAATAGTTCCTACTCACTATGGCTAAACTAACGGGAAATGCCGTAAATATTATCGCGTCAATGAATGCTTGTACGAACATTGCGAAAATCAACGGGAATTGCCCGGTGTGGCCCGCTACAAATAGCTTCTGTCATAATTATTATTCAATGAACACAAAAATAACCATTTCTTCCTTCTAAGCTTCTATATATATCAAAAAGAGTGGAAAATCACTGGCAGTGACTTGCATTTAGCCTCCTTTCCTGGTAATAATAATAAACCCGCAGGGCAGCTTGTGGCGAGCTGTTGGGCAGACCCACGGACCCCACGGACCTGAACTCCCGGGAGATATTTTGTTCTTCATCTCTGGCTTGCCTTTATTGGCCGGTCGGAGTAAACACTGACCAGGAACAGATCTCCGACCTCTTTCTTGCCTTTATTGGCTGGCTAGAGTGGAGATTTGCAAGAGCAAACGTGCTTGGAGGAAGGAAGTATTCCAGTAAGTTTTTGTAGGGATCGACTATACCTACTTCCGGATTCCTGGTCGGTTCTGAGAACCATAGAATACCTCTCCACTACTCAAGCACCTCAGGATATGCTACTACCTTGTCGCTACGGCACTTAGTGCTTGCGATTTGTATGGGGTCCAAGGAGGAGGCGGGCCGCGTGAGAGAGAGGACAATGTCCTCCCTCCGCCCCACCCGCGGTGGTGAACGCCCACGGCGACGGACGTCGCAAGACGATCTCCGGCCACCGTAGGCGCGGGCATGCGGGCTGCGAGTAAAGGGCAACTCGCAGCCCGACCATGGACCATGCCCGGGTCGACGGCGCGTTGTGTTCCACGCGCGCCTCAAAGAGCGTCAGCATAATGACGGGGCCCCCTCTCTAGAGGGCCAAAGCCTGCCGGGGTCGCGGGACTTATACCATTACCGTGACCCCGGGACATAAAGGGCTTCTGAAGGACACCGTGGATTTTAGTCAGTACAAGTCTGACAGTCCCTCCCGCCCTGCCCGGGGTGGGAGGACTCATTTGATGATTTTACCACGATAAAAAAAAAAAAAAAAAAAATAGTCCAACTCCACCCGGGGGTTGTCCTTAGGTCCACTTGCCTAGCACATACAGGGATAACCACCGGTTGGTAACATTTCATTTGAAATGTCTAATAAGCCTCTGCAAGTTAGCTTCGGCTCCTGGCAAGCCCTCCAAAAACCCGGGACTCCATGATCCCGAGATGTGTAGACATTTAAATAATAATAATAAATCATTTATTTTAGGCTACGCCCATAGTGTTAGTAACAATTGTCTTAAAAACTAGTGTTAGTAGAATATTAAAAACAAATGATTAAGTGTGGACTTGGAGTGTCATCCAGTGTCGCAGCATTGGGGACTCCCATATCTCTACAAATAAACTTAAGTTAGTGTTGGTACTACCACGTAGACGAGCAAGTAAAGAAGCGCTTAATTCTTTTACGTAGGTATGATGGCCGCAAAACCATACCATTCTTGATTCTGCAAACATCTTTGACATCACCATGGCATACATCGCCATGGCAGCTCCAACAGTATCCTGAGTGCGTTATTATACTGGACACCTAGATCCGCCGAAAATGCCGCTTATTTTAATATTAGACGATACCTACACATCATTTCCGGTAGCGCGCTTCCTTTTCCCTGTTTCGTTTCCATCTTTCTAGAAAAAGATTTACCTACCAGTAACATACTTCTTTCAATTGACATAGACCTATAAACATAGGTGTTACGATGTTTTGCGTCATATCCTCATGCCCTTTTTCACTTACTCTAAGCGAGACTGAAAGGAAAACCTAAATATTTATGCGTTGTTTGAATTTCAACCTTCAGCGTCTAGCTGTGCGATGAAAATACAATAGTGCGTTTTATTTAGAAGGAAGCTTTTTACACGGGGCTGTAGTTTTCTTGCCAGAACTATGAGTACGACTTAAGGATCTGTGTTGTTTTTCTTTTAAGCGTTCGCTTACCCATAAATGATGGTTTTTTCTAAGATTTTTAACTTCACCGGGTAAAGTAAGTTATTTTTATTGTCATACGCATTAACGCCTGTTTCATATTATCACGAATAGCAAAGAGTTATCTGTGGAAAGAAAAAATCGACCGTGAACCGGTTCAATACTGAATCCGGAGGTTGCAGGTTAAAATAAGGAGAAAAGTAAGTAATGTTCTACATATACTTACCTATGCTTTTTACGTGCAATATCTCAAACAATTAAATATGTAGTCATCACCAAAAGCCATAACTTCAAGCCTAAATACTTTATCTTTATAAACGGCCATTCACTAATTGATAATTGATAAAAATAAAACATAGATAATCCAGGACAATCCGTTATTAATAACAACAAAAAATATTGACAAGGTTTGCGCGTGCCATAAGATTTTTTGTCTCGTCTATTTTTTCCTCATCTGTCGATGTATCTTCCCACTATGTTTTCATTGACAGTGACATTTCCTAATTGGATTGTAAAACATAATAATTAGCGGTTGATCAATAGTTTTAATATACTGTTAGAGGACCAATTATTAACTACTGTTAAAAGTAATAGTCAAATTGTTTTTAGAACATTACTGTTAAGATGGGTAATGACCGGTATTACGGGCCGTAATGTATACCCGTACTGACTACACGAATGCTCGCTGTGTAACACGTTACATTACGCCAGTCTGTAGTGTCTGTACCCACCTTTAGGCTTACCGTTAGCCCCCATTCACACAATCGCTTTTTTTGGGTGTTAAAAAAACGCTGAGTTTTTTTAAAAAAAGGTAATTTGAACTTAACTGTCACCGCCCAGTATTTAAAATTAAATACAGTCCGAAAAAAGCCGCTTTTTAAAAGCGCTGACGTGTGAACAGATACATAGGAATGCATATTATGTTCTATTTCCAGCGCTTTTTTAACGCCCAGAAAAAACGCTCGTGCGAATGGGCATTTAGGATTGTCGAAAATCTGCCTTGGCAGAGCTAGAGCCATAGCTAAGGCAGATTTTCGACAATCCTAAAGGGTAGACAGACGCTAGAAATTTTGACAACCTTACGAAGGATCATCCATATTAATTATTGATTACCCAGTAACTGGGTTGTCGAATAAAAATAAATCATCGCTCGATCCTTGTAAAATAGTGGTGTTCAGCTGTATCCAGTGAGACTGGAAACCGATTCCAATGTAATTGAGAAAAGAGTAGGCAAATGATGACTACGAGGCTTGAGCCTGTTAAAAAAATAGCATTATGACGTCATCACTTCTAGAACCAACGTATGATGTGCTGTCATAAGTGTATCAGTTTGAATAATTTTACATTCTGATCGCGGGCCGATTAAATTTTTTCTTGATCGATGATGGTATCAGAATTCACGAGTCTGACCACATCGAGGTAAAAAAATCTACATTAAAGTCTATTTGATGATGTTATTTTACGCTCATAGAGAACCATAGAGTTCAAAAGATTTGATAAACAAATACACTTGATTAATTTAGAGCACATTATCATCTATATTGTTTGTAAACCGCAAAAGAATGCCGCCACTATTAAGATTACATAGCATTCCTTAATACCAACTTGCATTTATTGAATTGCTTTGTTTCAATAATTCACTCAGAAATCTGGGCTAAACGTAAATAATTTATACAAAAAAACGTTTCAATAATGTTTGTGCAAACATAACTTATCACCAGCCATGACTGGGTGCTGGCGCCAGCGAAACAAGAATGATGCCATCAATTCCTATCTATGAAATGTGTATTTACTTTACTTATTTATAGGAAACGTATCGAAACTCTCACAAAAAAATAAATACGTATTTACTTTATTGCACAGATGTTTATTTTATATTTCCGGCTACAATACATTATTATGTAAGTTATGTAGACAGTAATAAAGTTCCAACTCCTTCAATTGGTCCTGGCGTAAGCGCTTCACTTTAATGCAATTTAAAAAATACCTTATTGTGACAGTAAGTTATGGTAATGACTACATTAAAGGAAAAAATAAGTTTTTTTTTACAGCAAATAAATACCAATGACGCGTGTCCATTGTGCATTTTCAAAGTAAGCTGTTGACTATCAAATATATCAATTTGCAGATAATTCTTGGTAAAAAGTGCGAACGGGCGTCAATGATAGACAAACTATGATTATTAGCACCTATTGCTTGTTGTGATAAGATAATCTTATTATGAGAATTACAGTGAAGTCTGCAGATAAGTATGTTTGATTACACTCGCGTCAGAAACGGTGCGACATTATTTGTACTACGCTATTACGTAGGTTCGAACAAAGTGCCTTTCATTCATTGATTTGTAATCAGTAAGTGTAAAAAAGTGACGGATATATTTAGTGATAGAGTTATTAGTGTTGATTGTGCTATCGTAAATAACGTCCCGTCCGTTGAATTATTTTGCGGAAACGGTTGAAGTGGAACCAACCAAATGAGTAATGTATGGTAGTAGTATCTATGTCTTCGTTCAAAAAGTACCTAACGTGGTTTTTGATCGCTACTATTTTTTTTCTAAGGAGGTTTTTGACTGATTCTTACATGAGACGACATTAGTTACGCTGCGGCCACTATTTTTAAAAGCAAAGAATCTTATTTATTTATTATTTAATTTGAACATTAACAGGACAAAAGTATATTTATAAAACAATCACTACTGTGTGTCCAGATTTAAAACATAATTATGAGAGCGCTATAAGTACTTATTTGGGGTAAAGGGGTAAGTAAGCGTACTAAGTTTTTAAAAAAGGAAAACCCTAAGTGGGTTTTCCTTTCCTTTGGGCATACCATAAAGTTTTTTTTTTTTTAATTATGAATAACTACCAAACCTTGGTATCATAAGTACAATTGAAATAATTAAGACCACGAACCGCCATCATAGTAAGATCACCACCACAGATTCGATAGAACCGTGATATAAATCCAGATAAGATCTTTGACATCATGAACTGGTGGTACAATTGACGACATGGATTTACCCATGCTTACCGTTCGCACACCGCGAGTTATTTTCTCATATCCGTCTACACGTCATCATCAGCCTATAATGTTCCCACTGCTGGACACAGGCCTCCTTTCTGTGAGAGCGAGTGGGTAGTGGGAGGGAGTGAGCGGGTTCATAGATGTCACATCTCTTCGAATTTGATGTTTCTAGAACATGATGGTTTCCTCACGATGTTTTCCTTCTTGAGAGCAGTAGTGATGAAATAAATTACACAAAGTACCTAATGCACCAGGCTGGGTTCGAACCCACGACTTAAGTCGGGGCCGATATCATTATATCATTGACTTGAATGACTCTGGCGGTTGAGAGTATGTCATGCTCACTCAAAAGTCTCGCTGATGGTGGCGTGTATGTCGGATCATTTAGTTTCTGTATTAGTGCTGATATATGTGTCATGTTCGTGAACGGGCGCTGTCAGTTGGAACTGGTCATCATTCTCTTAGCGGCCACGGTCTATTTTAATTACTTACCAATAACTTTATTTGAGAATTGTCTTTTTGTTTTACTATGGACACTATTAACTTGCCACATCGTTCTCACATAATGTACCGCATCTGATGATGAATGATGTAACAAAAGTTCTGTAATAATTTTGGCGATTGAAAAGAGTGTTCATGGAGTTTCTTGCCCATTCTTCTCCATAGAGATCTACGCTTTGGCATGAGCACCTACGGTACTTGCACAGTTTTTCTCACGTTTTTATACACTCACTTTTCTTGTTTATTTGTTTGTTTGTTTGTTTGTCGTTCCGGTTGGACTTTTGCAACTCAATTTTGAGGAACTTCCCGATAAGCTAGCAGGCTGAAATTTTGTGCACGCTTTGAGTTCTGATGACAATACATGACTAGCTAAGAAACGTCATCACAAATCCAATATGGCGGCCTCCTCAAGATGGCGGACTGGCTGTTAGAAACCCACCCCCATGATATGGGTATCAAATGAAAGGGTTTGCTGTGAGGAATACGAATACGAAATAGTCATGTGACTTAAATCCAATATGGCGGACGTCCAAGATGGCGGACAGGCTTTGAGGCACTTCCCGATAAGCTAGTAGGCTGAAATTTTTAGGGTAGCTTCAAACCCGATGAACAATGATAAAAATAATAAAATAATAAATAGATTTAAAAAATCTAAAAACCCACGTTTTTAAATGTCCTAAAAATAAGAAAATAACCCTACGGGGCTAAGAGAGGGGCCACTCAAAACGTGGGGGCGTATCGTTGCAAGTTACACCCACGATCTATACACGTCATGTAAATATATCCCATAAATAATTCCTTAAATAATATACGCCCCCACGTTTTGAGTGGCCCCTCTCTTAGCCCCGTAGGGTTATTTTCTTATTTTTAGGACATTTAAAAACGTGGGTTTTTAGATTTTTTAAATCTATTAATTTTATGTCTTGTGACTGGGACTGTAGCACCGTAACTGTTTTGTACTTGTTTTATTTTATGTCTTCTGACAATCCAAAAGTGCCTGTAATTGGCCTAGTTGAAATAAACGATTTGATTTGATTTGATACCACTGAAACTTCATCATCATCATCATCATCTCAGCCATAGGACGTCCACTGCTGAACATAGGCCTCCCCTTTAGATCTCCACATTTACCGGTTGGAAGCGACCTGCATCCAGCGTCTTTCGGCGACCTTGACGACGACGGCGACTGAAACTTGCTATGTGCGAATTTGGTGATGGGGACTATCAAATCGATCACCGCGCGCGATGTGACACAAATGTGAACTAACTGGGAACAACTGCGGAGTGACATACGTGTGAAGTTTATTATGCACCACATCCTTTTTTAACACGCATATATTAGCTTCACTTGTAACTATGTATGTAAGAAAATCTTGGAATCTTAATTTGACCCACTTTCCGGTATTCGATTAGGATGAAATTTTGCACACGCTCTGAGTTCTGAAGACAATATATGACTAGCTAAGAAACGTCATTACAAATCCAATATGGCGGCCTCCCCAAGATGGCGGACTGGCTATTTGAAATCCACCTCCATGATATGGGCATCAAATGAAAGGGTTTGCTGTCAGGAATACGAAAAAAATAATCACGTGACCTAAATCCAACATGGCGGCCGTCCTAAGGTGGCGGATTGGCTATTTGAAATGTAGCCATATATGATTTAGGTATAAAATGAAAGGGTTTGCTGAAAATAATGCGAAATGACATTTTTTTACATAATTCTTACTATGTCATGTTTATCAATCAATAAGGTTCGACGAGAAAAATACGAAGATTGTAATTTTTTTTTAGTGCGTGCTAAAAGCGTGTTTTTTAAACTAATAGCAATTATTTTTTAACACGCTTATATTAGCTTCACTTGTAACTATGTATGTAAGAAAATCTTGTAATCTTAATTTGACCCACTTTCCGGTCTTCGATTAGGATGAAAATTTGCACACGCTCTGAGTTCTGAAGACAATACATGACTAGCTAAGAAACTTCATTACAAATCCAATATGACGGCCTCCCCAAGATGGCGGACTGGCTGTTTGAAATCCATCCCATGATATGGGTATCAAATGAAAGGATTTGCTGTCAGGAATACGAAAAACAATAGTCACGTGAGTTAAATCCAATATGACGGACGGCCAAAATGGCGGACAGGCTAAATGAAATGCACCCCCCTGATATGGGTATTAAACGAAAGGGTTTGCTGAATGGGATACGAAAAAAAAATCACGTGACCTAAATCCAACATGGCGGCCGTCCCAAGGTGGCCGATAAGTAGTAAATTAAGTTTGAATAATAAGAAGACTAAAATATGTATAATTTTGCGTGCTAAAAGCGTGTTTTTTAGTTTTTAAACTATTATAGAATGTAAGACCTAATTTAATTTTTTTTTGAAATTGTTTACCAAAATATCTAGTCCAAATAATACGGTTATTAGGAAGCCCTGTCATCACGCACACAATGATCGTATCTATCAAATGATTCGATTCGATACGTATTGTTTTTAAGCTACCGGGTATCCTGATTATAGACGTCAATTTGTGTTTGACTCTGACGTTGTTGCTAACTCTGTGTTAAACAAATGTTTTATTTGAAATTATTTCTATGTGTTATTGTTTGTCTAGCCGGTCATTCCAGTTCAATAATATTGACTTAAAAGTCTTGTATGTCTATATTTAATACTTTGACTGGATGTGTAAATCTTTTTTACAATGTGTAGTGCTGTTTGCGTTTTGTTTACAAAAAATATTAATGGAATAGGCTGAACTATGGCTGTAAAAGATAGATAGAAACAGAGAGCGATATCCTATCCTAAATTAAAACTTGAGAAATGCAGGTGTTATTGCAAGATGTGTACGAAAAGACTCAATTTTCTCACGTTTTCCACCAGTTCGAAATACTGACCACCTTTTGCAACAGTCAATTAACTATCCTCCGTCAACAAAACGGTAATCTCTGTTCCTAACTAGTAAGTCAACACACTAAAATGCACGTTATTTACGCAAACTGTTATCGAACCTTATGAATCAATCACATCAAACAATTCGTCTTTAACCTCATTTCTGTGCGAAAGATGATCGTTACACAAATATTGGCTCCAAAATAGGCAAAAAAGGGTTTATTTGTTGTGTTTCTCAGTATAAAGCCCCCGTGTCTATTTGTCAAATATTTGGCATACACCGGGCCCGGCGCGGCGGTGGCGCAGTCGCACACTTGGGCAAGCGACTTGCGTCACAGCAAGTACTTTGACGCATGCGCGCCTCGCCTTCCAAAGTGTGAACAAAATATCAGTCTGGGACCAACACGTTAGCAGTCTACTCCTTTCGATATTTCTAGGAATTTAGTCGTTCATGACGGCACTATATTTGGAAACAAAATATGTTTGTGATATTTTTAGAATTTGTTTGATTTTTTTTAAAGACTGATTGATATGTGAAATAAATAAACATAGAATTTGAACTGAATAAAGGCTTTTAAATAGGTTGATAGTTTTGCACTTTTCATTGCCAATATAAGCCCTCCCAGGACGGAGTGGGAGGGACTGACAGACTTACACTGACTAAAATCCACGGTGATCCTTCAATAGCCCTTTACGTTCAAGGGTCACGGTTACCTGATGAGACAGTCCCGCGACCCCTGCCAAAATAGGTGGAACACCTCAAATCCTTCAATTTTTGTTTCTAAGAAAATTCAGCCAATTAAATCAAACCATGAAACAACCATTCAAACAAAGCCATTTAACCAATAATAAGGTAACAAACAGAAAGCACCAAAAGCTAACACAATGGGTGCATAGTGTTGCGCAACGGTAGCCAAGATTAACATCTAATGTGGGCAGTGGCGTCGGCGACACATCACTTGAACACCACACAGGTAGGCTGGGTAAGTATTGGCGTATGGAAGGGAACTACAGAAGATAAAACAAGCTAGCAACATAAAAGGAACATTGGATAGGTTCCTAATTAGTGATCATTAGAGTGAATGTAGAGAAAGAAGAGAGGAATGAGTGGAACCTAAGGAAGAACGTGCAACTAACCGTATCAGAAAAAGATGGTGAATGAATAAAGTTGAGTATTGGATAGGTATATTTTAGAATCCGTCTTAGGAAACCATTTTAAGCTTGCCAAAATCAAAAGCCAACATAATGTTGTACTTTGGGACGCGAAACCGGGTCGCCCGTTTCTAGAGGACATCGTGGCCCTAAAATGAAAGGAACAAGGTATACTTTTAGTCAGTAAAATTTACTGTCCCTTCCGCTACACCCAAGGATTCAAGGATCATTTGACGATTTTATCACCTCAATAAAGAAAGGAGGTAATGTTGCACTTTCGCAACCTAGAGAATCATAATTATGCGATTCGGTGCTCTAATGCTTTTTGTTGTGGTTAGACTATGGACTTAAACATTTTTACCTAAATACAAGGATCAAGGTTAAGCTCGCCTTATTACATAACTTACCCTTATGTGAAATGTTATGTGTGTACAATAAAGAATAAGAATAATAACAAGGGTTACACAATTGCAGGCAATTGTAAATCTGAAAATATCTACTTATTTGGTAAAAATATTTATATTGTAACTAGATTTTCGAGATTCCCTAAATGTTCAAGTGCAGTTCTCCTAGTTCTCGTCTATATCTGGTATGGACCTTTGGGAACCTTCACTAGTTTGTGGCATTATCCTTTACTACGACATCACGTTTCCATAACTCCCACGTGTAACAATAATAATCTATGATCCTCTAAGCCTATGATGTTCTAGTATTTATTTGAGTATGACGTGTTTACTGCATACGGCCTTATGCAGTTCAGGGACTGACCCTGCCATGCCTCAACATTTATCGATGAAAATATATTATCTAAGAACTGACTGCCGCGACGGTTTAGTGCTCACAACCGCGGTTACTGAACAGGAGTTGCTGGATTTGATCCCCAGGTTGGGAAAAATTTAATGTATTTTTCCATTAAATATTTCTCAGAAGCAGCCACGGAGTCCGGCCCTCAATCAATGGTAATAGGCTAGCCCTCTATTACACTTGGCTTAAACGATTGGCAAAATGCAGTTACATAACTGCCTAACCTTTCGGGGTTACAGACGTAAAAGTGAGTTATAATCCAGGAAATATGGATAAACTTGACCAAAACCAGGATTGCAAGGAAATTAACAGTGGTTTCTCTCTTCATTCAAAAATTCGCACGTTGTGAAGACTGCATAGGTTAAGAAGTCAATTATGCCGGGACGGGGCAGGATTTAGCTGGACGCGGACATAGCAGATGAAGTACGGTTTTGACCGAATGAGCGCGTTAAGTTAACGATATCGTCCTATTATGATCCCTAGCTGAAATGATGATGTTGAGAATCTATACCTAACTACATTTCAAAAGAAACCTTGTCAGGGGTAAACCCACGTGGTTTGGGCAAAACTCAAATGTTTAGTATCTCATCCAAAAATAAATTTATTGAATTATTGGAAAACACGATCATTTCAACGTTAATCGAATAAATTCAAGAGCTCCTACTTAATATTAATACATGAATAAGTAAATACATGTGTAATAGACTCAACACTTAGTAATATCTAAGTGTCATTATACAAATAGTTACACGTATGAAGTATTTGTTCAGTTACAATGGCAATATTGTGTTGTACCTACTTATGTTCAAAGTATTCATATCCTTTACGTAATTAGATTAGGAACTTCCTTTCCGGAACTAATACTCGAATATGTGTTCGTCATTTGTTTTCCAATCCGCAGTCTTCACCTCTTTGATTTTGAAGTACATTTTACAGACCATCATAGGTATTGGCACACCTTGCAGTGCAGTCCGCGTCACGATGTGGTTACCCCGCTTGGAAGCACCTACATATTATAAGGTATCTAGCCACAATCGGGACTGTGAAGATAGAATATTTCCAGGGGAGCGAAGTGGTTTTTTCCATCAGGAATTCTTCAGAAGCCGCCACGGAGTCTGGATTTCTGCCAGGTTGATGGCAATAGGGTTGTTCCCTTTTACATAGGACTTAAAGTAGGACAGTCTTAGCGGGATACCATAGCCCTGGAAAGCAATTAACCAACGAAAAAAGTGTTTATTGATATATGGATAACATTAAGAAAGAAATAATGAATCACGTGAAATGATCTAATAAAATAATAATGTAACAATTATCCTTGTTCAAGATTAAAAGTGCAAACAGATGTTATCAGTGCATTGCTATATAAATGCATCACCGACAGGGGATAACCCCTATACAACTGCAAGCTATTCTAACTTCTAATCGCATGTGCAAATAGATAGGTATGACGTCAAAAACGGTTCACCCCTGTACTGTTGAGGTTCGATTCTCAGTAGCTGACATTTGATGACGATCGTTGATACGATTAGGTATAAGGTACAATCGATGGATTCTAATCGATCGTGAGAATTGGAAAATGTTTTTTTGTGCCACAGATGGGGAAAATTTGACCAATGATCATCAATTTGAGTTTTTCGGGTGGGTGGGATTTACCTTTTAGTGGTCCACACCGGGCAGAGGTACAAGGTACAACATGCTACCTGTAACATGCGGTCACGGCTGAGCAATCCCACTGGCGGTGTTAAGCCTCACCAGAACGAAGCGTCTGGCTTCCAACAACCATCCTGTCGGAGTCCAGCACCAAATAGTTTTATACTGTTCTTTCGATGCACAGAAGTTGCAGTTCATTCTGGGTGAATTCGCTCCATCTTAAGGCGCTCCCTCATCGCGAGCATTCATCTGTAATGTTACGTTACCGATTCGATCATTTCATCAGTGAGGGAGGAAAATCGAGCATCACAATGCGCACTTTGAGAAAAAACGAATTTACAAAGACTATAAAAAACCTGACTGCGTAAATAGTTAACTGAAAAGTTGTAACTAAGATTATATTCAAATCTTAAAAATAGTGTTTTTAATATAGAGTTCCCCACACAATATGGTGAATGAAATCCGCCATTTTTTTTAATCAAATTTTAATAACCCAGTGTCGCTTTCACAAATCTAACGACACTTCTAAAGCTGAAATATGAAGTTGAAAAATGAAGTCCGGAACAGGAGCAGGCATCTATGCAGAGGACTGTCAAATCAGTCAAAGCATGGGACACTATGCTACGGTCTTCCAAGCGGAGGTCTACGCTATATGTGCCTGTGCCCAGGTAAACCTAGACAGGAATACTAAAGGTAAGACTATTTACATACTAAGTGACAGTCAAGCGGCCCTCAAGGCCCTGGACTCCTACCGAATGGACTCCAGACTAATCATGAACTGTGCCAAAACCCTAAATACTTTGGGGAGGCAAAACAAAGTCAGATTAGTCTGTGTTCCAGGCCACGTGGGCATCCTGGGAAATGAGAAAGCTGATGAACTAGCCAGAAAAGGATCAGAAAGTGATCTCATCGGCCCGGAGCCATTCGTGGGACTATCAATTAGTACCGTGAACATGGCCATGAGGGCGATGGCCAGGGAGGCCCACCAATCGGAGTGGTCTAGGACGACGGGAATGGGCCACTCGAGGAGATTCATTGACACAAAGGACACCAGGTGGAATGGACAAATAATCTCACATGGTAGGAAACAGTTAAGGCTGATCTTGGCAGCATTCACAGGGCATTACCAGACAAATGACCTGCTGTATAAAATGCGGTTAGAGGACAGCCCGTACTGCCGTTTTTGCCCAATGACAGATGTCAAAAAGGAGACCATGAAGCATCTTTTATGTGAATGCGACTCTCTGGCTGGAAAGCGTATGGGACTTCTGGGCCAAGCTTACCCTGACCCAGAGGACTACAGGAATCTGCCAACAGGGGGAATTATATCGCTTCTGAGGTATATTTTATTTATTTATTTTTATTTATTGTTCGGAAAGCTTACAGAACATAAGTAAGTAACAATAATTGCACTGACATTTGCCATTTAAAAGCTTTCACAAGTGAAAAGACTATGTACCTAAATCTAAAATTAGAACAAAAAACAGGTTCTTCTTAAAAATACTTATGTCATAATCTAAATCACAGAAAATGAAAGTATTATGCAAAAACAAGATGAAGGAAAAAAAGGGGTAATAATCAGTGTTCTTAACTATTAACGTTGCTGCTACGGTCTGTATTAAAATAGTCTTTATTAAAGGCTCGTCTTAATGCACTAGGGCTGGTTCTGAACAGGTCAACATCTAAGTTAGGGGAGAGACTGTTGAAACTTTTTGCACTACGTAAGAGGTAGGCATTTTGCCTGTAATTTGTTGATGCAAAAGGTACATTAAGTAATGGCCGCTGCCTGAAGCCTACGTGATGAGTACGGAGAGATATTCTAGAAAGAAGTTCGGAACAATCAATGGCATTATTGGCGATGTTTAACAAAAACGTGATATCATTAATATGTCGTCTGTGTTCAAGTGGCAGGAAGTGGTACCTTTTGCAACGATGCGTGTAATCTGTTGAGCATTGCTTTGTCTTGAAGTCTAGAATTCTCAAAAACTTTTTTTGGATGTTTTCTATTCGGGATTTATAAATTTTGCCGAAGAGGCAGATTGAAAAGGCTAAGGGCAAGACACAATAGATCCAAAAGGGTCGGAGTGTCGGCAAGGTTACATTGGGCCCGCAATAGCCAAAAAAAAAAAAAAAAGCTGAAATACATCAAGCCGTGTAGGCTACATGACATTGTTACCAAAGAAACATACCCCGTACCCGCGAAAAACATAATCCTCTTTCTAACACAGTTCGATAGCCAACTTGGTTTTTTTTTAGAGGATGTACAGACTATAAGCTAATATAAGCCTACAATGCATCTACACCTTGGATATACAGCAGTTTTTTCTACAGTAGGTGTCCTACAATTGTACTTACATTTGTTCAACCACTCGGGCTCAGTGCGAGTTAGAAGATAGCATGTCTTCAAATGTTTGATTTTGGACCAAGCTGGTTTCCTCCTGCTACACCATTTTAAAAAGCAATGGTCTGACTAGGTTTAAACCAAAGAGCTACATCTCATAAGCCAGTGCCGTTAACCCTGGGCAACTAGCTCACAAAAGACTATGTAATATTCCTCTAGGCCTACTTAATAAGTTCAGCTCAGCACAGTTGCAATAGGTTTTTAAGTGGCACTGTGAAGTGTTTGCCTACTGCAGTGGGCGTGTACTGTGGTAGCGCCGTCCATCTGCCGGTAAGTAACTGTCTGCTGAGAGGTATTGAACGAGGAAATACTTGGAGCTGTTGTTATAACTGGAAGAAATTCAGATAATATTAGTTGTTGCAGCAGTTACAGTTGGCTAACTTGGGGATTCATTTATATTTTTCATATCCTTATAACTTCTAAGTGTGTCTGTTTGTTATACTTTCACGCCTAAACCGCTGAAACAATTTTAGTTACAGGCTAATATGGGGAAGGGTCGACGTCTGCGTGCAGAAGCTCATCTGTACTATCTATACTAATATGTATTATAAAGCTGAAAAGTTCGTTTGGTTAAACGCGCTAATATTAGGAACTACTGATTCAAATTGAATAACTTATTTTGTGTCGGATAGTCTATTTTTCGAAGAAGTTTATACGCCCTATAACATCATGCTGCGACTAAGTAATAGAATATATATAGCAGTGGGGTGAAGCCACGGGCAGCTAGTTTATTCATAAAGCAGTCACTACAAAAACTCACTGAAATATTGTAAAAGAGGTTTCCCTCAAATAACTAAATCATTTTGTTGACAGGACAGGACCACTAGAGGAGCCATACATATTAATGTTAACTCTCTTGTCACACTAATTCCTTCACAAACACACTACAAACAACTCCATCACCATATTTAAGCTCCGAGTTATAGTCCATTCATTCGCTCGGACAAATCGAATCGCTCCCGACGGCCGCTTCCCTTCATTCAATAAACGTCGACTGAATGACGTTCAGCATTCACTGGGTTACATAGAGCGAACACAATCGTGCATACCGAGAGACGCAATGAAAATAAATAGGACTCTCCATTGCTGTGTTATTCTACCTACTTTGTTTTTGTACTGGTTTTGAAAGTTCGAGCATCAACTACCTTTAAGTTGATGCTTTATGTTTTTGGGTGTTTTACATCGCTTCTTGCCCGTAGTACAGATGGGGTTGACCAGTTGGCTGGCCATCGTCGAAAATTCATGCGGTTGTACAGTTACCTGTACCACGACTTTGCAAGACCTAGATTTATATTTTATGCCTTTTTTCTTTATTTAAACTTTAATTGGTCGCGTATGGTGTAACTTACCTCAGCGCAACTTGGAAGTTGTAGAAATTTAAAAAAATATAATATATTTTGTGGACTGAAGTTGCCATCAACCTAAAAAAAATGTTTCCTAGTTATCAAGTGTTGAGTCGACATTTCATATTAATTTCCTATTTTATCCATTTGGCCGTTACACACGTAACTTTTTAGAAACTAACAGTTTCTGAGTTTAAATAAAACAAAAGCACATTCATAGTTATAACCTATTTAAACAATAATATATAATAATATAATATAATATTTTTATTCAGCATTCAAAGTGGTACAATACTATAAAAATGTCTATAAAATAATTTTAGGGCTAAAAAGTTCGGTGCCTGTACTAGGTTAAATTAATACCTGTATCACAGGCGGTACTAGCGCTAATATCTATAATTACTACTTGGACAACAGATTTACTAACAATATTTAACTTAACTTTAAAATCGTGAAACATTTTTTTTTGTCGTAATAATGTCGCCCCTCGATACCTGTGGTTGTTCTGATGATCTTGTTAGGATTCCGTATTTTATTATTGATGTCTATCTATCCTAGAAGTACAGAAGATATGATAATTATAAACTCCTGCCACTGACGGAACACGGTAAGTATACAAGACTCAGGATGGTGGTCGCGTGCAGGACGACCCTGGTTAATTTGACTATCAGCTAACTTCAAAATAATATGTCGAAAGAAGATATGGCCAAAGTTATTAATTGATCGATGATCACTAAAAACACTATAATATGCATCTGTATACCTAGGTACAGGCAGATCTGATATCTACCAATTTCCGGCAAGTGATGACTGATAAAAACGATATTTGATACACCTCCAATACAATTAACATATACATAACATTTGTTAATTTATTAACACTTTTGACCTCTGTTTAACACTTTCAAACAGAATGGAAAGTAAAAACAAAACAGAATTGCTTTAAATAAATTTCGCATCATAATTTAAAGTCAGTTTCTATAAATAATTACATTATTTTCATCTCCCACTCATTCCGTATTTGTCATAAGCAATATGCTTCAATAATAAACTTTATCTAGTTGACATAAAAGTAGATAGTATTTTCACCGACTGGAAATGTAGATTTTATCGTCATAATTCAATATTCACAAAAAGCTGGCACCCTCTAGAAAGCGTTAATTTGGGGCCATTAGATCAACAGGTACTGATGCGCAATGGATTTCATGAAAGTTAAAATGGACATTAAAAAATAACAGTGACATTAAAGCTCTCATGTAATTTTTAACTGCTCCTATAAAAAGAAAAAAAAAGAGAAAACACATTTATCTATACTAATAATATTACAAAGAGGAAAACTTTGTTTGTTTGTAATGAATAGGCTCAAAAACTACTGGTCCGATTTCAAAAATTCTTTCACCAGTTGAACGCTGCTTTGGTCCTGAGTGACATAGGCAATAAGGGGGGAGGGGGGCTAGAGAGCGAAGCCGCTGGGAAAAGCTAGTTTGATATAACCCACGAGAGCATACAATAAAGTCAGAATAAGATTATGAAAAGAGACAGAAAGAAAAACACGGTTTGTATCTTCCATTTCAACCGACTTTGGTTTTCATTTCTTTGTCAAAAGCCGGCTTCGCTAAAATAGAGTGAAACGAATAACACTTTCTGCTTTTCGTTAGTTTGATACTAACGAAAAGCAGAAAGTGTTATTCATTTCACCCTAATTTTACGTGCACCCAATACTTTCCTGTTTTGCTTCCTACTAGCAAGCTTAACAAGTAACTGATTGTTTTAGATATGACATAACTAAAATATGGTTTTAGAAGTATGTCATTGATATAAAGGAAAAACTCAAAAAATAAATTACTTTCAGCCTGTTTGTTCAAAGAAATTGTAAGAGACTAAAAATATTTTATAGAGTTTTTAATCTCGATCACTTGGTGAATGGTGAATTCAAGAATCCCAAGTTAAAGGTGCTTTCACGTCTCATTTATTTGTTGCAGGAACTTACAACCAACTCGACCACCTGTCCAAAAGTCGCCGCTTTTCCGGCCCGATCCTGTGCGGAGGGGACTAGTTGTAAACGTCAAGTAAGTTTACGCGGGCAAACCGGCCGTAAATCTACGGGGCGAGTAATAGAGCCGATATCACACTACGGTGTTGCATTTCATGATGTTTGCGAAATATCCTGTCCACGTATTATCTTCAGGTATCAAAGTAACGTATTTTACGAGGTTTTTACTGTTTATGTGGACTATGACGAGTTGTAGAGTTCATAAAGGATAGTTGTCTATTTATTGATATTTACAGTAATGCAAATACACTCAAATTCATAAGAGCTTTACATTCTATTGAATAGATTAAAACATGCAAATTTTTTGCATGACTTGTTGCACAGCATGCGTACAATTTTGCGTAGTTTTATCACTGATAATAGACACTTCATACATTCCATTCATAACTTCTAAGTCAAAAACAACTCCACATTATGAATCACTATCACTACTCAAACACTGCATGACAAAATCATACATTGATGTTGTAAGAAAGTTAGGCCAAGTGTGGGTTGCAGGCTAATATAAATAAAATTTTACAGCTGCAAGCCGTGTTTAGAGACCATTATCCTGTGCTATTACCTCTCATTTAACACCATTTATAGGCGAGTCATTAATACAGAACAGTGTGGACGGATGGTGACAGTTTCAGTTATGTCCTGTGGATGGGACATTCATTTGCGAATGAAGCCATTTCGATCTACATGTATCTGCAAAATATTTATTTATTTAAAACTCTTATACTAACATTCCAGGTTACAAACCTAATGCGATAGCAAAGACTACTTGTAATAATTATTAACTATTTAAAATAACATTACATCACTAAAGATTACACAATAGGTACATTAATTAATACAAAATTACTTTTAACTAAAACTATACAACCTAACCTTACACAAAATTAACTTAAATTATAAATTTGTTTACAATCAAAAATTAAAAAGTAAAACAATAAAAGAAACAATAAAAATAAAATAAACAATAAACATAAAATTACACTAATTGATGCTTTCGTAACATATTATATTTAAACTTACTTTTGCAAGTTCACTAAAATAACACGAAAAAATGTCCAACCTATTCTGAATTTCGTTAACAGTACGAATTGCTCGCGTGAGAGGTGTTTTAGCCAGCAGGTTGGTTTTGGCAGTTGGCACAGCCAGCAGTGGCGGGCGCCGCCGCCTCCACACGTAGCGGTCTGGAACAGAGAACCGCAAGCACTGAAGCACTCCTGGGTTGTGCTCCTTGCCCAGTAATTTTATTAAATAGACGACAAGAGTGAACTGTCGTCGCACCCTCAATTCATTGTACCCGACCATGCCCAGTACAAACAGGGTGGGGTACATCAGCGGGTACAATGGATAAACCTAAATTAGGTATAGTTTTTAAACAAAACCTATTAAGGTGCTCCATCACAATACTACTTCCCTAATTGAGGAGCATTCGCGTGTTGTATAAAGTATGCCAACCGCCATACACATTTAATTACAAGTTGAGCGCATTGATGTTACAAGTTGTTTCAATTTGTTTATTACACATTATGTCATTACAAAGTACACATTGTAATGCTTGACTTTCCTCCCTCACTGATGTTATGCTCGAATCTGTAACGTTACATTACAGGTGAGTGATGCTAATGAAGGAGACCACACACTTCATTGCACACTCTGCTTTATTCATTACCTATCCACAAAATTCTGGAATAGATTGATGAGTTCTATTTTTTATTTACGACGTTAATCATAAGGAATATTGCTAAAATCATCAGGAATTTTGTTTAAATCATCAAATGAGTCCTCCTAGAAGAGACTAAAAAAAGTTGTAATTTTGGTTTTCCCATCAGGTTTTCATATGTGGCAATTCGGAGTTTGGATTTGTACTGTTGAGGTTCAACTGGCCACACGTGGAAGTACACCCTCGTCCTTCAATTATTACTGACATGATTTTATGATGATCATTAAATCTGGAATCCGATTTCAATATATAGACCTTAAAGGCTACTACTAACGTCTAACAAGTCTTAAATTGTAAAGGTAATCATCAATTAAATTCTAAACAAACGTCAGTTATAAATAATATTCCCAACAAAGGTATGATTATATAATTTTAACTGACAAGCATCAAGAAACAACGTATTTAGTGTTTGACTACAAAACATACATTAAAATAACTTGGTATTTATCTATTCAAGACTAAAAAATAGTGAACGTTTCATACAATAAATTATTATTATTTATAACTACATTATTATTTAAAGTAGTATTTTTAATCTCAATGAAAGACGTAGGACTTCTAATCAATTAATTACGGTGAGCTTCATCTACTGGTTACCCTAGTAACGAATGTAGGTACTTCCAAGCCTGTCTGTGCAAGTTATTAGCCTGTCGGACCCTGAAGGGGTACCTGGTAGGTACTCCTTCAGCATGATGGGTTGACGGGTTCTAGACGTGACGGGATCCAAACGTGAAGGGTTTTATTTACAGAGGTTACCCACTGCAGGATATGGATAGATCTCTCTTTCTGTGCCAAACTCTACGCTCATTGAACCTCACCCAAGTTTTATCTGCAATGGCAACAATGTCGTGTGCCCATCTTGTTGCCGGACGACCAAAGGTTCTCATTTCATTTTTTGAACACCACTCAGTCACAGCTTTACTCCACCTTCCGTTATGGAGCTTTGCTAGGCGTCCAGCGACATAAAAAAAAACTTTTTCAAAAAAATGTAACCGCCTTCAAAAACAACCACAAAAAAGGGTAAAATAACCTACAAAATAACTTTTCTTTCAGAAGGTGCCTTTATTTTTTTCATTTCATTGTCTTCTTTGCCACCGACTTCTGAAAGAAAAGTTATTTTGTAGGTTATTTTACCCTTTTTTGTGGTTGTTTTTGAAGGCGGTTACATTTTTTTGAAAAAGTTATTTATTTTACTCTTTTTAGTTTAAATATTCAACTCAAATTCTTGTCAAATAAATCATTCTCGTACATGTGCACTAAAATTTTGTAATCCGTAGCACCGGTAACAACATCGCTCAAGTGCACTATTAGCATTAGAATTCCCTATCTCAAAAACTACTAAACCGATTTTGATGAAACTTGCTGTATTCCGTAAGTTAAACAATACTTAGTACAACAAAAAAAGAATTACTTAAATCAGACTTGTAGTTCCGGAGATATGCGAACACAAACTAAATCAGTCGATGCCTACTCCAAGCCGTTGAGGAGTTGTACCTTCCATCATCAGCTCATCCACCTGAGATGATGATTATCAGATGCAAATACTTGAACAGCTTTAGAAAATATATGAAAATGGTACTATGTGCCTATAAAATTTGAAGGTTGCCCTCGATTTCCCTGGGATCCCATGATCGTGACCTGATGATCATCGGACCACTTGGGAAGTATGTACCCTTTCAAACTAAAGAAAAATTTTCCAAATCGGTCAAGGCGTCTTCGAGAAATCGGGAAACATACATAAAAAAAAAGATTCCGACGAATTGAGAACCTCCTCCTTTCGGTTAAAAAATATTAGCTCGCTGGTAATACTTTAGGTATCTTCATCAGCTAGAAGAAGTTCGCTGCTGAACAAAGGCCTCACAGTTAGACAACCACGTCGAATGACAAGAAATAAAGATATTGCTTTAATAAAATATTCCAATAGTACGTAATGCTCATAACATGACAGTCTTAAAACCAAGTGCAGCAATTTTATAGTTCAATGACTAATATAACTGACCATCTTTGTACATTTAAAGCGTCGTAAACTATCAAAAGGCTGTATAGTTGTATACTGTATACAAACATAGGGGAAAATGAAAAACGAATATCCGGGTAAAGGGAACATCCCGTGTATACATGGGCATACAGATGGTAATATTACGAGCCTACTTTGTGCACTAACCTTTATAATGTAGCTTACTGGGTCGCTGACGATATTAAGTTGAAGCTTTGAAAGGTTTTTCAAAGAAATGCATTTTCCTTTATTCGTTTCATTCTGCGGGATGTGTTGAGATATTGCTACGTTTACTTTATTAGATTTACAGAGAAAGCTGTGACCCATGATGAGGGATTGGAATGAAAGCAAAAAACAGATAATATTAGAGAGAAGAACAATTGAGACGGTCCAATAAAATAGATTTGAATAATCTTTAGTATTTAAAGTTAGTTCAACAAGGTCTGAAAAGATTATGAAAATGTCGAAAATGTTGGAACGCACCCTTTTGCGTTCTAAGGCGTAATAACCTATTAAAGTTTGTCAGGCCTGTTGGTCTAGTGGTTAGTGACCCTGACTGATATGCCGGAGGTCGTGGGTTCGATTCCCACCCAGGACAAATGTTTGTGTGATGAGCACGATCATTTGTTCTGTGTCTGGGTGTAATTTATCTACATATAATATGTATGTATTTAGAAATATTTAAGTATGTTTATCAGTTGTCTAGTACCCATAACACAAGCTCTGCTTAGCTTGGGACTAGATGGCGTTGTGTGATAGTTGTGGAATATTATATTATTATTATATTATTAAGACATTTATCAGTTGTAATAACAGGGTATGTTTTAGTCAGTAAGAATCTGACAGTCCATTCTGTAATTTAATGATTCTGCTCCCAATAGTCCTCATAGAAGAACACATCGCAAGGCCTAATAAAGCTAATAAAACTTTGAATTTAAAAGCTAGAAGGAATTGTAAAAATACATATAGTCTGCATGACAGTAACATCACGGCAACTGAAAAAAATGTAGTTGGGGTATTTAATTCCTTTACTTTAATTTATTGTTCACACCACCTGCTCGTAAATGTCAAATTATATGTCATGCAAACCGGCCGTAAAGCAATTCAGTTCAATATTATTGCCCGGCTCGAGCGGGGGCTCGAGCCGGGCAATAATATTGTACTGAATTTCATTATTCCCGTGGGAATAATGAGATTTGAATTTGGAACCTCAAATAAGTAAACATAGTATGAAAACTTTTACCAAGGAGTTGTAGCAGTAAGTGCTCATTCACACTAATCCGACAAGACGATGCGTGTTTTTTGACGAATCGTCTTTTTTCACGAATCGTTATTTTGATTTGTTTGGGCGGCTATACGTTTAATTGCCCGTGTTCATACTATTACGGAATCGTGAAAAATGACGGATACGTCTTTCGTTTTTCAAAAACCTTCAGTTTTAAATCACGAATCGTTATGATGGAATGTGAGTGTGAATGAGCCGTAATGGCGGCCGGTGACCGTAACAGCTGATCGCTTGCTGTGGTGCCCACTTCACGTTCGAAGGTTGTCATACCACATCAAATTTCAAAAATCGAATTTATTTCCTCGCAGTAGGTGTGAAAATCAGAGTACGCTCCTCGGGAATAAAGCTGCCTTGTCTTGGGCTAACTTGAATCCCTCGCTACACTAAGGATTCTTAACTTAATTCCCTCATTTTACTCGGGAATTAACACTTGAACCTCCCCACTACGCTACGGAGGTTCAACCCCAGAGTCCTTAGTGTCTTTTCGGGATTTATTGAATCCCAAAGCGCCCGTGACGTAAGGCAATGCTTTATTCCCTTGGTGCGTAATCTACTATTATATAAACGCATAGCCAATGGCAATTACAGCTGAATTTAAAACTTTTGACTAAAATAAAAACATATTTTAAAAGGAAACAAAAAAAGAAGACGTGACAAACGTCTTATAATTCTAATAAAAAACCGGCCAAGTGCGAAGTGGACTCGCTCATGAAGGGTTTCGTAGTAGCAAGCATAGATTAAGGATATAATTATATTAAGATTAGAAAGTAATATACACAAACAATAAAAAGAACTTTGTTTTTCATAGTGTTTGTATGAATGGCAAAGTTATATTTGCGGTTTATGAAAATGTACTATATCTCGAAAACTGCTAACTATATCTAATCCAAACGAATTTTCGTTGGAAGTTTTTGTTGAGGTCTAATACATTATATTTTTTTTCGTTTTATCATTCTCTTATTTTAGAAGTTGCATGGGGGACACATCTTACCACTTTGTAAGTGTCTCTCGCGCAAACTCTTCAGTTTAGAAAAAAATGATGTTAGTAACCTCAATATCATTTTTAAAGACCTACTATCCATAGATACTCCACATGTATGGGTTTGGTGAAAAATTTTTTTTTGAGTTTCAATTCTAAGTATGGGGGCCACCCCTGTTTTGTTTTTATTTTTGTGTGAAAATCCTAATGCGCTTCACATAATACATCTACTTACCGAGTTTCAACAGGATAGCTCTTATAATTTCGAAGAAAAGTGGCTGTGACATACGGACGGACAGACAGACAGACATGACGAATCTATAAGGGTTCCGTTTTTGCTATTTGGCTACGGAACCCTAAAAACATGACGTCATGCGGCGTTACCTAGTTCTGAGGCGTTCCAATTTTCAATTGTTTATAAAGTGCAGTATTTTCTTATGGCGTTGTCATGTTCAACTATCGTCAGTAAAACGACTTTACAGACAACCGATTTTTTATGTCATTGACTTTTGCCCTCCTTTTTCTTAAAGTCGGTTAAAAATGATGATGATCACTCCAAACTATTTTTCTCATTTCACCATATCTTACGAAAGTATGCAATACAATCATTCCGCCTGCCTATTTACTATGTGTGGCAACACTGCCTATTTTGGCCATGTACCCCTGATTCACATACTAGTGGGCGAAAATTCAAGCTGACGATGACGATAATAGGCAGGAAGGTCATGGTGATTACTCAGAACTGTTTCCTTCCTGCAACATGGGAAACACATTGTATACTACTCCACTATTTTTAGGTAAAATGAGAAATACCTTCATTCAGGTAGGTATGTCTGTGTAATAATTGTCGACAGAAGTGACATAATGCATGACACATGTCAATGTTGTGTAGTTACGTTTTTACATGATTCAGCCTGAATCACTACCGTTTGAAGGCTTGGCTTAA
This sequence comes from Agrotis exclamationis, assembly GCA_950005045.1. Classification (NCBI taxonomy): domain Eukaryota; kingdom Metazoa; phylum Arthropoda; class Insecta; order Lepidoptera; family Noctuidae; genus Agrotis; species Agrotis exclamationis. The sequence goes on along the minus strand of OX465427.1, from coordinate 17,029,090 downwards.
TTAATTTGATGACTGACCGACGAACATGTTGGAAATACGTCTAGAAAGTATATGGTCTAACCAGTTTAACTGGATATGGTTCAATGCCTTATTTTATGATCCAAGTACCTATTCAAAAGTCTGAAAAGGGAAAATTATGTTATGAAACTGATATCATTACCCATTCGTTTCCTAAATTATTAATAAGTGCGGTATGTTTATAGAATATTGATCATTGGTTACAAATACGTGTTCTTTTTTAAATCAGCCTAGACTTTTCAACTGCTGGGCAAAGGCCTTCCTCCTTTCCGTAATTTTTCACGGTCCTGAAAATACCCGCAAAAAGTACATATGAAAATACCTGCTCTACGAAAATTCCATGCTGGATGAAATTTTATTACAGGAAAATTATATCACAAAACAAAGCTGCGAGAGAATCATAACTCTAAACATTGGATTAAATCTCCTGAAGCTAGATTACACAACCGCACAGCGTTTCATTTACTAATCCTCTAATCCGTACAATCATTTAGAAAAGTGTAATGCCAAAAAAATGCTAAGAATGTCTTAAAGCTTAATCTGGAGAAAACTATTTAAAATATTCGTGACTATTCACAACTATCTCCCCCGCATTGAGGTGAGTAAACCCTGAAAGATTTATCAGTCGGGACACAAATGATGACGTAATGCACGAACGTCATCTGAAATTTCGTTATACAGCGTGATTCATTTGAATTTGGTGATCGAGTGTGCGATTATGTGACCTCGGACCCTGTCAGGGCTGTCACGATAATATTTCGATCATGGTTGTGGGCGGGAGAAATGCCTGGCAAGCTTTTCTTATTATTTATTTACTACGACTTCACCCACCTATAACACGTTTATTATCCCATTGGAACATTATATCGGGATAAAAAATATCCTATGTGTTAATCCAGGTTACAACCTACCTAGGTACCAAAATTCCTCCAAAAAGATCCATCCATCCTCACAAACTTATGTTTTAATAATAGTTTTTTTTTTTTTTTTCTTTATTTTTTTAGGGAGGGTTTTAATCTAGACAGATTATGCCACCCTCATTGTTGCCAATCAACTTATACTACCAACTTATATCTATCACAGACCAACATTTAACAATCATCTTAAACTACCTAGGTACTTCTGCGACCAATACCACAGTTTACGAGCTTGTACACCATCCTGGCTGCATCCGAGGCAGGAGCAGCCAGAGCGCTGTTACACCCCCCCGTCTCGCGGATATCCGTAAAAAGAATCAACAGCTCCCGTCGCTCCGACTCGTTCCGAACACACTCCATGATTATGTGGTAAACATCCTCAATCGTGCCACATTCTGTACAATTTGGTGATACAACTTTACCCATTAAGAATGCAAACTTATTTAGTGGTATGTGTCCGGAACGAAGTCGGAGAGCTGTTATGATCGACTGTCTTCCCATATTGGTACAGTCAATCCACGTTCTTTTAGACACGCTTGGTTGTATAGTGGCATACCATATCCCTTTACTGCGACTCCTTTCATTGAAATATTCTTGCCATTTATTATAACACATAAGTTTTATTTTAAAATAAAGCTCTGTATAATAAGGCACACATGTATACCCCTCACCGTCGGATGATGCCTCCTTGGCAAGCTGATCAACCGTCTCATTGCCTACAATACCAATATGGGAGGGCACCCACTGTATTATAACATTTTTATTTTTACTCTTCATTTTGCAAATTAAGTCTAATATATCATAAGCAATGGATATCCCCCGTTTGGGTGTGGTACATTTTCTTAACAGCTGTAACGCACTACGGCAATCAGTTATAATCAAAAACTTAGGATAAGCAATTGAGTCAATATATGACAAAGCCTCTAAAATGGCTATTAATTCCGCATGCATTATTGAAATAACTGAATCGACTTTGAGTTTCATCGAGGCGTTTGTTACTGAGTCAAAGAAGGCCAACCCGATCTCATTGTTAGTAATTGATGCATCAGTATAGATAGTATATAGGCCGGTATAGTTTAATTGTAAGTAGCTTTCACACAGAACTTTTAGATGATTTGAATCGTAATCTTTTTTGGCCTGGTCAATACCCTCAATAGTTGGGATTATATTGTTGTCTATATCCACGTTGCTGACCCAAGTGGGTAAACTAAATGTTTCTAAGTTATCACTACAGTGAATAAGTTCGTGTTTTAGTGAGTCATGGATCGAGACTAAAACAGGTTTTAATAATAGTTGGAAGGTTTAAATATTTTTTTATTAGCATAAGTGCTTATTATGTATCGCATATGGTGCTTATTAACATCAAAGTAAAACCCATAAGTGGTGAAAGGATAATGTCGCATAGTTAAGTCATTGACGTTATTATAAAATTAAAACTGTTACTCATTATATTTACGTTCTTTTCTGTGTAGGTTCCCTTTTATATTTTTACCTATTTGACGACTCATTAGTTCTTTACAAATAAAATGAATATGTGTAAATTACCTAATGTCAATTTTATGATACCCATTTGACGCATCAACATTTCTTTAATAATAAATTGAATAGGTACAGTGACCAACAATTACTCAATCATAATTATATTGATAACCCTGGTACCAATGGCGTCCTTACATAATAAAGTCATAGTCTCGTCATAGTAACTTTACCGTTCGAATCGCACATTTATGGAAATGAGTAAAATTGGCGTTTAATAACAGTTTCTTTCAAACATTAAAGTGACCAAATTGATTTTGATTATAGGAAATTATAGCAATAAAGGACACATGCATACAATTTGGTATAATAACAAGTACCCGAATTTTACGCCCAGTAATTGTAAGGAAATGTAATTTGGTTTCCCAAAATAATAATTTACATTAATAATACGGATTTTGAGCAGGATAACATATAGGATTTGAATTTAATGAATGGGAAAATCTGTCAATATTATTTACACTTATAATTAATTACACGTCATGTTACATTACAATGTGTTGATATTATTTTTCATTAACGTTATAGAATGTAACTTCCGATATTAATTCACTGATCGGAGCCCCGAGGCAGTAATTCATCTCATTAGTTGATTAATAAATAACCCATACATTCAAATTGGAAAAGCTCAGAACTATACATTTTTATCATAATCATTAACCAATGATATTAGCGGAATATTATTTTTATTATGTCTACCAACCAACCGGTTGGTAGACATAATAAAAATAATATTCCGCTCTCTTTAGACGGCTTTTTTGAGTTTAAAATCATCCAATGAGGACTCATTTTTGCTCCACCCTGGAAGAAAGGCACTGCCAGACTTACTCTTTGCGTTGAAAGGTCCGTGTTTCCCATATAAGGCTGCCTGTCCATTGATGCGGAGTGAGCTGGCGGAGCGGAGAAACGAGGAAATATTAACCAATAGGATTGCATAAAATCTCCGGTCCGCTCCAGTGGGCATGGGTTTGCGAGCTAGTTTTTAAAATTCATACATTTTTGGAAGCGGCGCGTGCTAGCAGTGCGAGCTGGCGGTGCGAGCTGGCGGAGCAAGCTGCCGGTGCGAGCTGGCGGAGCAAGCTGGCGGAGCGAGCCGGCGGAGCGGGGTGACAGTGAGGCGGCAGGGATGGGTATAGGCTTTCTCATAGACTCATAGAGTTATTAATATAGTATGTTGTAAGTAATTCGGTTTCTTCCGAGACCATTTCTTCTTCAAGCAATGCAGGTGTCGACAACCGTCCGTAATATTTCGCTTACAGCTGACCGCCCGTCGCCGCGCCCTTGCGACTCGTTGCGTCGCGTCGCCTCAAATGACTGGTTGCGTGAACTCGGCTTAGCTCCGCACAATCCGCTCGCTCCCCTCCGCATAGTCCGCTCGCTCCGCTCCGCATCAATGGACAGACACAGTCCGCAACTCCGCTCCGCAATACTCGCTCGCTCCGCTCCGGCAGCTCGCTCCGCGTCAATGGACAGGCAGCCTTAGAGACTCCCACTACCCCCAGAGCGGACTCATTTCAGTCATTTTTTTACGAGTAGCTTGCAACCTGAATGTCATCATCATTATCTTCCTGTCTTAAACTATTCTATAACACGTTTCTATTTTATAACACGTTTTCTTACACCCTGTGCCTATGTGATGTACAGGATACCTATAAGACGATGTGCTGTGACAATTTTCATATCTAAAAACCAAGGTTCTTTTTAGAGATTTATTTATATATTTTCAAATAATCGAGTTTTCAAAAAGTTTCAAAATATTTTTATTCAGTAACTTTATGGAACACTGTAATACGACCTCAATGCAGCTCTAATAGACTACGCTAATGATGTTACTTACGCCATGTTTATGCCATAATACATACATACAGACATATTAAATAAAATGTATTATTAAAAATAATGACAGTTGATAATTCACGTCTTAGTCAAAGATATGACCGCCCTACCTATAAATTGCCAACTTGTCAATAACTGAACGTAGCGATGCTATTGGTCGGAGGTAAAACAATTAAAGTCCTCACTATAAGTTTATTGCTACCTGTACTTATAGATTATAATATGTATACTGGTACAGAACAAGTAATACACGCAAACTTATGTAAGTGACTATAGCTTCTGCTCGCGGCTCATTCGCGTGAATTTTTGGCCCCGTCGTCCCACCGTGTTGCATACTATTGCATCTCTCATTACTTTTTCGACTTGCTAGTTAAACAATGCAATAGCTTGGTAAAAATGTATGATATTTTAAATATGATTTACAGCCTGTAGGGACACAATGTAAACGTGGAAGGCAGAATGCTAGGTAAGCATAAATGCATGCGAGCGAGACGAATGAACGGCAGGGCAGTTACTGCGCGCTGCTCCGAGCGGAAGGTTGTCTAAACGGGACTCTGGGAAATAAACGTGGCAATCCATAACCTACAAGTAGAGTCTGATTTCGTGACCCACAACCTTCCACAGCTCGACGAGGCAGTACTCAAATAGGGGCCCACGTCCTCGCACCACTAGGCTCAACCTACCCAGAAGGAGGACCCCCTAAAAGCCTATAGCACTAAGGAATAATGAAGCTTCCTACCTGAAAAAATAAAATTTCATCATTTGTTCCAGACAAGTCCAGTTCCACAAGACCCCTACATTCAAACAAAATAGACATCTTTATTAAATATTAGTTAAAATAAAGAGATGAAACTATAGATCTAAATCTGGCTAAAAACGATTCAGTAGCTTTATAATAATAGAAAAACATCGATTTAATGACGGAAGAGAAAAAGGAGAGAGATTAATCAATAAAACAGACAAAAACAGTAATGAAGACATTATTTGTTAGTTTGATCTTCGAATTCCTTACAAACATTGACCAGTTTTTCCTAACTTTTATGTAAAGAGTTTTTTTCTACGGACATTTTTAACTCATCGATTTACGACAGTGCTATCCAAAATACAATTTTTTTGTCGAATCATTTTAAAATGTTTTCTTAAAAGCTACAACTATGACTTTTTAAGAACTAGCGACTCACTCTGGTATCGCACTTATTCAAAATTTTACCTAACTCGGGGATATTCTAAAAATTTGTAGTGACAATAACGATCACAGCAAAAAAATAATTATCAAATTAGTGCAGTCGTTCGGACGTTATAAATGTACAAATACAGACAAACTGAAGCGACTTTGTTTTAGACTCAGTAAAGATAAAGATTTTGTATGCACGTTTCGGAAATTATTTAAAAAAAGTTGCTTAATTAGACTTTTAAAAGTACCTACATGATTAAACTGTATTTAATCTTAAAATAGGTTTCTTAACCTATTCTATAATCTGAAAACCTGTCTAAGAAAAAGGATTTAAAAGAAAAAAGTTTAAAGTAGCCAAATCACAAATTCTTAAACAAATATACTTTAAAATACTTTATGGGATCTATAAAGCCCAGTCATAGAATCATTAGTAACAACATAACTCAGTAGGTGTTAACGAGGATCCACCTGTTTACCGTCAGAATGACTCACTAAAATACACCTTAATTGGTGAAGATACGGCTAATTTCACAATATAACTCAACAAAGCTACCGTTGACTTTATTTGTCAACTTTTATTGGGATACAACACGATTTTCTAATTAATATTGAAGTATTTTATCGGTTGGGGCTAATTTAATTTGTGATGAGTTGTTGGAAGGTTTGTTTAGTTAGTTTCGTAAATCGATAATCCGAATATTCATCCCAAGATCTGAAAAAAAATATTAATGTTAGTCAGAAGCTCTAAAGTCTGACAACCAGTCTTACCATGGGGTGTCGTAGTACCCAGTTACTGGGTTGTGGAGGTCCGACAGGCAGTCGCTCCATGTAAAATACTGATATCCAGCTGCATTTAGTTCGACTGGAAGCCGACCCCAATAAATGTAGTTGGGAAAAGGCTAGGCAGATGATCTGAAAAAAATATAAATAGATTAATAAAGAACGAGGATTGGCTGAAAAAATATGTTGGAAATCAGGCCTACGTATACCTAAGCTAGTAGGTACAAAACATACTCGTATAATTATGAAGAAAACGATTTATTCCCGTTGAATCCCACTTTTGGATCCGATTTTTTAGGTATTCCCATTGAATCCCATTTTATCCCCGTTGAATCCCATGTTATGACAACAGCACTTGACGAGGTTCTTTTCTCAATTTTCAGAATGTCGATTTTACAGCCTTGAAATTCCAAAAAATGTTATGAACAAATAGAGATTACCAAAGAGGTAAAAACGCTCATAAAAACTGCCAATTTCTTGAAGCCTAGTGGCGTAAACCCACTTGATATGTCAAAAGTTTACATAGAAATACTTACCGCGTCAGAGATACCCACTTGATCGGTGTTTGTCCATGTTTATTAAGTAATTTACCTTTTTACTCTACTGGTCAAAAGTTAGTGAAGCCCCGAATACAAAATGAGAGACAGAGAGAGATCTCTCGCCTAAACAGAACGAAGACCCTAGAAAGGTGACTGTGTCAGACAGGACTGTCTCCAAGATCAAGATGAATTCATCTGAATTGTATTTTCATCAATCAGCTTCGTTTGTTGCAACAAGCAGTATACTACGTTTAAGAATACCTAATGAACTATGACATCAGCCTCACGCAGTAGTAATTCTTAATACTGTGGAAATAAATACCGAAGTCGGTTAAACGGCTACATAACAATAGGCTTCATATTTAAGCATTTAGTTCATATGTTGCACACGCGTACTTGCAACATTTGAGCAGTCAATCAACCGCTACTTTCACGGACACCCACGCTGTCTAGTCGGAGATCCTACACATCGCTGTACTAATGATGGTACGAATTGGGGTACACTCGTAAAGGATAGTAATTATTATTGTGCACTATAATAATAGCAATTCATATTTTTGACACGAGAATTATCTGGTTTCATTTTTCTTGGACGAAATCCTAAAAATCGGTATAACGTTAACGTACACAACGTAATGTACAAAATCTATCCTGTTACATTTTTTTGGACCTTCCTGAGTTTTCAGCGTCATCCCAGTATTTACAGCGTTTCTTGTATGGAAAAATGGAACAGCGCCTCTAGTATGCGAAGAAGGAACAAATTTTTTCCTTGAAATTTTTCAATTGACAATGTCAAATTTCCGGTTTACTTTACAGCAGAATAACTGAAAACTCATGATAAGGCTTAGAATATGCCATGAAAAATAGGACATGGTGATAGAAAAAATAATTAATTCTAACTAAAAGTAGGTATTAAGAAAAAAGACATGTGATTCACATACCTAGCCAAATAACTCAGTAGAATTATCACTCAAAAAATTTAAGTTTTCGAATCATCTTGAAGTATCTCAAGCTTACAACCTTTTGTAACAATGAAATAATAGCAATTAATTAACACACTACATTTACGAACTGCCGTAAAGATAGACCTCAGAAATTGACCGAGCAAACCTTAAACCTCATGGCTGAACGACGCTTGCTACAGCTGCAGTCTTCCGATGACGCGAAGTCATATAGGCAGCTCAATAGACGTATATCTAAGTCCTTGCGACACGATCTGCGTCTCTTTAATACGAATCGTGTTAAAGAGACCATACAGCGAAACCAAGGCTCCAAAGTGTTCGCAAAGGACAAGTCTATTGGGCAAAGCCGGATGACAAAGCTGAAACGGGAGGATGGCAGCATAGCGTCGACCAAAGCAGAGGTTTTAGGCGAGATCGAGAGGTTCTATGGACAGTTATACACTTCGGTCGCAAAGCCCGTTGACAGCTTGGTAAGAGATCCAAGAGCCAAGCTGTCCCGACATTATACCGAAGATATCCCGGACATCAGTCTGTACGAGATTAGGATGGCCCTGAAGCAGCTTAAGAACAACAAGGCGCCGGGCGAGGACGGAATCACTTCAGAGCTTCTGAGAGCGGGTGGAACACCGGTACTTAAAGTCCTCCAGAAACTCTTTAATTCCGTCCTGTCCGAGGGCAAAACGCCTCAAACGTGGAGCAGGGGTGAGGTGGTGTTGTTCTTCAAAAAAGGTGATAACAGCCTATTGAAGAACTACAGACCCATCACGCTTCTGAGTCATGTTTATAAGCTGTTTTCAAGGGTTATCACGAACCGTCTCGAACACAGACTTGATGACTTCCAGCCTCCCGAACAAGCCGGTTTCCGAAGAGGCTATAGTACCATAGACCACATCCATACGCTGCGGCAAGTTATACAGAAGACCGAAGAGTATAACTTGCCATTATGCTTAGCGTTTGTGGACTATGAGAAAGCCTTCGATTCGGTGGAAACATGGGCGGTACTTGAGTCACTCCAGCGATGCCGTATTGACTATCGGTACATCGAGGTGTTGAAGTGTTTGTATAATAACGCCACCATGTCGGTCCGAGTACAGGAGCAGAGCACGAAGGCGATTCCATTGAGAAGAGGCGTAAGACAGGGGGACGTTATCTCCCCTAAACTGTTTACTGCCGCAATGGAAGACGCCTTCAAACTCCTGGAATGGCAAGGACTTGGCATCAACATCAACGGCGAATACATCACTCACCTTCGGTTTGCCGACGACATCGTAGTCATGGCAAAGTCGATGGAGGAACTCAGCATGATGCTCGATGGCCTCGACCGAGTTTCACAACGGGTGGGCTTGAAAATGAACATGGACAAGACGAAAATTATGTCAAATTCCAATGTTGTGCCCACCCCAGTCTCTGTTGGAAACTCGGTACTCGAAGTTGTTGACTCATATATCTATTTAGGACAAGTAGTCCAATTAGGTAGGTCCAACTTCGAGAAAGAGGTCAACCGCCGAATCCAACTCGGTTGGGCAGCGTTCGGGAAGCTACGCAATGTCTTTTCGTCCGACATACCTCAGTGCCTCAAGACGAAAGTCTTCAATCAATGTGTGTTACCAGTGATGACTTACGGCACCGAAACGTGGTCTTTCACTATCGGCCTCATCTCAAAGCTCAAAGTCGCTCAGCGAGCTATGGAGAGGGCTATGCTCGGTGTTTCTCTACGTGATCGAATCCGAAATGAGGAGATCCGTAGACGAACTAAAGTCACCGATATAGCCCACCGGATTAGCAAGCTGAAGTGGCAATGGGCAGGCCATATTGCTCGCAGAGCAGATGGCCGATGGGGTCGAAAAGTGCTAGAGTGGAGACCGCGGACGAGCAAGCGCAGCGTAGGACGTCCACCAACGAGGTGGACAGACGACCTTGTAAAGGTCGCCGGAAGACGCTGGATGCAGGTCGCTTCCAACCGGTATATGTGGAGATCTAAAGGGGAGGCCTATGTTCAGCAGTGGACGTCCTATGGCTGAGATGATGATGATGATGATGATTTACGAACACTTTTGAAAATTACATTCCATTTTGTTTCATAGTGTGTGTAAGCTAATATTATTTTACAACACCTGAGAATTGTCTCAAATAAATAGAACGTCTTAATAAAAAAAAACAAATCGTTAGATAAACCCTCAAAACAGTTAAGCAAATTGAAAACGACTACACCGTGATAGAGCTCACACATCCCGCAAGGACCGATTTTCAGAACGAGTAAACGAGTTAAACACCTATGCAATGTCAAAGTCATCTTTTGACACAGTAATGCCAATCTTATGATTTATATCTTTGCAATTATTGATATCATCCATTCATCATAACTTAATACCTGTACTTAGCTTCTAAAAAGTCTAGCATACCATTTTTAGACTATACCCCAATTTGCATGACAAAGTTCAATCTGTAACCTAGAAATTTGTCTAAGTGTGATGCAAATTTTAAATCGTTCCCATTCAACTAATTTATATCTTCACTTAAGTTTATAGCAAACTTTCTTACTATAGATTGTTTTTGCCATATTAAAAGATATTAGCGTAGGATACTGGTGGGTGTACTTTCGACCTTGCGTTGAAAGTAAGATTAATTTTTATTAGTGCGTAGTAATTCTTTTGTCATCATTGTGTTGGGCCCTTTATTGATGACGTCATCACAATAATTGTGGAAAACCTTTTGAATCATTGTACAACTATCATTTTATGCAGATGATGTTGATAGTTTATGACTGCAGCTAAGAAACACAATGGTTTATCACTGAGTTTAGGTAAACAAATAAATATAAAAGCTCCCAATTTGTACCAATTCGTGAACCAACTGAACTTGAGCTTCTAGAATATTAAGCATCGATCTAAGTAAGAAGTAACAAGAAATAAAGTCTTAAAGTAATGCTTGCAAGCGGGCTCTGAACTGGTTGGTTGAGAATAAATTAAGCATTTTAAACCACAGGTGTCATTTATTCCACATTAATCAAAAAAACATACAAAACACCTTCAAAAAGCAAAAATACAAAGAACACTAATTGCCTACCTTTAATGTACCGAAAAAAAAAAGACGCAAATAATAATTTTATAGGAATTGCATGCGAAACGTAAATTGCTATCGGCACACGTACTATTAAGGCGTGCCACGAAAACCCAAGCAATAATGATAATAATGATTATAATTATTGCACATCGGTATGCAGAAATTATTTCCTTCACGTAATAATCCTCAGGTTGAGCTTACTTGTCCCCTTCGAACGAATTAGCGTCAGTAATAAGCCTAATTGTGTAAATGGAATTCTGCTTCGCCTTATTAGGCCGGTAAAGCGTTTCTACCAGTTTTCGATATTGTCAACTTTCAATAATTAACTGGGAAATAAGTAGGTATGAGACATGTACACGTCGTTAATAAGTGCCCTCTGCTGTATGATGAAACTTAACGAGCCTAGTTCTCGAAACATTAATGCTTTAAATATATATGTTTCGACATGAGATTGAGTATGTTTATTTAGCTAGACGGAGTTTTCTTTAAGGCTGAGTTAAACTTTCCATTGCTTCTCCGTGTCTTTTTGAAGCAACATTGAATATATCATCTCCAAGCAGATTCCAAACATCCTTTATAAGGTCAATACGATAAGCAAATCACGTCATTACTCTAAAAGGCACATTCATAACAAACCGTTAACAGCGAGTGTCATCATTCACGGCATCCTTGCACCAGCTTTCACTCTGACACAGGAAACCACTCAAACATACGACACTTATCTCACTACAATGAGCAATTTATCATAAGTTGATTTTAGGCGTTACACTTACCCACTAAAGAGAGAGTATGTAACCTTGATACCAATTTGCACCACTACAAATCTGACTATCGGTGTCATTTTTTCTCTCTCGTCTGACCCGCGGATATGCAAATACTGGTACCGCAAATTTCGAGTACATCGACCTTGCGTGGATCGCCCACTGCGAGTATGAATCAAATTCGAATCTAGTGTAACCACATCTCGCGGTAAGTAGCTCCTAGTGACCTACTGATTTCCATAGCGCACGTGGGCGGAGTACGTATCGGTGCCCGCCGTAGTGCACACGACACAAGAATGGTCCGAAGGTGTAGTCTTTATAACATGCTCCCACTCCCAAAAACATCATACTCTTTTTCAGTCTCACACTCTTGCGTTTTTCATTTAGGATTCTGCAGTATTTCTTTCGTCATACAAGACTATGAGCCATCATCTCCTCAGTCACCTCCACTCTGTCCATAATTATCATCGCTTAGGCCATTCATAATTTACAGTGCTCCCCTCTCTCAAAACTTCCTTCATTACGTGTTCCCTATGTTTCCACAAGCACAACAAATTAATGTGCTTTTGTAGTTAATCAAACAGAAAAACCATAGAGCATTGCTACGAGTATGCTCTATGGTGTTTCTGTTTGATTAAAGGCATATTGTTTTTCTCTATTCCTATACCTTGAAATCCGAATTGACACATTTTATTTTACTTTGTCAGACTGTACTTCTGTCTCTAAGCGAATCGACCTAACACGAATCTGGCTTAAAGCGAATATGGCGTAAAGCGAATCTGTCCTAATGCTTACAAATCCTTTAAACTGAGCTTTTTCAAGTGCGTGGATCTTCTGAATTTTCTGTGTATTATGGTCTATGCCTGTGGAGCGAACATCGGAGGCTTCCCAGTCATGTTTGCCTAGATTTATAGCAGCTTGTAAAGATTAGTGGAGTAGTCTATAAACAAAGGATTTGCCTATTTGTCTTAGCAGTGACAGTGATCGTGAACCTCATTTTCGATTTCTTTTCTTATCTTAAAGATCTTTAACATCTTAATTATGCTCTTTAATTGGTTACGGTTACGGTATTTAATTAGTTTATTGGAGCATATTTTTTTATTAAAAAAGCCTTTTGGACCATTAAGCCCCATTTAGACAATGCAAGAACTTGCATGCAAGTTTGACTAGATTGCGAAATGTGTTTGATTAATTCAATTCATTATCCATTAATGGTTCACATTGTTGTCAAACTTGCATACAGCACGCATGAAATATTTTGCATCGTCTAAATGAGGCTTTATTATTAGTCCTAAGAATGCACTCCACACTCTGGTCCAACTGATTATAGTGGACAAAAGTTTGCATAGAACTGAAATCTCTCTCGGCGTGATAAAGCATTTTATCTACTAAATTTTCTTCTGAAATGCCGTTGAATACTGCGTTAATACTCGGAATATTTAAAGACTTTTATCGAAAATCAACGGGAAATGCCGTTAGTGTGACCTGACAGTAACAAGCTTTTACTTTAAAAATCTTATACCGATTGTCAACTGTTTCAGCGTATCAACTTAAATTTTATTACCCTCAAAAAACAGTTGCAGTCACCTACTGAATCATTTAACGTTGTCATTATACGTCCAAATTAAGTCGTTGACAAGGGTCCGATCATAATAATATGACAGTTCAATCACATCTTTACAAAGAATCTCATGTTTTATTCTTTAAGTCTTTTGTATTATATTTTTGATACTGTTCTGTAGATCGGAGAGATAACTTTGGTTTGTAACCTGAGTCTTAATGATGAGCGATTAGAAAATCGAATACGAAGTATTATTGTGTCATTTTTGACGTAGAATTTTGAAGGCAAAATTGTAAGTGAATTTCAAGTTTTGTTTCTCGACTTTTGTTCGCCATTGGGTACTGAAATGAACCCGGTTATTGTGAGGCCGTTACTTGTGTTATTTTGAATAAAATCCCGCAAGTAGTAAAAGACGACATGCATTCAGAATCTTTTCTTTAGGTCTCACTGAATCAATTGAAAGGATTATTTTAAATAAATATAATCATTTAAACTTATTTCAGGCCAAAAAATCTAGTCGCGGGATTGTCTCACTCGGTAACCGTGACCCTGGTACATAAAGGGCTATTGAAGGAACACCGTGGATTTTAGTCAGTACAAGTCTGACAGTCCCTCCTGTCCCGCCCTGGGAGGCCGGAGGACTCATTTGATGATTGTACCACGCAAAAAAAAAGGCTAATAAAATCTATGATATTATAAACGTCTTTGAGGTTTGTTGTTAAGTAATAAACATAGCCCGGAGTAGGTAGATTGATTTGGGGGCAATAACCTGAAACGTACCAATATATTAATATGAACATGCTTCCGGGATTCTGAAATAAATTGTTAAGAACATGTAGCCTGACGACATATAAACAGTATAAGCACTCGCTGTTGCCCTCGGCTTCACCCGTGTGTATTAAAAAAAAAAGTATAGTTATTCCCGAGAAACTTTTAAATTGATTATAAAATACGATGATAAATTGATGTAATTCATTAAATTGATGATAAATTGATTGATTGATAAAATGAAATCTATATGTTAATCTAGGGTATAAGCTATCTATATTTCAAATTTCAGCCAAATCGGTTAAAAATCCCGTAAGTACTGAAATGAAATCTCGGGAAAAAGGCTCATTCATGTTATGATTTCTATGATAGTTCGTGATACAAGAACAAAATCAATCTACCTACTCCGGGCTATGGTAATAAACCTTACAACATTAACTAATTGTTTCTCTTCTGTTGATAATAACAACAAACGAACAATTCAAACTACAGTACTTATACCACGAAACTGTCCATACTGGTAGTAATATGACCCTAGAACGTAGAGGGCAATTGAAAGAACACGGTGGGGTTTGGTCAGTATGAATCCGACATTTGATGATTTCACGACATTTAAAAATGCCCCAGCGAATTAATTTTATATGGTCCTTTCAAAAAGAACATGCCTTTATACCTACAGTAGAACGTTACATGTATGCTTAAAGGGTGTCATCATCACAATCCTTTAAGCTTAAAGACGTCCACCGCTTGACATCAAGCTCTCTTAAGGATCGCTTCAACAACGGCGGGTACTTAGCTGCCCACATAATGCATTGAAATAAATGTCAGTTTTGTTAAGTATCATGTTGGGGTGGACAAACGTCTGTCAGCATTTGCCGATGAGACAATTTATAAGTGTCGTACCTACTTTCATGTTCCATGTTCAAAACAAAACGTAACGTTTTTCGTGAAACCCCTTTTAAATAAATGTGTGAGTGAGAGCCACGCACACATCTTAATGTGTTCCTTTTTTTTGCGTGGTAAAATCATCAAATGAGTCCTCCCACCCGGGGCAGGGCGGGAGGGACTGTCAGACTTGTACTGACTAAAATCCCGGTGTCCTTCATTAGCCCTTTACGTTCCAGGGTCACGGTAATGGTATAAGTCCCGCGACCCCGGCAAGGTTTAGAGGGGGGCCCCGTCATCTTGCTGACGCTCTTTGAGGTGCGCGTGGAACACAACGCGCCGTCAACCCGGGCATGGTCCATGGTCGAGCGGCGAGTTGCCCATTACTTGCCGCCCGCGCCTACGGTGGCCGGAGATCGTCTTGCGACGTCCGTCGCCGTGGGCGCCTACCACTGCGGCTGGGGCGGAGGGAGGACGCTGTTCTCTCCCTCTCGCGGCCCGCCTCCTCCTTCGCGAGCATGACTGCTTCGCAGAAGGAGGCGATTATTGCGTTTCGTGGAGATGTTCACTTGTTTTACGTAGGAATTGAACGACGAGGATAATTATCTTCCTAATTTTTCAGCTTCAATTTTCAGTGGCCTTCTAGTAATCAGGATATTCAATAATCTATGTTTTGTACATTTTATTTCATCAATGCCATCAATGTTTTCTTTAGCTTCCGACTTCTTTGTTTCGCTCTTCTGTATTATATAATGGATTAGAACAATGTGACGACACAATTGGCGCATTGGCTGTCGGGGGTTCAATTCCCGCACGGAAAAAAAAATAGTTGCTCCGGGTCTGGGTATTTGACAAATAACCTATAAACTTACATACACAATGTATATGTAAGTAGGTTTGTACCTAAATGCACTCACGACACAGGAAAAATGCGTAGTGTTGAATAGCTTTTATTTATTTAGCCATTGAGTGGTTGGAATCCACATTCTAGTAGTCCCCCCAAAGCATGTGCACCACAGTTTACCTGTAACCTGCGGTGATGACTAAGCAATCCTACTGGCAGTGTAGTGGACCTCAGGGCCGCCTGACTAGCAACCACTGTCCGTTTGGAGTTCCTTCTGGTGAGGTTGCTCCGTGGCCTCATATTTGCTTCTGAGGTAGATTTTGGGGCCAAGGGGAAACCAAATTTAAATTAAAAAATACATGTGGCACTCGGAGACTGCCGTGGTGAAGCTATTGAATAACATTTTGTTTTTTTTTTAAATAAATAAAATCGCCTACCGCGTATATTTAACGAGAATATAATTTATTTAAATGTTTGTGGTGCACTACTGTACTAAAGAAATTCTTTGTTGTAGGAGAATTTTATAAGAAGTAGGTTTCATTGTGAAAACTCCTTTTGTAGCTGACCGTTTAGAATCAGTAAGAAAAAGTAAATTGTTTTTAAGACGGATATTCTTATGATTGCCGAAGTCTCCCGAACTGAAACTATGTTAGATGATGCGTGGTCTCAGGTATTTTCCTTAGGTTTTTAGAATTTTTTTTGATTCGGTCGCTGCTCCGCGCCGCTCTCAGAGCCCACGATAAATGCTATGCAATAGCTTAAAAAGGTAATAACTGCTTCCGAAAGTAAGAAAATTGGTACTGTCTATAATGAAAATGGCTGAAAAACTTTCCTAAGACGGGAATGAAAAGATTTATTATATACCAAAGCCCTTAACCTCTCCACCGCTCCTTAAAAGTCGCTTACAATAATATTATTAGTATTTAACGCACCATGAAACTTCCTTTGTGGCACGTAGGCTGTTTAATGTTACGACTTGTGCCTAATATAATTTTATTACAACTCGGTTCCCACTTGACATAAAGGTTGCAGTGAAGAGGAACTAACTGTACTATTAATAATTACTGTCTTGACAAAAGTTATGCATTAGATTATTATTTATGCCTTTGTCTTAGTTGTTGCTGTCAACAGATAAAATTAAGGAGGATAGAATGTTGTCGATGGGGAGTCACGATCGTGGACATTCTTGGAGATTGCGGAAATGGTGGCAGCGTCGAGTCAACCGATTGATCGAAAAGATACAAATGCGAAAATGGCTTGTGAAGATGGCTGAATGGATGGATTAAAAGTTTCACACTTTGTTACTCTTTCTCATGAGAAAATCTTTTCTAAAGACACAGTTAAAATCTTCAGTGCAACGTTTTCCGAAACTTATGAAATGAAAATTATAGTTTAAATCACTGTACTTATACTGCACAGATTTTAAAAATCATAAGTTTTAATCCAGGTTGTTAAACTATCTGCATACGAAATTTCGTCCAAATCCCTTCACAAGAGTGAAAGAGAAAGAGAGAGTAACAAACATCTCTCACAAAATTTCGCATTAATAATAATTGTAGACTTCCGTTTTGTTATTTGTAGCTATCTATCCCTACCGGATGTTAAATGATGATGCGGTCGACTATAGCGCACACTTACGAGTGGTTACCTAGAAGTAAAGTAACCGACTTCGGTTTCTTGGTACAACAGTTTTCGGAATTTAGATCGAACAGCTGAAAAGACTACGTGAACTAACCGTTTCAAACCAAGAATCACGGATGAGTCTGCAAATACTTGGTGTGGTTTTTGAGGTCAACATTGTTCAAGACTCTGACGTCATAAATAATGATTTAATAATTTGAAATACCTGTTCTTTTAGCTAATGAATCATGAACACCAAATTTTTGACTCTGCTGATAAAGCCACTAAGATCAAAAATCGTCTGCCACATACCCCACCATATCAGATATGTGCCAAACTTGTGAAGCCTCCTTTTATTTCTAATGGATTTTGCTATTGGCCTCAATTAAGTCCAGAACCAAGGATGAGGCCTAATAATGGTGGAGTGAGGTGTGTTCACCCAGAAGAAGCTGTAAGTCTTGCGCAGCTACGGATCAGAGTATTTGGCGCCGGATTCTGAACGCGAGCCAGGCGCTGAGGCTTAATACTACCAGATAGGTCGCTCAGTCTTCACCGCATGCTCCGTAGTCGCTGGACTGTCTCCTCAGGTATCTGTGACCCTAGAAAGAAGAGGCCTATTGAAGGATCACCGTGGATTTTAGTCAGTACACGTCTGATAGTCATCGACCAGCCCTGGGTGGGAGGACTCATTTGATAATTTTACCACAATAAAAAAAGTTACTCTATGCCAAGGGTGCCGTTGCCCTGGGAGGTTCGCTAAAATCCTTAATGATCGGAAATCTTTATTATTTGTTATTTACTGAAATGGTTTTAATTCAATCTGCAGTAAGAACCTACCTAGCTCATAAGTTAAGAAATTACGCAATTTTAAGCTAACAATATCAGGGAAACCCAACTGGGCAATGCTTAGAAAACGAACAGTTCTATGAATTCGATTTTATTAATTCAAAGTTGACATAATATTGACATGGTCGAGTGAGTGAGGTGAAGTAAAGATTTTTATTCAAGAAATTTAATTACGTAAGAATGGAAAATATTTGGAATGAAAAAAGTAATTGGAATTTTATTTTTGTTTACATCTAACTTAGGTATATACATATAAAGAGTTTCCTCCGTGCACCTTTTCAGTTCCATAATTGGGTCAACTGGAAGCTGACTCCAACATAGTGTGGAAAAGGCTAGACATATGATATAGACGGCTTTGCCTACTTCTTGGTCAAATAATAATCAGTATTGCCATCCAACGCAACAATGCTATTTTTTTTAGCTTATTAAAATCGTCAAATGAGTCCTCCCACTCACAGCAGGGACCGACAGACATGTACTGACTAAAATCCATGGTGTCGTTCAATAGCCCTCTATGTTCCGAGGTCACGCGTGGAACACTACGCGCCGTCGCGTCGGCACGGCGATGGTCTGCCCGAGTAGGGTAGTCCTGCACCGTATGCTCCACCGCACCGTGTCCTCCGGGCGATCCTCGCCAGTGGTGACACCCAGGCGTTTCTTCCTTCCCTACCTGACACAGGAACCTCCCGAAACTTCCGTGTCCGGTGAGGACCTGCGTTAAGCGGAATGTAAGGACGCCGTGACACCAATCCAACCTTTTCTCAAAGAGCTGTCAATATTCAAGGCAATTTTTCCGTTGACAGCGTTCTGGATGTTTTTTTGTTTTGTTTTTTTTTTTTATTTAGTGCTTGTATTTATATGACGCTTTATTATTTATTTAAGTTTGTGTCCTTACTAACTAATGCAGGTCTTTAATGTGTATTTTAGATTATCTGTCATTGCATCCGTATGATTATTTTTTAATGGGGAGTTCCCTTAAATAACATCGGCGTCGTCTAGATAATTGTTATCATTCGTCTATCAGCACTTCAAGATTATGCTATATATTTATTTGAATACGCTTAACAGATAATCTCAATAGGTACCTAGGCTGCCTAAAACGTTTGTTCTTGAAATACTTTTTTGGCAAATCACTGCGTTTAGGTATTTTGTCTTTCATCGATAAAAATGTTCAGAAAATCTTATCACGATTAGTCAAAATATAAAACTCATCACATACATGAGACAAAGATATACAAAATCATTTAGTGACACGATGATCATGATTCGATAACATAGAATAAATTAATCATTACAATGACTTGATCAGAGGGAAGGTAAAAGTGCACACTCACATATCATGTTTTTAGTGGTATTCTGTGTTTTTTTTTATCGTAGTATAATCCTCAAATGAGTCCTCCCGTCCCGGGTGGAGCGAGAGGGTCTGTCAGACTCATACTGACCAAAATCCACGGTGTTCCTTCAATAAATAGACTTTTACGTTCCAGGGTCACGGTTACCTGTGGTAGACAGTCCCGCGATCCCGGCAGGCGTTAAGCCCTGTATAGGGGCCCCATCAGACTGTTATCAGGCCTCTGAGACAACGTGATGACCAAATGATATCGGGTTACTAACAAATTTTTGCGATTCATGCATTTCATCAACGCGTCTGTCAATGAAATTGTTTTAATAATAAGAAAAGCAGATAAGTAAAGTATCCGTATTTTCTCTTCCTGTGTAACATCTTATTAAGACGCTGATAATATAATGTAGGGAATGTTTACAGATGCAGACCTTTTTTTTTCTTTATCGTGGTAAAATCATCAAATGAGTCCTCCCACCCCGGGCAGGGCGGGAGGGACTGTCAGACTTGTACTGACTAAAATCCACGGTGTCCTTCAATAGCCCTTTATGTTCCGGGTCACGGTAATGAGATAAGTCCCGCGACCCCGGCAGGCTTTGGCCCTCTAGAGAGGGGGCCCTGTCATTATGCTGACGCTCTTTGAGGCTACAGATGCAGACCTACTTAAAAAATATGAAAGAAAACTCGACAATCAAGTTCATCAGCCAACTAAATCATTAGCATACCAAAGCCTTTACCAATAACTTTATCTTTATAAAGTCGCAATGTTTACTCGTAACCGATAGTACAAATTACTCTTTACGATTTGTTAATTAGTATAGTATTTCAAACTACAAAACAAACATTTCACGGGCACTGGCCATTGAAACATAAAAATACGCCATTCCGTATGTATGTAAGTAATCATTGAATTTACATACGGCTTTATAAATAACTCCCATACAAATTTGTATGTGTTCGAATTGGTAATGTCAATAGAAACGGAAACAAAAGCTGCAGGTTTTACTTCGCAGTATGAAGATTTTTTAGCGCCGTACATTTTTGAAGGCTGTCTAGAGATGCATTTTTTTAGGGGTATTTTTTTTTAAACGTTGCTCCACACTACCTACATGGTCGTGATAACTGGATAGTTTCAAAAAATGTTATTCTTATTTGGATAAAACGAGTAGTATTATTTATTGGTATAGTAATGCTGACATAGCGTCAATAAAGTTATCATCATCATCTTCACCCTCTACTCTACTGAGCATAGGCCTCCTCAGTCTTCTTCCTTGTAGTGTGAAAGTGAAAGAGCGCCAAAAGAAAATGAAAGAGTTTAATGTATTTCGCTTCTGGGTTCAAAATCGCACTCAAAATTATTCAAAAGTAATCAAAAATCTTTCCAAAGCATTATGTAGAGAGCCTTTTAAAGATCCCAAAGTACGAATTCGCGTCGAATAACTCAGGCTAAAAATCAATACCCACCTACTCAATATTTTTTTTATAGTACAGCCAAAATAATGAGCTTTTAATATAACAGTTAATAAAAGCATTGTTATACATAATAGAGCTATTAAATTTAAGTAGAAGCTTCATCTCAAGATCCCATGTTCAATTTCCGTATGAGGTTCAATATTATAAAATGTTCTTATTATAACACGACCAGTGATTACCAATAATAATGTACCCAGTTTATAATTACACTACTTATCCCCTGTAATATCGATAAATCTTAGTAAAGAGAATATTTTCTTTAAAATAATGTTCGTGTTCACCGTTCTTTGGTACTACATACTTCACTTATGTGCATTTTGCATAACAAGTGAAGTATCTAAAATGATATACCTACCCTGTAGACATAGCGGTACTGTAGGTAATAATATTGTTTGATAGGCATTTTTTAACCGACTTCAAAAAGGAGGAGGTTATCAATTCGACGGTATGTTTTTTTTTTTTTTTTTTTGTATATTTGTTACGCGATTGCTCCGCCAATTGTGGACCGATTTTTAAAATTCTTTTTTTGTTCGAAAGGAGGTACTTCTGAGGTGGTCCCATAGTCACCAAATTGGGATCTGATGATTGGATCCTGGAGAAATCGAGGGCAACCCTCGAATTTTATAGGCCGACACACCGTTTTTCGCAAATTTTATGAAGTAATTTAAGTACTTGCGTATGGTAATCATAATGTCATGTAGCTGAGCTGATGATGGAAGGTAGAACTCCTTAATAGTAAGGAGTAGGCATCGACTGATTTAGTTTGAGTTCGCATATCTCTGGAACTACAAGTCCGATTTAAGTAATTCTTTTTTTGTTGTACTAGGTATCATTTAACTTAGGGAATATTGCAAGTTTCATCAAAATCGGTTCAGTAGTTTTTGAGAAAGGGAATTTTATTAGTTTATTGTGTACATGAGCGATGTTATTACCGGTGTTATAGATTGCAAAATTCTAGTGCACATGTTGTATTTGACAAGAATTCGGGTTGAATATTTAAACTAAAAAGAGTAAAATAAAAACTTTTTCAAAAAAAAATGTAACCGCCTTCAAAAATAACCATAAATAAAAAACGATAAAAAAATCCTACAAAATAACTTTTCTTTCGGAAGTCGGTGTCAAAAAAAAAGACAATGAAATAAAGAAAACAAAGACACCGACTTCCGAAAGAAAAGTTATTTTGTAGGATTTTTTTATCGTTTTTTATTTATGGTTATTTTTGACGGCGGTTACATTTTTTTTTGAAAAAGTTTTTTGTCTAAGTCATCATAGATAATATATTCCTTTCACTGGTCTTACCTCTGACAAAAACCATATACACCGTGACTTTTCAGCCCAGTTCATGTATCCAATGACTAGAACACGTTTATAATAAAAAAATAACTAAAACCCGACTACGAAAAAATCGCGCACTAAAAAGTATAAAACAAGAACAATCCGTGTTACAGAAATGTTTTATTAATAGCCGTGGTCGTATGCCACCTAGCCAATAAAGATTGTGTGAAACAACCGCAGGTGGCATACGACCACGGCTATTAATTAAAAATTTCTGTAACACGGATTGTTCTTGTTTTATACTTTTTAGTGCGCGATTTTTTCGTAGTCGGGTTTTAGTTATTTTAACTTATTTTTTATTTACACTATTTTGGGATTGTTTGATATAATAAGCAAAGCAGCGAGTGAATTTAAAATGTACTCATTAAGCCTTTTCATTTGATACCCATGTTGACACTGTTAGAAACAGGCAAAGTAGCTAGTAAAAGCTATATAATGCATATATATTTCAAATGTGCTCATCAAGCCCTTTAATTTGATACCCATGTCGATACTGTGCGAAATTTTTTTTTTTTCGGTTACGACTTTTCATCCCCTAGAGAGCGCCATATTGGATTTGGTGACACGTCACCTACCCTATAACCAGCGGACAACTGAGACGCTTCTAACGACACCTCATTTGGCAAGTAGTGATAAGTAGTTCAGAAGTTATGAGGGAACAGATGAACATACATACATACATACATACATACATACTTACATACATACATACATACATACATACCGGTCAAAATCATAACCCTCCTTTTTGCTTCGCCGTAGTCGGGTAAAAAATAGATATTTAAGAGATTTAAAAAATTTCAAAATAAAATTTTAATTCGTTACTAGCTTTTGCCCGCGACTTCGTCCGCGTGGAATAGTTACTTTGGGCTAACGTTAAATTTAACCCGGATTTCGAAGCATTCTTCATTGGCGCTCCGCTCCTATTGGCCTTAGCGTGATGATATATAGCCTATAGCCTTTCTCTATAAATTGACTATTTTATACCTTCGGCCGCGAGACGCGTCGAGCGCGGCGACCGATTCTCAAAAAAAATCCTTATAGCATGATTCAGTATTCACGCGCAATGGCTTATTGGCGTATTTCATGTATAACTTTGGTGTTTCTGTACTGATTTATATGATTTTTTTTTATGGAGCAGTTAATTAATGTTAACTTTTTCAATTAGGGGTGACTGAGAGTGTTATAAACGTAAGAGTATTCAAATGTAATCAGAAAGCTTCGAACTGCTAAGCTATCGGGAGTTACACGTGTTATTGTGAGTCAACCATAAAAGATAGACATATGCTGTCGTGGGGTATTTTTTATATAATTTTAAGGAGAAAATTTCCGTCATAAATGATTTCTGTGTAGCTTAACCATTAGGGTTGCACACGCGACGGAAGATTAAAAAACCCACGTTTTTAAATGTCCTAAAAATAAGAAAATAACCCTACGGGGCTGAGAGAGGGGCCACTCAAAACGTGGGGGCGTAAATTATTTAAGGAATTATTTATGAGATATTTACATGACGTGTATAGCTCGTGGGCGTAACTTGCAAAGATACGCCCCCACGTTTTGATTGGCCCATCTCTCAGCCCTGTAGGGTTATTTTCTTATTTTTAGGACATTTAAAAACGTGGGCTTTTAGATTTTTTAAATTTATTAATTATTTTATTATTTTTATCTTTGTTCATCGGGTTTGAAGGTACCCTGAAAATTTCAGCCTGCTAGCTTATCGGAAAGTGCCTCAAAATTGAGTTGCAAAAATCCAACCGGAACGACAAAACGTGGGAAAAACACGCTTTGAGCACCCACTAAATATTATACTTTTTTTTAGTCTTCTTCATATTCAAACTTAATTTACTTCTTATCCGCCAACTTGGGACGGCTGCCATGTTGGATTTAGGTCACGTGATATTTTTTTTCGTATCCCATTCAGCAAACCGTTTCGTTTAATACCCATATCATGGGGATGCATTTCAAATAGCCGATCCGCCATCTTGGATGTCCGCCATGTTGGATTTAAGACACGTGACTATTTTTTTCATATTCCTGACAGCAAACCCTTTCATTTGATACCCATATCATGGGGGTGGATTTTAAACAGCCAGTCTGCCATCTTGAACGTCCGCCATATTGGATTTAGGTCACGTGACTATTTTTTTCGTATTCCCGACAGCAAACCCTTTCATTTGATATCCATATCATAGGGGTGCATTTCAAATAGCCTGTCTGCCATCTTGGACGTCCGCCATATTGGATTTAAGTCACCTGACTAAATTTTCGTATTCCTGACAGCAAACCCTTTCATTTGATACCCATATCATGGGGGTGGATTTTAAACAGCCAGTCTGCCATCTTGAACGTCCGCCATATTGGATTTAAGTCACGTGACTATTTTGTTCGTATTCCCGACAGCAAACCCTTTCATTTGATATCCATATCATAGGGGTGCATTTCAAATAGCCTGTCTGCCATCTTGGACGTCCGCCATATTGGATTTAAATCACGTGACTATTTTTATTTCGTATTCCTGACAGCAAACCCTTTCATTTGATACTCATATCATGGGGGTGGATTTCAAACAGCCAGTCCGCCATCTTGGGTAGGCCGCCATATTGGATTTGTAATGACGTTTCTTAGCTAGTCATGTATTTTCATCAGAACTCAGAGCATGTGCAAAATTTCAGTCTGCTAGCTTATCGGAAAGTGCCTCAAAATTGAGTTGTAAAAATCCAATCGGAATCCCTTCACTGCTCTGCTCCTATTGATTGTAGCGTGATGAAAAGTATACTATAACCTGCTCAGGAGTATGAAAAATAATTGTACCAAGTTTCGTTAAAATCCGTCGAGTAGTTTTTGTTTCTATAGCGGTTATACAGACAGACAGACAGACAGACAATAATTTTACTGATTGCATTTTTGGCATCAGTATCGATCCCTAAACAACCCCTGATAGTTATTTTGGAAATATATTTAATGTACAGAATTGACCTCTCTACAGATTTATTATAAGTATAGAAGATTATGACAAAAGGCGTAGTTAAAAACACCCTTGTCTCATAGAAAATGGAGATGGAATGATCTTCCCGACTATTGCGCTGGGTAGGAATACTCTACAGCTTGATACGTTAACATTTCCATATTTCTAATGTACAGACGCCAGCAGGTCAACCTACCCGAAACTGTCAGATTTTACCAATCGAACATTAACCTTCCAATATTGTGATAAGGTTGAAAATCTATTGAAGAAATTTGGCAGATTGTGGTAGCTTGATGTGCTGGCGTCTGTACCTATTTATTAATAATAAAAGTTATTATTAACGATTAAAAAAAATTCGCCTAGAGGTATTTTAAGTCGGATACATTAAGTGGACCACTTTTGTAAGACGACTAAAAAGTCACGGTGTATTAAAAGCCCTGAAAATGAATCGAAAAGGTACGACCGTGTTTTTCCCGTCAAAAGATATTTATTGATGAAGTCCTAGTGACAACTTCGATAATAACAAATCAAGTTAATTGTCTTAGCACTTCTCACTTATTTTTCTGACGTGTAATTTTCAGGTCTTTACACATAAACCTTCCTCATGAATCTCTGTGTCTATTGATGAAAACCGCATTAACAATATTAATAATAAACCCACCTCCTTAAAAAGAGTTACAGATTGGAGTGAAGGCTTCTAAAGTAGAATCCTGAGCGGAGCGAGGTATTAAAATTACATCATTCGAGCTTAAAATAGTGTTGCTCTCGAGGTGGATTCTACTTTTTATCAACCTCTATGAGAAAATTATATAGCTTCTGTGGGAGTGATATTGGTCTGACTCTGACTTTGAGTCGACCGAATCTGACTGAGTGTGCTTTTTTCCCTTCATCTACACCACATAATAATTAGGCATACTGCGACAGCTCCATTATTGAAGCCATCGATATTAAAATCATGGAAAATACCCGGTAAGCTCTGAACTAATCTCAACTATACCTACCTCACTAAAAAGAACAATAAACTATCAATAAATTCACTCTCATTCCATACTCATCAATTAAGTTCTAATTGGGAACAATATGACGTATAACGGAGCTATTATAATTATTGACAGGTAGCCGCCCCATCGCCCACGAAGCGATGGACTCGCCTGAGGACAATGGTGTCTAGACCACATCATTGGGCACTTACAGTAGTGGTAACGGCACACAAGTTATTGGGAACTGTTTTTTTTTTTTTTGAGGAGATAGTGCCTAGGCCACGTCATTGATGATTTTCAAAAACTCTTTTATGAAAAGTGCACTGTAATAGATACTTCAATTTGGGTTTGGGTGTTTGTATATGTGTGTCACAGGAGAAATTCCTAAAGTGGGGCAATTTTTTCTTAAAAAAAATGAAATTATGAATTTAATCATTTTTACATTAAAATTTTTCATTTTACCAAAAACAGAACAAAATGCTCAACTACTACTACTAATCTTGTATTTTCGTTTAAAAAATCAACAACTCATTTCCGATTTCAGTTAAAATGTCAAATAGACTTAAATGAAATCTATTGACCCATTTGAAGCCCTCGATTTGTTAGTTTAACCTGAAGAACATTTGAAAACACATCTGTTATTTTGTTTTTTTACGTTACTGAACAGGCAAGCGTTTAAGAACTTACAAAATATATATTTTTTCTTTTTCAAATATGTCGGATTGTGATCGAAAGTGAGTTCTATACACCCTGGTACACGTTGTAAGTGAATATACATTCGCAGTATCAATCAAACCTGTCAAAATCTGGCCGATAGACCCTCGGTCCCCCTGAAACAATGCAAAAACATGATTAATTTATCTTATCTCCACATAACGGGCACCAACAATCCAAGGCTTTGACGGGTACTTTAAGCAACTTCTTAAAAAAATAATGCCTTCATTTGTTTTGATAAAATAATAATAAATAATACATGTGTGCAAAATGAGTACTATAGCAACGGATGTTTTAATTATCTTTATGATAAGCTCATTATTACACATCCCCGGGATGATCTTGGGGGAATCACTCTAGATTTCTTTAGACGTCATTCTTTTCAGTTTTCTTCCATGCAGACATAATTTTGTTAAGATTATCTTTATGATTTAGGAGGTTTAATAAAGTAAGTATATTTGTTACCTTACTCACGCCTAAACCCAGTGGTTTCCGATCATCTTTTATATTGTTAGATGTACAGAAACGGACCTTTGATCCCGAAGTATTAAATATGAATAAAAGTACGTGTCATTAATGCTCCCGGGGAAAACAACAATAACGTTCTTAGATTATACCACGTGTCGCCGAATTGATCAAATTCACCTAGTATATAATATCAGTATTCATTTACTTACTGTTTGTCTTGAAGGGGTTCCCTTAAAAGGTAATTGATTTCAATTGGAAGGTTAAGAGCAGAGCCCTTATCACGAGTTTTCACTATTTTACTTTACAGCGTCTTTCCAGTATTTACAGCGTTTCTGGAACAGCGCCTCTGGTGTACGAAGAAGGAACTATTTTTTTTCTTGAAATTAAATGTGAAAGTTCCAGTTTACTTTGCGTCACAATAAGTGAAAACTTATTATAAGGCCTCTGATATAGAAGCATAGGTTATTAAGCACAATCAAACTAAGATTCCCAGAGCTGGGACATACCTGCTCCTTTGTGGGAGGAAGTGGGCTGTAATCCAACAGACACAGGAAACAGAAAAGAAAAAGAAAAACTTAAATCTTTAACAACAATAATAAAAGGAAAAAAAAGATTGTTGTGTGCCCCACGGCTGCCCAGTTCAGCAAAATGTCGAGCAGCTAGTGCTCGAGTCTGGTTTTCAACTAGACCTGCAATACTGACATGCGTCCTTGCAAGGATTCTTTCCAACGTTTGATTCCACTAGAAGCATCTGGAAATGTAGTAAATGAAATGACCGACGTGAATACGACTGACAGCTCATGAATAAAGTGAATATTTCAATTACAATGCATTCTGTCAGAAACGCATATTTACATTTATTGAGGATGCATATTGGTGTAGTCCCACTACTTTTTCTGGAGACTTCCAGTCTTCTATAGTATTACAAATTCGGTTCAAAATATCCATTTCAAATAAGGAATCACCCGTTGTGTTTATTTGAAATCGATATTCAGTAGGCAATCAATTTTGAATCTAATTAGTACCGTACGCCATTTAGAGTTTTGAAAAATAATGAATTTGTTTTTTTTTCTTTTGTCAATCATCTGCCCAGTCGAACCAGATGCAGCTAAATATTGCATTGCGAATCAAAGGAAATAAATATTTCAATAGAGGTAATGGACATAATATTTTAATTCAAACAACTTAACAAGGAAACAGTATGTCCTTCGTAGCCTTTTATAAATCGGGAAAAACGTAGTGTTAATTACTTAGGAAGATATTAAACTCCTTAATAACACTTAAATGGGGATATCCGAGAAAGACGAGTGAAAAGACACTCCAATTATAGTCAATACGGTTATGCCCCTATGAGATAAACCCTTTTATCGATAATAATTGAAAGATTACTTTAATATTTATAGTTTTTACACTTTATACTTTTACTATATACATGTTCAGAGAACACTCACTTCTGGACATCTATTATCTATACATATCATAAAAAAACAGTAAAATAACTGTGTATGTACATTGCATATTAAAAAAAAATTGAGGGGGGTTTAGAAACAGTAACAGAGCACGAATCCAAAAAAAAACTGTCTGTATGGCTGTGTGTCTGTTTGTTTGTACACGCTAATCTTCGGAACTACTGGACGGATTTAAATGATTTTTTTTTCGTCGTATAGATATTAACCCCTCAAACGTCCTTATGAGCACCCGGTGGTTCATAAGAAAAAATGAAAAAATGTTCGCGTAATTACGGTGATCACGGGACGTTTGGAATTTTTTTTAAAAGAAAGTTTCATGTTTTCAAGGGGACGTTGGACGGGTTAAGTCGGGGCAACACATAGGCTGTAATTTATATTGAAAACTTGAACACCTGATGCAGAACCGCAACAGACCAGCTAAACTATAAGAGATACAAAAATGGCATCATAGTAAAATTGTTCCTCGTGATGAGCATTTTCTGCTGCGAAAATAATTTTGAAGATCTGGAACACCTGTTGTGGAACTCCAAGAGCCCAGATACACTTTAACATATATAGGAATGGCGTCTAAGCAAAAGCTGTTTAGTCTGAAGGACATTTCCTGTTGACTTACATAAATGAAAGATCTGGAACACGTCATGTGGAACAAGCAAGAGTTGTTCAGCCTGATGAGTACTCTCTGTTGCTGTCTCGCGCATCCCATTGATTTCCTGTCCCCGGGCTCTTAGAATTCGACATCAGACGTTTCAGATCTTCGATTTAGACTACCCCGTTGTCGCTGGCATAAGCAACAGGATCCGCGTACGAAGTCGCGGGCAGAAGCTAGTTTAAATAATTACAATTTCAAATGCACTCCACGAATACAATACCTTAAGCGGAACTTTTTTCATTCTCGTAAATCCATGTTGTTAAATACAGCTAATATTTAGTACCAAACTTAAAAATCAAGTCCCAAATAAAATCCAAAAACCAAATATAACGGTAACTTGACATATCTCGCAAACCTTTGTTCCAACATACCAAACATGTGCGCACGCACACAACAAAAACCTGTGAAAACTCAACTCCATTATCTGATTACACAATTATTTATAGAAAACAAAGCAAATGAATATCTAAGAACTAATTTACAGATCACAATGGCCGTGATGGAGCAAAACAGATGGAATTTTATATTAGTACAAGAATTTTGCGTAACAACATACGAACAGGAAATACAGGACCGGTGAGTGTGGAGTAAATCGACCGACATCGAGAATCATTAGCCGCGTTGTCGCACTGCCGCCATTTTTTAACCGCAAGACGATATGTTTTATATAACGTGGATTCTTTATGGCCAGCGTTTTAACTACGAAGGTTTATAGCAAATTCGAATCTAATTTGACGTTTATATTTTGAAAATAGAAAAACAAAAGACGATTGTCTGTCAAATGGCAACTGAGCATACTCCTTATACTCATAGTAATTGAAGTAGTGTGATGATGTATTGACAGCTGTCAATATTGCATCATCAATTTAATGATGTCAAACTGAGTAGTCAAACTGGACACAGTGGAAATCCTGACCTAACACAATAGAGAAGGTGTATTACAGTAATATTAGTTCTAGAAACTAAACGATAGCTTTCAAACATTGACACATAAAAAACTAAAAATATCAATGCTTTCAAAGGAAACTGATGACACAATCACTTTTTTTTTGGGGTGTAAAATCTTGATCAAATGAGTCCTCCTGTACCTTCACATGCCTTTCGTATTTCAGAACCCGCATACATATTAGAACTACTGAGTCTTCAAAAGCAATGCAAAGACAGATCTACTGAAGAACTTAGAACGAGTTGTTTGATCAGCTGTAGTTGAATTATTTGTTAAACCCATTTTTTTACCAAAAAAAAATGTACATATCCAGGAATTTGAACAATAGTTCAACTATTGATCAAACAACCCTTACAAGTTTAATCAAGTATGATGGTTTTTCAAAAAAATCTCACTTCTAGATAACTAGAGCACCCCAGATAAGAACTCAAACAGTCGCAGAAAAACATGACAACACAAAAACCAATTAATTCCAATTCTCATAATTCTAACACTGGTCCAATAAATGTAGGACAAGAAAAGAAACAAATGTAATAACAACCAACCACAATAACAATTTACGTATGGACAAAGACTCATTTGAATATAAAAGTGCATCATCTTGTTAGACAATTATTCTAATCTTGTTCCTTTAAATAATTACAAGTGAATTGCGATCTCACACGACCGGAAAAACTGGAAAGCATTTCCAATAATGATACTTTTTTGTTTGATAACACCGTATTCAAATGGATACGGCGCATGACTTCTACAATCCCACGGTCAATAGTATCGTCTGAGACGCTGTCACCCTGTGCCTCAGAGCAATTATTACTATTATAGTCGAGTAATAGAGGATTTTCCTCCATTTATTATTAGATAGATCGGAAGTTTGCTATATTTGCTTTTGTGTTGGAAGAAAATAGTTTTTGACCAAGTTTCTTTTGAATAATTCGTTGTTGATTTTGTGAAATAGAATGAATGTCGCGTTACAAATTGGGAATAGGCACAAAAATCATTATCACAAAAAGATTTTATCTTATGTCTTTTGAATTTTTATGACGAAGGTTCGTTGATATTCGTACGACCCACATACTTTTTTGTTCCGATCTTTAATATGTTCGCCGCCTTACTGTGGCAATGTCCTTTTTTCTTACATAATCGATATTGACATAATTATACGGCAAAAAGATCTCATACACGTGCTCTCCTCCGACTGATACACAGAAATCATTGAGTTGCAAAAACCGGGTATTCCGTAGCGTGACTCTGCTACATGATCGTCGCAGTACTAATTGATACTGACGAAATTATTTATGCAATTATGACCTTTGTATTTGAAGCTGCAATGCCTAGAACGGCTTGAGACATTTTTGCAAATGAGGGAAAACGTTGGGGTTTCACTGTTTTAGAAATTTTTGCACTCACTAATTGAAGGGTAAATAAAGATGCACATGTGCTAAATCTTTGGTAACTGTTACTTTGAAGTATGATTCGGAAATGACTTCGATATGCATAAGCATTACTCATGCGCGGGTAAAAGATGGTAGGCTGGTATTTTATATCCGCTTATTAAATTGCAAGGTTAACACGTCTATTTTTTTATATTCAGATGCAATTAATTGTAAAATAAACAGTGTTTCATAGAGTCAGGTTCTCTTGTGCTATATTTTGAACTTTAGAAAAACCTGATCGATAAAAAATTCAATAATTTTATGAAATTTTACCGAAATGAAATTTCGTAGAACTCCTAAAAATCATTTTTTTCAAGACTGAAATTCTAGATAATGTAAATCATTTTTCTGGCTAGTAACAGCCTATATACGCACAAGTTCAGTGTTCGCAGCATGTTAGTATTTGGACCACCTACGTCACTACTGCACGTGGAACCCAAGCAACGCGCGCTAACATAATAACGCCACGATCTCAAAGGTTATGTGTCTAGACTATGGATCAATAAAAAAAATACTTTAACGCAATATCGAAATCTCTGCTTATGAATGCAAACCTCTTTTCTCAATTTCAAATTTGCCAGAACTTCTTTAAAATAATATTCGGAATGCTATCTAATTCGGCCAGTATTATAATGATTCAGGGTCAGCGTGTGTTAGTGACCTTTGTGTCTTTCTAAACAGTGACAAATAATCTGTTCAGGAATACCGTAATCGAAACCTCAAATCCGCTGAAATTATAAAATTTGAAGAGAATAATGACCTAACCGTTCTAGTTCAACTTTTTTTACATTTTGTTATTGCATTGCCCAAAATGTCCTTTTTTTTAGCTTGGTAAATTCGTCAAATGAGTCCTCCCGCCCCGGGTGGAGCGAAAGGGACTGTTAGACTCGTACTGGCTGAAATCCACGGTATTCCTTCAGTAGCCATTTACGTTTTAGGATCACGGTTACCGTTTAGACAAACCCGCGACCTGCCCGAAATGTCCTTAAATCTTATATCAGTTACTTAGTCTCTAAAAACAAGGTGACCATGCTCCTTTGCATTTAAGGGGGAATGTCCCAGAGGAAGCGACGTGACCCTTTAAGCGTAAGCCCTGTCCCGTACTGAATCATCCTTGAATTGTTAATCAGAATTCTTTGACGTCAATCAACGTTCAAAATCGGTCCCACGTGCCGCTTATCAGCTGTATCCCCGCCATATTAAAAATATGGCCGAAAATGACTATTTATGGCAATAGTTTACAGTAAACTTTGTCTATGTTTTGAGAAAAGCTTTATGAGTCATGGTTTCGATGATCTTGCGGTTCTTGGGACAGCTGTGCTCATGATTCTGTACTGACGTCATAGATGACGTCTTAAAACTTCTAGGATTGGGGTACTCCGTCGTGGCACGAGTTAGACGAAAATAAAAAAATAAATAGATCATAATGTTAACGTACTGAAATGTAGGCACTCGAAAAGGAAGTTTAAATTGACCTAATAACAACAACCACAAAGCATTTATTTACTGAATTGATACTATTTAAAGTTCTTTTTGAATTGACTACGTCTATTTATTCATAGATATTGGAAAAAAATACGAGAAAAATTTAACAAGCGCTCACAGATGTTCCTTGGTATAGATGAACCTATTAGAAATTTCATCAGATAGAATTACAATGAATTTAAGAAAGTGCAGCTTAACGATTCTTAAGAAAAAATGACGCCACTGTTCATCAAATAGTTGTCATCTAACAATTATTACACGAACGTGGCCTCACGTCCTTACAATAGACATACACCTCTCATTGACCTCCTAATACATACGTATACGCAATACTCTGGCATTTCCTTTAGGCTGGGTACCTGAGAACATTTCTCAGAACATAACCTTAGAATTAGAGGTTAGTCATCAAAAATTAAAAAAAAAACATAACCAAATCTTGTTTGATCGGTATGCTGAACATCCGTAAAATTTTACTGAATGACCCTTATGATTTGGTCATAAGTCACTTTTGAATGATTGTTGTATGCCGACTTTGATATTTTGATTAGATCTTTTTCTTTTATAAGTTCCCAGAACAATATTCACATCTTTTCCTCATTTGAAAATGGTTTCAGCATTTTGATCTATGAATTTACTTTTAAATTGCCTAGTCGCATATAATTAATTGTTTTCAGAAAACGTGAGAAATGACATTATTGAAACTAAGTTCAATAATAACTGTATTATTGATAAATTAGGAACAAATTATTTTAATGTTAAACAATAATTTATTGCGTATTAATAACAATGTAATTTCAAACCTTTTAAACGCTCGTGTTTCACAGGAACTCTGAACTTTAAACGGAGGTTGTAACAATCGGACAAGAGGCACCGTTGAATGGCGGATTTGCATAAACAATGACTTATCATTACACGGGGTTTTCTCTAACCAAACGTAATAACATTTTCTAAGTAATCGTATGTATCAGGATGTTCGAAATAACCCCTCATTTTGAATGCATTATTTATTACGCGCACCAGTTAGGATTCCCTATGAAAGGCTTGGTTTTTATACGTTAATAAGTTCACATGGCTTTTGTTACACCGTAGTGGAAAAGCGATCTTGCTGATTAATTTATCGCTAGAAAATAAGATCGAAGTGAGCGTTTATGAATGTTTGCGTGCATCCGTGATTCTTTCTGCCTTTGAATCAGATTTACGTGTTTTGATTTGGAATTTTTAGCCACATATAATTGTCACCTGGTATCGACGAGCTAGGGGACCGAGATAAAATACTAACTCTAAACTTTTCGAGCGGAAAAAGTTTAAGAATGATTGTTGTGAAAAGTTTAAAAAGTGCTTAAGTGTTTTTTTCTTGTCACCTGCGCCACTTACTTGAATTATTTTTGCAAAAAATCATGACATCAGACTCATGGTATGACTTACAAAGTGAAATGGACATTATTTTGATGACTAAATTTGATTGTGATTGTGATTCAAAAGATTTTATAATCATTTTGTTAAACTACGGTGTGATAAAAACTCTAATACGTAATAACGAGTCTTTTGTTCGCATAAGCCAGGTGATCTGCGTGATAATTGTCGCGGACAATGCGGCGAGTGTGCCGGAGTCACGAGATAGATCGATGCGTAGACGCCGTTGTCAAGTTACGCTACGAAATATGTAGCGTCGGAAAATGTCGAAAGTTTACTACGAAAAATTGATCATTTACTATTTTAGCTCCAAAGGAAAAGGTTTGATTAAAATTAATTATTCTTTTCTATCTCTGACACTATTTATCCAATTCAAAAAGTTATTTCACAGACGGATATCACTATTATTGTCATTTGTCATATAGAATTGTTTTTTAATTGAATGTTAGCTATCAAAATTTTCACAATTTCACGAAAATTAAACTATTACTTACTGCCGGAGTAATATCAAACACTTTATTTTTATAAAGGATTTGCTATTGATGGCTTTTATTTAGCCCAGAAGCAAAGATGAGACCTCACCAGGAACTGGATGATAAGGAGAGGAGCTGGAACGCATATGCACCGACGAAACATAGTAAAAACTTTTTGGCGATGGAAACGCCAAACGCCGACGGGAAACCGGCGGCCCTGGGACTGGGCTTGTTCCAGTGAGTGAACAAGGTGGCGCTAGACGACTTGTATAGCTCTGTCTTTTTCACTCACTGGAACAAGCCTGGTTTTAAGACGTCATAGTACGGCCGCTGGTGGAGCCTACCACCACCAGTGGGATTGCTGAGCAGTTATCGCAGGTTAAAGGTGGCCACAGGCTAAGCTAGGAGATGGATCCCACCCACCCCAAGTATACTAACATAATGAGAAATAAATGTGTTTCATCTAGTAAGGATGAAAAGTTAATCGTTTACATTTTCAGCAACAAAGTGCGTGATATTTATAATGGCCAGTTACATCATCGACTATTTTCTAATCAATGATTTAAATACTTTTTCCTTTTATGTTAAATGTGTTTCTTTTTTATTTTTAAACCGCGTTTCCGTATCAGGCCGATGACTCTATTAATGGGAACACTATATGAGGAAAAAGCTTTTGTTAGTGAGTTATGTAACTGTTATCATAAAAATTGTTTATTTTTTTAACCTTGTCCCACACTAGATATTTGTCCTGTATCGTGGGTGCGTTTACAAACACTTAAACTGAAATACAGCATGTTAAGCTAAATGTCACAAGGGTATCATACAATTTTTCAGAAGAAATTATTCCATAAAGTCATGATGCATGGATAAAGGGGTTGGAAAGTAAATTATGTTATTTTGAAAATTAATAATTTTAGGTTTAATAAAATACTCATATCTATTAGTTAGTAAACGCTTATAAACAGTGTGCTGCAGTGTGTATAATTATGTTTAGTTATCTCACATATACGTATAATACAATATGTGAGCAATATTTGGGAAAAAACCATAGAAAAAAAAACCGTAATGAATAATTTAATGAATTATATCAATACTTTAAATGTTAAATAAACTACATGACATGTATTTACGTCATATGTAATGTATGAATGGAATGATTTCTTTGAAATATCTGAATGTATAGGAAATATACAATAAGTTACCGTGTTGTACCTAGTAGGCATTGCATCCAGGTTTTAAGGAATTTTATGACCTATTTTTCCTTTACCTCATCAAGTCTAATTCAGGTAATGACGGATTTATTGCATAAAGAGGAAACAATAAGGTAAACGAGATTTTAAATTCTGTTTCTCCTATGATTTTTCACGGAGTTTTAATAAATTCCACGTATAAATTACGACACTTTGTTGTGACGTTTCAGTCAAAATATCGAGTTTTCAAAAGGTTTTTGTTAATGAAAAAAATGTTTCAAAAACAGTAAACACTATTTAAAAAATTACTACACAGCGTACACATTGTATCATAAAGTTTGCAAACAGAATGCTGATGAGTGCACCACAAGTGTAATTACAGTGTTATTCTGGAATAAAAAGCAGAACTCACCCCACCACGTGACATGCAAGTTCTCACATTATCGAGTGTAGTAAGTTTAAGCGAGTGCATGTAATAGGCGAAGAGATAATTCTGAGCGACCAATCGAACGGGACTATTTCGGGAATGAGGCCGAGAGGCGGATTCTCTCGGAGGCGGGATGGTGGAGCTACACCCCCGCTGAAATTTAAACGCATTTCTAATATGGCCGAAATGGAACTTAAAAATAAACTCCGTAAAAGGACTTTACTATTTCTCTGCAGCGCTCCGTGTGTGCAGTTCACACTAGGATAAGTTACATTTATGTTGTATAATATTCTAAAAGTGATCTTTCTTCTTTAAAGGCTGCTGTGAAAATTGTTGTATTATTCATTTTTTATTTTATTTATGTACGAATAAATATTATTTTAAATTAAAAATCATTGTATTATTTATTGACATTTTTTATTTTCAATTTTTAGAAATTTAACAAATCATAAAAATAAAAACATTTATTTTTATGATTTGTTATATAATCATGAAGTTTAATCATAAAAACATTTATAAAAGACATAAGTAAATCATTAGTATTAGAATTATGTTTAAGTCTATAATATTTTAAATTTTTATTAAGC
This sequence comes from Agrotis exclamationis, assembly GCA_950005045.1. Taxonomy (NCBI): domain Eukaryota; kingdom Metazoa; phylum Arthropoda; class Insecta; order Lepidoptera; family Noctuidae; genus Agrotis; species Agrotis exclamationis. Next base: position 16,991,631 of record OX465427.1, on the reverse strand, counting down.
CATGCTTCAGTTTTTAAAAAAATTAAATAATTTAGTTTTTAGTAATTCTGAAATATCTATAGGATTTGCTATTATATATCTTACAGATAAATCATTACAGTCCAATAATTGTTATCTTAATGCTCTGTAAATCCATACAAGCAATATAGTAATAAATAAAAGTTATGCGTATCACAAATGCTTATCAAAACTGCACTCTTATCAAATCTGACATAGATAAATTTTAATTATCATAATAAAACATTATGATCACAAAAAAACAACACCGAAATGGTCAAAATACTAAAGCTGGTAATAAAATTATGTTTACAGCAGCTAGGAATATCATTTTCACATACCCCTAGGATCCGGTTGTTGGCACATGTATTTATTTGAACAAGCTATTGCGTAAGAGCATGTGCGCGTTTACGTCCCAATCGCGATTCATGTCGTAGCCGTGACGTAATGGCGCACGCCGGGCCCTCGAAATTAAACAATCAGTTTTTTGCACCCTTTATCACGGGATCGCCGACCGGCCACATAAAAGCCGTGGAAATCCGTTCAGGACACACATTACACGTAACGCGGCGAACTGAACGTATCCGCTCGAGAGATCGTGTCCTGAACTCGACTCGAACACGACGCCCGTTAATCACGTAAATTAAATTCAATAAACAGAATACGCACGTGCTTACACCTGTTCTAAATTTGAAATTGTGAAGTGACAGTGAACTTTTTTTTTATTTATATGTGACAGTTGTTGTGACAGTTTTATGCCAAAGACTATTTTATTTATTTTTACAATGATCTGTGATAAATCGATTAATATTAAAATGATCGATATGTGCACTTGTTGCTGCAACGGATGTTCCTCGAGGAGACAAGGATATACTTTTAGTTATAGTAAGTTTTTGTTTTTATTTATATCTAATCTATGTAGTCATTAATTGATTAAAGAATTGATAAAGGTGATTAAGATTGCTCGTAAATGTTTATTGATTGATCTATAAATAAATAGTATTGTGGTAATTACTCTTGATCTATTTGAAAGTCATGAGTAATGGCTTATCCCTGCACATAATGATGACTTAAAACCAATGACATAATCTTAAACAGTCATACATACTAACAGGTGATAAAAGTATTCAGACATTACATACAATTTCAGTTCATAATAACTCACGTAAGTCGGTGACCTAATATAACAAGCAAAGGAAGTGATGTGATTTCATTTATCACTTTCTATTCTTTGAAATATCGACACTGATAATACGAGGAAATTATGTGTGTTAAGTGATTACTAATTATGTGTATTGTATAACGTGTGATCCCATCACTTGTAAGGTTAGTCAATAGAGAAAAAAATTGTCATTTAGTTTCGATATCTAAACTTTGCATAGTCGCGTGACGTATGAAAAGAAAACAATGTTCCATTTCCGAATTAAAATAAGTCCGGAAATAGCAGTTAGATTCCATAGATAATTGTTCGATAATGTCACTTTTAATTTATGGTACTTGTGTTAAACCGATGAAATTAAGTTTAAAGTACTCGTAACAGTGAACTTCATAGACAAGTACATAGTTTACCATCAACGATTAATCATCGGTTTGTGAAAACCGACTCTCACCAAAAGCGCTGCAAACATTTTAAACAGTTGTTTATTTATTTTAGTTTACCAGGCAAAAGAGCTTCTTGTGAAAAGTTTCACTTATACACATCGATAAACTAAAGCTGACACCTGGCTGTCATTCGATTATGTAAATATCGATAAAACTTCAATCGATACTAAATCTCCCCGTTTATTCGATCTTCGGCTTAGCCACAACACTCAATAGCATTAGGCATGAATTATACACTAACTTAACCCCGTCTAAGACCGCATACATTACATTTACAAGCAACCATGCACTTTTCTTACACACTAAATTGCCTTATTCAGTTTTGAGGACACAGCTTAAAACATTTCCTTCCGCATAACTGACATACTGAATATTTCTGAGCCGCGTATTGAGTATTAATTTTAGCCTGTGCCATGAAAGGGGTTAAGGGTACGTTCACAATGAGCAAAAGCTTTCCAATAGTACGCACAACGTGTGATTTATATTGTGGCTCGCAAACAATGCCATTTCACGTATTGGCAATGCCTAGGCGGCCGCAGTACTCTGTCGCGGAAGCTAGTCTTTAAGTTTACGGTAAACTTAAATTAGCTGCTGAAACTATGTTGGTTAAGGAATTTTACGGTAGATTTATCTGCTACAAGTGTGCATTCGATACAACAACACTGTCTACGAGACACCACGTCACGAATACTGGTATACATAAAGTTAATCCTTCGTTTATCTTACCACCAAACTTGATCTTGAAGAACAAATAGGTACAATAAAATCTGCATGATCTGCATCCGCTTGTATTCGGGTCAGTATCATAGCCAAGCACTTTAGATTTTAACAAAAAACTATTTACACGGCAATAGCAAACCTTTTATCGATAATTTTAGAGCTACACTTTTTTAAAAGAGAAACAAATCATCATAAGAGACGTAACGGACGCCGCGGCTGAAGGATAGATGGATAATATTTGCTTAAAACAACGTGTAACATTTCAACGTAGTAGTATTAGAGGTTAAATTTATTCACTACTAGCGAACACACGCTACTTCACCCGCTTAATCTTATTCGAAATAGAAGTACACAACACTAGTATTTACGGAAATATTTTAAACTTCCGACACATTACAAATCGTCAATGTAGTTTAAAAATAGTATCTACAACTCGCGAGAATTCACTCAATAACTCAACAGGGATTTCCAAGCTTTCTACTGACAAACACACAGACAGAAACATGTGATATTTGCATCAATTATTTAATGGTCAGGTAACGCGTAAATATCGGAAAACGTTTTAAATATTAAAATGAATTACGAAATAACACGTTTTATTTATAAGCAGATTTAGATCACTTCAGAACACTTAAAATTCAATATTTGTGACATGACGAATCGTTTTATATTTCACGGATCTAACGACTTTCTACGGGGAGTGAGTAATAGTGAGCTCATGCGCCGCGGTCTTGACATTGTGGGCTTTCAGTAGTTCCCGGCAAACTTACTGTAGCGAAAAATTCGGAAAATCCATGACTCATTCATGAGACAACCGCCGGAAAAGCCTGCTACAATTACAAAATATTTTCACATAAAAAGCTAATCGTATTTTAAATGAAAGGCGTGTTATTATGTCAGTAATCGGAAATGATCACGATGGGAAACTCCTTTGTATAGATGAGACAGAAAAAATGTAAGCGCACTCAGCGCACTAGGTCACTCGGCCGCGGTTAGCGCGTAGCCTTTACATAGATCACTTTACTGAACGCTGAAAGTTTTGCCGCGTATTGTGTTATATTTTTTTAATATTTATGTTTAATTGGCGATGAGTGAGATGAACAACCTAAAAAGTTTGTAACAATTTATTTTCAGAACAGGATACAAAACAAAAGAAAAATAAAATAAATTTCAACCAGTTTCGAATATAGAATTCTAAAAATAAAACATAATCGTAATTAACCGATATTGACACTATCACTAAGCAGACGTACAATGACATCGCCTTGTTAACCACGAAACAAAAAACGTGTCAATGTAAACATTGAGATGCTCGCTCATATCTCTATACCACAGACCACATGCTACAAAAATTACCCACAGAGTAACAACCGAATAACAAGTATACCAATCTGAACTAAGAAGGTTCATTTTCCTGCCGAAGGATTTGTTTGACCTAAGTCGCACGTAGGTGCACCATCATATCTGTGTCAACCAAGTCTTTCCCAGACTTGGCACACTTTTTACTCCAACTTTACTTTCTTTTGTAGTCCTTGGACTCTTTCGTTTATTTCTCTTGATGGCCAGTCATTGACAAGTGAAAAAAGAAAACGAAAGTTGTTTATAAATCAAACAACCGCTAAATCTAGGCGCTCATTTACATAAACTAGTTAATGTATCAGTTTATAGTAGATATATGTACTTACAATGTGTCATTATCTTGAACATGAAAGTACTAAGGAATGAGTGGTACAGATTAAATGTTCTACACCTACACCTACGCAATATTTATAATATTAACAAAAGCTGTTTATTATTTCAAGTTATAGTCGCATAATCGTAAAATATTTAATATTGATGAAGAATAGCAACCAAGGGTTAGTGTTGTGCCGTGCGCGGCGCGACTAATGCCCGATAAAAACTTACTTTAGGATAGACTCATCGATGAATCACCGCGAGTTCTAACCGAATAAATGTTCACTTGCACAAGATGTGGAAACAGCCGACTGTGGAGACGCACTTTTATTTAATTTGGAGCAGTTTGTTTTTTTTTTGTTACCAAACAAAAACTTTATTATTAGATTCGTTTATTCGTGTGTGATTATTATTTTAAGATTTTGACGGATGACATGTTCAGTATAAAATAATAATTTTCATAATGACAAAGTAATATTATAAGATAGGTCAAAATATACTTACACATAGTAACGTATTATGACTAAGAAGTTAACAAAGGGTAATAGATAACAAAAACAAATCTCGAGTCCTTTGCCCGATAGTGTAATAGATAATAAAATACTAAAATTTCACAATTAGCAATAATTATTTGCAATATTGCATAGCTTCATTGATAGTCATGAACAATCGAAATGATGAAAGTTACAATTGAACTGTACAACAATTTTCATCATAGTAATTTCTAACGAAGTAAAAATAGGTAAGGTTTCCTCAATGCAGACAGAAAAATCTAAAATTGCGATGGTCGAAATAAAAAACTCCTAAAAAAAATTAGGTCGAAGGAAGTCTCCGGGAGGGTCGAAGTTCACTTTCCGGCGGGCGGGTAAGGGTTTTCGCATAGTGTTTGACCGGCTATTTGACGTACGGTGCCGCATTTCGGTGCCCATTCAACGAGCGGAGGCTGCTCGCGCGCCGGTCTCGCACACTCGCTCCTCGCACCACTGCGGTGACACACGCTCGACACTTTATAACCCAGTGACAATATTACTACAATTTCAGTGACTTCCAAACTCAAAAATTGTGTTTTTATTTTAATAGTGTTGACAGTTCGCGAGTGTTTTATTTTTGCGGCCAGTGATAATCAGTTCCATCATAAAGTTCTCATATCATTTTCCGACATTTCGTTTATCGGGATTATTTTGTTCACATGAACATGGACTTGACCAAAGGAGCTACATCAATGCGTTGTTCATGGATGTCTTTTTAACTGGTGTGTGTTTATATTATAATTTTAGTTCATAGCTTTGACGCCTACCTCGTCTTAATTATTTGTTTGACGAACTCAAGTGTGCGGCTCATTCGCGCGTCGAATGTAAACAATTGACATTCATTTTGTGGGTAAGCTTTAATGAACGCAAACTAATAAAGTTATCATATTACCGTCTACACAGATTTGTTTAGTTAAGATTTTTCTTGATTCTTAATTATTGACTTTATTTACGACGCAGAAAAAAGTAAACATTAAATAGAGGATATTAAATAAGTATAAATAAGGCGATCGTATAATAATTACGATTTCATTTCCTTCATATAGTAACTCAACGTAAATGAACAATTTAAACAACTATCTCAGTTAAATGACTACGGAATTGTATTTATTTATTCCTTAAGAAATGTAAATTAATAAATAAACTATACTTATATCACTAGATCGTACATTACTATACGTATATTCTTTAAAAAGACATGCATAAGTTCTTCAACTCTCAATTCACACAAGGTGAAATGGGACATGACTAATTGCAATTGCAAAAATCGATGTCTAAGCGATTTCGATGATCATTTTTGGAAGTGAACAATGTATTGAGAGTCGAGTGCGGAGCTTGAGTCGTGTAAGAATGTTCAACATTGAGCCGTCGGCGATCGATCAAAGGGATTTTTCGCTGAAACACGGCCGCGATGTCATCCGATACAGTCGAGCTTTACTTTCTGTATTTCTAACATTTGATCGCTCATTCCACTTTGTTTTTGACAACGATAATTATTCTATTAATCTTTATCTCATGTTAGAATTAACGACGGTAATGATTGCCTGGGATTCCAATGTGGAAATCGTGAGAGAATCCAATATTTGCGAAGTAATTATAGGATATGATATAAGTGTCGAACTTTATTTTGTTGCGAAGAAATAAATCAAACTTCGGGTCTATTATTAAAAATAATATGTAACAGCTTCCGACTTTTAACTAAAAAATCTTAAAGTACTAACAAAAATAATATAAAATAACGTTTTTTCCGTATTTATTCGGAAATAAAAGATTACCGAGATCACAAATGGTTGGGGAAACCCCACGTCGGAAAAGTCACACTGTACCCGGTTTTCGCGGTAACAATTATATACGTTAGCATTGTTTGATGATCTCGTCAATGTAGCCGACGCTACTGACCACTCACAATGGCCACAGACTACAATAATTGTGTCACAGTTACACCGGAATAATACAGAGTATCAACTTTGTTACTCTCGTTTTTTTATCGTATGGTGTTACAGCGTATTTACTTAACATAAATTATATTGTCAACGACACGAATTGACCTAATGATTCATCGACCATAAACCTCGGTTTATCCTCAAAGTGACGTCACACTAAAGTGTAAACTCACTGTAACATTCAGCTGATGTGATAATACACCGTAACTTGTTTGATTTGCTGTACTGAAAAACCGCACGCGACACAATATAATAAGCATCGATGACCGCATCGTAAAAATTGATGCTGTGGTTACAGGTTTCTACTCATAACAAGATAGGTAAACTACAAATTTTTAAATTAAAAAAAAACTAAGTACAACTTTACAATTATAAAAAATATCATAAAACAAAACAGAATCAAACTATACTAGTCTACTTAGCGTCGGTAAATCTTCTTTGAGAAGGCCCAGGCAACAAAATAAAAACTGCAACATGTACTTTCTATGTTTTAGCACTCAAAGTGAACAAAGCTGAGCTTTCAAAGCCGGTGGTGCTTCCTTTTAAAAGTTTGAAAACATCGCCTCAACAGAATTGCTTGGGACATAAAATATATTTTATGGCGTCGGCGCAAAACATCAAAACCTTCAATAACTGTCAAACGTTAAATCGAACAAGGCGAAACATGAATATTTGTGCAATAACAAAAACAATAGGCGTGACGCTTTCCGCTGACGTTTGCGACGTCAAAATAATGTTTAATTGTGACCACTCAATTCCATCAATAATTACTTTCTATACTACTGAATCACACAACTTTAAAATAGCATTAATAATTCAACCTTCCAACGAATATAGAATTAATAATAATTCAAAAACGTTCTAAAATGGCTGCTGTAATTTTCTTAAACTAAATATTATGGCATCCAAAAATACAGGCAATTTCCCACCAGCCAAAATTGATTAACAAAATTCATGTCCGCCTCACGCATCCCACCCCAGGCTAATGGTCGGTGTGAAAGTGCTCCGAGATGAAGATCGTACACACGTGTATGTAGAAACCTTACCATAATCACGCACCTTATTATTTTTTATGTGACCCCACGGAAACACCGCTCTGAAGTCAACAATCCCACAAAATTCGTTCACAAACGTGCATGGTTATTTTTTTCAAATTATGCAACGCGTTCAAGGAATCTCCTTACCAAATCCGAACAAAACTTGAACGTGAGCAAACGCGTACGAACGAATATATCCCTTTATCAATTCTTATTAATAACAATCATATTGATAACAACGATATCACTGCAATAATGATTACATACTATTATTACGGTTAAAAAGTTCTTTGTACTGATTAAGGTTAACTAACAGTCTACATTTTTGTTGCAGGTTTTCCCAAAAAGCTTTTGGTAGCTACTTCAGTACTTGTAATAATAGCAATGGTTGTGATGCCATCCGAGGCGCGGACGATAGAACACAAAATTAGACATGAGAGGCGGCAGCACGACGCGCTAGCACTAACCAAAGATATGAGGATGAAGCCAGATCCCCGCGTGGTGGAGCACAGGCGGCGGCCGCACAGGAAACAAACCGTCCTGCCACAGACCAAAGACATGCATGGAATCACGAGACTACAGAAAAACGTCCACTCAGACCGTTTCAAGAACGCGACGAGAAAAATCATCAAAAAATTGAAGAACACGAGGAGGTTCTTCAATGAAGAGCGAAGAGTTCTCAATGAGACGCGGGAGTACAGGGACGGCATGCCAGACTGGCTGCCCACCATCAACTTCGTCGACATTCACTTCTACAACTACAAAAAACGCGGCGCGACCATCTCTGAACGCAAAGTGAGTATCTTTTTGCACGGATTAATTATTCACCTTTAGTTTTTGCTTTGACAGTAACATATGTTTGAAAGTAGTCTATCATTATATTAATAGATAGGTTTTATAGTATTCTCACAATATAATTCTTTGTACATACAATCCATGATGTAAGAAATGTCGAGTGTCGAATACCTTAGATTAGATTATTTCCGCTTCTATTTAACGAATGACCTCATTGATCAATCGACAAGTTTTAGCAAGTAAGCTTGGACCAAATCACTGTTCTAAATTAGGAGCCAAATCATATCGATAAAATGTGACGCAAGACATTACAATGATTTGCTGTATAATATTACAATGTTTGAAGTAATTTTTGAGCAACTGACAGTGTAATTATTACGGGGCGATCACTCGCGTCGAGGGTGTGGTGGTCCGGCCCATCACTCTTTTTGCCCGTTCAATGTTTTTACGTTATTTTTAATTTATTTTTGCTTTATTTGAGACAAAGGATCCCGGGTACATTAGCCGTGCTCGAGGCTTCACCTTTGCAACTTAAATGAGGTTCCGACGATCCAAATTACATGTGGTCGGCCTTTGTACCGCGTTTATTTACTTCACATTGTACTTAAGGGCAATAACTAGAAATGCAAGCCCTTAATTTTGAAAGCCGCTCTCGTTGGGAAATCATTGCAGCCTTAAGTGTTTTATAGGGCTTCATCACTGAGCTGTTTGGTCGAAATCACTTAATCGTACACTGATTAATCACTATGCGGTATATTTATTTGTAGTTTTTTGCAGCAGTTTTTAATTTGGATCCGATTATCGTCATAAGTTTTCTTGTCTTAATTCATTATTTGATTTAATTATGTATAAATCAAGAAACGCAGGCCAAATAAAATTATCACCCTCTAATCAAGATGATGCGTTCGAAAAAAGATGACGCCGCCCACTATTCATTACCAATCCAACTTGATCCCCAATCATTGGTTCACTCACATTGTTAAATAATACATCAGTCGAAAGCAAAGGGCTCAATTAATGCTGGCGATATATAAATCAGAGGCTTATGGTTAGCGCTTGTGGGAGCAGAGCAAACTAAGGAGCCAGTTAAATGTTTCAAGGAAATTTGCATAGATTGACACCGCATGATTTCGCTCCGCACACGCGATCCTAAAACCATGGCTCAACACGCATCCTACTCGTAGGTATCTTAGCACAACACCTTATAATTATGATAAAAATTGTATTCAGTTCATCGGTTGGCCGTACCGGTTTCGGTTCGTAAAATATAAAACACACAAGCAATATTTAACGAGCCTTCTATAAGCCTCTCTTGATTATTTACCGAACACACATCTGGAGTTCGAGACTTTCTGTTATGTATTCATATTGGTCACCCACTAATTAGTACACAAAAGTTAATGCGACGCGAGACAATAAGTGTGTGTGCATTCGGAGCGTCACATGTCCTTACACACTCGGCGACCATCGTCGCCGCGACTCGGAGACCAAATAATTTCCTAACATAGCGGCCCGCAGACGAGCAGTGCACCAACCGATGAATATTAAATATTTCTTACCTATGTCTCGCCAGCCAGTCAATGTACGGCCACTTAACAAATTTAAATATTTGACATTGGGCAAAGGAAAGCGTTAGAATTCAAGTGATCTCTACGCTCCGGCTTAGTTGACATACGAACAATTTAAAAATTAAATACTGCTCAAATGAGACGTTAAAATAGAGGGCCGAAGAAAGACTAATGTGGACACACGATTCATGTTGGTTTAATTTATCGGACCCTCCAAGTTCCAAGTCAAAGCTTTTGAGTGAAGAGCTCAGTGAATAATTCCGAAGGATATTTTTAATTTTTAGTAGATTTGTTTCCACACAATTGTGCGAGTCATGGCGCGGCCGGCATTTTCAGTGTTTGAATAAAGGGCAGAAATTCCACAAGTTGGAACACGGTGCGCTTTCACAGTGACAAGGGGCCGGGGCTTTAGCGGTCGCTCGGTGCTAGTGTTTGTACAGTATTTACGATTTAACAAAACAACAAGAAATGTTAAAAACACATTATTTGTCCAAGTGAGACGAATGTGAACTTACGATTCCGGAGTGGCGCGTTTGTCTGCGACACGTCTCGCAGTTTAAGCTCGCCTCTTTAAGGCAAATGTACGGCTTATTGTCGGGTTTTCAGGCTTTTAATACACGACCATATTTGCTCACACAGCCCGACGCTTTTATTATCGTTCGCTCCGACAATTTCTTCGGCGTCGCGCCTTCACAATAGTTGGGAAAACGCAACGGCGAGTACTCAATGCTTTTATGAACCGTAAAATATTAACGATTAATTTTAGAATCGATTGTTTATTGCCTTCTAAATACTCGGGGGATTAAATAAAGTCTGTATATGAGGATTGGTGTCTCATGATTTCATAAGATAGCAAAGGCTGTGCGAGTGCAATAACAATAAAATTTCAATTCGATATTTCCTGTTGGTATAATTTAGGAGCCAGACAAAAATGCAGACTGTCCAAATTAATATATTATGCTTCCTGAAAATATTCGCGGCTAGGCAGCTGGTGAAGTGAATCACTCATTCATCCTCGCGAGTAGGTACTCGGTAGAGGAAGCTGGTGACATACGAATCGACACAAACAAAAGTCGAACGGCTCAGGTTCACGTTCCGGGAACAATGAGTGATGAGATGAGTTCATTCATTAGCCGCTAAGTGGAAGCAGGAAGAATAGCACGTCAATGTTAGTCACGATACAAGTTTTACGTTATTTTCAATACTCAATACATATTTTACAATTATTAACGTCAATTTACTACTCGTATATAGGTAAATATATGTCATGTTAATAACATTATTAAGGAATGTTACAGCGGTAGATAATTCTGTTTTTGTTATGTTATTAATTAATTCATTTCATAGAAATGATTATGCTTAGTGTTCATTTATAATGTATGCAAAATTATTACAAAACAATTTTGAATGAAGAAAATATTAATTTTGTTGTCCGGAACGAATTAATCATGAATAAAATACCACAGTAATAAAATAAACCGCAATATTTTGAATTAAAACATATTGTTACCAATCCAGCAACTATTATTCATAAACTTGAAGTTATGTCTCATGAAAATAATTATTAGTAATTCATCATTAAATTCACCGAATAATGAATTTAGTGATGATTATCGTAAAACTATTGTAATTTTAGGATTAGGCGAAAAAGACGGTGATGAAAACATTGAATTAATAACAGCAATAAATACAAATGAAGAAATATGTCGCATTTTTAAAGGACAATAATAAACGATTCATGGGAAGTACCGAGGTGAACCGGCTAGTCGGTACTCTTGTGTATATATGTGTCTACGGAGTTAAGTAAACGCATCATTGTCTATAAAGAACGTGATATGTCTCAGGGATACCCATTTTATCTTTATGTATATTTGGAAAATGATTTTTGTGAACTTTTTCCGAAAAATGTGGACTTCGTTACGCAAAAATTGTAGAGTATCTACTGATGCAATAATTTGATAGAATAAAGCTGTACTGTAGAAAGCTTAGCTAGCTTAAAATTCCTCATGAATGTGAGAACAAATTAGCTGAATGTCCACCCATAAAAAAATAAGATAATCTAAACTAAAGGAATTCGTAGTTAAGCTTATGCAATTCAAAACGAAATAACTAGACTGGAAAATATTGATGTATTCGGTTGATTAAACCTGGTCATTGATAATAAATCAACAACGTGTCTCACAAACGCCCACTGGCAATGGCATGTGGTACTGAACTACTTGACAAAAGCTTCTTCAAGTTTACTATAAAGAAACTCACAAGCCTACTCAACAAGGCTTGGCAAACTTAATCCTATTAAACGTTCAAAAGTTTGAGAACAAAACTACAATTTTGGCTGCTACTACTCATTTTAATCAAAATTACAATCTCCAAGAATTAATATAATCATAATAATCTAGAATTCCAACCTTTACCAATAAACTGTGAATGTCATGTAATACAAACACTCGATTATGTCATTCAACTACAGCCACCAAGTTTATTATAATTCTTTACGTAATTGTTTAAAGCAACATACAATTACAAAATGATTTATTGCATCTCAAAATAAACATTTGATGCAATGCTTAGGAACGCCATTGTTTGCAACCATAATCTTATAAGTATCTTGTACAATATTGACAATATGAGATCGTAAAAATCTAATTTGGTTGTCCTCGCTGGTAAATTTGGGATTAAACAAAATAAAATTACTTCAAACTTATGTTCGTGTCGTCGTTTTAAACTAATCCTTCCATTTAAAAGCAAAAGCACCATAAAAGGTGATGGGTACGCGGTTATTAATTGAAAATAATGCTTAAAAGATAATGTCGCACTTTGAATTTCAAATCGCTAACGGCCCAACCGTATTTTACGCTTTAGTATTGTCTTCTAATAAAGAAAATGGCGAGGGCTCAAAGTTATAAACACAGGACAGAGTCGTGCCGCGTATAATAATCATCTAGAAAGTGCCATTAAAATGAATTGTTAAGTAAAATTTCGTTTAAATACTGGTAAAGTATAAATACATTTTAAATACGATTGTAGTGCTAATAGCGTCATTTGAATAGTCATACCGATCACAAATGCCCACGGCACCGCAGCCTCGACACAAATTTGCCGCGACGTAAACTATCCTCGATATGACGCGCTTAATTCACACATAAGCTTCTTCGCACTATGACCCTTTTAATAGACAGTTGAACAGCTGTAAAAGTTTATCAATATGTTATCTCTATTAACTTTATGTTTAGTCGTAATTTAATCAACATTAGTACCTACATTAATATAAATTATTTGAGATTCAAAACTTTACCGTAGTTCCCCAAGGCAGTACACTGGTGCCACTTACAAATCATTAGAAAAGTAGAGGTATTTTATAATGATAGCTGTCGCATTAGAACTGATAAACCCACGACACTTCGATAAAAAATATCAACCTTCATTACGTCGATATTCTCTGATGTAAGCACGATGACGTTTGGGTATAGGTAATAATCGTAAGACAATGAGCATAGTTATCAATGACCGTTATATCAGGGATTTCATTCATAGATATCATTTGTAAATTCCAATTAGCTAGGCCATTAATTGTATGCATCATTAACTGTGAACAAAACGGATGTTAATGAATCAATTTATTAAATACTTGTTTCTTTTTGTTACAGTTTTCGTATCTGATGCCGAAGCTGTACAAATCTCTTGTGGAATACCAGGAGATATTCAAACGACTCTTCAATGTAGAAGTTGAATTCTCTGACGATCCCTTCTTTAGCTACAACAAAACCCGCCACGTGTTAATAGATAAAACTCTTCAGAGATTATACAGCACCATAGCCGAAGTAAGAGAAAATATGGTGGCTGTAGGTGTACCAGTGCCTCAGGTCATCAAAAGCAAAGATCTGCAAGTCTTAGAAGTGAAGGTTGACGCACCGCAGTGTCTCAAGAATGACTACATCGCGTTCAGAGCATACGGCAACCTTCTCAACAACTGGTACTCCGAGTTCAGATGTCCTCGGGGCAAGAAGGTGATCACCAGCAACACCAGGTGCCGGGACTACGAGGCCAAACTAAAAGAAAAGAAAGAAAAAAGATATAAGAACACGGAAAGATAGAAATTATATTTTGTTCAGTATTGTGACGTAACTTAATCTTCGCTTCGACTAATTATTTATTTAATTTACAATCGGTATAGTCCCTGTTGTACTTATTTATTGGTAGGTCTGTAAGCGCTCGCGCACGCTCTCTAACACGACAGATGTTGGTTATATTCGAAGTGCTTGACGAAACAATGTTTTGTTGATTAAGTATTGGGTACTTTCTCTGTGATATTTAGTATTCTGTAGATATTAATCATTAATTTATTGAAAGTTTTAGTTTTTAAGCCTTTCTGTTCAGTTCCTTTGTACTTAACTGTTATATTTTTCTGTTTCTCGTTGCGACGAAGATTTATTTATAAGTTTATCTTAATTTATTGAATTTTAACTGTCGGTATTTATTTAATTTATACTAATCTCTTTATTACTATTCGATAGAATCTGATTTCTATGCAGTGCATTAACAAAATTTACTTAATATCTCTCTTATGAATGTATCTCGAGTATTATTAGCAGGCAAAACATGCCGTTTTAGCCAAGAAAGACTTTTAGCCTTATAGTAAGTTGCTTATTTATGTAATAAGTAAATTATATATAAGTTTGTATAGAAATGTGCCGTTAGATGTTAGTGAATTAATGAACTGAATACCATGTGAATATTACCTATGTTTTATATACGAGTTGCATAATTTTCCAATGCAAATTTTGTTACTACATGTGAAATATAAGTACATGATTTAAATAATAAAATGAAATAAATGGATTCAATCACGTAAGCTTGGGTTTACTTCAACTTTCACCTAACACACCACCTGTTGAAATGAAAACTACACACACACACTCGGTAGATTAACTAAGATATGCAAGTAAAGATATGGCAAATCAGTTGACACATGATATTATATAGCAAAGCGTAGTGTAATAAATGTGACTATTGAGTTATTCTTACTAAAGTGATTTAAGATAGTTTAGAGAGGTCATCAAATGCAAAAGGTGTTATAAGCGGTGTTCTAAGCTCATATTTAGGCAGGCCTGTTGGTCTAGTGGTTAGTGACCCTGACTGCTATGCCGGAGGTCGTGGGTTTCGATTCCCACCCAGGACAAATGTTTGTGTGATGAGCACGATCATTTGTTCTGTGTCTGGGTGTAATTTATCTATAATATGTATGTATTTAGAAATATGTAAGTATGTTTATCAGTTGTCTAGTACCCATGACACAAGCTCTGCTTAGCTTGGGACTAGATGGCGTTGTGTGATAGTTGTGGAATATATTTACCCTGGATGGACACTTCAGGACAAGGGGGCCTATATCTTCCTCTCTTGGGTAGAATATTCAAATGAGTCTTTCCGCCCTGGGTTGAGCCTAAGGGAGGACAATAGGATCTTAGACTGTCCAAAAAATATATATCTACTTAACCATCTACTTATGATGAAAACCTAAAGAACCAAACGATTATAAGAAAGCAAGTAAAAAAATACTTTTTTTTTTATAACTTAGTTTTCAGAAACCTACTGTTGCTGGCAGTACTTTTAACTTATTAACAATCGGGGGCGATTTGCCATATCTGAAATTCAAAGGGGCGACTCGATACACTTCGGCAATCAGGGGCAAGATCCAAGGGGCGAGCTGAGCCTATACCAGTCGATAGTTACTGCTATGATATCACTTCTAGATAATTCGGAGACGGTGGGAATAGTGGGAACTTGTACAGAGTAGTCATTCAAAAATACATCCTCTTGATACCATGACCAAGTGAATACAGTACGTTAAAAAAACTGCCAAGTTTGGCTCCAACCAGAAAGATTTTGCGAACAGATAATTTTATTACAGTTTCAATAGACGGAACTTGGCTTAAAGCTTATACATAAACGTAATCGGTGTCAACTAGAATGAATAAAAAATCGCCAAGAAACTAATGAGCCCGAAGGAAATTAAATCTAACCCGATATCCTACAGGAAATGGTTATAATAAAACTGGAGGTTATAGTTACTGTAAGTAAACATTAATGGCCAATATATTTAACATAACCTTTACAAACAGCCCAACTTGTAAACGTAAATTATGTAGTTATAAGCTCATAACTCGTATCTAATCACTCAGGTATTTACCTAAATGTTTTCAAGAACCTATGAGGCATAAATTTTTGATGCCTTTATATGGTAAGAAGGTTTAAAGTTCTGTATCTACTTTGTATATAGCTGGTGCTTGGAATTGGCATTTGGAGAAGTTGTTCTGTTTTATATGGTATATTTTAACTTAAAAAACAGCCACAGGGAGAGCCACCGAGTCGGCCGACCACGTAGGAGATTTCTGGACAAACTGAATGACTGTCTTAAGAACTTGAAAGAAGTGGGGAAGTCTTCGCTTAGCAACAGAAACAAAATTTAATAACGGACACACCAAAATAGTACATCATCATCACATTACATAATTAACGAAATTGTTGTTAATAACATAATTTAACCTAATTATGCTTAAGCATGTGTCATGCGTGCATATTAGGCATGTTACTGCGTCCTGCATCCAAGCCTGGATTTTTGTCAACAGAAACAAAAGGTGCTCGCTAACCTAGCTACTCTACCCTCGCTAGCTGGCGTGATTGATTAGTAATTGAACTATTGTTAAAATCCCATAAGGCTAATGAAGGACACCGTGGATTTTAGTCAGTACAAGTCTGACAGTCCCTCCCGCCCTGCCCTGGGCGGGAGGACTCATTTGGTGATTTTACCACCCTAAAAAAGGGATAATTTTGGTTAAGTGTGGAAACTTATAATATTGTTCCTTTATCTTTAATATACAGGTTTACAAACTAGATTCAGTCAAAATTGGTTCAGAGATTTTCCATAAAAACACAATAGGAACAGACATACATACATCAAAAAAAGTTTAAGCTGATAAACACTTTTAAATTGAACTAAAGTTCAAGCACCACCAAGAAAAAATCTTGGTGGTGTTTTCTTTAGATAGAAATACCCAGTAATAAATACAGGTTTAATCTACCGTGACAAAAAATATTTCAATTTTTTAAAGTTATCGCAAACTTTTTTTGATAATTATAATTATGTATTAAAAAATACTTCCAAATAATACATATTTTAAGTATATAAAATGTATATTTTAAATATCTAGAAATCTTGTTTTAGACGATGGTAGTTTAATGAATAGTAAATGAGTAAAACTATTTAATGGATATGACACCAATAGTAATAATTAATGTTTATGATAAATTTAACGTCATAGTTTACTCATTGCTAAGCATTTATTATGAAGAAGTACCTACAGGCCATTCCTACAGAACACGTAGGTGAGTCGGTTATTATGTTTTTCGAGTCACTAGTGTTTAAATTTCTGATAAATCTATTAATATTACCCCAGACGTTAGCTATCTGCTAGGTAAATAATTGTGTAACCATAAGGGTCAGTTCAGACCGAGACGCGAAGCGACGCGACGATGCGTGAAGAGGCCTGTCATTTCAGGCTGCGTCGCGCTACACCTCGCGGCGCCGCGATGCGCCTCGCTGCGCCGCGAGACGCATCGCAACGTCGCGAGGCGCATCCAGACGCCGCGCGGTGCAGCGGAACGTGTCTAGGTTTTCCACGTGCTCCCGCCCCGCCCCGCGTCCTCCCGCAGTCTATCATTTGCAAATGGCGGCCTCAGCTACATAGTCCAGGGCTCCAGGGGCTAGAGGTAGTTGAGTTTGCAAAATCCGAGTGACTGCAACTATGACCGAATTCATAAACATAATATTATTATGCGCTTTATCTGTCCCGCAAAAAGCTGTGATCTGATTTTTCTATGAATTATTACGGAAATAATCATTAAAATGATTTTAAATCATGTACTCAATAAATTCCGTTTACGATTAAGGGAAGTCGCGAAAAAAAAATGAACCAAAAAATCGACCGGCAAGTTCTACATGTTATTCTTTGACTTTTTCTTAACTTAAATCTGTTGGCGAAATTCGTTACTCACAATTATGCATACTCAGTCACCTCTAGCTCCCGGTCTTCACCTCGCATCGTGGAGCGGCGTCTAGCGGCGCCGCGCTGCGTCGTGAGGCCTTGAGAGGCGCAGCGCAGCACCGCTGCTTTGAGATGCGTCGCGCTGCGCCGCGAGGCGTCGCGCGGCGCATCGCGGCGCATCGCTGCGCATCTCAACGTATTCTAAATTCTTACATCGAAATGTGTATCTTTTGGTGTAGAAAATAAAGTCGTATTTTGAAAGTCTCTTAAAAGAGTGCGCGCATCGTCGCGTCGCTTCGCGTCTCGGTCTGAACTGACCCTAAGCAGACATGAATTTAGAGATAAAAAATTATAAATCTACATCAAAAATGTTAAATTTTCGTATCAAATCGTTATACATTTTGAAACTGAAGACAAAAAAATATATATTTGCCTGTAATATCAGTAAAAAAAAACACAAAAATAGAACTGACCGCAGCGTCCTCTACAGTGAAAATAATGAATTAACTATAGACTTCCGCTACTCGACACTAGATGGCGTTCAATCAGTTTATAAGTGCGCCATCTATCCTCATATTTTGGTACTACTGAAATGCATAACCTAACTAGTACTAACTTTTACTAAGAGATGTCACTGTTTGCATAAAAATATTATTTCTGTCATGTTAAAACTTTTATCAAAATAATGAAGACCGTTAGAGCTCGCTATAATAATTAAATAAATACGGTAGTAAAATGATAAACCTTTCCTTTGAAACAAATCATGAAAATCACTTTGTTTACCAGTTCATATTTGACACGACAGGTGGCGCTAAGGTCGATGTGAAGATCTACCATGAGGGTGGACGGACTCATTGGATGATTTTATCAGATGAAAAAAAAGAAGTGCTGAATTAAAGTTATGTTTTTTTTTTATTTTTCTGTAATTTTTTAGATTAGGTACCTAGTTAATTAAGACTTTACACTAACCAAATTCTACCTGAATGAAGGATCAATAGAAAAGCTCACTAGGAGCGTAGCGAGCTTCTATGTATCACATAGAAACTCGCTCCGTTCAATCTCGTTAGTGTTATGGTTGCAACCAAAAACAAAAGATAATGGTAATAAGGTAAGTGGCAAAGTTTAGGCAAGAAACTAAGATACCCAAATAGTGGGCAATAGTTTCTTGTAATGGCTTCGTCTATTCATCTATTTATTAGTTAGCTAATGTTACCATCTGTCCTCATTTCAAAACATATCGTTTTGTTTATTCGTTTTGCTGTGTACTTACACGTAACAGAAATTTAATAACGGACACACCAAAATAGTACATCATCATCACATTACATAATTAACGAAATTGTTGTTAATAACATAATTTAACCTAAATTATGCATATGCATGTGTTCATATACCAACCTATGCCAGTTACTGCGTCCTGCATCCAAGCCTGGATTTTTGTCGCGGAATTAAAACTAAGTCGACATTTTTTTCGTAACATTTAATAACTTAATTTTCTATAGTTCTCATATTTTAATATAAGAATGAATACAGAGATGTTAGTTTTTTTTCACGATACTAAGATCAGTGACGTACATATTCAACTAGTCAAAGAAAGTCCTTAATTGGCACGTGCAACAAATTCAAACTAAAACTACAAAAAAAAACTAAACCAAAATTATTGTGTAACAAACGGCTGCACCAAAAAGCCCTTTATTTTTGGGCTTATTTGGCGCAGTGCAAACAGAAATAGGTGGGACAGGCTGAATACAGAAGGCCTGTGCGAAGTTGCGCCACGACTCACTGTAGGTACTCCAGTGTTTTGTTTGTAGTGTAGCAGAGGCCTAGAACTACGAAAAGCTGAACTGATTGTACGGTCAAAATATCATTTAAGTACTCTTTTTTAAAACATATCATTCACACATGACTAAATGCATCTTCAAATGCGAAAATGGCTTTCACGCCTAAATCGATTTAAATGATTATTGTTACAGAGAAAGATGAAACCCTGGAGACGGTTACATGCGTCTTGTTCTTGCATAAAACTTGCAGGGGATTAAACAGGGGGAACTAACCTGGTAATAACAAATTTCTGAAGCTTCATCATTCAAAATCTATCCTCTAACAAAAATGGCTAGTAGCACAGTAAATCACCGACCTTCATAGACCACACGTGGTCACAGTTCGCTGGTCGGCTTCCTATGCATGTTGCAAGCCAGTGGCCAAACATTTAATGTACAACGCATTATACTCATTACATTACTGAAATATCAGCATTTTGTTTTGTTTAGACTGTGTCTAATAGAGCAGGGCCCTATTTTCCAATGGGCACACTGGTAAATTGCCCAGGGCCCCGCAATCCTTGAGACCCACGAATTCCTGTGAGCCTCAATGCATTGCCTAGCCCATAACTTGCCCCAATGGGTTCATATAATTTGCGACCTTACTATGCAGGATTTTGCATCAACATTCATTGTGATTCTTTAGCTATACATATAAGTCAATATTTAGGTACGTATATTTTTGTCTGAACAGTCAAAAGAACCAAGTGGTGTGGAGCCCCATTGTCATAAAGTGTTTTGGTGTCCAATATGTTTAAGACGGGCGTGCAGTAAAGGCATGATAACGATTGACAGTAACCAGCAACTGGTCACCAGCATTCAACTCGTCAACATATTTTTTTTTATTTGAGGGTCACGTTTGAGCACTATTTTGCCTGATGGTAAACAATAATGCGGTCGACGGTGAAGCGCCTACCTATACCTGACTTATGTAAATACACGAAAATTATCAGGGCAACCCTGATATTTTATTTCTTTCTAAACGGCCTTTAAAATATAACAGCGACAGCTGCAGCTACTTTTTTTTTGCGTGGTAAAATCATCAAATGAGTCCTCCCACCCCGGGCAGGGCGGGAGGGACTGTCAGACTTGTACTGACTAAAATCCACGGTGTCCTTCAATAGCCCTTTATGTTCCGGGGTCACGGTAATGAGATAAGTCCCGCGACCCCGGCAGGCTTTGGCCCTCTAGAGAGGGGGCCCCGTCATTATGCTGACGCTCTTAGAGGCGCGCGTGGAACACAACGCGCCGTCGACTCGGGCAACAGCTGCAGCTACTTTGATAATAATCAGTTAATTTATGTTTTTGAGACATTAAACTAAGCCTTTTTCGGTTTGCATTGGTTAAGAATTATTTATTAAGGTTGTGCACGCCTATAATACATATTTTTAATAGTCATGCCAAATATTATTTGAAATACTAACTCGTTCAGGTTACAAAAGGCCACTTATAAAAACTAAGTTTATGTGTCTAACGCAACGGACATAAAAACTAACGGTAACAGTTCTAGGGTTCCATAGTGCCTAAGTTTTGCGATGTCCATCATGCCTCTGTCTGTTTTATTGCTTAACAATTAATAAAAAGGGTGTTAGAGCTTAATTAAGCTCAGAGGCCTTATCATGAGTTTTCAGTTATTCTGCTGTAAAGTAAACTGGAACTTTGACATTGTCAATTGACAAATTTCAAGGTAAAAATTAGTTCCTTCTTCGCACACACGTGTGCTGTTCCATTTTTCCATACAAGAAACGCTGTAAATGGGAAGACGCTGTAAAGTAAACTAGTGAAAACTCGTGATAAGGGCTCTGACCTTGTTTTTACGCTGTTTTTTTTTATTTCTGATGTCTGTATTCGAAATGGGTCATTTTTCAGAGACGGACGGGCGAGCGAAGCCGCGAGAGAAATATAGGTTTATAATATGGTTAGTAATATGGTCTTACTCCTTGATAGCAATATCTTCCACACAACCTTACCAAAGTTAATAATTTTATTCGAGTTTAAATTCTGATTTTCGGGAGAATTAAGCCAAATAATCTAAGGCCGTGCGCTGCGTTAAGCGGGCGTCCGCCGTGCTCCGTCGCGGACAAATTTAACCCGTCACGGGCGCCCGCGACGGACTCCCGCCTCTCGCAGCTCTTTAATCACGCGGGTGTACAGTTGATATCATGTTTATGTCACGTCTAGATTGTTGTGAGGCGAATTTAACGCAACGGCGCACACTGATTTCCTAGAAACATCTCCGCTCGCGTGCTCCGACACGAACACTCGTCGCCCGCGGGGCGGGTCCGTCGCCCGCGCCGCGTTCGACGGGCGACCCGCAGCACGCAGCGCTGGTCTATGAGATTACATGAAACAGCACGCCACGCGGGCACCCGCGACGGACGCCCGCTTAACGCAGCGCACGGCCTTAAGGTAAAGACGTCAGCCCATCAACCTACCTCAATCTGTCTAGATTTTCTACCTTATCACAATAGTGGAAAGTTAATGCTCGATTAGTAAAATTTGACAGATTGGGGTAGGTTGACCTGCTGGCATCAGTACAACAACCATATTGCTACCTCGGCTAGGCCTATTTCTTAATAACACTATTATTATTCATCAGCCACTTATCCATGAAAACTAGGTTAATAGTAATATTTTTTCTCAAATACTTGAAACGCTCTGTTTGCAAACTTGACAGTTTTTATTATAATAGCAATAACAAGGTACAAATAGTTATGAATTATGACTCATCTAGACTAGTTAAAATGCATTAATTTTTGCCTAGGTTATGTACTATACATACATTATAGTTCTTTGCGTATGAGGTCAGCTACTAAATCAGACTTACAACGTGGACTATGTACGAGTATTATACATAAACATAATTATGATAGCGGTACCCTTATTATGTTTATGATGTATAACAACATAAGAAATCAATTTTTACCTGCTTAAAGTTAAAATGAGGATCATCAATTTCTCATACTTCTTTCCTTTAGTAAAAACAAAGAAAATTCCAGAATTCTAGTGCTCCCATGCAAACAAGAATGGAAGATTCCTGGCTGGATTTTTTATTACGTGATTTCACAAACTTTCCTAACAAATACTGAAATTGAAGGAACGGTTGGCTTTGTGGCTGAAATTGATGGAACGGTTGGCGCAGTGGCTGAAATTGATGGAAAGGTTGGCTTTGTGACTGAAATTGATGGAACGGTTGGCTTTGTGGCTGAAATTGATGGAACGGTTGGCGCAGTGGCTGAAATTGATGGAAAGGTTGGCTTTGTGTCTGAAATTGATGGAAAGGTTGGCTTTGTGACTGAAATTGATGGAACGGTTGGCGCAGTGGCTGAAATTGATGGAAAGGTTGGCTTTGTGACTGAAATTGAAGGAACGGTTGGCTTTGTGGCTGAAATAGATGGAACGGTTGGCGCAGTGGCTGAAATTGATGGAAAGGTTGGCTTTGTGACTGAAATTGATGGAACGGTTGGCTTTGTGGCTGAAATTGATGGAACGGTTGGCGCAGTGGCTGAAATTGATGGAAATGTTGGCTTTGTGACTGAAATTGATGGAAAGGTTGGCTTTGTGACTGAAATTGATGGAACGGTTGGCGCTGTGGCTGAAATTGATGGAAAGGTTGGCTTTGTGACTGAAATTGATGGAACGGTTGGCTTTGTGGCTGAAATTGATGGAACGGTTGGCGCAGTGGCTGAAATTGATGGAAATGTTGGCTTTGTGACTGAAATTGATGGAAAGGTTGGCTTTGTGACTGAAATTGATGGAACGGTTGGCGCTGTGGCTGAAATTGATGGAAAGGTTGGCTTTGTGACTGAAATTGATGGAACGGTTGGCGCAGTGGCTGAAATTGATGGAACGGTTGGCGCAGTGTCTGCAATTTATGAAACGGTTGGCGCAGTGGATTAAAATTGATGCTGATTACTGCCTGCTAAGTACGATGCATGTCTCGGACTCAATTCCTGGTTGGAACTAATAATTGTATGACCTACAGTCATGCAGTTCTTCCAGTCAGACATGATATTCATAAGTACACAAAGGAGAAATTCCAAGTGTATGACTACGCTTTAAAAACGAGTAAGGAAAAAACTAAGCTCAAACTTAAAAAAAAAAACCTGACTTTAAGGACCCCGCGTCACACAAACTAATGCACAGTAACGACACTCTTCACAACACGAGTCAGTGTCAATAATCCTTATAAGGTCAAGAACACAATCGGCATTTGCACCTTTTTTCAAATAACAAACCTATATAATAACAACCTCCATGTAAGGCAGCCTTGACTTCAGTGACCTTGAAAAAAAAAACAAAGATCCCAAATTCCTTAACAGATCGTTAAACGACGTCCTTTTGTGATTATCTTTATGACAACCCAAACTTTTGACTCAAATTGATATTGCTGTGCAGTAAATTATTAAACTTTAAAGAATAAGATGTTTTAAAATATTGTTGTAAAGAATAACGCAAAATATGTGGTACTCGTACGAGGTATTCTGAGACCAATGAACTTTGAAAATATTAGGGCATAGTAAATAATTAGATTATTATATTTCGAACAATGTAATTTTTATTTTTTTCATTAACGTATAAAATTAACGGCACGGTTGGCGCAATGACTGAGTGATCGACTGTTGCTCAGCGGGTTCGTTCCCCGCACGGAACAAATATTTGTATGATCTGCAAGTAGTTGTTCCGGTTTTTGCATGTAAGTTTATATGTTTGTAAACGCATCCACGATTCGGGATTCTATTTTGAGGCAAGGGTTAAAAAAATACAACGGATCAAGCAAAACACAAAATAGTCACCCGTGAGCTTGGCCATAAATTATATTTTTATTTAAGATGTTTTTTTTTATTTATTTTATTCTGAGAAAGGAAGGGTTAGCAAGACAACCTGGACGAGAATCGCAAGGGCGGGTTTGAGGTGGCACAGGAGAAGAACGCCCAGAATGAGTTAGGGAAGCCTTTGACCGGCAGTGGGGGCACTAGGGAATAAATAAATAAAGACTCGGGCTTAAACTATGCTTACTTTTGCCAAAAGGTATTTCTATTCAATTTTAATTTAGTAAATAACCGTTATTTTTTTTAATGCGTTTGTCTACAACATAGAGCCTTGTCTAGAATCTTTACACCACCACCTACTTAAGTACTGGAACCCAAGAGACGAAGTTCAAATATGCGACTCAGATGTTTATACGCGTGAGCTTGCGATCACGCGTACTGCAGTTCTGCAAAATAAGCCTACTGGAGCTCCCTGCACAGTGGTGCGTCAACGATGCGGGTGCACCAGACATTGCTCTTGCGCATAAAGCAGATAGAAAGTACCGCACCGAGGCTCAGTCGTCCACAGTGCACGGAGAGAGGAACACGTCAACCTCGACGCAAATGTTACCGAACACACGCGGGAAATAGTTGCGTCTGTTTCGTGAATATATTCAAATAAATATTTTGTAATTTTTCTAACAAGGATTTCGTGCAGAACTGTTAAATATGGGTGTCAGTGCGTGGATTTCCGTCACGTTTCTTTTGATTTCTGCTGTTATCGCTGTTCCCGCGGGAGACCACAGGAAGGCTACTCTAAATATTGGTCAGTTGTTATTTTTTATACTTCTAGTTATTAAGAATTTATGCAAGAACTACTTCCCCAACTTTGGAGAATTAATTTTTGTATTTAAGCTGACAATGCCCTAAGCTACCCACATATAATATTATGCTCAATGATTACAATAAGATAACATTGTTCAACCAAATTACTCTAGAAAATTAATCCAAACAATCAAAGAAAACGTGCCCAAAGTTCCATTGAAGAAACACAATAATAACAAAGTTAATTCAAACAATAACATAAATAAGGAAAACATTACAGTTTCGTTGCAAAAGGGAAAAAAAATTACGCAAGCCAGTCGAAAACTAAGTTGCAAAATAGATAAAGAACTTTTACGCCTAATTTCACAGCAGATAAAGTTGTTTGCACGCTTTGAGTGACAATGACCTACTGAAAGTGTCGAGACTTCGCGCCACTAATCGTAAAATTAGAGGAAAAATAAAAACTACTAATTTAAATTGAATATCGGAAAATAACTACCAATAAAGTCAAACTTTGGTTATTGAATATAGAAAGTGACTGGAAACTGTATTTTAGTAAAATAAGTAACGATTCCGGAAACAAAAGTGAAATCACGACAATATTTTTAAAGAAAAATGTACAGTTCAACGCAGTTTATAAAGTAGATAAACACGAAATAATTCAAACAGATAAAACCGTAAGCATTGTAATGACCACTGATTATTTTGAACCACGTTTTGATTTGGTCAAGCCTGTTGAATTAATTTTCTGTGATCAAAATAAAAATATGAGCATTTAATTAACATAAGTAACCTTTTTATTTTAAATCCGTAGATCACTAACAGGTTGTCTGGAAGATATCGCTATTAGCGATAAGACCGCCATTGTAACCCTAGAATTAGCAATTTTATAAAACAGATGTGTAATGATTTTGGTGTGCAATAAAGTATATTCTATTCTATTCTATTCTATTCTATTCTATAAGTAACGAAAGCAATTTACAGAAAATTATTCATTTATACACCAAGTATTAGCAATAATGTGTGCGTGCACGAAATAATTGCTCGAATTTAGGTGCATAACTTCATAATTTGTTAATTCGTAGTAACAAATTAACAATCCATCATCATTGCTTAGAACATCGACTGTCTGACCTAGATCTAGGCAACGACGGACAATTTTATATTTGATAACACCGTGGAAATTGACGATGTAAATCTTCAAAGCAAAACAATCACAAAAGACAAACCTTAAGTCTCATTTTCCCTTGTCTGCACTCTTATGTCCCAATTCTCCGGAAATAATGATTCAGATTGCATTGTTAATAATAACGGAGTTTTTGCTAACCTTTTGTACAGCGGTATTGTCTCTGGCTCTAATAGAGCTACAAAGACCTTAACATCAAAAACAATTCACGATGATTGATTCCAAAATGGGATAGAAATGATTACCCTATTATTCTTCGGTAGCATCACCGCATAATTGTCCAAGGTGTCTAAAATCAACAAGAAATACAACTGCTAGTAAATTGTTTGGATGAATATCTACCAAGGTTTCCCTTCTTCATTCCTAATATTGCTTAATTGCTTCAACCTCTAGCGTAGGACGAGCAACAATAGAAACTCCGCAAGGCTCTTCAACGCTAATGTTTAAGCTGGATAATTTTTCGGCACCATTGTTAGTTTAGCTGTTGGCGTCGCACGGAACCGTTCACTTCCGAGGAGCATTGCTTTCTTGTGCAACCCACGTGAGATACTTCATGGGTCAACTTCGCTTGTTTTTGTCAGTTTAGTTAATGTCTTCACTCATTACCATTTCTATAGTGTCGTAACGGCTGTAACTAGGCTACGAACGTTCGCATGACTTACATTGTCCACGCTGTTCTTTTTGTTTTTGTTGCCAACCTGTGCAGGAATTGTCTCTAAATTGCCATTCTCAACAGGTGGTTTTATGTCCGATTTTATTAGCCTAATCTCGTCGGTCGGTATAACGAGGATCTCTTCAAAAGGTGTTGGTCGATTCATTGATTGGTACTTCAGATTTCGAAGTTATGCCTTACCTGAGCGTTGGTGTGCACCCTTCTTCAGTTCAATACCCCCAGCTCGTCGGTCTGACACTTTAGTATTGACAATGGTCCCCGACTTTTACGGCCGTATGCTAACTTTTAAATGCATTCGCTTGGCCACGTCCTATGGAGCGGAGGAAAAATGTGGTCGGCCGTGCGGCGCCACAATTTAGTGCATATTTATTGGATTACCCTCAGAAATTCCAAATTTTGCATTTGACCAGAATTCTGAAAGCACATTGTTTTATTTTAGGGTGTTAGCAACTGGTTTTAGTTGGTAGCCAGTGTTTTTTTGCATTCCAAAGGGGGAAATTTATGACCGAATGTAGCTACTTTTCAATGCCTCTCCTCTTCATTAGGGCAAGTAGAATGCATTAACTTAGATATACGAGTACACCCGTCAAGTTCAGAAATTAGCATATGATATTTCATGATGATATTTCTATTTAATTCCATCCAATTGTTGATAGTATTGGTATTGCCTTGAGCATACATTTTTGTCATTTAAATCTGTCTTGAATAATACAGGAACTTCAGCATTTTATTGTCGCCCTTCGCAAAAGTTATAACAAAAGAATATCGATAAATCGACATTATATTTTCCCACACTTTAACAGGTGCTTTGTTTATGATGCAAACGAAGCATAGATAAGAGAGCTGTGAGGTGAAGCACGTTTGTCACGATCTATGCTTTATCGATAAATATCAAACTGTTTTTAATAAATTACCGCAACACCATCGCTGCAATATTAATTACTAATAAATGAATTTGTCGTAAATTCTCATTTTATCTTCAAAACAATGCAATGGTTGACTCAGAATTATTTCGATTGAACGAAATTCAATATCATACGTTGCATTATGGTTATGTCACTTAGTAATGTTATAATCATTGGGTAACGATTATAATCGATAAAAATTAATCACCTTCATATCGATAAAATATTTTTAAACTGTCAGTTTGTTTTGCGCAAACATCGTATAAAATAAAAATTATGATTTATGTTTTAACAGCTTGTATTGTGTTAGATATTAAAACGTTGTTTGTTACCATTTATTGCTAAAACAAGTTTTTTAACCCCAATATTGAAACTGCAGCCACTTTTGAAACATTAATCGTTAAAAAGCGTATCTAATACACTCGATATTACAATTTTCCACCAGCGTCATTATTAATAATTAATTATTAAATTCAACTCAGTTTACCGACATTAAATTAAAAATTTCACGATTAAATTTCATAACGGGGAGGACAAAAGGCGGCTCAAATGGAAAGTGGCGTAAGTCAGCTAAGCGCAATACTTTAATCTTGAGCAGTACACAAACTTGGATTTAGAAATAGATGTTTTAAAACGACACCAAGATTCGCAATTTGCGCGTACGTGGTTGTTAATTAAGCTTGTTAGTTAGAAATAATTGTGTTCTTAGATCTCGACGTTCAAAGTTTGAAGACACTTCAATAAAGTGTTAACAAAATGCAAAATCCAAACAAGAATCATTTACATTTAGCAATTTATTTATAAAATTATATACCTAAGTAACTGCACTTGTGATTCCAAACCCAAAGTATTATTTCTCAACTATGTATATGTGTTGATTCTTACGCGTATAAGTCCGTTTTTTTCTTTATCTTTTTCAAATTTCAAAAATTCTTTCCTTTTTAATAGGTTTTTTTCTTAATTATTTTTCTTAATGGCCTGATTTAACTTAATGCTATTTTAAGCGAAATACTTTCACAGACAAATTCAAATAACATATTTCGATACTGCTCTAAGTGTGCCTATGGTATTTAAAAGGTTTCAAGTGACAAAAACGCACAATAAAATACGAAATCATATTTCCAGCATAGCAATCAAAGTTATTGCAATCATAATACTCATATTGTCCCCAATGGAAGGGCCCCATTGCAATCAATCAATACAACAACCGCGCGGGCGCAGGTCAATGCTTCCACACAACACGGCCCAAGGTAAAGTGAAAGTCAGACGAAAGTGCCACTGTTCAGATGATTTTATTGACCATTGTCTATTTCCAAGGAAAAGTGAAAATTTCTTTTTATTTATTGAAAAATTACGTCATCAAATTCGACGCTGTTCTTTTTGAAATTGGAAAATTATAGAAATGGAATAAGGTACGTGATCTTATTGACTTTTTAATCTTCTGTATCAATATTATTTCTTGATCATTTTTATCATTGGCAAGTAAGGGTGAAGAATTCATTTTATTTTATAATAAGATCCAAAGTAAATATCCGAGACTTTCAATCAACGCAACGCTCAAACTGTTACGGTGTTTATTTATATATTGTTGTATAATATTTTTGCAATTTCACTTGCAATGCAAACCTTCTATTGAATGGGTTTTGAAACAAATAATTGCAATAACATAACAACAATTATCATTGTGTTTAATTATAGGCAATGGTTTATGTGAATTGAGAATTACAAAGTTATGATGGTTTTGCTTACGCCTTTGACGTAATAGAAGATGGCCGAACCATCAATCTTCGTGCGTATCCACACAGAAGTGGAGCGATTGGCCAATTCGCGCTTATATCCATGTGGTTTCCGAGAATTTCTTCATCAAGAATATTTATCGACCGTCGAGAGAAATGCTAGATGTCTTCCGAATGATCGTCGTGTGTTTCGACATGGAGCGGTGGATGTGCACGATGTCACATTCATATTGATGAGTTTCAAAGGTTTTGAGTATTTTTGAAAAAAATTTGAACTTTTTATTTATGTTTTATTTATTTATGCTAACAGTTCTACATTTACATCATTTATAAACTAGTATGGATTTAAAATAAGCTTAGTGAAAATTTCTACAAGAAATGTATGAAAAAAGTGAAAAGGTCAAATAAAAAGCGAGGAAAAACTGAACGAAAACTGCAACGCATTTTCCGATGAAGTAGTCAAAAATTTCTTCTTTGGACAATAAAAATCTAATAAAAATAAACAGTTGTAATACACGCAAACATGAGGATAAAAAAGATATAGTTAATGCTCCTATTACAGTATTAGTAGAGGTTTAAAGTAGGTAATACTAATTTAGTAAATCTACTCAAGTGAAATCTAAATAGGGCACCTCTCCATCTATCCGTTCAAAGGTCACGGAGGTGGAATCATGTCAAAACAAACAGGAACGCTGTCGAAGCAATAGTTGCATCATGTTGCAATGCAATTGTATGTCGTAGACCTCAGTCTACGCCGTCAGTAAATTCTCAAATTTCGAACCGCTAGCGAACTGTCTTGCAAAAATGTAACTTGAAAAAAAAACTACGTTGATTTTTATCATTAGTTTTGTTTGATGAGAATGATTATGTGTACTTATTGGAAAAAACTGTGACAGTAGAAAATCATTCACAACACACATAACAGTCATATAAAACTTTTGGCCTACATAAATATGTGCCTATTCATCTTATTTTTCTAAAATTTCCTACGGTTTCGCCCAATTGGAGGATGAAATTATCCCAAGGTTACGCATAACTGGGATATCTACAGTACCAACTAAGCCATGATAAAAACATAACTTAGTTGAAACCGACTTACTCGTAAGTGATTAATTCGTTCAGATGATTTGGCGGGAAAAGTAAAATAATAAAAATTTACTTACACACTTATGAGTATGCAAAAAATGTATGCTCTTTTAAAATTAAATTAGAAAGATAACAATACAAAAAGTCGAATGTGTTCCAAAAATAACTAGTTCAAAAAAACAAGTGGACATTGTCGCCTTGCCTATTACCCAATCCATTATTCTCAGATCTAGAACACAGTAACTGACACTCATCCGGTACAATAGATGCGATACTTCCGATTAAATGCATATACATATAGGCGTTATTGCAAAATTGCTATTGAAACTAAACGTTGAAAAATTTTAAGGATACGTGGTCGGAAGTTTTAATTATAAAATCTACAATTGAATTTAATAGAGGAAATAATTTTATTATGAATTTACGTAATTATGAAAATGGCGTGAATATTTCATTTTAGCTGTGTAGCTTTTGTTTTAACTTGTGGTCAGTCTCCTTTACTCTACGTAAACTTGAAAAATCTGTTTCTTGCCTTATATCATTCGCTTCGTTATTAACAATGACAACTACATACTTCACTTAGAGCACCACTTTCAAAATTATTTTACACCATCTCTAGTTCAGTTTCGAAATATGTATTTTAAGCGTACAAAACTAGTTGGCAATTTCATGTGACATTTTTAATCCCCGTGCAATTTGTGGTTAAGTTTTTGCGAAATGCTTTTAAAGTCACCGTCACTTTCAAAAGAATAGAGCGAAATCTCTTTGAATTTTAAGGTAAAGCCGTTTTATTATCGGTTATTGTACTGTACAGAATATTCGTAATATCATATTTCAACACGCCTTAGTATAGCACCAACAATTTTGCCGCCGCGTCTAAATCGTGACTCTTGGGACAGATCGCAACACCATCCTTACAATTACTATAATTTGGCAAATCCTCATTATTGTGATGTTTGAAACGTAATCGAAAATGGGCAATTATGTCGGTGCCATTCAATTGTCCTAAATCATCATTGGCAAGAACAATAACGTGGCCTTCGGGTTCTGACAATTCGGTGCTATAGTCAACAGCAAACTGTAAAGAAAACATAGAATGAGTACTGTCATCAAAAATGAGTTTCTTCAATCTATTGCCAAACATGGTCCGCTATAAATTACTTTTGACGTGATATGCATTTGAAATGGCTTAATATTTTGCAAGTGACCGTACTTACGAACGTTGCAATTGAGTGACATTACCAATTCGTCATATAGAACGAGTACTATAAGTTTGCTTAAGGCATTCTTCTACGGTCCGTGTAAGGCGTTGATGTTTTCTTACTATGTAAGGGAAGTCAATGCCGTCAAAAGATTAACATTTGTACTTGGAGGTTTTATGTTTAACCTGTTATTTATGAGCGTGCTTTATAACCTCTACTGTTTGATGTAAAAGCTCAGATACTACAATAGCTGAATATTTAGCAACTGAGTAAAATACCTCGTCCAAATATTGGTTCTAATCAAACATGACTAATACTCTAATACTCAAATTGCAACTCAATGCATTTGGTATTTGTGTCAATAATTTAAAAAATAACTCAGTCAACAGTAGGTAATGAATATTCATAACCGCAAATATTGGTAAAAACTCTCGTTATTGACACTGCATTCGCCGCTGCAGACGACCTTGATAACGTTTCGCTTGCCCAGCTGAGTTGCAAAGAAACTTCTTTGTTAGCTGGCGCTGGCAAATTAGCAATACACACCCGAACTGAACTAGTTTAGAACTAGTCGTTACGAAACGTGTCTGTTTTGTTTATAATAGCAGAACATAGTTATTTATCAAATTCAACACTTACTACCTTTGTTTTTGCTGTTACATGTGTTTGTGCTTGTGCTTCACCGTCGACCACATCTTCGTTTGCCATCGGGCGAGATAGTGGTCAAACGCGAACCAAAACCAAAAAAAAAAACTTGATTAAAATTTACTTCATCATCGTTTGTAAGGTTAATTTCAATAATAATAAACCTTTCCACAGTAACTTGTACTTGTTACGTTCTCACAAATATCTTCATTCATCTTTTATTGCTTGTATTCACATGCAAAAACGGCTGTAAGAAATAGTGAATCGAATAAAGCTTTGCAACACTTTGCAACGCTAGTTTATTGCATATCGTAGTTTATTACAATATCGGTATTGGTATTACTTTTACATATGTCTGCAGCTATACGTTGAACTAGAAACCGTTTACTGTCATTATTGTGAGCTATTAAAGCAATTGTCAAAGCCAAATTATTTGTGAAATGCTAGTCACGGCCATTGGGTAACATTTTGAACTTATCAATGCACAGCGACGCAGCATTAACTTTCGCAGTGTCATTTCCGATTTGGAATAACTTCTCATTATAACTACAAATGTACATGTAGCAGTAATAGCAGTAATGTTAAATTGTAATTAGAAGTGATGCTTTCTTCTTTGATAAGGCTTTGATTTCAATTAAGCATACGAAGATTAAAATCAAACCTCATTGCAGCAATAACATTAATACCCCCGACCCTGGCAGGGTTTGGCACTCTAAGGGGGGTCCCCCGTCATATTGCTGACAGTTCTTTGAGGTGCGCATAGAACACGTCGTCGTCGTCGACCCGGGCATGGTCCATGATCGGACGACGAGTCGCCCTTTACTCGCCGTCCGCATGCCCGCGCCTACGGTGTCCAGAAATTGTGTAGATGATTAGGTAACCCCTAAAGTAATTGCAAAGTGCCAAAGTATGTTAAGTAACTTTTTTAAAGATATCGGTTGGGAAAAGGAAGAACGTTATTCAACGTTGATTAAAAAATACATTATGTATGAAAGCTTAATCAAAACAATCTTTGGGTCAAGAATTATCTCCCATTACGGCCATATTCGTCGCTTCTTAATTTCCTTGCTACAGGGAAAGTATGATATTAAAAAAAAACAATTGGTTACCCAATGATGTTCCTTCGAAGAGGAAGTTCGGCGTAGTATTTACGCGTAGGGATTTTTGCAATCTCCATAATTTTAAGTCAGTATTTGTGTCGTTGGATTAAATTAAAAGTACTTGTAATTTAATCCAGTAGAGCTTCTGTATTTTAGTTATACTTAAAAATCCATATACATTTATCCTGTACCCTCACATAAATCCTGTGTGTTTCTTTAGTGTCTGGACTGTAATAACATCTACTAGAATAAGAATACTGAAAAAAACTACTTTAACGTTTCATTTAACTCGGAAACTCATCATCTTCATTATTTGTCAAGCAATTCCAAAATTATACTATGATAAGTAAACACCAAATTACTGGCAATTTTAACATGACATATCGACAAGCCATTCTAAATTTAATTTCCTATGATTGACTGTACTAAAGTACGGAACAGCCATCAATTTCTTACTTCAATTCAATGCAAAAACGGTTTACTATCTCTGAAAGAGCAAGGGCAAAGATCAGGTATCAATAACCCCTTCACATATTGTTGAAAAGAAACGTAGACTTTTCGAACCTTTTGTAGAATCGGAGAATGCAAATGAAGTAAAACCGCAGTAGGGGTCATAAACCGTTGGTAGTGACATTTGAGCGACGATTGTACCTATTTTGTTTTTGATTCTTTTGTATCTTCATCATGCGTCAATTTTTCTCTGTGGCCAGAGTTTGTTTCTTATAATAACACTTGTCTTACTTAGTAAACACTTCACCAAAGGTTGTTATTCCTGCGGTTCAGACCCATTGGTCTGAACCGTGACATTCCATTTTTAATGGAGTGATTGACCTTAGATTTACTTAAATGGACTGTAAGGTTGCAGGTTAAAAATATTTTGTGACCGTAAATCATTCAACTATTTATTTCTAGTTTTTTGTTAAACTTCTGAAAACTATTAAATTGCATTTTCTTCTATGCATTGATTGGATGAATAAATACATCTGCATTACTGTTAATACGAAAGTTTATTTTGAGGTCAAAATGGTTGCAGCCAAACTATCAAAAAGTAATTATGTATTAATCGTAACATTGAGCAAGAATGTATTGTATTTATCATTTAGGATTTATCGACAACGTCATTAGGTATTAATTTCGTTTTGAAATATTTTTATGGAATACTAATGAGGAACATTGCTACACTTTTTTATTCAATTTAACCTTTTTGGAAACAAAACTTTTGTTGATAAGAAAATTATTCAAAATTAAAAAAGAAGGTCGCAAGACTAACGAATTACCGTCACCCCGGAACGTAAAGAGCTATTGAAGGACACCGTGGGTTTTAGTCAGTACAAGTCTGACAGTCCCTCCCGCTCTGCCCTGGGTGAGAGGACTCATTTAATGAATTTACCACGATAAAAAAAAATTCAAAAATGAAAAAGTTTTACTCGATTAAAATTATTATAATCGTTAAAACTTGTTTATGGTTTAATCGAATTAAAGTAACAACTCGATCGTTGACCCAAAGAATTTTAAATTGTAGAAGATTTTAATATTTATGTGTACACCAATATAATTTGACCTAGTTGTTCAATTTTATACAAACCGGCTTTAGCACGCGAGTCTGCTTATTATAGCGACAGAGTTATTCTTTTGTATTTATTTATTTTAAGAAAGATATTTTCTGTATATCTTTTATATCAACCTTAGTTTTTTATTATTATTTTACAACTAAATAAAAATCGCTTATTTCTACGGAAAATTGTTGCAGAAAATGTTAATCAAATATTAACCTTTAATTTTGCTGATATGACCATAAACTAGATTTAAAATTACTATAGAAAATGATTTGCTATTGTAGGTGATTATTTTGCTGTTTATGAAAAACTAGCACATTTCTGTACACGAACAAAAAAGTTTAAAATGGTCTCATTTTTTTTATTAATACCTGTCTACCTTCGGGCAATGCAGAGATAAAACACAGGTGCAATATAATTGAAAAAATAACTATAATAAAATTAATTACTTATCAATAATTAGTGTCAAGAAAACATAATTATTATGGTTTCTTGACACTAGCCTTATTTATAATAAACTAATTCAAAGATTTTGTGATATTGAAACAGTTGTGTTGTATAAATGTATAAAAGTTTTTTTTTATTTATTTAAGTTAGTTACCTGTCGGTTTCTAAGAATGTGAATCAGCACAAATTATCCGAAGAGCATAAGCATAAGTGGTTCAAAACAAACATCAGTACGACCTTCCAAGAGAAACCTTACTAACTTATTTTTCTGAATTTAATTTTCCTCTTTATGGTGTTACCACACCAATCGAGCGAACGTCGATCGATGCTATCGATCGATGGTAGAATGGATTAATCGACATCGATCGATAGTTTCTACCACACCAATCGATCGATAGCCGATAGATGCCATCGATCGATGGTAGAATGGATTGGTGGACGTCGATCGATAGTCTCTACTAGACCAATCGATCGATTGTCGATCGACGATCGAACGATGGTAGAATGGATAAGTCAACGTCGATCGAGCTGCTTGAGCTCCCCATGTCACGGTAATCGATCTACGTCGACCGATGCCGTCGACCGATGCCATCGACCGGCAATCGATCGATTGGTTAGTCGACCGGTATCCGTCGATCAATGAAAGCTACCACACCAATCGATCAACGTCAACCGATGTCGATCGATGGCATCGATCGACTGTCGATCGATTGGTGTGGTAACACCCTTAGAGAGATTGTTTTTAAGATTTTACCCTTTCGGTAGCGTACACAAAAGGGAAAAAAACGATACTCTATTACTAAGGCTTCGCTGTTCGTCCGTATGTCTGTCCGTCTGTCACCAGACTGTGTTTCGTGAGCCGTGATAATCTATCAGTTGAAATTTTCACACATGTGATATATTTCTGTTGCCCCTATAGCAACAAATACTAAAAGTAGAATAAAATTAATATTTAAGGTGGCGCCCATGCAAAAAACAGGATGTTTTTCCATTTTTATAGATTATGGGTACGGAACTCTTCGTGCATGAGGCTGACTCGCACTTGGCCGGTTTTTTAAAGCTCTTTCTAAGAGTCCTTTATTGCGGGTTTTCTTTAAATCATCATTTAGTAGTTGTTTTTTCAGTGGTTAAGATAACTGTTTGTTAAAATACTATTCATTTATCAACAAATTTTTAAAGGATAGGATTTTAAAAAGTAGGTAACGGGCCGTTAGTTACATAAACTATGTACATATCTCCGTCCACCATATATCGCTTAGCATTAATCCGTCTTACAAGTTTTTTGTACACATGCACAATTTATCTATCTCTGTATGTTCATACAACTTATCATCAATATAACATTCACTCTTACTGACTCAGCTCAAATGATCTGACATTTAGTCTCAATTAAATGTAATCGCTAAACATCTATTATATTCAACCTGGGTTCCGTACATGACCACCAACTTGGATTAGCAAGTTTAAGTGATAAGAACGAATTTCTTTAATATAACCATGACATCACATTTGGAAATTTAATTGGTGATGGGAAGTTGAATTGTTACTTCAAATTAATAATTTAAAATAAAAACCTATTTTTTTTTTTGGGTGGTAGAACGACGTGCCACCGACCCGGGCTTAGTCCTTGGTCGGACGGCGAGCTACCTATTACTCACAGTCCGCAAGCCCGCTCCGCCGCTGTGCCCTCTGCTAATCAGAGGGACACGCGTTGGAGCGTCCACCCGACAGGCTATTCGCATACGGGCAAAGAGACCCCTTAGGCACACAGTGCCTAAGAAAGAGTTTTTGCCCGCATCCCAGGGTGCATCGGCCCGAAAAACTGGTCTTCCCCCCAGACGTATCCGGGAGGGAACTCCAGTCCACGGGCGCACGTGGAGGTTTCCTGTCTTAGCACCCCAGATTGTCACGGTTGGGACAACTTTTACCTCTCTAAGATACAGTAAACCCTAATCTATCACATAGGCCTAGTATCGGGAGGTAGTCGAACTGCCAATTTTTACTTCTGTTCTGTACCTAAAGATTTGCAGTATCGTATGCTAATCAAGCGAATTTAATGGTGTGACCCATGGCGTAACTGTTATTTCTAAAATAACAACATCTACGTTGGTTATTTTAATTTAAGAGTCCATAGATAGTCCACAGTTGCATAAAAACACGATTAGTAAATGTTCGAAAATTTGAAAGCAACTAACTTGAGTCAAATGTCATAAAAAGTTGTGAGCATTCATTTCATATATGATATGATGGGCACCTGACAAGACTCATTTGCATTTTTTTTTACAAATACTTGCTACATGAAGTGCATTCACCCGGCTAGATACTCGTATAATAAACGAAATGTGAACCTATCCCAAACTTTAAAATTTTCCCAATCGAACATAAACCTTTTTCTCAGGTGATAAAGTTGTAAATCAATCAAATTATTAAGGTAGGTTTATGTGCTTGGCGTCTGTACGTAAAACTACATTCAACTGTAATAAAATACAAAGTAATTTAATATGCCACATTATCACTTTTACTGACATTTTAATTTATTATGCATACTACGCAGACGTTTCATTAATATAATCAGCCTTTCGAAGATTTGAAGAAAACATTTTTGATAAAAAAGTTCTAAATTGTATACAAAAGACATAAACGCGTGAATTCACACAAAAATTAAAGTGCTGACACTATTTACGTCATCCAAATTCATGCTTAAAAATGACGACTGTATAATACAAACAAACGCAATTATCACTATAAAAATACGTTTTAACTATGTAATTTGGACACAAAGGAGCTGCCCCATAACTCACACTAACGATACTTGTTTATAAAACTTCACAAGCACATTATGACTTGACTGTAGTAACTTATCTATAGATAAGTTCATATACCCATACATATTTAAAGGCATTGCTAACAGGGCAAGCGCACCGAAGCAGGCGTAACCAACGCTCGGCACAATGGGCGCCAACCTTGGACAAATGGCATTTAACTCCGCTCGTGTCAATCACCCGCAATGTGATAAAAGCTTTCACCCATTCTTTACTGGCCCAAATAATGGATCAAACATTTGACATTTGAGATGATCGATGTGGGTCAAGAACGAAATTGAAATGATAGCGGTGACATGTGTTTTGCGTGGTCAACGGTTGTAGGAGCTTGTTTATTTTTGACATGTGCTGATTCTATTGAAATGCACGTGCGAAAGCCAAATATGATCTACTATTTCTAAATATGGCTTTTTTCAAACTTAAACTTAAAAATATTCAACGGAGGAATTTTCTTATTTTTTATACATACAATCACATTTGGGAATAATGCAGTGTTCCTGATTAGCGCAACAATTTTTGTACCGGGATCGTAGAAGTTCCGAACATATTCCTACTCTATCCCCGTATCTTTACTTTACCTAATATTTTCATTATTTATTAAAATAACTTTATAAATTAGTCACATAACATTCCCACACTCCATTCAATGTTAAATGATAATTTATGTTATGATATTATGTATGAAATCTACAAATACGTTCATAAAATTCTACATGCACGTGCGAATGCAGTTAATGAGTTGCAGCTTATTAAACGGTCGTTGTTCTCTAAACGTCACAAATTACATGCTACGCATATCATTAGAATGAATAATCGCGTTTATTTCGTAAACTGTTTCACTACAATCGAGTATTGTTAGCAAAAAATCTTCGGCCTTCCGAAAATGTGCAATCGACTACCGGTTCCCAAATAAAATCGATTCGATTCCGATGAGCGTGCGATTCGGAGCGTGTACGGACGACATACGGCGAAACAGTAACTCACGCGAAAGTGAAACTTGGATGACGCCTCCTTACGTAATCTCGCACATCGGCTGGATTGAGATACACCACTCGATTACACGATTCAAAACACCATTCCGGGAAATCGAGTGCAGAATCGTAGCAGCTACTTAGCGAGTTTGCACATCACTCGCAGATGCCGATAGAATACTTAGCGTTTATGTGTTAAGAAATCTTTCTATTCTGCAATACGTATTGCAGATGCCAGATTAAATGTAACCGTACAGAATTATTTTTCAGCTAAACAATCGATGACATTGACCTTATTTGTCGGATCTCATAAATCACTCTCGCTTCGTCGGAGCTGTCAATGCGAGTTTTTTGTGTCAAGTAATTTTAATCTATCTAAAGACTCTATTCACTTAGTACGTAATTTGACAAAAAAAAAGAAAAAAAAACTAGGAAGTGAGACTGAGACATAAATTGGAGCGTAACTGGAGCAAACGAACTGA
This sequence comes from Agrotis exclamationis, assembly GCA_950005045.1. Lineage (NCBI taxonomy): Eukaryota > Metazoa > Arthropoda > Insecta > Lepidoptera > Noctuidae > Agrotis > Agrotis exclamationis. The sequence continues at coordinate 16,951,516 of OX465427.1, read as the reverse complement.
ATTTTCAACTAGTGTCACTACGAATACAATGGATGACTAAGCCTAGTTATACATGAACCTATTTTTCTTTTGAGTGAGCTTTTGTATGCAGCCCGTTGTCTTGTCTAAGTATAAATCGATCGTATCTCGAGTCAAGGCGCGCAACTATCTCCTTCATTGACTTACATAATTTTTGTAATTGCCTTTTCACACAATCTCGTAACATTGTTCTTCCTACTTCTCGCATGCTGTGACTTTTTGTTTCTATACTTCCGAGTTCACGATTTTTCTAACGTGATAGGCCGTTTTTTGCCACAACAATTATGCGTCCTTAATTGATATTGACAATCGAAACCAATGTAGATTGAATTCCTTTAGCGTGTCATTAAAATATTAATGTAACGGATTTATTCTAATGTGCTCATGATATTATATTTTTTATCGAGTAACGTACCGCAGCAAAACATAATACGATTTATTTTCATGCATAATTAAATCAAACTTATCAGCTTCCATTATAGCATAGCAAAACTAAAGAATTGGAAAACGTTCACGATAAAATTATTAAACAAAATAAACACTATGTTTTGATTTTTACAGCGTTATCGTGGAAAGAAATTAACTGATCAAGCAACAGCATGATAAATTGGAAGCATTTAACGTTTGCCCAAGAATAGATTTACATCACCTATTTATAGATACAATAAATAAAGTAAATAACAATATCAATAAATCGATTGGATTTGAATCAGAGCGCCATGCACCACGGTCATCGTTAAACCGTCCTATATTATTACATTGGCATTTAGAATGCCCTTTGTTGAGAATTATTCTATAATTAAATTATCCTTACAAGTTAAAGTGTTAATAGCCTTCTGGCTTATTGCTGATAAAAAAAAAAAAACATTATGCTCATTATAAAAGTAAATCCAGGAATAATATGTAGTTTAGCAGCGTGCAAATAGCATAAAATGTGTGTAGTAAACAATAACAGTTTCAGGTTTAAAAAGGTCGAATAAGGCTTTTTTACTTTCTTTATTTTGAACTTTGTTGGTAAATAGCTTGTTGCCAATTTGGCTATGAGGTGGGGCGCACTTTACGTCTTTTACGAATGAACCTTCTGCATTTATCTTTATTGTGTAGTTATTTTAATTGCCCGCATTGTAATTAAAACAGTTGTTATAATAAATTAGACTCTATTTGTTATCTGTGCCCCCATGTCACGATTTAACTATCTGTTTGTATTTATTAGTATGTGCCCTTTGGATAGTATCTATTATTTATTTATACGCAAAATAACAATTATTTTTTATTGATTTTTTTATTTGAGTATGAACAATAGAATGTTCTTAATACATTTATTTATATTTTAATAAGCATATACAAGGTAAATAAATAGTCGTTTCTTTGCGTAGGAAGTTAAGAAAAAAAGAGAAATTAATATTAATGAAAGTTACTTTTTTTGTCACTGGCAAGACAGTATTTCGTATTTGCAGGTTGCATCTTAGCATTATTACAAACTATTTTTCAATTAAAGAATGGCAGCATAAAAATAAACCAGCAAAGTTCAAAAAAAAATTAATATAAGCAATCGCTCGCGTTCTATTTTAGTTTCAAATTCTGCAGTGGTTAATGCATAATACTATGTGCAATGTGCATACTAATCTTTTATCTATTAAGTCATCAAAATTACTTACTACTCCTCCCTTGCAACATACACCTATTATACAATATGTATTTGAACATAAAATTGTATAACAAAGCGAGTAAATTGCAATTATTAAATAATCATAAAGTAATACTTACCTTTTAATATATTTACTGTTACACGATTTAGAAGTCTATTACTTAGACCTAACATTGTTATTACGGTGTACGATCTGCTGCCCGTGACGATCTATACAATGAATAATTACCTAACGTCTATAAAAAAGTAAAAGATTGTAACACTATCTGTCTCACCACTGTTTTTGTTCCTAGCCTGCACAGGTTCTCATCATCATCATCAGCCTATAAATGTTCCCACTGCTGGGACACAGGCCTCCCCTCTGTGAGAGGGAGTGGGCCGTAATCTACCACGCGGGCCCAGTGCGGATTGGTAGATGTCACATGTCTTCGAATTTTTGGTTCTAGGACATGCCGGTTTCCTCACGATGTTTTCCTTCACCGTTTTGAGAGCAGTGGTGTTGAAATAAATTACACAAAGTAATGCGCCTGACGGGGTTCGAACCCACGACCTACTTACTACTCGTAAGTCGAGACCGATACCACTGGGCCACCACTGCTGAGGTTCTACTCCAGCGCAAAGGTCTTCCTCCACTCTATCAACTTTTAACGATGCTGAAATGCTGATGCCGGTTAAAGATAAAGGCCTTTACAATCATGCCATTTAAGATGCTCTATTTCAGCTTTTTCTTATAATAGTTAATAGATTAAGCGAGCTACATCATCTCAAGACCCGGTCAATTCTAATTCTTTGGCTACCAATTCCCGATTTAATCTCAAGTACATGTAACTACAGTTTATTCTGTAGAATATCTATTAGTTGGACCAGTTCATCAGAGAAACTTCAAGCACTCAAAGCCACTCCATTCTTAGTCATTCTGAACTTGTGAACAGAACCCGACACTCAGCAGTTAATCTCGCAAAAATTACGGTACGATCCGTCGGTTTAGGGGTACTACTAGACAAACACGAAACCCGTAACTTCGTCTGAAGCTTCGGGGGTTTCTGTTTATCGTAAGATTAGTTGGTGGTATCAACTAAAAATTGGTGACAACGTGATTAAAAAATTGTCCTGAATCCTCACTGTGTGGTCAAAACAGAGTAGGGTTCATTCGAAAATTTTGAACGGGCCCGTATTTTCGTTGATGGACTAAAGGTGTAGGCGCAGATTGAGACTGATCGAAACGACGGCTTTGTAGTGTATGTTTTATCGATTATTTAGATTAGTATGGATTAACATTACGATGTTAAATCGATTTATTTCTGTAAAGTGACACATATAAACCGCGAAGTTAACCGTGATTAACAAGCCGACCACACCTTGACGGTGCACCCAGGCGTTCAAGGAGAGTTGATGACAAGGTGATAAGTGAGTGACGACCCTCTATCATCCGTTCTGTTTTGTAACGCTGCACATTGTTCAATGTTTATTGACTAGGCTAAAAGGGACAAAGTTCGAGAGACTTTTGACCTTTTAAAGCTTTTAAACTTAGTAAAATAGTCGGGTAATCATATTGTTGGTAAGAGGACTTATTTGAAATATGTTCTGCCTGTAAAGGTTTTTCTATCAGATGATTTTGTTAATTTCTTCCAAATTGTTTTATTTTATTTCTGTTTTATCTATTGAGAAAACGACTAATAGGATTCATACTGTGAGGGCTGACTAGAGGTGGCGCTGGACAAGTACTCTTGGAAAAAAAAATTTAAGGCCTTTTTCCTAGGAAGGACAATATTAGGCTAAATACAAAGAATCCTTTTATTGTTTTATCAATACAAGGATGATATGATCAAATTAAATTTTAATTAATTTTTTTTCAGACCATGTTGTTTAATCCACTTAAACCAAGACTATAATGTTCTCTTTAAGACTACCTGTAGACATAAAACATTACTTGCTTGTTCACGTAATTATTAACATACGCACACAAAAGTGTAAGTAAACTGCTAGAAAAGAAAATCGATTACGACTATTTACCGATCAATGGAAAGTTTCGAAGTCTCTTAAACTTTGAAGGTACTCATTTGCTACCATAAGAGTCCGTGTATTGCATAAAAAAAGGAAAGAAAAAATCAGGGCTGACACCCAAAACAGATTAGATTACATTATTGGTGGCCAGTTTGAAAATGTTTATAATTGGAACATTTAGCATAAAAATCGTGCATTTTGCGCGAACACAGCACCCAACATGAGGTAACATCAGTTCACTTATAATGTAAACAAAACCTTATATGGAACGAATAAAGGCTATATTTGAAAAGCAACTGCTTTATTAAATTATATTTCGACATCATAAATAAACACTTCGCGGTGGATTCACCCTGCGGTTTTAAAGATATCCGTGATGCTGAAACTATAAAATTGTGAACAAATTATAATCTCTCTGCCAGTTTTAAAACGAAACAAAAAAGCAAAGAGCCTTTATTAGTGGATAATTTGTACGTACTTCAGAAAATCAAAGCGTGTAATAGAGTTAGAAAGTTGCAACAGAAAAAAAACAATTTCCAAAGTTTAGAACCACGAGACAATTATGTCTAAAAATTGTGCAAGGAAAGAACCCATGGACAATTTTATTTATCAGTATTATCTCACGTGACGACCATTTAAGTGTTACAAATCAAGTTCACATAACTACAAAAACTTATTTCTATTTATTTTATTGGAAAATATTAGACATTCGTTCAGCAACACTATTGGCGCAGTGACTAAGCAAAGCGTTTGACTGAGCAGCGTGTCATGGGTTAGATTCTCGCACGGAACAAATATTTGTATTATCTGCAAGTAGTTGTTCCAGGTCTGGAACTCTGGGTGTTTGTGTATGAGAGTTTCTATGTTTATAAACGCACCGACGACACGGGAGAAATTCCTAGTGTGAGGCAAAGTTTCTTAAAAAGAAAAAAAATACATGTGGCACTCGGAGACTGCCGCGGTGAAGCTATTGCATAACATTTTATTTTTATTTTAAAAGAATAAAATCGCCTACCACGTATATTTAACGAGAATATAATTTATTTAAAATGTTTGTGGTGCACTACTGTAACAAAGAACTTCTTTGTTGTAGGAGAATTTTATAAGTAGGTTTTATTGTGAAAACTCCTTTTGTAGCCAGCCGTTTAGAATCAGTAAGAAAAAGTAAATTGTTTTTATGACGGATATTTTTATGATTGCCGAAGTCTCCCGAACTGAAACGATGTTAGACGATGCGTGTTGTCAGGTTTTTTTCTTAGGTTTTTGGAATTTTTTTGATTCGGTCGCCGCGCCGCACCGCGCTCAGAGCCCGCGAAAAAGCTTTGCAACAGCTTAAAAATAACATACTATTCTATCCAGCCTATTAGGCCAGTATTTGTCATGTCTCTTTTCTTCGGCGGTAAGACCCCTCTTTGAGGAGTGGCTGGATAGGAGTCACGGCGTCCTGACCTACCGCATGACGCAGGTCCTCACCGGACACGGATGTTTCGGGAGGTACCTGTGTCTAAGGAGAAAGGAGGAAACGCCTGGGTGTCACCACTGCGAAGATAGCCCGGAGGACACAGTAGAGCATACGGTGCAAGACTGCCCTGCTTGGGCAGAGCACCGACGTGTCCTCACGGCGGCGATAGGCGGAGACCTCTCGCGCCCAGCATTGGTTGCGGCCATGCTGCGGGGCCAGACGGAGTGGGAAGCGGTCGCCTCCTTCTGCGAAGCAGTAATGCTCGCGAAGGAGGAGGCGCGCCGCGAGAGAGAGAGGACAGAGTCCTCCCTCCGCCCCACCCGCGGTGGTTGGCGCCCACGGCGACGGACGTCGCAAGACGATCTCCGGCCACCGTAGGCGCGGGCATGCGGGCGGTGAGTAAAGGGCAACTCGCCGCCCGACCATGGACCATGCCCGGGTCGACGGCGCGTTGTGTTCCACGCGCGCCTCAAAGAGCGTCAGCACGATGACGGGGCCCCGCCCAAGAGGGCCAAAGCCTGCCGGGGTCGCGGGACTTATCTCATTACCGTGACCCCGGAACACAAAGGGCTATTGAAGGACACCGTGGATTTTAGTCTGACAGTCCCTCCCGCCCTGCCCGGGGTGGGAGGACTCATTTGATGATTTTACCACGAAAAAAAAAAAAAAAAATGTCTCTTTTCTTCGAAGAAGTTATATGTAAATGTTTGCTAGCCAAGACCACAGCATATTTTTTTAATGATATTTTCGTTTGCCTATGACGAACTCCATTCTTTATTAGTGTACCGTTATTTCGTGCCCTGGATTTTGTGACTAAGCTTTAATGCAATAAGGTTCTATTTATTTTCCATAAGGTTATTAGTTGTTACTGTTTGTGATTTTTATATTTATATATTTTATTTGCTATTATTCCAAGTATGTTTCGACTCACGACTGATCTTGTTTTGTCATTGTATCTCATTCATCTGTAATTCATAAAATGTCCAATTCATATAACTAATGTATAAGAAGCCTATTTACATAATAAATACAGTAATGTAACTAAGTGAGAACGCGATATTTATGATAATGTACACAAAGAATGGTCTAGTTTTTTTTTTTATTTAACCGAGAATGCGAACGATTTAAAACAATGTTTCTATCTAAAACATTAATGTTTGAAATATTCACAAGATATCTCATAAATATTTAACGGATTTATTAATTATGTGTGGACAGTATGTAAATGACTAATCAATCCAAAATTATTAATTACAAGATTATTTCGGAAGAAGAAAATTACATATTTGTTTTTGCTATGGTATGTGGATGTAAGGATTACCTAAATCTTTCTTACCGTTGATTTTTAGATTAAAATTCAGTCTAGAAATGATTTTTTACCGACTTCAAAAAAAAAGGAGGTTATCAATTCGACCCGTATGTATGTAATATTTCCAGAACTGCCCAGTTTTCGTATATGTTAATCTATATCAGCGTCTGAACAAATGTGCCAAATTTCATAAGTGTATGTATGTATGTATGTATGTTTTTATGTTTGTGCACGCATATCTCCGGAATAACAAGTTCGATTTACGTAATTCTTTTTTTATTGAACTAGGTATTGTTCAACTTAGGGTACACTACAAGTTTCATCAAAATCGGTTCAGTAGTTTTAGAGATATGGATTTTTTTGCTTACTTGGATTGTGGATTTTCTAAGTCGATTGAATGTTTGCTCGCAATTATCTTGCGTTTGGCTGAACCGATTTTGATGCGGTTTTCAGAAAAGTGTTTGTTACATTCTGGGGAAGGTTTTAGTATATAACAGTAATGAATATTTCGTGACGTTGCCCGCATAGATCCGTTTTTGTTGCTCACTTGGATTATAGATTTCTAAAGACCCGATTATACGGAGATCTTTGTTGAATATCTGAACTAAAAAGGGTAAAATAAAAACTTTTTAAAAAAAAGAACCGACTTCAAAACCAAACACAAAAAACCGGCCAAGAGCGAGTCGGACTCGCCCATAAAGGGTTCCGTAGCAGCAAGTAATAACATACTATAAAAGTTCTTGTAGTTGGTTCCAACTTTGAAAGGTTTACGATTTATGACGTATTAAAAAAAAAAACTTGAGAGGTGTCAAGGCACGTCGAAAATCGCTATGAACCTGTAAAAAAGGTTCAAGCGATTTTCGACCCTCCACCCCACACTACCCCACTCCACTCCGCTCCACTCCGCTCCACTCCGCTCCACTCCGCTCCACTCCGCTCCACTCCGCTCTACTCCAGTCCGCTCCGCTCCGCTCCACTCCCTTCCACTCCACTCCGCTCCGCTCCACTCCACTCCACTCCGCTCCACTCCACTCCACTCCACTCCACTCCGCTCCACTCCACTCCACTCCACTCCGCTCCGCTCCACTCCACTCCACTCCACTCCACTCCACTCCACTCCACTCCACTCCACTCCACTCCACTCCACTCCACTCCACTCCACTCCACTCCACTCCACTCCACTCCACTCCACTCCACTCCACTCCACTCCACTCCACTCCACTCCACTCCACTCCACTCCACTCCACTCCACTCCACTCCACTCCACTCCACTCCACTCCACTCCACTCCACTGCACTGCACTCCACTCCACTGCACTCCACTCCACTCCACTACCTATTATAGCTGTAAAAATGAAGTTGACAAACTTACATTTGCAGTTGTTCTCCGATACATTTTGTTTAGGAAAATGTTATCCCAGTACGTTTTATAAGTTGGTCAATTATTACTCGTAAACTTGTAAAGCCCACTTAGTCATGATAATTTTCTTTTAAACTTCGTTATATATACTACTATTGTAAATTTTTTCACACCCCCAAACATAACCGTTTAGCTGGTAGAGGGGGGGACACTCGAGTAGGGCAAAAATTAGCACTTTAAAGCTTAATATTTCACAAACGAATCTATTTATCAAAAAATTGTTGATGGAAACTACCAATATTTTTTAAAGGCCTATTTAATGATACCCCACACTAAGGGGTACGCGAGAAAAAAAAAAACATCCCCGCTTTACGTGTACAGGAGGTACCCTAAAAAAAATATTTTACGAGATTTTATTTTACCACTTTTTTGACGCAACAAATCCGTATATTTACACCAAATTACAGCTTTCTAGTGCTGGGCGTCTCTGAGCTAAGCTGCGGACAGACGGATGGACGGACGGACGGACATGGCGAAACTATAAGGGTTCCTTGTTGACTACGGAACCCTAAAAAGTGTAAAATAACTTTTCTTTCGGAAGTCGGTGGCCATAGTCAATGAAATAAAAAACAAAGCCACCGACTTCCGAAAGAAAAGTTATTTTACACTTTTTTGTGTTTGGTTTTGAAGTCGGTTCTTTTTTTTAAAAAGTTTTTTTTACTAATGTAACAAGTTTTAGAAGGATTTTTTTAACAAACACACCGCCTTACTATAAAAAGTTAAACATCTATTGAACACTTGTATAAAAAACCTGTTACTGCCAAACGACCCTTAAATCAACGCCAAATGCCGTTTTGCTGTTGACAGTTCTTTTAGACAAGGTTTTCACCGATGTTTAACTTTACTGCAGTAAATGCGGACAATGTCTATGTACAGTCTTAACTAAACTACTGCACATACCTATATTTTATGTTCGTAACTGGTCTGTTTGCTATTCACGTAAATATCATAAACTATGAAAGAAAATTCAAATTAAGTTGCGACTCATTGCGAGAAGCAGCAAGTTGGCATAAATTCAGAGGCACTAAACAACAAAAGCGAAAAATTATTTAGCAAAACAACCTAAGCTTCTGTATCTATTTACATAAAAATTACGTAATATTAATGTTAATAGACCAAGCAGCTGTCTTCTTTACAATCTGCGCGGGAGCATGCTTTGCGGTTTGGTGGTCGGTGCATCGTGACAATGCTGTTACAACACTATGCTTGTCTAATTAAAATTACTGGCGCAACTTTGTCACGCTTTATCCGAAGAACTTAGGAGATTTGCACCTTTGTTCGTGCAGTTTTCATTTACGACTATCTGACGGTTAAGTGGCATAAAGCTGGCAAGCTACTTTCTTGAATGAGTCGTTTAAATTTCGAATGAGAAAAAAATTAAAGTGGAACATTTAAAAGCTCTTAAGTGATGACAAGCCTTGAACTTTTAAATTACAAGGGTTGTTATTGTTAAGGCTCTTGTTTTCAATTAATTAAGATATCGACTTTGCTTTCCAATTTAATTCGTGTAAATAGTAAATAGGTAAAATAACCAAAGGACTGTCTAAATAGCGTACCGTGGACCTGTTACGCAAAGAGCAACCGAAAGAACGCGGCGGTTTTTAGTCAGTACGAGCCCTTTAGCTATGATTTTCCACTACAATAATAAAAAATATAAACCAGAAGTCTTTTCCTTTCCGATTTACTATGACATGTTCGGCTTTATTACAAAACGTGGTTTAACTTAGACCAAGCTTTAAATCAAAAATGAATTTTTGAATTTCGAAATTTTTATTTCTACTGTCGTAAAGTTATTAATACAAAAACCGAGTTTAGATCCCGGTCTAAGTTGTCAATGTGCATTTTAGGATTTTATAGCAGTTGGAATAAAGTTCGAAATTGAAAAATTGATTTTTGATTTAAAGCTTGGTCTAAGTTAAACCACGTTTTGTAATAAAGCCGCAAAAGACTAAATCCAAAGTCTCTTACAGTTGATTGACCTTGATCAATCATAATTTGAAAATCATAATCGACCATCAAAATTAATCTTGACAGCAAATAAGCAATTAATAGTCTTATTATGAAGCAATTAACACCTATAACAAAGCGTTGCATTTAACACTAAATTATGATCCTTTTGTAACTTTGTCGGATAGAAAGTTGATTGAAGGAAGTATTAAATTTATGAATTGCATTTAACAACGCAATTCGAAAACTTGCTGTTTTTAATTACATGTATTACTTAGGTAAGAGTTATAATATGGCAGAATGTGAAATTATGACAATAAAGTCTAAAGGCAGTGAATACTTGAAACTTCAGATAAAGGTCAATTACCAATCTCTATCTCTATTTAATGTTAGAAATAAGACTAGGGACGCATCATTTTCAATTTCACCGTACATTGTTCCCATTTCTGGGACGTAGGAATCTTCTCTTCGAATAGGTTGTAAAATACAACACGGCTCAGTGTGGGTAGGTCGGTAAATGTCACATCAACATTAATCCATCCCATTTCCTGATCTAGATTCATATCATTTGTAGACTTTACGAGTATATAAATAAATTATTGAAAGTGAACTCTCTTAAGTTACTTAAGTTCACTAAGAGCCAGTTTGATCAATACAAATACAAACTCGTATACATTGTTAACTATGTATTTGTCAAAAATATGCATAGGAATTTAATTAACAGTTTGCTTAGCTATTGATCAAACCAAACAACTCGCCCTTAATGCCCATTTCTTGATCTAGTTTATCATCATCAAGAGTCTATGTAAATAAATTATTGAAAGTGAACTCTTTGAAGTTACCGAAGTCCACTTACTTAACATCAAAAGCAGTTGGATCCAGGAAGCAAAATTCATCCTAAGTAATGCTTACCCACTGTTAATGTGAAAGCTTGTTTACCATTTATTCAACGAGTGTTTACAGTACTATTGATGATACTAGTAGGCGCAAAATATCCGGAAAAGCAAAAAGAGCAAGTTTTCCGGATTGGAAAAAAGAAATTTCGTTTTCAATAGCTTATTGATGAATTATAAAATACTACCTTATAATGGGCTTACACTAGGCCTATATCTAATAAAGAAGCAAACATGAGACCTCAGTGGACTAGGAGGAGTAACATATGGATCACACACACATAAAAAAATATTACCTATTTCTCTTCCTAAAGTTGAAACATTTTTTTTTTGTATGAATACTTTTTTTTAATTTATTGAACTCACCTTTTTTCCTTAATATAAGAGAAATCAGGCCCTACATTACAATCAGTCAAGCCAATATAAGCTATCATAAATCAATAAAATAACCTTTAATTACTCCAAGCAGTTTCGACGTCATTATATTACGAAAAACATAAATAATCTCTTAACAACATGCAAGTAATAAATCAATGATTTTTTACATAACTTTGAAAGCGCAATGTTGACATACTCGTACATTACGCATCTTTTATAAACGTTACCTATCTGCTTTCTTAAGACCGCATCTCCGTTGGTCTCGTGCTCTCGAAATACGATTGCCGATTTGATTGGGGGTCGGGCAGTGTTTTTAGATTTTAGGTGTTCCTCAGTGTCAAGTATGAAAGCTGGCGGTATGATACCTACCCCAATATCCAAGTCTCAAACGGTCCAGCGGGTAATATGTGCCAGCTGTGTCAGTGTTCAACTCCCAAAATACCCAATCTTCGATAATGTGGTAAATTGGTTTAATAACTCAATAAAGTGCATTTTTAATACTCAGAGAAACAATAAATACAAATGTTAATGAAATCTAACCATTGTTACTTGTTTAAGACCTAAGGCAGATAACCAAGATATATTTAAGGCCTACTGCCAGACTTTTTACACCTGCAGCCTGTGGATCAAGTATACGCAGAAGGCCTACAACGCTCTTCGTATTCAATATAATAACGCTTTCCGGGTGCTGCTGGGGCTTCCACGGTTCTGTAGCGCGTCGGCCATGTTTGCTGACGCAAGCATAGATAGTTTTGAGGCTATCATGCGCAAAAGGGCGGCCTCCTTGATGCGTAGGATACGTGGGAGTCCCAACAGCATCCTAAGCGTTATTGCTGAAAGACCGGACTGCCCTTTCCTGGCGCACTGGTCCCGTAGGTATGCCTGCTGGCCCGGTGCAGAGGGAAAGTTTATGAATTAAACTTTTTTGATTAATTTATTTTGTTTAAGGTTACTAACATAGTTGTAAGTTTTTCTGTTACTAACTCATTATGGATTTTTAATTATGTCCGAAATAAATGATTATTATTATTATTATATTTAGGTATCTAAATGTTTTATATACATAAAAAGGGAAAATAGATCATAATTTAACATTGTTTAATCATGCGACCTTTCACATTCAAAGCAAACAAACATTAAAGTTACTACATTTGTTAAATTACTTTACATTCGCTTGTTTACCTCTAACTTTGTATCTTCGAGTTTCTACTTCATTACAAGTAGATTGATATGATTATACCAATTTACTTGCCTGGATTATACCGAGGAGTTTGCATTTGCAGATTGGATAATAACCTATGTATATAAAGCTATTTTTCATTCAGATATGATCTCATTTCAAACTAATTTAATATTAACTGTGGTAATTTTATAAATTTGCTGCAAGGCCTTCATTTAAAATGTTTCTTTGCGTACTATTTATTTTACGGTTATCGTAAACTGCATGAAGCAAACTAATGTGCAAATCAAAATACCTGAAAGAAAAGTTAGGTAAGATTTAGTTAATAGTTTTCAGTTTAATAACTTTTTAAAAAAAATTTAATCTCATTTTCTCTTAGAATAAAAATCAACTAGAATTAAATTATAGAACCTTTTTAACCAACAAGCAATTTTAATCTCATCAAGCTTGTGCCCGCGTATAATTCGTTAATTAACCCTTGGAAATGTCTTTCCAGGATTAAAAAATATCCGATGTTTTAATCTAGGTAATAAACTATCAGTGTACCACATTTCATCCAAACACATTAAGCAGTTTCTTGAAAAAGTAACAAACATCCATCATCCATACATAGACGTATTTCAGCACTTTATTTCGAAACTTACCATCTAAGTTAAGTAATAATTTTCAAAGAAAGTAAAGCACTACTAGCATTATTACGTTTCAAGTTTGCCCAGAAGCACTTAAAAAGCAATAGTGCGTAAGCGCACCTTAAGTTATCTAACACCGGAGACGTGAGAAAAACGGAATTAGCGATTCACTGATCGACGCCGACGTAACAATTTCTTTACATCTCGCGAACACAATGTATTTGTCGGTACTTCCGAGGCGTTGATAGATATCTTGAGATTTATCGATATGAAAAAGGTTCATGTAACTTCATCTTGCAATTTCAACATTTTACCAAAATTGATCCTACAAACCTAATTTTTTATCTCAGCCCGAAACTTTTGTTTTATTTTAAACGCTTTGACGAGAAAAGACATTACCATTTGCTTCGTAAACTAGCTAATAAACACAAACTAAGATATCAAAATTTGCATAATTCTGTGCTAGACAAACATAGCTATTACTTATGTATGTACACGTAGGTGTAAATTCAAGTATAAACTTCCAAAACGTTATTTCTACAACGGACGCAAGTTTATATGTTCAAGAGGTATACTCTCTTAGCACGTAACCTACAGTTTCGGACGAAATTACGAGCGTTTCCCATCACTTAGGTAATAACATTTACCTATATAGCAAAAATAAATAAGTCTGTATCTCTTATGGACATCAAAAATGTACATAACGATTGGGCAGTTGACCCTACTTCGATGTTTTTCTATTACACTACGTAAAAATCCGAAAATAATTGATGTTAATTTCATTTCGTAGTTTCGAGCTACTTTCGGACGGGCCTCTATCCTTTGATGAACTCAAATAATAGAACCCTGGACACGAGCGTGAGGAAATAGATAATAGAAATTATTAATCAATATATCAATTATTTCCAAACAATCATAAAAGCAAATCAATTAATTCATCAACATGACACTTACTTATAATAATCATTTACACAAGCCTAAGGCTAACGACTTCTAGGAAAAGTAATCATTTAAGCAACGACGTACACTCGACAAAACAGCTAGGTATGCAAACAGCAATTTTCAAACGGCTTTCCTGTATACTATATGCATGCTATATGCTATGTGTTTGCACTTTTTGGCTATTTGCTACACTAACTGTAACACGTGGTTTCACCACTGTTGCTCGGCTCCTAGTGGGTCTTAGCGTGCTGTTATATAGCCTATAGCATTCCTCGATAAATGGACTATGAGACACAAAGGGATTGATTAACGCTTTTAACCAAACAAACTCTTTTGCTTTATAATATTAGTATAGATGCAGGCAAAGAGTTTGGTATGCAGACACGTTGAAACTTACAGCATATCATTGGAAACCGTTTGAAAATTGCATGCTACATACCTAACTGCTTTGCTAACTGTACACGTCTTAAAACCAGCTTAGATGAGGAAGCGGAATTCCATTCCACCATATCACACGTGTGCAGGAATCAGAACTTGCTCCCATACGAGATTTTCTTTCTAGGGTTGGTAGTTAGTATGAAAACTGGTTTTTCTAGAATTCTATTGGTCTAAGTTTTAGTCTTCCTGTAGGTATGTCTTGATTTTGCGTCTTCTATACTATCGTTACTACATATATTATATATATATATATAATAAATAAAGCTGAGGAGTTTGCTTGTTTGTTTGGCTGGTTGAACACGCTAATCTTGGGAACTTCTATCTAGAGTATCTTTGGGTTGAACAGTCCACATAGGGTGAAATTAACATGGCTATGGATGTAACCGCGGGGCAGCCAGCCTTTTAATATAATAATACAAAAGTCGCGTTTCTGTGGGTTTAAAACGTCTACTTAGCAATATTCTTAATGATTCACTTAGAGAATTAATAATAGAAGAAAAACCAATAACGTTTCTGGAAATTCACGAAGTGAATCATTAGGAATACTGGTAAGAGTGGCCGTTATATACCCGCTGCAAGTAATTTTAATGCGGTTTTAATCAATAGATTGAGTGATCTAAGAGGATGATTTATATGTGCGCATTTACGAGTACCTATATTGCACGGGTGGCAAGCACGGACGAGTCACTAGTTATTTATTACTTTATCGAAATTTCTGATGAATTAATAAAATTTTAGTACTAAGATTAAGCTCGTACCGTTAGAGAAACGCCTCTTTTGTATCTGTGATGGTTTTTAAGTAGACTGAGATCAAAGATCTTCCATATTTTTTATTATTGTTTATTTATTCATCTTCTTCAACTTGTTACTTTTCACAGCTGAATGTAGGCCAAGATGAAAATTTGTGTCAAATGCCTGTTTTTTTTTATAATGTTTTGGACGATTCTATGGCGGACAAAATAGGACCGCAGCATAAATATGATGAGATTATGTGACTAATATATCTAATTCCCACTTTGCGCTATTTAGCTCATGCGAGTATAAGAATAAAATCAATTCAATATTAAAATAATCTTAAATTAAGTTAATTAATCTCTTCAGAGTTAGAGTGAACAACAGTCTTCTTCTGGTTCGTAACCCCATCTAAAATAAAAAATCTATAAATAAAATCTTTTCCAGACATCAGTAAAAAGCTTTTTTATTATTATTTGACTTGGCAACCCTACCTTCCACAAGTTTTTCTTCACAGTAAACACACTGATTGATAGCTCACGTAACTCGAATAGTTACAGTACCGTTAGTATGCAACTAATGATCGCTGTCAAACCCCATAGATATCACTAATGAGAAATAGTTAGGATTCTGATTGTTCTGTCTTTCACGACTAACGGTTTGCTGTAGTGAAATATTTGTCCATAGATTTGAATACTATTTAAATCGATATTTTCAATAAAACTTATTTTTTTGTGATAAAATCTTTATGATACAGCATCTCACAATACAAGAGGTCAACAGATCAACAGATTCTTTTAATAATTCAATTTATAACTTTTCACTTGTGTTAATACGTATTATAAATATTCTACATATCTTCTTATATATAAAAATCAATTGCTGTTCGTTAGTCTCGCTAAAACTCGAGAACGGCTGAATCGATTTGGCTAATTTTGGTCTTAAATTATTTGTGCAAGTCCAGGGAAGGTTTAAAAGGTGAGGCGGTACGAAGTTTGCCCGGTCAGCTAGTACTCGTATAAATACGTGAAGCAAGATTCAAAAACTTTATACCTTTTTTTTACCCCCACAATTACGCTAACCAAGGAGTATGAAAGGCACAGTTATGGAGTGCACAAACGCTTGCCTTACCGTAACCTAAATAGGTTCTTTCTCTTGACTTAAAGTTCTCTAGGTTATAGCAATCAGAAACAAATCAAAAAAGAGAAATACATACTCTGGCATGGTATTCCACTACGTAGCTGTGAGCACAATGAAAAATTAACCCAAAATTTCAATGAAATATGGCCTAATTTCGACCACTGACCGAGATAATAATTGCTTCACTACACGTGTAAAAATTGCAATAGGTAATTAATAGCTACATCTATGTATGTGGCCATGGACTGAAAACTGTCAAGCCAGTCACTATTTCTGAACTTCGATCTTTAAACCCACTCCAGATCAAATGGACCTCGTCCAAATCAACAAAGTAAAAAGAGGTCGCAATTAATACCAACCTTCTTTGTTCAGAAACGTGAGAATAAACCTACCTGCATTTAATAAAAAAATAAACATTCCTTTTCCTCATCGGATCAAAGGTGTTCAATAAGGCATGTGCAAGTTGTTAACATCAATCAATTCCGTTGAAAATGGCATCTAACACATAATTACGAAGTGCAATAAACTTGGCAGTGTCAACGTTCTCGTCAGAAACTATTCTACTTTGATTCTGACTCACTGTTTGACTAAGATATATGTATTGCATAAATATTGTTGGAGTCGAATAGCTGTTCGGCTAACCGCTAGGATACGCAACAGAGAAGTGTAGACAGAAGTCCCACTCAAAACTCGCGGCAGTCAGCAGAGCACGCCACCACTAGGCAAGCGTGCTTCACCGTCGACCACATCTTCGCTTACCATCAGGCGAGATAGTGGTCAAACGACAAACCTAACGTTAAATAAATAAAAGCCATAATGGAAAACCAAGTAGAAGAAAAATGGACCTCCTAGCGGTCCACAAAGCAGTGTTTGGTCTCACCGGATTCGAAGTCCGGCGCCAAAATGATTTTATTGTGTTCTATCAGTGCAAAAGAATTCCAGTTCCTTCTAGGCGCTCCATCTTAGGTCTCATGTTTGCCTTTTAAGACGAAAAGCAAAACAGTACTTTAATAAAAAAAATCATGCGTTCATTTCTCTATCAAAAAGTCTGCTTCACTAATTTGCCACTTTTTAACAGTAGCTGCAAAAAACGTAAACGAAAATTGGATAGCGAATGATGACTAACATATAAACTATCTCATGCAATGAAGAAGGATGGATGTCGATGTCGACGATCATACAGCTAAAGAATAAACTTATTCGTTAAAGATTTAACCTTCTTTTTACGTTTGTATGTTGTTCAGTTCGCAAACATTGATCTCCTAGTATTGTGGTCCACTAAACTACTGTCCGATTCGAATACTCAAATAATATTTCAAGCATGTCAAATGACGTTTCTTGAGTCAGAATGTATTTTGGTATTTTGTTGTTCATTCTATTATTTATATTTTTACTAGCATGAGCCCGCAATGTTGTCCGCGTAAAGTTTAGTAATTATACTACGGGAACGTCATACCAATACCGGGATAAAAAGTACAAATCGTACCCTTATTGCAAAAACCGATTATCTGCATAAAAATTCGAGTGATAATGGGTTTTACCTGTAGCTTCGTCGTGACTTGAGGATTCGATATCTATATTTAACTAAAAATTGGTAATAAATGCAGATAATCGGTTTTTGCAATAAGGGTACGAAATAACGTTAATCCGGATTATAAATGTTAATGTATGTTCAAATTTTATCTAAATACAATAACTACTGAACGATTTTTGTGTTAAGGAGTAAAAAACATGGATCCACCCATCCCCATTAACTGTCGCATTTAAAAAATAGTAAGATAATAATTGTTAAAAATGATCTTCAATTTTTAGACGCACGTTTTCTGGTAAATCCGCGTAGATTAACTTAATAACGTATTTACCTCTCAAGCTATACTTAAGACTACTTTGAAAAAGAAAGTGAATGGATTATCAAGTAGTTTTAATATTTACCTTTGATATGAGCTACAGGAAGCAGGAAGTTTAATGCCATTTAAGTATAGATTTACTTAACGTATTTACCTTTAGTAATTGGTGGTAGTTGTAAAATACTTAATATATTAATGGACAACGTGATTTCTTATCAAGAAAGAAACCAAGAGCTTTCTATCGTTAAGTTTACCGTAAGAAATAGAACTAAAAAACTATACAATGCGGGTATTACCGGTACTTATCTATTTTACCAGAACCGTTCATAGTGAAGTAGTTACTGGAACTTGCGGTAAATATATAACCAGCAGATTATTCAAACAAAATATCAGGATACTGTTATCGAGTATTGTTCAAGACTGATGGCGATATTATACCTCGTTACAATCATCTTCTTGGTAACCACAGAGTAGTGAGCAAATGGAGAAAAGAAACAACTACCGGTAACCGATATTAGAATACGTTACAGGAACTGTAATTCGAACCAACCCTGGCATATTTGAATACAAATATGTTATTACCAAGAAAATAATTGGTAGGTAAGCATTTATTTATTTGTTTTGTTTGCAATTTAGAGAAACTAATAACATCATAGACAAATAATATGTCAGTTGATCAAATAACTAAAACATTTTTTTTTTATTACGCCTTAGTAAAAAATTAAAAAATTGAATTGATAATAAAAAAATGTCGACTAAAATGAAGCAACACAATCTAAATATAATTGTTTCTGATTGTCCAGAGTCGTACAGATAACAAAAGTACAAAACCTCTAGATACAGTGACTCATTTAAGCACGATAAATCATGTAGATAAGTATGACGAAATTAAATTCTGAATGAGCACTTCATAGACGTCATTTACTACTCCATGTCCAACAAATTGAACGTACATGACAACCAGTACTTCTATCTGACACACATTAAGAAATAATGGCATCGGTAAATGGAATATTTCTATTCTTTGATTCATAAATTATTGTAATGTAACGGGAATTTAATTCAATAAGATTTATATCAATGTCGGATCGCTATTTTATTTTATTACTATGGTTAGTAGGTGCTAAATGATTTATGCTAAGAATAAAAACAAATAATAAAATATATAAAAAACAACACAGTGTTTGGTTATTGTAGGATCGACTACTGATACTGTGATAGTTCTTTTTGCAGTAAAGGTATACATCACATTCCTTCCTTTAAGAATAAAAAACTTTAAAATTTATCGTTGCACCTAATCAATAGTGGTAGTGAGTTCTTTACCCGTCAGAAACTATAACTAGTGACAAAAATAAACTACTAAATAACTTGAGATATACTTGCTTATAAATGCATTAGTTATTGGTCTAGTTATAAAGGCAATAATGCAACTGAATACATTCCCAGCCGTTTGTCTCCCCTGACGATAAGAGTCAAGAGTCAGCTAAAGGATGTTTACTAGCGTTTGCGTGTTAAGCACTAGGAACTTGTCAATTGTAACACATTACACGTTTAGCGATCTCTGAACTCAAGGCATTTTCGCTTTACACGGTTTCATGCGGTAATAAGCCTTAATATATCTGTTAACACTCCTGAACGCCTAGTAAGTAAGGACAGTTGTCGAAATATAAAATAGCAAGATATTTTTAAATTTTCCTTATAAACTCCTAAGCTTTTCCCTAATGATTAAAAGTGCTTATAATATAAAAGATAGTAAAAACGAAATTTAGATTTTCTAGAGGAGATCGCAATTCGAAATAATGTAACAGGCAAGAAATAAAAAAGTTACGCGCTCTAAACATTTCTCCTGTACCTACCTACGTTGTGGGTGCTTTTGTGTGCCAACTATTATTGACTTAAAACAATCGATTTCCATATTATCTAGGTATATTCAATCCACATCTTCAAGAAAAAAAATTGCATCCGAAGATGTAACATTTTGAAATTTCTAAAACATACAGGATCACACATACATTGTTAACATACACATGGAGTATGAAGCGATACATGATAGTGTGTCCCAAATAGTCAGCCACCAAGTCGACCAAGTTCCCACAGTGAGTTATGACTGCAGAATATTACGCGCCGCCATTGTTTGCCGCGGTCAAGGGCACGATGTACTCGCTCTTACTACTGTTTCACTTAGTACGTGTTGTTCTTTACTTTCTAATTAGTAATTGAAAGATAAGGTTGAAGTGACTTTGAAAGAGAAATTGGTTTAATTGTTGTTTCATTTCTAAATGTAACTGAACGCAAAACACAAATCATAATGAAAAATTTGGAAATGTGATAACTTTGTTTAATTATCACGTAAAGTAAAGTAACGGTATTTTATACAAAGATTAGAGGCTATGTATGTATAATACATTTATATGCGGTTATTACTTATACAAGACACAAAGCTCTCTCTTCTCATCTTGTTTAAGATTTCAATTTTAGACAACTGTATGCTCATTCCATTTATTACATTATCCAGTACTCACAATCAAAATGGGTCACGTTATAATTAAAACTTTTTTTTCCTGGTTAATTTAAAATTAACGTATCGTAGACTTTAAGAACGCCTTTTTAATTTAAGATTCCAATTTTGAAAAGAAGAACCGACAACTAACACTTCTTATTTTAGTTCCAAGTGTTGGAAGTTGTCGTGCAAAACCGTCGTACTGTTGAGTTGCAATTCATTTTATTTTAATACTGCTTGACTAATTGTCCTTGGGATTAAAGGAAACAGTTTCGTACGAAGGTTGTTTTATTTTCATAAACAATAGAAAATTTTGTTAGTAACTACGAGTAACTCTAAAATGATTATGTTTGTTCCAAAGCTTGAATGCTTTATTTCTTCATACTTTTATCATATACGTTTCTTATTTGTTTGAAATATCGTGATAATGATGTCTGTAATCGTTCCACAAACAATGCATTGTTTGTATTATTTTGTGAGTGTGTATTGAAGAGTTATAGAAGCGTGAACGTTGGCCAACAGTTGAAGATCGTCTGAAGGATATCCGAATATTGCGAAGTATAGTTTCGAAATCAAATTGAGAAGTTTGACAAAATTAATTTTTATTTACATGTAAACATCAATGTCTAAGGAAGAAAGTTAAAAATAGCTTCAGCCAAAAAATAACATCGTAAAGATGTAATATTGATAGACGATAAATGAACCGCTACTAAATAGACTAGTGTTTGCAATTATACAGAGCAATACCTTATTTCTCCACATTCAAAATATCAACTCTCAGCTAAGTCAAATAACCAACAATTCGCAATGTCGTCTAGTAACAAAAAAAGTAACAACGGAGAATACAGTTCTACCAGAATGCCTAATCTAAACCCGCGAGGCACTAACATTAAATTACACACTAGAATGCAACTTCATGTTAGTGCCCACAATGCATAGAACATTCTACAAATTGCATCGTGTGAAAGTAATAAACTAATTAAGTATGCACGATAGTTACAACAAGCGGGCTTCGAATGAAACCAGCACCGCATATATTGATACTGATCGAAATACCGACGATGTATTAAAAACTGCAATATTGCACAAATGGTGGGTTGCTGACCCATCGCTTGCAGGCAATGGAGCAACGCTTTCCTCACTTGAATCTTACTTGGTGAAGCGAACTAGACTTGTTTTAAATACCTAGGTCAACCTGAGTATTGACAAAGGAGGTTGGTTGCACTTTGAAATGCGTTTGGAAATCGAACAAAAAGCGTTTCGGATCATTCAGTTGCTTCTACGCAGAATGCTTACGGATTTTCTCAATCAGTACGGAATGAACAATGCAAAATAGTTCGCGTGTTTTTCAAAAGACGGAAGATTGATAACAAACATGTAATTGAGTATCTATCTGATCACGTTCCGTAAAAGATAAAAATATGACCAATTAGAAAGCCACCGAACAATTAGTCCAAGGTTAATGGATAGCGTAAAAACTCTTTAGATAAAAAGTGGCGTGACTAATTCACCGCACGCGCCATTCCGCAACGGCCTACGATTATTTTGACAAATGCCGGAACAATTTGACACTACATTTTGTAACGAAACAACGAATTTTGTACACATTTTATAATAAGTGAACATTTGCTAATTGAATGTGTGACACCGTTGCTTGGTAGTGCTTGGTAGTGCTCGAAAAGTCAATGAGAATTTAGTCAAAAAAATTATGGACAGTGTAATTATACTGGGGGACGAATTAACCTTGTTTATGACAAGTACTTGCGACTTCTAATGTTTTATTGAGTCCTGTTAACATATCTGTTTTGTTAAATAAACAAAGGTCCACTTCCAACCATCTTGACATTCAGTAAGTAGTAGACGTTAGTCCAATAGTTCAAGGACCTCGTTTTCGTGAAGTTTATGTACAATGAGGAGATAAATAATGTTGAATGAACGATAAGTTCACGCATCATCGTTTTACGTTCACTTGTTTAGTGCCCATTACCATTATAGAGGAACGGGCTATAAAAACGTCATGTCATTCGAATTTTGAGTGATGGTGATTTGAGCAACAATGGCCGGTTTAAGCATCTGCAATTGCAAGATAAAGACTGCAGGCTGTAGGCCAGTAGCCTACGTTCTCAATTTCAACAACCAGGAAGCAATTAGCCCATAGGTGATTGCTGAACTTATTTGGTCTTCATTACGGTTGTTACTGTATAAGTATATTCCCACGATAATCCGAAGTTTATGGCGGGTTAATAGAAGTATCCTTCAGTAATATAAACACAATTCGTTAATCGTGATCATAGCACATTTATATGGGCAATAATTACAATGCTCTTCGTAAGCATACCCAGCCTTTAAATGCATACAATAATTTCGTAATTTCAAGAACTTACCTGTTTTAACTTTATAATCGTAAGGATTGTTTAAATCCCTCAAATTCCTTGTTTTTGATTCTAAATATAGCTATTATATTCATAGCTTTAAAACAATAAGCAATTAATTAGTCAGCTAATTAAAATACACATTGAAATAAAAATAAAATATCCTTTTAGATGTTCTCACCAAAGATATTTTTATTTACAATTTGTTGAAACTACAGAATACAAAAAAATATTTTGAAGTCGTGCTTAGTTATAATATTTACAAGCTATTTTTTTTAATTACTTGACATGTACGCTATCTCTTTTATACAGGTATGTTTTCTTTCTTCAACTGCTATATATTTTTTCCTAAATACCAAAACAAAACACAGAAGCCAGAAGTCTATTTAAATTGCTTCAGAATAGTCCCCCATTCATTTGCGCGTGAGCATAGTGACATTCAACCGTGTGCACGAGCGACCTATCGCAAGCATTCGGAACACCACACCATAAAGCTGCGGGCTTCGTTTGATGTGCATGTATGCAAGTTTTAATGGCCACAAATAATTGTAATTACTAAAAATATGCCCGCATTTTCATTTGATTTTCAATGCTAGCTAGAATTGGCATGAACAGGAAGATGGTGACCATATGGGTTGCGATACGGAAAAGCTTACCCCAAGGCGTTATTCTAAGCCCATTCTTGATTAGTTTCTTGGACATGAATTGATGACTGGTTCATCAAACAAAACAAAAAGCACGTATACACATTATCACGAACTTCACATTGAATGGCAGTTAAAGCAAAAGACAAAGTAATACTTACGGATCTTTACAGATATTTTCGAGAATGATTAGATACCATTGCTGTTATAGCGTCTAATATACATTCAGCACACTATAATTTTGACAGCTAGCTTGATTGCTCGGAACAACAAACCTTATACTTAAGAACATTTCGGTACTCCTTTATAAAGATATTTCCAAATGTTTTGATTTCAATCTTCATCCTAAGACGCACCCAAGACTATATTCAATTATAACGCAAACTACGGACCTTGAGGGATGTGAACTTTACCAGACTCGCGCCATTGTTATTGTTTTATAATCAAAATTAAGTTTAAACTTTAACAATCGTTCACAAGGTAATAATGGAACGAATTTTGCAAGAGAATTATTGCTTTTCACATGCTCTTAGGAAATAGGCTTTAAGTGACATCTTAGAAAAACAGAAGGGGATTAGACTAAAATAGATTTTTGCAGCCATTAGCAAAGAGGCAACGCTTCTTGTGTTTTTTAAATGTTGGGTATACTGCCATTAAGTCCAGAGCACGTAATATGGATAAGAATGGTCTTATAAGGATAGGCCAGTCAAATATAAAGGATTTTCCATGAAACACCAAATAGACTCGCGTAAAGCAGTTTTAAGGATTTTGGATAATAATTCGTATATTGAGTAAAGTCTTCAATTATTTTATTATTTTAAAATAGCAGAAGCAGAAACACTATTTTCTATCGTCAATCAATGCGTCGCGTTTTTGTTAATTGATAGCCAAAATTTCAAGAACGAGCTTTTTTGATTGTGCCTTATAATTTTTTTTTGAGGACTTAGCATTACCACGAACACTCTTTCACCAGAATTATTACCACGTGTAGTGATATAGGATGAAACTGTTTATCACAGTACACTAATCTTATTTGGGCATCAGGACGAGCCTTATCATGACGAGCATCGGTCGCGTGTCAATCCATTAAACCGTAACATTCTGTTGTAAACTGTGACCTACTGTTTCGAAAAAAAACAACGGTTGCTAAGCAACAGCCTTGATTGTTACTCAAAGCATCACGAAGTTAACAATAGCATTTAAATGGTGTAGAGTAAATACAGTTACAAAGCGTGACTTACAAAAAGTTGGTTGGGAAAATTTAATTTTAAATTTTCTGTTAAAGTTGGTTTTTGTTATGGAAGTTAATTTTGTCTGTAATGTAATTTGTATGCAATGTATGCAATTTAGGTCCGTATCGAAATTTGAAACTAGTCAAGTTTATTAAATAGACCTTGAAAGGGAATAGAGAATACAGGGTAAATAAATTTCTTATCTTATGATTAATAAAACAAACTAAAAACTGGACACTATAAAAATAGTGGTACCGGATCGACACTTTTTTTTCACGCAAAAATTGCTGAACGGCTTTTGACGAAACTATTTTAACGAAAATATTTTATATTCATTTATTATATTTCCTCTCGTGACGCCAAACTAGATTCTTCAACAGGTGCAAAACCAGCAAAGTTTTTTTCTATCTTTGACAAAGGATACATTCCAAATGCGTAGCAACATTTTAAAAAAAGCTAGCGCTTTGCTTCTCTTACAATAATATAAACAAGGCAAGCCTCAAGCCACCACAACTGATTAACACTTCATATCCATATGATAATCCTCGCTATGATCTTCCATTGTTCTTACTTCTGATGGACATTCCCATACAAACAAGATGGCGGTACTAGATAAGTATTTACGTAGGTATCTGTGGGAGGAAACGAATCCTTGCGATATGTCTACACTGGAGAATATTACACGAGTAATTATTATTTACATTAATTATAATTTATAAGCAAGAAGGTGAAGTAAAGATAAATGAGTAAGGAGAGTGGTATTCTGTAAGTTTCTGGTTACGCCTTTGTATACATGGCATGGTTGTTGTCACATCTTTTTGTGCGTTACACACTTTAAAGTTAAAAAAAAATACAACTTATCTACGTAAAAACTCTATTACTGCTCAAAAAGCTCACCTCTCTACTTCCTAGTGTTTTCGTTGGAGTGAATAAAAAGCCCTTTTTATTTTAGTTCTCGAAAGAAGAAGATGAATGTTGCTTTTTAAACCAATTTTAATGTTAAACTCTCCTACAGGTAGGTATCTCAGTTTCCCCCACAGCTCACCGAACTTATAGACCGTGTGTCAAAGAACACCAACAAGAATAAGTGCAAGCAAGGCGTCTCCTTGACTCGCCTTGACATAACAATATTAAACTTACTGAGGTCGATGGGTTAACTGATTCACTTCTTGCTCACTGCTGGTACCCTAGTACCAGCAATCGAGCATGGAATGTAAGGTCGGGTCATCGGCAAAGTACGGTTAAGTAAATACTAATTACGACACATTTTTTAAGCTAGAAAAAACGACTGTCTGAAGAAAAATCGAGTAGGTACTTATATTATTTCTACGTTCTAACTTTATTGCCACTGTATTTTACAAGAAATAGACAAATTGTGTAGTTCTACAAACAATGGGACACTTAATATCATGTCCAACGTGTTCTGTTGTCTACAAAAGGACGATACTGAAACTATCAAATTCGTAACCAAATTCAGGGTCACATTCAATTCATATTTTATCGATACTACAAAGAAAAATAAATGTGAGATTTCACATTTATTAAAATAGGGAAGACAGTAAAGAGAAATGCCCATAACCGACATGGTATATGTTACAGTTTGTAAAAGGTAATTGATCAACCAACTAGCATCAGTGTTAAGAAAATCAACAACGACTTAGTTGGAGCGAGGCGTGGTTCCTTTACCTTTACATTAATGACTTAACTGATCCACTTCAAACTCATCAAATAATAAATATTTTCTTTTTCAAATGTTAATTATAGGTAGGTGCAGGGCAAGCCTCTTAACTTCAACTTTGTAATACTCTGCGTCATTCGCCTTTTGTAATTTTGTGTTTTACAATGTTTTTCATTGCGTGTAGATTGCTTAAAAATGTTGAGAAAATCATACTTATTCTTGAAAAGAAAAACAGACCAAATGCTTATAGTGTTCAATCATTAAATTCATGTCTGCGTAACTCTAATTGATACCTTGATATTTTTAATTGCGGTTCGTCATACTTAGGTATCTTTCGGATGTTGAAGTTTGTATTATTATTAGGTTTTTGTAAATTTTGGCGAATTTAGTACAATTTAAGGTATTTTTCATTTTCATTTCAATTGCAATGTTACGAATTTAAATGCCACTTTTACTATTAGTACCGTTTTAATTCCATTTTTCGTTTAATTATTACGGAAATCGTGCGACTAGGCGACTGTATAACAGAAAGTACACACATACGACAAATAAAACCATATACGTATAGAGAAATCAGGGCGTTCACCCATTTACGTGTAAGTAAATTACCATAATTAATTGACGGTATAGTTCCTGCTTAACAAGTCTATAAACATAATCATGATTCGATAACCACATTTAATTAGTCAAGGACACTAATCAAATGCCTAATCATTCTTATATAATTGGAGTACAGATGTTAATCTGACAGCTGCACGTTTTTTTTTTATACACACCTAAATATTTAATATTTTCAACAGAAATGGGTAGGCTTCTTTTGAATGTCGTTTAGTGTTTAATGCCGAGAATGAAACTACTAAGGCTGTATTTATGTGACAGACTAGAAAATTCTGAATTCGACAGATGTACTTACTTTGTTTGTTATATGGATTGTAGATAAAATTCTGAACTAAATGAGAAACGAAAATTTAAAGATTTTAAATGGAAAGAAAATTTCGAACCGCAAGCGGGATTTGAACCTACATTTGACCACTGGATTTAGTACATCTGATGCCAATCGAGCCACCGAGGTTCTTTCTTACCCACTAGCGTCAAATTCTTCATTTCTAACGTCTTACGGTGACATGTACCGAATCGTAACGGTTAGAATTTTTCTTTCGAAAACTATTCTCTTTCAAAATCTTTAAATTCATTCAAGTCATCTTTTAACTTTTCTTATTATCATTGAAGCTACACCTAACACTGTGAATTTTCGCTGGGTTAGCGCTGCACACTAGGCTGTATCAATCCTTAGAGAATACCACTCCTGACTTTATTCTTATGTGTGTATGTAATATCAAGCAGTCCAAATTTTCAATAAATTGCCATTAAAAGGTTTGATTTACACATTTAAAACAAAGCTTCGGGCGTTCCTGTTAGATAGAATGATGTCTCTACTCAGTCAGTTGAAAAATTGTAGGTAGGTAAGTCATAAGTGACTACTCGTAGTCCCATAATTAATTTAATTGTTCAATAACTTTTTGATGTAATAGAATATGACATTGGATTTATTAACTTTATGACATAATTCGAATTTCGTTGACTTTAAAAAAATGACATAATAATAATTATGACTCTTATATGGACTCCCTTACCATTTTAAATGTGACTTTTAATGTATTAACCTGTATAATTACCTGAATTATATTTGTACCTATATTTTTGTATTAATTGACATTTAAATAATAACTTATAATATGTAGTAATTATATTCAACAAAATTTAAGCTGTTTATGAATAAATGAAAATGAAAATCTCGGCCGTGGAAAGAGCCAAAGTTGCCTAATAACGTCAAACTCAATTAAGACTGATGGTTCTTGAACAAGTCTTGAACAAAGCCTCAAAAAGTTAAGTGATAAATTATTTGTCAATAAAATTCCAGTGCCAGCAATTATAATACACTTAAAGGACCACCATGAACATTGGCAAATTGTTTAAATCACTGATGAAACTGATAAATAATTGGACGCATTTGACATTCAAATTAATCATTAGATTAAAATGAATGAATCGTCAAGTTTCTGAACCTTTGACGGCAAGATTGGTGCAGCCCCTGGAGGCATAAAAGTCCACTTTACAAATAAATCATTAAATCGTAATAAAGTTAGTAAAATGAAATATTCTGTTGCTCAGAAGTGATATACTAGAGTATATAATTGATATTATGTATGTATAGAATTTTATCGCAATTCATCTTATGATTCTGAAAAATGGTGATGATGAAAAAGACCATCCCTGAAAATAACTGAAACCAACAGAGCATCTTGATGTTAGAATGTGTAATTAATTAGTCGATATTTATTAACCAGCCATCTCAGTGCCCGTCAAAATTATGTTGCCAACTTCTTGGGCGTGGCTTTGATGACTTCGACGTCCATCTTCGTTAATAAATTCAAACTAAAATAAATAATCTACACATAAATAATAAAGTTTATGCAAGAATTAAGTCCAAACAATGGTCTTCACAACAAGAGAGTAACAAAAATATTTACAAAAATAAAATAGAAAAATTGAAGAACTAAAACTAAAATCTTGCGATAATACTCGTATCGTCTAGCTATTACACTATATTATATGTAAAAATAACTAGGCAAAGTCTCGTGAGAACACATTACAGTAACTATGTCCCATGCCTTGAAGCAACTTGACATTATCATAAATAATATACCTAGGAATAGTAAGAACCCTGCAGTTATCGTTACTGAAGAAGCTCTAAACTCTGTAGAGGATCTTCAAATTGCTAAGATATATATTTCAACGTGGTTTAAATAGAAACATCAATCTAAAGACGTTGAAATGTATGACTTTATGAAGACGTTATAATTGGTACCTACTAGACTTCTGACCGCGGCTTTCGCCCACTCATTCATGTAGTCTATAACCGGCTCTAGAATATCAAAACAGCAACACAATAGCACCTAGATTTTTTGGCGAGGTTTGTATTATCATAATATTTACTAACAATATCCATATTCCAAATTAAAATTACGTGTGGGCGAGTAGGAGTTTACGAGGAACAAAGTGACTCTTTTTGAATAGATGTGATACAAAAATGGATTTTAGTCAGAAAATAACAGGAGACCTGTCACCGCAGAATGTCATATCAATAAAACAGCTTTTCCAAAGTTTTCCTCAACATAATATATCACGTTTGCAAGTAAATGACAACAGTTGAAGCAACCGTGCGACTAAATGGTGCAATTATAAGTATTAAATGCAATCATCGCAATAGTTACGCACTTATTATATTTAATTATGTTCAGTAAGGGGGAACGGGTTAGTTAACCGACTATTTAAATTGTTAAGCAATGATTTATGTTGCTTTGTTGTTGTTGTGGTACTACTGTTTTACTTGACAAAGGCGACGATAAAAACTTCGACATTATGAACTTATTCCGGTAGTCTTATTCTGCTTGAAATCTACTACATCCATCTTTCAACGTCTTTCGTAGGTCTACATCGGAGTGGATCTTTTTAATTTGTGAAATCTTTTAAATGAGTCTTAGGTAGCGATTGTCAGATTCGTACTGAGGGTGGATTTAGTGAGGAAAAAATCCTCTACTCCCTTGTGTAATCCCTAAAAGCCAGACAGTCTTTTAAAGGTCTTCTCCAGAAAAAAGGTCTACATACATGTACCTATGCTATATTTTAATCATCAGTCACTTACATTTACTTATAACATCATAATATAAATTATTATTATTATAAGCCCGTGTCGTCCCACTGCAGGGCAAAGGCCTCCCTTCCCTCCTTCCACTTTTCGCGATCTTGTGCGATTGTAGGCCAATCCTTTAAAAATGAGTCTAGCTCATCCCGCCACCTCCTTCTGGGCCTACCGCATTGTCGTTTACCGCCTTTTGGGATCCACTGAGTAGCAATTTTTGCCCATAATATAAATTGCTAAAGATAAAATCATTTGCACACTGTAGTATTTTTTCCGAATCAACATGTTTTTTTCATATCATAAGAATGTCTTAAATTAATTTCAACCATAACCTTGATAAAAAGCCATCCATTTAAAATCAATAAACAACATCGATCTATGACCGTTATAGCGAGCACAAAGATCTATGATATCGGGCGGGCTCGCATGCGCCTGCGCCTGTCTCAATACAAAGCCATGACAGTTATGCCAATACTTCAGATGAATGTGTTAATATTGCCTGTGAATAGTATTTAATTAACACCGATAGATATAAATGGGTTAAAAAAATAAAGCCGGTTACCTACATTTTATATTAAAGTTTTTAAGATATTTTACGACTCCGCTGCAAAAGTAAATAAAAAGAGATTAGCATAGGTGTCAAGAATAAGATTAACATTGAAGCAGTAGTTCTATTTGCACTTTGCTTTTCATTTATTTGTTTTATTATTAGAAAAGTTTCTGTGTGTACAGACACTGGTCGAATATAAAAGCTATATTTATTACAACCTTCTTTATTTATAACACAGTCATCCTGTAATTCCGATTAATTGACATCGAAATGTAGCACCTAATAATTCCAATTATTATAATGAAATCAAATAATTCTATTAACTTTAGATCGGTTGCGAACACACGCATCTCGTTTATTTTAATTGTATTGTAACAATTTGTAACAGTATCTTTGTTATTTTTTCAGGTACGTATCCGATATGCAAGAATGAATGCAGTAAAGTAAACAACACGTTAGTTTTCGTTTAGTGAAGACAAGATACGAAACTCTTTGGATAAAGTCATCATCGTCCAGGAACGAAGCTACTGCCGTATCATTGAGGGCCCCCGAAAAACTGGGGCCTCCGACTTGTAAAAAAATAACATATTATCTATGCTAACTAGCTACGTCACTATCATCATATACCTGTTCCAGTTACGAC
The DNA here is from genome assembly GCA_950005045.1 of Agrotis exclamationis. Taxonomy (NCBI): domain Eukaryota; kingdom Metazoa; phylum Arthropoda; class Insecta; order Lepidoptera; family Noctuidae; genus Agrotis; species Agrotis exclamationis. The sequence goes on along the minus strand of OX465427.1, from coordinate 16,920,208 downwards.
TAATACAAGCTTCCTCTCCTCCTTTCTGTGTCATATTTCTATATCATTCAAATCCTACCTATCCCTTGCTGTCCTCCCCTGTGACGCCGAAAGCCGAGGCTCGACAGGCAACACAGGAATGTACTGACTGTAATGAAGTTAAGCAGTACACAACTTTCTCAAGGTTGACCTGAGAGATGCTTTTCAAGAAAAAAAATGCAATATTTCCCTGTGAAACATACAGCCTTACTACAAAAACTTAAACATCTGTTGAACACTTGTCTAAAAAAAGTGTGACTGCAAAACGGACCTTATTTCAACGTCATTATCTGACATTTTTTTAGACAAGTGTTCAACAGACGTTTAAAAGTTTTTGTGGTACGACGGTCTGTGTCTATGTCTCCTAGGGCAGCTGCCCCTGAATACTGATTTCCTGATTACGTAATGTAAAACATCAGAAAGACGATTGATTGGCTATTGTGTTCAATTTTAATTTTGGAATTATTGTCTATCAAGACAGGCTGGTTATAAACAAAAAAAAAACAAATGTCATCTAATTACAACTGTCACCAGAGTTCTTTGTAGGAATTCCGACACACCATATCTACGAATAATGATGAAAAGCACTTGCTAGTACTTCAATAGAAAGCTAATCTGACCTACCATTACGTAGAGACCTCTGACCGGAAGTAACTATGTATATAATGTACAGATGATTGAAATGAACTTACGCCCTTACTCTTTGACCTTTAGTGAATGACTATTGAAAGATTTTCTATTGATGTTTGATGCATAAGAAGGTTTAAATGACAGACTATGACGGTCCTCAGTGAATAGGTACACAATTCAAGAAAACACAAAATCATAGACATAGGGCATGGACCGAGCATTATCTGCGCCTAAAATTGCCATACATTCTAGAAAGAGAGAGAAAAACAATTTAAGAAGCTAGGCTATCTATTTCCTGCACGCGTAACTTGATACCGGGTTATGTCCACGAAAGAATAACTAAGCAAAGCGATGTTTAAAATGTAGAAAAAAAAATTGCTGTTCTCCAGTCTTCTTATTCTATTGTCAAAATAATGTTTAATTCTACATCTACCTACCCGTACTTGGTCCACGTGGTTGATTATGGCCCACGCCTTCTCACAGAGAGGAGGCCTGTGTCCCAGCAGTGGGAACATTTATAGGCTGATAATAATGATGATGCTTAATCAAATACAAATAACTTTTCCATTCTTGGTTAGAGTAGTAGTACCTACGTATAAAGACTTCGTAACTAAATACTTGAATATTGTATATACTAGTAGGCAGATATGTAAAACAGTAATCTCAGAAACAAGACATGATTTACAATAGGTTGGGGAATCCTTGGTAAGTAATATATTAAGTACAGAGATACGGAGGAGAAAGCTTCATTGTATAACGAGTGATATAACTGAGGAATGATATTCAAGGCACACCATGCAAATGTCGCGACCTATAAGGACGTGGACAGATGGGCAGCTTGCAGTGCACTGTGGGGAAATTTAAAACATACCATAGGACACCATGCTAGACTAGACCACACCGTACAGCATAGTCTACTAGACCATACCAGGCATGTTGGTCTAGTGGTTAGTGACCCTAACTGCTATGCCGGAGGTCGTGGGTTCGATTCCCACCCAGGACAAATGTTTGTGTGATGAGCACGATCATTTGTTCTGTATCTGGGTGTAATTTATCTATAATATTTATGTATTTAGAAATATATAAGTATGTTTATCAGTTGTCTGGTACCCATAAAACAAGCTGTGCTTAGCTTGGGACGAGATGGCGTTGTGTGATAGTTGTGGAATATTATTATTATTATACCCTACCTTAACATAACGTACCAGACCATATCATACTAGACTCTACAATATAGACCGTTCTAAAGATGGGGTGTGTGGGACGAAAGTAATAAACCACCTTCAACGAAGTCCAATGGACAAAATAATTAAACCCTTCAATCCACGATGACCACAAAGTCAATTAAACATAAGTCTTTAACACTTATCAAGCTCACTGCACACAGCCTTTAATTAAAGATCATAAATCATGTCACAATAGAACTGAATCGCAATTAAATCGATTAGGTCATGGCCGAACGGTTTAAACGCAGAGACTATGCGACAAAGATAAAAACAATGCGATTACACACGCTATAGTACCGTTGCTACTGGCCTAATTAATAGACAAAAATTTTTCTACATTTAATAGTAAAGATTCTGTTAATGGACAAACTGCAGAGGATTGGAGATACCGATGTTGTGTCCGTAATGTTAATTTTCTGGACTCTGGACTCCAGACGATCATGAACTGAAGTAGGTACCTAGTTGTTTCCGTACTGAACCTTAATGTTAAGGCCATACTTACACGACACGACATTTGGTGGATGGAACTATGGATATATGTATAATCGTTTATGGATATAATTATGAAGTCGGCTGATTGTTATGCATGCGGTACAAATTCTTCAGCGCGTCCGCGTACAGTAGTGGAAGTGGCCTAAATATAGAAAAACGATGGGGTTTACATGTGGTAACACGATGTCACTCCTTCAGTCTAGAAATTATAATATTTATCAGCAAAAACGATGATAGAAAATTAATAAATACAAATACCGGCACGGTTCTTGAGCGCTCGGCGTAAGAGTGGGGATCGCTTTGCGCATCGTACACTTATCGACAAATGAAACGCACAATAAAACAAATAAAACGCACAAAACAACGAATCCCGAGTGGCGGCTATGACGCGATGCGCTACGGCATGCTAGTCGGGCCAATCACTACACTTTCCCCGCCCCCGTTCCTCACTTCATCTACCAAAGGGACCTAATAACTAACTTCTGCGCAGGTGAAGGTCAGCACTCAAGATCCATGCCGGTAGTTGTACTAACGTTATATAGGATTTGCATAGGCTACCGACGAAATGATTTGTCTGGTCCCTACGGCTGACTTAATCATCTCTATAATAACTCGTTGTCTCTTTGTGCAAGCACGGCTTTACAGTAATGAGACGAATCTGACAATTACGCTCATGCTAAGTAGTAAGCTGTTTAAGCTCAGAAATTAAATGACTTTGCACTTCTGTGAACTTTCTCCGGTGTTAATAAAGTTAAATTGGCACGGCTCTTTGTCCTAAAAATAGTCGCTGATAATTTAATTTGATTAGTTACAAGCTTACAAACATTTCAATAAGCTTACTTGTCCATTAAATTAGGTCTTAACCAAATAAACATTATTAATATTTTTTTACAATGTAGCAATATCAGTTGTCATTATAGTAGCTACATTAGGAAGTATTTGTCAAATATAATTCTCAAATTTTCTACACCTTTCCAGTGTTATAGAGCTTTCATCATGTCCTCAATATACCATTGACAACCATTAAGCGAAAAATAAATACCGAATATTTCCGAAGTTTCCCGACCTCCCAAGATGACGGTCACTCGGTTTCGAACACACGAAGACGTCAAGAACCTCATTGGCCCACATCGACACATTGTTCGTTATGTCATCGAATCAATTATAATAATCTGTCGAAATGTCATCGACTCGGTTCTCACACACTGATCCAGTAAACTTGTTCATTTAAATGGTTGTTTTTAAATTAATGTTTGTTTCTAAAATGTGGACGCTGTTTTAAGTGATTTAAAGCTTTTAAGCGATAAAATAGTAGTATGCGGAATATGTTAAAATTAATATGTTGGTATCACTGCTTACATCAGAGGAAGTGATTGATTTTTATTTCTAAACCGATTCTGAAAATTAATTAGAGGTTTCAATTTACCATACCATGTTTTTGCTAAAATTGTGTTATTGTTTCTTAAGAAAACATAAAACAATTGTGGTTGCTATTTTCCCATTACTTTCAAAACTTTTAATAAGTTTTTTTGGTTTTTTTTTAACTAGTTTTGTTTTGTATTTTAGTTATTGTTTCATATTTTTATAATACATCGTCTATTAATTAAAAAATGGACGTAAGCGGAGAATGTTTCATACATTACTTCTACGCACTTGCACTCATTAAATAAATATAGGGGAACAGTGTATAAGACGGGGACGCGAGGTATGATGGGAAATCACACACCTAAGGCAAACTTAGCACAAAACTAACGTAGCACAAGCGCCAACAGGACGCTATTTCCGTCTGGCCGCTTGCAAATGACGTCCTGATGGCGCTTGCTCTACGTTAGTGTTTTGTTAAGTATGCCTAAAGAGTGTATGTCCCCATTATACCTCGCGATTGTTAACGTCCCCGTCTTATACACAGTTCCCCTAACATTGGCATGGGGCACATACGAAAATTTAAAATCTGAGGTCCATACATTTCATGGAATATGGCACAATTAGTAGGTTATGGTACAATTAGGGGCTATTAGATGTTTATCTTGTCACGTCATTTAGGTACCCTTGAAAAAGTTATAAATTTTTAAAATGTAAAACATTTTATTGCGTTTTTACCCTTTTTGACACTTACCGGATGTGAAACTTCCAACGCAACACAGTATATTTTCGGCTTACAAGACATAAAAGGTTGTAAACATTTACATTCCATTGCAGAATAAATAGCATATTTTTATAATATTATTATTACATTGGGTACATTCAAAAGCGAATTTCACGTTCGTGATTCATTTGCATTCTGTAAAGTTTTGGTGAAATTCAGTATTACATGACCGGATATGTGAAGACGTTATGACTGAAGATATTTTTAAACCTGACTTGTTCACGGTAATTTTTTAACTGTCATCGAAGTTGCTGGTGTTGTAGAGCCTTTTACAACTGCATTTCATAACAATATTTTTACGATAGGTAAAAGCTTTTTAACCATCAGTTAAACGAAGTGTTCACAAAGTTTGTGAGAAACGAGCCCACACCCTCTGAAAAACTTCTATTCTACTTCTGTCTGCACCTTGCATTTAATTGCTCGATCTAGAAATACGGCATTGGTCCCGCCAAGTCAAGCAAGGAAAGTGGCACGGCCGTACCATCTTCTTCTCGGAGTCGATTTATTTCTTAGAATTAGGCTTTTCGAGAATTTGCCATTTTGAGAATCAAGGGTTTTGAGAACTTGTCCTTTTGCGACTCGGTTGCTTTCTTCGCCTAAAGCCTCCCGCAGACACACGCGATTAATCGCGCGGGGCGACATGTCGCGGTCCATTCGCAGTATTTTTAGAGTGGAAATTAGCTTGGCTCGTTGTCGCAGCGCGATTAATCGCGTGTGTCTGCAGGAGGCTTTATCCGATTCTATCACATAAAAAAATGGTACCTAGACTTCCTTAAACAAAATCCTTCACAAGAAACCACTCTATGGAGTTTCATATTGTGTTCGGTTGAAATTTAAAGTAGGTCATAGTTTGCCAGATTTAGCAATGAATAGCAAATTACGTGCAAAGGTTAGTGTAACATACAAATCGATTGTTACACAGCACTTTACAAGGACAATACAGAAATATGTTTTCTTAGTATGTTACCATTTTCCTATACCTACAGTATGTAAAGTGATGTATACTTTAGTATCGTTATATCACGATAATAGGCTAATATTAACCCTTCAACATTGTTACGTGTTGCTTACGATGATGTTATGTTATTTTCGAATCGTCTTGGCGTGGTTAGCGGAGGTAATGATCGCTTTATCTTTAGTAGTAAATATGGGGTTAGGAAGAGTTACTGGAGGGTTACAGCAAAATGCTTTTTAGTTTTTTTTTAATCTAAAGACGATTAACATCTGTACTTAACTTAGATAATAACAGGAATAACGACCACTAGGCAAAAATTTCCACGCAATGGATACCTTAAGATGGATGACCTGGATGCTTACTGCGATGGCAGGTTCGAGGTGGTGATCTAAAAATATTTGTACTGAAAAAACTTACATATTTGGAAGACAAAACCATCAAAAACGGTAGTACCTTTCTTCAGAATCAGAAACATACTTATGTCTTATACTATACTGTTTCTTCTACCGGGAAAGGTTTCCTCTTCTCCAAAAAGAACCCAACGCGCGGTCTCAGTGCTGCAGTACTATTTTCAAAGTACTCTGCAGCATCGAAAGTGCAAATTGTGTGTAGTAGATTTTCAACTTTAAGCTCTACTTATAAAATTGAAAATCTGTGGACAGGCTGTGGGTCTACGCTGCACCTGGTGCTAAATCCAGCGAATATCATTGCTATTTTGTGTGGCATCAAAGATGACGTAAGAAATTAGGTACTGCGAATGTAAGCAGTGTGTGATGAACTGATGATAGGCTTTAACAACAATATCAACATTACAATCAGAATTATATCACTCCAAAAACTCAAAACTACCCAACATACAATGCAATAGTCGGAATCTCAAGAATGATTAGAAAAACGTGGGACGTTCGCTTCCTATCCGTACTTCCGTGAGAGGTTCCGTACATTGAGGTACTTTGTAAATACCGGTACGAATGGTATGGTAGGTATTAGTAGAGAGGTACCTTCTTACGTCATATCGTAAACTTGTGACAGCTTGAGGGCTTCTTAAGGTGCGTTCACAGATCGTCGGACACGAATTTTAAATTGAACTCGCGTATCTGAGGTTCCAAACTGTTTTCTGGAAACCAGTGTTTTCCACTTATATTAACAGTAACATCATTGAATTAAAAATATTTGACCCAATGTATTTGATGAATTTGCCACAAGTTAAAGACAAAAATAAATAGTAAAAGTAGCTTGTACTATGCCAGACACGTAGTCAAGTCAAGCTCACCGTCCGCTCAAGGCCCAAGTCGACGGTTCATCGTGCTCATCGTGCCGTACTGTCAGCAAACTGAGGGGGCTCTATGGCCAAGCACCTGCAGATCGCGGGAATGTCATAACAGGTTACCGCGGCCCTGGAACCGAAATAGGAATGGAAGAAACAAGGTGGTTTTGACTTGATAGTCCTTTCTGCCACCCCGAGAGCGGTTATTCCTACAACAGCAAAAAAAATTCAGTCACAAATACAGTTAGTATGTTCACGCCCTTATGTCCGAGAGGGCCTACAAAAATGCCTTCCTAATTTCTTGTGTAGATATCGCTGTCATTTAATTAACGTACAATTATATTTACTTGCTTAACGATGTATGACATAAGTTAATGTGACAAGAAATTTCTCTCAAGATATAAGAGTACCTACTAAGATGTTTGTTTGATAACGTTATGTAAGTAGTATGATATAAATGATAGGGGAACTGTCGGTTTCAATGGGGAAGGCAAGTGTCAAAGTGAAAAGTGACATTTGTGTCCCAAAAGAACTGTCAAATCAAAGGAATTTTCTGAAAAAAAGCGATTTATTGGTGTAAAATGACTAGATGTTGTGTAATAGGCTGTAAAAATGATGGAACATACAAATTTCCGACAATTCACACTATCAAGAAATAATGGGTAGCTGCTATGACTGCTGTGAAAACAAAAATTGTATTATCAATAAGGAAAAGCTAAATAATAAACAAATATCTACCCTTGCGAAGCCGGGACAGACAGCAGTTGAATCTATATATATAAAAGAACAGGGTTTTTTATTAAGACTCGACTACAGCCGAAACCGCTAGACGCTAGAACTTGAATTTTGGACAGCAGTTGCAGTCTACCATGTAGGGAAGCAATAAGACGGGATTTTGCGAAAATCCTCCTCTAAGGGGGTGAAAAGGGGTGAAAACGTTTGTATGAAAAATCTTATTCCTTGAGTTTATAAATCTGAAACTTGCCACGAATAAGAACACAAGTAAATAAAAAAGATTGGCACTATTGTTTTTTTAAAACTACCGACCATTGGTAATTAAGGCGTTGTTAAAGTTTGTATGGGAAAATCATAACGCGTGAGTTGATTAATGTGAAAATCAGTATTTATATAGGTACTAGATCATTATTAATTAAACACGTGTTTTTCGATTTTTCGAAAATTATCCCCCAAGTTAGTGAAAAGGGGTATTCAAGTTTAAAGGGGAGATTCTTTAACCGCTAAACGTATAACCTGAATTTTGGTCGTTAGCTGCAATTTATTGTGTAGGTGAACACTAAGAAGGGATTTTGCGAAAATCCACCTATAAGGGGGTGAAAAGGGGTGAAAACCTTTGGATGTAAAATCTTATTCCTTGGGTTTATGAACTTGAAACTTGGTACGAATATGAGTATAAGTAAATAAAAAATATGGGCATTATTAGTTTTTTAAAACTACCCTCCATTGGTAATCTAGACGATATTAAAGTTTGTATGGGAAATTCAAAACGCGCTAACCGATGAAACTCAGTTCATAGAAATTAGATCAAAAATAATCAAACCGTGTTTAAGTTTTAAGGGAAGGCATAAATTGTCTCTCAATCGAATAAAGGTTGCGTATTTATTTATATTTCATAAATCAACCTATAACCTGTTTGTCTACACTAATATTTCAAAAAGAGGAAAGATTTGATTGTTTGTTTGTATTGAATAGGCTCCGAAACTACTAGACTATATTAGGAAGGTGACAGGGCATTAAATTCACTGAGTTCGAAGTTGGAAACACGCGCAGACGAAGTCACGGGCGGAGTGCTAGTATATTAATGAAATTCTATGATTATACCATAACTAAACAATCGAATACACCTTTCAAAATAATATCTACTTTTCTAATGGAGGTTAAGTATTGCATCGCTCTTTATATCATGAAATGGTTCGTCTGGTGGAAGAATTATCACCGGGACCGAGATTTGTGATAGTGGTGGTGTTAGAAATAGAAAGTAAAAATTCTTATCATATTGCTCCAATCTATAAAATAGATGTAAAATTAGATGAAGAAGACAAACACAAAACTTGATGACATTTTTCTCAATATAGCATGTCAAAAGCAGTACTATATTCTTTGTAGAGGCTAGCACATGTAATACCTACTTAAAAATTACAATTTTAAATCCCAACTACAAGTAAATGTGTGTTTAATGTAGTAGAATCAAATTTCTAGCCTCTCAACTAAATCACTTTTTTTAGATGCATCCTCTTGTAGATGCACCGCGGCGTCTTAGTTCTGGTTTTAGTATATGCACTTGCATTGACGAATAATTTCCTATATTTGTTTTTTAGATTAAGGCTCTAGTCTTCTAAAATTCACTCGCGCCGAATTATTTGCGAAACTTTGTATGTGTTTTTTGAATAAAATAGTGAAATAGCTTGAAATATTATTATTGCACATAAATAACCATAATATAAGTAACAGCTAGTTATTTTTTTCAAGTTGATTTAAGTGGATAATATTAGGTAAATCAAGCGTTCAAAACGGCTCTTTCGTGCCCAACGTCATTTCGAGTTACGTTTGTGCACTTTATCTGAGACAATGAAGAATTAATTTAAAAATCTGTTCAGCGCATAATGACCGCAACATTCTCGTCTTCAAAATGCGCTGATTACTTTTTTCTATTTATCTTTCATTTTCTTAATTTAGAAGTCAGAATATCATCAATATTCTCGGATTTTACCTCTTAATAAATAGTCTTTTTCATAATAACTATGCATTGTAGGTATGTAATATTTAGATTATTATGATGTCAACAGATCAATAAAGCAAATACAAAAAAAAAAATGTACCTAAAGCGCTTTTTTCCAACAATAAAAAATATCTCAAATAACCTCTAAAAACAGTGTTTATATACAAGCATTGCAAGAGAAAATCCTCAGTGGCCCCGGCACGGCCGGAGCGAACGCACGTGGGGTCCACGCCGATTTTTTATCGGTACCTCTCGCTCGCACATTCTCTCGCTCTAACGGTGATGACGCACAGTTACGCATCACAAGTTGCTCTAGTTTATTATCTAAGAATATAATTTTTAGAAGTCGAGTGTTTTTGTAAATATTCATTTAATTTTGTGTATTAGCATTAGTTTATTTAACAGATGTCAAAAAACATTTTTTTAAAACATTTTTTTATTTATTTTAAAATACTGAATTTAAAACAATAAAATATGTAAATGTAAAGAAAATAAAAACAAACTGCCGACCTTACAGGCGTACTTGGGCGTGTATTTTTAGTGGTCCCTTCGAGAAAAATAATGCTGCCGAATTAAAATGGTTGTCTCTGTCGTAACCCTAGAAGGTACCGTCTCTCCAAGAAATACAGTCTTCTACCCGTGGTTCCGCACTTGTTTTTTTTTTATCGATTTACTGAGTCCCACCAGTAAGACAAATCGGTAAAACAAGTGAATGTCGGAAAACATTTGCTTAACGATAGCAAGTTAAAAAAAAACAGGTTCAAGCGATTTTCGACCTTATTGACATTAATAAAAACACCGGATTTTAATGAAGGAGCAATGTTAGCGAACGAGAATGTGAGAAAAACCAAACCAAATTTCAAATGTCAATAAGGTCGAAAATCGCTTAAACCCATTTTTTAAATTGCTAATATGATCTCGATTTGCTGGTAAGCTTTCATGACGGCTAGGGAGTAATTTAAATTCGTTTGGGCAGGCTGAAACGTTCACTTATATTTATCTTGGAAACTTGAACACCTGGTGCAGAACCGCAACAGACCAGCTAAACTATAAGAGATGCAAAAATGGTGCCATAGCAAAAATTGTTCCAAGTGATGAGCATTTTCTGCTGAGAGAATAAATTTGAAGATCTGGAACACCTGATGTGGAACTCCAAGAGCCTAGCTATACTATAACATACATATATAGGAATGACGTCTTAGCTAGATTTGTTCAGCCTAATGAGCACTCTTTGTTGACGTGTAAAAATTGAAGATCTGGAACACCTGATGTGGAACTCCAAGAGCCCAGCTACACTATAACATAATTACGCATAATTACATAAGTATATAGGAATGACGTCTTAGCAAGAGTTGTTCAACCTGATGAGCACTAATAATCTGTTGAGGTATAAAAATTGAAGATCTGGAACACCTGTGGAAATCAAAGCTGTCACTAGTTTCACTGTGTAATCATAAAATAACATTAGCTGAGAGTACCAGTGAAAGCGGTTACAGTTTAGGACTGATTTTCGATGACGACGAATATATGAATAAAAATTTGACTATACGGGCCAAAACTCCTATTATTTTTTTTACCCGGGCTCTAGGAATTAGGCATCAGACGTTTTAGATCTTCGATTTTGACGACCCCATTGTCGTTGGCATAAGCAACAGGATCCGCATACGAAGTCGCGGGCTAAGCTAGTAAATCAATAGAAAGCAAGGAAGATGAATTAACGTTTCAGTTGCTGGTAAAGAAATTTGTAAATTCTTCATCAATTTCTTTGTCCCAGCTTATGAGACCACGTGAGGTCTCTCTTTTTTTTTCAGCGTGGTGAAATCATCAAATGAGTCCTCCCACCCCGGGCAGGGCGGGAGGGACTGTCAGACTCGTAGTGACTAAAATCCACGGTGTCCTTCAATAGCCCTTTATGTTCCGGGGTCACGGTAATGAGATAAGTCCCGCGACCCCGGCAGGCTTTGGCCCTCTAAAGGGCCCCGTTATATTGCTGACGGTCTTTGAGGCGCGCGTGGAACACAACGCGCCATCGACCCGGGCATGTTCCATGGTCGAGAAGCGAGTCGCCCTTTACTCGCCGTCCGGATACCCGCGCCTACGGTGGCCGGAGATCGTGTTGATACTTCCGTCGCCGTGGGCGTCTACCACTGCGGCTGGAATGGAGGGAAGATGCTGTCCTCTCCCTCTCGCGGCGCGCCTCCTCCTTCGTGAGCATGACTGCTTCGCAGAAGCAGGCGACCGCTTCCCACTCCGTCTCGCCCCGCAGCATGGCCGCGACCAATGCCGGGCGCGAGAGGTCTCCGCCTATCGCCGCCGTGAGAACACGGCGGTGCTCTGCCCGAGCGGGGCAGTCCTGCACCGTATGCTCCACTCCACCGTGTCCTCCGGCCGATCCTCGCAGTGGTGACACCCAGACGATTCTTCCTTCCTCATCAGACACAGGTACCTCCCGAAACAACCGTGTCCGGTGAGGACCTACGTCAGGCGGAAGGTTAGGACGCCGTGACGCCTATCCAGCCACTCCTCAAAGAGGGGTCTTACCGCCGCGATTGCGGCGTGCCCGACGTGAAGTCTCTAGTATCAAATTGTTACTACGTTTTTTTATTTCTGATAGTTTTATTGTTTATTTTTTTTCCAAGCAAGATAGCGCATCCCGGGATTTTTCGACAGTTGGCGGGGCAGCCTTTCGTGTGTGGCTGACACACAATTTGCCCCCCCCTACTACCTGCGGTCGGCCAGTGACGCACCGTGTGCCGGATGTCGCTAACCTCCACGACCAGTCTCCTGATAAGTCCATAACAGCTCGAATCATTCCGGCTAGCCAGCAGTAGAACGGCTTTTTTGAACCAACTCCTCTTGTGGCTGATTTTGCACGGTGGGTGGTCGCAAGCCTTCGGCCGAAACCTACCACCAGTTGATGTCACCTGATTAGCACCATCCAGGGACGCACGTGTTACGTGTAGGTAAATATAGTATCATGAAGGCGTACTCTCCTACGGACGCGAGTGACTCAGTCCCCACAAAAAAAGACCTGTAAAAAGGTACCTTCAAAAAGTGGTGATAAATCAGCCTATTTTGAATGACTTTTGATTTTGATTCATACGTTTTGTTATACTAAACTTAGTTTTTTTTATGTTCAATGAGTTTAAACCAAATCTATTCGAGTATTTAAATAGTATTAAAACACTCGTGTGATACTCGTATTATTACAAATCAAGTCATATTAAAACTCCTTATTATGCAACTATTTCTAAATCCTTTAATAATCCTTAGTAGAGAAATATTTTCGACTGTATCAAAATTGTTTTATAATACTTCGCTAGGCAGGATGTATGCGGGGTATCGCGGGGAGCCGAAATTTGACGTACGACGTATGGACTGGCCGAACGCGATTCTATATTGTGCAACACAAGACTAAAGCCTTAAACTCAATTTTTATAACAAAATACGTGTTTGTTTTTTGTACAAGCTATACAGTAATCTGACTTATGGGACAACGATCGCAGCGACATCTACGAATAGCTTTGAGTTGCCATCCTCATTGTCTACTAGTCGTAAGCGTAACTACTGCCCATGAGGTCCTGGCTTTGAGTTCCAGTTCGGGCAAAGAGCTATTGGGCTTTTCCTTCAGGAATTTCTTAATAGGTATTAGCCACCGATTCTAGACGTTCATTCTCAGTAGATCCATTAGCCTGATCCACGATGGATCAATGAGTACCTTTGAACATAACTGACGAAATGTTGTCATATCTACTATTTATTACTTCAGGGATTTCAGGCGTATAATTTTTGTCATGTTATAATAAGGGAATAAAGTCTTGTACACCAATAATGCCAATGTTTGCCTTACTTTTGTATGCTAGGAAACGTTGGCCAATGAGAGCACCAACTCCTTGGCCATATAACCATAACCATCTTCAGTACTGCAACAAGTACAGTATTATCTTACATTTCAATACCCTAGGCCTATCACTGCTTTATTACCGCTAATATATTCAACAATAAAACCAAAGGAATGCTTAGTATTGTACATGAAGGTTGTTCTTTATTAACACAGCAATAAGGTCGTATGTTAATATCTAACGAAATACTCGTTAACTTATAATTTTAATTGCTCTAGCACATTATCATAGGTTTGTTATTGTGCTTACTGTAATGTTTCCATATCACGCTTATTTATCTTAGTGTTACATGCGGCAGTGCGGCTATTGGATTTTTTAATAATAAAGTGCATGTTTTTGATAACAATAGTAAAATCTTAACATAGCAATGATTTTCGGTCATTTGAAGATTTGTCTTTGTAACTTTATAATTTCTCATGTCTTCAAAAGATAAAATAAGAGTACTCAACAAACTATACAGCTGACTTACGAGTTGAAGGTTGTGGGTTCGAACTCAGCTAGGCGCATTTCTTTGTGTTATTCATTGCCGCTACTCTCAAACGGTAAAGGAAGACATCTTAAGGAAACCGCGGCATGTCCTTGAACCAAAAAGAGGACATGTGGCATCTACCAACCCGTACTGAACCCGCATGGTGTTTTATGGGCTTATTTACGGCCCACTCTTTATCACAGAGAGGAGGCCTGTTTCCCAGCAGTTATTCCCAACTTTATCGGCTCATGATGGAACAAACTGCCAAATTCATGATAGGTACGTCACTTCTAGGTATTATTTGGCTTAGTTGTGACTTCAGTAGTCCCCATTCACGAGTTACAGTGCGTTTTATGTTTGTGAAAATTCATTGATTTGAAAACAAAAAAAAATACGTTTCCATTATTTTTCAGAACTCTTACTAACGGACCAATTTTTGCGATTTATTCAATACTGTCATCATGTGTATTGCCTAGTTATTAACCTCCTTTATTACCTTTACCTAAGCAATTGCGATGACTTTTATTGACTCTTCAACACCATCTGTCGTAATTCGATGCTCGAATGTTTACAAACAGTAAAAGCCTTGGTAGTAATGACACCAAACATCCGGTCGGTAATCGATCAATCAACGCATAAAATCGATGTCATAATCGATGCACGTCACTCCAACTTTGCATCTCGTATCGTTATATAAGACGTAGTAAAGTAGATTGTAGATATGTACAGACGCTAGCACATCAACATACCCCAATCTTTCAAATTTTCCCAATCGGACATGAACATTCTTCTTTTGTAATAAAGTTGGAAATATAGTAAAGAATGTTGACAGATTGGGGTTGGTTGATATGCTAGCGTCTGTAATTTTTCTATGATTCGTGTGTCAAGTTTAGGAAAGGTGCTACTGCGGAGCTTCAGCACAAACGATGTCTCAACTCCTCACTTGTGCTCTGAGTAATTCCTCCTGCACTCTAAGGAACCTGTCTGAGGCCACCACCAACGCTGTAAATGTGGCAGAGTTTTGGTCGAAGCTCCATTTTACCTAAAGAATCATCAACACGACAAAGAAAAGTAACATTGCTAACAAGCTACTACACAACTAGTGGTTAGTGACCCTGACTGCTATGCCGGAGGTCGTGGGTCCGATTCCCACCCAGGACAAATGTTTGTGTGATGAGCACGATCATTTGTTCTGTGTCTGGGTGTAATTTATCTACAATATGTATGTATTTAGAAATATATAAGTATATTTATCAGTTGTCTAGTACCCATAACACAAGCTCTGCTTAGCTTGGGACTAGATGGCGTTGTGTGATAGTTGTTAAAAAAAAAAAAAAAAAAAAAAAAAAAAAAAGCTACACAGATTACAAAAATGTATAGCCGTACGAATCTACAAATAAATTAATTTAAATTTTAGCTATTGCCTGCGGCTTTACCCAATAAATTTTGCAAATTACTTAAAATAATTGAAGTGACACTAATGAAAAAAAAACCTAGAGAAACCAAAAACCTAGATCTTATTAAGACAACTGAAATTAGGACACGATGTAAATAAATAAAAATGTCGTGTCTTTGCTAATTGCACTTTCATTTGCCTTGATTTAACAAATTGACAGTTGTCAATATGTCATTTCGATCATAATCGTCAGAGACAAATGCTCTATTTTGTTTTTTTTTTTCTTTAATAACTTTGACCTCACTTTCTCATTGAACAGGACGTACTAGACTGTGATTGTGGTCAGTGAATGGAGCATAAACGGGGCTATTAATAATTTATAAAGTGACTCAGATAATTCCGCATATTAATTGGCTATTAAGGACTGATGTCCTGGTATTGTAACTTTATTTTGAATTGCTTTTCAAAGGTTTATTTTTTATTCAACCAAAATGTAAACAATAACATGTTTTTTTAAAGCCTTATATTTTTGAAAAGGTCCTAGAATGATACCTTGTGGTATGCCGAAAAGTATTGAAAATAATAATGGCAAATACGTAAAAGTTTCTTTAAATAATCTAAGAAAAGCAAACATTAATGGAGATAATGACTGTACATTTAGATTTACCCCATCAGAGAATTTTGCACAAGAATTTGATCAATTCTTAAGCCATGGGGTTTTCTAGTATCCTTTGGAGAAATCTAAAAATGTAACTGGTCATTCAGATTCGATTGCAACAACTGAAAAAAAAATGTCATTATGGCAAGGTTTATATTCTCTAGAACCTGATAACGCCGCATTGACCTCGCGAGCAAGATCATCAGAGCTGTTAATTTTCGAAACACGCCTAATTACCTTACTAATGTTTTAATCATGGATATGTTTATTGTGAGTTTTACTGTTATTGTCTGTTTAATTTATTAATGATAATATGTGTTTTCACACCATTGTGCAATATAAACGAAGTATTGAAATAAATTAATTTGCAAGGTATTTAAATCAAATATTGTTTAAATATACTACAAGTTTTTTGCATGGCAGCTACTCCGAAAATAAAATTATGAAAATATCATAATATAAATTGGGATACGAGTAATTGCGATAGTACATTTAATTGGAATTTAAATTATTATATTGCTATAGTGGTTTTTTTAGACACCCAAAGCTTTTTTTTTTTTGCGTGGTAAAATCATCAAATGAGTCCTCCCGCCCAGGGTGGGGCGGGAGGGACTGTCAGACTTGTACTGACTAAAATCCACGGTGTTCCTTCAATAGCCTTTTACGTATCAGGGTCACGGTTACCAGGTGAGACAGTCCCGCGACCCCGGCAGGCTTTGGCCCTCTTAGGGGGCCCCGTCAGATTGCTGACAGCTCTTTGAGGCGCGCGTGGAACACAACGCGCCGTCGACCCGGGCATGGTCCATGATCGAGCGGCAAGTCACCCATAACTCACCGCCCGCATGCCCGCGCCTACGGTGGCCGGAGATTGTCTTGCGACGTCCGTTGCCGTGGGCGTCTTCCAAGGTGACTGCGTCGTGAGGTGGACGCTGTCCTCTCCCTCACGCGTCCCGCCTCCTCCTTTGCTAGCATGACTGCTTCGCAGAAGGAGGCGACCACTTCCCATTCCGTCTCGCCCCGCAGCATGGCCTCGACCAGTGCCGGGCGCGAGAGGTCGCCGCCTATCGCCTCCGTGAGGACACGGCGGTGCTCTGCCCAAGCGGGGCAGTCCTGCACCGTATGCTCCACCGTGTCCTCAGGGCGATCCTCGCAGTAGTGACACCCAGGCGTTTCTTCCTTTCCAATGCGACACAGGAACCTCCCGAAACATCCGTGCCCAGTGAGGACCTGCGTCAAGCGGAAGGTGAGGACGCCGTGACGCCTCTCCAGCCACTCCTCAAAGAGGAGTCTTACCACCGCGATTGCGGCGTGCCCGAAACCCTTAGGCTTCATACAAAAATATTGTTATGCATCTACTGCCTCTACTTGATCTTAGGGTTACTTGTATCCATTTGGTGACACTGAGCAATGACATGACCAAATATTTGTTTACGCAAATCTACTGACGTCATGACATAATCGTCTGCTTTACTTACAACATTATATGGGATAAACTCTATGCCATGGAGAAACTGTGTGTGTTGTTGTTTTATTGCAAGAAATAATAACACCTTTACTCCAACACCTGCAGTCTTCAACATTATGCACATATTGCAACAACAAAACAAGGAATCAACACAAACAATTGATAACAATCAACAATTAGACATCAATTTTGTTAAGACACACCTCCGCTATAAATTTTCGTCTTTCATCTCGTAGTATGAAAATTAGAGGCACCAAAGGGCAAAGTGGATCTCGTGAAGCATACCTTTCTATTGGAGGTTATGCAACCTTATGATGCCATGAAGTAGGAAGTTGATGGGTAATGGAGGCGAACTATCCAGTAACTGTAATATCATGATGTGATAGTTAGGTAGGTATTTAATTGAATTTCAAACTTTAGAGAAGGCCTTTTTGTATGACTGACTTCTAAAAAAGCCTCATATTTTTTTTCTCAATTCTTGTTACTAAATTTTAAAAAAATCATAAAGAGTTGATCTATACTAATATTATAAAGCTGAAGAGTTTGTTTGTTTGAAGGCGCTAGTTATACATATTTTGAAACAAGTCAAAACCATTTTGTGAAGTGTGAACAGCTTCGTTTTTCATTTCAAGTCCGGTCCGCAATCAAATTTCCTTTTCACAGAAATCTTTACAATCTTCTGTATTTTTCCAATGTTATGATTCCTTGTTTATTTGTTTTATATTCTACATAGTTGTTACTTATTCCCTTTGAACAAAAAAAGTGAAGTCATAGTACCAAATCATTGCGCTTTGAACTTTGTTGCAATTTCAAATATTTGGTATTTGAAATTGCAACAGTTGAATTATTTTCCTTGTTATATCATTTTAGTACAATACATATAAATCTTAATGAATAAATTCTAGATCCAACGCAATCAAATTTTATTTTTAACGACGTTGACAGATCAAATTAACTTGCCCCCGATGTAATAGGTACATTTCACTTAGATAAAGCACATGACTCGTTGTGAAGATTATTATATAATTTTATTACCAAAGTTGTTTCAAAATTTGCAATTAATTTGTCTATACAAGGTGATCTGATTACCGTCTTTGTACATAATATCTGCAACCAATAATAACTCTTGTTTATTTACTGACACAGTTTAATTTGCCTTATACAGCTGTGGTCCTCTTAAGATACTAGGGCACATTAAATACTCATTACCCTCATTATAGCTTTCATCTGTAACACCATCATCAGCTGCCTTTCCATGTTAAAGTCGGCTTTCAGTCCGATTGGATAAAGCTGAATATCAGTATTTTACATGAATCAACGGCCTTTCTGACTTCCTTAACCCAGTCAGCACAGCAGGGTAATACTAATTGGGTGAACCCTTTACTAAGGTAATCATCCAATAACCCAAAAACTGTCAAAGATTTATAAATAAGAACCCGGTCTAAAGGGTTAGCTTTCTTCTTTAGCATGGTTGAATAATAATAAATAAAATGGTTGATCGTCATTAATTTTACCTATTTATTCAATGCATTGCAAACCTACAAAGTGAGAGCCAGATCTGTAATCTGATCAGAAAAAGCTCACAACCATGACTATTATAGACCTATCTTAATGCATCTTAGTCAGTTAATTATACATATAAGCTTCTACGTATATTATTATATTATATAATTTTCTAGATTTTATGAGAAAAAGAAGTGGTTACTTTAAAAAGAAAATTCCTAGGCTTCCAAATAAATGTCAACTGGAATAAAATTATTAGATATTGATATGTGATAGTGGGACTAAAAGTTGTAACAATTAAAAATACTCATTTACGAGCAATAAAACTCTTATTAATGTTCCATCCCAATTTAAATTCTGATCCGTTTCCTTTGAAGATCACAGCTGTCACTTGGTCTATTTCACCAGACTCTTTCCTAACAGAGTGACAATCACATTCAATTTATCATCAAGCCTTACGCCTACGTAACTTTAACAAAACAATAACAATCACATGTGCTTTGTAACTCGTTGCTTGCACAAATATTCATTAGTCCACATTAGAGACACGACTCAATGATCTGACAAATGAGATCGATTACTTTTCTTACGTCATCGAGAAGTGAGCTTGGTGGTACAGTCAGATAGAGAATTTAGTATGCAGTCAATACTGACTATGTACTTTTGAACATACCTATGTATAGGTGCTGTTATTTTTTATGTGTGCTGAGTATTAAAATATTTTAGATCACTAAACTCTACTAACTCAGTCTTATGGTAATATATCTCACCGAAGTTTAACAATAAAAGAAAAAGTAGTGTTTTTATATCTGCGCACACGCACACTCTCGTGCACTGAGCATAGTGTAGGTATCTCCAGTCGACTTAGCTGATCTCCGTTGCAATTAGCCACCGCGACCGTAATACTGTTGGGACAATATCATTTAATTTTATTTAAAAAAAACTTTGCGTTAAAAGTAATTACGTGCACAAAACTGAATATTAGCAGTGTTGTCGAATGTAATAATTTTTACCTGAGGCCTTATCACGATCTTTCACGATTTTGCGATGTAAAGTAAACGGGGCCTTCGACGTTAATTTGATGCATAAAATTAGTACCACGTTCGTACACTAGAGGCGCTTTTATATTATACAAACAATATGCGCCGTAATACTTCAAGTATGTACGTCCAAATACGTAGAATTCATGACAGGGCTCCTGTGTTCCAATACTTTTATTTGACTGTACTTTCTACTTTTGCTCTGTGAGATGTTGTACCATCTTCATAAGCTTTCGAAATATTTGAAAGAAGTCGTGACTGCATTGGTGGTGATGATTTAATCCTTTGCAGACGTCTTTTTCAATCATCAGATCAACTTAATGTGCATGGGTGGCTATGAATTCGTTAATCGATAAAGTCAATGAGAAAAAATTACACAAAGATTCATAAAATGTGTAATTGTAGACATTAAGGTGTTCCCCCCGCCCGACCTCTCACCAGGATCATTACCGTGTATTATAACATGGCAGATTCGACTTTAACCATTACATTACAATACTACCATCCTGACTGATAGTAATGTAACGTATTTGGCCCGCCGCGCCGCCGGACACATTTGATTACAAGTGGAGCGCATTGTTGTTGCAACATAGGTATTACATATTATAATATCATTACAATTCGCGCATTGTATAGCTCGGTTCGCCATCCTTCACAGATGTAATGTTCGAATCTGTAACGTTACATTACTGGCGAATGCTCTCGATGAGGGAGTACCTTTAGGGGAGGTAAGCCCAAGACGGGTAGCCCGCCTAAAACGGGTATGCATTTTAATTTACGCGTCGTTCATGCTAATTAGAATGTGTGCGTGCAGGACGTGGCTCATCATAGGGAGAGGCGACGCGTCCTACACGCACATATACTCTGCTAAATCATCAAATGGCTTTAATTACATTATCACAAGAAGAATTTCGATTCCAATAAATCTTTCGAGCATCGAAAAGCATGACTAACAAACTACCAATGTCCCTAATAAAATATAACCCAAAGATGCCTCAATGATGCGTGGGAATATCGAAGGCGTTGATTTATGTATCCGAAATAAAATCTAAGTTGAATTTTCGTGAGGACATTGCCTCCAAAATTTCAAAAGTTGCATCCCATACAAACATGCACATTTACAGTTTAACATTCGAATAACAAAACATGCTACTACGTAGTAGTTAAAGACTATTATTTTAACAGTCACGTTCAATAGTGGGACACAATAAATTTAGTAAGAAGCATGCATCCTTGAGCGAGGACCTCTCTAATGCCAGTGATGGGATAATGCATACAGCCGCCAACATTATAGGCATCGTTAGCCATATTGTTATTAAACGGTCAGAAATCAGTCAATACTATGAAATGTATTTTAGGACTTATGGGAGTAGTGCAGATCATTATTTACTTGAATATCAAACTTGATGTTCGTCAAAATTTGACCCGACATGTTGTAGATCCGAAATCGATACCGACGAGCTTTGATATACAAGATGATTTTTCCAATTGCATGTGTATTTTTTCCAAAATCTAAAGGTTCGATTCCTGGCCAGGAATATAATTTTTTCTAAATTCCAAAACTGCACATTTAGTTTTGAACAAAATCGGCGTCGAGACTTCTTTGAGCATTTCGATATTCTTCGATAGTTTCGAATTTAGCAAGCCGCACCCAGTTGGAAAATTCACCCTGTATTAATGGGTGATCTTAATAAAATATAAATACAATGAGAAGAATATCTTATATACAGAAGAATAAGAGAAGAAAAGGAAGTAAGGAGGAAAATCTTAGCCTAACCTAACTTTAAAACTATCAGGACACAATGATTTGAAGACGAAACTAAAAAGGCAATTGGAATCACCGACTTGGAAACCGTCAAAGCGAACTACAAGAAGAACAAAAAAAGACGAATGTTACGACGATAATCGTCATAATTAGTTTTGTGAATATTGTTTTAATTGCTTGACAAGACTTGGACTAATCTAAAGACATCAGACGTTAAAACGTCAGGAGATTACAATCATTTTGATCGCTACTGACTACTGACAGTTCTCGGATCTAGAAGCACGAGTTCTAAGTAGTATTACTATATCTAACTATGGACTGTAATAAAGATGTCTATTAGACATTACAGCTCTTAATATCTTATATTTACCGATAAATTTAAGAAAATAGCTTATAATTAGGGTGAATTAGAGATGTACCAAAGAAACTTAATGTCGATCGTTGGTGTTATGTTCTGTAACTCGATTGAGTAATCATAAATCATTATAAAATTTAGCATAGAGGCACGTTTAGTGTGCGTAATTTTAGTCATTTATAGTTAAATTCATTCATCGTATTATAATAATTATTTGATAGTTTAATATTCGAATAGTGTAATGTTTTGCTCTACAATATTCTAAAAGCATCATCCATCGCCATAGCATAAATTGATTTGGAGTCGGCGGAACATGTCTTCTCCTCTAGTGTTGCTATTATCTCAATCCGACTTTCGTGTCCTAACAGAGCGTTTCATAAGAAATAAACGCTCTTAGCGGTACCAATATTGTTCCTCATAAAACACGAAAAGCATGCCATTCTAAAAATAACCCACCATAATATTATTTAAAACTATAATCGCACAACAATATCCGCAAGCCCGCACGCAATGTGGTACGTCCCTAAACGAGTAACAAAGCGTCTGAGATAGAAATGTAAAGACACGATAAAGTTGAAATACTTTACCAACAAAGCTTGACACTTCATAGTGGCGCCACTTGCTAAGAGAAACTGTCATTGAACTGTCAAACGCAGTACAATTTAGAGTTAGTTCCAAATTCCGCCGCGTCTCTAGGTATTTTAGTCGGGTAATATTGACACAGTAAAGTTGTAAACGTTACGCAGCGCGTAACGTTACGTAATTGAAGCGTAAATCGCGCGGAAAAAAAATGGCCGGTGCGACTTACTGACTCATCAACGCGTGTACGGCCTAGAACGGGAAATTGGTTTATGCTTGTTTGTTTTGTAGATTGTATGATGACATTTTTATAGAGAGTTTTGTATGTGAGTGAATGGAAACCGCCTAAGACTGACGCAGGGGCAAGCGTAGTGAGGAAAGTCTCCTTAAAAAGGTGAAAAAAAAAAACTTTCAAAATTATCTGGGTCGGATTGGATATTGGAGTCAAAAGACCAAGTATTGTAGCGCTGTTTGGGATAGGCTGCCTATAGCCCAATACCTATTTTATACCTATTAAATATTATTTTATGTGTAATTGTCTATCATCACAAGCTAACCTAATACAATAGCGTAGCTCTACAGTAATCATAGCTTATTACTATTGTAAAATCTGACTGTAATTTAGGAATAAACCTTTATCGTCATGTAGTTAAGTAGCGTGTTAATAATAAAATATCAAGTGCATACTTGATTTTATTATAAGTTGTAAAACTTTCTTCTGACAGTAATTTCCTTATCCTTGTTCCGTATAACTAACATTTCTACTGGAACTGAAGCTATTACGAGTATGTACATATACGTAAATTATCAAATTCATTCATTATAATAAAATAACATTAGCCTAAAATCCAATTTATCTTCCCTGAAAAGGCTCAAATAAATCACCAAAGTTAATACGTTAACTGCAAGATAAGATACACACCAAACATTATTTTAAAACCTACTATCAACCGGTAAGGGCCGACAGTTCGACACCCACGAAATTATTCGGAATGCGAATCGAACCCGAATCGATAAGAACCCGTTTTTGTCGGCCAAATGACCTTCACGGTCGATATTATCGGGCCTGGAATGTTGTGAAAAGGCTTCTTGTGGTAGGTCTTACACTAATGCAGTGAATAAATGCAGTGATAATGCTTGTTTGGCTCCCGAATGTTGGGTTTTTTCCGTATTAAGCTTACTTAAAAGCAACTGAGAGTTAACACACACAAAGTGACAATCGATTCCAGCGTTTCTTGTATTTTTGTCAGTTGATTGAATGTATTTTTAAATTTTCCATGTCACTTTCCCAGTGTCGCTTTGGCATCTTTACTTACATAGGTACTTGTTTTGTGGTACTTGTAAAGCTGCTCATAGGGCAAGTTATCTGTCGAAGCCTACACTTTAAAGTTAAACAACGAGTAAGCCATATAGCTTAGGCATCACGCATAAAATAATAATGTGTTCGAAAACTCTTAAAGTTAAGGTGATCGTTGTCTAACGATACTAAAATTAAAGTTTAACATTAATAGCTTTCTGGTTACATATCTGTTTAAAAATCAAATGAATTCGTTGACACTTTTATTCACAAGGAAAACGTTACACAAAATATGTTTACGGTGAAAACTTTCGCGTGCGTCTCTAGGAATTATTGACGCGGAAAAATTTATAGGCGTTAACGATACGTTAGTGATTTGTTGAACGTTTCCTCGAACGTTATAAATGTTGAATTTTCAACATCGTTATAACGTTATTTTTTTGACAACACGGATACAGCACAGTGATTGTACAGTTTTACCGATAGGATACTTTTGTTATTGATATATACGCAACTAATTATTCTGGGCCGTTTTTTTCGACATACATGATTAATTGTTGTTAGTTTTTAGCTTCCGAATAGTTATTTTCGGCCAGTCTTTGTTACATATTTCGGTATGATTATGCCGTCCACTGTCGAGGTCTAATTACTGCTTAAAATATATGTAACAAAACGGACTAGGAACGGGATTATTAATAATCGTGTATGAGCTTTTAATAAATGGTTGTAATAATGTGCGTCATTCAGTCTTGCTTATGAGTTCCGTATTTCTTTATGTTACATTACTGTTACGACATTGAATTGTCGTGATGATTTTATGCCCACACTTTGTAGACTTGTTTTCAATCGGAGAGAACAAAGGGTTAATCAGGAATAATGATATCAGTATTACGTAGGTAAGATATTGTAATGAGTCATGATTTCATGAAACTTTTGCGTTTAGCTTGCCCACACTAAGAAATTCTCGTGTATCGTGTAAACGTTTAACAGGCATATAAACTCGCAACAACAACAAACTAACCCGGAACAACAAACTATTTTTTTTTTCAAGCGGTAATTGAAAAAGAGAAGCCAAAATGTGGTCACCCAATTGACAATGAACTTTTATAGATTTCTCTATTTCAAAACTCAATTTAACGTCTTAAACAACACTAGCGCAGCTCCTTCAAAACCAAATTATTCGTGCCTTTTGCTGAGACAGACCATTGCGTTACACAGCGAAATCTTCGCGAGAAGTGTCACTAATGTCTTAAAGACGTGCATGTAACAAAACGACACACATGTCTGAAGTCTCACACCTGCATTAGTTCACTATTTCGACACTAGTATACTCGCTTTGAGTTTACGTAAATGGATGAGGCTCCATGTATATGGGACACAAGAATATAAGTAAAAATGAAAATCCGGCTTAAACTAGGCTAAAACGTTGAACTTGACCTACATATTTGTAAGTTCAGAAATATTGCTATTGTCAAACAGACAGGCGAAGCGAACGCGAAGCGAACGCGAAGCGAACGCGAAGCGAAGCGTTTTTGTTTGTAATGTATGGAATTGTGTGAAGCCTGTCACATAGACTATCGGACCGCTTTCGCTTTTCTATATGACAGGATTCGGATCGCATTCGTTTCGCATTCGCTTCGCCTGTTTGTTTGACAATAGCTTAAATGATAGGAGAGAAAAAGGTAATCGCTGGGTGCGAAGTACTAGGTGAGGGTAGTACTATTCGATCGCAGCGCTCATGGTGGCGAAAAGTAGGACTAATGTTGGATATATGTAATCTGTGTAAACACAATTATTGAATATAATATATTACTCACCACATTCAATTTGAATGGCCAAAAATGATTTGGCAATACTTTGTCCACCCAAAATACAGTAATACATCAAAACGTCAGAACGGTCATTTCCAACAAAAGTTCTGAAAGGTAAGTGGCGCTAAAGTCGTGCACGGTGCTAACACGTAACAGGCATATCATTTAAAATTTGCCCTACACCTCGACCATTCATTACGTGTCTGGCTCAAGGGCTTGATACAGAAAGCTTGGACCCGGCGGGCGTGCATAGTGAGGAGGTTCCTCAGTCTGGAGCTAACCACCGGCAACTTGAACCCCGATTCCCGGGCTACTATTTTTAAAAGTATATTGATATATTTATAAATGTATTTAATATTATTTAAAACGCATAAAGGCGAATAACTGCTCGTCTAATGGTTGGATATGTGATGGATGGGCGGGTAGTCGCTAGTTAAATAATACATAAATCTTATATGCATGGAACCACCACTTTACTTAAAGTTCAAACAGTATCGTCACGCACATGTCACATGTTGACATTTGTCACATAACCGGAGTACGCTTATGCACAAAATCGATGTCACGCTCCATAAAGTAGCGCTTGTACAGACGAGTGCAGATGCGTTGGGAAACGTACCTTCACTTGCACAAGTGCTTTCCTCGCACTGTCTTGAGTACCTATTCGTTTTGACGGGTGGATGATTACTGAAATAAATGATATTACGAATTAATGTAAACATTTTGCACTCTGAATCTCTGATGATTTAATTTTTTTATTAAAAGTTAATAAAATACGAACAGTCACTATCATATAAATAAAGGTATTTTGTACATAATATAACTACTTAAGGCGCTGTCCATAGCGAACACTCTGTAAACGACTACTTTTTCGTCGCAAAGTTAGCCGTATTTGTACATGCCACAAGCCAAAAAAAATACAGTGTATAGTCAAATGTATAAAGTAAAGACTTAAACAAAAACAATTCACAAAAGTGGTCTAAAACTACGAAAAAAAAATTGTCAATATGACCACGAAAAAAAATTTTTCGTCTCCAAGTTCTCAATTTTTTCAGCGGTAACTGTTATATTTTTTGTAACCATAACAGAAGAAATTTCATATACTAAATTACATATCTAATTTTTTTTAACTCAGACCTGTAAATGTAAATATTAAGTTAAAACTGCAAAATTTCTTACATTTTTTCTTACAATTTGCCCCCGCGCGCAGCTGCTTCACCCCCGCGACTACCTTTGTTACATAGAGCTTGGGTACAGCGCCTTAAAACTGTATTTATTCCTTTTATTTTTCTTGTATTGTAGACATAAACATTATTTTACAATAAATTATAACGCATATTGATCACTGATGGCCATTAGATAAGTGAATATGTGAAGGAAACAATGTACAAAGTGATTTGCTTGCCTCAGGCTGTCAGGAAAACATGATATTGTAATGACACTCGCAAAGGGAAGTCATTACACACGAGAATTATAGAAATTCCATGACATTACAGTGTAATCTGGTCATTTTAGGTATTTATTACAATATTATGGTAATGTATAATGCGGAAATGTAAAAATATAATTCCATAAATTTTATTGTATGAAAGATAATATTCTTTGTGCATTGCTGTGTGCATACTGTGTGTAATTAATTACACCATGTCTTCTTATTGTATTTAATTACCCTTATAAAGTTAAGTCTTGCTGTGTATTTATATTTTACAGAGCAATTCATTTCATACTAATTTATCAATAAAATTATGAAAAAATAAAAACATTAACTGTGAATTTCAAACTAACTAAAATAAACATAATTTACTTTGGTACCACAGGAAATAAGAATATTATTATTTCGTTATTTCGAGTAAATGCTTTTTATTTACATAATGAAATGAATAATAGTAATAAACTGCAATAACGTAATAAATAAAGAAATGTTAAAATACTTAATTGAAGGTATACCAGAAAAGTTTTTCATTCATAAATCATTTAAATGGAAAGTAATATTTTTATAATAAACACGCATAATATTGCGTAAATCACAATATCTTGTAAACTATTGCAAATAATTACCATTTTTAACGAACTTCGTGTATGGCAATGTTGATTACAATGTCGTAAGTACGTACTAAGATGTTTCGTACTTCTTTTATCCATAACCCACGAAGTTTTTAATCGGGGCAATTTAATCATTCTGCACTAAAAAATTGCGTGTGCCTTACATTCTCAAATATGGTGTGGTGAAATGAAACATTACTCAATGGTAATTTGGATTATTTATTTAAAACGGCGAAACATCATTATTAAAATTTTGATTAATAAGATTGGGGCACGAAACAAGATGGAGGGTTTTTCTTGAGGACCTTCCACATTGTTATATGCGTGTAATCTGACTAAAGGTAAAACTGTGTTAACATAGGCTTTATTTAATGAATCTTGACAATCAATCAATAGAAAATATGATTTATTATTCTTTTATAATCTTTCTGGATAATATTTTAAAATATTTAACTACCAACATTTTAAATTAGCTTATTCTTGTTTGGATCCAATGCGAAACTTTTCAACCAAACTTTTTTGATATTTAAGCGTCTCTTAACATTTTACGAATAAAAACTTCAAACGTGTTTCCTTGAAAATAATTTAAAAAAATATTGAAGTACAACTACTTGTTAATAATTAATCAAAAAAAACATACCGACCGAATTGAGATCCTCCTCCGTTTTTTGAAGTCGGTTAAAAAATAAATATCACACTTGACAATAACGGCCCAGAAAAGAAATAACAATTGCTTTTCTCATAGCAAAAAGGTTCTATAATTTCAAGGGGAGATTCTACGCTATGACTAAACCGAACGTCTATCAACATTAAAAACAAAAAATAAACCGTTAGTATCACAAACTAATATTGATGTTCTTGATTATACGTTTAGTAATAGTTTATGGTCTCTCCATTATTCGGATTTCGGACGTGTAAGGTCAAGTCATGATCATTGAATGACCTGAGAACGAGTGACCCTGCCTTGGTTCACTGCACTCCGTGAATGATTTCATCAATCGATGAGTATTTGAATATGGAATTTGCGTATTCGATATTTTATATCGTGAATCATAATGTTTTGATTTTTTTTATGTGACCATAATAAAATCGGGTTATATTTATTTCTACATAACAAATCCTTTTTTAACCTTTTTTATTCCTAGTTGAGATAAGTGTTTAAAAAAAAGATTATGCTGTTGCGAGGTTTGCCAATCGCTCTCTTTACTACGTTTTTAGCCAAAACCAGTATTTCCGCAGTTATTTCTGTCAAAAGAGAAGAATTACATTTTCTCATAAAATAAAACATCTTGAATACATATTTAAGTTACATATTCGTTTTATTTATGAGAGAATGTAATAAGAGCCAACAAACTAATTGAAATCGTTCTGTAACCAAAGCTCTTTAAGCTACCACTCTCATATGCGATGTTTCCAATATCATACAAATAGTATCCGTCAATCTAAATGATAAGAATACTCCAAGTTATAAACTGACAGTAATAATAATTATTGTTATTATTGATTTGAAACGTCAATCGCACTGACAGTTCGGTGTTAAGCTAAGGTTGAAGAATGGGGGTCAACGAGTTTAACATTACAGCTATCATAACAGACCACATAGGTGAGGTGAAAATAGAATAATAATCATGATGGGTGCTGATTACATCAATCATGCTTAAATACTTAAGCCACTTAGCCGTTTGACAAACTTGGTACTTTAACTAAGAAATACTTTGGTCGTCAAGGTACCTACATGCATCATCATCTGCCTAGGCCTTTCCTGTGTTAGGGTCTTCTTCTTTCTTTCTTTCTTTCTTTCGATAGCCTAATTGGTAAGGCGTCTGGGTACTTATCCAGAAGAAGCAGATTCGAATACCGCTCCGAGCTGAATTTTTCGTTCCTCAAAATATCTTTGCGAAGACGCGACGCAGGCGTTATTGCGTATAAATATATAACTTTACAATAAAGATACAAACCTTTTTTTATCGTGGTTATATCTTCAAATGTGTACCGCGCTGAGTGGAGCGGAAGGAACTGGTAATCCACGGTGTTCCTTCAATAGCTCTTTACGTTCCTGAGTCGCGGTTACCTGTTTAGACAGTCCCGCGATCCCGAAGGCGTTTGGCCCTCTACGGTGGCTCCGTCAGAGTATTGCCCTACCTTAAGCAGTACAGTTTGCCGATGAGTACCAGGGTATGAGGATCAGAAGGTACATACCTTAGCTTGATATAGGCAATTCTCCAATAATCAATCTTAGCTTCAAACAAAAATATGCACTCAATATATGGGTACCTGAAAATGGACGATGCAGGACGATCTAGACCCGTACCTTGATGGCTGGCTCGAATTAAGTGGCTCTAGAAAAGAGCACTTGGATGGATAAGGGGGAGGCAAAAGGCCTCCCCCTTATCCATCCAAGTGCTCCCAGCAGTGGGACAAGAATAAAAAAAATACATGTGGCACTCGGAGACTGCCGCGGTGAAGCTATTGCATAACTTTTTTTTTAAAGAATATATCGCCTACCGCGTATATTTAACGGGAATATAATATATTTCAAATGTTTGTGGTGCACTACTTTAATAAAGAACTTCTTTGTTGTAGGAGAATTTTATAAGTAGGTTTCATTGTGAAAACTCCTTTTGTAGCTGGCCGTTTAGAATCAGTAAGAAAACGTAAATTGTTTTTATGACGGATATTTTTATGATTGCCGAAGTCTCCCGAACTGAAACGATGTTGGACGATGCGTGGTGTCAGGTATTTTCGTTAAGTTTTTGGAAATTTTTTGATTCGGTCGCCGCGCTGCGCTCAGAGCCCGCGATAAAAGCTATGCAATAGCTTAAAAAGTTCCAAACAAATCACATTTTAATTACAGTCCAAGTTTCCTAACAATGTGACGCACTATAAATAAAACTATATCTTTAACTTCGTCAATTATGTCGTTATAAAAAATGGACATGTCAGGTCACATTTTGAACCCTGGTGCAATGCAACCTAGTGTCAGCAACCTAAGATGTAACAACCAGTAGTCAAACATAATATTATGAAATAGGAAGACGAAAATATTTGCATGATCACCTTTATGACCTGTCACAGTTATCATACAGCAAATCAGTAACTGTCATCATTATTGTAACATAATTCCAACATTTACAAGAAAAACATTTCAAGTCCTAAAGCGTAAACAGACAGTTATGCGTCTTATGTCATAATAGCAATAAAGACGCATATCATTATATCGTAGGAAGGTTACTGGTTAATGCGGTCAATTTCAACTTATTTGGTCAAGTTCTCTAGCTTTCTCTACAACATTGTTTTTGGTAGTATTATCTAAATGTTAGGTTAGGTTAGGTCTCGTTATGAAATCATACGTAAGGGTTACGCATTGGTCGCGGGTTTGTCTCATCAGGTAACCGTGAGCTTGGAACGTAAAGGGCTATTGAAGTATCACCGTGGATTTTAGTCAGTACAAGTACTCATTTGACGATTTTACCACGATAAAAAAGGTTACACGTTGTATTAAAGATAAGAAGAGAGAAAATTACTATCTTTGATCTTGCAGAAGAATGGTGAGGGCAAATGGAAATTTGATGTTTCAACGTTCTCCGGGAGACTATTTTAAGACTTAGGGACACATTCCATCAAAAAAAAATTGCATACATTATGAAAAAAGTGGACTCTCCTAATTGCAATTTGTGCGGAGTAGAGGAAGACCTGCAACATGTTTTGATGGAATGTGTCAAGAATAGCCAGGAGCGAGAGTTGCTGAGGGGAGCACTGAAGATAAACAAGTATGATGTAGGAATCGCGCAAACTATTTTATCATCCCCAACATCTGATAAAGCGAGGATGCTATGTAGTTTATTTACAGTGCTTCCACAGTAGCTGTCTTCTTGATGCCTTTCCTATGAGTTTGTAATCTCTAATGATGGACACAGTGGGGTTGTCATATCCAAATAAGGATAAAAGCACAAACAAAAAACCGGGAGAAACACCCTTTGAAATTTTCCCTGAGCCGAGAGCCGAGCTGAGTACCCCATTCGTTGGATTAGTCTAGTTTTGGAAGGATGATGTAAAGAGGATCGCGAAATCAAATAGGTTAGGTACAAAAAGTTCGATATCGTGAAGAGTAGACATAAGATGGTAGAAAGGGGCTGAGAAAAAGAGAAGAAGAAGTTCCTCATTCCAAAGCGTTATTTTTTAAGCAGAAGAGAAATCTACGCTTTTGACTGGGGAACTACAGCACATAAATGAAAGCATTGGTACAAAATCTTCGTCTGCTGAAAGACATTCCAGAAATATGAAAAGTTTAAAAGTCATTTTTTTGGGACTAAGCCACTCATACTCCTATTTCTTGCACCCGTACGCTAAAAAGCACGCACCATAGCACGTGACTTCGTTGATCTCACGCGTACAACGAAACTCACAAGTCGTAAATATTTGTCAGTATAAAATTGGGAAATCTCATTCAAAAGCTACCGCCCACGTTTACTTCCCTTTCTCTCCATTTGTAGTACGGAAATATTTTTATGAGTTTATTGTAGGGTAAACTACCAGTTATTGGACACTATCAGTTATTGGACAGAACTCCCTTTAATCGTTTTTATTAAGGTTATGATTCAAGAGTCTAACAATGCAACTGACTCTTTCTGCACTCTGTTTATTGGTAATACTTAAAAGTTCAAAACATTTCTAATAGACGGCAGTAATTGGTCAAAATTATTTACTTTTCTCGGCGTCCGGACGGTTAGTGGTCATTCTAGTGAAAAATAAAGAATTTGGTAAGTTTATCTATACATTATTTAACGATTTAAATTCTACCTGATCATCCTATGTTCTTAGTAGTTTGCACAGTAATGTATTATGATATTCTGTACTGATTTTAATATGATAACATACAGTCAAATAGATTTTTTAAGTTATTATGTAATGTCCAATAACTGAAAACTTTTTTGTTTAAAATCTAATTATTGGACAAGTGTCCAATAACTGCATTTTTTAAATTAAAAATAATTGCAAATATTTTGGACTCTACTGCTTATAAATTTAGGCCAAAGGAACCATTTTTATTCGTGTTGCTTTTAAGCAACTTCTACTAGTCTTTGGACAGGGTGTCCAATGAATAATTTTGAGATTCAAATTAGTCATTGGACACCCTGTCCAAAGACCAATGACTAATTTTAAGATTAAAATTAGTCATTGGACACCCTGTTCGAACTAATGGTACTGTCTGATAACGGTGTTTAGAAGTAAAAGAGGGGAAAGAGAAAGACTACGAAAGTTTTTTTTTTGTATTACATTAGAGTTGCTAAGACGGAGTAGTTTTGAAAGCAGTTAATGTTTCTTCTAAGAGATATGTAGGTAAAAGCAATTTTAATAATATCATAATAAACATTACTAAAATGTTGTTTTCCCCTTTATTACCTATTTGCTATTTCAACGATTTATAAAAGAACATTAATGACCTAAATTGTGCTGTCCATTAACTAGTATAGACTGTCCAACAATAGAAATTCTGTCCAATGACTATATATTTGGGTACTTTTTTTTTAACAGGATTTTTTTTAACGTTAATGCTGTAAAGTATAATTTTTAAAATGAAATTATGTTCACATACATATTGAATAAGCAAAATAATAACAATTCTAGCACGTAGATTCATAAATGTGTCCAAGAATTATTTTTCGTCAATGTATGGCCCTTAGGTGTCCAATGACTGGTAGTTTACCCTATCGTAATGACCATAAATATTGTGGTCAAAAATACCTTCGTAATCAAAAGGGGAACAAAGATTTTGTAATTGTGCACTACTTTTAAAAACATAATCTTTTCTTGACAGATCGGATTAAAATACAATGAAAATTATGAGAAAATTATTCTTCCTCTCTTTATTTGAAATAGGTCATGAAGTGATATCTACTTCATTTCAAAATTAAAGCAATCCCGAATCCCTGTGACAACTCGACTCTTAATTTTCTTCCTTAGCTAAAAAACTAGATAAAGATATATTTATTTGTAAAAACATGAGTGGTATACAATATACAGGTCTTATTAAAAAATGTTGAGGTAGCTGCATGTTTTACCATCTAGGTATGGCGTACAAAGGTTGAAACATAGAGTGAAGTAAAGTACAAACAACGACATAAAAAAAGGAGAAGTTAACAATAATAATTCTAAGTTAACAATTTAACATTAAAGAAAGATCGCAAATGAATTTGACGCTTTTAGATTTAATCATTTAAAAATTCCGATAAGCTGTAATAGCATTTAGCTAAAAGATTGAAGCTTGGTCGAACTATTTCTAGCCTGTTAATAAGCCTACCTAGATATAACCTATAACAAGAAAAAAGTAAGACAACCGTTAGTAATGATTATTCAATTAAATGTGCTTTCATAGTCTCTAACAAACCCCATTACAGAAATGTCAGCACATGCAGCCACCTCACGTTCTATTTCGCCATCATCATTATTCACTTCAATTAGCCCTGTCACACTGTCACAACTCACCCCTGTGTCATCCGACACTTTCTCTATGACCTGTGACCACGCTTACAAAACACAATGTTTTTTAAAATATTTAATTTTAGAACACCCATGTTAGTGTGCCGGGTTAGAGGTTACTGGCATGAGTGACGATTATCTCAAAACACGTAATATGTAAAAACTTGTTGTTTAGTATTGTCAACGTCATGTCAGTTGTCAATCCTATTATGAACCGACAGATGGCGCTCTCGCCCCTTCTGTTTCCACGATGAACAGAGCGCACACGTCTCTTGTAACTTTTAACATAATAAATAATTTTGAGAGTGCTTTCTCCTATATATCATAACAGTGAAATGTGTACAACAGTGTAACAGTGTCTATTGTCTAATAAACATTATAACAGTGCGACGTGGTTTCAATCAAGATCCCAATCATTCTGGTCCTTCGAAGTGCCAACATTGTAAGGATCGCCATATTTTTTCTTCGCATCGTTTGGCGTGGGGGCGGAGAAAACGAAGCAAACAGCGCTCGTACGCACCACACAAACGCAGGAGTTTTGGCGGCGAACCAGCAACGGCCAGCGACAACAGTCGAAAATTATTAATAAATTCAAGATTTCAAGAAAAAATCGAACAAATCAATTAGACACTGCTTTACCGACACTCAAAAATCCATACCACACAGCGACATCTACAATCGCACGAAGGCAACAGCCACATACTTCTACATCGGCATCTCTAATCGGCCAATCAGCGAACACGCAGACAGTGACAACTACCAATAACCTGTGGACAGAACAATCCAGAACAATCGGAACAAAGAATCTGAACTTCCGCTAGGCATAGGCACGACGCCATCATATTTTCGGCTCGGTTCCACGCGGTCAGCAAGCAACACGCGGTTTTTTCTACGGCTACGACGCACCGCACCCATTCAATTCTACTCAATATACGCAACAGCGAAACAACACATGAAATTATTCAACAATGTCTCACAATGAAGAAGAAAATGTCGAAATTACTCTACAAGCCCTCAAACAGAAGAGAAGTGCAATCAAAGGCAAGCTTACTAGAATAGAAAGATACTTGCAGAACTTCGACACAGATCGACACTCCGTGAACGAAATCAAAGTTCGACAAGGCGAATTAGAACAATTGACTCAGCGGTTCGAGGAAATACAGCTACGAATCGAATCAATCGACGACGCCGCGGACAGACAACACATTCACGAAGAGGAGCGGGGCGCCTTCGAGGACAGATTCTATGGACTGAAGGCATGTATGATTGACGCCTTATCGGCAAGATCGCCTACACCAGCGGCGGCGGCGGCATCACCTTCACGCCACACCGATCAATTGAACTGTACGCACTACGACCACGCCAAGCCACGTGTCAAGTTGCCTCAACTGGAACTCCCTAAGTTCGATGGGGACATTCGGCAATGGCCAGCGTTTAAGAACATCTTCTTCGCGTCCGTGGACAGCACCGACCTGCCCGTGGTGAACAAGCTGCAGTACCTGAAGACGGCGCTGACGGGGGAGGCCGCGGGCCTCATAGCGTCACTGCTCATCATAGAGGAGAACTATTCCAGAGCGCTCGAAATTCTAGCAAAAAGGTATGAAAACCAAACCATAATTGTTAATTTCCATTTAAAAAGTATCACTAGCTTTACTACTATCAATCGAAATAACCTCAAAGAGTACTTGGTTCTGCTACAACAAAGTTTAGATTCCCTAAG
Source organism: Agrotis exclamationis (assembly GCA_950005045.1). Taxonomy (NCBI): domain Eukaryota; kingdom Metazoa; phylum Arthropoda; class Insecta; order Lepidoptera; family Noctuidae; genus Agrotis; species Agrotis exclamationis. Next base: position 16,884,254 of record OX465427.1, on the reverse strand, counting down.
AGCCATCCAGCTCCCTGTGGAGCACTGGGATGCATTGTTAGTGTTTCTAATAACACAAAAATTAGATAATTCACTCCGAGCTGCTTGGGAAATTAACCGCAAAGAAAATTCTATTGCTTCCCTGAGCGAGCTGCTCGATTTTCTAAACCAACGTAGAACAGCCTTCGAGTTAATGTATGATGCTAAATCTAATGATAAAAATCAAAATGTCAAAGTGTCTCATGTGGCATCTGCGACAGTCAGTGAAAATTGTATTCTATGCAATAGCGGTCATGCTTTGCATAAATGCCCTACATATCTTGAGCTTACGACTCAGAAACGTATTGAACTGATCAAATCTAAATCATTGTGTTACAACTGTTTACAGCCCTACAAATTCAGGCATAAGTGCTCCAAATTTCACTGCCTAAAATGCAAAGGTAAACATCACACATCCATACACGAAGACAGGCCTCAACAACAGGTTAATCTCATTACAACTACTCACAGCCAACAGGCAGTAGATTCTACACAAGCACACATACAACAAGGTTCTTTACAGCCAACTAACACTCAACCTTCAAACACATCAGTCACTGTACCTTCTACAGTACTAGTAACAAACACTAATAGATATCAAATGTTGCTTTCCACAGCTCTGGTACGGGTTCAACATACTTCAGGCCGGTGGATCACTGCCCGAGCACTTCTGGATACAGGAAGTGAAGTCAACGTTGCTGCCCACAGACTTGTCACTCAACTGGAACTACAGGGCAAGCAGCAATCATGCCTCATAATTGGTGTAGGCAATAGCCAAGAGCGTACTCAAGTAAGTGTAAACATGAATATTGCATCTCGCTACAACACCTATCAAAGCAATCAAACTTTCTTGGTCATGGACAGTATTTCAGTGCCGCTACCTCACACACATGTAAATACACAAACATGGCATATACCAGAAAAACAAGTTCAATCACTCGCTGACCCCACATTCTTCATGCCGGGTTCTATTGACTTACTGCTTAATGCTGAAGTGTTCTATGCTACACTGCAAACTGGGCGCATACAGCTTGGTTCGCGCCTACCATTCCTGATTGAAACGCTTTTTGGATGGGTTGTTTCTGGTTCCTACCTACCTGATACCCACCTGAACACACCAAAATGCGCTATGCACGCTAGCATGATTTCTACACTTACATCAACAGATGACATACTACAATCCTTTTGGGAGCAAGAGGAGCTGCTTCCTAAAAGGCTACTCTCGCCTGAGGACAAATACTGTGAAGAGTTATACATGTCTACAACTACACAGGACAGCTCAGGCAGATACACAGTGGACCTACCACTACAGGTTGATAGAATAGAGGATCTAGGGAATTCTTTCAACACAGCTTATAGATGCTTATTAAAACTTGAATCTAAAATGCAAAAAGATACAAGTCTCTACACACAGTATAAAGCGTTCATACATGAGTTCGTACAGTTAGGACATGCTCACTACATTGAGGGCTACTCACCGACAGATACACATGCTTACTACATGCCACATCTAGCAGTCATAAAGCCTGACAGTATCACAACAAAATTACGTACAGTCTTCAATGCTAGTGCCAAGACATCCACTGGTATATCACTCAATGATATAATGTATGAAGGTCCGAACATATACAATGACCTTTTAGAAATTATCCTCAGATTTAGACTTCACAAATATGCTTTCTCTTGTGACATAGTCAGAATGTTTAGAGCTATAAAAATAAATTCACAACAGACATCTTTACAAAGAGTGCTATGGAGAGACTCCAGATCTGAACCGCTCAAGTGTTTGGAGATCAGCAGGGTCTGCTATGGTACAAAGTGTGCACCATACTTAGCTTGTCGCACAATGATACATTTAGCTGACACACACTCAGATACCCACCCGCAGGCAGCTGACTGTATTAAAAGCTCTGGGTACATGGATGACTATTTGTATGGCTGTCAAACTCTAGAACAATGTAAACAAGTATGCTCTGAGCTTATAGATTTATTGAGCAAAGCAGGTTTTCAACTACACAAGTGGTCATCTAACCACACTGACATTTTATCACATGTAGGCACAAGTTCTACAGAAAACACAAAAAATATACAATCTTTACATAACAATGTAGACTCAAATAATACATACAACTTTACATCAACTTCTGTCAAAACACTTGGCTTACAATGGCTACCTACACAAGACACAATTCAAGTTAGCATACCTGATTATAGCACGGCTCCTTGCACTAAAAGGAACATACTCTCACAAATAGCTCAAATATTTGATCCTATAGGTATCCTAGCACCTACAACTATTCTAGCTAAGATATTAATGCAAGACATATGGAAACAAAATATTGATTGGGATTCTTTGATCTCAAAGGACTCTCTAGTCATCTGGCAGAACTATGTTCAGCAACTACACTGCTTGAAAGCTATACACATACCTAGATATTATTTTACAGACATACCTACAGAAATAATATTATTAGGGTTCTGTGATGCTTCTCACAAAGCTTATGGTGCTTGCCTATACCTAAGAGCAACCTACCTTAACATACCTACAAGTTGCACACTAATCACAGCTAAATCTAAGGTTGCACCTATCAAAAAACAACAATCTATACCACGTTTAGAACTGTGTGGATCACTGTTGCTAGCCCAATTAGCAAAAAAGTTTATAAACACTACAAATAACAAAATTAAAATTGAGAAAACTTATTTATTCACAGATTCGTCTATTGTACTACACTGGATCAAAGCTCCATACAAGCACAAACACGACACATATGTCACACACCGCCTCATGCAGGTCATTGACACCACCAGGGGTGATGACTGGTACTACATAAACACAAAACAAAATCCAGCTGATCTGATCACCCGGGGAGTCATGCCTAAAGATCTTCAATCTTGTACACTATGGTGGCAAGGCCCTTCATGGTTGACTCAACATCAATCACAATGGCCATCTTCAATGACACAGACACCTAGTATAGACACAGAAACATCACATAATCAAACCCCACAAGTCAAAGTAGTCAATTTCTGCACAGACTCACTCGTCAATCATTCATTCTTCTTTGATAGCTTCACAAAATATTCCAGTTTCACTAAGCTTATCAGAATTGTTGCATACATACTTAGATTTGTACATAATATAAAAAACAAACATAACAAACATTCATCACACTTAACAGTGACAGAACTAAAACATGCTCACAATTTTATAGTTCACACAACTCAAAATCTTTCTTTCTCAAAGGAAATGCAGGAACTACAATCTATAAAAAATATCACTAACTCGCAGACTTCACATAAGCAAAACTATTACACATTCACATCGAGCCCACTAAGAAAACTGAATCCATTCTTAGATGGAGACGGCATGCTGAGAGTTGGTGGTCGTATAAAACACTCAGACATTCCATACAATCAAGCACATCCTATCATACTTCCTGCCAAAAACCACATCACGCAGATTTTGGTACAGCATTATCACCTCAAACTACTTCACTCAGGCGTTCAGAACACACTCTGTAACATAAGACTGAAATACTGGCCTATCAATGGTAGAGGTGAAGTAAAGAAATGCATTTATTCCTGTGTTAGATGCACTAGGTATAGAGGCAAGGTTTGTGGGCAGCAGATGTCAGATCTTCCTGCTCCCAGAGTGACGTTGACCCGTGCGTTTACTCATGTAGGGATTGATTTTAGTGGTGCTATTGCTATAAGAAGTTCAATGACCCGAAACTGCAAATACTCTAAGGGTTATATATGCCTATTTGTATGCCTAGCTACTCGAGCTATTCATTTGGAATTAGTGTCTGACCTATCCGCACAAGCCTTTATTTGTGCTCTTAAAAGATTTATTTCTAGAAGAGGAATACCTACTTGCTTATATACAGATAACGCAACTAATTTTAAAGGTTCCAAAACTGAGTTACATGAACTCTATAAAATGTTCAAAAATGATACTAGTTACAGTGAAATTATTGATTTATGTACTGCAAATTACATAGAATACAAGTTTACCTGTCCTCTCGCAAGCCACATGGGAGGTATATATGAAGCAGGGATTAAAGCTGTAAAATCTCTCCTCAAGAGACACCTATTTAACACTAAATTAACTTATGAATTATTGTATACTATTTTGGTTCAAATTGAGGGAATACTTAATTCTAGACCATTGTATCCCATTACTGATTTACCTAATGACTTAACTTGCCTAACACCTGCTCATTTCATTATAGGCACTGCTATAACTGATCTACCTGAACCTAATTTACTAGATGTTAGTGAATCTAGACTGAATGTATACCAAAAAATTATACAATATAAACAAAGATTTTGGAAACAATTCTATTTTAGCTATTTATCTGAATTACAAACTAGAAATAAGTGGCTACAGGTGCAAAATAACTTAAGTGTAGGAGACTTAGTTTTAATTAAAGATGAAGCTTGTCCACCCACTTCATGGGCTTTAGGTCGAATTACCTCTGTATACACTAACAAGACAGACGGCCTATGCAGATCTGTAAAGATTCGAACTAGTAGAGGAGAATTTACTAGACCTGTAAATAAAGTAATATTGCTACCAAGCAAAGATTGAGTCTAAATATTGTCTTAATATTGTGTATTTTATTCTACCTATATGTAGTGTAACTTACTATATAATATATGCATAAGTTTTTGTGAGTATCTTATTATTCCTAAGATCTAGATTTAACCCAGATTAAGATTTAAATAAGTAAATAAGTACTTTAAGTTATAAGTTTGTTTAAATTCTATGTCCTCAGAAATGCTATGTGATTTATTTTCCTTACTTATATAACTAAACTAATAAGTTTACTAAACTTATCTAGTACCTACCTAATTAATAATACTTAGACAGTAAGTTATCTGATAAGTAAATACCTATGTACTTAATGTAAGAAATAAGACTACTACCTAGCTAATGCTGTACTATAATATATTATCGAAGCTATGTTCCTTACCCATACTACCTTATTATTATATAACTGTTTTCTACTCATATTAAGGCTCTAAACTACGTAAATGAAACTCAATGTTCTATTTAAATTCAGTAATTTTATTTATTATTGTGTAAACTTAGATGTACTTAAGTACCGAGGCTTTCCTTTCTTTGGAGGCCCGAGAATGTTTAGTATTGTCAACGTCATGTCAGTTGTCAAACCTAATAAGAACCGACAGATGGCGCTCTCGCCCCTTCTGTTTCCACGATGAACAGAGCGCACACGTCTCTTGTAACTTTTAACATAATAAATAATTTTGAGAGTGCTTTCTCCTATATATCATAACAGTGAAATGTGTACAACAGTGTAACAGTGTCTATTGTCTAATAAACATTATAACAGTGCGACGTGGTTTCAATCAAGATCCCAATCACTTGTGTTGCAAACATAATGATGTAAAGAGGTTTCAATCAAACTTTAAATTGTTTTTTTTTTGTAATGATGTACCGTTTATTGCCAGCATCAATATTTAAATCACGAATGGATACAAATAACCTAGAAATTGGTTTCCAATTAAAACATGGATGCTGCAAACCAGTGCATAAATATGTATTTTTAACTAATTGATTTAACTAGCCATTTGATCTCGATAGACGAAAACTCAGTTTTAATAAGTTTACAAATGGCCATATTCAACTCGAAATCTTTTCTCTTAGGTACCGGTACTTCGTCATATTTCACTTTCGACCGAGAGAATTTTCAATATTCAACTATTCCTATATATATTTCTATTTCCTTATGGCAACATTACCAATCCATCCTGATTACGTGCCCTCAATTAATCTGGGGTCGCAACACAATCTTCAGTTCCATTCGATTCCAATCAAATTGGAACGAGAAATAGTTTTTAGTAGGAAATATGAAGCCGAGACCACAAACCACAAACTGGTGGACCAAGGTACCTCCATGTGATGTAATAGCTCCGTTTTCACTTACTGGTTTCTCTATTTGAGCTGTAGATGGGCACATTGATCTATGACCAATTTAAGCTATTGAAGATAGATAGATGGATAAAATACTCTTTATTATACACACCGTACAAATTACGAATATTTACAAATGTACCTTATAAATAGAGTGACACAATGGGCTATCTTATCGCTAAAAGCGACTTTTTCAAGACATTCTTTGGACAGTTTGAGAAAGGAGAGACAATACTGTAGGAATTTGGTTGAGGGAACTAAACTAGAAAGTTTTGGAAACCAGTGTTTCCAAGGGCTATATTTTGTTACTTAAGAACAATCGTATTTTTTTTAAATATCCCTAACACTCAACAAAAGTCCTTGAAACGGCTGACTCGATTTTGATGAAACATCGCTAGGTAACCAGCTTTCAAATAAATAAAAAACCGCACTCAAATAGGATCACGTGTTCAAAAGCTACGCTGCGTCTATGCAAATAATGGTGATTGAAAATCACATTTTGTTAACAAGATGACAAACCAAAGGGTTGGGAAACTGCACCTCGGAATACTAATAAATTAATACGGAATAAAAAAAAAGGTAGCTGATTATGCAAATATGAAAAATGTAAATAAACAAACGAATGCTAAAACCACTTGTTTTAAATTGATACAAAACTTTATTTATTAAAACTTTATTTATTTAGGATTTTTTTTGCGATGTTACAACATACTCAAATCAGAAAATAATATCCGAGAATGAACCATTTTAACAAGGTAAGCTAACAAATAAGGGTGACTCATAAGGTCTACAAAGTTACAAAAAAAGAACACTCCTTTTGGTCAATCGTGTAATGACTACAAAGGTCACAGGCGGTGCAGTTACTTTTTTAGAAAGTAATCCATATTAATCAAAAGAAAGTAAATACTGTCTGTCTGTCAGTCTCTCTAGTACCTTACGCCCCTCCTGAGTTAGGAAGATTTTTAAAGCCGTGTTATATTTTCATCGCAGGTAAAGTCATGATCAAAAGCTGAATCATAAAAGTGCTATAGTAAAATTATATAGGGACTAGAACTGCATAATCAAAGCACACATAGTTTTATACAAGGTGGTCGTGTCTCACACCTGATCTACAGTCTACAGGAAACCACAACACGGACAAGCAGACATGTAATCATACGTAACTAGAGGCTAATGGCGAATTATTGCGACATACACTCATTTATACAGATACGGATTAAAATAGGAAGAAATATAAATAAGAGATATACCGTCGACCACATCATTGCTTACTATCAGGCGAGATGGTGGTCAGACGCGAATAAATAAATATTGGTTGATGCGTAGATAAGTTTTTTTTTCAAAACTCGTTACTCTACAGTTAGGTTCCTCTTGGTACTGCTGTGCTTAGCGTTATTTGCCTATCGATACTAATAGCTTATATTTCTTAACCTATACCAGAGGCCTTATTATGAGTTTTCAGTTATTGTGGCGTAAAGTAAACTGGAACTTAGACATTTTAAATTGACCTATGTCAAGGAAAAAAATAGTTTCTTCTTCGTACACTAGAGGCGCTGTTCCTTTTCTCCATACAAGAAATGCTGTAAATACTGGAAAGACGCTGTAAAGTAAAATAGTGAAAACTCGTGATAAGGGCTCAGAGATACAAATAAAACATTGTTCCTTTAGCGAAGTGATAAAGGAACTAACAAATAGACACTGTATGAATTTCGCGATGGTCAGTTTGTCTGCTTTTTAGCAACATCCTTTAAAAATGGTGACAGCAAAGCTCACGGAATTTAGTAATGTAGCGGTAGTAAGGGTATTGATGATATAATCTAGATAAAAACTAACGCAGATCTGCGATAATGAACAGGAAAATACTATGTAGACATGTAATACGTAATAAGACGCTAATGACAAATTAATGACACACATACTTATTGATATTAGTTCAAAGAATGCACTCGTAACACGTGTACACTTCAAGGGTTAAGTAATAATACAAAACATCCCATAAACACATGGATGTGATAATCTGTTGACTTATTAAAAAGAAAATAACAAACAAGATGTGACGGTAATTAAGAGGAATCTTCAAAACACAGAGTAAATCAGGCATTGAAAAAAACAAACAAAACGTTTAGGAAGAAACTGTAAAAAAATAAGAATTGTCAAGCTAGACAATGTATTACTTACTCACACTTACACTTACTCAGGGTGAGTAAATAGTTAACTGAAAAAGATAAATAACAGAAAAAGGTGGTAAAAAGGAATCCTCAAAATATACATGGAAAATCAGGAATAGAAAATAAGGGAACTAAACTCGTTTTAAATCATTGAACCTTAACAAAGCACCGCAGGAAATAAGAATCGTGTAGACAATGGATTACTACCTGTCGAGCAACATGTTAGAGCCATATATGGCTTCTATTGGTGACAACATGCCTTTTATGTAAAACAATCGTGTAGATAAAGCAATTAATGTACTGCCTATTTATTTATTAAACCACTAAAAATAATTTCCGAACTTGCTAATGACTTAAATAGCTTACTGTTAACAAAAGAATAATGCAAGATGATGATGATGGTGATAAAAATTAGGAATATTTTAAATAGACTGGGTGAAAACGAAATAGAAATAACGAAACGAAAACGAAATAGTATGGATTAAGGTACCATTGCTTGCAATATTTTAAATAAACCGTGGAAAAGATGAAGTAGTGGAAATAAAGCTATGGAACATAAAGTTAAGGATCTATGGAAAACTGACAAAAAGAACTTATAACTAGCAGTAGACTTAGTAAAGACAAGAAACCCATCACCATGTGAAACTGTCAACAAAGAAGAGAGAGAGCAATTTAGACATAGTAGTCGTAAAATATAACAACTTAACAAGAGCAAGACTTATCCAACGGATTTCACATACGACACAGACCACCTGACCACTGACCACATCAATACGACACGTAATGACGCGTAACTAGAGGCGCCATTACAGCAAATTATTGCAACAGCGCCACTCCGCTCGAATATATTTCCATACACTGCCGGATCGCTTTTACCCACGATCATTTTGTTCCGTCATTATGCATTGCTATGTCCATGTTTGTTTACATTAGAATGATCATCATCAGAATTTTAACGTTTATTTCTTGCATGATAATGAGTCCTACTGTGAGAATTCTATTGAGCGTGATAAATGATATTTATTTTGTAAGTTGGTTATAACAAAACACTTTTACACGTCACTATTTTTAAAGCTAGATGAGGCCGGTGTTTCGTACCTGACTACTCTGAGAAGAAACAGCCGAAACGAAGTCAGAGGTCACAGTCTCTTTTAAAGTCCAGACATTGTTTTGCTCAGGTCATACGAGGACCATGCGGGTGTCTGAGATGGTCTTTTGAGGAAAGAACCACACAGATTTGAGTGGACCTGTCCAAGCATTTGTCGGTTATCGTGTAGCTCGACTCAGAACACAAGGAGCTCAATGACAAGACGAACAATACCAAAGAAAGGACATTTGGGTAGGCCGCTTAAAATACTCAAATTGTCAGACAGTAAAATTATTATAAAGCAAAACTTCCCCACATTGGTCGTGCAGGCTATTCATTTCAGGGTTGTACTTAAATCTACTACGGAGCTTTTACCGAAAGACTATCATGATATATGTCCTGAATCAAGCCATTACATAGCACCTTTGAGTCTACAATGTTCTAGGATATTATTGTATTTGTCATTGATTTTTTTAAGCTCTCTCTGGTAGCTCCTCGTAACAAATACTGACATCACCATTGGCATTCCCCATGTTTTTGAATATTGTGACCCGCACAGTATTTGTGACTACTCACAGATTCTGTGCGGGTCACAATATTTAGATAAGGATATTCAATATTAAGATAAGGGCTAGTTAGCCCTTGGACTCAGGTCTCATCTTTGTGAGGGAAGTTCCCTCACAAAGATGAGACCTAAACAGTTCGAACCTTAAATGCTGTGAGACGCTGATGTCAAAATCAGGTTGACCATCGTCCATCTAAACTATTTTCTTCAGTTGTGGATTGATTTTGTTAAATGTTTACAAGGTTAAAACCCAGCTTTTCATGACAGTACAATTTTATCAAACAAAAAAAAACAAAACAAAACTCAGAAATTAAGCAAGTAACCTGCTTAGAAAGTGAATTAGTCATAACATCTACGTATAAAATATCACGTTCGATAGTTCCATTTATTTTAATTCCTATTTTCGTAATCATGAGTCAATTCAGTACGACTAACATGTCACATTACAATTGCATTACAAGTATTAGTCGCGTGTCGCAACCATAAAACACTTTTACTTGCATATTGTCTAACAATGTGTCACAATGTTGAGCTGATTGTGAATTTCTCTCATGCATAGTCAATAGGATTGAATGAAGTGGAGTGCGAACTATAAATCCCTTTTGATATGTTATCATTTGAATAAGCAGTAGCTGTGAATGACATAATCGAATAAGCTGTTCTGAGTCCAATGTTATCCCTGACGCAGTAAATGTAGACAGAGCTAAGTGACATTCTACATAAAAATCATGTCATGGAGCGCATTAAACTGTCAGTCATAATTGTCACGCCGATGTTAAAGGTTGAGAGTATCCAGAAGCTGGACAACCGGAATAACTGGTAGATAACACTTAGTCATTGAGTTGTGGAACAGCTTTAAAAAATTAAAACATTCACAAAGCAACAATGATTGTTGTCTTATCAAAATAACAAGAATCAGCCACTTTTAATTAAGTCTGAAAGCCGACCCCAACAATGTTGGGAAAAAGCTAGATGATGTCGAAACCTTGCGCAGGAAACTATTTCAGCACAACACCAACATAAAGATAAGAACTAAACTAAAACAGACAAAGTAGACTATGTAATACCTTCCAAATATGTACACAAATCCGGCTTCTAACAAAAGCCTTCATAAATTAAATCAATTGCATTCTATTATGCTTTGAGTAATTAAATTTATTCAAACAGGAACCATGTAACACTGATGTATAAGGTAGCAGATTTCTTTATTAAAACGTCATAGACTATTAGCTTACATTGTCACAAGAACATGGTACTGCACGTCAATCGCTTTTTCTACGCCCACAAAATTTACATATTTCTAAACTACTTGAATATGTAATAGAATGGATGGGTATCGAATATCGGTTGAAGAAATATCTGTCATGGATAATATTTGGGTATCGCTACTTGTTTCAAATTAAACTGATCGATCAAGGTCTGTAGTAATAGTAATAATCTATCAGTAATATGAGCTGGAGCTCTGCTTACAAAATCCATAGATCTTTTGCGTAACTTAAAATTTTATCATTTACCTAATACTAGTGATAAGTTAAACTAAGAACTTTGATACACATTCCCATGCAAATACTTTTGTTTTTTTTCAGATGACACATCAGACCTCAATGCGGAATCATCAGAAATCATATCAGAGGCGGTGGCGCCACCCTCTGGTCTCGCACAGCATTACCAAGAACCTGAAGCAGCAGCGTCAGATGACCACACTGACCACTCTATAGAGCTCGTCGGGGGATCGCAGACATTCTTCCCGACGTTCGCCAACCTCTTCGAACCACGCCAGCAAAACAACTTTAGACTCGGCTACAATAACCAAGAAGCAGCCTACAGTCAAAGACCAAACTCTTACAGATCTCTATTGAACTATCCCCTGTTTGGAGGCTATAATAATAACAGAAACGTAGATAATTTCAGTGGTAAACAAAGCACTCCCACCGCAGCTCCGCTCGTCGAGGCGAGCTCCAGTTTGCTCGGCTCAGGAAACTTTGGGATCATCAGAGGTGGAACATTCTTCGCCCAGAACGATGAAGATGAATATGGCTACAACTCCTACTACAATAATGGTCACGGCAGACCTTCCTACGAACTCGGCTATATCGCTAACCCCAGGCCAAATTACAATCAGGACCAATTCGCCAACTTCAGAGATTTCGCCGATATCAACACTCCTTCTAACTCCGCCTACTCGCACTACGTCGTCGTCTACGCAAACAAAAACTCGACGATGGACGAAATCAGCGAAGAGAGTAGAAGAGTATTATCAAAACCTAAGAACATTATCGAGACTCTAGAACGCATTGACAAAACAACAAGCGCACCAAAGTTATCAAAAGCCAAATCAAAATTGGAAGCGACGAAACAGAAAATGTTGAACAAAAAAGAGCAATGGAAAAAAACTAACTCAAAATTCGTTAGTCAAAAACATGATGCGGAAGAACCTTTATTAGCGTTAAGTTAATTTAGTGCAAATACAAAGACTTGCGTTATGTAAGTGATTGAAGTACCAATAGGTAGTGAAGTGTTCGGTGGCCCGCGTGGGTCGCAGAGTCGCACCCCGAGAGCGATGAAAGGAGTTCTCTATCTAAATTTAATTTTAAATGTAAGCTTGTGGACAAATTGTGTAATTGGTTCGATGCACATATGATGGATGGTTGCATATGTTTGTGAATGTATAAATAATAATGACGAAAAATAAATTAATTTTAAAATTTTAAGTCTACAATATTATTTTGAAACCTTTCCTCTATAGGTACTTACTACTAGTAATGCCTTGTTAACGATGTACAGTACACAACAACTACGTGCCGTTATCAAATATGTTGTAAGTAGACTACAATTACAAAACTGATCTAGATTTAACGAACCAAGGTTTTGCTAATAATAATCGCACATTAGATACACTCATTTTACTTCTTTGGTAATTCTTAAATAACAAGACAGTTCTTGTCATTACATTTCAGTAAGAATTATTATTTTTTGAAAACCATGCATCCACTAATCTATATATATAAAAGAAAGTCGTGTTAGTTACACTATTTATAACTCAAGAACGGCTGAACCGATTTGGCTGAAAATTGGTGGGGAGGTAGCTTAGAACCAGGAGAAACATATAGGATACTTTTTACCTTTTATTATTATTTTTTGTTTTATGCCGTTTCCGTGGGACGTGACATAAAACGTGATATAATAAAACGCAACTGACATGGAATGACAGCAAAACGAAAATTTATCAATCAGAACATCAATATTATTGACCGGTCGCGTCGATGTGTTTGTATTGAGTTTCTAAGCTTATTGTGCCGATATTATCATAATTATCAATGCCATGTCCGCACCGAGACGATCAAATTTTTATCCTGTTTCCGTGAGACGTGACATAAAACGTATTACTTGATCAAGAAGGTGTTGGTGCCGAAATTGAATAAGGGATCTGAACAAAAAGTACTAGGAAAAAAAGTGAGTGTATAAAAACGTGGTAAAAATGAAGAATATGTTCATGCCGCCCAGCGCCCACCGGTCTTCAATGCTAAAAAAGTATTTTGGTGAATACTGAATACCCAAAAAATGTTCTAGGACTGCATAGATTCAATGCAATCATACGACGATTGAAACGCCCGGGTGTCACCACTGCTCAGATCGCCCGGAGGACACACTGGAGCATACGGTGCAGGACTGCCTCGCGCGCGGAAGAGCACCGCCGCCGTGTACGAGCGGAGGAAATAGGTGGAGAACTGAGCGCCCGGCATTGGTCGAGGCCAACGCAAGGGGCGAGACGGAGTGGGAAGCGGTCGCCTCCTTCTGTTAAGCAGTCATGCTATGGAAGGAGGAGGCGCGCCGCGTGAGGGAGAGGACAGCGTCTTCCCTCCACCCCAGCCGCAGTGGTAAACGCCTACGGTGACGGACGTCGGCAGACGATCTCCAGCCACCGTCGGCTCGGGCATGCGGGCGGCGAGTAATGGGTGACTCGCTGTCCAACCATGAACCATACCCGGGTCGACGGCGCGTTGTGTTCCACGCTCGCCTCAAAGTGTCCCATTATGACGGGGCGCCTTTAGAGGGTCTAGGCCTGCCGGGGTCGTGGGACTTACGATTTACCGTGACCCCGGAACGTAAAGGGCTATTGAAGGAACCGTCGATTTTAATCAGTACGAATCTGAAAGTCCCTCCCGCTCTGCCCTGGGTGGGAGGACTCACATGAAGATTTTACCACGTTAAAAATAAATGTCAGTTGCATTTAGCCACCAAATTTCCAATTTAATTAAAACTCCTTGAATATCTAGCTTACCACCGCACAATTTACGAATAAAGATTGGCTTCGTAGTAATTATGCTTCGAAACATAAACCAACCAAAACTGTGCAACAGAACGCGTTCGATGGTAAGTAAATTGTTGATGAACAAAGTGATTTACGCGACGACACTCAAAGGAAAATTCGAAGGTGAGGAAGTTCTCATTCGAGGATCCCAAACGATATGCGTTTGAATTTAAACGACCTCAATTTCCGATCCGTCTTGCATTCGCCATGACCATTAACAAATTACATGGCCAATGCTTGAAAGTTTATGGTCTGAAAATAGAAAATCCATGTTTTTCACATGGTCAGTTAGGTATATATGTGGCATGTTCACGGGTCGGATGACCATCTGCGTTATTTGTTCTTGCGCGTGATAATTAGACAAAAAATGTCGTCCATCACGTGCTTCACTGAACAGTGCAACCCATGCACCAAAATACATAGCTAATAAAGAATCATTGATTTTTGACTTCATTCTTTAAATTTTATTATATCCTAATAAAAAATCGAAAATCTGCTCATTTATTGCCTCTAGGGCGGAACAAAGTTCGCCGGGACAGCTAGTATTGAATAAATTACTTAACGGAAAGAAATAGATTTTTAGAACTCAAAAGTAGCCGTTACAATTTTTAAATTCCCAAAAATGTAGATAGGTAGTATAGGTACCTACATAAACTCAGGCCTTTTTCCCATAGATATATCCTTTCGTTTCGTCCACGTTCAAACACTCATTTTCAAAACAAGAAACTGAAAAGTATAAAAGTTCGTGAGCTTAGTACAGTGTCATCTGTTGCTGAGTAGCGTAACTAGATGCACTTACATAATGCAGCGTCATCTATTGATAATATTCTGAAACTACTAGAAAATTTTCTATTTCTTCACTAGATGGCAGTAGTAATTCAGTCCAGAAATTTTCATTTTAAATTATATTAATAAGATATAACAAAAAAAAATCGCTTTTAATATTATCAGGCATTAAAAGCATTAAGACTTATTTTTAAAATATTAATCAGAGGAAACTGTTAAGAATTGAACCTTCAAGAAAGTTCCTAAGCTTAGTACAGCATCATCTGTTGCTGAGTAGCGTAACAAGATTTACTAAATGCAACGCCATCTATTGATAGTATACTAAAACTGATTCAATATTTGCTATTTATTCACTAGATGGCAGTAGTAATTTAGTCCAGATATTTTCATTATAAATTAAATTTTTAATAGCAAGTAAATGTTTTTGCATTTATTTATAACAAAAAAAATCTCTTGATTGAGTTGTTTTAAAAACAACTGTATAAAACAAAACAATTAACAAAAATAATGTTGCCATTATATAAAAAATCAACCGTAGACAAGCAATGCAATGACAACAAAATGTAGAAAAAAAAACAAATGTCTAGTCTATTGAAAATGTGGTGTGGACGGACGAATCTGAAATGATTTTTTCTAGTGAATTTAGCATAATTAGTCTAATTTATCAACCAAACAATTTCGTAAAACGTGTTTAGTGTTTCTAGTGCTATGAGAACTTAAAAGGACTGCTTTTTATTGTGTAATTCGAAGTATTTTATGGACCATGTACTCCGGTAGAGATGCCGCAAATACTGCGTATCCCACGCAATGGGCTCTGAATCCCACTGCGTATCAAAATGTTGATACTAGTCACGTAGACTGGGCTGCTTTAGCTCAACAATGGATTGCTATGAAGGAAGCGGCGGCGATCGTGGCCGCGCCGCCGCCGCCTGCATTGAGGCCCGCAGAGGAAGAGGGCGAAGCCCCCATGGAGGTTGAAAACCCGGATAACAACTCAGATGGGCCGGCCGGCGCTGAGTGGAACTCTTCAACTAACTCATGGGGAGGATCTTGGAACCAATGGGGTACGGTTGCACTTTCAGCCAATGCATTCGGTTTTGTCATGCTCTGATTTTAGCATTTTACTGTCATTGATAACATCATTCCCAATTTCTCAGTAAACTATGCTATGAACTTCAGAACCTTTACTAGTGCCTATATGCTTACTTGTAAGCTAAAATACTGATCTGATAACAAAATAGCCATCCTATGATTTTCATGTACAGCAAACTAGTCAATAACCATGTTGGTAATAAATGGATCTGCAGTAAGCGCAGTTAGTAACAGCCCAGTAAAATAGTGACCCTGTAAAAGATGGCATTGTAGGAACTAGAATAGATTATGCTTCTCTAAACACAAGATTTTTTCTATGACATCATACTACCATTATTAAAATTGAACTATGAATAACTAGTACCTACCAAATGTAGGAAAGATATAAGATGAAACTTTAATCAGTAGCATTTCTTAAAAATAGCATACTGTAATAATTTCCAGCAAAATAACTATGAAGTACCATTTTCTGTACAATTAGTGATGCTTGAAGATCTAAGGATCTTAGAGAGATATGCAAGTCTCATTTCTTTCCACTGGAATAATAGTCCATCATCTGCTCAATTTCCAAAACATCACAATAAAGCTTTACACTATGCAGCATTAGTGAAATTGCCTTTAAAATATTTATTACGATATCTACAACACTACTATCTCCCAAGGTTGGGGGTGGTCAGGCTCGGGGCCTGGGGAGCCTAAAATACCTTCAGATCCTGGCATGCCACCTATTGACGGGTACACCGTGTCACCAGAAGCAGCTGCTCCTATGCCTGGGTAAGATTGTTTATCTTCAATTTATTTTTTTAACACAATCTTATTAAATACAAGTTGAATATCTCACAGAAATAAATCAACTACTACTTATTTACTAAGTCTAAAAAATACTGTAACGGTTTGCCCCCTTCATACACAACGCAATCCAAGTCTGCGATACCTTTAATGATTGCGATAGTTATCTGGATACCAATATCTAGATGACTCATCATCTCATCACAATACAAATCCTTAGAGGTTCATACACAGGTACACATCAATGGATGCCAAAGACATAAGGAATTGGAGACTTGCGTCACATTGGGCTAACATTCACATTTAGAATAATACATCTCAAACATAAACTAAATAACTGTTGGAATGTTACATTCAATAGTTTTACCTACAGCTACATCAATTTTATCTATACATATTTAGTGTACAAGTAAAAAATAAGGTTATATATGACATGATATTTTTTATCCCAGTAAAATATCCTGAAATAATCTCTGGTCTTATTGTTAGAGTTGTAGCATGTTCATCTACATTGGTGACTCATATGTGTTGTAGAGAACACAATTCAATGAATGTTAACAATGAGTATTGTAAGTATCTGCCATCAGCAACACAGGATTATTAACAATACTAAGTCCATAACATCATAAAAATTAAAAACTCTTTTACAAGGAGACTAATATACTTCACTTGCCCTTGAAAACAAAAAGCATTGAAGCAAAACAAGTTTATTGTATTTGGCTAAGAAGCTAAATCTTTTATTGAACCACTCCCACTTTGAAATCAACACTAATATTTAAGAGCTGAAGAGTTTGTTTCTTTAGTTGTACACTCCAACCTCAGGAACTACTGGCTTGAATTGAAAAACTTTTTGTGTTACGAGTACATAGTCCATTTATTGAGGAAGGCTTTAAGCTGCAAAACATCACTCTATGACCATTAGGAACCGAGCAGTGCATGTGAAACCATGGGTAATAGCTAACATTAAATATATAATTGTTTTCTGTGCCTTTTCTGGTCATTTAAGTATTTTTATTCATGTTGAATGTGTTCTTAAATCTTAATCTTTTGTGGTATTATACTGTTGTCAATAACCACTGCCCTAGTTAATAAAACAGGTTTATCAAGACTGATATCTGATAATTCCTCTATGATTTATTACAAATACAATCTCAATTGCTAAATATTGGAACACTTGAAACTATAATGAACAGAATTTAGATACTTGTTTAATTCAACACAAATGTATGTTGAATCTTTGGTTTGCTGGGGAAATCAGTATAAAAATAAACTCTTGTGAAATACACCTGCTCAAAGTAAACAGTCTGTTGAGCAATAAATTAACTGTTTGTGAAAGATTAAAGTCATAAATAAATCACAGTCAGTCTATCAATACATCTCTTTCAAGAATAGAAAAAATAAAATTGTTTTAGTCTTAATTTTTCATGGCATCTAAACCATAAAGCTGCAACATTCATGAAGTATGCAGATGACACTATCCTGTTTTTAATTCTTAATCCATAATTCTGCTAGTATTATTCACATGTCGGGCACGCCGCAATCGCGGCGGTAAGACCCCTCTTTGAGGAGTGGCTGGAAAGGCGTCACGGCGTCCTGACCGACGACGACGCAGGTCCTCACCGGACACGGAAGTTTCGGAAGGTACCTGTGTCGGATAGGGAGGGAAGAAACGCCTGGGTGTCACACTGTGAAGATCGCCCGGAGGACACGGTGGAGCATACGGTGCAGGACTGCCCCGCTTGGGCAGAGCACCGCCGTATCCTCACGGCAGCGATATCCAAATACCTCGCGCCCGGCATGGGCGAGGCCATGCGGGGCGAGACGGAGTGGGAGGCGGTCGCCTCCTTCTGCGAAGCAGTTATGCTCACGAAGGAGGAGGCGGGCCGCGAGAGAGAGAGGACAGCATCCTCCCTCCGTTGTATTCCACGCGCGCCTCAAAGAGCGTCAGCAAGATGACGGGGCCCCCCTCTAGAGGGCCAAAGCCTGCCGGGGTCACGGGACTTATACCATTACCGTGACCCTGGAACGTAAAGGGCTAATGAAGGACACCGTGGATTTTAGTCAGTACAAGTCTGACAGTCCCTCCTGCCCTGCCCTGGGTGGGTGGCTGCTCATTTGATGATTTTACCACGCAAAAAACAAAAGTATTATTCACATGTAGATAAAATATTTGATTTTCTGTAATCTACTTCCAACAGAATTTTATTTAGGTCCATTTGTTTACCTGGAGCAAATCAATATTACACAGGGAAACGGCATGCCACCATCAAACTTCACAAAGTCACGTTAGTCTTTAAATTCGTTTTCCTGGTTTATTTAATAAATTAGAATAAAACTAACATTAATTAATGAAATCGTTTCCCCATTGTCCTTGTAGTTCATTATTAAATGAAATAAATAAGAACCATACCTACTAGAATTAGGTACATAAAGTGAAAGTCAAAATTATTTATACAGACTTTCTTAGATTGCTATGCACCAAGGCCCACTCAAGGCCAACCAATGCTGTGTTACTTCTAATAAAAATGTTGCAAATAATTTAATCAAACTTGTTCTGATTGAAACTCTGGTTTCTCTTGGGCATTGATTAAATTAGAAATACGGCTATTCCAATTTCACTCAATAACATGAAAACCAAAGAAATAGGCCAAATCAGTCGACAGCATTATGCTAAACAGATGAATGAATACAAGTCTGCCCCACGGAATATGAATGAGGTCTGTATAACTTCTGCATCAATTTAACGGATAAAATCGATCGTTATTGTACTGCATTATGATATTTTTGAATTAAATATGTAAAAGGGGTGGCTTGCGAAAGAGAAAACTGCCGTTCGGGTTTGTATTGGAAAGGAATAACGTCGATAATTGCGTGGCTTCAAGGTTATCTTATCATACACATACCGATGGTTAGGACTTGTTCAAAACCAGGGTTTTGATGAGAGACACGAAAAAGACCCATTTGGACATTTGCCAAAAAGTAAGTACTATTGTTCCGCGGGGTCCAGACAATTCCATAAAAATCTATACGGATAATATCTCGAATTCGCAACTGACTATGACGTAGACAAACGTTTATCCACCACAAAGCTATAAAGACCTTGACCTAGAACTGACGAGGAGGCGGGCGATCAGTGGAGCGAGGGTGCGCGAAAGATTGAAATCTCCCGGGCCCCAGACTTATAGGCTACTTTTGGTAGGAACCATGTTAGTTTAATCAGTGAAGACCTATATCGATAGAAAAAAGGCACTCTCTCCGCAATATGGCCTGGATTTTACGAGTACGATAGAAATAACAGTTGTATCCTACAGTCAATAGTTATAATTTTATGAGCTTACGTTGTCCCACTGAAGGGAAAGGCCTCCTTCCGTCCTTTCGCGATGTAATGCGATTGTAGACAAATCCTTTAAAAATAAGTCCAGCTCATCTCGCCATCTTCTGGGCCTGCCCTGCCGCGTTGTCGTTTCCTGCCAGTTGGGTTCCATAGAGTGGTTATTTTAACCCACTGCTCCTCCGACATGCGGCAGATATCACCAGCCCAGTTCTACTTCAACCTTGCAGCTGTGAAGCCAGCATCAGCTGTTTGGGTTTTGGAGCGAAGCATGGAATTTCTGATGCGGTCCGAAATAGCCACCCAATATACTTCACACCATAGCTCATTGGCAGACTCCAAGTTAAAATAAATAGATTGATAATAATTAACTGTTTCGTGCATTTCGTGCAAATTAGATAAATTGCTCTTAATGTAGGTAATCTTCACATCGCAATGTAGATGAACCATGAATATCGTTTAGCTTGGCAAATAATGTTTTTTTTTTATTTGACATGAATTTGCTCTTAACTCTGGTCCAGGGCAGAAGTCACAGAAACGAAAGTCGACAATGGAGTGAGCTACCTAGAAGAAGCCTGCTGCTTATCACGAGTTTTCACGTTTCACAGTGTTCCCAAAACCCTTCGCATCGGACATTTTAAACTGATGAAAGCTTCAAGTATGCTATTCGGCCAAATATGTAAAATTCGTGCTAGGGCCTCTGTTAAATCTAAATTTAAACAGACTAAAAAATCACATTCTGTATTTTTATACCATTTGTATTGAGATTGTAGAAATTCATTTGTATTTATGTAGAAATAGTATTTCTACAGTCTCTTCTCATCAAAAACCTACTCAAATATAAACCTAACACCACAGATACACAACGGGCACACCGGCGCCAACATTCCAGCATGGTTACTGGACTGCCCCTCAAGTGGATCAGCCCAACAGCAGGAGTAGTAGTTCCGGCAGAGACAGACGCTCCAAGAGCAAGAACAGAGACCATAAACCTTCCAGAAGTTCCAGATCACAAAGGTAAACACCTACTACCTACTTCTAAATTAATTTGACCTTGAAAATATGATATTTTATTACCAGTGGCTAACCTTAGCTACCAGTGCTTACAACGTAGATTTAACAACGAATTGGTTGATTATATTTTTACCTTTTTTGCATAATGAAAAACACAATTACCTAAAATTTTCTATTTATTTTCTAAGGGTCAATTCACACCAAGAAGACGTTGCGCGCACATTTCAATAGATGTATTAGCTGATACTTCTAGCATACTTCATCGCACTGCTGGGCCCCCAGTTTTCACGATCTAAGGCCAAAGAGGACATATCTTTTCGTGTGTACACGAAAAGATATACATTTCCAGTATCGTCGTGTCGCGTCTTGGTGTGAACTGACACTAGACGAATACGTCATCCTAGGTTTAATTTATCAGAAAAGTCATTGTTATCAGCCTGAACGATCACAATCTTTAAGGAATGTGTGAGTGACGATCTCCCAAAAAGTGTTTGCACTATCTATGCCTTTTAAAGAATTCAAGGTTATGCATCCCATCCCATATTGTGTTGTGTACTCGTTTATATACTCCTAATAGAGATGAAGTCAAAGTCTTATGTAATAAGTTGATTATTTAAACATGGAACACAATTATTGTTGCCATAAGACCATGACGTAAAGCCTAGTCTACATTGAATAAAAACAATATCTTTGAGTTTCGACCTTGCGTTTGAGGCGTGACAGAGAGAACTAAATATAAACATTTTGTAAACGTTTACAAAAGGTTTCAATCATGGAACTATTATTTTTATGATCAAGAAGCAATTTGAAACAAAAGAACTACTAAATTAAATTCCTGCTTCTGAACATCGTAATATAGATTCTATCTTCACATGTATAAGGTTTCAAAAAGCCTGGTCAAGGCTCTGGTCGGTAAATCTGTCACCTACCATTAACTAACTTAACACTAACTGTTGTCATTGGTTGACCAAAATAAGGAGCAATGATTGACAACAGATGATGTTGAAATATGAAATGTGTTCATTATGTTTGAATGCGTATAAAATATTAATAGCCTCAAGCATGACCCAGATGCTCCTAGCAATTGAATACTTATGGCGACCATTTTAACTACAAATCCTTTTAATACTTTTCTAAATTTTACAGAGAAAAACCTCCAGCAGTACCACCTGTAATCGAGCCAATAGTCATACCTACAGCTATGACAAACTCGGCTACCATTGACGCAGCTAAACGAAGACAACTACCGGCATGGATTAGAGAAGGTTTGTATTCTAAGATGATTTTGTTGTCTAAGATGTGGATAAGATAAAAAGTATTTCACCTGAGTCCTCATACTCAGTAGCTGTTAGGACTATTCTCAATATCCACCCCCAGTTTCTCCACAGTGGTGTACAGTGATACAACTCTCAAAATTAATTAATCGAGGCTTTAGGCTCGCTAGTCGAGTTTTTCATTATACTTGGCACCCACATTTCTCTGCGTCAGTTAAAGGAACACAATCAGGAAAAGGATAATTTCGTGACAGTCGTTTTTTCAGAAGCTCGAAGTCTGACAACCACTCTTACCAAGCGGTATCGTATCACCCAGTTACATATTAGGTTTTGAAGGTCAGATAGGCAGTCGCTCTATATTAATTCAGCTGCATCCCAGTCGAATAGTAGCCTCAACATAGTTGGGAAAAGTCTAGGCAGATGATGTGTGCTACTCAAAATTGAGTCTTATTTCTATGTAAAATAATACTAAAAAACCTTAAAATTGAATTTCAGGATTAGAAAAAATGGAACGTGAGAAACAGAAGGCAATAGAACGTGAGCAAGAGTTGAAGGCGAGAGAAGAAGCGGAGAAGGAAAAGAAGAGATTAGAGGAAGAAGAATTAGAAAGAATGAAAGCCGAGGCTGGAGGACAGCCTGTGTTGCCGCCTAAGAGCAAATTCGTTAGTATTTATTAAATATCACTACATAATTTAAAACAAAGTCGCTTCCCGATGTCTGTCTGTCCCTACATAAGCTTAGATCTTAAAAACTTCGCAACGGATTTTGATGCGGTTTTTTTTCTACACTAATATTATAAAGAGGAAAACTTTGTATTTTTGTTTGTTTGTTTGTTTGTAATGGATAAACTCAAAAACTACTGGACCGATTTTAAAAATTCCTTCACCATTAGAAAGCTACATTATCTGCGAGTAACATAGGCTATATAACATCACGCTATTACTAATAGGAGCGGAGCAGCAATGAAAAATGTTTCAAAATCGGGAAAATGTATTCCTTTTCGAGAGCTTCTGTTGCGTGCGCTGCGTAAACGGTTAGAGTTACGCAAAAAATATGTATTACGGAATTATTCCTCATAAAAAGTCCTAAAATAAAGTCCGCGAGAGGATATATCTATCTTTTAAGGTTAAGTCACTATAACCTTTTTTATGGAAATCAAATTTGTTTTAAAATAATGCATTATTTGCGAAGGTATTTTCATTAACATGATATTAATCTTTATCCAAATAAATTGGTTAATCATCACAAGCATTTAATTTTGAACGTAATGCCCTTGACATCATTTGATTTCAATGAATATCTTAGGAGATACCTATCACAGTTTTAAAATATTACCGCAAAAAAAAATTACGGGCTGGGCATGACACAATTATTATTCGTACTCAACGGTCGCTTGATGTGTTAATCCATTCGTGGACACTACCAAGTTTGTTGTTGAGACACTTCACGACAGAAACAGGAGAGTATCCTGTGGACGTTTTTACAAACCTATTCATCTACATTACTCCTATTACAAATACTTCTATATAATTATATGTAAGTATACATCATCTGGGAATCAAACTAAAATTGATTTATCGTGGGCTCTAACAAGATTTTTCTGACTTATTTAATCAACAGCATTGGTTGCTAGGCAACAGGCCCATAGTTTTTTTTTGGTATCTTTCTTTGCTTCTAACGGAAAAGGCAAAGGGCTTAAGCCCATACAGCCTAGGCCCATAGACTTCCTACTATTTTCTCTTTTTGCTATGGCAAAATGAAGTACGTACTAAATTAGTTATAAAATTCAACACCTAAAGGTGCGTACAGACTATGTAACATATAACATGTTATACAACATTGTTATATACCATCATTCAAAGATCCCTCTTTGAGGAGTGGTTGGAGAGGCGCTAGGCGTCATCACCTTCAACCTGACGCAAGTCCTCCCGGGCACGGTTGTTTCGGGAACTATCTCAGGGATACGGCGGCAGGCGAGAGGAATGGGGAGCAGTCAAAACGCGTGAGGGAAAGCACATCCTCCACCTCTCGCCCCAGCCACCGTTGACGACGCCCAGGGCGTTGGAAATCGCGGGGCATATCCAACCGCTTGCGGACGGGGTGTAATGGGCTCGCTGAGCTCGCCTTAGGGTAGTTGAACACATGGGATCAAACTTAGGCTTTTGGTAACGGTAATCGACATCAACGCAGGCGGAGCCGCGGGGGACCGCTATAGGTTATATAAATCAGAATGACACATAGGCTGCTTTTTGTCGTGAAAACCGACATCCACGCGGGCGGAGCCGCGGGCGACCGCTAGTTGTCTACTATAATATATAAAAAAAACTTTTTCAAAAAAAAATGTAACCGCCTTCAAAAACAACCATAAAAAAACCTACAAAATAACTTTTCTTTCGGAAGTCGGTGTCTTTGTTTTCTTTATTTCATTGTCTTTTTTTTGCCACCGACTTCCGAAAGAAAAGTTATTTTGTAGGTTTTTTTATGGTTGTTTTTGAAGGCGGTTACATTTTTTTTGAAAAAGTTTTTATTTTACTCTTTTTAGTTTAAATATTCAACCCGAATTCTTGTCAAATGCAGCATGTGCACTAGAATTTTGTAATCCATAACACCGATAATAACATCGCTCATGTACACAATAAGCTAATAAAATTCCCTATCTCAAAAACTACTGAACCGATTTTGATGAAACTTGCAGTATTCCCTTAGTTGAATGATACCTAGTACAACAAAAAAAGAATTACTTAAATCGGACTTGTAGTTCCAGAGATATGCGAACTCAAACTAAATCAGTCGATGCCTACTCCTTACTATTAAGGAGTTCTACCTTCCATCATCAGCTCAGCTACATGAAATTATGATTACCATACGCAAGTACTTAAATTACTTCATAAAATTTGCGAAAAACGGTGTGTCGGCCTATAAAATTTGAGGGTTGCCCTCGATTTCTCCAGGATCCAATCATCAGATCCCAACTTGGTGACTATGGGACCACCTCAGAAGTACCTCCTTTCGAACAAAAAAAGAATTTTGAAAATCGGTCCACAATTGGCGGAGTAATCGCGTAACAAATATACAAAAAAAAAAAAAAAAACATACCGTCGAATTGATAACCTCCTCCTTTTTGAAGTCGGTTAATTAATAGATTTAAAAAATCTAAAAACCCACGTTTTTAAATGTCCTAAAAAGAAGAAAATAACCCTACGGGGCTGAGAGAGGGGCCACTCAAAACGTGGGGGCGTATATTATATAAGGGATTATTTATGGGATATATTTACATGACGTGAGATCGTAGGTGTAACTTGCAAAGATACGCCCCCACGTTTTGAGTGGCCCCTCTCTCAGCCCCGTAGGGTTATTTTCTTCTTTTTAGGACATTTAAAAACGTGGGTTTTTAGATTTTTTAAATCTATTAATTATTTTATTATTTTTATCATTGTTCATCGGGTTTGAAGATACCCTGAAAATTTCAGCCTGTTAGCTTATCGGGAAGTGCCTCAAAGCCTGTCCGCCATCTTGGACGTCCGCCATATTGGATTAATAGCCTAGCCTAGCATAAGCCACATGACTAGTTTTTTCGTATTCCTGACAGCAAACCCTTTCATTTGATACCCATATCACGGGGGTGGATTTCAAACAGCCAGTCTACCATCTTGGACGTCCGCCATATTGGATTTAAGTCACGTGACTATTTTTTTCGTACTCCTGATAGCAAACCCCTTCATTTGATATCCATATCACAGGGGTGCATTTCAAATAGCCTGTCTGCCATCTTGGACGTCCGCCATATTGGATTTAAGTCCCGTGACTATTTTTTTCGTATTCCTGACAGCAAACCCTTTCATTTGATACCCATATCATGGGGGTGGGTTTCAAACAGCCAGTCCGCCATCTTGGGGAGGCCGCCATATTGGATTTGTTATGACGTTTCTTAGCTAGTCATGTATTGTCATCAGAACTCAAAGCGTGTACAAAATTTCAGCCTGCTAGCTTATCGGGAAGTGCCTCAAAATTGAGTTGCAAAAGTCCAACCGGAATGACAAACAAACAAACAAATAAACAAACAAACAAGAAAAGTGAGTGTATAAAAACGTGGGAAAATAAGTCGGGTTTCCTTCCTGACGCTATAAGAACGCACGAACCGATTTCCACGGTTTTGCATTCGTTGGTAAGGTCTCGGGCTCCGTGAGGTTTATAGCAAAGAAAATTCAGGAAAAATATTTTTTTTTCTTCTTTTAAACACCAAACGAAATGTTACATAAAACGAAGCCATCTGGTGGCGAAACGGAGTTCGCCGGGTTTGCTAGTAATAGATAAAGCGCACGGAACAATTAATATTTGTATCAGCTGCAATCAGTTTAGTGAAATGTTTGTAAATGTACCCACGGCACAAGATAGAGTCCTCGTGTGAGGAACATTATTGTTGTGTAAAGTGGAATGTATGTCAAACGGCAAACAATTTGAATAACGTCGGCCCATTAATATTACGGGAAGTGTTGGCAGATATTCTTGGCTGACTACAATCTTAGTTGGCGTGTTCTAATCTAGATTAACTGGAGTTACAAAAATACTAATAATCTAGGCGCCGAATACAGGCCATCTGTTAAATGGTAGAAAAACACTCAGCTTATTTTCTGATATTTTGTTTGATATGGCATAATATCCGCAAGCTTCCTACCAATATTATGAACGTGAAAGTTTATTTGGATGGATGGATGTTTGTTACTCTTTCACGCAAAAACCACTGAATAGGATTGGATAAAATTTGGTACACACATAATTTATAACCTGGATTAACACATAGGATAGTTTTTATCCCGATTTTATTTTCCTGTGGTATAATTTTAGAGTTGTAGCGGGTAAACCGCTGGCAACAAATTTAGCCATCCTAATCCATCTCTCTTTGATAATCATCTTATTTTTTGTCTCAGGAATCGGACTCTGAAGATGAAGAGACGGAGAAGGAGGAGCCACCATCGTCGAGTCCTGTGAAGGAGGAGCCTGTGGAAGAAGCCCCGCCCCCGAAAGAGGAGGAGGAGCCTGCTCCTCTCGTCAAGAAGAGCAGAGAGGAGATCATGCAAGAAGTGGTAAGTATAAAAATATTTTATCCCAAAACTGGTCGCAGTATGACGGGTGGTAGCTATCATTGCTCCATTGCGAAAAAAAAAATAAGTACCTTGAGGTTAAAAGTAACTCAAATGAACACGGTCAGCGGGGCCGGGTTGTTGCCCGCTCATTAGCCCGGCCATCCTATGGATAAAAAGTAGAACACCCTGAAGTTGATTTTTGGGCCCTGGCTAAATGCCTTATTAAACTCAAGACAACCTCATTCCCGGTTTCACTGCAATATCCCTCCTAGTGGAACTACGAGAGGCCTTTCCAAAAAAGAAAGTTCCTGTTTCCTTTAATGGCTGTCCTTTCCTTGAAGAATATAAAAGGAATTTAAGGAATAATCTGTACTTTACTAGATTTAACTAACAATGCTAAAGAGTGTAAGGATAAGACAATAAGTGGGATATTCAACGATCAAACTCGCGGCGATCAGATTGATGAAGGAAGCATAGATCCAAGAAATTTGGCAATATAAAGGGGAGGCCTATACTCAGTATTGGGTGATTCTTACTTCGAAATTCTACCCGTGTCTGTTGTGTTTAAATTTGTGAAGAAACTGGCATGTCCTACGAGATTCAAAGACTGATATCTACTAAACAAAACTGGGCCGCATGGCAGATTGGAACCTACACTCTTACAGAGAAGTGGCCGGTGTTTCAGCTGGGGTCATTATAGGCCGGTTATGCTATCAGGTTCTATAATAATATTATATTCTCAGATGCTTGCTGTCCGTCGCTCCCTCACAGAAATACTCCTTGAGGTGACTGACCAGGAGATCCTAACGGTGAGCCAGGAAGAATTGGCCCGATATACCGCCCTACAAGGTATTTCCACTCATCTAAGCTTATCCCAAACGGACCGACGGTCTCCGTCAAGACATTACTTTGTACCACGAGAAACTATCGCGTACTGACTCTGTGACAATACCGTCTCGTATCGAGACAGTCCAACTATGTGAAGAAGAATTGTGTTGTGCAAAAAATGTGTTTTAAATCATCGCTAATAAAGTCTTATTTCAGATGTTGCCTGTTGACAATTGAATACATGTGGTGTGTGTGATTAATGTTGGTTTTATTTATATGGTAAAAGCGTCGCGCCTCAACGCCATGAAGGCGAGCAAGTCGAAGGCACTGGCCGCTATCGCCAGTGGGCTCGGTGAGTTGCCTTCCTAATGCCGAGCGAGCGCAAATATCTCGCAAACTCCATACAACCCTTCCGCATGCTTTTTGCATTCATGGTCTGAACTTGAACATTGAACTTAGTGACGTAAACTAGCATCGTTTCAACCGACCATCAAATAGTTTGCCAGATATTTTCGAAAAAAACATAAATGGTGGTTTTTCTCCTAATTTTGCAGAAAAACTATCAAAAATGTTGAAAGTTTGTTCTGAACCGCCATGTATGTTACTCAAGTTTCTCATTTCAGCTACCCAGCATCATAATTAGTATTTTAGTATTGACTTAATTGGCAATACATTGTATCGAACAGTGTTTAAATGCATTGTTTTTAGTGGATAATTGGTAAGAAATGTACAGAATTTATTATAGATGTTATGATCTACATACATAATATTAAACATTTATGTAAAATTATTTTTATGTAAATGATTTTTTTAAGGAACTTTATTTACTGTTTGTGTGATTTGTTTGATTGATTTCGAAGGTAATTTTTGTCTGTGTAAAAAAGTTACTTTTTCTAATAGTTCTCTATAGATGCGGTGTTTTAATTTACCTTTATGATTGATGAACTAGAACTGATTAAAATGGATGCATACACAAACATTCTTCTGAAGTAGTAGGTGGAATCAATATATCTTGAGTCATTCTTCTTCCGAGTGTGTGTTGTTGTGTGGTTTCTATTGTGTTGTGTGTGTGTGTGCAGGGCTGGGCGCGTACGAGAGCAGCAGCGACGACAGCGACGAAGATGAACAAAACGATGTATCTGATCAACAGCTGCAGGTAAGGAAACAGACTGACCCGGAAGCGTTGTGTAGCAAGGATGGAATCCCCCTCTTTTTTTACGTTGTATTATAATCAAATGAGTCTTCCCACCCAGGGCAGTAAAGGGACTGTCAGACTTGTACTGACTGAAATTCACGGTGTCCTTGCCCTTTACGTTCCGGAGTCGCAGAAAGTCGTTAGTCCCGAGACCCCGGCAGGCTTTGGCCCTCTAAATGGGGCCCCGTCATTGTGCTGACACTCTTTGAGGCGCGCGTGGAAAAAAACGCGCCGTCGACCCAGGTGTGGTCCACGATTGGACAGCGAGTCGATTACTCGCAGCCCACACCACCGTAGGCGCGGACATACGTCCGCGCCTACGGTGTCCGGAGATAGCGACGTCTGTCGCGTGGGCCTTTACCACTGCGGCTGGGTTGTGAGGTGGACGCTCATGCGTCCCGCCTCCTCCTTCGCTAGCATGACTGCTTCGCAGAAGGAGGCGACCGCTTACCACTCCGTCTCGCCCCGCAGCATGGCCTCGACCAATGCCGGGCGCGAGAGGTCTCCGCCTATCGCTGCCGTGAGGACACGGCAGTGCTCTGCCCAAGCGGGGCAGTCCTGCACCGTTGCTCCACCGTGTCCTCCGGACGAAGGAATCCCCCTCTTTTTTTCTGTTTTAGCGTGGTAAAATCATCAAGTGAGTCCTCCCAACCAGGGCAGCGCGGGAGGGACTGTCAGTCGTTCCGGAGTCACGGTAATTCGTGAGTCCTGCGACCAAGGAATCCCCCTCCTGGAATAAAATTGTAGAACATTAAGTTTTCGCGGAATTTTTATTGGCATAATACAATGGTCTTACTGTCATTTATTAGTCTAATTTGTTTTGGCATAATTTGGAGATTTTTTTAAGCCGTGTTTATGCTACAAAAATATAATTTAGAATACATGATAAAACGTCTTCCACATATTTTAATACTTGCAGTCTAAACTAATATATAGCAATATAATTTTTAATGAACATAAAACGCCCTAAACTTAAAGTAACTTGAAATTTATCGCAACTGACTGAGCGGTAAAATTCACGGGATCGCCACAATGCAATTGGCATGTTACAACTAAATATTTGATATACAGCTTGGCAAAAAAGTCTTGAAAGCGAACTATTTTTTTTGTTGCTGACAACATTTAGAAACATATTATGGCATTTGATGTAAACTAAATTCGCAAGTTTAGAAAATTTATAATTGTGAAACAAAACTAACGCAAAAAGTGATAAAAAATGAATAAAACAATCCGTAGTACTGGTAGAGAGATTATTTAGAAGGATTTTATGCGATGTTTGGCAGAAAAAGGGCCCAAAACCATAACTTACCGATCTCAATGATGTTTACCAAAGAACCGCTGATAAGACAGGTATGTAACTGTTTGTCTTGTTATTTCTATATGAGTCAAGTGTTAATTTAATGAACCCCATTCAGTTTTGAATAGCTTGTATACGAAATAAGTGAAATTTCGAAAAATAATCATCGAGCACATAGGTTATGTTTACATTTTGTCAGACATTACTATGGTATAGCGCGTCAGATTAATGTTGATACTTGAGTGGTACTATCTTACTAGTCTGCAATATTCTTATGTTAATTTAAATTCGATTTCTATATAACTTGTTGAATGTGATTAGAAGGTGATAACGATGTTTGTTACCTATATCATTAGAAATGGAAATGTATCAAAAATGGCTACCATTTTATTTACCTATTTATAATATAAATTAATAATTTCATCGGTCGATCGATCGACATAAAGGTACAGTTTGTGAGTTTGACTTATTCTATAATAATAATGAGATAGGTGATATTGATTTTTGCTTTTAATATTGATAAAGGTTTAATCAAACGTTTTGTCTTTATAGGCAAACTATGTACGAAGACATGGAGCGTATAGTGTTGATAGTAATTAACCTCGAAGATGATAGGAGTTCCTCTGAATCAGAAAACGATTCAGACTTCAGACGTATATGTGACTAACTCTAGCCAAGACTCGGACGAGATGGGGGTGGAATATTTTGAGAAAAATATATTAAATTAACTTACAATAACATCATATTACTTCTTTTTTTATCCCAGAAAATTTGAAAAACATACAGGATTACTTGCATAATAATTATTTATTTTTAAGCAGTAACAGGAGAAGAATAAATTCTTGTCCAATTAAATGATACTTACTGATTTTAATAAATAATTATTCGTAAAAAAATCAGTAACAAAAGTATCAAGACTATAATTTGGTATACTATACGTTCACAGCGGGTTGCCATAACGAATAGCACAGTGGCGACTTCCGGTTTTCTACTGTTTTTTGCCAAGCTGTACACGACTTTTGCTCACATTTTTAGGAAAGATTAGTATTTGCTTTGCTGGGTCCAAAGTGCGGTACGAGTGGACATACAATATCGTCTTTCAAATCTGTTTTATAATTAGTCCTTTTGAATAGAGCTGCATATTTCTGATGCTAAAATTCGAAGAAACACCCACTAAACTACAATACCCAATTTTCGAAAAGGTATGAGTACCAACGATGGGAACTTTACTGGCTGATTACGCTACAACGGTTCCGACTTGTAAAACCGATACGTCAAAAATCGCATTACTATTTTTTGAAAACTATGTTATCACTTTTTAATCGATAACAATACGGATTCCCGATAGCAAACGGATGAAAGGTCATCCGTTTGCTATCGGGAACATAAGGATGTTGCGTACTACTAATACTACATTAAAATGTTAATTGATAAATACATACTAATAGAAAACGCTTACTAATTAACATTGAACTGATAACAGTTGAAAATGTACGCACTTGAAACCGTATATTGAATGTGGATCCGGTTACATTTCTGATTTCTAATTTCTCCTTACCATTAAGCCGTTGTGGCTATTAATATTTCTAACGTTATACACTGATTAAAATTATGCTCTAAGAGAAATTCCGATATGAAAATACTACCTAGTGGTGCAAAGGCGGCTATTAAATAAATGATGTTGCGTTATTTTTTTTTTATTTTTCATTTAGCGATAGATCTCTTGACTGATAGACTCCAAGGTTGTAGCTATCAGGAAATACTGACTCAGCAGGGAATTCCACTCAGCGTACGATAAAAGTATTGACAGAAAGCTTTGCCCACTTTTTTTTTCTATAAGAATCTTTCAATACTAATCCAGAGCCTAGGGTAGATAGATTAAAAAGTAAATGGGATTTAAAAGCGTAATACTGATGTGTATTATAAATAAATACGATATTACCAGGACATCATAAAACGCAAGAGGCAGGACTTCGAGCGCACTTCGCGGGAGATCGAGGCAGAAGTGCGGCGCGCGGAGGCGAGAGAGGCCAACGAGGAACCTACCACACCCAACAACGTCACGCCCGAGAGACCACGCCGTTCACGTTAGTAATTTATAATGCTGTTATTTGGTCCCTCGTCAGATATGATGGTATTACGGAGATTCAGTCTCGTTTGAAGTCCTAAGTTTCAGCAAATGATTTGATTATACAACAGATTTTTTTTACAAAAACACTGCAAAATGTGCAAGATATTCGAAGAAAATAAAAGTGTCTTTGTTTTCAAAGACACTTTATACAAAACAAAAACTAAATTAAATTTTAATGCAATAGTTTTAGAAAGCTAGCATAATTTATTTATTTATTGGTTCACCAACAATTGTTCACACTGGTTAATACAAAAGTAATCATGCAATAAATTATTTTACATTAGTGCAACAATCACTTAGAGGTAAACACTACATGCATAAGGAAGTTGTACAATACAAAGAGAATAAAAGAAAACAAAAAAAAAACAAAGAGCATATTAAATTGAAATAATCCAGTTGGTCTAGTGGGTAGCGACCCCGACCGCTATGCCGGAGGTCGCGGGTTCGACTCCCACCCAGGACAAATGTTTGTGTGATGAGCACGATCATTTGTTCCGTGTCTGGGTGTAATCCATCTATAATTTATGTATGTATTTAGAGATATATAAGTATGTCCATCAGCTGTCCAGCACCCATAACACAAGCTCCGCTCAGCTTGGGACCAGACGGCGCCGTGTGATAGTTGTGGAATATTATTATTATGATTAAGTTATAAAAAACAATAAACAGTAACTAGAAGGCTTACAACAGAAACCGTTTTGGGAATCTATTCAATTTCATCTCCTTCCACGCGAGCCAATGCAAGGTCACTATTTGAGATGTTCTTGAAATTTGGCTTTCAGTTTGCTTAAGCTGTCAAAGTGCAAATCAATTTCATCACTACAGCTATTAATGACCTTGCAGAACCTCGCAAATGGAGAATTTGCGCCTAAGACTGTTCTTCTCTGTGGGGGGCATAGGGGTGTTATTTGACTGCGGGGAATCCTTGAAGGGGCACGGAAACCAATGACTATTTAACAATATAATTCTTTCCTTACAGGATCTTCTGCGACGCCTCCACCTGAGAGCGACACCGCGGACAAGTTACCTGAGCGTCGCCTATCTAAAGACAAGAAGAGTAGCCATAAGTCTGACAAGGTCGATGGTGTCAGGAAGTTAGATACCATTCAGGAAGAGAAAGCTAAGAAGTCCAGTAAAAGGGATCGCACCCCGAGTCCCCAGTCCAAATCGTCCAGTAAACCGAACCATAAAGAAAGCTCCTCGTCCACCAGTGACTCTGAAG
This sequence comes from Agrotis exclamationis, assembly GCA_950005045.1. NCBI lineage: Eukaryota > Metazoa > Arthropoda > Insecta > Lepidoptera > Noctuidae > Agrotis > Agrotis exclamationis. The sequence continues at coordinate 16,850,120 of OX465427.1, read as the reverse complement.
TTGATTCCTCATCCAGCTCAAGCGAATCCTCCTCAGAGACTGAACAAGACGCTATCGTCCAAACTAAATCTAAGAAACGCAAACGCAGAGGCTCCAGTTCAAGTGGCTCTCGTAGAAAATCAAAGAAAGAAAAACATAGAAAGGACAAGTCTCACAAATCAGACAGAAGTTACTCCAAATCTAAATACTACGACGACTACGAGAGATCTGACAAGCTTAGGTCCAAGAAGAAAGACGACTACTACGACAGGCACAAGTCTTCTAGGAGTAGGGACTACGACAAACATAAATACAGGGACGACTCCGAGGAGGAGCGTCCAAGGAAACGTACAAAGCGTTCGCGTTCGATCAGCTACGAATCGCGCTCGGGGCGCAAGAAGTCTTCGCGGGACCGATCCGAAGAACGTTCGCGCAAGAGGGACAAGAGGTCATACGACAGGGACAGCTCGAAGCGCGACCGGTCTTACGACAGGTCGGGCCGAGACTACGACAAGTACGATAGGTATGAGCGGTCTAGGGACTACGACCGGCGTCGATCGCGCAGCGCCAGTCACTCCCGCCACCGCCGGTGAAGATCAGGTTACACATGCAGCAGGTTGTACTTTTATCTATCTTGTAAACTTGTGTGTTCGACTTAGAAAAAAAACAATAACTCTTGGTTGATTATGCAAATGAATATCAAAAAGTGCTAAAAATTAATATACTTACTGCAATAATTAGTATTAAGGTTATTGTATATTATCAATTGTTATGTATATAGCAATACTAATTATTACTAAAAAAAACAATTCTACCTCGACCTCTTACTAACAATGTTTATGGAAAATAGGATGATGTCAGAAATGTTATTTCTCTTTATATTCTAAATTGTTACCACATGTTCAAAAATGTTCTTTCCGTTCGAAACTAACTGAACAAATAAGAGGTTAACAAGGGACAACCATTTTAATAGCGGCTCACCCTATCCGAGTAGTCTTACGTAAACATAGACAAAATGTGTAAAGATTATACGCGTATACTAAAGTATGTTTATGCTTATTTACTATTTCAATAAATGAATATGTATTTCTAAAGTACAAACAATACAGTCCGTACAACCAAGCATTATTATTTATAAGAATAAATTGAAATGTTGAACTTGAATCAACTAAATGGATGACACAATTTCACTTATGTAATTTTTACTATCTCCTAGTTCAATCACTTTTGAAGATAAGTGTTTTTTTATACATCCGTGGAGATACGCATATACATATAAGATCCGTGTGTTATCGCCATTACAAGATAACTTCTGAATATTTTTGAACCTATTATTCATTACCAAATGCATTTCTGGCATCAAAAAAGCTAAGGCTGTGATATATTATTTTTATTTTTCTCTTGCAGGTGGGAGCAATGAATTAGTGCGTGCAAGATGTAAATATTAGTCCCTTGTGTATAGTATTTTAGTGTGCACTATTATTCGCGTATTACTTTAATAAACACTTCACAAACTTAACATGAGTTTTATTTCTTGTAATCTATACTAATTTTGTAAAACCGAAGAGTTTGTTTTGTTGTACGCGCTAATCTCAAGAAATGGTTCTAATTGAAAAATATATAGTCTAGATTCTAGATAACATCCCGCTTCAACAGCAGCAGATAATACCACGATATTACAGTATCATTCAAATTGGCTGTTGTTTAAAAGTATACCATTTGCATCCACATTTACCAGTTATTTTTAGATCGCATTGTAAAAGAAGGCAACCGCATTAGGATTTTCACACAAAAATAAAAACAAAACTATTTTTGGGGGTACCTCCCATACCTAGAATTGAAACTCAAAAAAAAATTTTTCACCAAACCCATACGTGTGGGGTATCTATGGATAGGTCTTTAAAAATGATATTGAGGTTACTAATATCATTTTTTTTTCTAAACTGAACAGTTTGTGCGAGAGATACTCCCCCCCCCCCTGTAACTTCTAAAATAAGAGAATGCTAAAACTAAAAAATATATAATGTATACCATAACAGAAACTTCCAACGAAAATTGGTTTGGATGAAAATATAGTTAGCAGTTTTTGAGATATAGTACATACCTATTCAAAAACCGCAAATTTAACTTTGCCATTCATACAAACACTATGAAAAACAGTTATTTTTATTGTTTGTGGACCCTAATCTATGTTTGCTACTACGGAACCCTTCATGGGCGAGTCCAACTCGCACTTGGCCGGTTTTTAGGGTTCCGTAGCCAAATGGCAAAAACGGAACCCTTATAGATTCGTCATGTCTGTCTGTCTGTCCGTGTATGTCACAGCCACTTTTTGTCGAAAGTATAAGAGCTATCCTGTTGAAACTTGGTAGAAAGATGTATTATGTGAACCGCATTAGGATTTTCACACAAAAATCAAAACAAAACAAATTTTGGGGGTGCCCCCCATACTTAGAATTGAAACTCAAAAAAAAAAAATTCACCAAACCCATACGTGTGGGGTATCTATGAATAGGTCTTTAAAAATGATATTGAGGTTACTAACATCATTTTTTTCTAAACTGAACAGTTTGCGCGAGAGACACTTCCAAAGTGGTAAAAAGTGTGTCCCCCCCCCCGTAACTTCTAAAATAAGAGAATGATAAAACTAAAAAAAATATATAATGTTGACCTCAACCAAAACTACCAACGAAAATTGGTTTGGATGAGATACAGTTAGCAGTTTTTGAGATATAGTACATTTTCAAAAACCGCAAATATAACTTTGCCATTCATACAAATACTATGAAAAACAAAGTTATTTTTATTGTTTGTGTATATTACTTACTAATCTCAATATAATTATATCTCTAATCTATGCATGCTGCTACGGAACCCTTCATTGGCGAGTCCAACTCGCACTTGGCCGGTTTTTTTCATTCAGGAATAAAGATCAATGTATCTATCCATTACTTTTGTTTACTAATTTGCCCATTCTTATCATTGTAAAATAATAATCAAATTAGTTCTCCCATGGTGCAGATGAAAGGACTGTCAGACTTGTAGTGACTAAAATCCATAGTGTTCCATCAATAGCCCTCCACTGTTTTGACCTTCACTACAAAATATACAGGTGTAGGTGTACAGTCACAAGCAATAAGTGTATACATGTTGTTGCTCGTGACTGTACATGTAGGTACATGGCAAGTACATGGCATAATAAGGCGTAAATAATTCAAAAAAATTATGAAAATTAAGACACCTCTAAAATCGATGTGTCATAATCATAATAGCACGCACTACAGGTGACTAAAACGCCACCTCCTATTAAATCTAAGAACAGAGGCGTAGCTACCGCCGTATCTGCCGTATCAATTATACGGGGCCCCCAACGTGCGTAAACAAAAATTTCTAATAGACAATCTCGTGCTTAATACAGTATTATATTAAGCACGAGATTGTCTATTAGAAATCCCGGGAAGATCCATATTAACATTTTGATGCAAGTACTAAAATAACTCTACCTAATTCCGAGCTCTGGACTGATCAGATCATCTTGAGTTTTTTTGATGACCTTTGTCCAATTTTTTGTTTATATTTCGGCGAATCGGCGTAGATACAGAGAAATCCTTTTTTTTTTTCTTGAGTGATAAATCTTTACCCTACCTAAGGGCCCTCAAACAAATTTTTATACAGTGCCCCGCCAAGACACGCTACATCTCTGTCTAAGAAGTATGAACTGTTACTGTAGTAAGTGTGAACGTTTTTATAGTATTGTTTGGCAATGGGTATTACTTACCTGAAATAAATAATTTGTATTATGTTTATATTATTTAAATGAAATATCATAATCAATCAAGTTTATATATTTTTCTTTAAAATTTATAAATATATGTTCACATATAATGAATTTCTATAGGTTTATTGCTCACTGATTGTAATGTTGTATATAAAATTTATACAATTCATTAGATAACATATTCATTGTAATATACCAATTTTATATTGATGACAATACATTTTATTTATGAATCACATAGGCCTCCGCTAATGAATGATAAGAATGTTTACGCAGTAATCATTTTGTCTATAAATTAAATAAAATTAAGAATGTGATACTTAAATAAAGCACCTATTTACACATACACTCATGAATGAAAACCAATGGATACTTTCAGCTTAGGCCTTTCACTGAGGCTAGCCCCAATCTCACTTACCAAATCTTTGATCACATTTGTTGTATCTATACAATGCACCTATGTATCTATCAATATTCACGCTATGGTCTGTAGAAAGTTGTACAAACTCTGTGAGTCTTATTTGCCATGGCAATAACCCATGAGTACAACATAAAGGACCAGAATATAAAACTAATTCTGGGTCAGGAATGGAAGGGTACATTAACATTAGAGCTTTGTCTAATTCTTGTGCTGTATATTCTTCAGTTTCTCTACTACATATTATGCTACCTTCAGCTATCTCACGTATACATCGCGCTACAGTGGGTTTCCCATCCTTACTAGTGAAGATATTTATGTAAATGGTATGAGCCTGCATCCCATTTGTGTATCCATTCAAGTCAGGCTTTCTGCACCACTTTATGCAACCTGGCACACCCTTTTTATTTCTTTCCACTTCAAGAAATAGTTTTTCTTCATTTTCTTTTAAATCCCCTGGAAACAAAAGAAAGTCACATTTTAGTTATTTGCAATGAATTACTTATTTAAAAAAAACAATAGGGGTACATACTGAGTCGGGGATATTGTAATACAACAACTGTATGTAATGTAATGTATGTACAATATTTCATCATTGTTATCATAAGAGTGCATAATGCCTATCTGATTACATAGAAATAGTTGATTGTATGGGACAGTGGTCAACTAAATAATGTTGTTTAACTTGCAAATGAAAGTATTTTATTTGAAACAAAGTAATTGTTTTGTAAAATATAGAGTCAAAGGTTAATATGGGACTAGAGGGTAATGTGTTTTTTGGTTATGATTTGAGTAATAGTAGTAAATTAAAAATACACACAATTGTTAGACTAAGTCAGTATGACTCGGGGGTTTATTACCTGTTATATCGTAGAAGCTCACATATGATATGCCGGCTACAAGGCTCCATATAACCAAGCGAGCCAAGTCACTGAACGAGTGTTGTTCAGTGTCCGTCAGGATCACCAAATGTTTCAGTTTCTTGGTAACTTTGGGCAAGTGTTCTAATATAACTCTAATATCACTTTTCGTCACCTCATCTTGAGGTAAAATGCACTTTTTGATCCAAAATCGGGAATAAACATTTTGAACAGCAACAAGTACATTCACAACCAAATGTATTAATGTAAACAAAAAGTGACTTAGCAGTCGCGACAGCATGTTAAAGAATCAACAGAATAGCTCTGAAATTAGCCGGTAACTATATTTTATTTAACCATTTTTTGGGAATAGAAATCACATCGAAATCCGACAGATCACACGGCACAGTCAGCCGCTTTTTTCAGACAGCCAATCACGAGCTTCAGGGTGGACAGAAAGCTTGCCAACGTTTAGAAACTATTTTCTCATGGAATTAGTAAATATTATAGTGATATTGAAATGAAATTAAATAGTACTCTACTCCCAACAATGGTAGAATTAAAATCAGGCTAAGCCCCAATCGCACGAGCGCTTTTTTTTGGACGTTAGGAAAACGCTCAGTTTTAACAAAAAGGTAAATTCAATAAGACGCCGCGGTGCATCTACAAGAGGAAAAAAAAGTGATTTAGTTGAGAGGCTAGAAATTTGATTCTACTACATTAAACACACATTTACTTGTAGTTGGGATTTAAAATTGTAATTTTTAAGTAGGTATTACATATGCTAGCCTCTACAAAGAATATAGTACTGCTTCTGACATTCTATATTGAGAAAAATGTCATCAAGTTTTGTGTTTGTCTTCTTCATCTAATTTTACATCTATTTTATAGATTGGAGCAATATGATAAGAATTTTAACTTTCTAACACCACAACTATCACAAATCTCGGTCCCGGTGATAATTCTTCCACCAGACGAACCATTTCATGATATAAAGAGCGATGCAATACTTAACCTCCAATAGAAAAGTAGATATTATTTTGAAAGCTATATTCGATTGTTTAGTTATGGTATAATCATAGAATTTCATTAATAAATTCAACTAACGGCCTGTCCCGGCTTCGCAAGGGTAGATATTTGTTTATTATATAGCTTTTCTTTATTGATAATAAATTTTTTGGTCTCACAGCAGGCATAGCAGCTACCCATTATTTCTTGATAGTGTGAATTGTCGGAAATTTGTATGTTCCATCATTATTACAGCCTTTTACACAACATCTAGTCATTTTACATCAATAAAACGCTTTTTTTTTTCAGAAAATTCCTTTGATTTGACAGTTCTTTTGGGACACAAATGTCACTTTTCACTTTGACACGTCTTGCCTTCCCCAAAATATTCTTTAAATAAAAAATTATACGAGACAACACTCACTAAACGGCAACAGATCTGCACTGCAACCGAACTGTGCTGCATAGTTGAGCGTCGTGTCGCTCAGTTCCGCTGCGGTTAGGCTTGCCAGACCGCCGGGAAATCCGGGATTGTCCCGGAATCTTGCCTCTTGTCCCGTGTCCAGGAATTAGCGCTCATTGTCCCGGATTTTGAAAAGTTATTATTTTTTAACACAATAAACTAGCAACGAATGGAATGACATGGCTGCCGGTGAGCGAGTGCGGGAGGCGCGCAGGACGGGAGTTAGGGACACGATATCGAATCCGATACTTTACTCATATCGCTACTTTTTGATTCGATACTAGTATTCAGATATTCGATACTTTCTTTTGATACTAGTACTAATATCAGTACTTAGCATCAAGTATCGATACCATAAAAAAATTCAAATAGCAACTAACTCATAAATACCAATTTAACGCATCAGCTTAACCCATTAACGCCCACCGTGAAAGTACAATACATTTTAATGATTTTTTGTTATTATTATAACTAAATGGGGTGCAACTAACCAACAAAACCGAAAAAATAAAAATAAAATTTAAAACAATTAAAAAAATACCCTGTACACAGGTGTGTACAACTGATCTAGTGTGAAATTTTCCAAAGTAGGGTTGCTCTAAGAAAAGAGTTTTCAGACATGTAGCGCAACGCCAATGGCTCTGCTATGACAAATAATATCGAAAGGGGTTTACAATTCGTTCTGGGTTATATCCATCGCTGCTTTATCATAAATTTGATTGTGATGATGGACAACGGATGACTAGGCCTTCGATTTGTTTTAGGCAAACATAATCAGCCTTAGATCTCCTGAAAGCTTATTGATCAAGACATATTCTATTATTGTTTATACCGCCTTATCCACTACATTGTCATTGGTGAGAGAAAAGTCCTCCTTTTTACGTCTCATGCTCAAACGATTGAGGCTTATACTGGTCCATTTGATACACACCATCTAAGTATACCTGTGTTTTTCAAACCAGAAATGGATAATTTCCAACGAAATGACCTGACAATTGTTGGATTCGGAGTTGAGAACTTGTGTGATTTCATGGGTAGTAGAAGAAATTGGTAACGCGTAGGGTTTTCAGCAACTTAGTTTCGTGCATGTTTTCGAGGAGAACCGACTTTGCATGCGGGCGGCGAGTAATGGGCGACTCGCTGTCCGACCATGTACCATGCCCGGGTCGACGGCGCGTTGTGTTCCACGCGCGCCTCAAAGAGCGTCAGCATGATGACGGGGCCCCTTTAGAGGGCCAAAGCCCGCCGGGGTCGCGGGACTTATCAAATTACCATGACCCTGGAACGTAAAGGGCTATTGAAGGACACCGTGGATTTTAGTCAGTAAGTGCAAGTCTGACAGTCCCTCCCGTCCTGCCCTGGGTGGGAGGACTCATTTGATGACTACCATTACAAAACTAAAAAAAAAGTAGTAGGGAAACTCCAAATTCATTCGATACTTACTCATATCGATACTTTCGTTTCGATGCTATTACTAATTTGATACTTTTGTTTCGATACCGATACTATATCGATATCGCTACTTATGGTTGCGATATCGTGTCCCTAACGGGAGTGCGTGCAATAGTTTTACTTCACTCGCCCGCGTCCGCCGCCCCCTCTCTCTCGCCCGCGTCCGCTGTCACTCTTTCAGTTGTGTTTTGCTTAAAAAACTAATAAAAATGGCAAAATCCAGTGAAAAATATTTCAATAAATGATTTGATCCCGTTTTATTTAACATTATTATTTACGTTCCATCAGAAGAAGTTTTATTTTTATTAGAAGATACATAATTTCTTTGTACTGATTTCCTACCAACGCTTTATAACAAAACATTATGTACCAAAAAGCAAGGTACCGATCGTTTTTTAAGTTAGGAATTTATTGATATAAGATTTATTTAAGGTACATAGTATCTTATTATTATTGTTTATTTTTCTTCAGTTTATTACTATTTAATTTGTAATTTAGTAATTGTCTACCAAAGTTTTAATTTACCAATTTAAGCTAATTACATACCTACAGCTAATAAAAGTATGTTTTTTGAAAAAATGGCATTTCATCTTTTAAATATAAATATGAATCCTTTGAAAATAAAAAAATATATGATATTTTCTATTATGGCCACGACCCGACATTGTTTTTTTTTTTAGAACTGTCCCGGATTTGATAAGTTCCTATCTGGCAACCCTAGCTGCGGTGCATTGCGGTCCTACCATAAAGGTGGACGCACAACATTCATCCGAGCTGAACGCGCCAAAGGAGTCGAACGAAACGAATTTTAGAATTCTGTATATGAAATCTCATGAAACCTCGCTCAATTATCCGCGCCGAATCGTCCGAATCGAACGAAAGGATTTTTAGATTTCTTATACAGAATTCTAAAATTAGACTCCTTCGGCGCATTCGGCTCTGATAAATGTGCGTCCACCTAACTGTCACCGCCACCCAGCATTTGAAATCAAAAGCAGTTCGAAAAAAAACGCCAGATTTTAAAAGCGCTGACGTGGGAACAGATACAATCCATTTGTTTTAATTCGGCACTTTTTTAACGCCGGCAAAAAAAGTGTCGAATCATCAAAGTGAACGCAGTCTCCGCAGTCCCCGCAGTCATCGTTTTCTTACCGCTTCTGTGGCTACTGCGATGCGGCTAGGTATGGGAGGTTGCATAGAACTTCATATAAAGAATTCGTAATGAGCAGACTGCGGAGACTGCGGTGCGGCTAAGTCTGCGTTTACCTTTAATAAGCTGGTGGTGGTTGTAGGTCTTTGACACTTTGACAATGATCGATAATGGTGGACGGACACTTATCAGAGCCGAACGCGCCGAAAGAATAGAAGAGGCCCCGCCCCCCGGAATCGACGCGCCGAATTCGTTTTTTCTGTTCCGTGCCGAATTCTTTACAGAATTCTAAAATTCGACTCCTTCGACGCGTTCGGCGCGGATAACTGTGCGTCCACCATAAGTAGTAAGTGGCCTGAAAGTCTGACAAACAGCATTTCCAGGGAGTTAACAGGAGTTAGAGCGGGTACACATTGGGCGTTTTGAAACGCGCGCTTTGCTAACGCGCGTTTTGAGAAACCCGAATTCTATTGAAGTGTACACATGCAAGCGCGCGTCAATCGCGCGTTTACATTTTTTCGTTAGCGCGTTGCTCGGGAGTCAGCTGCGCGCTTTGAGATACATGAGCGGCCATTTTGTTGTACATTTCAACGTGCGCTTTTGTGTAGAGAGCACGCACTTTTCGAAAATGGAGATTAGAGATAGCATTGAACGCCATGCTAAGCGTGGTGTGTGTACGCGACCAACGCGCGCTCAACGCAAACCGAGCGCCCAGTATGATCATATTTTTATACATTACTTTTAGAAGATTAGGTAGCTTGTAGAGTCAAACAGGTAGTCGCTCCATGTAAATGTTACGTTGCATTGGCGACGGAAACAAAGCGACTGCTGTAGGGAAAATCTGCGTGCACCGGAAAAATATGTATGCCTCATTCCGAGACATAATCACACTAAATTGCATTTTTGTATCTTTTAAGTGCTATTTTTTTGACTTTTTTTTTAATATTCACTGTATATTGGCTGTATATGTATGTTATAATAGCAATAGTCAATTTTCCTCACAACTTAATGGGGAAGGCAAGTGTCAAAGTGAAAAGTGACATCTGTGTCCCAAAAGAACTGTCAAATCAAAGGAATTTTCTGAAAAAAAAAAAAGCGTTTTATTGATGTAATATGACTAGTTGTTGTGTAAAAGGCTGTAATAATGATGGAACATACAAATTTCCGACAATTCACACTATCAAGAAATAATGGGTAGCTGCTGAGACTGCTGTGAGACCAAAAATTGTATTATCACTAAGGAAAAACTATACAATAAACAAAAATCTACCCTTGCGAAGCCGGGACAGGCCGTTAGTTGTATTTATTAATGAAATTCTATGATTATACCATAACTAAACAATCGAATACACCTTTCAAAATAATATCTACTTTTCTATTGGAGGTTAAGTATTGCATCGCTCTTTATATCATGAAATGGTTCGTCTGGTGGAAGAATTATCACCGGGACCGAGATTTGTGATAGTTGTGGTGTTAGGAAGTTAAAATTCTTATCATATTGCTCCAATCTATAAAATAGATGTAAAATTAAATGAAGAAGACAAACACAAAACTTGATGACATTTTTCTCAATATAGAATGTCAGAAGCAGTTTTATATTCTTTGTAGAGGCTAGCACATGTAATACCTACTTAAAAAATACAATTTTAAATCCTAACTACAAGTAAATGTGTGTTTAATGTAGTAGAATCAAATTTCTAGCCTCTCAACTAAATCACTTTTTTTTTCTCTTGTAGATGCACCGCGGCGTCTTAGTTTTGGTTTTAGTATATGCACTTGCATTGACGAATAATTTCCCATATTTGTTTTTTAGAATAAACTCAATTTTTTTTATAACAAAATACGTGTTTGTTTTTTGTACAAGCTATAAAGTAATCTGACTTATGGGACAACGATCGCAGCGACATCTACGAATAGTTTTGAGTTGCCATCCCCATTAGTCGATTGTCAGTCGATTGTCAAATGTGTTTCCTTTTCCGTCCACCATCTTTGTTTCTTTCGCTTGTCAGACTTGGCTGATAAGGTTAGTATTTTACACGATTCCACATTTTAGATTAACTTTTGTGATTTTCTGGACAAAAAGGAAGTTTAAGTGTTAGTAAATGTGTCAAAATTCGATTTAAATTATAAAATGTGTTAAATTTATCTTACCCGTCAAGTATGGCAATCTGTTATCGTGCTGACCGACCACGCCGTTGAAAATTGCGTTTCCATTTCAGAGGCCTCAAAATGCAGCTGCACATCAGAGGACAGTCGACACACGTCTTAGACGTCAATGGACAGGAGACCATTGGCCAGATCAAGGTAATTATTAAAATTCTATACATAAACTTTTCAAACATGATCGTATGTTGTTCTCTTCGGTTTTGTACTAATTGATTTTTAGTAATTACCCCTTGAACTTGTTGTTAACACTAGCTAGCTATTGAAGCTTGTAGTACCTCACAATCACAAAGACTGAAAAAAAAGTTAGTCGTCAAAATAAAAATTTATAGGTTATGTCAGTCCTTCAACTTGTATGTTGCTCAGCAATTTGTCACGTTACTTACAGGAGCGCATCCGCGCCCTTGCTGAGGTCGGTGCTGAGGAGGTGACTCTGTCCCTCTGTGGTGCTCCCATCGAAGATGCCTGTCTGGTGTCTGAGCTCTCATCCAACGAGCTTGACCTCACAGTCCCACTGCTTGGTGGTAAAGTGCACGGATCCTTGGCTCGTGCCGGTAAGTACATCGGAATTTTTATCATATTTAAATGATAATACCATGTTCAAAAATTTGTAAAATGCAATGTTTCAAAACTTGAAACGTGTTGCGCCGACCCCAAATAGAATGGGATAAGGGCAGGAAGAAGAAGAAGAATGTTTCAAAACTTGAAAGTGGAGTGACTTTATTTCTTTCAAGACGTCCAACTGACCCAAGTTTTGTGTAAAGTATTCAAAATCAAAGCGTTTATTTCAAGTAGGCCAATTACAGGCACAAATAAAAATATAATTAATTAATTAAATAAAAATATAATTAAATAGAAAAATGTAATGTTTTTGTAGCAAGGCTTAAGCCTTACTACAAAAACTTAAACATCTGTTGAACACTTTGTCTAAAAAAAGTGTGACTGCAAAACCGATCTTATTTCAACGACATAATCTGACATTTTATTAGACAAGTGTTCAACAGACATTTAAAAGTTTTGTTTTGTTTGTGGTATGACGGTAAAAAGTTATTATTACAAAATATTGGCCTATTCTGTCAAACTATGAATGTGTATAATTTTACAAACACTGCTATAAAACAAAGGTATAACTTATCAAGACAGTGTTTTTCATGAGTTTTTGACTAAGATAACCATCAATATTTTCAAATGTAAGCTTAAGTTCAAATTACACACAAATTCTGAAAATGATTGTTGTGCAATATTGTTTTTATCTGTGACTGAATTATTGTGTATTAGAAACAAACTGAATGATAGTTAAATATTGCTAACTGGTGCCAGTAGGGAGCTAAATTTCTAAAACATCTGGAGACTTCTCTCAAAGTTTTGCCTTTATTATTATTTGTTTTATTTCTGAACAAGTTTTCTGTGTAGGTACCTCCATTTCTGAAAAATTATGTTTAACTTTATTCAATCATTTTATTTTATGCTTTCAGGTAAGGTCAAAGGTCAGACCCCCAAAGTAGAGAAGCAGCAAAAGAAGAAGAAGAAGACAGGCCGTGCTAAGCGTAGGATCCAGTACAACAGACGGTAAATATTACTTTATTTTTTTTAGTATAATTAGCATTACTGTATATCAAACAGACCTTGTAGAGCATGGTGGACCAGTTGGACAAAACCAATAAGGGCTATACCACGGGAACACCTTGGTTGCAGCTACTAACAAAATAAATACAACTCTTTAGAGAGTATCTCACCTGGTTTCATAGAGTCCTTACCAGTCCATATCCTGCATTCAAATAATTATGGAAGTCATTTCCCCAGCAGTGGAATGATGCAGGCGTTCATTCATAATGTCTCAGTATCAGGGTTTCGATGTTACAAAATTCAGCTAAGTCTTAATCATTGTAAACCTGCAAATTCCATTGCATCCATTACTTCCTACTAAATCGTACAATGTAAAGATGATGATTAATATAGATTCAAAACTAGTTTAGTTCTCTATTGGACTTGTCAAGTGATAGACGTCAGTCTCTTATCACCATTGCATCATCACTAATCACTCATTGCACCATGCTAGTCACATGTGGATTAGCTCAAGTAGTTACAAAGTACTACTAAGCACTTTAAAATTTGCATATAACAGTTTACAGCTTAGTTGTGATTATAAAATCAAAGATAAGAAAATTAAACAGTAATTGGTGTACTATTCTGTTATGCATTGTTGCACCCAAATAAATTATAATTTTAGGGCCAAATTATGAACTTAACAAAAAGAAATGATCATTTATGCAAGTGGGGTTTTCAAAATTGTTTTTCCAAGGAGAAATTCAAAGTGTGGGGCTATTTCGAGACTAGCTGTGTAACATAGTAAGAACAAGCAGCCGAAACAAACTCGGAGGTTACTTATCCGCCATGTCTCTTTAAAGTCAAGACATAATTTTGGTCAAATCATGTGAGGACCATGTAGGATCTCGTCTTAAGATGTTCTTGACTAACAAACATGATGTCCAAAATAACTGTGGTAACCAAATTCTGTTTTATTTTAGATTCGTCAATGTTGTGCAGACGTTCGGCCGCAGACGTGGACCCAACTCCAACTCTTAGATTTATGTTTTGTAAATAACATGCAAATATAACATCTTTTTGCGCAAATATCTGTTTTATTTCGCTTAAAATAAGGCTTCTTATAATCATAACATCGCGCCTATAATCCCCAAAGGCTAAGGCAGAGGTCGGGATGGCGGAACTAACGAGCTACCGTGACCCCGGAACGTATTTGGCTATTGAAGGACACCGTGGATTTTAGTCGGCACAAGTTTGACAGTCTCTCCTGCCCTACCCTGGGTCCACTCATTTGATAGGTATTTTACCACGATTTTTAGGGTTCCGTAGCCGAATGGCAAAAAACGGAACCCTTACAGATTCGTCATGTCTGTCTGTCCGTGTATGTCACAGCCACTTTTTGTCGAAAGTACGAGTATAAGAGCTATCCTGTTGAAACTTGGTAAGTATGTGAACCGCATTAGGATTTTCACATAAAAATAAAACAAATTTTGGGGGTGCCCCCCATACTTAGAATTGAAACTCAAAAATTCTTTTTCACCAAACCCATACGTATCTATGGATACCTAGGTCTCTAAAAATGATGATAAAACTAAAAAAAAATATATATATAATGTACCTAGACCTCAACAAAAACTTTCGACGAAAATTGGTTTGGATGAGATATAGTTAACCTTTTAACCGCGCGGCTAAACATCAGTTGCCGTGCCCCTAGCGCGCGGCTATGAATCGTCCTTTCCTCTTCTCCTCTCTCTTTCTGCTCCTTTTAAGCTCCGATTTGTTAAGTATCATGGCGTACAATAAAAAGTATTCTATCTGTCTATGTACATAAATAGAGAGATATAGAATAGATGCAATAAAGTCGAAGAAAACAACAAAAATAGTGAATATTCTCTGTCGCATAAATACGACACGGGCGGTAGAGGCATGGAAATATTTGTCGCATATATGCGACTCGCGCTGTTAAAAGGTCAAAGCAGTTTTTGAGATAAATAGTACATTTTCAAAAACCGCAAATATAACTTTTCATACAAACATGCACTATGAAAAACAAAGTTATTTTTATTGTTTGTGTATATTACTTACTAATCTCAATATAATTATATCCCTAATCCAGTGGTCGTCAAACTTTTTTCGCCAAGGGCCACCCATGACAATGTGAGTGCCAGCACCGGGCCGCAGAGTATGTGTAGACTCTCCAAGAGCGTTTGCACAATAATACATAGACAGAGATAGATAAACACTTAACTGCTACAGATTCGAATTACAAAAACAGAACATACAAATATATTTTAGCTATTAATTATGTATTTAACTCATTTCGTTATTTACTTCTATATATTATAAATATTCACGTGGGAGTTGGTACCGAAAAAAATACTCATACATATTGCATAAAAATATTTATTAGAAAAACATAATAAACATAGGTAGGTAAAAAATAATGAACTAAGTTTATACACAAAACCAAATTCTTCCTCCCATTTTTCTTGAAAACTTCTTTATACGTCAGCTATCTTCTTTTTAGTAGCACATTTAAGAGTAGATGATAGTCCCGCCATTATCCTATAATACTGCACGCGCAATCAATGAAGCAAGAAACGTTCAGTCTTGTGCGTTGAAACAAAATTAAATGTTTATAGCTCGCGGTTCGCCGATGACCACATCTGCGAAGCACCCATTTTTGGAGAACCAATAGTAGTCAAAACAAAACAAATGAGAAAGATGGGACCAAATAGCTGTTACAATGAAAAAATAACGGAAGATGTGTAAACCTTTTTGCATAACAACTTGGTACAATGACACATCTGTGATTTCTAACAATGATCACAGATGTCTAACCACCCTTTGTACGAAAATAACAAAGAAAGAGAAATATTTTTTAACGTAAATCATACTTACAATTCATTTACGCGTCAATAAAATAATTTACTTTGTTGTGGGCCACACAAATAAAGCCCGTGGGCCACATTTGGCCCGCGGGCCGCTGTTTGACGACCACGGCCCTAATCTATGTTTGCTACTACGGAACCCTTCATGGGCGAGTCCAACTCTCACTTGGCCGGTTTTAACAGATACCTAGTACACCCACGCCACGTTTCAACAGTTAACATTTACATTATATTTGCCAAAAATCATTACTTTCCAGAATTTGATTCTTATTAGCGACAGTATCGATTGGTAAAAACACAGCATTGTTTTTTTCCGAAATGAACAGGTTCGGTTCCTGGCCGGAAAAACAGATTAAAAAATGCAATTATGCACATTTAGTTTTCATCAAAATCGGCTCGAGACTAAGCATTTTTCGATATTCCTCGTAGTTTCGGATTTGGCCATCCAAGCTCATTTGGAAAATTCACTCTGTATAAAAACTGGACTGAAGTGGGTCCCACCGCGTGAGGACACGTCGCTACTCTGCCCAAGCGGGGCAGTCTTGCACCGTATGCTCTACTGTGTCCTCCGGGCGATCTTCGCAGTGGTGACACCCAGGCGTTTCCTCCTTAAGTACCACCAAATTTGAAAAATCTTCAATCCAAGTAAGCAAAAAATTCCGTATCTCAAAAGCTAATGAACCGATTTTGATGAAACTTGCAGTATTCCCTAAATTGAACAATACCTAGTACAACAAAAAAGAATTACTTAAATCTGACTTGTATTTTCGGAGATATTCGAACACAAAAATTAAAACATACATACGCTTTTGAAATTTGGCACATAATTATGGACTAACATAAATGCAAAAACTGGGCAGTTCTGGAAATATTACATAAGTACATACGGGTTGAATTGGTAACCTCCTTTTTTGTTGGAAGTCGGTAAAAAAAAATGTACGACACTAATGAGTTCTTTGGTCACTGGTTTTCATGCTTAAAAGAAGGCCTATAAAATGTACCTATATAATTATGTTAAACCTACTGTGCACACTCATTTGCCACACAATTTCTTCTGTATCGTGGGTGCGTTTACAAACATAGAAACTCACAGAACAGTTGTTTCGGGTCTGGACCTAACTACTAATAGATATACAAGTATTTGTTCCGTGCGGGAATCGAACCCGTGACTCGCGACTCATTGGTCAATCTCTCAGACACTGCGCCAAATAAGGGAAGGTTCATATTATCTGACGGAACATCCGCCGCGTATTATCGGTCGCGGAAAACATTCGATGATACGCTCGACGGATTACGAGTATGTTCCGTCGGATAAGAACCTTCCCTTAAGGTTGATGCTCAAGGGTAGCCCGCGAAATTCAAAATTTCTTGGGTTTTTTGCAATTTGCAGGCCAGTGCTAGGTTGTATGTTGATTAAAATATTGATCGCGCTTGTAAGACGTATGTAGTTACAGAATTATTATCATCGAAATCACCAATACAACCCTCCAAGTTCATAAAGCTTCAGGAACAAAAAAATAACATAAAAAGTCATTCCTGAAGCTTTATGAACTTAGAGCGTTATATTGATGATTTTGTTGATTATAGTTCTGTAACTACATACGTCTTACAAGCGCGATCAATATTTTAATCAACATACAACCTAGCACTGGCCTACAAATTGCAAAAAACCCAAGAAATTTTGAATTTCGCGGGCTGGTTGG
Organism: Agrotis exclamationis; assembly: GCA_950005045.1. Lineage (NCBI taxonomy): Eukaryota > Metazoa > Arthropoda > Insecta > Lepidoptera > Noctuidae > Agrotis > Agrotis exclamationis. Next base: position 16,832,710 of record OX465427.1, on the reverse strand, counting down.
AGCAATCCCCTTAATATTACTAGGCGACTAACAAAAGGAATTTACAAGGCAGAGGCGAGTGGAAAAAAGAACCGACTTCAAATCAAACACAAAAAAGTTATAATTAGGTACTTTTCTTTCGAAAGTCGGTGACAATAGTCAATGAAATAAAAACAAAGCCACCGACTTAAGAAAGAAAAGTTATTTTAAACATTTTTGTGTTTGATTTGAAGTCGGTTCTTTTTTTTTATTTAAAAAGAATTTTCATGTTCCGGTCCATTTTTACTGTGTAATAATTTCGAGATCACAAGTGAAATCCTAACTTTACGGAGATTACAACAAAAAAATATTCGGACTGTTGAGTTGAATTGAATTGTTACTTGCTGTTACTCGTTTGATATACTGAGCTGTCTATTGAATTTGACAGCTAACATTGATAGAAACCTATGAGTTATGACTCCGTTCAGCGAGCCCTCGCTAGTTTAATTTTTATCCGGTGAACGCACCCGGTGGGTATTACAACGTCCAACCAGGCTTGTTCCGGCGAGTGAAAGTGACAGAGCTATACAAGTCGTCTAGTGCCATCTCGTTCACTCACAGGAATAAGCCTGGTTTTAAGACGTTGTAATACCCCCCCTGAGCGACAGACATTACTTATACTCTACCCCCACCTCTCGAAAAACGTGACGTATGCGCCCGAGAATTATCACAATACTTAGGTAATTCTTCTGTAGGGCATTTACAGTCAGTAGTCTTAGTAATGGGGAATAATTTAAATGAAACTACAATTAGCATTTTCTGGCAAATAATGTGTATTTCAAAAGGGCATGGAAGACTGTATGAGTGCATCTCACGCACTACACGGCTAAATATTTTAATTGACAGTTTGTACGTTGTCATGTTCATGATTATCGGCAAGACAATAGTCCAGACGTGTGATCCTAATTCCACACATACCTAATATAACACTATATGGCACTGTGGCATCGATAAACTTATTAAACAACAAAAAATCATAGTCACAATCAAAAAGTGTCTCTACAAATGTTACAATTGGGTACAATTTTTCAAAAATTACCGTAAACAAAATAAATATTGTACTTTTGTTCACAGTATCTCTCTCGATGTATAAAATAGTTTAAGTACGAGTATAAGTATTCTAAAACATTTTTTACGAAAGATAATTAAATACAAATAATAATCAACTAAATGGATAAGTAGGTAGGCTTTATCAATGAATATAGAAAAAGGTACGGGACATTTGAAAATGGAAGGAACTCAAAAAAAAAAACCAATGATTTACGATTCGAAAGTAAAGACTATGATTTCTTAATTAGGTACACATTTTAAGCATAGATACGCTAGAAGACCACAGCCACAGTAATAGTCCTTAATCTAAATAAAATACGTTAGTAACACATGTCCAGGCTCCAGGCATTCATACAATCATACCCTATGTTCTACAATCATGGCATATGATGTGAAAAACATTTGGAAATATAACCAATTATTAACAATAAAACTTCTGCAATAATAACAATAGAGTCCAATTTATTTAAGTAAATACGAATATTTTTTATAATAAAATAGTCGAGTCTTTTCAAACAGTAAGGCACGATATTTGCAGAAATTTTCATTTCATCATCATCTTCCCCATCTCGCATTGATATGCAATACATTATTACAAGTTACTTCTATTTAATAGTAGATAGTCTTATATTATGCACCACTTTTAAGAACTAGGCACACGATACTATCTAATGTTAAATGTAACACAACTACTTATAATTTAAAGTACATTTTGGCTTCAGATCTCCATATGGGCCCTAATTCGGACAAAACTGCGAAACTACATTCATATTTCGAGTTTTTGTACTTTTAAAACCTCTAAACCTATTTTAAATGCATTTATCTGACTTAATCAAATCTATAGCAAAAGTAACCATCTTTTGCAGTTTTGTCAAAGATTTAAGGATTGGTCAAACTGAAGTGAATCACGACAGTTGCCCAAGTCAAGCCCCCCACCGACCGGTAGGTGGATCGGGTGTCCGTGTGCCTGTCTGCGGCATCGTAGCTCTTAAACGGGTCAACCGATTTGAATGCGGTTTTTTTAATTTGAAAGCATTGTTTCTAGAGATGGTTTTTAGATGTTTTGTCAAAATCGGTTCATCAGTTTCTAGGTCATCACCTCCTTTGTTATGCGTGGGTTTATTTGTTTTAATTTCGATTAAGTTCTTCATGAAACTTTCAAACAAAAGCCTATTTTCTCGCTCAGTTTGACCAATTCGTGACTATTGGGAATGTTTCTAATAATATAATTTCGTATTCGAGGTACATGATAAGGACTGTGTAGGCATATTAGTTTACAATAAAATAAAATTAAAATTACATGTAACTTGATCTCCGAATTTGCTAAAACTAAAATAATAAAACACTAGGTACATTTTGTAAATAAATGTAGATTAAAAAATCCAAGTCTTACAAAAAATAATAATTTCCATATTCATGAACGAATGCGCCAAGGCAATGTTAAACCATTACAATGGCAGTGAGTGCAGTCACTTACGTATAAGGTCATTCATGAATACGGGAATAAGGCTGATATTCAAACTATGCAGAGGCATAATTTATTATTCATTACACGCATTAGTGCACGCTCATCCTTCGGCAAACAGTCCATTTGAATGCCAGCTACGTTCCGTTTTACGCACTCATCCGGCAGTTGGAGAACTGCATTCACTATTTTTCAATAGAGTTTTTGGCACCAATGTGTTATCCGCAACAATGTGTCCTTTCGCTTACACTTTATTGGCAGCTCCATTTTCTGTGGTGTTTGTTCCCGTTTTCGCTTTGGCGCGGGACTTCTCCCACTTGCTGATCCTGTTGATAGGGTAGCACATCAACGCTGAAAGGAGTAAGAATCCTCCTGACACGTAGAACGAGATCTCGTAGCTATTTGTGGCATCGTATAACATTCCTGTTGAAAAAAAAAACAAAAATAAGATAAATAATAAAAGCCAGTAAGTACTTAGCGAATTTAAGGTCCGGTGTATGTAATTATTATTCTAGTAAAAGCCAAGGGACCCTAAACTTTTTAGTACGTTGCGCATTTACAGGTTTAATATTTCACCTGGTTTTATTCCTGGTTGAAAATTCCACTTAATTTGAATTAATTAATCTGGTTTTATGGCTGCATGAAAATTAATAAGACAATATTCTTTCTGATGGATCTTGTGCATAGAAAGAGTCTTGGTTCGATCCTGCGTATCGTCCACATTCGCGTGTCACGCGCCTCTCTGAGACCCTCTTTATAACTCTCTTTATACCAGGTGCAGAATGCCCAGTTTGGAAACCCCTGGTGCCTTAACATTAAGCATTAACTATTAAAAGATTGGCCTTGATAGGTATATCATCGTTCAATGACGATGCAGGAGCGATTGCATATGCGCAATTTAAGCTTAACCACAACGCGTCCACAAAAGCGTCAAAGCGCCAGATGTCGATAGATAATGGCGACAATTCACTAGCTGGTGGACTAAATGGTTCGTTTAATAAGGTAGAATACCATATACATTAAGAAATATACATAAATGAATCTTACCTGCAATTGGTGAACCAAGTAAAGCCCCAATTCCTTGGAAGAGAAGGAACAGGCCAAAGCAATTGGTGAGACGCTCCAGACCGAGGTACTCGACGACCACGATAGAACGCAACGTAGCAAAGCAAGCTGAAAAGGATGAATTAGCAACAACATAAACTATGTATTATGGGCCTGCTACACGCACAAGCTTCACCACAGTTTTGCATGCGCAAGCCAGTTTGTACACGGAACACCGTGCGTGTGGTTGGTAAAACTGTATCTCGCGCAAACCCCACAGCGCGGCCTGCGCGATTGCCTGCGCAGTAACTGTGGTGAAGCTTGCGCGTGTGGTTGGGCGTTCAGTGTTCAAGTCACAGGCGTCGTTCGGTAAAGTAGGTATACATGGAAATTATTGGACATCCCGTCACAATTTACGAACGTGCAATCGCGAATTCTTGACAGAATTTATAAATCTCTTCCTACATTGTGGAAAATTAAATCGAGGGATTATTCCATTCCGACCGAAATAAAAAAAAACGATGCTTACGAAAAAATGTTGAATAAAATGAAAGAGGTAAGAACGAAACCAATGGAAATGAAGGTCCAAAACGTTGTCAACTAAATTAATACACAAAATAATTAAACGCCGCGTGCCCGTGGACAGCATGCGGCGCGGTGGGCCCGCGCCTAAATGCCGTCCGTGAAGCATACGCAGTCAGAACTGTGGTGAAGCTTGCGCGTGTGGTAGGCCCATTAGATGGAAATCCTTTTAGAAATAATTTGACAGCCACGTTGGTCTAGTGGAGACAGCTTAGTGAGTTGGTCTTGAGATGAATTTCAGGCATCTATATTATTAAGTCTAAGTAATTTCTCAGCAGAAGCCACGGAGCCAAAATTTGTGCCCGCTTGATGGCAATTGGCAATAGGCGCCCATCGGACTTAAAACGTAACAACGAATATAATGTGTGAAATAAATATAATTTAGATGAACTTACCAACAGAAAGGCCGAACATGGCGCAGTATGTGTACTGGTAGTATGTTTCGAAGCTGAAGTTGCTGAACATGGTGGCGAGACCACCCATGGTGAGGGCGATGTTGGTGACCCACAGCGGGGACAGCTTCGGCATCGCCGAGATCATCCCGCACACCAACCGACCAACAATGTTCGCCACTCCGATCGCTGACACCAACCACTCAATAGCTTTTGGACTCATACCATTCTCTTGTGCTCTATGTTGCACATACACGAAGGGCACAAAGAATCCCAACATCGTGACAAATCCACTCAGAGCCAGAATCACGAACGTCGGAGATTTGAATAAGCTCACATCCAACATGGTAGCCAAAGCTCTTGTCACAGCTACAGGACAGATGCGGCATTTACCTTTTTCTTCCTTTTCTTCTTCAGGAGAAGGTACGTGAGTAACAGCTAAATGGTAGCCAATGGATGTCCGTGACGTGTACTGTGGCAGTCTGGTCAAGCTGGCTCCGAAGAAGATGTCTTCACGGTATAAAGGTCTTGAGTGTATGTCAGCAGTTGACGAGTGGTTTTTATTGGCAAAGTCAGCGCGGGACATAACTCTGAGGACCGGTTCAATCAGAGGGTCTGTTGCCTCAGGGTTGGAGCTAGTTTCATCTTGTTCGTCTTTCTCAGTGACTGTTGCGTAGTGAGGTTTGACCAGATTACTCTTGATGGCACCTGCGGTAGCGGAGGAGCGGCGTGAGCCACCAATTTGAGTGCTGCTTCCACGGAACACCTCTTCAGCCGTCGGATAGCGAGTGTTGCTTGATACTCCCATCCATGTGTGAGGGCTAGCTTTGGTTTGGAACTTCATATCACTTGGCATTCTTATGCCTGAGTCAAGTCTGCCTTGAAGCTTCATCATGTCCTTTAGTTTCTCAGCTGCTACTCTGCTACGTTCTTCTTCTTCTGCTGCAGCTGTTTCTTCCGCTACTACTTCGACTGGCTCTATAGGTCTAAACGCCAAACCAAAGATGATACATAGCAGCATCATACCTAAAAAGATATACTATGTATTAATGGACTGCCGTAAGGCGTAAAAACAGTAAAACCTCGGAATCCAAGACCAGTCAATGAATCTAATATATAAAATTCTCGTGTCACAGTTTTCGTTGCCATACTCCTCCGAAACGGCTTGACCGATTTTGATGAAATTTTTTGTGCTTATCCAGTATCTATGAGAATCGGCCAACATCTATTTTTCATCCCCCTAAATGTTAGGGGTAGTCCACCCCTAATTTTTTATTTTGTTTTTAAACAAAATTTTTAATTTCTATTTTTTATGGCAAAACAACGTTTGCCGGGTCAGCTAGTCTTCATAATTATAATTTTTTAAAATGTGTTGTTAACAGCATATAGAAAAATGCAATGATATCAAATGGAAAAATGTTAAAAAAAAATTCGCCCGATCTCAATTTGTTTATTATTAATATAAATATGTAATTATATTATAATACAGAGACTCTCTTTTAAATTGACCAAAAGGGAGAAATCAGGATCCATAAGAGATATGAGAAAACTTTCTTGGAAACCTTTAACCATTTTTTGATGTTGACAATTTTGGCGTTTATATTTTTTTCAAGTGTAAGTTGAGTTGTCCACAAAAATGAGTGAAACTAACCAAGTTTTTTTTAATGCCATTCCACTCTGTTTCATGTAATTTCAATTTTTTTATGATGTCATTTGATTTAGATTTAGTAAGTGGTCAGTATTTCATAAGATTTGACCCACTTCTGTTGCACAGACATTTCCTCCCCATACAATGAAATGATCCTTACATGAAACTAAATCAAATGACATTGTGGAGGATGGAAGCCACTAGATGTAAAATTACTAAATAAAAGAGACTTTTGAGATAATACTTTATCATTTGCTTTTACACGTTTTCCTAGGTTTTTTATAATAACAATCTGCCAAAAGGAATCTAATAATAAAAAGTATTTAAAATATAAAATACATGCTGCCAATAGTAAAATATTATAAAAAGGTTGGTCGGTCCACAACAGACATCATAAAAAAAATGGCAAGAATTGCCAATTTTTTTTTGCTACCTACAAACTTCATAACCTTCGTACTATAATTCTTTACTTCACTTAATAAATCTTGGAATATGCATTTAGTTCCTCACCTGCTTGGCAAAGCGTAGCGTTCCTCCAGCCATATGCCTCTACAACAGCCATTGTAATCGGCGACATGACAAACACGCCAACTCCGGAGCCGCACATTGATATGCCCGTCGCAAGAGCACGCCATTTCTCAAAGTAGAATCCAACGGTTAATACTGCAGGCATGAATATCAAGCATACCCCGAAACCTGAGAACAAGACATTTTTAAGGGTAAGTATTGGATGAATTCACATTATACTCGTAAGCTAAGAATTAAGTTCTTGGGGTGAGTGGTATCCACTTCTGGTGATCCACCCCGGGCATAGGCATCACATGTTATTTTGTTACTTGGCTGCAGTGACGGCTATCCCACTGGCAATGGTAGGCCTTACCAGGGCCGTTTTTTTCTTTTTATCTAACGTAGTAAAATCATCAAATAAGTCCTACCAATCATACTTACGGTCAGACTTGTACTGAATAAAATCCACAGTGGCCATTCTTTAGCCCTACCCTTTCTAGCTTTTAAAACAAATTATTAAAATTATGCAGACAAAAGATATTGTCTTACCTCCAATAATTCCGTATGTTACGTAAAGAAATTGTGGACTGGTGGCATAGTAAGAGACCGCCAATCCTGACGCTGCAATTACGCTTCCAAGAATTGTCACTACTCTGAATCCGTACCTGTAAATATAAAAAAAAACCATTAGGAAAGGAACAAAACATTTTCAGGCCGTCAGAGCACGGTTAATGCTGAGTTCTGTCCTCTCCCTTTGCAGCCTCTCACCGAAAAGGGCATGTATTCTGGCAGTGGGAGTTTTATTAGTTACTGATTGTCGCCAATGGTTCCGCCCGCTACAACTCAAAAAATATCCCACAGGAACGTCGTATCGGGATGAAAAGCACCCATATGTACTTATGCCAATGACAATAAAGCCTCACTTATGCCCATCCAAATTCATTCAGTAGTTTTAGTGTGAAAGAGTAACAAACATCCATCCTTCCATCCTATACAATATTATTAGATGCTATTCCAGTATCACTTACTTGTTCGCTAAAGCCGATGCTATGGGACCAAGAATAAGGTAGAATCCAGCTAGCAGAGAGCTGATCAGCGCCACCTCACTTTCGCTTGCCTGTAAACAAGAAAAAACCAAAATTAATTTCAAAGAAAGGGTAGTGACCTTATATAATCAAAGAGTGACCTATGATCTAATAGGTAACTGATCTGCTGGAGTGAGCTTTGTTAAAAATAAATTTTTGTTTCAATGAACTCTGTCCTTGGCACATATAGCACGGAATAAGTTGGCGCGCTAGACGAAAACTGAGTTGCGTAAAATAGTTCGCGCAGACGGAATCCCTTACGACAATAATAGTTCGGATAGGTCATAGCTGCAGCGTCTTTAAGTGCGACATTCTACCACATACATGTGAGTTTGAAGAATTTATCAATTAACCGGTTACCGTTAATATGCAAATACTTGACAAACCGGGTCATTGGATGATTCGCCGCATACCTCTTATGGGAAGTAACAACAAAGAATATCGGCGACGAATAAATTCTGCAAATACCCACAAATCACAAAAAGTAACACCAAATTACGTTGTTGGTATACATTCCATGGCCTGGCGATTCAAACACACACGGCCACATAAAGCTTTGAATGTGAAACTTAAGGTTCTGATAGATTTGAGCATTTAGCTTTAACAGAACATCGAGCATTCTCAGTTTTTTTTGTCGAACTGAACAACGAACGTACCCAAGCATAGAGCCAAGCATCGCCACATTTCAAACTATATCACTACGAACATTTTCATGATTTTCCTAGACTTTCTAAACGCTCTGGTCGATGCTCGTCAAAAAACATTCTTCATGAATATAGTCAGACTTGACGATCGGCTCGCCAAAAAGCTCGAAGCTTTACTGCTAAGCAGAACGTTCGATAGAATGATCGTTAAAATGCTCTCGTTTTCTGAAATGTAACATTCACAAGAATGCTCATTACAAGTGAATGTTCAAGTTTATCAGCATCTTTAGAGTTGATTTCAAGTCGTTACAATTCAGTGAACCGTGGGATGTGGAAGTTAATCAGTTACTTCCTGTGGTCAAATAAGTTCCGATGTCAATATACTTTGGTCATGTGGCCCACTGACCTTGTTGTGCTGACAGACATGTGACAGACGCTGTACGCACTGTGCAAGTTTAGTTTTAATTATAGTGACATTTAAATGGATAGCTGGGTCTTGTTAGCCCAGTTTAGTGCACATGCAGGCACATTCTGAATGTCAGATTTATGCCTACATCTCAACGGGAAATATTTTTATTGCAACATTTCCCACCAGCTCAAAAATATTTTTAATATTTCCAGCCATGAAAAACATTTCATGGCTGGATTTCAATGCAATGGGGAAGGCAAGTGTAAAAGTGAAAAATGACATTTGGGTCCCAAAAGAACTGTCAAATCAAAGGAATTTTCTGAAAACAAGCGTTTTATTGATGTAAAATGACTAGATGTTGTGTAAAAGGCTGTAATAATGATGGAACATACAAATTTCCAACAATTCACACTATCAAGAAATAATGGGTAGCTGCTATGACTGCTGTGAGAACAAAAAATGTATTATCAATAAAGAAAAGCTATATAATAAACAAATATCTACCCTTGCGAAGCCGGGACAGGCCGTTAGTTGAATTTATTAATGAAATTCTATGATTATACCATAACTAAACAATCGAATACACCTTTCAAAATAATATCTACTTTTCTATTGGAGGTTAAGTATTGCATCGCTCTTTATATCATAAAATGGTTCGTCTGGTGGAAGAATTATCACCGGGACCGAGATTTGTGATAGTTGTGGTGTTAGGAATTTAAAATTCTTATCATATTGCTCCAATCTATAAAATAGATGTAAAATTAGATGAAGAAGACAAACACAAAACTTGATGACATTTTTCTCAATATAGAATGTCAGAAGCAGTATTATATTCTTTGTAGAGGCTAGCACATGTAATACCTACTTAAATATTACAATTTTAAATCCCAACTACAAGTAAATGTGTGTTTAATGTAGTAGAATCAAATTTATAGCCTCTCAACTAAATCACTTTTTTTCCTCTTGTAGATGCACCGCCGCGTCTTAGTTCTGGTTTTAATAAATGCACTTGCATTGACGAATAATTTCCCATATTTGTTTTTTAGAATAAACTCAATTTTTATAACAAAATATGTGATTGTTTTTTGTACAAGCTTTATAGTAATCTGACATATGAGACAACGATCGCAGCGACATCTACGAATAGCTTTGAGTTGCCATCCCCATTCAATGCATTCATGCAAGTGAAATTTCTCGGCAATAAGTATGTCTGAACCAGCATGAATCATTATACGTTTTGTTTTATGGTGAGACCATGGATGTGTGGCTAAGCTGGGCCACACTCAACATCTTGTCATATATTGCATAGTCTGGCTGCAGTAACTGGCAATATTGCCGGTAATTGCATTGCAGCCAAACATTGCAGTAAAAATAGTGATATATACTCACCTTTAGAGATGCTACCAATACCAATGCTACCTTCTACCATTCATTTGCAATAAGTATTCAATGTAAATAAAATTAACCAGTTCCATCCAAAGCTTTTCGCGTCACAGGTGTAAAAAATATTTAACATTCAGTTTCATCCAGTTCATGCTAGATTTGTCAAGTTTTTTTAAAATGCAAATTCGTAATTCCGGTTTTTATTAACATTCTAGATATGGTCCAAAAAATAATCTAAATAATTTGCATGAAATAAAAGACCGGATGGTGGTTCACATGTACTTTCAATTTCCAAATTATGTTTTTAAATGTACTGAGTTAAACCTAAACTGTTAATTTGTTAAACTGCAAGGTTGTTCGCCATTTACATAAACTCAGCAATATCTTAGGAATTTCCAAATCCTAGCTAATTCCTTATCCATTTCAATAATGTCCTTTCTTGTCTCATTGGTAAAATTGTGACTGTAACTGCTAAAATTAACGCAATTTGTTAACAAGTCGTTATTATATGGTAAACACTAACATATAAGTACCGTAACTCGTTCCGACGTCTAGGCACGTCCATTTAGTTACCTGAAACCTATGTGTGGTCCTATTTACTTAAGCAAGATGCACAGGCTGTTTCTCAGGCATGCGTTGGTTGTTAGCATAGCGGGACCGTCGGCTTATGTAATAGATATTGAATTTCAACGAGGCCCTTTGTGAAGAGGCCATTGTAAGTACATTTGAGTTCGTAGTTGCTAGTAGTTCGACTACCGACTAACTGTGGCTAACGTCTGCAAGACATTCTCTTTTTAGGGTTCCGTAGCCAAATGGCAAAAACGGAACCCTTATAGATTCGTCATGTCTGTCTGTCTGTCCGTCCGTATGTCACAGACACTATTTGTCGAAAGTATAAGAGCTATCCTGTTGAAACTTGGCAGGTAGATGTATTATGTGAACCGCATTAGGATTTTCATACAAAAATAAAAACAAAACAAATTTTGGGGGTGCCCCCCATACTTAGAATTGAGACTCAAATTTTTTTTCACCAAACCCATACGTGTGGGGTATCTATGGATAGGTCTTTAAAATGATATTGAGGTTACTAAGATCATTTTTTTCTAAACTGAACAGTTTGCGCGAGAGACACTGTCAAAGTGGTAAAATGTGTGTGTCCCCCCCCTGTTACTTCTAAAATAAGAGAATGATAAAACTAAAAAAAATATATAATGTAGACCTCAACAAAAACTGCCAACGAAAATTGGTTTGGATGAGACAATTAGCAGTACAATTAGCAGTTTTGAGATATAGTACATTTTCAAAAACTGCAAATATAACTTTGCCATTCATACAAACACTATGAAAAACAAAGTTATTTTTATTGTTTGTGTATATTACTTGGCAAGTAGGTAGTTTCCTATGTACGTGCTTCGGAATGCACGTAAAGCCGTTGGTTCTGGCTGTAATTTTTGTAGATTTTTGACTGTACAGTAACAGTAATTGTTAGGTATAGAACACTACTGTTACTGTACAGAAGCTAAAAAGTTTGAAAACCGGTCTAACCAAGAGGTCTTATCGTATTCCCCAGTCATTGAATGGTGGAGGTCAGATTAAGCAGTTGCTTCATGTAAAATACTGATATTCAGCTGAATTCGGTTTCGGACTGGGTCCTAAATAAGGCTAGAAAGATGATAATTAAAGAAGTACCTCAACGTCTTATGTATGCACTTGAATGACGTGACTCTGACGTGGCAGGCGTATGTAAAGTTGCCTACAGATAGGGTTGCCAGGTATTAAAACCGAAAAGCCGGACAGATATTTGGGTGAAAAGACCGGACACGTTTAACTTTTTGTCCTAATATAACAAGACCAATTTTCAAAACTAAAAGAAGGTTCGGTTTAACTAACTAAACGGTTCCTCTAGCCGTGCAAAGACGAAAGCGAGCGCGGCTATAATAGTGCTAGTCACTCGCTTGCGGTAGTCATATAAGGTGAGGTGGGCGGAGAGGAAACCAAATCATGACTAATGTAAAAAAATATGAAACTAAAATGCCTAACAAAAGCCTGACAGGCTGGACACGGTTTAATTTGGCCGGACACGCAACCAAAAAGCCTGACTGTGTCCGGCTTTATCCGGACGCCTGGCAACGCTACCTACAGATATGCGACTTGAATGGCGAGATATGGCCAGATAATGTAATAGCATATTGGGTTCTGTAGTTTTTGTCTCATGAGAAAAACGTATGAGTTAATGTAGGTAATGATTATGTGGATGATCGAATTATTTTAGTTGTATATTATTATTCCATTCATACTAAAAAAATACATTAACTATGTCATAAGTCCACGAACTAGCGGAAAAACATACTTGAAGAGAATTTACATAAGAGTAGCTATATTCAAGTTCGTTCAAGGTTATGTGGACATAACAAAGATATTATAGACGAGGAGGAAAGGGGGGTGTAAAGTTAAGTTATTATTGGTAGGTAATGAAAATGTGTATGAAAACAAGCTATTTCTAACACGTGTTTACATAAGGAAACATTGCAGCTATACCACCGATTACTATTTGCAATTTTGCATGATCGTTAATAGGTAAGTAAGTAATCTTTATTGAACAGTAATAAAGTGATAACAGCGTAGCATACAGATCAAGAAAAATGACTACACTTAAGTACTTCACAATGTTCTTCTGAAAGTAGTGACGAATAAGTGATGTGAGCAAAGAAATAGTTAAGGGAACGCCGTTAAAAACTGGAAAAAATGATTAAAAATTCGGTCGGGATGAGAGAGAGATTTCCATGTTCCTTGAAACATCATCACACACACAGTTACGTATGGCTGAATATAAAAATCGGATGTTTGGTTATCATTCGAGTCGAACGTACAGTCAGCGTCAGGAAGTGATTACTCCCCTTTAAGAGCACATAATTCTGAAAGTTGGCAACGTCGCACATAGTTGTTAAATATTAACAAGTTTTAATTAATTTAGCAATGTTACTGTATGGAAATAAGAAATATGGCTCTGTAGTGCACTAGAAAATTGATAAGGAAATGCAATAATTAATATCGTAACACCGAATATATAGTTTTAGATGTAAAAAAAAGTATTTGGAAACTTGTCAAATGGACTTTCTACACCTAAAACGGTTACAACATCAAATTCAGTGTTTTAATTGCATTCCTATATCTATCTTTATTTTAGTGCACCACAAAGCAATATTTCTTATTTACATACAGTAACATTGCTAAATTAATTAAGCATCTACATTACGCTTTCATGTAGGGTAGCCAAGTTGTGACGCTGACGGAACCAATTTAGAAAAATCCAAAAGCGGATCTAAGTTGAAATGCGAAACCGCTGTGGATATATTTTTTTAGTTCTTACGTAAAAATTCGCCAAATAATTAATACTCTCAATTGTGGCTGTAATTTATACCTATTACAGATAGGTTTTTTTTTTACTAAGAACCGTAATGTCATTTTTCATTACTCATACTCTGAAAGTAGGTCATTACATGTCTGATTAGCCGTTTGAAAGTTATCCATTGCCGCCCTAGGGAAAATCGCTTTCGGCTGACAACTGCCAAATACCAGAAAAAAAAAACTAGTTCTAAGTATTTTGACATTTCTGTTGAACCATGTTCAAACTTTTTATACAGCCACGAAATAACAGAGCGATTTAAAATTAAAATAACATAAAGCTAAGTATTAAGAATATAAAATAATGACTTTAAAATAATTTAGTTTCAACTATTTCTCTAAAATAATACAGATTTCGACAAAATCTTTGCCAATTATTAAATAATGAACCTGAAAAATCCTGGCTGTATAGCTGGGCGACCAAGGTACAAAAATTAAAAAAAAAAAACAAGCGGCAAAGTGACAATCCGATCTACATTCATTTTTTCTTTAGCTAAAATGTATGTTGTTAATTTTACTTTCCTCGTAGGTATTCGTAATGAAAAGCACAGTGTTTACCTCGGGTAAATTACTTAAGTACTTAGTCCTGCTTAGTCCCTCGAACTATTAGCGCCCTCACTACGTTACGGGCGCCAAACCCCATCTCGGGACGTAAATATTCCTTATTCCAGAAAAAGTAATTACGATCGCAGGATTTGATCGCAATTAGGTTATTTATGTTAGTTTATTTTAGATCAAATCAAATTATTACGGCGGGTAACTCCATTTCAGAATCCACATGACCAGATCGGATATAATCTTCAGCGCTAATGTAAGTGCTAAACTCGTTTAAAATTGGCCAAGGTAAAAAGTATCGAGTCCATATTAAGCAAATTGTATGTTTTCTAGCAATCATAGTAAATGTGATATGATTAGTTATGTGTCATAGCGATTTATTTTCTCTTTTGCTACTTAGTCCTAGATGATTTATTTTTAAAAATAGTTCGCGACACAGTCAATTGCTAGGGAATCAAGAAGAGTGTCTTCAGTAATCTGAGCCCTTAACGCAGTATTGGTGTACTGAAGTAAGATATAAACTTTACATTCTGGTATCCTAGTTTATGATGTTATGGTGTAACCCATCTAAACTTGTTTCAGATTATGACCACGGTTTTTTTTTCACGGTTTATAGACAAAAGTATAGCCTGCTGTGCTTATTTTAAAACAAATTCAATTAATTAACACTCCGTTAGTCGCGCGTTCTACTATTGTAGAACACACATGCATTTCGTGGAATTTTAACGTAAATTATGTGTATCTAGAGCCCCCACTCATAGTATTCCTCTATTACTAACTATTGATCACTATTAGCATCTCTGCAGCGACATGCGCGACCGCGTTTGTTAGTAATTCCACGCCAAAACTAAAATTCTACAATAGTAGAGCGCGCGAGCACTCGCGCGACAGTTTTTTCAAAGGTTTTTGTGAAGTTTACCCTTCATGTGTATTTTATGTAAGTGTTTATTTTATGTATAAAACCATTGTTTATGTGGTTTTATTTTACTTTGATATTATTTACAACCAAAATAACCATATTTCACAGACGTACTGTCTAATATTTGCGACTTCTCCAGAAACTGAAGCGATAGCCTCTAATATTTTTTAATGTAATGAATATAACTGATACAAAAGGTTTCATAGTACATACAATAAACAAGGACTACAGAAAAGGGCAAGGAATGATCATTCGGGTGCTTAGTCAAAAGCGAATAGACCGCGTTATATGGACTTGGATTTCGCCTGTCACACTATGCATACAAAGCAAAATAGCTATTGGATGTATTACAAAATCACTGAAAATTAATGGGAAAATGCTTTTGAGCATTAATAAGACATCTGAATTACAACTATGCCAAGCATAACCCCCCAATACTAGTCTCATTGTGACATGTTGGCTTTGTGGTAGAGCACGCAATAAGTACACCAGAAAACAATGTAACACCCGTGACAAGTGGATTTATCCTCAAAATCAGGTTCTTTTATGTCCTGGCTGTTGTAAAAATGATGCAGACAGTGTGGAGGATATGAGCAAGTAAAATAAGAAGCCTGAGAAAATCAAATGGTAAAAAAATAATATTTATTCTCCAAATTCACAAGAAGCCTGATATTAAGTTCTTTATAAATGTTAACAGTTATGTATTGTCTGTTTTAGTTTCTTATTGAAGTATACTTTCAAATGATATTTATATTATTCACAAAAAAGAACACTGTCCCTTGAAAATCTCAACACAAAATTGTTCTACATATGTAGAGCGCGCGAGCAGTCGCGTCCCAAACAGGGGTGCGTGTAATGGAGTGTTAAGAAAGCATCGGTCATCAGTTAACGGTCGTATTAAGATATGGGCCTTAGCTTGAGATTACTGTCATGGAATTTTCCCAACGAAAGTTTTAACTTTGTCCAAGTGCACATGCACTTAATGCACTAAATGAGTGCTTATAAGTCCGTGGTGGCGTTTACGCACTATGGTATTACGTATTCCGCATAACACGATACGTTCAATCAAATACAACTTTGAATTTTATTCCTATACAAATAAAGATGTTGATGACCGTTTTGTAAACAACAGACGCAAATGTTTTTGTTTTTGTAACTGTTAATCGGTTGACGCCAACTTGCATACTTGACCCTGTGATTTCCAATGCAAATTGCTGTGTCTATTGCCAGGAAATGTACGATTAGCTTGTTTTGAACGGGGCTTTATCTGCTTTACGCGCATTCATATAAGAAATATTTTTTTACTGTTAGTCCTTCTAGCTTTTTATCAATATAACAACAGTAGCAACTTTTTTATGTTCTCTTCTTTTGTTTCATTAATTCTTTCCTGAACATCTTATTATCTGCGATCATTTTGATATACTACAACATTAGAAAATACACTTTAGAAAAATGTTTGTTTTGCTTCAAAATGTTGGCAGAAGTCCAATTATTGCGTTCACACGTGGACAAATCCATTTATTTTAATAGACGTTGCGTTATCAGACAAACTTTATTTTTTAGTTGCATAATAGGTAACATAGACAAAACATCTATTTCGTAAAAAAACTATTTCTAGATTGTTTACCTCTCCATCGCGACCACGTAGTCGTTGTCGATGACTGTATTTTTATAAAGAGAACACTCTTTTTTTATAAAGAAAATCATCCATACATTAATAAATCGATACCTGACGTTCGCTAATCAATAATAATGCACTCGATTTGACCCGAAACGAATCGGATTCAAAATGCAACCTGTTTGGATAAATGGCGTCTCGAGGCCGAGATCGTTCATTGCCCCCACGCTGTTATGTGGGAACTTTATGTACTTTAGCATTGCAAGGGTTAGTGCACTTGCGATAGTGGAAAACTTTTAATAGAGCTGTTTCACTGGACTTTGCTGTGCATTCGTCACGTTGAGAACGTAACAAGCTCTTAAATCAACCTTCTTTGATCTTTCTTCAACTCTGCTTACCTAAGCGGATATTAACAAAATTAACAAAGAAGAATCTTCTATCCTTCAATTTAATTTTAATTATATGTCGGGACTAAATCCCTCCGGGGACTGTCTAAGTAGATTACCGTGACCCTGGAACGTAAAGGGTAATTGAAGGAATACGATACGAGATGGTTTTAGTCAGTTCTAGCCTGCTAGCCCTTTCTGCTCCACCCTGGGTGAGATAACACATTTGACGTTTTTACCATAAAAAAACAAGTAATTATAGCTATTATAATTACTGTCAACAATATCTTTATTTCAGGCGGAAATCACACCCCCCCCCTTTGCCTACCGGTCGCAGTACTGTCTCAAAAGTGAGCGTAATCCCAGAACGTAAAGGGCTATTGAAGGAATACCGTGGAATTTAGTCTGTACGATACTAACAGTCCTTTCCGCTCTACCCTGGGCGGGAGGACTCATTTGATGACTTCACGTAAAAAAGGTGGAAATTCGGAGTCGAAACAGCCAAAGATATCCTTCATCGTTTCAAGGGACAGCCCTATTGGAGTGTT
Source organism: Agrotis exclamationis (assembly GCA_950005045.1). NCBI lineage: Eukaryota > Metazoa > Arthropoda > Insecta > Lepidoptera > Noctuidae > Agrotis > Agrotis exclamationis. Next base: position 16,815,052 of record OX465427.1, on the reverse strand, counting down.
CACGGCAAATTCCATTAACTGGCATCGATTTGACATCGAACTGGTGTAAATTGTGTAATTAATTGCCTGTAGATCGAGTGCGGGCTTCTGTGACGTACAAAAACGACAAAATGATTTATTATCTAATGTTGACTTTTATTATTGTAAGTGTTTAAATAAGGGTTTGTTTGTATACCAGACGGGAATGCGTACTTCTCTGTATTTAATTACCCAGTAATTCAATCAAGCAAAGCTCTATATCCTTATTTAGTATTTTTTGTCTCTCTCTTCTTCAACCTTTGGCCATTCTATTTATTCAGTTTCTTTCGGTTACCTATTTTATAAGATCGTCTTTCCACTGTCCAATATGTTTTCGTATCAACTACAAACTTATCATTATTAGTACATTGTCTCGGATATGTTAGATTTTCTTTTAATAATTTATCTATACATATAATAAATCTGTAGAAGGGTCAATTCTGTACATTGAAAATATTGAAAAAATAAATAGCGGGGGGTGTTGCTGGATCGATACCAAACCCAAATACGTGATTAAAAAATTTTTTGTCTGTCTGTCTGTCTGTCTGTCTGTATGTGCAGGCATCACGTGAAAACTAACGGTTCGATTTCGATGAAACTTGGTATAATTATACCTTATTATCCTGGGCATAAAATAGGATACTTTTTATCCTGGAAAAATACGTAGAAAAAAAAATCTTATTTTTCAGTTTTATTCATAGACGTTGTTCTGTAGAACCGCGAGTTGCATTACCCGCAGTGGATTCAGCGCCGTAACCTGTAGCGCCGAAAGTCGGATTTGGCTTGAACCGTTTGCGGCACACGCGGGCCACGCCTCCCCGACTCCTATATAAGGAGCCGCGTTCCGCGCCGCGCGATGCATATAAATTCTGAATTTTGATGCGAGCGGACGTGTCCAGTGTGGCGAGCGGTCGTCCGTGGAATTAATATTGTATGCGTGTCATTTTAAACCGTGGTTTTCAGCGTGACCTTTTTGATTACTGTTCCGATCAGTTATTTGTAAATACAAGGTCGGAATTACTATGAAAAAAATACTTACTACAGAACGCGAGCTCAACAGCAGTAGCTCAATAGAGGGATCTCCTTAATTATTATAGGCTTAGCCGTATTTGGGTCCAATAGATATTTATAAGATGTCATTGTCAGAGTTACTCAAAATGGAGAAATAAACCATCCACGCGAAGACCGACATCCGCGCGGACGGAGTCGCGGGCGGAAGCTAGTATAAAATACACGTACCAATCTATGGTATGCAAAAAAAAATGAGTCCAGAAAATTTTAATCTCCCCTGGAATATGACAGATGTTTTTTTGAAGCTCTGAAACCCCTTTTATAGTGTTTACAGGGACCCGGGCCCCCAAGGATAACAGGGCACAGGGCACATGTCCAGAGTGCCAAATCTAAAGATGGACCAGTTAAGTGCCACAAAACTATAGAACAAACCTATAATACCGAAAATGTAAGCTCTACTCTAAGTAAACTTCATTCAATGACTGACTGAATGACCGAATGAATGGATCGTTGTAGCGCCACGATGGAACCTTGGCCTTAAAATCATTATAATTTTATTGTTCAATACAACATTGACAGTCAATCCGCGGCCCGATGTAAAATAAGATTATAATTTATAACGTTTGGTAATTTTATCCGGTCTTTATCCTCGTTTTGGCCAGGACCAAAATATGGAGTAGCTATTTAATACATAATTATAAGTATGACTAAAAACGAAAGTTAACCGAACGAATCGAAGATACATAATGAAATACAATGATCTGGTCCAGGGAAATCCCAAAGTACCGTAAGAAATTTTGATAAAAAGAACCAGTTTTGGTCAGTTCAGACCAAACCGAGTACTATACCGAGAATCTAGACACGTTTTAGCATTTAGATTCAATGTGTTGAGCAGTATGAGAATTTCGAAGGATCTTCATTTGTATCGTATTTTGTATCAAGAGTTCAACACACGTAGAGCGGATGGCGAGTAATTGGTGACTTGCCGTCCGATCATGAACCATGCCCGGGTCGACGGCGTGTTCAACGCGCACCTCAAAAAGCTTTCGGCATTCTGACGGGCCAAACCCTGCCGGGGTCGCGGGACTGTCTTAGTTAACCGTGACCCTGGAACGTAACTAAAGGGCTATTAAAGATTAAAGGACATCGTAGATTTTAGTCAGTATGAGTCTGACAGTCCTTTCCATCGCAACACGCGAAAGGAGGAGAGGAAGACCTCTAGCAACATGGCTAACGACTGTCCAGAAGGACATGAAGATGCTAAACCTGGCTAAAAAAGATGCCGAAAACCGCAGTAAATGGCGACGCATGATAGGGAGAGCCGACCCCGAATAACGGGACGTGGCGAGGCAGAAGAAGAAGAAGAAGATGAGTCTGACAGTCCCTCCCATCCCGCCCTGGATGGGAGGACTCATTTGATGAAGCACGATAAAAAAAAACGTAATGGGATAAATCGATGCGACAGCCTGGCGCCTTTATCGAATTAATGTTAATTAGCGTGCACCTTTTAATTTGAATTTAAAGATAACCCACGGGCAGGTATACCTATTGACAACATTGAAAGCTCTCGGGTCGTTTATGGCTACCAAAAGGATTATCTTAATTACGACACAAAGGTGCAGCAGACAGACTTGAGCATTCACTTGTAACAGAACAACGAGCATTTGCCGCTTTTCATTTTGTCGAACTGAGTCAAGCATAGAGCCAAACAACGGCACGAAACGCCGTTTTTCATATTGGCAAAAAGCTTGCCAAAATGCTCGTTAAATTGCTGGCTAAAATGCTCTCGTTTGTTTTTCTGTAATGTAATAACATACGCAAAAATGCTCATTACAAGTAAATGCTCAAGTTGATCAGCACCATATAATGGTCTTTAACCGCACTGAAGAGTTCTTCTTGTGACAACTAAAGCAGATTAACTTGGTTCTTTACAATGCCATATTAAAATAAGGCTCGATGCACATCATGCACATGATTCAAAAGGCATCTCAAAAATCGGGCACAATGACCCATCATAACATCAATATGGCGATGGCCAAAATGATATTTGATTTCACACACACTCGATAATTCAAAACCTAGGTATTCGTTTTCTTAGCGATCCACTTCAGGTATCTAAATGGCAGCAACAACCTTGTCGATATTTGAGCACTCCTCTTTTGTCATTCGTCATACATTTTAAAGAAGTTGTGTTGACTAAAATATTGGCTCATATTTCGAATGATTTCCTTATTATTAACAATCGTGTATGGTGATAATTTAAATCGTCGCATCGTTATAGTCTAATCTGCACCTATCTTACGAATAAAATACTATCTGGACGATTAATAAATCCGAAATAGCATTTCTTTTTTCGAATAGGTACCTAAAAAGTTTACTCATTGTTTATCTTCAAAAATCGGCCCTAAGTCAATTTATTGAAAGAAAGTAACAATGTGAAATGGTTGACAGATTTAAACTTCAACAGGATACGCCTGAACAGCGCCAGACATCTGGCCAGTCAATATCACGGTTAAAAATGAATAGCCAAATTCAAAAGACCTGTCACTCTTCGCAAGATTGCTCATGATGTGGTGTGTTTCTACGGATCTATTGATGCTGGACACATTGTAAAGTTATGAAACGGAGGCACGGCCATGACGCAATAGTGCAATGGTTATGTAGTATGAACACAGAAATAAACATTCACGACGAGACATCCGTCTGAAATACGTTAGACAATACAACAAAAATATAAGTCGTTCTCAGTTCGTGGCTAACTTTCGCTGGTAACTACTCTGGGCATTAAAGATTATGACATAGGGTAGGAGGGTGAAAATACTATACGACCAAAGATATAAGACCTATTCTCATACTACTACCATTTACAAAAAATATACAAAAAAAAAAAATAATTGATCGAACTGATTCGAAAGCGTGCACCGTGGCACGAATAGTGTGTAGTCATCATGAAGCCGTAAGACGTCCACTGCTGAACATAGACTTCCCCTATACATTTATTTATTGGACCGGTTGGAAACGGTTTGCATCCAACGCCATCCTACATTAAGATGAAGATCAATTTAAAATAAACATTATTATTTATGTGGAACTTACATTAAATTCGGCTTTGATGGCAGGCATCATGGCTCCACAGGAGAGAATGACACCATCCACCATAAAGTTGCAGCAGAAGGATGCGATCATGACCACCCATCCCCAACCGCCATCTGGTGGAACGACCTGGAAATAAATTAAAGTTTAGTTTAGTAGCATACAACTCGAATGAATCATATTTGGTGCCATTGGCATCAAACACAGTACGACACTCCTTGCTTTATTTAGACAATACAGGGTTAGCGTATTGGCAAGTTTATTTGGTATCTATCTCATCAATTATAGAATTTTATGTATCAAAATCAGCCTATAAAGGGGCCTCCCGCAGACAACTGAAATACAGGCCTCCAAACTGTGAGATCTATCTAGATTTTAGAATTGGTGAATGTCACAAAGATTTAATTCTATGAATGTGTCTATTTTTTTTCTTCACCGTTTGAGGAGCTCTAGAGCATTTGTGAATTGCTACGAAACTGCGCAGGTGCCAGGGTTATTCTGCATTGACACACATTAGCAATATTATTACCCTGTATTTTTTTTTGTGTCCAGCCTACATTATCTTACTCCTGCACAAAGGCCTCCCCATTCCTTTCACGTCTCCCGATGTTCTGGTTATTTTTGCTAATTTGTTGTCAGATACTTAACCAAATAAATTATTATAATTCAATAGAAAGTCATCGAAGGCGTCCCGCCACCTTTGCCTGTGTTTATACCAGTATGTTTGTGGTCAGCGCAGCATTCTTCCACAGTTCCTTATTGCTCTATCACTTTACCTTTTTTTTAAACATAATTATGCTTCACACAAAACTGACCATTTATCATTACTTTGGTCTCCTATCCTGTTAGTCGCCCAGTCACCAACCCAGTGTTTCAGAATATTGCAAATGAAAACATTGAATGGATATCGATATTTCGTTATTTTAATCGCCCTAATAAATCAGATTGAGATATTTTACTGGAATGACGAATAAAACAGAAGTTTGGAAAAAGACAAAAATGTTGTAGTGATAACTTCAAAGAGTTTATCTACTTATAGTAAACTCTTTAAAATTACCGACCTCTAAGTTGGAATATATCGTGACGATATTGGCAGACAGCGCAGTATTATACCTTGCTTTAATTAGACAATACAGGGTTAACCTATTGGCATATGTTATCTACCTAATCAATAACAAGTAATATTTAATCAAGATGATACTTCACACCTCGAACTAACTGCGTCTTCTCAATGTTTTCTTTAATCTGGCTCGTTTTGACATCACCTTTACCATTGTTCACCGAGGTTCCGTCTCTCGCATCAATGATTATGAGGTTAACCATTATAATTATCACTACCACCTAGTTCTTCTACTAAGTATTTTGGTTATAAACTGATCAATAGAAGACCCTTGATTTTGTATTGCCTGTTTGACGTTGGTAATTGCTTTGACAAGATTGAGACAAAACACGGTTATCAAGATCAAGAAGTAGCAAGAGGTAAGAGGTTGGTATGAACGAGAAATTAAAGGAGTTCTATTTAAGTCTAACCATGGCCATACGACATTTATTATTATCTTAATAATATTTTTGTCGTTGTGAAGTTATACAATTTACACATTTACCCATTTTTAGGGTGCTCCCACATTTGTCGACGCGTAATCGGCTTAAGCCGGTCGAAAAAATCTTTATGTCGAGCCGATGCGAATGGTATTAATAACACCCTTATTACGTTGACATAAAAGTTTTTTCGACCGGCTTAAGCCGATTCCGCATCGATAAATGTGGGAGCACCCTTAGGGTTCCATAGCCAAATGGCAAAAACGGAACCCTTATAGATTCGTCATGTCTGTCTGTCTCTCCGTCCGTGGTATGTCACAGCCACTTTTCTTCGAAAGTTTAAGAGCACTGCTATCCTGTTGAAACTTGGCAAGTAGATGTATTATGTGAACCGCATTAAGATTTTCAAACAAAAATATTTTAAAAAATTGGGGGTTTCCCATTCTTAGAATTGAAACTCAAAAAAAATTTTTCACCATACCCATACGTGTGGGCATCTATAGATAGGTCTTTAAAAATGGTATTGAGGTGACTAATATCATTTCTTTTCTTAGCTGAACAGTTTGCGCGAGAGACACTTCACCATACCCATACATACGTGTTGGGCATCTATAGATAGTTAACTAAAAAAAATATATGATGTACATTACAACGCAAACTTCCAGCGAAAATTGGTTTGAACGAGATCACGTAATTAGTTTTTTTTTTAATACGTCATAAATCGTAAACCGCAATTTACCTTTCAAAGTTACAACCAACTACAAGAAGTTTTTTATTATGTTACTTGCTGCTACGGAACCCTTTATGGTTGAGTCCGACTCGCACTTGGCCGGTTTTTACCTTTGGAGATTCCAAAGGTGGAAATTATTAAAAAATATTTATCAGTAAAATTTTTTCTTGCTTTTTTTCTTGAATATGAAGGTCATAAGGCAAACAGGTGTGTCAAAGACCTCGATATATCAAACGATACGTGATACATTTGTAGACTTCACCGTTGGAGCCATGGTGACTCCATCGTCATCAATTAGCTAATTAATTTGATTCTATAGAAAACACTGGGTTATATTAAATACATATTTATTTGCTGTTATTAGTTTGAAATAAAAATTTATACATCAGAATGGTACCGGTTTATATATCATTTACGTGATGTGATTGGGAATAGGCATGGTGAGTCCTTAAATTGAAAGTACGTAGCTTCTGTTTCTATTAAATCAGTACCGTTCCGGACTAGTTTTTTACAGGTTACTATTTTTATCATTATGATAACAAAGTTGAAAGATTGTTTTATGAAGTAGTGAGGTATCGTTTGCCTTTAAATTGGAATTATATAGAGTTTTACGATGCAAGGTAATCCAGCAATTTTCTTGGAAGTAGAATCCTTTTCAGAAGGTGGATTGAAAGTTTTAACATAATAGCAAAATATAGGTTCCCAGCATTAGTGTTGTCCAAGCTAAAATATCAAGCATTGTTTCAGCTGTTTTCTGCACAATCTCCTTCCGACGATGCCAAATTCTTCTAAAAGCCATCGTGATATGATTGGACTGCCGCTATCACAGTTACGACAGTTTTGTATAACAACACAAACGTTTCTGTTAAAGCAACAGAATCAGTAAGGTCATAGTAATTTCAGTAAAAGCCAACGAAATTGTAGCGAGAAGAATAGCGTTTATAACTCGTTCAGTGATCTTGCGTATTTGCCGGTTTCTTTTCAGTTTTTTTTCAGTGGCTGACATCTTATTCTTGAAACTGTGTCTCAAACCAATAAATCTTCTAAACTCGTTTCATACCTTGCTGTTATTGTTCGAGGATGTTCATTGTAGTCCGTTTTTTTTTAACTTGCTAATCGCAGGTGCACGTGCTAATACATTCGGTGGTGACCTCTATTACATCTGTCTGACACTCCTTGGCCTTGGTGGCGCAGAAACCCAGCGGTTTAGGATAAGTAATTTTCTCGAAGTTAAACAGAACGTAGCAAATGTGAAGACCGACCATGAAAGCTATAAAAAATGTGTTAAGCTGTATCATAGCCAGCTAGTTGGAGCAATCGGGGCATCTCGCTTTGCCCCATTTGATTTAAGTTTCCACCAATTCTGTTCACCATGTATCGTTAAAAAATTTTAGTTGTCACTTTCGACAATTAACTGTTTCTTGTCATTTTTATTTTTTTGTTTATGGATTTTGAATCATTCAAATGAGTTTTTAATACACTCAAGTCGACGCTGTTTGAGACGAGTATTTCCAAAAAATCTTTTAACGGCCCGATCACGACCTTGCCGCTGTGAGCGATGATTTAGTGCGGGGCGGTGAGCTGTATGATCAAATGTATAGAAATGTTTCACACACGCCACGACGCGCCGTCAGTGGCGAATTTGCGTATTAACAAAGTAAGGGCTCATTCACACTAGGTCCGTAGAACGATTCGTGATTTAAAACTGAAGGTTTTTGAAAGACGAAACGTTATTTAAGACGTATCCGTCATTTTTCACGATTCCGTAATAGTGTGAACACGGGCAATTAAAATGTATAGCCGCCCATACAAATCAAAATAAAATAACGATTCGTGAGAAAAGACGATTCGTCTAAAAACACGAATCGTCTTGACGGATTAGGTAAATGTCGTAAATGAGCACTAACTAGTGTCTTTTTGCGCCGCAAGTCGCGCCGGTCAACCAAAGTCGTGAACGGACTGTAAGGCGGTGTCCTGCGTGAGCAACAAATACGACGCGACGCGACGCATCACGAAGTAAATATTATAATAATATTCTAATAGTAGTTGAAATAGTTCGAATCGCGTCGCGTCGTATTCGTCGCTCACGCGGAACACCGCGTAAGGCCGAGACTCCACCAAAGCTGAGACGTGTGCTGTGTACTGTGCACGAAGAGCTGTTTTTCTGCTCGGGTGACTCCACCAAAGCTGTGTGCGATGAGACGTGTGCTGTGAACGTGTGCTGCGAGCGGCGTGCTGTGTGCTGTGCGAGAAGAGATGTTTTTCAGCTCGGGTGCGAGGCGTTGAGTGGTTTTCAAATTCGCCGTTTGTATTGAAATATTAAAAAAATATTATCAATGGAAAAAAACTTCTAATGTTTTTTTGTTTTAAAACAACTTGTTTTAATCATGCCAACCCTGGTACTAAGTATCGCAAGGAAGTATCGCATTGAATACTAGTATCGAATCAAAAGCGATATGAGTAAAGTATCGGATTCGATATCGTGCGCCGCTCGCAGCACACGTCTCACAGCACGCTGCACGCAGCACACGTCTCACAGCACGGCGCACGCCCGCTCACATCTCACGTCTCGCCATACAAATATATGTATAACACAGCCAGCACAACGGTCTCCACTGAAGCTGTGCGGAGTTGAGCTGTGTCAATAACGCAATTCTATTGGTTGTTCAAAAATTCAAAACACGTCTCGACTCGGCACAGCTCGACACAGCTTTGGTGGAGTCTCGGCCTAAGAATTGGAGAGAGAGAAATCTTATTGTAAGTTCCTTTTATTGAGAGTAGTCTGGCTCTTGCGGTCCTGGAATTATTAGTACAAGAGCCAGGGATACATAGAATTATACTCGTCAAAACAAAATAAGGGCCACTTTTTAAATTGCGCTTTAAACAAGTATTGCTCTTATTCTGGGTACATAATAAATACTAAATATCTTGTTATGGTTTCTTTCAAGTATTAATATTGTTTCTACTGCATAATTGGAAATTCATAACTTTTTTTTTAATTCGATATTTGAGATTACTTAGAATTTACGGTATGGTGTTTTTTTTAATTTTCAAACTTCTAACGGAGTTTTCTTCGACTAATACAGCAAGTAGGCTAAAATGATCTTTCAATCTCATAATGTCATGTATTCGGAGACATATGGACGCAAAAATAGCCACTTGGGGTGTCACCTTAATCCAGGGGGCCCGTAGCCAGAAGAGGTAGGTTTAATGGTGGAATATTCCCAGCGAGTGGTTCAAAATGCTTAAAACTGATCTTAAAAGACGGGTAATATCACCAGACGCCGTGTCAAGGAAGAAAGTAAGTAAGTAAAGCCCAAAAAGACCATTAAGTTTGTTTAACCGTGCAAATAGAGCGAAAATCTACTGCGCGGACCGTACAAACTTCATTGCGTCGAGCTACAGGCACCTCTATAATTGACTAACTATTCCGAATCGACTCCATAAAGACTAACAATACTCAAGAAGATGCTTCGTTCGCCTCCAGTTAACTGCAGCGTATGGTGCAAATCGTGAAACATTTGCGAAGGAGAAAATTTATTGAACTGTTTTGACTGGGCTTCATTGTTTTTTATTGATGACTGGTGGATTATTTTTTTTCAATAAAAACTGATTCATAAGAGTGTAAAGAAGATCTAAATAACTGGTTTCGGATCCTTGCACTCTTAAAACAGACTGTTCTGGCGAGTGCTGAGTTATGCTCTGGGGCGGTTATCTCTATCACGCAAAACTGAGCTCGCACTTCTTAACGAGGGTGCTGTAACTCCTCAAAATTGCGTAGAGAATGTGGTGCAACTCCACATTATCCCATTCGGACAGCAAGGAATACCTGAGTTCTTCTTGAAGCAGGATAATGCTCGAGCGAATACGACGCGACTAACAGTGCACACATTCCCTTACGCTCGAATTACGATGTTACAGTGGACACCCAGGATTTTTACCTGAGTTCTATTGAGCATTTAAGAGATGAGTTAAAGAAGAGTGAAAAAGAAAGTAAAATTCCCATCAACACGCAGCTGGATCTCATAAATTGTCTAAAAACTTGCTGGTAGAGTATCCCAAAAGAAAACGTTCGGTATTTAATCCAGACCATTCCACCTCCCATAAAATGAGCAAAACAGAGAGAACAGAGTTAAAAGAGAAGCTTAAAAGAACACTTTGGAACATTAAAGACGTTATTTTTTCGATTTTTTTATGTTTTATGTAACTTGATACATTCCTGCAATTCCTCACTTTTCAATCTATTTGGTTCATTTTAACGATTTATTGGAATACATATTTAATTTTTGTGTATTTCCATCTAAAACCATTAATATTAATTAGATTCAGTCATTGTAACAAGTAATATTTAAACATTATTTAATAAATCGATAAAAACCAGGTGGCCCTTATTTTGTTTTGAGTAGTATATATCTTCAAGTACTAACAAACACAATTATATAAAACTTTGAATACTTACTAAAGCTGTTACAGGTTCTTCACTGGTGCGAGAATCATCGGTTGAGCCCGTTTTGAAAGGCCGTTCGTCCGTCGCCACCCGTTGCTTCATCTTGATTCAGCCCTGCAAGGTAAAGAAGGACATGAGTTTCATGGTGGGAAGTTTCCTTCTACAGTTCCAACTAAAATTTACATCGTAACTGAACTTTACAATGTTATATTATTTATAACATCTACACAATTAAATAGTCTTTGGTTTATCAAAAACATGTACATGCTCCAATTCGCGACTGTAACTAAATTAAGTTTAAGCAATCTAATCTACAATTTCCACCTACGAATTGACGCCCCCTCAAAATTGGCCCCTCAAAACATCAGATAGCCTCGAACATTACTTATGCTTGATATCATAGGGTACTTTTACGAGTGGAACAAATATGTGGTGTATAATAAACAAGTGGAACAAACTTTAAAAAAAAAAAGCAAATGAGCCCACTTAGCACGGCAGGACGGACTGTCAGACTTGTGCTGACTAAAATCCACGGTTTGCTTTAATAGCCCTTTACGTTCCAGGGTCACGGTAATGAGATAAATCACGCGACCCCGGCAGGCTTTGGCCCTCTAGAGAGAGGGCCCCGTCATTATGCTGACGCTCTTTGAGGCGCGCGTGGAACAACGCGCCGTCGACCCGTTCATGATCCATGGTCGGGCAGCGAATTGCCCTTTACTCGCCGCCCGCATGCCCGCGCCTACGGTGGCCGGAGATCGACTTGCGACGTCCGTCGCCGTGGGCGTCCACCGCCGCGGGTGGGGCGGAGGGAGGACATAGCCCTCTCCCTCACGCGGCCCGCCTCCTCCTTCGCGAGCATGACTCCTTCGCAGAAGGAGGCGACCGCTTCCCACTCCGTCTCGCCCCGCAGCATGGCCACGACCAATGCCGGGCGCGAGAGGTCTCTGCCTATCGCCGCAGTGAGGACACGTCGGTGGTCTGCCCAAGCGGGTCAGTCTTGCACCGTATAAGCTCTACTGTGTCCTCCGGGCGATCTTCGCAGTGGTGACACCCAGGTGTGTAGTGACCCTTTGAGAACTTATAGTACCCATAGGAGTCTCTTCTGTGTCCCCTCATCCTTTCCTTGTGTTATGTGGGTGAGATTTTGAAAAATTCTCATGTTAAGTGAAAATGTTTAGTTTTTAGTGTTAAGCTTGCTTTAGGCTGAATTCTATGTATATCCACACTTATAAGTACAGTAGAGCCATTAAAGATAAAACCAATAAATAAATAAGCATTTATGGGTGAAATTGTCGTTTAGCGCACTTTATAGTGAGGTCTAGAGCAAGTTTTACTTTACGATTGTGTCTTGGATAGGTTTCACTTATGTTTTGTTTAACATACTTGAGACCGAAAGTAAAGAACTGTGTGTTCTCGTGCATTGTTAAAATACATATATCCATGGCTATTGCAAAAATAACAATATTATTTCGTTTTTTATCTTTGGTGCTGTCATTAAATATTAAAAAATAACGGTATAAGAGCAGGGTTCAAGCTGCCAGTGGTTAGGGCTCCTGAGACAGGAACCTCCTCACAATGAGAGCCGTATCGAGGAGCACTGCCTTCTGAATCAAGCCCCTTGGTCCACCCACTAGGGAGAGCCTCGTAAGGTGTTCGTCGAGTCTCTTTGCCATCAGGCATAGGAGTCGTTGTGATTTATCTCACAACAGGGTCATAATTTTAAGTTGACCTACACTTGCAATGTCTCCTATCATGGGCGCGTTCACAAACACTGAAACTCACATACACAAACACCCGGACCCCGAACAACTACCCGCATGATCGATTATTCAGTAAATGTGCCTGATAGAGTGTGTGTGATTTGCAACTGCAATGCAAAACGACCTAAGTATACAGCGTCATTCTTTAAAGTTTACCAACAGGAGGAAATCTGCATCCGTAACATATACGGAAAAACTTTCTGATGAAGTTTTAGCGCTTTTTTGATGTAAACAATTTTGCCATACTATTTTTTTTTTGGTCAAGTGTGAGTTGTCTACAAAAATGAGTGAAACGAAGACTAGACGAAAGTGACTTATCAAACTTTAAAAGTTTTTCCTAGGTAAATGTTAACTTCCGCACAAAAATCTGAAATTGCCATGTTCTGGGCTTCTGTACTAGAAGGTGCTACGGTACACTGCAAACGGCTTGACCATGAAACTATAGACCTTTCAATACAGAATATATCCACCTAATTGACACCCTAATTTATCTACATAATTATCAGTGAAACCCACCATGTCTATTTCACCTAATTGAATAATAAGACTATTCTACAATCTACAGTTCCTATTTCAAATACATTAAAACTCTTTTTGATGCTTTGCAGTGGGTTTGACCATATCAATTGTTGAAATGGCTAAGGTAGATGTGATGTGAGAGATATAAGGCCTGGAAAATACAGATAAATACATTAGGTAACCAATAAGGCTTCTATAATCAAATCTACATGTTGAACTATCTTTGTTCTGTAACTTTATTGCAACCACCATAGGAGTTTTAATTTATTCCCAATCCGACATATTGAATATTCCAATGCTAGGTGTTCCCTGCGCTTTCACACGCTGCTCAGCACCTATTATTGGTCGTAGAGTGATGTTATACACATATACCCTTGCTCGATATCTGGGCTACCCAACACAAAAAGATTCTTTCAATTCGAACTACCTAGTAGTTCCTGAGATAAGCGCGTTGAAGCAAACTAACTCTTAGGTCGGAAACGCACAGGCCGGTGGCTTGCTTGGTGCCTAGAGCCTAGCGAGTCACCTTAGTATAACGAACGGAACGTTCGAAAATGTTCGTGAACGGCCGCATTGCGCGCTTGAAACCTAACTAGTCGTCAAGTGCCGTTCACGAACATTTTCGATTGTTCGTGACTCGCTAGGCTCTAGGCGCTAAGCAAGCCACCGGCCTGTGCGTTTCCGGCCTTAAGCTTTATGATATTATATAGTATACATTTTATTATTGTAACTCGACTGATTCTATGGTAAAGCTTCAGCTGTGTTTTATATTCTCATACCTAAAGAATGATGGGCTGTACCTTAATCTATCATCTCAACCTGATCCATCAGTCTCTTCTTTTGCGAAGCGTGATGGGCCCATAACTTGATGGATTTGGGGTGATGGATTTGCAAACAAAGCAGTGACATTATTACAAGTACTCTGTGATTATTACAAAGAAGAACATGCCAAACTTCAAACTCAAAATGACATGTACCTTGACAACATTGTATTCGTCTATAAATAATGCTGCAATAGGAATAAAAAGGAGGAGGTTCTCAATTCGACATGTATATTTTTAACATAGGTACTATAAAATAATCGTTACATGAACGACAGTTTTTTCGTATCTCTTATGGATTCGGGTTTTCCTCCTTTTGGCCGATTTAAAAGAAAGACCCTAAGGCCGCTTTGCATTGAAATTGCAAATCAGGACAGGGTCAGTTCTACCCGCTTTTATTTTAAGCACAATTACTGAGTAATCCTACGGGTAGTTGTTTGCGGTCTGGGTTTTTGTGTATGTGAGTTTCAGTGTTTGTAAATGCACCTACGATTTTTTTTTTTTTTTTTTTGCGTGGTAAAATCATCAAATGAGTCCTCCCACCCCGGGCAGGGCGGGAGGGACTGTCAGACTTGTACTGACTAAAATCCACGGTGTCCTTCAATAGCCCGTTATGTCCCGGGGTCACGGTAATGAGATAAGTCCCGCGACCCCGGCAGGCTTTGGCCCTCTAGAGGGGGGCCCCGTCATCATGCTGACACTCCTTGAGGCGCGCGTGGAACACAACGCGCCGTCGACCCGGGCATGGTCCATGGTCGGGTGGCGAGTTGCCCTTTACTCGCCGCCCGCATGCCCGCGCCTACGGTGGCCGGAGATCGTCCCGCGACGTCCGACGCCGTGGGCGTCTACCACTGCGGCTGGGGCGGAGGGAGGACGCTGTCCTCTCTCTCTCGCGGCTCGCCTCCTCCTTCACGAGCATAACTGCTTCGCAGAAGGAGGCGACCGCTTCCCACTCCGTCTCGCCCCGCAGCATGGCTTCGACCAATGCCGGGCGCGAGAGGTCTCCGCCTATCGCCGCCGAGAGGACACGGCGGTGCTCTGCCCAAGCGGGGCAGTCCTGCACCGTATGCTCCACCGTGTCCTCCGGGCGATCTTCGCAGTGGTGACACCCGGGCGTCTCTTCCTTCCTTATCAGACACAGGAACCTCCCGAAACTTCCGTGTCCGGTGAGGACCTGCGTCATGCGGTAAGTCAGGGCGCCGTGACGTCTTTCCAGCCACTCCTCAAAGAAATGCACCTACGATACAGGAGACATTTCTAGAGTGGGGCAACTTTAAAAAATATATAATTTACGATTTCTACACCAAAAGCCTGCAGACACAAAAAGCTTGAGACAGTATGGCTCAATACCCACCCAATGGTACCTAATAAAATAATAGAAGTGATTAACTGAGTCTTCCAAATGCAGTTGCCTCCAGAAAGTCACAGTAGCTACAACAGCTACGCATACAACGGGCCAATTTGCAGCTTAATAAACATAACTATGCATTTATGAATAAATAAATAAAATAATAACAATATTATGAATAAACAATTCAAATATATGCGAGTGCGTAGTTGTCTGCTTACAATTGAGTAGATTGACCGGTATTCAAATACCAAAAACAATGCGTGATAAAGTAATGCAAAAACAGTGTGTGGCCAAGCAGAACCGAGGCAAGTACGCCATTCATTAGGTGTCTAGTCAACCAGTAAATATATACAACGCAATTTCATACTGATACTTGTGTTATGTGCTTCTCTTTCACGTACTTATTATTTGAACGTCCATAATTATGCGCCTATCAGCTTCTACTCGCGTCTTCTCTCGCGTTCATTTAGAATTCATAAATAAAAGTTAGATTATACATATTATTAGATTTGTTATTGTTGCTAATATGTGGGGCACTCAGTTATACTCGTACGAGTACTACAAAAGCCAGTACAGTAATGAAGCCATTGACTGGTTCAAAGACTATGCTATCAGTTCACAGACAGCACAGACGTTCAAGTTCACATAAAACATTTTGTTCAGATGTCGATACGTTTTCGGACGCAGCCGATGGACTTTATTTAAAATTTCATGGTTACTCTCAAACCACATACTTTTAGTTTATATCGGCCAATTGTTCAAACAATAACACAATATAAAAACTTCGTTATTCCGACGTTCAATTTAATCCTTAAAATAAAACCGATACTAATAAATTTATGTGAAACGCGATTTTAATTGGGTGTTATTCTGAAATAAGTATTGATTTCATGATTTGTATGTGTTTTATTATTAAAAAAATAATGGGGGCCTTGAAATTTATTTAGTACTGATAATGTAGCGCGAATTTGTTGTTTTATAAGAGGAAGTTGATTCAATTTATGGCTATTGTTTTATTAAAATAGATACTATCGAACTGTCCGATTCAGGACAAGTTGTTTCATCAGTAGTCACACTAATAAATAATTAAAATATTATACATTTTTAAGCAAATGCTTTAAAATTTATAGGATATAAAACTGGGGTAAAAAACGATTCTGCCTACCTACTAACCTAACCCAGTTACCTAATAGTCAGCCACTACAGCATAAAATTCCTAGACAAAACTCCTGGTTAAAGAAAAGAAGGAAAGAAGTATCTATTTCAATCAAGATAACTTAATATTTTCAATGAGTGACTACAGCTGAAATTGTATCGCAATTCCATTGCTGAATTTATTCCAATCCCAGACGCTAACGTATTTATTACTTACAATTAATACATGACGCATGGTAAATGTACGTCTATGTAAATTGTTCCACATTTGTTTTACATTTCAAACGGTGGCTTTCCTTGTATTTTTTTCGGTGTTTTTTTGACAAAATGTGGAAGAAAAGTTTCAGCTGTGTTTGAACAAAGGCGACAGGACTGACTTTAAAGTTAGATACATGTACAATTTCACATATTGCTTTTATATTGAGGCAATTGAGGTCTGTAATCTTCAAATAAGTCCCTCCCACCCTGGGTGGAATTGAAGGGACTGTCGTCCCAGGGCCATGGTCCCCGATTAGACAATTCCAGGACTTGACGAAAAGCTAAACATCTGTTGAACGCTTGTCTAAAAAAAGTATACCTGCAAAACGACCCTTATATCAACGTGAAATGTCGTTTTGACGTCGACAGTTTTTAACACAAGTGTTCAACAGATGTTTATCTTTCTTGTGGTAAGACGGATATTGTTTTAAAATTAGATGGTTATTTATAAAACGGTATGTAAGTATACATTTATGGTTGTTTATTCCAAGTCTTGTTTTGCCACTTGTCCTTCACTGATAACTTATCAGTCAAAGTTTGGCCTCTAACCTTAATGGCGCTTAACGGACCTGATTTAATTTGAATGTTACAATTCAATTGACTTTGTTGCTGGTTTTCTGCAATAAAATAAGCCTGAGATCGAAAAATTGAGAAAAACTGTATTCCGGACATTTAAAAGGTGAACTAACACGATTTCCTAAGTGACTGGAGGAGTCTTTTGGAAGATTAACCTTCTACCAAGCACTCTAAATACGACGGTGGATGAAGTTCCCGTACCCAGCTAGGCCGAAGTAAAGAAAACCTGTTCAGATGGTGATTCATAGACGACGCTACTCTGAAGTGCAAATATGGTGTAATGGTGTAATCCACAAAAGATGAAGGATTTGACATTGTTTATTACAGAAGCTGAAAACGCTAAACTCGTGGCCCAGTTCTGGGCTTACACAATTTAGATTGCCATCGACACGCTAAGGGTCAATACAATAAAGCGACTCAAAATCTAACTTTATTTTCTAAACGCGTCGAGTCTCGGTCTGAGCTAACCCTAAGGAGAAGAAGAAAGTGGTGCCTTCAATTTTCAACTGAACGAACACACACACAAGTCCATTTGGAGTGTCCGGACATTGAAATGTACTTAGACAAAAATATTTGAATATGTAGAGGCACCACACAGACAACTTATAGTGTCTGTATATTCAGATGTAGACAAAAATACTTGAATATGACATGTGTAGATGGAGACACACCAAATATTTGGAATTATTATACCTATCACATTAAGCAACACGTGAATTTACTTAGCTCCAACAAAACAAATAATAGTTGGCTCCAATATCCGATATGGGCACGTTCGTTGGTCGACCCGGGTGATATTCTACCTAACAGTGTAAATCATGACCATTGTGCACTGATAACAGTGATAAGAACGGACGTTGCGACCTCAGTGAACGTTGTTGCTTAACTGTATACTTGTACTTAAATGGAGCTTCGGGCGTGTTTACTAACGGTGCATCCACACCGCCGGTAACATTTGTGGAGCAACAAAAGGCAACACGGTAACATTCGGTAACATTCAGTAACATTCGGTAACTTTTGTGGCTCCTTGTTACTATTTGTTGATTGTTACTTACCCGTGCATCCACACCGCAGTAACATCCGACAACAAAAAGTTACTAAGTGTTGCCGTGTTACTGTAAGTCGAGTAACGTTGCTCGACAATCGGTAACATTGTTAGATAATGGGGGTAACATTGTTACCGAATGTTGAGCAACGTTACTCGACTTACAGTAACACGTCAACACTTAGTAACATTAAATAACATTTTGTTGACGGATGTTACCGAGTAACATTTGGAAAGGTTGAGCTACAAAAAATGTTACCGGCTGTGTGGATGCACCGTAATAGCCAGTTACCTACTTCATTAAGGCCGCGTTTCCATTTATACAAGTTGCAAATTGTATGCAATTTGAACAAAATTGTATACAAGTTACAAGTAGGTAACTTGAACTCTAGATTGTGTTTTTTGTGTTCAATTCAAGCAACTTCTGTACTATGTGACGTCTTACTTGTATGCAAGACTTTCCTAATGGGAACCCGCCTTAAAATAACAGATAAAGTAAGAGCTCATTCACACTGGGTCCGTCATAACGATTCGTGATTTAAAACTGAAGGTTTTTGAAAGAGCAAACGTCATTTAAGACGTATCCGTAATTTTTCACGATTCGCCCATACAAAACAAAATAACGATTCGTGAAAAAAGACGATTCGTCAAAAAACACGAATCGTCTTTGACGGATTAGTGTGAATGAGCACTAAGGTGTTGTCTTGTGTCAAAAATCTCTTCACGATAATGGGGGAAATTAGGTACGGCGTTTGTTGAAACACATTACCTATAGCTTTTCCATTAGTAATCTATAATACAAATACTGTAAAGCTGGAGGTTGGTTTGTTGGTTTGGTTGAACGCGCTAATCTCAGAAACTTACTGGTGCTAATTGAAAAAAATGTCTTTAATAAAATAGTCTATTTATCGAGGAAGGCCAGAAACGCACAGGCCGGTGGCTTGCTTAGCGCCTAGAGCCTAGCGAGTCACGAACAATCGAAAATGTTCGTGATCGGCGCTTGACGACTAGCTAGGTGTCAAGCGCGCAATGCGGCCGTTCACGAACATTTTCGAACGTTCGTTATACTAAGGTGACTCGCTAGGCTCTAGGCGCTAAGCAAGCCACCGGCCTGTACGTTTCCGGCCATAAAACACCACGGGGGAAAGCTAGTGATGAAATAAAATTGGATAAATACATAATATCTGTTCTAAGCTCAAGGCTGTGTTTAGTTAAGGGCATCTCTTAACGTAGGTGTCCCCCAGTGCGATCAATAGATCGATTTTGTTTATAAAAATCAGTAAAACATTTGCGCAGAACTTCACATCGTGCCTGTATTTCGAGTGTTGGATGAAGAAGGAGAGTTGTAAATTTGCATTATCTGATGGAATAGGTACTATTTACGTTTTATTATAAACTGAAAATTATAAACTTGATTGGACAGTTTGTATGTAGAGGCTGATTTTTTTTTATTTCCTGAAAAAAAAATTGTGGAAGATTGTTCAGTTTCGTCTACTGAGCAAGCTCTAAAAGTTTGCGGAGGGCTCTCCCTTACACCCTGTATTATATAGATATACCTAAGTATAAAATAATCAGATCCATTATAAATGCGTGGAAAGTTAAGCCACTATAGAATCAGTGAAGGGTGCTTATATCGACCATCATTTGAATGCATGTCCATGTCATGTTATCTAAAACAAAAGCTTTAATCAAAGCTTTTATGATTAGTCATAGATTACAAGATAAAGTTATCATTTATCACTATATATTATCGCCTAATATAATAGGGATAATGTATAACATACCTCCGCGTATCAAAGGTGAAAATATTATGGCCGAGATAGTTTTACGTTTCAGGGTTCTTCTACTTATTACGCTATAGAAAAGCAGTAGTTTCTATACGTAAAAACATGTATAATTTGCGTATCTAGAGATATTTTTATTCAGGGTAGGGTCTGGCCTCCAATTCTTCGGATGGGGTATAAATCACCGGATTAAATAGTTCAATTGAAAAATTCACTATTCTGTAACATTGACGTGTTGACTGAAAATGTGGCGCAAAATATGGTATACAATTAGTGTGTCTATTTGCAGAATTAATTATTTTTTCAAATTCTAAAGAAGAAAATGGCATTTATCAAACGTTTTGACTTTAGCTTATACAGATCTTTATGTGTACAGGTTTTTATAATATTTCAGCTGTAATGCTTTGTTGGGGTGGGCACCAGACCTATTCTGGGGTGGCACGGGCCACCTGGTGCCCTTTCCTATGCCAATGCTGAAAAAGTAAATGTTTTTAACAATGGTTTAGTTCTACTGATGAATTTAAAATTGAAATATTTAAAACTAACTTTTGGAAGTCATGGGGAGAGGCCTTGGCCCAGCAGTGGGATGACATTCGGGTAGCAGTATCAGTATCAGTAAAACTAACTTTTAAAACTTTAAAAGTTAAACTTTTAAAAGTAACTACGAGTATTTCGAAACCCATTCAATAATAAAATCCTGGCGAAATTACTACAATTCGTTCTAAACAATATCTCAAGTTTGTCTATGTGGTGGTCTCTTCAATGTATACAAATACATACTAGTACTTAGTCCACTATTGTATTCAGCGAAATAATTGCATATTTGCATATCTATGTGTGTTATGCAACGACATTGTTTCGGTTCAGTCAAACAATAGCCTGACGGTGTTTGCATAGTAAATAAAATCAGTAAGTAATGTAAGTATACTACTGCCCTTATTTTGAATGGACTTGTAGGTACTTTGGACATTATGCTTATCGTAGAAAATACCTAATAGTAACTTTGTCAACTGCTCGTTTTTCGAGTCCTTAGAATTTTAGTTTCAGATATCTAGGGCCAGTTATTCAGTAAATTATAATTTAAATGCTCACATTATTAACGAATGGTTACTTAAGGGTATCATTTAACTAAGTTATAGTTTACTTAACTACTGATCAAATAATTGGCCCTTAGAGGCTGTTGACGTAGCGCTATCCTGCACAATATTTTCCAGAAAAAAGTTGGAAATCTATTGTTCATACGATTTAATGTAAATGTAGATAGTATGAAAGAAACTGCCATGCGAACCCAAAATATAGATCTATTACAGATCAATACCAACTGAACGCGGCGTTAAACAATTTACAGCTCAATTGATATCTTCTTTGAATTATATTCCCTATAGTTTCAAGCCACTGCTTGAATTGTAAATTGAGCTGTATATTGATGTCATTGATAAACAATAGTTAAATCACAAGCATGTGCTTACTTACTAATGAACAAAAATAATATCTCAATATTTGAAAAAAACTACTGAATTTCTCCCTCTAATAGCCACGAGGCTGACAGTTATGGGTTGTTTCGTTGAGATTTGCCATTGGGAAATTTTCAGTAGGTAACAGCGAACTTTCCGAAGTCATTTTGGACATTACAGCTTCGGAAACCATTCTCCAAACAACTCCACGTCACGTCAGCATCAACTTAAACGTGATTTTATGTAGGTAATTACAACCAAGTTATCAATGAACACGATAAAATCATTCAGTTTACTAAACGGATGATCACTCACGCGAGCATAAGCTGATCACGTGACGAGACGATGTTATCTATTGATCAGAACATGGCGCTTACTGTGTGGGAATATGATAACCGATTGTGTTTTGTGTGAACTTTAGGAGATGCTGTTCAATTAATTGGCTATTTATGTGCTGTGCTGATTAACACGTTTGAGGGGAATGAAACTGTGACCCTGGAACGCAAAAAGCAACCGAAGAAACAGTGTAGATTTTAAGGCAATGAAAGTCTGATAGTTACTTCCGCTCCACCCAGAGCGGGAGGATTCATTTGTTGATTTTACTACCCGAACAAAAAGAAAAAATATACTGTTTTAAGTCAATTCCTGTACATTTTAATTTATACTATATAATATAGGACATAATTATCTGCCGTATGACGGATAGTCTGTGATCAATTGCATAAAACTGATGCCCCCAGAGACAGTGAAGCTAGATCGCAGCAGGTCACGAAGGAGATGGCAGGACGAACTGGGGCTATAAAAAAGCAATATAATTGAATCATAATAATATGAATTGCGATAAAATTATTGTAAATCTATTTGACATGTACAGACGCCAGCACATCAACCTACCACAATCTGCCAAATTTCTTCAATAGATTTTCAACCTTATCACAATACTGGAAGGTTAATGTTCGATTGGTAAAATCTGACAGTTTCGGGTAGATTGACCTGCTGGCGTCTGTACATAACTTAAAAATTGTATCCCATGTCAACATAATACCCGGGTAAACATTATCCTATGTGTTAACGGATCTTTGAGCCAAATCAATTTATTTCATCGTGATCCGTTCAGCATTTATTGTTAATTCCTATCATTTTTAATCATTTGTAAAAAGATGTATGGGATTTTAACAATAGTTTAACTATTAGTTCAGTCCTAGTTTAAAGCAGAAGCAGATGATACTCATTTAAATACATACAATTTGGTATCTAGGTATACGATTCGACCTCCAGCTGTTTTGACATTCGCCTGACCCTACCAGTTCACCTACGTAGATATCAGTTGGCAACTGACTACTTAGGTATATTCCATAATTGCCAGATACAAATAATTATAAAACAATATTGTTTATATTCGCGTGGGGCCCTTATACGTCGTACTCGTATGCAATCTGTGGAATGACAAGCAACGGTCAATGCACCGGAGATAGTAAGAATTATGCAAAAAAAAGAGGAAAATAATAAATGTTTAATTAATATATTGTAAAAATGGAAAATTTCCATGTTAAGCAATGGAAAATAAGAGCTGTATTGGTTAAGAGATAATCATAATCTATAATATTAATGTTTACGTAGTTAGCTTTCAGGGCATGCGGACGGTGAGTAATGGGGTAATGAGTGACGGGGCCCCCTTAGAGGGTCAAAGCCTACCGGGGTTGCGAGACTGTGACTCATCAGGTAACCGTGACCCTGGAACGTAAAGGGCTATTGAAGGATTTTAGTCAATATATATCTGACAGTTCCTCCCGTCCCGCCCTGGGTGGGAGGACTCATTTGATGATTTTACCAAGATAATAAAAAAAGATAAATACGGCGAAGGGTACCTATTTACTCCGTACAGAAAGAATAATAAATAATGAACATTAAAATCCTATCTTAGTTTTATAGAATTGGACTGACTGACTGGAGAGGAGCTCGTGGCTAAATAATAACAGCCGCACAGGCCGATCTTCCGGGTTAAGCCGCGCTTGCCGAGGTTGGTCTGTGGATGGGTGACCATCTGTCACAGTTAGAAGCTCGAAAGTCTGACAACCAGTATTACCATGGAGTATCGTATTATCTACCCACTTACTAGGTTGTGGAGGTCCGATAGGCAGTCGCTCCATGTAGAATACTGATATTCAGCTGCATCTGGTCTGACTGGAAGCCGACCCCAATATAGTTGGGAAAAGGCTAGGCAGATGATGATTTGTTTTATAGAACAGGCATTAATAAGTAGCATGGTTGGCGCAAATGGCTGAGCGATCAGCTTTTGCGCTGCGTCTCGCTGATTTGATTCTCGCACGTAATAAATATTTGTATGACATACAAGTAGTAGTTCCGGCTTTGGCTGTTTGAGAATGTGAGGAGTTTAAATGTTTGTAAACGGACACTCCACATGAGGACAATTCATACAATGCGGCAACTTAAAAAAAAAAACCGGCCTAGTGCGAGTTGGACTCGCCCATGAAGGGTTCCGTAGTAGCAAGCATAGATTAGGGATATAATTATATTGAGATTAGTAAGTAATAAACATTTGTGTTTATATATTAATAAAAATAACTTTGTTTTTCATAGTGTTTGTATGAATGGCATGGTTATATTTGCGGTTTTTGAAAATGTACTATATCTCAAAAACTGCTTACTGTATCTCATCCAAACCAATTTTCGTTGGAAGTTTTTGTTGAGGTCTACGTTATTATATTTTTTTAGTTTTATCATTCCTTTATTTTAGAAGTTACAGGGGGGGGACACATTTTACCATTTCGGAAGTGTCTCTCGTGCAAACTGTTCAGTTTAGAAAAAAATGATATTAGTAACCTCAATATCATTTTTAAAGACCTATCCATAGATACCCCACACGTATGGGTTTGGTGAAAAAAAAATTTTTGAGTTTCAATTCTAAGTATGGGGGGCACCCCCAAAATTTTTTTTGTTTTTATTTTTGTGTGAAAATCCTAACGCGGTTCACATAATACATCTACCTACCAAGTTTCAACAGGATAGCTCTTATACTTTCGACAAAAAGTGGCTGTGACATACGGACGGACAGACAGACAGACATGACGAATATATAAGGGTTCCGTTTTTGCCATTTGGCTACGGAACCCTAAAAAGAACAACCAGGGTATACATAATAGGACTTTTGAGGTAGTATTACTATAGTTACGTTTAACTAGGTTATTGCTATGAATCAGGCATGCGGGCATTACTCAGACTCCTGTTAAATTTCTGATGGGATTAACTTCAGTAACACTTTGTAAAACATAGGTACTATTTACCTACATCTTGTAAAAATCAAATAATTAACATTTGTGAAAGTGGTATGGAATAACCTAGTTACATGAAATATTAAGCTTTAACATCATTATTTGGCGCCAATATTATCTTACTTTTGATAACCAACTCAAAAACATTATTCAATTTAGACTTATAAATCTGACGTAATAATTTGCGTACGTTGATATGATGTATTAGACCTCTGACTTTTTAAATCAACTACATGATAAGTGGGGGAACTCTTATGTTTAACTATCCGAGATTGGATTATATTATACTAATTGCAGTGGAAAAGTTATTACTGATATCTCTGCTTGTAAAGCTGTCCTATAATTTCCTTTCATCATCATTCATCATATCATTCATTCATTATTTGATCACTGTAGTTCTAGTTTCGTCACTTTTGTATAAAGAAGTAGGTAAAAAACTAGATTATATCCCATTTAGGATGATGTCTTGACTATTAACTTCTTAATCTAGCCCTACTTTTCACTAAAATCACATAATTTCATACAGGCAGAAATGAAAAATGGTTAAAGAATTATTTGGTAATCTTTACAGATTTTTTTTTACGTGGCTTCATCATCAAATGAGTCCTCCCACCCAGGGCAGAGCGGGAGGGATTGTCAGACTCGTACTGACTGAAATCCACGGTGTCCTTCAATAGCCCTTCAAGTTTCAGACTCACGGTTACCTATTTAGATTGTCCCGCGATCATTCATACATCATACTATTGTCCTATGTCAACAGAAATTGGAATGGAAACGCAGAGATAGTGAGCAATGGTTAGCAATTAGCTAAACAAACCAAAACATGTGTCCAAACAACATGTTGAATGAAGTTGGAATGTGTATCAACCACAGAAAATCTATGGTATCAACCAGTATATTTAATGATGACGACATAATCGATTTCCCATCTAAAATCAAGTATGTATCTTTCATGATTCGGAACAAAACAAACAGTATTTAATACGCGTGGCTCTGACCTTATCAAGTCATGCAGGATTAGATTTCCGAAAAAGATCTAAAAATTAAAAAAAAAGACGTTTCAAACCACTAACAACGCGTCAGTTAAATTCAAAACTTGTATAAAAATAAACATCGAAATCAAGAAGCCAATTAAATTAAAGAGAGCACTCCAAGCGAATACCGTCCTAAATAAAGTTGAATGGGTAGTTAATGATATAGGATGATTGACTTTAAATATAATCTACACTCACCAGAAGAAGTTATTATCTGAATTCCTCAGTTCTAGAGACACTTAAAAACAAAGTTGTTTCATAAGCTATAACATAAGTCACAATAACACACGTCAACGTCACACAAACCACTTGTTTCACGTATGCCAGTTGATCGGTAACTGTGTTAAATAATCTCATGATTATGTTTATATCTCATAATGCTATGTTAATTTTCAAGTTCTATGTCATTCAACACACCGGTGTAGCAGGTTTTGTAGATCGGGAACCTACAGACCTTTAAACAATTGTGGAAAACTACATTTCTCTCTATATAAACACATTCTTCTTGTACAATGAAGTTACAAAAGTTCGCTATACAGCATTCCATTTTTGACAGATTTTGAAGCGGTGTTTTAGGGTTCCGTAGCCAAATGGCAAAAACGGAACCCTTATAGATTCATCATGTCTGTCTGTCTGTCTGTCTGTCCGTCCGTATGTCACAGCCACTTTTTGTCGAAAGTATTAGAGCTATCCTGTTGAAACTTGGTAGGTAGATGTATTATGTGAACCGCATTAGGATTTTCACACAAAAATAAAAACAAAACAAATTTTGGGGGTGCCCCCCATACTTAGAATTGAAACTCAAAAATATTTTTTTCACCAAACCCATACGTGTGGGGTATCTATGGATAGGTCTTTAAAAAAATGATATTGAGGTTATTGAGGTTACCCCGTAACTTCTAAATTAAGAGAAGGATAAAACTAAAAAAATATATAATGTAAAAAAAATGTATAATGTAAATGGATGAGATACAGTTAGCAGTTTTTGAGATATGGTACATTTTCAAAAACCGCAAATATAACTTTGCCATTCATACAAAACTATGAAAAACAAAGTTATTTTTATTGTTTGTGTATATTACTTACTAATCTGAATATTTATATCCCTAATCTATGCTTGCTACTACGGAACCCTTCATGGGCGAGTCCAACTCGCACTTGGCCGGTTCTTTAATAGATAGAGTAATTCAGAGGAAGGTTTCATCATCATCATCATCATCATCAGCCTTTAAATGTTCCCACTGCTGGGACACAGGCCTCCTCTCTGTGAGAGGGAGTGGGCCGTAATCTACCACGCGGGCCCAGTGCGGATTGGTAGATGTCACATGTCTTCGAATTTTTGGTTCTAGGACATGCCGGTTTCCTCACGATGTTTTCCTTCACCGTTTTGAGAGCAGTGGTGTTGAAATAAATTACACAAAGTAATGCGCCTGACTGGGTTCGAACCCACGACCTACAACTCGTAAGTCGAGGCCAATACCACTGGGCCACCACTGCTCTCTAGGAAGGTTTATAAGTTAATAACATGAATAATATTCGTATACCTAGTAGAGATTGCACCCTAGTTGTAGTGTAGCTAGTTGTATAAATAATTGCTAATTTCAAAGACTGGATTAGGTAGAGTCGCATCTGTAGAGATTTAATTACTTTTTATTCAGCTTATTCATCGTCTCACTCCTGGGGAAAGGCACATTTTCCTTCCACTTTGCAATAATCACCAAATGTTCATATTTGATGACAAGCATTGCGAACACTTTATAATTTATTAACCGACTTCAAAAAAAGGAGGAGGTTCTCAATTCGTCGGAATCTTTTTTTTTTTTTTATGTATGTTCCCCGATTTCTCGAAGACGCCTGGACCGATTTGAAAAATTTTTCTTTTGTTTGAAAGGGTATACTTTCCATTTGGTCCCATGATCATCAGGTCAGGATCTCGAGAAAATCGAAAATCTCAGGGAAATCGAGGGCAACCTTCAAATTTTATAGGCACATAGTACCATTTTCATATATTTTCTAGATCTGTTCAAGTATTTGCATCTGATAATCATCATCTCAGGTGGATGAGCTGATGATGGAAGGTACAACTCCTCAACGGCTTGGAGTAGGCATCGACTGATTTAGTTTGTGTTCGCATATCTCTGGAACTACAAGTCCGATTTAGTAATTTTTTTTTGTTGTACTAAGTATTATTTAACTTGCGGAATACTGCAAGTTTCATCAAAATCGGTTCAGTAGTTTTTGAGATAGGTAATTTTTTTATTTAATAAGTCAGAAAAACGCGAAACACGTGATTTTCATTCATGGTCAACAACACTGTACAAAAAATCTTTAGTATACAAACTTTTTAGATCCTAGCACGCCGTCTGTTTGCTAAAAAAAAACCAAACACGTGCATGCAAAGACACGGTCTATGTATTATAACAGACTTAAAAAAAAAGTATGTAGTTTCTCAGTTCGACCTGTATTTATGTATGTATGTTTGTCCGCGATTATCTCACGTTTGTCTGAACCGATTTTGATGCGGTTTTCAGAAAAGTGTTCGTGACATTCTGGGGAACGTTTTAATATATAACAATATTGGATATCTCGTGAAGTTGCTCGCATAGATCCGTTTTTGTTGCTTACTAGGATTGTAGATTTACAAAGACGAGATTATATGAAGATTTTTGTTGAATATCTAAACTGAAAAGGGGAAAATTAAAAACTTTTTGAAAAAAAGGGAACCGACTTGAAAACTAAACAGAAAAAAGTGTATTTCGAAAGTCGGTGGCTTTGTTTTTATTTCATTGACGATGGCCACCGACTTCCGAAAGTTAAGTTATTTTACACTTTATATGTGTTTAGTTTTGAAGTCGGTTCCCTTTTTTTCTTATAAGTTTTTTATTATATTTAATTTTTAAACTTGGCGCTCAGCAGCTTTTGATTCGGCGATTAATATTTATGTTCTTTATTTAATTTGAATCGCCGTCTGTCATTCAATATGTGGTGTAAATAATTTGAAACATTTTCATTTAAAGTTCGAAGTATTCATAAAGGACTGCGTAGTAGTGCACGTCAGTAATAAGACCGGTATGGTATAAATCATTGTGTGCCAGCTATAAATATTACGAGTAAGTTTCACACAGACTATAAGCGCCGCAGTGCCTTCTATGGCAGCAAAGAATCCTTGTGAACAGACATTACATCGATAGCCCGACTGGTTTGAAGTCTTGAGCCCTGATCATGCCCTAGATCGACGGAGTACGAAGGTATTGTAATATTTTATTCGTCGAGGTGAGCTGAGTTAATTGAATAGATCTGTTGAGTGTGCATTCTCACGTTTTTACGTTGCTTGTGACCTAGGAACTGACCTAGGTTCTTATGAGTAAAGTAGATAGTTATTTATTTCTGCGTTCAAGCAAATATTGTTACGGAGGGGGATTTATTACCCATTACAACACAAAATCACCATTTCATATGACATATGCATAAGGGAACATCACTCAAACTTCTTCTTCTCTTCTTCGTTTGCGTGGGAAAATTTGGCAGATTAGGGAAGGTTCATCAACCTTCCCTAATCTGTCAAATTTTCCCACGCCGGCGTCTAATTTCCGAATTAGTAAACTAAATACCTAAACTAAAAGTAACAACCCAACTGCTTAATAAATGTAATTGAAGTTTAAGTTATATTTTTATACGCAATAACGCCTGCGTCGCGTCTTCGCAAAGATATTTTTAAAGAAACGAAAAATTCAGTTGCGAGCAGGATCGAACCCTGCTCGCAACTGAATTTTTCGTTTCTTTAAAAATATCTTTGTAATTGAAGTTATTATTGTTATCATGACATAGAGTTTCCAATAGTTAAGCTACGTCAGAATGTAAAAGACAACATTTTTCATAGCGGATTATCATTTGTCAAATAATATTAGATACTTACTCCATTTCTTAATTAGACTCGATTGGAATGTGATGTTATGACTGAAGTCCAGAAAAAAAATTAACTGGAAATTCTAGTCCAAAGCTTAGAGTAATTAATAATAGAGTTTTTATACTCTCTACATAGAGGCTGACAATATGATTTGTTAGTTTTTCCTCTGAAAAATGGGTCACACGCTATTCATGTCATCATGCCAAATTGTCTATTGCCTCACGGACAATACCCCAAAACGGAGAAGACGATTCCCATCAGTGTGGGGCACTGGGTTGGTGACCGCAGAACATTTAGTCTCGACATTATTCGTGCCAACTTCTGTTTAGGAAACATTGATCTAATTATTATAGATTTACCGTCGTACCACAAAAACTTTTAAACGTCTGAACATGTGTCTAAAAAAATGTCAGATTATGTCGTTGAAATAAGGTCCGTTTTGCAGTCACACTTTTTTTAGACAAGTGTTCAACAGGTGTTTAAGTTTTTGTAGTAAGGCTGTTATTGTCATGTTAAAAACCTCTAAACAGGCTACAAGGACTACTGAAATCAGTTCCACGAACAAAATGACGGTAATTTTTCTAGTACGCTCACTCAATTACAATTATTTAGTTAATTGTCATCAATTATGTCCATGTCGTTTAACAAAAGAGTGACAATTGACGTTATTACGGTTATCGATGTCAAGATGACGTATCGAATGGTAGGTCACATTTGACGTCAGTTGATTTTCGTTGTATTGTCACCCAAGGTCAATGTGATTATGATACTTATTGATCATCTTGTATGACATAAATGTTTTTGCAAGAAATATTTACTATCCTTCTTAACTTTGAAGCTATATTCAATAAAATTGACGTAAAATCGCAGATATTTCAAGCAGGACGTCTTCAAATATTGTAGCAGCGTTTCTATAGTGTGAGACAGACATAATTATTCATAAATATGCAGACACACAATCGAGCCGTTTTTGGTAAAACCCAACAGTTATGACTGACGCTACCCTTTTGAAGGGGCGACGGAATCGTGCAAAACACGCAATGCTTTTTTTTTGCTCCCCACGAAACACAAGCAAGAGAATAAGTATACGTACAATCGACAAAGGGCAATCATGACCCATTTTGACAATAAATCGTTTGAATCCGTCATATTGACAAAGATCAAAGTCGATACCATGGCTAAGTATGTTAAGGCGCTGACAATAGCTAATGTCACCTCTCGCTCGCACGTTTCGACATTTTGAAAGATATAAAATCACTGATCCCATTTTTGAAAAATCGCAATCAACTATGTTTTGTGCAATCACATTGCACAGTTTAGTAAAAAAAAAAATTTTTAATCGATACAAGTTAACCTACTCAAAAATTTGCTTAAGTTAGTTTTAGTACTTATTTTATATCTTTCAAAATGTCGAAACGTGCGAGCGAGAGGTACATTAGCTCTTGTCATCGCCTTAACGCGAATGTGGACCTAAATAATTCCGCTTTGTCGATTGTACTTACATTAATTTACAAGACTATAAGGCTGAGAGCACATCTACGAAATTCGTAGCAGCGGCTACGCGACGTAGCAACGTCTACGCTGCGTTCGCACCTAATGGCGTACACATTTTTGATAAGCTTTGTAGAGGAACGCATTCATTTATATTTTAAAGTAAGTCGTTTCTCAATTAAAGCAACTTCATCAAAATCAAACCAATCGAATCGCATCGTTTAAAAGTAGCGTTACGTTTAACGAAGTCGGGGCTTTGAATTTGATTAATCCATTACAAAAATGCGTTTAGAAAAAAGGAGTCGTTTGGAACAAACTCCTACTTTTCGGGGTACATCTGTACCTGTGAATGACCGACTCGAGCTCCTAGGCATGGAGTTGGCTTCTAGTCTTAACTTTGGCGCCACCATTGAGTTTAAAGCCCAACTTGCGGCCAAAAAGCTGGGCATCCTAAATAGAGTGAAGCGGTACTTCACGCCTGGACAGCTTTTAACTCTTTACAAAGCACAAGTCCGATCCTGCATGGAGTATTGTAGCCACCTTTGGGATGGCTCAGCTAAATATCAACTTGCCGCTCTTGACTCAGTGGAACGCAGAGCTAAAAGGCTCGTTGGCGACGAAAAATTGGTGAATGCCAAGCTCCATAGCTTGACTCATCGCCGCAAAGTTGCCTGCCTGTCGGTCTTTTACAGATTGTACTTCGGAGAGTGTGCCCAAGAACTCCACGACCTCATCCCACCAGCCCCTTTCTATCATCGCACATCTAGACGCACGGCAAATTACCATCCTTACCTTATTGCCATACCATCAATTCGCACTAAGCGTTTCCAAACGTCTTTTATAATGCGGACAGCGAAGGAGTGGAACTCTCTGCCTGCGTCTGTGTTTCCAAACGCATACAACCCTAATCTCTTCAAAGTTAGAGTAAACAGGCTTCTTCTGGGTAAGCTCGCTCCATCGTCGACCTTGTCTTAGTCACTCTTGTCCTAGACTAAGGTCAGGAGCAAACCCATTACACATAAAAAAAAAAAAAAAAACGTAGTCGCTTATAGCTTACAATTCGTTTTTATTAAGTCTCTTCTTAATAATCCGGATATTTATGAGTACTTATTGATTTCAATTTATTTGATGAGATAAGATATTTTATTTATTGATGATTTATAAGCAGTATTTTTTATTAGAAGTTACTACGTCAAGTCACTTACATCATTGTGTCACACGATTAAGCTCTAACTACTCAGTATAAAAAACAATCAGAAACTCACTTTTAAATTTGATAGGCCGGTTGGTCTAGTGGTTAGTGACCCTGACTGCTATGGCGGGAGGTCGTGGGTTCGATTTGGGAATCGAACCCACGACCTCCCGCCACCCAGGACAAATGTTTGTGTGATGAGCACGATCATTTGTTCTGTGTCTGGGTGTAATTTATCTATAATATTTATGTATTTAGAAATATATAAGTATGTTTATCAGTTGTCTAGTACCCATAACACAAGCTCTGCTTAGCTTGGGACTAGATGGCGTTGTGTGATAGTTGTGGAATGTTAAAAAAAAATTACCTACTGAAAACTATTTTAAAAGAGAATAAAAAATCAAATCATCGTTGTTACAGTACTCAATTTTTTAGATTTTTTCTTGATTTACTTATTTACCACTATAAGCGAATAATTTTACTTTGGAAGGAATTTGGTCGAACTGACTTTCAAATTTTAAATGCATTCGACGAGATTTCGATCTATTGAGTAGACTAAACACTTGAGATATAACATTCTTTTCTTTAGAAGGACGAAAGAAAGAGAAGAACATTTGTACAAAACGTGTGTCAAGTAAAGAAAAAAAAAAGTTACGTAAAATGAACAATTAAGAATAATGTCTCTAACAGCAACTCGAATAACGTAACAGAAAGAAAATAATATGTATTTGAACAATTGTGAAATGTGGACTCGTTTAACTAGCGTGGAAATTTTCCGTTCCGTTTTGTGTTTATATTTTTAGTTCGACAACAACTCAGTTCTTCAATGTTTTACGAAAAAAAGATTTTATTATTTATATCTGTTGAAAACTTGTTTTTTTTACTCATTAGGTACACGATTAACAAAATAAATAATTACTGATTACCTAAAGACAGTTTAATTACACTACGAAGGTTTAAGGAAAACAACCTTTAATAGCTTTGTTTGTACTTAAGAACGGAACGTTGTTATTTATAAACAACCCAAACAAACTATTTTTATATTACAATCAATTAACAGAACTAATGATCAATTATTGTTAATTAATTCGTTTCAAAAAAACCCTTCTTTGTGTCACTGACAGTAGGTACTTTTTTTTCTAGGTAACACTGTCCCACTGCTGGGAAAAGACCTTCCCCAAGTTTTTCCAAGATGTCCTGTGCCCCCTCCAATCAGCCCTCATGCTATGAGTCCAAGTCGTCTCGCCATGTCTTTCTGGGCCGGCCTCAGCAGCGCCGTCATCCGTCAGCAGGTTACTTACTAGTAGCTTACTAGTAAGTCTATTAGGAAGGAAAATTCCAGTAGTACTACTGTTTTTTTCCACTTTCACACAGAGAGTAAGTAGGGCTTTTTTATCTTAGTAAAATCATCCAATGAGTCCTCCCGCCCAGTGCTGGACGGGAGGAACTGTCAGACTTGGACTGATCAAAACCACCGTGGATCCGTCCTTCAATAGCCCTTTAATATATTCCGGGTTAGCGATAGTAATACTGATAAGTCTACTCGGTAAGACTACTGCCTTCCTATTTTTATTTTATTGACCTAAAACTTACGAAACTTCTGTAACTTCATTAGCAGCGGAGGTCCTTGTAGTATGATGTCCATCTTTTTTCGGATTGAAAGAAAGGGAGTTGTAACATAGTTTAATTAAAGTAAGTAAGTTAATTCATAAACTTACATCATCTTTCAAATGATAACCAAACGTCTTGATGTTTCATTCAATAACAAAATATACGTACTAATAATAAACTGTCAGTTATTGAATAACTGACCTATGGCTATATTAGGTCATGAATAATATTATGAACTAGCTTCCACCCGCGACTCCGTCCGCGCGGATGTTGGTCTTCGCGTGGATGGTTCATTTCTCCATTTTGAGTAACTCTGACAATGACATCTTATAAATATCCATTGGACCCAAATACGGCTAAGCCTATAATAATTAAGGAGATCTATTGAGCTATTCGCGATTCATAAATGCGCGTCATAGGCACAACGCCATCTAGTGGTGAGTGGTCGAACCTTTTTAGAAATCAATGGAGGCAGGCGTGGCGTAATGTTCTACTTTGACAATAGGTGTCGCCAGTGGTTCCATAATAAGGTTTGATACAGATTTTTTTTTCTACGAATTTTTTCAGGATAAAAAGTATCCTATTTTATGCCCAGGATAATAAGGTATAATTATATCAAGTTTCATCGAAATCGAACCGTTAGTTTTCACGTGATGCCTGCACATACAGACAGACAGACAGACAAAAATTTTTTTAATCACATATTTGGGTTTGGTATCGATCCAGCAACACCCCCCGCTATTTATTTTTTCAATATTTTCAATGTACAGAATTGACCCTTCTACAGATTTATTATATGTATAGATTTGATAAACTGACTCCCTATTCTAAATTATTCTCGATGCCGCATTATCTATCTTGTGTTTTTCAAAACGTTATACGAAATTTCAAAATAACGGATTCCAAATCTAAGGGTAAGAAAGAGTTTTAAAAGAATCTTTGGGTTGGTTTTCAACCACGAAAGTAGCTAAGTTTTGGCTCATGTAAACCGGACGTTGATAACTCTTATTTTCAATCATACATATGGAACCTAAAATAGTCTACAAACACGGATATAATAATTATAATGTAGGCTGAAAATAATGATTTTTTAATACTGTCTAGGAATTGTATTGTATCGTAGGTGTGTTTGCATACTTTTTAAGACACATACACACAAATAGCCAGAACAAGAACTACTTTTTGTGGTAGGTCATACTTTGTTCCGTCCAAGAATCAAAGCCGCGATACGCGTTGCAGCAGTCAACCGCTCAGCCACTGAGTCAACCATACAATAACAACAAAAACAACCAAAATGATGATGAAACGAATAACATATTATTAACACTAGCAATTCATTACAAAACCTTCATTGGGATTACATACAAAAATCAACGTTATCACTTATTTTGAACGACGTATTTTTTAAAAGTTATCTTGAGTTCAAAACCTCTGCTCTTGCACGTTTTGTGCCAGATAAACTAAGATTTAATAAAAAGATCAATGTTATTTACCATAGAGATTTTGTGACAACAAAGTTTGAGAATAACCAGAGACACGAAAAACAAAATCATAACCCTCCTTTTGACTTTGCCGTAGTCGGGTAATTAATGCTAATCCCTCACTGTATTTGAGTCTGTATAGTTCATAAATAGGAGCAACGGGTTTTTCAACAGGTCTCAGACATAACAAATTTTCCGTTTCGCTAAATATAATACTTCTCTAACGCAAATAGACAGATGCATAAATACCTACAAAATTTTCGAAACACCTGTAGTGTTACATAATAAAGTCAACAGAATTATATCACGTTTCTAATCAAATGTCTAATTTTATGACTAGCTGCTGTTCTTCGTGGTTTCATCCCCGCTGCTCAGGTCCTGTTGGTCGTAGCATAAATGCTATATAGCATAATATAGCCTTCCTCGATAAATAAACTGTCAAACATAAAAATATTTTTTCAATTCGGACCACTACTTCCTAAAATTAACGCGTGCACCCAACAAATAAACTCTTCAGCTATATTAATCAATTAATAATTAATTAATATTAGTATAGAGTTTAGATATCCTAGCGGCAGCCTGGTTTCACAAGGATTCTTTCTGGCATACTCAGTAACTAACTCAGATTTTCTGAATTTTCTTTGTATATTGTTTATTTTTTTAATTTTCTATGAAATTAAATTAATTAAAAAATAAGAAAGTGACGAACACAAGAATTATGAATCTAATCTGGTGCAGTTTGGCGTAAGTACATACGTAGGTACATAAATTTCAGCGATTCATTAATTCTTATATAGATAGCTGTTAACATTTTTTTTATGATATATTGACGTATTTAGTTCCAAAAATAATCTTTGTGCATAACTTCAAGTATTTATTAGATATATATTAAGATTAAACAGTTCGATAATAAGATACGTAAATGCAATTTAGCATTTTATTAACTAGATAAATAGTAAGGCCAAGTTGAAGCACTCAGTATTTTGATATAGACATAAGAGATAAGATACAGACTGTAAATTTAATTTGCTGGACTTTAAGCATACCTTTACAATCAAACTTGGCATGAGGAAATTATTGGAATAAAATAAAAACCGGTTTTGACTGACTAAGCTAACATAAGACCTATTTCGCATAGTTTTGCTAATTAAATGATATCTGAATATTTGATATGCATAATGTGATAATAAACTAAAATATCTTGTTAAATTGATCATCAGCAATGTTGGTCCAACAATGATGTTGGTATGTTTGGTGTTCACACGCAGCTCCTAAACACGTAATTCCACTATCTAGTCTTTGTTTACAGTAGTGTTGTCCGGCTTGGAGGATTAAATAATGTGATAAAACAGTCAACAGATTATGTCATGAAATAAAACACAATGGCCTAAAAACGGAACTGTGTTTACATTGAACGAAAAATTCCGGGAAATAATTAACTGCTTACGTACAATTAATGTTAATGAGAAATCAGTGAATAAATAGCTTTTTAAAAATTATTGTATTACAAAAAAACCCTTCGTCTACAAGCGCTACGGTATGTAATAAAAAAAAATGAATGGCCTTTTACACCCCATTGAATTTGGCGCCAAACAACACAATGTTTATTCTCAAAGGCTCCGATTTTTTCTTGTGTCCCACGCTAGGGTCGGTGCTTCCCGGAATTAGCGCCATAGATATTGATTTGGGATGAAACTTTTTTTTGTGAGATAATAATATTTCATGGCTATGAATGAGCGGGCGGCGCTTCTATTTATTTGTCAAAAGGCTCAAGGCACGCACCACACCGCACTGGCCCTTTTTTTTCTCCAAAATGTACATAATATACATATTTTTAAGTTAAGGGGAATACAGATTCAGACAATTTATATTAGAAATCTATTATAGAGCTTCCGTAGTAGTTTTTTCATTATCAAGGCCTGTAATTTGGCAACTAAAACCTGTCATTTTTGCGTGAAATGGCACGATGTTCCATATTCAAAAGTCACAATAAAAAGTCAAATTCAGAATTAAAATAGTGGACTATATATTTGGCGACATGTGACACTGGTAATGTCACGGTCAAAATGATCATAATTCAATCATTTGGTGAATGAATGATCTTTATACGCGAATTTGAATAGCGTATAGCTAATTAAATCCTAATCAAGTGAACTGGTCGAATTTTTATTGCTGTTTTAGAAACTTCTTGACGAAATTACTGCGTAGTGGTATCGACACATAAAAATATTATAAAACATGCGTGCAATTATTTAGTCCAAATTATGATATATTCATAATTTTAATTTCCATAGACTATATTTGCAGTGTAGACTGGAGTCACCATTCTTCAAGAAACTAGTTCAGAGCTAAACGTGACACGACACGACACCACATATGAACGTTTCAATCACTTAGCACGATTAATTAATTTATAAGTAGTTGGCTCACCGTCTATAAAACATAGTCTAGACTCTAGATTCTAAATCTACGAAGTATTTTAAAATGTAGGTCTAGGTTTAAATTGTTAAAGCTAGACGAATTAACGGTATTGAAATTACTAGGTAGGTAACTATAAAAAATTACGTTCATACCGGTAAGTACGATTATGCTACAATAACTAAATGTATATAAGAGAACTTAAATGGTTTTCCTTGTGCCAGAACATTATTGAACTAACCGAATTACTTAGGTTAAAAATGGAGGAAAATATGTATAGAGTTATTGCTAAAATAGTGAAAAAGAGTTATATAAATAGTAAAATTAAAATTGGTAGTAACAGTCACATGGCATGTGAGTTACATTGCACTTTTGGATAAGTAAAAGCAGAAAAACCCAGATAATTTTAACTAAGGTTTAGATAATGATAGATTGAGTTACTAAAGTGCTAGTAATTACTGTTAAATTACACGAATCCATTCGGAAATCCCTGGTTTTCTATACAAAAAATACTTTTTATGGCGACTCTGCGTCTCAATCAAAGCATTGCCCATGATTTGCGGTTTAAAAATTTCACGCTCACTATTGAAAATCGTTTGAAATAAATGGTTTAAAACATAACATCAGAACTGGCGTAGTAAGACTACATTTTGCTTTTTAAGATTTTTAAGTTATACCCATGAGGATAACGGGTCAAGATATTTTTTTTTTAAATTATCGTGGTAAAATCATCAAATGAGTCCACCCACCCATACTGTCAGACTTGTACTGACTAAACTCCACGGCAGGGACACAGTATATAATATTACCGTGCTCCACGGTATTGATATTATAGCCTACACTACCTTCATTGGATTTTTACAAGTTTATTATATGTCTGCCTCTTGTTGAGTTTTGGTTCTAATGAATATTTGTATCTTGTGTAAATTGTAATTTAAATTCTAATTTGTGCATTTTTTAATTTGCCGATAGGTTCACGTTTGACCACTATCTCGCCTGATGCTAAGCGAAGATGTGGTCGACGGTGAAGCACGTTTGCCCAGGCAATATTTTTTTTTTAATAAATAAATAATATTTCTCCATAGATGTGTAAGAACGATAAATGAAAGTTAATTTATAATGTGTCCGCCATATGGGCACAGAACAGATGACAGCAGCCTTTATCGTAAGTAGTGAGGTTTTTCATACATAGCGTTTTTGTGTGGTAACCACGTGCCTTGGTAATTACGGACAAATTGCTTACTAAAGTTTGATTATTAATTCCAGTCAGTAAAATGACAAGTACAACTATCACTGATACATACAAAATGAAACAAACCTGCAACACTGGAAATGTCATTTTACTGACTGGAATTAATAATCAAACTATAAACTATTATTACTTATAACCTAAAATAACAGAAGATCAAAATCCCGACTTTGTCATAAATAGAACTTAGGGACATCGACCCGGACAGATTAGGTTAGGATCTGAGTTCTGGGATCTTTAGTTCGCTCGTTTTGCTGGCTCACTAGACCGCGACATTCCTTTCGTGTTAGGTTAGACAATGGCCTAAAATAGGCGTTGCTAAACTAGCCTTTTTCCTAATAGTTGTACAACACGCTCTTGTCTAAAGTCTCCTAAAAAAATCTTCAGACCAAACAATATTTATTAAAGTATTAAACATGAAACAATGAATGACCGCGTCACTTTTTGAAATGTAGACTAGATATCTATCATTTACTCTATAAAAATGTCACATGAATCCGATTATTTTAATCTATATATCATTTTGCGGTATTTTAGAATATGAGTCACAAATATAAAAGCATTGTAGGATTGCAATAAACTTCGTAAATGATCTGATAGCAGTGCAGTCCTTTAGTGGTAGAGCGGGACAGTAGTTTATTACTTCGATTTGATTGTCGTGCGTGTGGGTTATAATTAGTTGGATACTTTGAAATTGGAGATTGTTTTTAGGATAAAATACATTAAAAACAAAACTTTTTTTCTTAGTTGTTGAAGATAGCTCTAGACAAAGTTGGTTTTTGGTTTAATTATTAATTTTCGGGGAAGCTCACTCAAATCTTAGTGATAAAACGCGTTTTAGGCTTGACTTACGAGGGTATTTCACGCGCATGCGCGCCTCAAAGATCTGTCGTCAGTAGTCTGATGGGGCACCCATAGAGGGCCAAAGTGTGCCAGGATGACGGGACTGTTTCAAAGTGAACGTGAAACGTAAAGAGCAATTGAAGGACACCGTGGATTTTAGTCAGTTCGAGACTGACGGTTTCCTTCCGCTCCACCCAGGGCGGGAGGATTCAGTACATTTGCGCATTTTTTTTTAAAGAATATTTTAAATATCTACAATGTACGCAGCGTGGTCATTTAAGGGTCATTACACTAGCTGCATACACATGTGTGTTCAAGAACTAAAGGCTTAAGCTAAAAGATCATCCAACTTGGCCGCACGCAATTTACAAAGTGTGCGTCCGTTTTGTAAACACGATGGGTTAATATCCTGAAATTAGTGAGGTTTCCGCAAAAAAATCGTTGAACCATGCATGACCGAGCAGGGAAAATAGTATCAATTTGTTTTAGACGCTGTGTTAGAAAAATGTAAGTAACACAAGGCGAAAAATATCTTTGTCTTTTCGTGTAAACTTCTTGGAAAAATTATCTATTTAGTAACTTATATGAGAGCAAATAAACCGTGCATCAGTTTCAAAATTTTATTCTGCTTATCTTTTTGGGACAGTTCGTAATCATAACGCAAGCAAACACTCAGTTACATACTTTGTATACCTACATCAAATTCATCAGACTCATTTTAAATGATGAACTACGACGACACCATGAATTTTTCATTAAATACTTTAATGAATAACAAAACAACGATGTTATTTTCCATCTTAATTATATGGCCATTGTCATTCAGTTTGTTCAACTCATGTGATATTTCGAGTAAATATCCTTATTCATTATTTTAACACCTGTAAGTTGTTCTGGTTAAAGCCATAAATAAGCGAATGACATTGAATGTACGGCGCCACCTTTATGTACCCTTACCTATATCATAAATGCATAAAATATGGACACTCTTTTTATAAGTGACGCTGAGTTCTTGAACTTATTTTTCTTCCATGATTCATATATGAAACATAATGTATATGTTACTGTAAAAGCCCGAAGTACGGTAAATCCTAAGATTTGCCACTTTTGCCAGCATGCGTTGGTAAATGTCCGAACTTATTTAAGATACAATACTTATTTCGGGCTTTTACCAACAAAGTTTGGGAAATGCTAAGATTTACCAATGATGGTTGGTAAATATTGGTTT
Source organism: Agrotis exclamationis (assembly GCA_950005045.1). NCBI lineage: Eukaryota > Metazoa > Arthropoda > Insecta > Lepidoptera > Noctuidae > Agrotis > Agrotis exclamationis. Next base: position 16,773,744 of record OX465427.1, on the reverse strand, counting down.
TAGGAATAAAACAATGGGTAATTCTTAATCATTTATTTCAATTAACCCGAGACTTACCAAAGGTGGTAAAAGTTGGAATCATAAACCTTTTTGGACATTTACCATTAAGAATTGGTAAATCTTAGGATTTACTGGGAAATCGGTACTTCAGGCTTTTACAGTAACATAGGTCTATACAACAATATTTGATTGTTATTAAAACATGTGTATCTTTCGTCACTATAGTCGAGATGCGTCACGCCCATAAGCTTTAGAAAGTCGTGGTTCAGCACGTTCGCAAAAAAACTAGTTTTTTTTTTTTAATTCAAGGTCCTGTGCGAGCTACCAGCATTTTTAATTTGTGGCACCCGCATGACAATGTTATAGTGACTGACCACAGACTGGTTTCACAACGCTGTAATTTATTAAAATAATGTTTAGCTTCCTGTGTTTTATATAATCGCGAATTTGAAATTTTTGGAAACAATTTGGTAAAATACTGTGCGCGTTGACTTTTTTTAAAAGATATTACTTTTTCTGGCAAAAATTAAGGAAGTTTACAATTAAATTTAAATATTAAGGAAGTAACATTGCTTTCCTTTATTTGTATTTATCCTAAAAAGTGAAAAAAACGAATGCAAATTCTTTTAAATCAAAAATAGAGAATTAACAATGGAGTTGAAACTTTCTCTGTTTTCAGGCTTCAGAAAAACAAAAGTTCGTTGACTTGTTAGATAACTGAAAATGTGCCTTCTTATTAATAAGAAAGGAAAATACAACTTGAAGATTGCTTTTCGCGTCTTTTCGTTTATTTTGTTTTAAAACTCCAAGATTTATAATGATTAAACCGTATGCTTTATAGCTTTGCCCGAAGCTCATACTTGGTACGCAAATTTTATGCAAACGAAAAAACTTGGCGAGAGCATCTTAATAGGTAATTAATATTGATTTTTGTACAAGGAAAGTAATGTAATTATTTTATACGGACACAAGTTACAAAAACATGTTAGGTGTATTTTAAACATGTCGGTCATTCAAATTCATTCATTTCAATTGTGTTTTGCTTATTTTTTTCTCTCTTTCTTTTCTCATCATAGTTATGTAAACAAAACTAAATAATTGAATGCCCAATCCATCAATGAACCTTCTTTTTGCATTGATGAGATTTTTTCAGCCAGTGTTGTCAGTAATGTGTGTTACAATTTCATCGTTTACTAACATTCAATTATGAGACTGAATTCTTTTTAATCACTACTTTAAAGTGAATGAACTCATAAACAACGAGCGTTCAGATTATGTACAAACCAATGAATAATTATTTTATTTATATGGTTAATTAAGATATTTATTTGCACTGTGCTCTTATTTTTTATGCTAAGAACAAGTATCCAGGTTCTTACTGTTTGCTTTAAAGAGGCCAATCTTGTTTACCGAAATTATTAAAATAAATATCATATCAATTATAATTAATTATTAAGTTATTATAACTATCATTTTATACAATGAACATAAAAGCAGTCATGTTTTAAATGAAGAAGGAGACATGCGTTTTTTGATGGGAAATACACGTCAGCTAATGTTTATGTACCGGATTTGTGATTGCGAAAACAATTGCCCATTATATTGAATGTATGTAAATTACATACGTTGGGTGGTGCTGGTGACATAATATTTGTCATCCAGATTTTTGTACTATGTGGTAGCGCTATCTACTATTTTATTTATGAGCACTATAAAATATGAAGTTTATGTTATTTTTTGTGCACAAAATTGTGTCACAACACAATCTTATCTATGTTTAAACAATTTTATAACTTTCTCCTGTAACATGAGAATGTAGTTTAGAATATAGGTGTGAACGCACCGTGAACCAAAAATAGTTACGGCCACGCGCATCCTAGCGTTCTTGTGTTAAAAATAAAGCTGTGACTAGACTAGGCTTACGAGATGTCACTCACCTATGGTCACGTGAATCAGGATACGAAAGTGCACAATTTCACACCAATATACTCCAATCTTTAAACGGACCTTGGCCAATTCGAATTATTTGGAATGCTCCGTAGCGCCGGCTAATTTACATCCATATGAACGCGTCCAAACACTCACTCCCGCGCTTTTTCAGTTTATTTTTTAAACACGTCAAGTTTTTGCAAGTGGAATGAAGTTCCTTTGGCACATTGGTTTTAATTTCTTATTTTTATTTATTGATGCCCGCAATTTATTATCGAACGCGTTGACGCGTGCCTCCGTCACCGGTTGCGAGTACACTAAACGGCGGCGTTCGCTCGCAGCCATGTTTAAAAGCACACGCCTGTTTAGTTCAGAAAAAAAAGAATAGGATTTCAGCGTGGAGTTGCACATTGTTTACAGTAAATTGTGATAGGTTATGTATTCAAAGTTTGGCGTTTATCACTTTCGCAAAAAAATTACATCACTGAAATGAAATATTTGAGTAACAATGCTTATTTTTTCGAAGTTCAAAATTCTAAGTTTTCGTCATACAGACACCTCTTATCGCGTTGACCTTGGTATCATAATGAGTTTAAAATATACCTACTTAATGAATAGTTTCTCGTGATATTGTAGGTATAGGTACTAATTTTAAATATGGATAGAGTTGTATATAATATGTCATTCAAATGTTATCATCAGTACGGACAAAAAAATACAAATTATTTATATTTTAGAAGGGTTCCTATCAATATTAGTTATCTATCAACTAGTGGAAAATATTTAGAGTCAGTGGTTTTTGTTATCGGAGCGGAACTTGATAAGTTACAAAAAAAGGATAACATAAAGCTACTCAAGGCAAGCGTGGCTATAGATACTTGAGTAATTAGTGGTATATTGTGGCGCATACACGTTTAAGTAACACAGATAGATTGAATGTGATGCTTTCGAAAGGCAATTTAGAGAGTTAAAAAAAATAAAGGTCTGCTTTTAAATAAATTGTAAAGTAAATAATAATATTTATGACTTAAAAATCGCTTCCGCTCATAACTGGAACATGCACAATTGAACATCAAATAAATTTACAATATAAAATATTTAGTAATACATTTATTTCAGACTAAATTGATTAATAAAATTAGTAAAGCCTCCTGCAGACACACGCGATTAATCGCGCTGCGACAACGAGCCAAGCTAATTTCCACTCTAAAAATACTGCGAATGGACCGCGACATGTCGCCCCGCGCGATTAATCGCGTGTGTCTGCAGGAGGCTTAATCGTTAAGCACAAGTAATGACTGTAATGTTCTATAATTTTATTCTGCACTTTTATTACGGAAATTGCATGATTTAATTTAAATCAACTGTCAAATGTTTTAAGTCGTGAATTTTTCCTCTTTGCCGAATTATATTATAAAAAATGCTTCGCAGTATTTATCACTGAAAAAAAATGCTGCGAAGCATCTTATCACAGTTCAGTCCTGAAGATATGCAAAATTGAAAATAGATTAGATGGTGATTGTTTATTTCTCATTTCACAACAATTCATCAATGAAGGATCCTTTTTAACCTACTTCAAAAAAAGGAGGTTTTCAGTTCGACCCTTAAGGCTTTGGAGTTAAACCTCAAATCGTTCTCATTTAAACTTTTATAATAGTAGAAAGAAGATATCGTCGACCATGCTCGGGTCAAAGAGCTGTCAGCAACATTTTGCTTTGCATTTTTTTTTTGCTTTTGCCCTGCCGGGGTCGCAGGACCAACGGGTTACCGTGGCTCCGAAACGTAAAGGGCTATTGAAGGACACCGTGGATTTTAGTCAATACAAGTCTGACAGTCCCTCCCGTTCTGCCCTGGATGGGAGGACTCATTTGATGACTTTACTACAAAAAAAAAAATACTATTATGTACCTAATTGCTATAATATCTTTACTAGCCTTCGTACACCTCTCGGGTTTTATGACCTGGGCTATTATCGTACGCATGTGCATAACATAAACACTGTTAACATTTTAACAGTCTATAGTTAGTGCTTGGCACGTGAAATTAGATCATGCAGGTGTCACGATTACCTCCTACTCCTATGCGTCTATTCTTAGAGAACGACATCGTTGCTTTTTCGCTGATTTTCAGACTGGGTACTATGAAGGTTTTATATAATCAAACTTTAAAAATTACAGGTAGGAGTAAATATACTGCTAGCTGTTCCCATCGCTCAAGTAAGATTTAGCCCGACCGTATACTGTAAGAAATTTCTATCAGAAAAATTCTGATACTCATCGGAAGGCACTCGCTGCATACATTTTGATTTAGATGCCGCACACTGCAAAATTCCGGACGGTATTCGGTGCGTACATTTTCATTTCTCTTAATACGCGGGACGCATCCGGCGAGAATCGGAATCTTAGCTTTAGCCTAGTTGATATTTTAAGACCTAGGAGTCTAAAAGGCCAGCAGCAGCAGATATTGCGATAAAATTCGAAAAATTTAAGTATTTTATAATAATTTTAATTCATAATGAGGCCTCCTGAATGATGTAAAGTTACAAAATGTTGCCATATATTTGAAAAGGAAGTAAATATAGATCTGGATAGCAGTTTGTTTATCTGATTGAGGATTTATTGCAATGGCTTTTTAATCTCGGAAGCGTTTACAGATTGGATATTTTACTACATTAATCAATTTAAAGCTAGACTTTTACGAGACAGCCTAGACGTGGCAAACTGATTCTGTTTATCTTCGGATAAACATTACACATTTTTATACAAGATTCGGGAAGCAAAAGAATCTTTACAACATGAAACATGTGGTAGAATATATACAATAAAGTGTTTTGTTTGGCTTGGTCATAGATATTTTTATTACGCGATCGGATTTGAAAATCGATTACTCGTAGAAGATCGATCTTATTTTGAGGGGTGCGTCTCATTTCATATAAAGTTATTTGATATATTTTCATTTCAATAACGTTCACATGATATAATCAACGTGAGAAATACCCAACGATTGATATAATTTCTTTACACATAATGTTTGTGTTACTCTAAAACTCATTCCATATAATATTATTTGATATAACGTTTATTTAAGCGAAAATCATTATCATAACGTTTGAAACATATAATTTAACGTATAGTATCCAAGAGCGAGCGAAGCGAGCTCGGGACTTGGGACATCCCGACACGGACAGGTTAGGTTTCAGACCCCGCCATCCCCTTCGTGTTAGGTTACTTTAAACCTTGCACGCAGAAATAGGAGCCCCGCGAAGCGGGGCTCCGTCGAGCCAGCATGACAGGCAGTAATCAGTTATTTGACCTAGGATGCAAGAGCGAGCGAAGCGAGCTCGTGACCTGGGGCACCCCGACACGGACAGGTTAGGTTCGAAGGGGATGGCGGGGTCTTTCAGACCCCGCCATCCCCTTCGTGTTAGGTTACTTTAAACCTTGCACGCAGAAATAGGAGCCCCGCGAAGCGGGGCTCCGTCGAGCCAGCATGACAGGCAGTAATCAGTTATTTGACCTAGGATGCAAGAGCGAGCGAAGCGAGCTCGGGCCTTGGGGCACCCCGACACGGACAGGTTACTTTAAACCTTGCACGCAGAAATAGGAGCCCAGCGAAGCGGGGCTCCGTCGAGCCAGCATGACAGGCAGTAATCAGTTATTTGACCTAGGATGCAAGAGCGAGCGAAGCGAGCTCGGGACTTGGGGCACCCCGACACGGACAGGTTAGGTTCGAAGGGGATGGCGGGGTCTGAAAGACCCCGCCATCGTCATCGTGTTAGGTTACTTTAAACCTTGCACGCAGAAATAGGAGCCCCGCGAAGCGGGGCTCCGTCGAGCATTCATGGTAGGTGGTACTATTACTAGGTACATCAGAGTTAGATTACATACCAGGAAGATAAAAAAATTAGACCAAATAAGGTTTATGTCTTTTGAGTGGTATACAAAACGATTTTATATTCATTGATTGTTATGATTATAGAAATTAGTCATTATAAAATTATGTCAATCGTTTATTTTATTAAGAGATCGCTATATCAAATAAAATTATACATTCAGTTGTTATCGCTTGTAAATATTAGAGATTTTGTAGTTATATCATATATTACTTACCCTATTTTGAGCGTTTTTAGATCGTGTTACATCCTCATTTCTCAGTAAAATGTTAAAATCATGACTATGTATAGGTAGCTAATACACTTCCCAGTCTCGCTGACCAACAATGCTATTATCTAAAGCCACAGCCCCGAGCACAGCGTTGAAACCATGTACTGTCCTCAATAGATTTTCAGTTGAAAAGTTGAAAATTCAAGAAAGACAAACTGCAGTTTCGAAACCGCATACAAGGTCTTTAAGAGCTGATAGACTTCAGTATTCACGTGTAACAGTACATCGAACATTCGCCTTTATTAATTTTGTCGAACTGAACAAAAAAGCTCGTCAGAAAGCTCTCGTTAGAATGCTGCTACTTCTGCTCAAGTTTATCAGCAGTTAAACTTAATGATAAACTTGAGCAGAAGATGTTTAGAGGCAGGCAATCTACATATCCAGACCCCTTATCACGAGTTTTCACTATTTTACTTTACAGCGTCTTTCCAGTATTTACAACGTTTCCTGTTACATGGAAAAATGGAACAGCGCCTCAAGTGTACGAAGAAGGAACGAATTTTTTCCTTGAAATTAATGTCAAAGTTCCAGTTTACTTTACGTCACAATAACTGAAAACTCATGATAAGGCCTCTGAGCTACTAAAGTTACAGGAATTTAGACCTGTAACGGGCCTACTAGAAAGAAAGAATACATACATACTACATATATACATACTTTATAAAAATTAACTCAAACCAATTGCTTTGTTCATTATTTTTTTTTTATGTGTAATGGGTTTGCTCTTGACCTTAGTCTAGGACAAGAGTGACTAAGACAAGATACTATACTATACTTATCTTTTGCAGGATATACCTACGTCCTTTACATCCTGCACATAATCACCTTCATTAATCAAGGTTTAAACGAAGCCGGAGAAAGAAAACAGGGGAGAATGGAAGAAGAAAACGTGTTGTGACGACCGACCCCAAGTAAAGTGGGATAAGGGCAGGAAGATGTGATGAAACGAAGCCAATGCATGGTAGGCATCAATAAATGAATAAGATGATGGTCCTTCAAAATACAGGTACCTAATCGACATAAACAGAAAGAAGTAGGTAATAGGTACATACAAAGGATTTAGGTAATACTGCAAAAACGTTTATACATAGTACTTTTACCACATCATGTTATTTAACTTTATGTAATTTTGTTTCTAGTATTTTCAAATTAGAAAACGTGTTTATAGTTAATTATTTACCAATATTTTGCGATAACTGTTGATTAAGATCTAGGAAGAGTTCACAACTAGTACATTAATAATTGATAATCACATTATTTGTAAATAACTGCATCATTAGATAATTATATTATGATGAAGATAACAGTAAATATTGATAATACTGATAGGGTCAATCAGAATGATGACTGGAAATTTTCCTGATTTCTGTTGGCTTATTCAGTTGAATCTTTTTAACCTATGTCATCATTTATGAATATCTCTCAAGTTCGGTCATATAGTTTCGACCAATACCGATGTGTGGCTCAGTTGGCTCCGACATTTCTCCCCAGCTAAAACATTAGTAATTGAACAAAGATGTATAATCTTTTTGATGTTAGGTAATCCTGATTCTTAGATTTTATTTTTTTGAGAAACATTCGCAATTAATTCAAATTAGGTACTTTCTTCGTCCGCAAATTATGTATTTGTCAATACGATGATTGCATGCTCCAATTTCCGTTAAATAACTTAATTATAAAATGAACGGGGTTTTTTTGCCATCTAAACCTGTTTGTGCACGAATGATCGGAATTTCCCTGCGTTGGTCCACCGTAAACCATCGGTCATCCAGATTAGTGGAGCGTATACGACGTTTGACGAAACAAGATCATTAGTGACACTTGAATACCGAACTGATTGGTCAGTAAACGATGTAGTTGTACGGTGCAGAAAACATATTGAGCGTTTTATTTTCTTTTAATGTATCTTTTAGAATTTAGGGCAAATTTTTGACAAAAACCACAATGATTGGGATATTCATTGTGTCACAGACTTTTTTTTTGCGTGGTAAAATCATCATATGAGTCCTCCCGCCCAGGGCAGGGCGGGAGAACTTGTCTAACTGTCAGACTTGTACTGACTAAAATCCACGGTGTCCTTCATTAGCCCTATACGTTCCAGGGTCGACCCGGGCATGGTCCATGGTGGGCGGCGAGTTGCCCATTACTCGCCACCCGCCACCCGCATGCCCGCGCCTACGGTGGCCGGAGATCGTTTTGCGACGTCCAACGCCGTGGGCGTCTACCACTGCGGCTGGGACGAAGGGAGGACGCTGTTCACTCTCTCTCAAGACCCGCCTCCTCCTTCGCGAGCATAACTGCTTCGCAGAAGGAGGCGACCGCTTCCCACGCCGGGCGCGAGAGGTCTCCGCCTATCACTGCCGTGAGGACACGGCGGTGCTCTGCCCAAGCGGGGCAGTCCTGCACCGTATGCTCCACTGTGTCCTCCGGGCGATCTTCGCAGTGGTGACACCCAGGCGTTTCTTCCCTCCCTATCGGACATAGGTACCTCCCAAAACTTCCGTGTCCTGTGAGGACCTGCGTCATGCGGTAGGTCAGGACGCCGTGACGCCTTTCCAGTCACTCCTCAAAGAGGGGTCTTACCGCCGCGATTGTGGCGTGGCCGAACCTCGGTTGCGACAGTCGTTCCCTCTATACTGCCCTGAGATCGCGCCGGAATTCTCCCCGGCGCTGCGCCTCCACGCGCCACTCATAGACGCGCTGGAGGGCAGTCGCCTCCCGATCCAAGGGCAGTAATCCGGCAAGGAGGATGGCCGATTCGCCGGCGATCGTGCGGTATCCTCGGATCATCCAGATAGCCATGACCCTCTGGCATGCGGCCAGCTTCGCCGGTCGCGTCCGCATGCTCAGGGCCCACACGGTGGCCCCGTAGAAGGCCATGGACCGCACGACATCGGCGTACAGCCTCCGGCAGGAGGCGTTTGGCCCGCTGAGATTGGGCAGGAGTCGCCTGATGGCGGCTGCTGTCCGGTTCAGCTTTGGGGCCAAACGCAGGAAGTGCTCCCTGACGTTCCACCGGCTGTCGAGGACGAGTCCCAGGTAATTCATCGTCCCCCCCGACGCCGATGCGAACCCCTCCCACTGTTATGTGGGACTCTGACCGTGGCGCGTTCAGACAGCCATGAAAACACATGGCCTCTGTTTTGTGAAGCGCCACGTCGAGTCCTAACATGTGTCACAGACTTAAGAAACAATTAATATAATTTTATATTTAAATCTGATTTTTCTTAACGTATACCTAAGTCTCACGCACTCGTCCAAGAGCCCTTACTCTCAATGGTAACAGTCTGAACTATCCTGTGAAAAGTTTTACCAACTACATACAACTTACTTATTAATCCCAAGATTTAACAAAGGCTCTTGCAGTTTTTATTTTAATACTTTGCCCCACACTAGGATTTTCTCCTGTGTCGTACGTGCGTTTACAAACATAGAAACTCACATACACAAACACCCAGACCCGGAACAACTACTTGTAGATCATACAAATATTTGCTCCGTTCGGGAACCGAACCCGCGATACGCAGCGCAGCAGTCCAATCACTCAGTCACTGCGCTAACCGTGCCGTCATAGTTACATATTATTATTATATTTACAACAGGTAAATACATACCTAGAATAGGTAAGGAATTTGAACTCAGCCACAACACCCAAATATATGTGAACAAGATATTCTTTCCTCATTTATTTCAAGTTGCGGTCCAGGGGAAGTCCAAAGTCAGTGATATATTGTTATTAACAACGTTTTATTAAGAAATCTAACAGTCTTACTGGAACGTTTGCAATTACTTCAATTAAAATCTCTGTCGCCAAATTATTGATTCAATTAGGACGAATAAAAATCAAATCACAGTTAAGCTTTCACTAGCATATAATATTTCAGTTTAAAGTCATGCAAAAAACTGCTAAGTTTTGAAAGCTGATATAGCTAAAAAGGGGCTAGTAAGCTAATATCCGGAAGAAGGTTGTTGCAATGACTGAGCGATTGTCTGCTGCGTAACGTAGCGTGGGTTCTATGTGGGTTCCATTAACAAATTATTTGTATGGCCCTGCTGAGGATCTTAAAAGCAGAATTATAATATGAATTGCGATAGGTCCCCAGGTTTTAAGACTTAGTTACTTGTTCTGGGTCTGGCTGTTTACGTATGTGCTATGTGTGTTTTAATTATGTTTAAAAAGACATCTACAATAGTCAATACCTATTGTAGAAATGCAAACCATGGGGTATTGGAAGCATTGTCAAATAATAATAATAATAATAATATTCCACAACTATCACACAACGCCATCTAGTCCCAAGCTAAGCAGAGCTTGTGTTATGGGTACTAGAAGACTGATAAACATACTTATATATTTCTAAATACATACATATTATAGATAAATTACACCCAGACACAGAACAAATGATCGTGCTCATCACACAAACATTTGTCCTGGGTGGGAATCGAACCCACGACCTCCGGCATAGCAGTCAGGGTCACTAACCACTAGACCAACAGGCCAGTCCAAATAGTCTAATAACAAACATTTTAAGAAAAAATATGTAGTGATCTTATCAGAAGAATTGGAAACTATAGGATTTATTATATTTACCTGAATATTTATAAACAATATTATCTACTGTCGGTTCTATCAAATCTGTATTCACAAAACCTACTGACTTCATTGATTTCGAGAATGAACTTGATGCGTCAATATGCGTCAGACTTTACTTTCGACTATGTGGGTGTGACTCTTATACCTATTAACATATGACGTACTTTTCCACATCACATGACATTTAATCAAGCAATCGACACTCCAAACTAGTTGAGCTAGTTTTTTACCACATTTTTGTTGAAATGTCCTTCAAAGTGTATATTTCTGCTTTTTATAAAACGGAGGCTCGTTGATGTCTTTTCTAGAGACGGTTTTATTTACGTTTTCCGTAATGACATTTTATCTTTTCAACAATTGAAATTTTTGAAATGAAATACGGTAGACTTTGTGATCGTAACCACATCGTAACTGAGAAGTATACCATGTAGGAAATAGTGATTGTACCTATAACTACATAACCATATTTACAGATAGATATTTTGAGAGCACTAGTAGACTGTAAATGGATCAAACTAAATCACAGTTGGAATTGGGTCCGATGATCAGCTGGCCTACCATGAACTGTTAACGCAATCCAGTTTAGGCTGTGGGAAAGAGATGGCGCTAGACGACTTCTATGGCTCTGTCTCTTTCTCACAGCCTAAACTGGATCGCGTTAAAAGCTTGTGGTAAGAACCCTGAGTGCTATAAATCGTGATTGTGACAGTCTTATGTAAGTGCGGCATCAGTTTCATCGACGTACTCGTCGACGGCCACTTAAACTTTATCAATGGAATCATAATTTATTAAAACCAGGTTGATAGAACTAACTTACTATGTGATGGCAACACATTGTAGTCTGTAATTCAAAAGGGAACATACTAAAGGAAGTTTAACAAATGTAAAGCTACAACTCACTGTCAAATTCAAGGCCGCTAAAATTAGAAGATGCTTGACTTGACAAGATCATGACAACGAGTACGCAGGACATACTTTGACACGTATATTTATACATAGACAGACGTAAGTATTTTTATCTACTATCATGCTATTAATCCTCTATAAAAGAACCTATAATAATTAGCTTATTGCCAACATTAAAACACTCAATGATATTATGATCATTATATCATCCAAACGCGTGATATTATGAATTTCAAAAAAAGAACATTCTCATGCAATGACATTTTCACCACCTGTACCTCGAGCACGAATCACTTTCGAAAAAGTATTCGTAACGTCTTGGAAAGCATTTTGTATGGGAACTTGAACAGCGCCTCTGGTGAGCGTAAATTGAACTAATTTTCGGAGCACGAACAAAAATACGTAAATTTCGTATCGTCTTCGTATTTAATTCGAAACGTAACTTGAGCCTTTTGTATGAAAATAGGTAGCACGAAGGCATAAAATGACGGATAGTTTCGTAATTGTCGAAGGCTGGCTTACGAGTTTCTCGAATATTTACTCACTTCAAATTTGACAGTGAGAAAACTTTCGTCAAGTTTATTATTGAGCATAAAATTATAATTTAAGTGATTGTGTTGATATATTTTGTTAAAAAATGAATGTGTGCTCCAATATTTATTATAATAATATGATATCTTTCTATTTATGCTGCCATAATTCACAAAAAATAAGCACTTGACATGACAGGATTACATAGATCTTTTAGCAACCGTACCTATCATGTTGCTTCTCAATCATTGCTCGATTCATTGATTGATATTATTGTCATTATTATAATAAAATAAATAAAATCATCAAACACAGAACATTCATAAAGTTTTTCTTTATTTTTACAATACATTTTTCATTAAATACCATGACAAAATATGCTCCTTAGCCTATTATCGTCTCCTGGCCGCACTTAGGTACCTACTCTGTGTTATTCAATATCGGTCAAGCAATATAACGTGAAAGAACAAACAAACTCATATTCGCATTGACTAATAAGGATTTAAAACATTCACATTTAAAAATACAAAATAAACATTATGTTATGGACCACAGTTCAATGTATTAGTTATGTTGAATTAGTTAGTTAGGACCTCAAAGATAGGAATTTCTTCATAATGCAAGCCTTATCGTGAAGTACTGTCTTCAATTCAAGCTCTTCGCCGAATTCCCAAACGAGAGCCTCGTCTCATCATTGAATATCGTGGGGGACCTTCTGTTCAACCGGTTAACAGACCTTCTTGATCAGGGTGTCAATTACTTATTTACTCCAGTAAGAATACTTCCATTTAGTTATCTCAGTTTACTGGAATAGCTTACAGAAAAATAACGAACTATAACAACAAAATCATTGAATATTGATTTGAAACCTCTTGACAGGGGACAGATTTGACAATATAGACATTAGGTATGACACAAGCTTTTTTTCTAAATCAAATTTTTTTCATGGTTTTTTATTTGTGCCAGTATGACAGACGTTCGTTTAGGAACGCAGTCAAATCAAACACAACGTTTTAGTAATTATTTTAATTATTATCTAACGGAACATTAACTGTTTCTGCAGTTCCTTTGTATTGCGTCATAAATTGAACAGTATTACAATTTTAAATGCCCTAAAATCACTAATTTTCTAACAAAAATCCAGTTTCTGAACGAAACATTCATCCTTATTTACGTTAGTATGACGTCACCAACGTTTTCGTATCGCGCCCTCGGTACTAATTCGAAAGTGCTTCGTGCTTCCGACTTTCGTTGTATGCCGTTATTGTATCGACGGTACGATACGGTGGCGAGACGAAACCTTCAAATATTCGTGCTAGGGGTACTGATCGCTAAAATTTTGAAAAAAGAACAATAATTCTTTTACTTATTAAGGTTTGTTTATTTTACATGCTTCGCAATTAGACTTTTCTTGAATGTACATAGATCTAACAACACTGTACAACATCCTTTGGTATGAGAATCTTTTATAGAGGATTCACATCATGATTGTAGATAAAGTCTTGTATGCAACTGTTATAATTAGGTTTTAAAACACTCATGTGATACTATTATCACACTCGGCTACGCCTCGTGTGATAAACCCACATTCGTGTTTTTAATACCCCTGATTATACAACAGTTGCATAAATAACTATTCCTACTCCTTCACTATTCTTTTCTCATTAATTTCGTTGCAGGATCCAAGACAGGTATATACATTCTCCGGGACACGTCGGGCTTCATTGTCTCTGCGCTTTTCTGGTGGTTGCCACTGTTGATTCTGGCTCTCAGGAGTTGCAGTGGTTTGGGAATAGTGTGGTGGGTTTCTCCCAATAAAAAGACGTAAGCATTAAACCAAAATAAACTTAATAATATCCCTAATTACTATGTTCACCACACACCCAGTTTCCTGTAACACTAAAATTAAGTAACAAATCGCCAATAACTTATGTAGTCGATGTTACTGACATGACTAATCAGATAATTACCATTAACGTTACACATTGGTATGCCAGTCGTCTGCGTAGGCGCACAGACCTTACCTCGTGACTACCCCTATCTGTATTCTATGGACATTCTGCTGTTAATAGTGTTCGACCTCTTCGTAGTATGTGAAGTTCAATTTTTACTGCTAAGTATGGTCGTAAAATTATTTACCTTGAGATCTACGAGTATGTATAGAACTTTCGATTAACAGTAACTGTCTTCGCAATAAGAATGAAGTGTGTCCAGATTTGGCGTTGACGGCGGTCTCGACATGAAGTTCTGTAACAGCAAGCAGGTAAATACTTTCTACGCCCGTCAAAGAAAATAAGCAACAAACAAAATAGCAATGGGCACTCCAAAAGGAGGAACCCGTTGCTCAACTCCGTATTATGTTTGGTTTGTGGCAAGTAGCAACCTTAGATGAAATTGAACAGGGGTGGTCGCCTAAAATAGATGAAAACCAAAATTTCTGAAGTGCACTACACCAAACACGTAACTTATACTGTTATGGCTTGGGCCCTATGACTTTTTTTACGTGGTAAAATCATCTTATAAGTCCTCCCACCCAGGGCAGAGCGGGAGGGACTGTCAGACTCGTACTGACTAAAATCCACGGTGTCCGTTGATCAATCAAATCAAACAGGGCTACTGAAAGCCCTTTATTATATGTACCGGGGTCTCGGTATACGTGTGCCCCGCGACCTCGGCAGGCTTTGGTCCTCTAAAGGGGGGGGGCCGTCATTATGCTGACACTCTTTGAGGCGCACGTGGAACACAACGGCCGTCGACCCGGACATGGTCCATGGTCGGGCAGCGAGTCGCCCATTACTCGCCGCCCGCATGCCCGCGCCTACGGTGGCCGAAGATCGTCCCGCGACGTCCGTCGCCGTGGGCGTCTACCACTGCGGCGTGGATGAGTGGTGAACGCTGTCCTCTCCCTCGCACGACCCGCCTCCTCCTTCGCGAACATGACTGCTTCGCAGAAGGAGGCGACCGCTTCCCACTCCGTCTCGCCCCGTAGCATGGCCGCGACCAATGCCGGGCGCGAGAGGTCGTCGTCTATCGCCTGCGTGAGGTCACGGCGGTGCTGTGCCCAAGCGGGGCAGTCCTGCACCGTACGCTCCACCGTGTCCTCCGGGCGATCCTCGCAGTGGTGATACCCAGGCGTTACCTTCTTTCTCATCAGACACAGGTACGTCCCGAAACATCCGTGTCCGGTGAGGACCTGCGTCAAGCGGTAGGTGAGGACGCGGACTCCGTGACGCCTATCCAGCCACTCCTCAAAGAGGGATATTACCGCCAGTAAGTACTCAAGTCATGTCATGTCATGTCTTAGTCATGGGCCCTATGACTTGCAGTTTGTTTTGTCCAGTTCGACCCACAAACTTTTCAATGCCTGCCGCGCAAACACGATATCTAAATACCTAAATGATGAGACTTAGATAATGTGTGGGTTATTACCTATTCTTGTATGTATATTACACATGGTCACGAGACATAATAACGGTTGAACAAATTAAACATTTATACGGGTATGTGATTCAGTTAATTCTCTGGTATTTAGTTAAATTAGTATTAACATAAAAGGGAAGACGCACCGACCGGTATATGTATGTTGGTACGTAACACGTACCCTACATTGGCAATTCTAGGTTTTTGTATAAATATAATTTAAATAAGTTGCTGCATGCAGTTTCCCTCGCAATCAAGAGAAACTACAACTCGATTACTTAGAAAAAATAACCAAATACGTCGAACTAAAAGATGAAATAGCCCGACTTAGGCATTTGCAAAAAGTTACAATAGTACCAATAGTGTTATCCACAACAGGCGTAACGTAGACGTACCGATGCAACTTCACCAATCCCTAAATTCGCTTAATCTACCCGCAAACACATATCACTTGCTGCAGAAGGCGGTTATACTAAACACATGCAGAATCGTGAGAAAGTTCCAGCAATGTGAGTCAGAAAATCCACATCAAAACCTAAATCCGATACCATCCTCCATACAACCTTCTGTGCGACACCGCACTAGATCATTTGAAAACTCCTCTATAATCATCCCACCTGATGAACACATGGCTTAGGCTCGTGCCATCAGGACTTCCCGGCTAACCGGAGAAACAACAATGTTTAAAACAATAATAATAATAATAAACCCGCAGGGCAGCTTGTGGCGAGCTGTTGGGCAGATGCGACCCCACGGACCTGCCTCCCTAGCCAAGTCACAACAAGTCGCAAACGATAATCGTAAACGATTGGTACTCCCCAATAGATTTTCAACTTTATAGAAAAGTGCTTAAAGTTGAAAATCTATTTAAGATTTATGAGCGTTAGCGACAGGAATGATCGAAAACGATAAGCAATCTTCACTAGATCTGCAACGTTATACCCAAGCACATAAAGTTGAAAATCTATTAAAGCCTACTCAGCGTTTGCGTTTATCGTTTGTAATATGGCTACAGGGCCTGATCTCTCGGGAGATATCTTGTTCCTCTCTGGCTTGCCTTTATTGGCCGTTCGGAGTGAACACTGACGAGGAACAGATCTCCCACGTCTTTCTTGCCTTAACTGGCTGGCTAGAGTGGAGATTCGCAAAAGCAAACGTGCTCGGAGGATGGAAGTACATATTTCAGTAAGTGTTTGTAGGGATCGACCATACTTCCGGGTTCCTGGTCGGTTATGAGAACCGTCGAATACCTCTCCACTCCTCAAGCACCTCAGGATATGTTACCCCCTTGTCGCTAAGTCACCTAGTGCTAGCGATATGTCTGAGGGCCCATTTGTTGAGTAAGCAAGTCACCATCTGCCATCGTATCTATGTATATAAAACATTGATTAGGCAGGGGCCATAGTTTTTCTATAGTTATAGATAACCAGTCCACCAAACTCACCAAACGCTATAACTCTGTCTTTTGTTTCCATAGTCCGCAATAGTCCAACTCCAACCAGGGGTTGTCCTTGGATAAACTGGCATAGTTCATACAGGGATAACCGCCGATTGGAGCCTCATTTTACTCAAAATGCATAATGGGCCTCTGCAAGATGGCTTTGGCTCCTGGCACGCCCTCTAAAAGTCCGGGATCTCATGATCATTCTCTACAGCCACGCGGGCGCAACTACGGGCAAATAAAGCTAGTATAAAAAACATCGCAATGTTCAGTTCATCACGTTTTGCTTTAAAACTACTATATACTAATTATTCTACTATGCTAAATTTCATCAGAAAAACATAAATATAGCAAGCCGCGGTATCACGTGTAGGTTTTCTTACTTTTGTATTTTCCTCGTCGTTTTCCCTAATAACTGCCATTCAGAATCCAAAATATATATTGAATTATAACGTCAGCAATATCAGCTATTAGCGAGAACTAATCTGCACCGTTACATGACATGCATGAAGAGTGGACTCTTCCCATGCTGGAAATATTTTCCAGGGGTGCCTGGTCTGTCTTCAAAATAAGAAAATACAATACAATTTACCAAAAACAAAATGCTTTAACTTACAGACCTTTTTGTGCATCATGTATAAGGTTTTGAATTTTTCAGCCGTAATTTTTGGTTAGTTAAAAATCCTTTATGCATTTTTACTTATAATAATTATGGCTTTTGTCAAACTGATCGAGGGAATATCGAAGTAAAAAAAAAATTACGACGATTATTGAACAGCAATACCTACGTAAGTACTTATTTATATTAATCATTGGTAAGTAATACAGTTACAAGCCTATTTTGTGGGCAGTTAAAATACACGTAAAAGTTGGAATTACATCATATAAGGATACTGATAATGATATTGTGTAGTTATTAAAAATATGTCCGTTTGTCGTACTCAATAAATAATCTTTAATTCAACAAATAATTGACACGATAATTTTTCCCCGACCTCAGTTTTAACATCGATGTCAGTTTATCCTTGTTTATACATACATGTATGGACTCACTGAATCCCCCTTTTTTTTAATTAAGCGTGCAGGACCTACAGAACAACCCGTATCATTATCAACCACAAACTCATAAGCCGCATCCAAATCACTGTAGGTAATAGTTTTCGTTTTGAACAAACAAATGTTTACTGCAGCGCCCCCTGGTGAATTGTTACCGTAACACAACACACAATCTAAGAACACGCACCAATCAAACCAGAACCCATCACCGAAAACTGCATCAACATCGGACTAGTAGTTTTGGAGATGAATGCCAACACAAACAACCTCGCACCCCAAACACGCTTGCGAGACTGTCTCATGAGGTAACCGTGACCCATGAACGTAAAGGGCTATTGAAGGCCACCGTACCGCCCTGGGTGGGAGGGCTAATTTGATGATTTTACCTCGATACAAAAACCCCAAACTCATATACAGGGTGTAAGAGACATCGACGCACAAACGGATACCATGGGTCCAGGACATGATTCTGGACCCCCGTGTTGGAATTTTTCGTCGGTTTTTTCCTATTTTTTTATGTTTTTTTTTAATAGTGAGCCGCGCTTTCAATAATTAAAACATCTAAGAAGACACCATTTCTAGTTTTATTTACATTGCTACTTTTAGTGAAAGTAGTGAATTAATTACTTTTTTATTAAAAATCTCATTAGGTTAGATAAGAATAACGATTATGAACAGTCTAAAGTAAAAAAAACTCCAAACAAATTAAAAAAAAAATAGAAAAAATCCGACGAAAATATCCAACACGGGGCGGTCCAGAATCATGTCCTGGACCCATGGTATCCGTTTGTGCGTCGATGTCTCTTACACCCTGTATACCATCTCTGTACCATCACTGGTAAAAATATCAATCATTTTAACGGATAACGGATGATAACACGCCATCATTACATGTCAAACGTAACAATAAATCAATAAGGGTCTTTATCAATGTGCGGAAATTGATTTTGGCAACAGAAACAATGTCAAGGTATATAAGTCATCAGTATTCTTACTTAGGACGTCTCTAGACGTTTCCTTTACAATGTAACCTTAAGGGACTAAGGAAACACACTTGTGCGTATTGTTTGCTGTGCCAAGGAAAAGTATATGGTGATTATAAATCTTCTGAGAACAGTCAGAATGTGCTGCTAGTTTTTTTAGAATTTCAGGCACTGTTAATTTTCGTAAAATATACAACTATGGTCCCATAATAAGGTTTAATTGCTTCTTTATGGGCAAAGAACTTCATGGACACGAAAAAACTTGATGATAAAAATGATGGAAAACAAAAAACCGGCCGGTATAAAGTGAATCGTTTAATTATATTATTACTCCCAAAAGTTATAAAGGCGTGACTGATAGACCAATTATCACAAAACTTGTTTACAATAAAAACCAGTTGAATGAGTTACCGACTTCTGTGTTCATTGTCGAAGTTACGTAATTTGAAGTAAAGACAATTGTTGGCGTTTCTTTTCATTTAGTGAAATAATACTAAACGTTTCACTTATTATTTTAAACGTTCCTGGAAAGCAAAATATGTCATGCTATTTAAGACTTTAGCAAATACTAACACCCGTCTTCACTATCACCGTAGTTAATTGGGTTTTGTCGGCGGAATAACAGACAAAACGACAAAATGAAGAAATATTTCTATTGTCCTCAATTGTAGAAAATAAATGTTTCTGAATCGAAAACAGTCGTTTATACTCGGGCTAATGTTGAATAACTTATATTAAAATAAGTTAAATAACTATTTTTGTTAGAATAGACGCCACATTGCCATGCTACACGTTTTGGCTATCATATTTCGCTATTCTTTTCCCAACTAAGCGCAACTGCACAGTGCACACATCATCATCTTCCTGCCCTTATCCCATTTTACTTTGGGTCGGCGCAACACGTTTTTTTCTTCCATTCTCCCCTATCAGACGTCACCGTATCATTTACTCCTTTTTCATTCATATCGTTCCTTAGACAATCCATCCAACTTTTCCTTGGCCTTCCCCTTCCTCTCCATCCATCAACACTCATACTAATTACTCTCTTAGTCACATGAGTCTATTATCCCTCCTCATCACATGTCCATATCAAGACAGACGATTTCCTTTCATTTTTTTTTTGTAACAGGTGCTACTTTCAAACTTCCCCTTTTAAACTCATTCCTTACTTTATCCATAAGCGCAACAGAAAATTTTGATGCTCGCCGGATGCACCCGTCAGAAATTATGATCCAGCAAATCGTTTCTGATCCGTCAGAATTTTTCTCACAGTGTGCGGTATCTAATACAAAATGTATGCAGAAGATTTCTTCTGGCGAGCTTTCTGTCAGATTTTTTCTGACTAAAATTTCTTGGTATAGTATGTGGTCACGCTAAGTCTTCACTTTATTTGTCAGGGGCAGCAACAGTGTAAGGAAGGATCCAACGATTACGTATGAGCCGGCCGACATTTGAAGCGCTTTCAACGACTGATTGTGTATGTTGGGCATTGTTATGATCAGGTTCCAGTCTAACAGGATGCAGTTGAATATCAGTATTTCATATGGCGCTTATCAGGGGGTCGAAAAAGGTGACATTTCCGTACAAGCTCTTCAAAGTTAGAGTGAACAAGCTTCTTCTGAGTAAGCTCGCTCTATAATCGACCTTCTTCTGTCTGTCACCTCTGACCTAGGCTAATAAGGTCTACATCAAAACGATCTTTTACCTACTGCAGTACGATTTTGTCTAAGCTTATAAGTACTTGTGTGATACGTGAAACTGTACATGTAATTCGCGACGACTCTACACCTTCTTACATAACAATTATTATTTCTTCAGCTACATATCTATGTCAGAGTCTTTATTCCATAACTATAGTAAACTAACCTCGTATATCTAAATTTTATATATTTTTATTACGCAATAACGCCTGCTTCGCGTTTTTCGTCAAGATTTTTGAGGAAAGAAAAAGATGAATCTTTTCTTTTTGGCCTAAGGCTAACTGGTAAGGAGTACTTATCCAGGAGACGCGGGTTCGAGTCCCACTCGCATCAGAATTTTTCATTCCTCTTAAATCTCGAATATCTAGTTCCATTGTTTCTATTTAAAAGTAAAGGGTATGACAAAACCCCACATTCCTTCGCCTGGAGCGATGCACGCGTCTATTTTCGTCCGCTTAATTACAGAACGCATTATCTCACATTATTTGCTTTAACAATGCGTTAACACTGGGTAGTCGTGGAATTTAAATCAGTTGAGATTCAAGGCAAAATTGCAAGTAAATAAATAAAGGTGTTACGGGTAATTTTCCGACTTAGCCAATGGATGATCAAAAAAAAAACTTACAAATAAATCTTGTCCTGACAATAACGAATAGCAATTAAAAGCAGGGAAATATAATAATAATCAATAATTCTTCTTATGTCTTACCAAAAATTGGGTATTAGCATAACATCAACATGACGTCAACAAACTGTTTTGAAGCGTTTTACAGCATTATTCTTCGTGATGGCTCCGATTGGATCATGTAAGGTCGTATCGCACCCCCTTTGTGTTAGTAAAATCTGCCAAGTCCTAAAATATAGGCTATTTTAATACCAATAAACGGATAGGTAGTTGAAGGTTGTGGTCTGGCATTTAGGCCTCCTCTTTCATGATACACTAAGATTTAAATGTGCCTACGCATTTGCGGTTTTCCGGGGCGTTAAGAAAAACTAATATTCTTCAAATGTTTATTACAAAGCACGAGGTATTTTAAGAAATGAGTTATGTGTTTTTCCGGTCTAGCTTAGCACACTAATTATTTGAATTTGTCTGTCACGTGCGACAGCGAAATAACACATTGGATGGTTTTATTAAAAAAATATGGCCCCACACTATACACTAGGAATTTCTCTTGTGTCGTGGGTCATTTACAGACGTTTAAACTGAACAACATACAAAAACCCACATAACATCAACGCGCACAACTTGTAGGTCTATGATAATATTCTTTGTAGGTCATACAAATATTTAGTCCGTGCATAATCGAGCTCGAATCACGAAACGCATCAGAAGAAATAATTGTTGAGTTATTAAAATAAAACTATGCATGTATACATTTTGCCATTTTGAATGTGTTTACCCCACAGGAATTGTATTTAAATAAAAAACTTTTTTCAAAAAAAATTTAACCGCCTTCAAAAACAACTACAAAAAATAACTTTTCTTTCGGAAGTCGGTGGCAATAGTCAATGACACAACAAAACAAAGCCACCGACTTCCGAAAGAAAAGTTATTTTAAACTATTTTGTATTTGTTTTGAAGTCGGTACTTTTTTTTAAAAAGTTTTTATTTTACCCTTTTTAGTTTATTTATTACATATTCAACCCAAATTCTTGTAAAATACAAAATTTTTCTTACATATGCACTAATCTTGTAATCCGTCACAACATAAAAAAATCCATATCTCTAAAACTACTGAACCGATTTTGATGAAACTTGCAGTGTACCCTAAGTTGAACAATACCTAGTACAACAAAAAAAGAATTACTTAAATCGAACTTATAGTTCCGGAGATATGCGTGCACAAACATAAAAACATACATACATACATACACTTATGAAATTTGGCACATTTGTTCAGACGCTGATATAGACTAACATATATGAAAACTGGGCAGTTCTGAGAATATTACATACATACATACATACACTTATGAAATTTGGCACATTTGTTCAGACGCTGATATAGACTAACATTATATTAAAACTGGGCAGTTCTGATAATATTACATACATACGGGTCGAATTGATAACCTCCTTTTTTTTGAAGTCGGTAACATACGGGTCGAATTGATAACCTCCTTTTTTTTGAAGTCGGTAAAAAAAATGACAAGTTTTCCAGCCCTTCTCCGGAGAAAGGCGAAAACAGTTTTATCTGGTACACCCAACGCAACGTAGTAAAAACGAAGGTTGTACCTCTGTACTTTAATCTCAAAGCTGTTAATTGCTTCATCATTATCAGTGACACAAATGTTCACAATTACGGGGCAATTAACTCATTCTACTTATGCCCTAAAAATGTTTAATTTGACTGAGAGACTAATTGGAAACATGCCTGTAGGTGTTCCGTAGTAAATTAAAAAGTCTTTAAATTCTTCAAAGGTAGTTTGTGTTATGGTTGTATGCTTTAACTCGTAATGAATGTACAGTTTTGACGTCAATCGATAATAAGGCTGTTTATGTGTCATTATTTGATCAAGAAGCTTCGTTTTGCAAAAAACTGTTAACAGTTTAGTATAGAAAATATTAATAATAACCACGGACCGGAAGACGCAGCGTAGGCAGGCCTCCCACTAGGTGGACCGACGACATCGTGAGGGTCGCGGGCAACCGATGGATGTAATGCAGGCGAATTGTCGTTCGGCGTGGCGGTCTAAGGGGGAGGCCTATGTTCAGCAGTGGACGTCTTCCGGCTGATGATGATGATGATAGAAAATATTGAGATCATATCCGTTAAACAGAATTCAACGAATTTATGTCACGGTTTTTGTTTCGTAGAAATTGTCATATTCTTATACTTAACAGGAAATCGAATAAAAACATAATTACCTATTTAGGAAATAAAACAGAACTAAATGCTTTACAGTATACTGGTATACAGACAGACATACATCTGTCAGCGGAAGTAGGTATTACAGTTTATAAATGGATGTAGGAAATGAAATTCTAGGAAACAAACTAAGTAGGTACATTTCATATTGTACAGTGACATTGACTTAGGTACCTTGCATTTGCACTGTTGTTAAAAAAAAGATTTTATCTGAAACCCGTGCAGATCGCAAATTACATCTATCTAAATTAAATGCAAAAACGAGGCTTTAATAACATAATTTTCCACGTAAAACGTGATTGTTAAGACTAGATAAAAAAGGGATTGAGGAAAATCCAGGTACTGTACCGCTGCTGTGATAATTATCTGAGTTTTGTGAAAACTGGTTTTATAAAACAGTTTTAACAATCCATCTATAGGGTATTTGTCTAAAAAATAAATAATAATTAGTCAGTCACTTAGATTATCAAAAAGAAATTGACACTTTTTTTTTTTTGTTACCTACGTAAACCAAAACTGACCAAGATACGACGCTTTTAAAGCGGTCATCTTGCATGCGGCTGACATGACCCGCTCAATCCCATTTCATCTGTGTGTCTTCTCTTTTCACACCCAGAATGCATTAATCTATAGCAATTAGCTAAATGTGGATGTATAGTAGGTACTTAACAGGTACCTCACTTCTGCCCAACTAACCCTTAGTAGTGCATTGACACACCAAGAGAGACTCAAAATAACTTTATTTACCATACGAAAAGCTCAGAATTAAGAAACACACATTTCCAGTATCGGCACGTCTCGAAGTTAACTGACCCTAAAGCAATTACAACTGCAGCATAATAGTATGTTAGGATAGGTGTAGCCAGTGTTGCCTAACCTATCATATAGCTCGGCCGTGACCTGGGGTCTCCCAATGACCGAGTTTTTGCATACCTACCTACTAAAGGAGTTACCCGAGATAGGGGAATAAACAATAATCTCACTTATTCTAAGAATTAGCACATGACACGTTTATCTCAGTATTGCGACGAGGCGAGGTCCTGTCTTAATAGCGATAACATCGTCGTTAAATTAACTGTTTGTATTGCTCAGCTTTTATTTTAATAACATCGACCACGTTTTCCTTATTTTGTTTGTCATGTTTTATGCGTTTTAAAGTAATTCACATGTAACACTTTTTTTTAGCATAATGATAATAAAGAGTCTTCCCGCCTTGGGTGGAGCTGAAGGACCTAGCAGACTCGTACTGACTAAAATCCACGGTGTACCTTCAATACCATTTACGTTCGGTAGACAAAATGTAACTCTTTCTTTTCTTGACGGTTAAGTAAAAACTCAACGTTGAAATTTTTTTCCGCAATTTTTTTCACTTGTATAAACTGAATGATTGAAAACTTTGATTTCGTATATACACAAATACTTTGCGAAAACAGTTACTTATGAATGCGAGAACATACCTATCTAATATTCGCAATTGTCTAAAATACATCACAAATAGGTATTGACCACAGGTCTAGACCAATTAATAGAACAATTAATATGGAAAGCGTCATGAAAGTGATTACAATTAATAACAACTCGTGCAATCGTAATCGGAAGGTTCAGACGCCAGCAGGTCAACCTACCCGAATCTGTCAAATTTGACCAATCAAACATTAACCTTCCACTATTGTGATCAGGTTGAAAATATATTAAAGAAAGACAGATTGGGGTAGCTTGATGTGCTGGCGACTATAGGTACTTAGTTGTAAGCAAATCATCGCAGTGTAATAATTTGTTCAATATAGGTACTTTAATGAATTGTGAACGTGATGATCGCTTCCGTGGCGTCACTTTATGGTTTGTTTGTTTACTTTCGTCATTTCGTGTTTGTATGACGATTCAGATTCATTGGTGAAAACAGCGCTTATGTTTTCGTCAAATAATTAATCTGATTATTCCGAACGCAATAAGTTCATTTTATTTAAACAAGAGCTAACAGTTTTGAGTTTGGCAGATTTCGTTCAGTTTCATTTGCAAAATTAGTACTGCGAATCGACCGCGACTAGTCGCCCCGCGCGATTAATCGTGTGTGTCTGCTCGAGGCTTTATTGATTGAATTATGTACCTACTAAAATTGAGAAGCATAATATAGTACGTAATTACTTTTTTTTCCCGCCCAGGGTGGGACGGGAGGGACTGTCAGACTTGTACTGACTAAAATCCACGATGAACCTTCAATAGCCCTTTACGTACCAATGTCATGGTTACCAGGTGAGATAGTCCCGCGACCCCGGCAGGCTTCTGCCCTCTTAGGGGGCCCGTCAGATTCCTGACAGCTCTTAATACGTAATTACGTAATTACTTAGAAGTTCTTTTTCTATAGACTTAGCTAAAATTATTATCATAGAAACCTGTCTTAAGAAAATCAGAAAAGCAAACAATATTGGGTTTAGGAAAATATAGCAATGACAAACATTCTTGTTTGTTAGCGGAAGATACTGAAAATAATTAGTGCAAAAAACTATTTGTTTTATGTGCCAAATAAATAAACATAAATATTTTGTAGTTTATTTACAACTGATATTTGAATATCCTGTATGGAGTTTACTCCTAATTGCGTCCGGTAAATTACTTCCTTCATTGTGGAGCCATTACAGACTGCCATAATATGGCAGTAATATGTATCAACGGTGGTCTTTCACTATCGGCTTCATCTCAAAGCTCAAAGTCGCTCAACGAGCTATGGAGAGGGCTATGCTCGGTGTTTCTCTACGTGATCGAATCCGAAATGAGGAGATCCGTAGACGAACTAAAGTCACCGATATAGCCCACCGGATTAGCAGGCTGAAGTGGCAATGGGCAGGCCATATTGCTCGCAGAGCAGATGGCCGATGGGGTCGAAAAGTGCTAGATTGGAGACCGCGGACTAGCAAGCGCAGCGTAGGACGTCCACCAATGAGATGGACAGACGACCTTATAAAGGTCGCCGGAAGACGCTGGATGCAGGTCGCTTCCAACCGGTATATGTGGAGATCTAAAGGGGAGGCCTATGTTCAGCAGTGGACGTCCTTTGGCTGAGATGATGATGATGATGATGTATCAACGCAGGGGGCAGTGATGATACCACCGGACAGACGGCTTACTCCAAGCTAATTTAATTATTCTTGTTACTGGTAGTGTTAAAAATTTTAGTTAGTAGCTAAGCAGAGGATCACAAAGCAATATTTACAGATCTTGCCTTCGGAAAACTTAAAATCGACGAATCCAGATTTTATTTCAGTGACCAATGATTGTCCATACTAATGAAGAAAACTAGCTATCAAAAGCAGCTTACATTTGTCGTTAGCAAAATATCAAACCTAAACATTTTTGAATTTTTAATCATCGATTTTTGCATTCTGGTTGATGAAATCTCACTTTATCAAGGCTCCCCTGATGGTAAGGGTCCCACCGAGACGCGACGCTTTTTTTTAGCGTGGTAAAATCATCAAATGAGTCCTCCCACCCAGGGCAGAGCGGGAGGGACTGTCAGACTTGTACTGACTAAAATCCACGGTGTCCTTCATTATCCCTTTGCGTTCCAAGGTCACGGTACCTAATGGAATAAGTCCCGCGACCCCGGCAGGCTTTGGATCTCTAGAGGGGGGCCCCGTCATCTTGATGTCGCTCTTTGAGGCGCGCGTGGAACACAACGCGCTGTCGACCCGGGCATGGTCCATGGTCGGGCGGCGAGTTGCCCATTACTCGCCGCCCGCATGCCCGCGCCTACGGTGGCCGGAGATTTCCGTGGGCGTCTACCACTGCGGAGACGCGACGCTTAACGCACATTTGAATACAAGCGACTCAAAATCAAACACATTTCCAGTATCGTCGCGTCTTGTCTCCGTGTGAGCTGACCCTTACTGGATGAAGCCTGCTTGTTTTTTAAAAATAAATATGAAAATAAAGAATAGAACAATTACGCTCTTCAACTAGATATTTTAGATGCTCATCACGCCGTCATAATGATCACATGCCTATCCATTGTATAATGTAACAATACAACTAAAAGTATACAATAAAAGATTTCCAATCGGATACGGTTCCGGTTGTTAAAGGCCCCGTGATGACGGAAACAATTCACATTACGTTTCACTTGCTTGTATATAAATAAATAATTTATTCAGTTAATGTATTATAATAGTTGAATAGACAGACTGCATGGTATTATAGACGCACTGCATTGTGTATGTACAAGTGGCTAGAATTTACGTGATACCTCAACACTTCTACATATTGTGGCACTAACGGACACTTTTTGACTGGCAGTGGTTCAGGGTTAAGCATAACAATAACTGCTTTAAATTGAGTTACAAAATCAAAAAAGTTACAAATGGACATGAAAACAAAAGCTCTATTAAATGGCATAACATCTGCCATGTTATGTCACTGGCTGAAGCTTCCAATGCGTAACACAATTTTCTAACGCAATCCGAATTTGAGTGAATTTCGTAATGCATTCCTTCATGTGTCCGAAAAATTATTATTCTCATCAAAATTAACAGTATTTGAATGGAAGTGAATGAATGTGCTGGTAGACTATTACAACTGGATTTGGAATTCATAGTTATGTACGTATTTTCAATTTAATTAAAATAGAAGTCAAGTTCAGCAGCTTACTGATAAAATAATTCTAAACTAATTACATCGTAAACCTAAACAACTACCTAATTAATGTTTATTGGCAATGGCTTAAGAAAATGCCTAACGAGTAATTATATAACAATTTAGTACTTTGTTGACCTTCTTGGGGTACCTTGACCGTTTTACCCAGTTGCTGGAAAATCTTCCGAAGATAATACGGTTTAGATTCGAGTATTCACGAAGTCTAGTAAAAAAGTTGCGTGATGTCAACGTTTATCGATGAAAGTATCAATTACTAGTTTACACTCTGTGTCTTTTTGTGTAGAGTTACCACGAAGTCTATAAAAAATAGAGGACAGTTTTGTTTCGTGTCATTTTTCCAATTCCTTTTGAGTCGACCACTCCTCAAGCTTTGCAAACTTAATTAGAATTTATAATCGTGTTAAAAGATTAAACACAGAGATAGCAGCCAATAGCAGGTATCTATCAAATAACGGTTCCTACCCGCTGTATTTCTCTCGGTATTTTTTAATTGCCGTCGCTGATTTATGTCGCATGCTGTCAAACGTCAAGGTTGATGCAGACCCGTTGCATATTTTTTTTGCTTCAAATTCAAATGTTTCTTTCACGAGAATTCGTCTGGTGTAAGTTTGAGAGATGTTACATCATCCATGTGAGTCAGCGAGGATTTGTTGGAGAATTTGATTCTTGTTTCATTGCTGTCAACATTTCAGACATTTGTATGTAAATGAGGTTGTAGTGTTCAATGGAAGGCGTGTCTTGTTGATGTTGTCGTCACTCGGCGGTCGTAGTAAGCGTGTGTACTACACACGTTTGGCATCATATTGCATGTTTCTTTTGTTCATGGCTATTCATAATTTCATCCAAGTGTTATTGACATACGACCGTGCTATTTTCTTTTGATAGTGAAACTGAGTGCGCATTTTTCTCATCCACATCCGCATTCATCAGCGTATTCTTTATCAGTTTTTTGATAAAATTAGATCTGCCACAAATACAAATGTGATTGTTTTTACCTTCAACCATCAGCGCTACATCAACGGATCTATTTAATTAATTAATATTAATCACGTAATAATCAAGAAGGAAAATCCAATCCGGTTGATGTAATTTACTTATAAAGTTACATGATACATTACTTAGTACTTTACAGTGATTGAGCACGCTGAAGATCGGCAAAAACGTCGCTGTTTCGGTCGGGGGTTAAGCTCATTAAATTAGACACGGTTCTAAGAGTTAAAGGACACAGAAATTAAGAAATAACAAAAAAAATAGCTGAAAATCATTTAAGCTATTCATTATTATCATTCCCCACTTAAATCTAAATAAAGCCTTTTTTCATAACTAATTAAGTATCTGCATTAAAATCTAGCAATGGCTTTGAAGTGTATCTCCTTTTGGGGATTATCCTAAAAGTGGGTTTTCGTAGGAAAATTATGTGCCATGTAGACTACCTGCAAAAGGTGATCGGTTGTTAGACTCTTACTACCAATCAGTGCCGCCACTATAGCCCTTTAGTGCAATAGCGAGCTTCATTAAATGCGCCCTGGTCTGACCAATTGTCGCCCTGGTTTGGCCATTTCTGCGTCCTTTCAGGGTCTGCACCTTGTGCCTGGGCACCATTGGCACACCCCTATTTTCGGCACTGCGACCCGTTGCTTCATCAAAAGTAACAGCTAAAGTTAGGTTAGTGTAAAACAAGCTTCCCATGATTTTTCTGGGAAATTACAATGTTAATTTTAGAATCACATTTGCTTTTAAACCAGTAATGGCATGGTATTAATTAACTTTAGCTTAACCGTTACTGAAACTGACTGTTTTTTCAACAACGTTAGTATTTTAACAGGATTGACACAGACAAGCTTTTGTAAATCGATTAAAGACACATAGTTGCTGTTAAACTGGGAATTTTGGATGCGTCTAAGTAGTTAGATTTCAATCAAGGAGATACCTAACTTGTTCCATTCCATTTATTTAAATTTAGGTAAAGGTTTACGAGCAGTTGTAACAGATATCGCATCAAACATTGAAAATTAAAGTAGAGAATTAGTAAGTGCTTATATAATGACGTTCAGACAACGGAGCAAATATAATAATGTATTGCTGTGCGGATCATACAAACTCTGATTTCACAGAAACAGTGCCTTCATTATATCTTGCCAACAGAGCGTTTATTTATTTAGGGTTTTTTCATCTTTTAGTAGACGATAAATATAAAGAGACAAGTTGATGTCATTTCAGATTAGGTAAATCTGAGAAATTAAGTCGGGGATTTTAGAAATCCTTCATGGAAAACCTAAGACGTTAGTGACGCACGTAGTTAATGCCTCTATTTACAAAAAATAAAATTTGAATGCTTCTGTGGCTTCCTCAATTACTTACTTGAAAAGAAGTTTGAATAAAATTAAAGCCACGTGTAGACGACGAAACTTGGTGTCAATCTCTTGTCTTATAATAATTAGAAAGGCACTACATAAAGTAAACCTAATAACCTTAAAAAAGGATTACTCTACTCATTCAATTTGATTCTTTCGTGGTCATAAAAACCACGCGAATAAAGCTGCGAATAAATTAAATTCACTATGTAATAATGTATGTATCAGTTACTAGGTATAATTATCTACTTGGTATAACCATTGCAGTGTCTCATTAATGTTCCCACTGCTGGGATATAGGCCTCATCTCTGTCAGAGGGAGTCTCTGTCATTGCAGTGTCTATCTATACAAATTATAGGCACCCTTGGGTCATCGTATGGTTGAGAAATCAAAACAATCGATTGCTGACGAGGTATCTAACAAAGCTCAACGCATCGATTCAGACGAGACAATCAACGAACGTGACTTTGAATAGGGTGACCATGCTGTTGACAGTCCTAGTTTCTTGTCAATCATTTGCATCATTTTTTCTTTACATCCCAGTATCACTGCTTTGATTTGTTTAAAATGCTTTCAGTATTGCTAATATAATAACGTTCTTGTAATGCAGTAATTTATTTTCGGAAATATACGTTTAATTTAACAATTTGCAATTCAATGTTGTGACTTAATGCATTATTTATCTTTTTTCAATACATAAATAAACAGTCCTAGTAACTTTCTAGAAGGTTTTCTAGACCGTAACCGTAGCGAGGCTTAACCTAGGACAGCTGAAATCAGGGGCGTACATTACAGCTGTCATTGTTCCGTGTCGGACAAGGTCGGCTGATGTAATACACGCGCGCATTGCACCAGACACGCCGGTCAACGACCTTGCCGGCACTGTCTATCGCAAATGGAAATTATGGTGAACATCGCAAATGTAAATGTGTGTGTGAGTCTGCCTCGTATGAACGCAAGCGCATACTGCTGAGCATGGGGTCTCGCCACAGAGTACTCAGAGGGGTCTCTATGCGGTGTAGGTATGAAACGGCACGCACACACGCGCACACCGTTCACGGTGCCGTAGCCGGGCCGCCCGTCTTGCACGCGTTCCGTATCTTAATATTTTTGTTACGTTTACGTATGTGAAAGAGAAAATAACCAAAATAAAAAGTAGTATTATTAATTAGGTACTGTGTGAAATAACTTTATATATATTTTAGTTATAAAAATAATACAAGGAAAAACAAATACTGCATAGCTTTTGGTTGCTTAAACGACAATAGTGATAAGAGCCTCACGTTTCATAAACTACAGCGTCACGTCGAAAGGTGAAAATATCGACCACGTTCAAACTCAGAAAATAGCAGCTACGCATTCAAGGTCAGCGATCGTAATTGGTTGCGCGACTTTTTTACCATTTACAAAGACTCGCAACGCAGAACCTGTGACGTAGGGATGAAGATCTGAGATCGATTAATCGAAGAATCGATTGTTGGAGCCAAAATATCGATTTTTTTTTAATCTATACAGGATGATTTTTTAGTCACCATCCAAATTTTGATATTGAATTTAGTTACGTACCTATTTAGTTACGTATTTGAACTTAGTTACGTATTTTAAATAAATGTGGTCGGGTGGATGGCATTACGAGGCTGAGTCTGAGGGGAAACTGGGGAAACACAGAACTTTATGGAGGAGTATCGATTTATTACTGGGCCAGGTGGCCAAATGACACCCAAATTGTAACAACTCTTTAGTTTTGTCCAGCTGGTCCCGCCATCTTCTACAAGGTCTGCTGCGACGACACCTGAAAGGGTCAGTAGGGCTCCAGGAAGTGGTTATTTTTGTCCAAATTTCATTGGGCTTGCGGGAAACTTGCCAAGGTTCAATTAAATTAAATGGCTTTTTGGACAATATCAGCAATTGTGTCTCGAAGCGCAATGTAGTGTTGCATTGCAGACTAGATTGACACTAAATTCGCAACTCTCACTTTTACCATTACCTTGACCATATTCACGCCAACCTTAATCTTTTTCGGAAGCAACATTTTATCTGCAGAAATCTTAACTTCTCGGATCTTGAAGCGGAACTAAGAGTAGGAAGTGCAAATAATAATTAATACGGAAAAACCTAATGATATATTTATGTCCGCTTAAAAATGCACAGTATGTTATGTTGTCATCGATTATTTACCTAGTACTTATTGCCGTCGATCAATCATGCCAAGAACGCTGATTGTTTACATTATATCTACAAGATAGGTACCTTCCTATTTATGTATTTAAAAGCTCCTAGCTTTTATGAGTTGGTCCAAGCAGCTTATACGAATAATTGGTTGACGGCAACAAACTCAGATTTTACTAATAAGCTAGGTTAAGAGTTCTTCATAATAGAGGGACAAAAATTCAAGCTCCAAGCTGATTCTGAGAAATTGTTGCTGGGAAACAAATCCCCTTATAGGTAGCATTTGTTCTGATCTAAGAATGAAACACAAATCTGTATGTCGAGCAATAGAAGTCACGAGACCTATGAGACAAAACAGCTCGGTAATGGGAGGGATCAACTGCCTAGCAGTCCACTCCATGCAACAGCACCAAAGTCTACCTGTAAGCTTCGGTGACGGCTGAGCAATCCCACTGGCGGGCGGTGGTAGATTGCGAGTCAGGCTATCTTGGTCAGGACCAGGGGTAACAAGCTCGCGACCACCATCCTGTCGAAGTCCTAACCAAATAATTGCGTCGGTGTGTAAGAGTTCCAGTTCCTTCTGGATAAGCTCGCTTCACCTTAGGTCTTACTTTGGCTTCAGCTGCGACGACCTCTCGCACCCGGCATTGATCGATGACATACTGTGAAACGGTCGCCTCCTTCTCCGAAGTAGTCATGCTAGCGCCTTCGGTCGCCTCCTCCTTAGGAGGCGGGCGTCGTGAGGGACAGAACAGCCCGGACCTCACGACCGAATTCCGGCCATCGTAGGCGCGGGCATGCGGACGGCGAGTAATGGGTGTTTCGCCGTCCGATCATGGACCATGTCAGGGTCGACGGCGCGACGAATTCCACGCGTGCCTCAAAGAGCTGTTAGCAATCTGACGGGGTCTCAGGGATTTCTTATCGGGAAACCGTGACCTCGGAACATAAAGGGCTATTGAAGGAACACCGTGGATTTTAATCGTACGATCTTGGTTTCTGGGCTAGATTGAGGCAAGGTCAAACCCATTTTAATAGTAGATACACACCAAGGTAGTAAGCATTGCCTTACGTCATGGGCGTATTGAATCCGGAAGCGACACTAAAGATTCTGGGGGTGAAAGTGTGAATTTCCGAGTGAAACAAGGGAATTAAGTTACATAAGAATCTGTGAAATAGAATAAGGATGCTCGTCACAGAATAATACTGTTTTTATTATCTATGGTAACATTGTTAAGGTCTGTGGCTTTTTCCCGCTTGGTTGTTGTGAGCTAATTAAAGTATTTGCTTAACACAAAAAGCCTCTTTAATTATACCAGCTGGTCGTGAAAGTAAAGCACTCTGCGTTGGCGCCTTACAACACATCAGGCGCACAGGTTATGGGCCCAGAAGACACATCATTTGTTGCAAAATGGATTCAACAAATATCGTCGTGGGTAACAGCAACGTGCTTCGCTTGGAAGGGGCGCAAAATTGGAACGTGTGGAAATTCCAAGTTCGCATTATACTAAACAGCTTGGGTTTGTACGAAATAACAAGCGGGACATCGGTGAAGCCAGAAGGAAATACCGAAAATGTCACAAAATGGATGGAAAAGGACGCGAAGGCGCAGTCGGTACTTGTAACTAGACTGTCGGAAAATGTCATCGTGCACGTCGTAACTTGTACTACAGCAGCGGAAATTTGGTGCAAATTACATAGTGTCTTCGAATTAAAATCATCCGCTAGTATTCACATGCTTCAACAACAATTTTTCAGCCTTGAGTTCACTCCAGGAAGTACAATCGGTGAACACATTTCTAGGCTGCAGGATTTGTCATGCAAGTTATTGGAGCTTGGACAGAAAATTGATGACAGAATGCTGATGACCAAAATACTTATGTCCTTACCAGAAGAGTTCAAACATTTTGTGAGTGCTTGGGAGTCCGTTGATGACAGCAAGCAAAACATAAATGACTTGACAGCAAGATTGTTGATGGAGGAGCAGCGTTTGGGTGGGAGAAAAGAAGAACACTCGGAGTCGGCAGCTTTTGCTGCAAAAGAGAAAAATGGAAACAGTTCCAGTAGAAAGGAAAAAGATCGTGTGTGTTACTTTTGTAAGAAACCCGGACATTACATTCGTCAGTGTCGGTTTAGATTAAACAAGGAGCAGTCGAAGAAGAACAATGCTTTCTTGGCCAGTGCTTTAATAAGTGCAAATAGTGATAGTGAGGACTGGATCATGGACAGCGGGTCGACTGAACATTTGTGCAAAAATAAGGACTTATTTCTTGATTATGTTGAGTTACAAAAACCAAAACAGGTTGTATTAGGTGATGGTAATGTTATTTTTGCTAAAGGGTATGGTAAAATTGTTTTAAAAGCACATAATTGTAAAACTTGGATTAAAACTACTTTGCATAATGTACTCTATGTGCCAGATCTTAAATTCAATTTGTTCTCTGTATCATGTGCTGTAGATAAAGGTTATTTGCTGATGTCGAACAACAACAAATGTTATTTTTTGAATCAGGATGGGACCATAGCTGCATGTGCTCTACGTGAGGGAAAAATGTTCAAAATGCAGTTCAGGTATGTAGTAAACAAATCTGTAGCCTTAGTATGTGGGAGTGTTAAATCACTGAAGGTTTGGCATGAGATGCTAGCGCATCAAAACTTTGGTCATGTTCGTAAAATACTGAACTCGCACAACTTAAAATATACTGATGACAAAAATGATGTTTGTGAACATTGTTTAATGGGCAAACAGCATAAACTACCCTTTGCAAGAAGTTTAACACGCACAAGTAGACCGCTGGAACTTATACATGCAGACGTTTGCGGACCCATGGAGCAAAACTCCCTGGGAGGTTCAAAATATTATCTTTTGATTAAGGATGATTATTCTCACTATAGAGTTGTATATTTTCTAAAAGAAAAATCACAGGTTTGTGAAAAAATGAAACAATTTATTGTGTTTGCAGAAAAAGAAACAGGTCAAAAAGTGAACAGGCTTCGTACTGATGGAGGCACAGAATTTATGAAGCTGAAAAAGTACCTGGAAGAAAAAGGAATTAAGCATGAAGTGACAATAGGTTACACACACAGAAATATTAAAAACAGGAGAAGTGGCAAGGGGGCGTGTCCGCGGCCACGTCGTGCTGAGCGTATAGCTCAGCTAGTGAAAAAATGGCCGTCACCGCGAGTTAGTGTGTTGTCAACCGCGTTCGTAAAAAAAACGATTATGCCGTCTTGTTCGGTGGTTTCGTGCAAAAATAGAAGCCAAGACAAAAATTTTAGAAGTCATGGCATCAGTTACCACAGGTAAGTACAAATATTTTACAATATTTGTCTTAAAAATCACGAAAAACAACAATCCCTAAAATATATCTGACTTGTACTACTTTATTTTTGTTTTCTTGTATTACTCCGACTGTATTTAGTTTGCATTAAATACATTGCTCTTTTACAACCACCTCAGTCTGTCACTGAGTGACTGAACAAGCAATGTAAAGCTGACATAACGAAACATCATTAAACTGTAATGTCGCATGGTGCGGCCGCTGCTCCGGTCCGCCGTATTTGAGTGCGACTAGTGATGTGCTCGTGCAGGTTTGACAAAGTCTATCGACAAGAAGGTCGACTGCGAATGTTTTATTACTATTTCAGATTTTTCTTCAATGTATTAACTCTTGTGACCGCTTGGAAGGCCGATGTGGTTCTATGCTTTTTTACCCATTTTTAGGGTTCCGTAGTCAACAAGGAACCCTTATAGTTTCGCCATGTCCGTCCGTCCGTCTGTCCGCAGCTTAGCTCAGAGACGCTCAGTACTAGGAAGCTGTAATTTGGTGTAAATATATGGATTTATTGCGCCGAAAAAGTGGTAAAATAAAATCTCGTAAAATATTTTTTTAGGGTACCTCCTGAACACGTAAAGTGGGGATGTTTTTTTTTCTATGAAAAAATTCACAATAGTAGTATAAATAACGAAGTTTAAAAGAAAATTATCATGACTAAGTAGGCTTTACAAGTTTACGAGTAATAGTCGACCAACTTATAAAATGTACTTGGATAAAATATTGTCCTAAACAAAATGTATCGGAGAACATGTTCTTCAACTGCAAATGTAAGTTTGTCAACTTTATTTTTACAGCTAATGGTAGTTGGGTATGTTTTGGGGATAGGTAGGTTTTTATTGTCAACTATTTTTAACTAACTTCAAAAAAAATGGAGGAGGTTCTCAATTCGTCGTAATTTTTTTTTTTGTATTTTCCCCGATTTCTCAAAGACGCCTGGACCGATTTTGAAAATTCTTCTTTTGATTTAAAGAGTACACCTTCCAATTGGTCCCATGATCATCAAGTCAGGATCTGATGATGGAATCCTGGAGAAATCGTGGGAACTCTTTAAATCATTCTTGAAGCGATGTATTCGAATTACTATGTAACGCTGGTTTTAAATCTTTGTTACAGCCGCTTCCCTCTACACGCGGTGGTACTCAAATAGACAACATCTTTTCCAACTTTACCTGTGAAGTTGGTTTTTATAACTCCTTCTACAGTTACCATCGTCCTATGTGGGCCCGTTTTTAGACGTTATGAGTTGGCTACTGAATCACTATCACTTAGGTACCTAATAAATGTTAATGCGTAAATTAAAATCAAATTCAGCGAATCAGTTTAGTTAGTTCGCATAAGTATTTTGATGGGCAACTACGGAACCCTACACTGTGCGTGGCCCGACACGCACTTGGCCGGTTTTTATTATTTTACAGCGTAGTAGTGCGTTACCAAAGATCGTGAAATAAGTTCATTAATGTTTAGTAAAGTAATCTATAGAATGTCCTTGGGTTTCGTCACTTGTTATGGTTATGATATTTAACTGAAGTCTTCATAAATGCACCATTAGCTTCCTATGCATTATAATAATTAGCATCAAGTCTTATTGATGTACTATGCCCCAGAATTTCTAAGGAGGGTTTGGAGACGCTATATTGTGACGTGATGCAAGTTTTATTATCACTTGCACCCTTCTTTCATGGGGTAATGTCTAAAATGCTGTAATAAGCTACTACAAAACGTTCTTGAACTAAATGAAACTAAATTCAAAACATGCATTAAACGCACACTTTGTAACCAGGCATATTATAAACTGAGCGACTATATCGCTGATAGAAATGCTATGTACCATATAACGTAACATCCCAAAATGAATGGTGTAACAAAGTATCTGTAATAATTTTGGCGATCCAAAAAGAGTGTCCATGGAGTTTCTTGTCCGTTCTTCTCCATAGAGATTTACTCCTTGTAATGAGCATCTACAGTACTTTCACAGTTATTATGTCTTGTGACTAGGATTATAGTTGTAGCACCATAATTTTGTAGTGTTTAATTATTATTTTTTTGTCTTTGACAATTATTCAAAAGTGCTTGTAACTGGCCTAATTGAAATAAATGCTTTGATTTTGAACTACATGTAACTGTGTCATTTGATTTGTATTTTTTTTTTTTAAATATTTTGGTTATTGTTGGTTTCATATTGTTTTCATTTACTTTATTTCCAAAACCTTTGTAAAAAATTATCGATATGTTTATCGATAACACTTCGATTTAGTCAAGCACTGTCGTATGAAGTCGTATCCGCCCCCGTGTCCCGACAACACACAATGATAATTGTTTTAGTGTGAGTAAATAATACGAAAAAAGTACGCTGTGGTTTAAAGAATAAGGTTTATATTTAAATGACTGAGCTATCGAAGGCGCGTGTGTGCACTTGTTCGTAGTATTGTTGTGACAGAGCTGTGTGCGCAATATTAGCGTAATGGAGGGGCTACTGTGGCTTCATCGGTTTTCTATACATTTTGAACTCCACGCCATATCTCCTTCTTTATTATATCTATGGTTACACACCAGAACAGAATGGGAAAGTTGAACGCGAAATGCGCACTGTCACTGAAGCTGCAAGGACTATGATGCATGCGGCATCTTTGGATAAAGTTTTTTGGGCCGAAGCAGTTGGACATGCTGTCTATGTGCTTAATCGCACAGGAACAAGCACAGAAAAAGGAAAGACACCTTTTTATTTATGGACAGGTAAGGAGTATGAGAACATGTCTGAACTGAAACCTTTTGGAGATTTATGCTATGTGCATATACCAAAACAGCTTCGAAAGAAATGGGATGCGAAGGGAGAACCTGGATTGTATATGGGACAAGGAGAAGAAACAAAAGGATACAGGGTTTATTTAAAGAAGAAGAAAATAGTTACTGTAAAAAGAGATGTAATCTTTGTTAAGAAAGATGTTCATTCAGAACAGAGAAATCAAAAATCACTTAGTGGAAATATTACTGTCATGAATGGAAAAGAAGGAAAAGAAAATCTGCTGGAAGAAGATCAACACAGTGAACAAGAACAGCATAGTGAAGAAGAACAGTACAGTGACCACCAGGTCATAGAGGAACTTGATGTATCTGAAACAGAAGAGAACACAAATGAGATAGAAAATAGAGAAGAATTTGAGGATATAAAGACTGACTATGAAACTGGAAATAGTGATTCGGATAGTCAGGAACAAGAAGAATTAGGAAGAGGAAAAAGAACATGTAAAGCTCCTGAAAGATTTAAGGATTATGTACTACTTACCACCTATGATGATATGATGAAAACACCTGAAAAAGAAAAATGGAAAGCCGCAGTCAATGAAGAATTAAAATCATTAAAGGAAAATGGTGTGTGGGAACTGATAGATAAAAAGGAAGCGAAAGGACAAAAAGTACTTACCAACAGATGGGTGTTTCGTATTAAAGAAGATGGTACCTACAAGGCACGACTTGTCGTCAGAGGAAATGAACAACAAGATGTAGATTTTGAAGATATATTCAGTCCTGTTGCTGGTATATCTAGTATACGACTATTGTTTGCAATAGCGGCAGCAAAAAATTATAGCATCATGACTTTTGACGTCAAGACTGCATTCTTGAATGGAGTGTTGAGGGAAGATGAGTCCATCTACATGAGAATACCATCTGGGTTGGAAGGACATGAAAATAAGATTTGTAAACTGAAAAAATCATTGTATGGTTTAAAACAATCACCTAGGAGATGGAACGAAACCTTTCTAAAAACAATGAGTAATTTAGGGTTCATTCAAGTCAAAAATGAACCGTGTATTTTCAAAAATAATAATTCATCCATAGTCCTAGCAATTTATGTCGATGACGGTCTCATAGTTGGGCAGAAAAAGGAAGAAGTAGAGGCAGTATTGAAGAAACTTAATAGTAAATTTAAAATTAAAATTTATAAGGAACCAAGTACATATTTGGGTATGGAGATAACACATAATTCAAAGGGAATTCATTTGACACAGACTGCTTACATTAAACAGATATTGCGGAAATACAATATGCAAAACAGCAAGCCTGTTGATATACCATGTATAGGGGAAGGAGGAGAAAGTGAAAATGAAGTGAAGGAAGAATCCAAGTTTCCCTATAGAGAGGCTGTAGGAAGCTTATTATATTTGTCTACCAGAACACGACCAGATATAGCATTTGCCGTTGGTATAGCATCAAGAAACATGGAAGCACCACAGCATAAACATGTCGTAGCATTGAAGCGAATTTTTAAGTACCTCGCAGGAACCTTAGGAGAGGGACTTACATACAAGTCAACGGATACTGCTAAGCTTTACTCTTATAGTGATGCAGACTACGCAGGTGATTTGAAGACTCGTAGGAGTACATCTGGGTTCGTAATTTTGTTGGGGGATGGACCTATCTCGTGGGCATCTAGAAGACAACCTATAGTAGCTTTGTCTTCCACTGAAGCTGAGTTCATAGCTGCAGCAGAGTGTTGCAAAGAAACTATGTTTATTAAAAGTTTGTTGTCCGACCTCAGCATTGATATATCTGTTATATTTAAGATCGATAACCAGAGTACAGTTCAATTAATAAAGAATGGCATATTCAATAAACGATCAAAGCACATTGATGTACGATATCATTACATAATACATGAGTTATATAGTAATGGATGCTTTGTTATTGAGTATTGCCCTACTAATCTACAAAAAGCCGACATGTTTACCAAGCCATTGAATAGAAATAAGTTTAAGTTAAATAAGGAGAAAATTGTTGGATAATTTGTAACTGCTGTGTTAATATGGTGTAATTTTTGAGAAATTAGGAGAGGGTGTGAAATAGAATAAGGATGCTCGTCACAGAATAATACTGTTTTTATTATCTATGGTAACATTGTTAAGGTCTGTGGCTTTTTCCCGCTTGGTTGTTGTGAGCTAATTAAAGTATTTGCTTAACACAAAAAGCCTCTTTAATTATACCAGCTGGTCGTGAAAGTAAAGCACTCTGCGTTGGCGCCTTACAACACATCCATCAGGCGCACAGAATCCTTAGGGTAGCGAGGGATTCAAGTTAAAGCCCAAGACAAGGCAGCTTTACTCCCGAGGAGCGTACTCTGCTTTTCACACCTGGTGCGAGGAAATAAATTCGATTTTTAAAATTTGATGTGGTACGACAACCTTCGAACGTGAAGTGGGTACCACATCAAGCGATCAGCTGCTGCGGTCACCGGCCGCCATTACTGCTACAACTCTTTAGTAAAAGTTTTCATACTAAGTTTTATTAGAGGTTCCAAATTCAAATCACTTTATTCCCATGGGAATAATGAAATTCAGTACAATATTATTGCCCGGCTCGAGCGGGGGGCAGCAATGACTTGCTTTACAGTAGGTTTGCATGACATATAGGTAATTTGACATTTACGAGCAAGTGGTGTGAAAATAAACATCTCAAACATTCTTGACACTACGAGACCGTTCGAAATAATTGAAACTGTTTAACTGCTGATGTAATGAATTAACCTGTTACAGCAGACGCCGGTTCAACCTTATGGGTCAATTGTGCCGATTGCTTCGTTAGAACGGCATTAGATTGATAGTAAACTTTACGACAGACGACTCGTTGGCGGTGGGTGACGTACTACGCAGCGTCTCTTGTGAATGACTTGCGTTGATTTTTATTCATATTTAAGGTCTGAATTGATTTGTGGTTATTTATCTAATGAAACTACCTTCTTGGACCTTATTTATTAACTTGGAACTATCGGGAGCTCTTGG
This sequence comes from Agrotis exclamationis, assembly GCA_950005045.1. Taxonomy (NCBI): domain Eukaryota; kingdom Metazoa; phylum Arthropoda; class Insecta; order Lepidoptera; family Noctuidae; genus Agrotis; species Agrotis exclamationis. Next base: position 16,731,862 of record OX465427.1, on the reverse strand, counting down.
CTGTAGCTTATGCTTCCACTAAGGCTTATTTGAAAATAATCTTAGCCCAAATCCCACAAATGTAACATTGTCAGCATGTGGCACGGACCTTGAATCCAAGTGGGTTCGCAAAATTCAACTAAGTATTCAATCTATCGGCTAATGATAAGTAATAATATAATATAATATTCCACAACTATCACACAACGCCATCTAGTCCCAAGCTAAGTAGAGCTTGTGTTATGGGTACTAGACAACTGATAAACATACTTATATATTTCTAAATACATAAATATTATAGATAAATTACACCCAGACACATAACAAATGATCGTGCTCATCACACAAACATTTGTCCTGGGTGGGAATCGAACCCACGACCTCCGGCATAACAGTCAGGGTCACTAACCACGAGACCAACAGGCCTGTCAAATGCTAATGGAATTGTTTTCTGGAAGATGGCTGAAAGCTGCACTCGCTGCACTGTTCTCCCAACCCATCCAATTTCTAACACCAAACTCTTTGATTCAAATGAAATACTGAGCGATGCAAAGCCTGTGTAGGTCCTAGCTTCTTTTATAAAGTATTACTAGGTACTCGTATTACCTGGGGTCCTAAGACAGGAAACCTCCACGTGCGCCCGTGGACTGGAGTTCCCTCTCGGATACGTCCGTGGGGAAGACCAGTTTTTCGGGCCGGTGCACCCTGGGATGCGGGCAAAAACTCTCCTTAGGCACTGTGTGCCTAAGGGGTTTCTTTGCCCGTATGCAAATAGCCTGTCGGGTGGACGCTCCAACGCGTGTCCCTCTGAACAGCAGAGGGCACAGCGGCGGAGCGGGCTTGCGGACGGTGAGTAATGGGTATGCTCGCCGTCCGACCAAGGACCAAGCCCGGGTCGGTGGCGTATCGTGTTTCACGCGTCACCGACGGGGCCCCTTATGGGGCCAAATGCCTGCCGGGGTCGCGGGTTTTTCTTAATCCAGGATACCGTGGCCCCGGAACGTAAAGGGCATCCGACGGAACACGGGTGGATTTTAGTCAGTAAGAGTCTGACAGTCCCTCCCGCCCCACCCAGGGCGGGAGGACTCATTTGATGATTTTGCCACACTAAAAAAAAAAAAAAAAAAGGTACTCGTATTACCTACGCTGTTTTCTTCCCCCTGGAATGACAGAACGCCATCTGCTACGATATATCAGATGCAGGTATTTCGTGTTTGTGCTGGAAATTATGACATACTCGTTAGTTTCACGGGTATGATACAAAATTGTTAGGTAAGTACCTACAACTACACAATAATACCATTTAGGTACCTATTTATGTGTTATTATAATACAAAGCCGTTGTTGATGCCTATCCATAAGTAACATTATGATTATGGTAATTATTAAAGTCATGAACACAGCACACAACACAGCAATGACCTTCAGCAAGCCAGCGGGGAGACGAGTACAGGTTTTTATGAGGAGATAAAATCACTGAGTTATGTAAACTTTACTGGGTTCCTTTTTTTAATGTTGCCCCCACTCTAGAAATTTCAAGTGTATCGTTGGTGTTAATTACTCGTAACCGTAAGCCAAATATTTTTTCCGTTCCAGGAATTGATTTCGCGACCAGTGGCGTAGCGTGCCTTAGCGGGGCCCCATATAAAATTTTTTTGGGGCCCCCTTAGGTAGGGTAAAGATTTATCACTGAAGAAAAAAAATGCATTTCTCTGTATCTATGCCGAAATATAAACAAAAAATTGGACAAAGGTCATAAAAAAAATTCAAGATGCGACTGATCAGTCCAGACTTCCAGAAGTCGGAATTAGGTAGAGTTATTTTAATACTTGCATCGGAATGTTGATATTATTACGGATCTTCCCGGGATTTCAAATAGACAATGTCGTGCTTAAAACAGTAAATAATAATATAAACACCAGAGATAGATTAGACAAAAAAAATTGTGTAAAAGTTATTTCTTTTTTATTTAATAAATCAGTAAGTTTTTATTAATTTTTGTTTACGCACGTTGGGGGCCCCTGTGGCCCCGTATAATTGATACGGCAGATACGGCGGTAGCTACGCCCCTGTTCGCAACATCAACGGTAATAGTTGTGTGACAACGACAAGCAGCGCAACAGTCAATTACTCAGCCACGCCACAAACGTTCTTTTTTTTATCGTACAGACAGACAGCAAGTCAACCTACCCAATTCTGTTAAATTTTACCAATCGAATATTAACCTTCCACTATTGCGATAAGGTTGAAAATCTATTTAAGAAATTTGACAGATTCAGGTAGGTTGATGTGCTGGCGTCTGTACTTTCATGCAATAGCACAATAACGTTCATTTCTGACATGTAAGGTCATTTTTCTGTGACCCATCAAGTCTACGTGGGGAAGCTGTTTTTTTATCGTGCTAAAATCATCAAATGAGTCCTCCCACCCAGGGCGGGGGAACTGTCTCACTTGTGCTGACTAAAATCCACGTTGATCCTTCAATAGCATTTTACGTTTCAGGGCCACGGTTACTTGAGACAGTCCTGCGACCCTAGTTGAAGTCGCATGTCTTCGAATGTATTAGATTGTCAGCTAGGTTATTTACAATATTTACCAGAGCAATGAGAACAAGAAAATACACGTGGTATGCCTCTCAACAGTGTGACAGAATTAATGTAGAAAAAAAATTCTAGAATGTTTTATTATGCTCCTTATTAATTGAAACATGCCATTTCTTATCTCGTATTAGTTGTTTACTCAAAAGCAGCCGACTCCTGTGTTGTGCGCGTCTTTACAAGTGAACTAGGAAAACCACCCTTATTGCGAATAAGATACGAGCGCGGTCATTATAAATCATTATAGGTACTGTACGACGCATTCTTTAGACAGGATGTTCAAAATAAAACGACCAATCTCAGTCATCATTATCATTTAATGAATCTGTTATTTACAAAAGATTTCGGTGGACTTTGTCAACAATAAGCTTCTTTGCATGTTGTCCCTTAGCGCAAGCGGGGCGTGCGCTAGGCTCTTTCAATAAACTTTTTAAAATTAACATTTTAACTGCTTATAGCAACCTTTTGATTTTCTTCACATTAGAGCACAACTATCGATTTCTAGCTTGAATAGACTTGTGTCAGACACGTTTCTGTAATTTTTTTTTTTTATTTCAGTTTTCATCGTGAACTGTGTGCTCTAGAGTGAATGAACTATTTTTTTTTAAATAACAATCTCACGAAATAAATGGAGGCTATTATTTTTCTGTATTAGTTCTAGAGTGGACTCTTTTAGCCTGAGAACAATTTCATTCGGAGTTTTTGTAGAATTAGAGCTACTACTTTCGAACATTGACTGGGGTTTTTCATGAAGTATTTTGTCAGTGTTCGAAAGTATGACATTTTAAAACTACGAGTGACTTGCCTTTTAGCTCGAAGACGTACACGATCCAAAAAAATACAGTGATGTCTAACGGTCAGTTCACACCGAGACGCGACGCAGCGCGACGTGACGCAACGATACTGCAAATGTGTATCTTATGTTGTAGTAAATAAAGTTAGATTTTGAGTCGCCAATAAAACGCAGCGCGGCGCCGCGCTCGGTTGTGACAGGTGTATCTTTTCGTGTAGGAAATAGAGTTAGATTTTGAATAGCTCTATTAATATGTGCGCGCAGCGTCACGTCTCGGTTTGAGCTGACCCTAAGGCAGTTCTACAGAAACACTAACTATGTTTCTTACTACACACAGTTAAAATGCTAAACATATTTTCAAATACATCGACTGAGCTGTTTACACACATTGACTGACAAATGAAACTACATAAATTATATCAATTGTATCATTTAATAACTCATAATTTAATGCATGCGCTCAATCAAAACAAATCCAGACAAAAACACAAATACAACTAATAGGTAAACAGCTCGACACTCCAAATGAATAGGTAAATAAACAATACTTTGAGCCAATACTGAATAATACAATGTAATTAAATAAATTATATATCAAACATTCACAATGAATGACCATGTTTATAAATGTGCTTCTCTGTGCTTCCATTCAAAGTTAATACATAAAAATCGCCTCTAAAAATAATCATGAGATATTACAAATTCATGATTGCATTCGTGGTCGTAGAAATTAGACCAAAATATATCGTAGTCAACATGATTTTTATTTGAATCATCACGATCAACAATAAACTCTTCGGTTACATCGATACTTCAGTTAGGGACTTCCTTCATCAACTCCTAAATAATTTTTAATCTTAAAAACATAATAACACTTTTGGTTTTTTACATAAAGCTATATAACAACAGTAACATTAATTCATATTTTTCTGAATATTCCTTAATACGTTCTATACACTTTGTAACTTCATATCAGATTACATTAAACCTTATAAAAGAAAATTCATTAAAATTATCATTTACTTATAGGCATACAATACAATACAGATTGTTAATAAAAGAAATATTCTTAATATTTTTTCACTTTATCACATAAAATACCTTCTCCTAACAGCTAATTGCCTTCCACATTCCTAATGATAAAGTACATCTAATGCTTAAAGCTAAATTATGCAATTTATTGACAGAAAAATATCTATGACAAAAATATATATCCTATAGTCCAGATATATACACACTAATGTGGCTAGTACATAAAGCCTATATGACGACACCTAACCATCAAGTGTTTGGTATTGCATGTTAGATGCACGTACAATTGACTGCGTTACGTTTCACTCACTGTATGTAAACTCACTTAATATTAGCGTATTTACACAAGTATGTAGTTGTTCGTCATAATGGCACTATAAGAGTTCTATACAATGTCAAAGATTGGAAGTGAGAATAGTCACTGCAATTCGCATTGTACTTTAATGCCTTAAAAGTGCTTCATCAAGATTAGAAATTAGTTTACGCAAATGACGCTTAAATCTGCTTCGAATATCTCTCTCGTACTGAGTCGTTTAGAAAAAAGCCAAGCTCGAAAAGTTGATGTAGTCTAGCAAGTTTAAAAGGCAAAATGCTACACTAACACGATGTACACACGCTATAAAATATATTAATAGGGTTTAATCGTATAAATTGATAGTCCCTTGCCTCGTTTCAAAATTTCAAAACTGCCATCTAACATACAATGACATCCAACTAATTTCAGTTCATTCATCACCCTCGACGAAAGAGTCCTAACATTTTAAGCCGTATTTTAATATCAACGAGACATGAATTTGTTAAACTAAGTACCCAATGTCCTAACTGCAACTTATATTTACAACTGTGCATACTATTTACATTGTTACATTTGTGAAACTTTATACTGATTTAACACTTGTTAGTGAAAATATGAATGAATTTAGACCTTTTGACAGAAATATCTTATTGTCCGTTTCCAAAGAGAAATAAATCCAGCATGATATGCGTTTGTATAGAAGGTGAGATAGTGTCTATGTTTCTATGTATCATTCTATATCATCTAAGTACTTAACAGCCTATAAGTACTAACATTATTGCTAATGACAACTATGGACATTTAGTTTCTGATCACAAAAACTTGAAGGTGCTTGAGTATTAGTACACATGAATGTTTTAACATCGCTTGTTGACGCTAGCACCACGACACATATATGGCACGTTGGAATATAGAAACTTACATATCCCTTCCATTATTTTCGAAATGCAAAGCGAATATACATAAACGCTTTATTGCTTGCAGTCAATTCCAGTTATTTATTAATGTCATTAACTTATGGTAACTTCGTATAAATCTTCGCATCGAAGTTGTTTTTTTTTGTGTATTTTATATTTTTCTTCAACGAAATGAATCATTTTCCTATATACTTAATTTTAATAATAGCACTGTACATTACTGTCAGAAAATAATTCATTTTGTTGGTTTTCTTTTTCATTATATATCGTATAAATTACGAGAATTAATAAATACCTAATGGATTTCAAGAAACCTTTATCACAGCGTCTCCAATGTATTGAGATCGTATAATTTGTTTAGTTATTGGAGAATAAAAAGGGTTCATGAAATCTAATTGTATATCAAATTACCTATAATTTCGTTTTAAACGCCCAATGTTCGGAGGTAGAATACGTCGTCGGCTAATATGGGCTATAAAAAGTTTGATGTTTATGTGTATGTATCGATTTGATGCACTCAAATCGATATACGAATGAATTCGAGTGTTTAATTTCGTTAGCGACAAAACCATGATATAAGTACTAAGTACAAACGTACTGGCCAAAAAATTTTCAGGGGAAGACAATAATTTCGAATCATGGACAAGAAAATGAGCAGAACAGTCCCGTTTTTAAATAGATCACAGATCAATTTTGCAAATTTAAGTTTTTGCCGCTTACCCGCTTAGCCGACTACTCTTCCTATCTGTTCATCTTGTAATGGTCTCCCAAGTAATGTTTGACCTGACCATTCGTAAATAGCCACCAAAGATATCTTCTTACTAGTAAATTCTTCATAAAGTAATATCAATGAAAAGTTTACCTTTTTCATCTCTTTATTCAGAATTTATTGCACTAATAGAAAAAATATTGCAACACGACGAGCTTTTACGTAGGACTGATTTTGTAGTCTTTATATTGCTTGTGTGAAATACCTATCACAATATTTCTTTGTGTATTTGAGACATGTATTCAGACCCATGTAAAAAGAGAATGATAAGAATTTTGACGAAATCGTATTAATTGATTGATTTCATATTATTTTGGAAGTAGTGCAATATTTTATATAATATCAGCGTAGTAAGAAGCCAACATAACTGCAAGACAAAGACAAGCATAATTTACGTTACTCAAAATACGTTACAAAAATTCGACGCCAAGAAGTTCGTAAATTACGCTCGTCCGTCCTCACTGACCTAATCGTAACCTTGTTCCGTTGTGCGTAGAGTTGAGTTTACAGTACACTCTCCCTCTGCGGCGTGTGCTTGTCGTCCGGGGAGGGCGGGTCGGACGGCGAGGCGGCCGTGCGGACGATGGCGGGTGGTCTCTGTGCGAGTGCACCTGCTCCCATGGTGATAGGTGTGTCATCCTCGTCCTCCTCATCACCCTCCTCTAAGTCCTCGTCGATAGGAGTCAGGATATCCATCGGCTGCTGAACTTCTTCTTGTTTTCTGGAAATGTGAGTGAAGGAATGTTAGTTGTGAGATTTGGATATAGAGATTATAGAGCCATCCACGTAAACCACTTACTAGGCTATCGATGGAGCAAAAACTTTTAAGGACCTAACGAATGGAATTTATCCTGCCATTGCATTGGCATATGTAACTTATTCTTGACCCAACTGAATTAAAAATAGTAATCTACAAAAAATGTACTAAGTTATAAACTTAAATAGAAATGAAGTTTGCCACAGGATATAATTTTAAATAGGTACTAACTATTGAAACAAGACTAATTCATACTCCTTAAAATAATTGAGTCCCAAATAAAGGTAATTGAATATAAACGATTAATATAATTTTGTAAATGCATCATTCCCTAAATCATGACAAACAACAGTGTTTCTTTATTACCCACAAACACTCTAGGTACTATTCCGATACATGGTGCTACGTTACCATGAAACGTTCAAACAAGGAAATGAAAAATTCGACCCTGATGAGTAAAGTTGGAATAGCCAGGTTGGTGAGATATCTGGAGTGCTTATTCAGACGGCGCGGGTCCGGGTCCCACGCGCAGCTCAATTTTTCTTTTCTCAAAAAAGCATAATGATACGCGACGCAAGTGTTAGTGCGTATAAGTATATAAAAACTTTAGAGTTCATCATCCAATCCATAAAAAAACACACATACTAACAGCTCAATAACCACATATAAACAACCTGCAACTTTATCTCACCTGCGGAACAGTGGAGCGGCAAACGAAGTCAAAGTACTAGCTAAGAAGAACGCCGCCGCCATATAGAAGGACGCGTCGTAGTTCTTAGTGGCGTCGTACACCGCGCCCGCCAAAGGTGACCCGATCATAGCGGCCGCACCACGGAACAGGATCAGGAGACCGAACGCGTTCGTCAACTTGTCCAGACCTAGTAGGTCTACTAGGATGATTGATGTGAGGGATATGTAGCCGGCTGGAAAGGGTAAGTGATATTTTAATTTGGTGAGTGATTATAAAATGGTACGTGTTTTTTGCAAAGGAATGAATTTGAACATACATAATATTACGGCTGTAATCTCCAAGGGGTAAAATAACATGTCAGAGGGTCTAAAACGACCACATCACAATATTCCAAATGATTCACTTCAATCACTGGAAATGCAGCAATTTCGTGCATTTCCAGCAATGTCATTGGCTAAATGGCCGTTTAGATCCCCTGTACTTAATAATACAGTCACAGTTGACCTTGTAATATGCGTTACAAAATTGTAACAACGATTGCCATCAACCGGGTACAATTCAGACTCCATGGTTGCTACTGAATTCTTGATGAAAAAAAAAACAAAAACACTGCCAGACTTGGGGACTTGACACAAAATGTCTTGCTCAGTCACGCTATTCTCTAAGTCGTCGACGAAACTGCTAGAAGAAAACTGAACTATAATTTCGACGCGGCGACGCCGTGGAAACGTACCGGGCTTATCCATACAGAATACGAGTAGCATTCACTTTAGCAACCATTAAACCATAGTCCAAAATAAAGGTTGGTTTCTCAAAATTACAAAAAGTATAGTAGCCAAACAGGTGGGATACTTACAGATAGCGATTCCAAAGGCGATGGCTATCGCAACATATGAAGCATAACTAGCACAGAAGGGAGTCAATCCAACTGATATCTGTAACATTAAATTATTATTGTGTTAGCAAACATTCAAAAATTCTAACATTTCTGCATGTCATATTTGCTACGTTTATTCACATTGGACTAAGTGAAGTATCTAGGGATCTACATGACGGCAGGCAACTGCAAGCCTATGATAGAGGAGTAAATTTAATGAAAACTGAAGAGTAATTGGATATTCCGGCAAGATTCTTTTGGGCTCCTTTGAAGGTATCACCATTGATTTTACTCATGTATTTATTGATCGGTTTTATTGGATTTATTGAAAATTGTTTTCCGTTTACGATGCTTTATGTATACGCTGTGTGGGATTACAGCGCCTCTTAGGGACCTCATTATTGGAAGACATAAAATCTGCAAATTCTTGCCAACATTATTATTTTGATTATTCAATCTAATAACGGGATCCGTGAAGACAAACCCATATTTTCGGCTCGTTTTTCAATAAAAATTAAACAAAACCAAAAAAAGTAGTTCGTATTTAATTCCGCGCGTCCATTGATTCACATCTCTGTCACATCGCGTATTGCGGTCGATTTAACCTACCAAGACGTCTTAAAGCGTAAGTAGTTATAAGTTAGGCTGTGGGAAAGAGACGGAGCTATACAAGTCGTCTAGCGCCATCTCTTTCCTTGAGCGGAACCACTCACGCTTTAAGACATCATGGTAGGTCACCTGATCACCGACTTCGCACATACCGTATGAAGCCCCTGATTACATATTCCAAAATTATTCTTACCGTAGCTATCACAAGGCAGACATTATTGAGCAAGAGCGAGTCCATCCAAGGGAAGTCGGCGACCCAGCCACACGCGATACGACCGAACGTGTTTGTGATACCGATGATAGATAGCAGGAATGATGCTTGTGACGGTTCCACACCCTGGAAATGTAATGAAAAATGATTTTATTCATTGAGTCAAAAAATAAAATACCTAGGTAATAATATTTATAAATAATTGTTCAAAATATATGTGAACAGTCTATAGGATGCAAATGAAGCTCCATTCTAGCTGTGCCTTAATGAGCTACTTTTTGATTCGCATCATTTTAATAAAATCAACACGCAATGAAGAGAGAAATAAAGTACTAACCAAAGTTAACAGATTTTTTTTATACTGTCCCACTTCTGGGCAAAGATCTCCCCTATAAAATTCCGCTCTTCCTTTTTTGAGGCTTATTCCGTCCAATCTCTCAAAAACGCATCTAAATCGTCACGCCAGCGTTTTCTAGGCCTCCCTCGGTAGCAAAGCCAACGGATACTTAATAAGATTGCGGAAAGTCTGATAATGCCTACTAGAAAAGATCATACATGCTATCACAAGACATTCTTAGAAATGAAGAAGAGTACAAGCTTTCGTTTGAGTACTACGTTCACTAAATACTTAGGTATTTAGGGAACGTAGTATTCAAACGAAAGGTTGACACACCTTCAAAACATTGTATCAACCAAACTAAATAGTATCGACGTTCTGCCCCCAAAAGCGCTATCACATTTGGCACATACAATTGAAGCAAGATTACGCCCAAATTATTTGACGTACGTATTTATCGCTTTGGATGGATACAACTACTATTAAACATCTGTAATTATATAATTCGCAGAAAATAGGGTGTGCACGAGTTAGTTAGAAAAAAATTAAAACACGTGACCCGCCCACATACGGGTGCCAAGACGGTAATTATAGATTAGGTGTATTTTTTGTTGATTTACTACATAAATATCTAAGGGCTCAGGCAAATGACCGACAAATATTTCGTTTGGAGATATTATTAGTTTTGTATTTTTATATTTTTTGAAGGGCTCATTAGTCTAACATTTAAAAAAACGTTTTCAGGGTTTGATAACAACGAAGTTTGATAATTGAAATAACAAGAACAGTCGGATATCAGTAGATAGTTCAATAAAAAATATTTTTTGTCAAAAGAAAATATTACTTCAAACCTTTTTATTGGCTTTTCTTCTATTTTCTTTGAAACATGTCTGGTAAATTGCACCTGGTTATTTCCATTTTATTTTACTACATGGAGGACTTGCAGCTACTAAAGATAGACAAAAAGGGACCATAGTCAACAGAGAGCCAATTGCAAGTCCTCACGTATAGACCTTATACTATACAGTGAAGTGTGAGCAGAAAAAATACATACAAAAAAAAACATCGTCTTGATAAATTTAAATTTTCGTATTCCATAATTAACTCAGACGGTTTAATAATAATACATCGCATATTTTTATTGCAGATGTGTTTGCTCATACTTCTAGTCATGGAAGAGACCAATTTCCACATTCACTCATTAAGTATGTATAGTATACTCACACTAAGCCGGGCAGCATCGACGATATACACGAAGGGCACGTACAGGCCAGCCATGCCGAAGATATTGGACACACCGATCAACATGAAGGCTGGGTCGCGCAGGAGACTCACGTCTAACATTGACGAGAGAGCTGATTTGAAGGATTCGGGTAAATGCAGGCAAGGACAGAGGTCGTATTCTGAAAATTAAAGTTTCTTTTGTTCTGTATTTTGCTTAATTTGTAGCAAATAGAAATGATATTGTCTGACAAAATGAAATGTAGAAAAGGCAATCTTGAAAATGCGTGTGCGCAGTTGCAAGGGACAAATAGTTTTCCTTGACTTAAGTTTAGAAATGGTATCAATACAGTGGGCTAACTTAGTCAAAAAACATTAAGGTACGAAAGAGATTGCCGAGATCCTATTTTTAATTTAATCTTTTGGTTTGGCTTCTATGTAGGAGACAGCACAATATTAAAAGACGCTTCATAAATGAAAATACATGTGTCACTACGCCACTAAAATATAGTCATTATTTATTAACAGATGCTGCTTTCTCCTAGTAATTAGCATTCATTATTATATTTTATTCAGTCATAAAAAATATTGCCATATTTTTTATGACTGACTGACTGAATGTTAAGGATAATATAAGACTGAATAAAATAAAATACATTAAATATTGCAACTCACGTTCTTGTCTCTCCAAATCACCGGTCTGTCTACTCTGTGGTAGACTGAGCACGGAGTTCCTATATCCTTGCAGAGACTTCTGACTCTGGTACTGAGGCAGGTTGAGTACAGAGCCGGAGTAGAAGATGTCCTTACGGGACATGGGGCGGACCATACGTGATGGCTCCCTCGGTCCCGCTGAGACGGAGAGTTTTGAGTTGTACATCATGCTTTCTGTGTCACCCTGGAAAGGTTTAAAGAGGTTTTATTAGCTTCTGTATTGTTTATGGTTGTTTCATTGTAATGATGTCATTTGTCCGGTATTATGTACAGTCAGCAAAACAGTTAGGTGTCCAGGCAGCAAGTTTTAAACACTATATCTATTCTATAAGCTGTATGTATCCACTTTTTAGCTTTTTGCTACATGCAGTCAAAAAATGTTGTCTATTATGTAATTTTTATTAAATTTAGTCCAATGCTTGCAATGCAGTCCTTTTGGGCTGCTACTGAAAAATATAACTCTTTGCTCTACCTGGGAATCGAACCCAATATTGTTCAAATACGCTACTACAGTATCTTTGAGCACTGAACTAACTAGGCAACAATATAATTTATTAATTTCGAAGTTTTCATTTACATGCACTTTATTATTATGTAGCTATGTAATTGACATGTAGTAGTTACGTTTAAATATTTTATTGTAGTTTATCGTATTGTATGACGCCATAAATATGATTTGTAGGTAAGTTTATATACACAATGAATAAGTTATTTCTGATTCCATTATAACCATCTACCTAACTAACTCATCTACCTATTTCAAATAACGATAGGTATATAGAATAACAACATGAAATGTATTTATACCTACAATGTATTACTGCAACAAGTATGTCATGCTAAATAGAATAAATTTTGTATTTACATACACATAGGTAAACAGTTACAAGGGAAATACTATTTTCATTGCTCTTGATCCGTTACGAAGCGATATAAATAAAACTAGCAAATAACACTAAACGGTCCCATTACAAATGTTTTGTTTTCAGACGTATATCAGTCACTGGCTCAAATAATCTCTCCCAGTTAAGATCGCATACGCCGTACTTACGTCATTTCATACAAACTTGTATATTATTATCTGTCATTTCGAAAAAATGAGACTTGATCATATTTTTTCCAAATGACAGTGGGCCTAAAAAGGCAACCTTAACAATATCATAATACGAATATTGTAAAATTATCTACGAAATACAAATACTTATAGCATGGACTGAACTTTCCCTAGTCAAATAAAAGTGTTTAATTCCTTACATTCCCAAAAACATTATCTATGTCGAACAAGAAAGAGATAGCTTATCCTACAAAATAGTATTACACGTTGATTAGGCAGATTTTAAATTTTCCCCAGTACCATAAATATTCATATTTTATTTTTAAATAAAAGTGATTCCTGGTAGGTAAATCAAACCTATGTTTCCCGCTTAGGTGCATGACGTTTCATTAAAATCGGTTCAATACTTCCAAAAAATAAGTATTTGAAAGTTTGTATGAAATGCCATTGCCATGTCCAATGTTGTAGAATGATTGACGAGCATATTTGAGTAAACTAATGACATCTATTTTAAATTTTTTCTCGTATATACAGGAACCATATTGTATTGGATTCTTGCCAGTCGCCGTATATTTGGCAGACAATTACTAAAGTTCAAGGTCAAGTTTTGTGTAACGATCTCATGTGGGTATTGTGACAATATGACCATATTAATGCCCTTGACAACAATTTATTTATTGTCATTTTAAAGTGGGTCAATTGGTTTGAACTAAATTTCAACACTGCTGTATTTAGTTCAGCGTGTTTACATGAACTAGTAGCATTTAGGGTGCTCGTAATGAGAAGTTTTACAGTGTTAATTACGATATGCGTAAATGAAACGAAGAATGAGTGAATCTTTACGGTGTATTGGCTATTGCCCTCTACTCTTCACCATGTATCCCCTAAAAAGTAACCTTCTCCAAAGTCCTATTTATTTATGTACCAAAATTCATCAAAATCGGTTAAGTGGTTTACGCGTAACAAACAAGATTACTTTCGCACACACAGACATTTATAATATTAGTTAGGATTGCAACGTAATTGTTCCAATGAATGATTTCTATAAGTCATCATCACCATCAGGCCGATTTCATCCACTGCTGTTTAGGGCCAAACCTCTCTTTGTTTGTGCCAATTCTCAAACTCTTGTGTCATAAATATAGTACTTACTTCAGCATTTCTGTATTGACTGTTCATTGAAGTTTTGGACGTTGCTTTGATTGCAGCTAGGGACGGTTTGAATCTGTAATTTGAAAAAAAAAAAAACATAAATATCACTGAAAAGCTACAAGAATTTGCAATGTAAAGTGTACAGTCAGTGGAATAAAAAGGTTGTTTGATTCCGATAGGAGAAGTCAAATAATCGCCGCAAGAAGATTTTTATCTATTGAGAATCATATCAAGTAGTTAATATAATTTTTTTTATAAGAACAAAGAAGTTGCAAATCATTACAGTTTCCTTTGAAAAAGTTTAGGATATTGCATATCGGCAGATATTAAAGCAGCTACATACAACAACATAAAGCAATGACTCATCACCTCATACAACATTACAACAATAACATAAGACAATAAACATGCAAAATTAAACAAAGGTGCACCATGTCCCAAAATGTTTACACATAAGGCGCCTCCATTGATTTCTCTGTTATGCGCTAGTACGAGACGTTTCAATCAAAACATTTGACCAATTAAATCAAAGCGTTGCGACGCCATTCATGTTTGTTTTCTCCAGTCGATTCTACTACTTAGTGTATGTCGTTAATTTATAGATTGATTGGAGTACTATAAGCGTGATAGGAATTTTCCAGGAGTGGACCATTAACGCTAGAATGTTTTCCGCGACTGTTTATTTTAGTATAAGCATCTTATGAAATATTTGGTGAGTTATGGGTTAATGTGGTGAGATTGTGGAATGCTTTCAAATACCAAATTGTAATCTCAATGAATATAAGTGATTAAATGTGTTGCATATGTGTATGAATTATTACATTAGACTGTTGAATACTAAAACTAAGCTTTTCATATAAGTTTTTTTTTGCTCTATCTAGGCATCACACACATAAAAATCCATTTATCAACTGATGAAAAACATTGCATCACGTGAATAAGAAGAAGCTCTTCCAACTAAATTTATTTTTCACATTTTCTACTGATTTTCCTGGAAGTCAGTTATATTTTTTGCAAAGGATTTTTTTTTTTTTATTAATTAAAAAAAAACCTTTTGAATAATGCAATGATTTTCACCAGCGTCAACATACGTTATTACTCCTCATAATCTCCCACGCCGCCCTCCACCATACAGGACCCTATAACAGAAAAATTCTACTACCTATCGCCAGACCTGTCGCCGGTACTTTGTTTGCGCTGCCTGTCGAAGAACGGGACAGATCCGTTCTTGGGCAGACCCGGCGCTTGCGCACTGAAGGCGGGAGACGACACGTTGCGAGACATTAGCTGTTGTTGCGGGTTTACTGTTACGTTGCCGTTTTCGCCCTATGGAATAGATTAGAAATGGATTAGTTGTGATAAAGGGCTGCTAATACGAGTATAAGCGATTTTGTATTTCTATAATGTAAATGAGCAATATTTTAACTGCAATGTATGCCTGGCAGTTGTTCGAGAATGATTTCGAGAAAGGGATAGATAAAGAAAATATTTAGAAAATGCACATTGGTGAAAGATGTTCATTAGATTTATTTTTCAGACATTTAACACCGTGTAAATATGCTATGTTTTTAATTTATTAATACACAGGCCTAGCTCATGGATACCTAGTACACACAAACGAAGATGTTTCCATTTATTTCTATTATTATGGAGATGTTTTTACAACTACATTCTATTTATTTTTATATAACATTATTTTATTGAACCAAGCTGCCCTTTGAACAAGTATCATACTCATTTATATCAGAAATGTTCAGTCATATGTTTTGGGATTGAGTTTTTATCATCAGAATATAAGTACCTACATAGGATAATGTTGGTAATTTAATTCATGACGATGGGTTTTCACAATTTTATTTATAAATGGATGAGTAATATTTGATACAACATTTAGAGTGCCATGTGCCGATAAAATGTGTCTATTGAGCAAGAGAATGATGAGTACTTGTACTAAATATCTACTCATTATTATATTGCATTTAGCCTAATCCATTTGTAGTCGGAATGTTATTCTTTCTTCTTCCATAATCACTGTTATTACTCTCATAGTCACACTCATTTCAGTAAACCACAATATTTTGGGTTAGGGGGCAACTGGTCCTCTTCGAAACTGGACCAAGGAACCAGTTGCTCCTTACCTTATTTTTTAGGGGTCAACTCATCCCACTTCGAAACTTTGTATGGAGACCAGTTCTACATTTTCTTATGGGCGTATTTGACTTCCAGTTACAAGCTTATAAACTGAAGGAATGTTACTAACCAGCAAAAGTACTAGGCTGGCATAAGTTCAAGGTGGTATGTTTTCGAACGCCAAAATTCACAAGTCTTCAATCATAGACGTAATAGTTTTTAAAGACTATTGTTTTAAATTAAAAGTTAGAAACAATCCGAAAATTTATTGAATAAAGCATAATAAACTTCGATATAATTATAACAACCAGGACTTTATTAATTAAAAGAGCAAAAGTCATTTAAGTTTTGAGAACTAATGAGAATAATAAAAACAATCTATATAAAAGCAACAGCCTACTCGATGAAACTTAAATTACTAATTAACATTTAAACAAGAAAACTTTCTAAGTTTTCATTACTTAATTTTTCCTTGCGTGCCCGTGCTCCATATTTTTAATTAGATGCTGTGTACTTGGCCGTGATGTTATTAAACTAATAATAATAATAATATTCCACAACTATCACACAACGCCATCTAGTCCCAAGCTAAGCAGAGCTTGTGTTATGGGTACTAGACAACTGATAAACATACTTAAATATTTCTAAATACATACATATTATAGATAAATTACACCCAGACACAGAACAAACAGGGTCACTAACCACTAGACCAACAGGCCAGTCAAACTCAATGTAACTTCAAGTTTGCAATTCGATAATAATGCTTTTTGCAGAGCATCGTTAGAATTTTAACTTTCAGCGCTGATCATAAGCATTCAAATTCAACAGTGTAACATTTAGTTAAATAGTATTGAACAAGTATGTCGACAGCATCAATAAATTGAAAATCTAATTTAAGTCTGTCATTTATATTTTTGAAAAGTAATGCGCACCTATTTTTACCCGACTGTGCGACGCAACAGAGGGTAATTTGTTTTTTCTTTTGTTGAATCAATGCATATTTCCAAAAAAATTACACATTAAAACTCGACTGGTGACTCGTGACGTCAGAACCCGGTAAAAATTGTACTAACTTGTGACGTACTGCCAAAAAAAGCGTCGTGATTCTGTCAATTTTGGTTTACGATAATCTAACTGACCTACTGAATCTAACGTACTACTTTAGAATTTTTAATGAAATAGCATACAACTTTTACCCTACAATGCTTTATTCTATAATAAAAAAAAACAGGAGATACATATTGATTCTATGGCGATACGAAGTTCACAGGGTCAGCTAGCTGATGGTATTTAACTGCGGAAAACGCGTCTTTCATCTATTCAATATTTTGCATGTGTATCGGCCTACTCGTGTCTGGCCTAGCTAAACGCGCGTGGCCGCATTCAAGGACTTTCAATGCTATATCCTACGCTGCCAACGTTTTAAATATATAATTAAAATCTGCATATCATCGCGATACATCCCTTTGTATCACAGAACATGTATTGGGTACCTATGCAGAAACTACAGGACGCTACCTTGATCACACTTCTGTTGTTTTGTCCACGTTCACTTTATAATGACACTGTATAATGTTCTACATTAGAGAACAAAAAACATTTATTTGAACATGGACACATTGGACACACACAACAACAAAAATGTTGTTATTAAAAAAAGTACAATATGAATATTGCGCTGAGCATGTACACACCGAAAGGGTTCCAACTCAGCGTTATCTGGACGGATGACACCTTGCGCTGGTTTTCAGTTGGCAACCCGCAATGATACACGGATATCTTCCTAGGTTTCTAGGATCAGATCAACCACTGGCGTTTTCATAGCATAGTGATGGCAAGTTTCACAGAATTTGTTCTATCTTTAAAATTCATAAATCAACATAATGTATTAACCGGATGCGAGTACCTACACTCCCAAACGCTTGCCAATATGTAGGCTTGGTCTATTTCATGATAAATGTACGACCTTTAACCCGATTAAGTTGACATTGAGATTCAAGTGAGAAGCATACTAGTGTTTGATTGATAGAAGAAAAAAACCGATCAATTTACAGACACGCGTAGCGTTATCAGCAATCGGCTACTTATTTCTATAAGTCCTTATCTTAATAAAAACATCAAAAATTGTTTACAGTTTTATCAACATAATACTTATTTCACGTGGTATTTAGCTACGCCGAAACACTTTTTTAATAGGTTCACATTTTCTTAATAAACAAGCGAGAAAAACGGAATAAAATAAATGGAGCTTTAATTTTTTTTAATTGCAAAGTTAGCGAATCAAAACTTACCTTTTTCTTTTTCTCCTCTCCATCATCAGTAACCCTAGCTTCAGTGATAGTGGGCAGGGTGGGCACAGGTGGAACTCCGGGCATGTTAGGGACGGTGGGCACGCGTGCTAAAGCCTCTAGATTCAGCGAAGAGTGTACTCCGGGGTCGATGTTCAACGGGGCCTGGCGATACAAGATCTTTTTGTTTAGTAGGAGGTCCAATTTTAAAGAGGATGTCATACTTCGAGTTACGGGTTCTATTTAAATGACTGTATAATCTTTTGCTATGTTTTGATTGGTTGCTGTTGTAAATATACCAATCATAACAAGTAACATCAGATTTGGCAGTTCGTCAACTAATCTAAAAGTTAAATATCAGGTTTATAGGTCATTTACGCTGGTTAAGTGTTCGTCATTTCTAATCTACCTCGCTGACTACCGAACAACTACGTAGCTTTATTTACTAGGAACAGTTCGACGCGGTTTTAACTAAACCATAAATTCGAGGTATGACTGTATCTTCCAACTACCCGCAGGTAGTCACCAACTTCATGCACTACGACATCCAATGCAGTAGAAAGAAATGAAAAATTAACATTCAAAGAAACATTTTGCGTGCACCGTTCCCTTCAAGTTTGTAGAAATACAATCAATACCAGACTATTCACTTTGCGGTAATAATAGGGACAAAAGAAAGGGGAATGAAGCTTGCCAATCATTTGAAGGCATTGCCCTCTATGTACTAGACATGAATACTGCATAATATATGAACTAGCTACATTGAAAATGGTGATTTATAGAAAGGTTTTCATATTAGATTTTTTTACGATTGTTGAGGTTTATTCTAGTTCCATCATCATATATTATGCAGCATTTTAAGCGCTATAGTGTAGTGACTTTCTAAGCTTAAGACTTGCTAAGAGAAAAAAAAATAGCTAAGTGTAGGTCTGTGCTTTCAGATTTTATTACATCAATAGCCAATTCATCTAATAATTTGCACTTACGGAAAAATTAAGGCATATAATTAAGAAGACATTAATGCCCATTTACGCCACTTATAGCTAAATTCGTTTAGCGCTGAAAATATAATATGCTAGCTTCTCGAGCGCGCCGTACCTCCACAAGCGCGATCGGATATCTGTGGACCGGACGTGCCGGCCGGAGTTGAGCCAACCTTCGATGTTTCAAACTTCGTAATATTACGCGCTAAGTGTAGCCTGCTTTATACTCGTACCTCACTTTGTCTCTGTCATCTTCAAAGGATTGACAGCAAACAAAGCGACGTTTTATACTCGCTTAACATGACGTGTAATATTACGACCTGTGCCCCGCACCCTGTGAAGGCACTGACTCGGCTAACGTGTCTGATTTTTGTATGTCGAAAGGCGGCGCGCACTTTTTGTGATGCGCCATGAGAAGCTAGCATTAAATAGCTCTAAATGCATTTACTGATTTGTGGTGCCAGCGGGTCGTATGATGCCTCCAAATATGTACTTGTTAATATCGCGTTGACGCTACCATCGCCGCGTATTTTTAACCGACTTCAAAAAAAGGAGGAGGTTCTTAATTCGTTCGGTTTTTTTTTTATAGAAACCGACCACGGCAAGTCAAGATAATAAATATCATGACAAACCTGGCGTGTTGTATATGCGGCCATAGAATCACTTTCGCCCAATCATTAAGTTCGACGTTCACAAATACTAGATGTAGGTTATCTCACGAGTGCCGAAAATAGGGGTGTGCTGACGACGGCACCCAGACACAGGGTGCAGTCAGGGCGCAGAAAATGGCCAGGCAAGGACCACAATTTTATTGGCCATACCAGGGAGCAGTAAAAAATTGCTCGCATTGGGTGCAAAAGGCTAGTTATGGCACTGTTCCTCACAATTTATAATATGTATACCAAAGTCATCTCTCGGTTCAATCAAAGTTTTCAACCTGCAAAGTTAGCTCTTATGATCTTATACGAAGTTCTGATGTAACTTCTCAAGTTATGCCTTCATTTTACGTAGAGTGCAAATTGCTTCTATTTCATGCACATACAATACGTATTCAAGACATGCTTCCTAATAATTTTGTTAGCACAACAAGCCGAAAGACAAGACCACTTAACAGTGTCTAGCGAGGTTCGCTAGATAAAGGTATACCACCACCTCAAGGGGGATGCGTTTCGTCATTAATTACAAAATAATATAAAAATTGATTATTGAAAGTAATTGAATTTTAACAGGAAAAATTTTTTTTTTTCCTTCATTTTGGTAGAGGACAGGAAAATTCCAATAACCTTCAAAAAGATGTAAACAATATTTCGTTTAAAGGTAAATTATTATTTTTTGTTTTTTTCAACCTTTTCAACATTTGACACGATTTCTTGATAATTATTAGTGATGCATCCGATACCGATACCGATATATCGTCGATACTTCGGGTTAGCCGATATATCGATATCGACGATATTTTAATGACCGATTCAACGATACTTTTTAATTATAATGTAGTGTAAACGAGCGTGTTGTCTCGTCTAATATCGTTGAAAACGAGGCACGATCTATGCCCGGGGAAACATTTGCCAACAAAGACCTGCGAAAACGCCTCTTCTCTGAAAAATTTAAGATTACTTTGTTTTTTAAACAAAAATTTTAATAATGTTCATTTTAATTCCTAAAATGTATAATTTTATAATATCAACCTATGTCACTACTTTTTTAATTAATAAAAAAAATAATCTGACTTGTGATTTATTTATTTCATCTTAATTTTTTAATTCCCAATAAGCGTATCGGTATCGGTATCGCCGATATTCTTATAAGAGTATCGGTATCGGTATCGTATCGGCGAAAAGGCGTATCGATGCATCCCTTTAATTATTCTTGTTAACAATTTTTTTTTTTTATACAGATACAAGACAGCTTTGCTCTTGACTTTAGTGTTGGTCAGGGGTGACAAAGACAAAGTCGAGGATTGATTTTTGATTTCAAGACCTCCTATGTTATTTAACTTTAAATGTATTAGATATTCAATGATAATTCGTGATTTTTATTCCAATTCATAATAAATTATTGTCTCTGTCTATCTAGAAGTTAATTTTGACCCTCGTCCTGTTTTTTTTTTTTAAATTTTCGGACCAAGAACTTAAAAGAGACGAAACGCATCACCAAAGAAAACTTAGAATAGTAATATTAGTGAAAGCAGCTACATACAGAATCGTCTACAACGTTCACCTTCAACCTCTTCTCCATGGTTCCGTCGGGAAGCTGGACCACGAAGTAGGATCCTCCGATGGAACCTCGCTCCATTTGCAGGCGTTTCTCTTCAGCCATACGTTGTAATAAGGGCTTTTCGCCTGATGTCTGTAATGTTGGATAGTGTTTAAAAGTGAACAAAAATTAAATGGCTATTGAATTTACTACTTTTATGCAATTTCTTGCAGCAGCGTGTAAATGGGCCTCTCACTAAGGCCCATTTACACGCTGCAAACGACCGAACTACGGTTGGATTCGAGTTTAAATACATTGCGGACTATTAATGGACAATTAATTCAGTTGATCAAACAAATATCGCAATCTAGTTAAACTTGGATGCAATTTTTTTCATCGTTTGAATGAGGCTATACTGAAGAATCAACTTTTATTAAGGTTGGATAATCATCAAGTGAGCGACTCATTTAGACGATGCAAGAAAGGCGAATTAATTTAGCACTAAATACCGGCAAGGTATTATAGCTGATAGTGCTGAATTACTTGCGAAGTATTTCTTGGAATTTGATAGAAAAAATAAGATGTAATTTATTTCTGATTATAATGATGGAAGTTTCGATGTAAAAAAACATTAAATGAGTCCTCCCGCGAAAGGGACTGTTAGACTTGATTGACTAAAAACCAACCTGGTGGCCTACCATGACGTCTTAAAGCGTGAGTATTTAAGCTGTGGGAAAGAGACAGAGCTATACAAGTTGTCTAGCGCCATCTTGTTCCCTGAGCAGAACTATTCACGCTTTAAGACGTCATGGTGGGGTGGGCCACCTGTTCCTTCAGTTGTCATTTGCGTTTGCAACCCAAACACAATAGTTTTAAGTTATCTTTTCAACTAAACTACACTATGTTTTCATTATTGGCCATACAAATTACAAAATCAATAACGTAGAAGAACAATGAAAATATTACTTTTATTGACAAACGCCTTTGCAGTTAAATTACTAGTTTGCGAAGAGTAAACAAATAAATAAGGTATTTATTCATTTACTTTACAGTAAAATATAAACATTATAACCACAGTTTTGTAATTGTGGTCTAGTTATATTAACGAGGATGACACAACATTCCTAGAATTAAAAAAAAATGTATAGGTATTTAAAATATAAGAAATCATTTCCTCATAACACTTGCACTAGGGTTTTCAAACCGCATTAATTGAGGTTTGAAAACTGTTTCAAGAAAAGGTAACAAGTCTAATTGACATAATTGCTCTAGGTATTCTTACTACAACAGTTTTATAGTAAACATGCCATACTATTATTGCATCATTCTAAATGGAGCACTTCCTCAAGTATGTATGAATCGGATTCTAGTATGACAACTGTATCTTTTTAGTACAACACAACTGCCTGACCTCTGTTAACCAAACTAGCGTAACGTAGGATACCGGTATTCCAAGGTCAGGTTAGGACAGGTAAGAAAACTTTACAGTTGTTCAATTTTCTGGGATTACATCCAATCCCTTACAGATTCACATTTTCCGGGACCTCGTGTTATATCGGCCTTAGTTAACATAGCTATATCGGGGCATCTTACGTCCGAAATTAATATTCAATCTGAATCCAAATCCCGTTCTTTCGTTTTGGCGGCTGCTTCTTCGGATAGGCAAAGGTCGTTGATTGGTTGCAGTCAAAGATCCAACCAAAGACAGCAATCGAGATAGATGATTAATTTCCAGCTTTAGTCCACTGCGGGTCATTATGTAAAGCCTATTTCATAATGATTTATTTGTATCTCGATTCTAAAGGCACACAACATTTTAATAGATTTACAAAATTATTACACCAACCTTAGGATAGACCAAAGGCCTCATCAACGCTCCGAACACGGCGCAGTTCAGGATCAAGCCAGCAAGCAGAAGATTAGCATTCTGCCATGACCCGAACTCATTGAGCAGAACTGCCGCTAATGGCGCGAAACTGAAGGTACCAACTCCTGAGCCACAGACGGCAATACCCGTAGCTAGGGACCGTCTGGACTCGAAGTAGTACCCAACGGCCACAACTGAAGGAAGGTAGATCATACCGAAGCCAAGACCTGGGAACAAAAGCCAGTTTTTATCATCGAGGAAAACAATCGAATATTACGTTTCATTTACAATATTTTGCTGATATTAATTATTGATCAACCTCTATTCATAACAACAAAGGACAAATAAATATATAACCTACTTTGCGTGCTGCGCAATTTACAAATTAAAACTAATAACGTAGACTAAACGATTGTTTAAGACTTTCGGCCTGTGGTCTGTTGTGAAGAAAACTTTTTTAACCTGACCCAACTAAAAGTTCATTCATTTTCAAAAGACATGATTAAAAAATGTGGGGAGGCTTCAAAAAGGTTTGTTTTTACAATAAACAGTCAGGTATTGCCACAGCGTGTGCATAATATATGTTTGGATAAACCCTCGTCTCAATGCAAAACAAAATCTTCAAAGAGGTGAAACACTATGAGTAGTGAATGTTGCTCAATTTGGCACACTCCCAAATTGCAGAGAACTTTGACCAATTTGCCTGAGGTGCCTACGTCACATAATTTGGCGTGCGATAAAAAAACATGAGACCGTCATCCAGTCGCCGGTATTTCGCTGCGCGTGGACATTGACATCTGCCTCACTTCGTTAGCACCAAGTCACTGGTGCCCTAATAAACAAAGGGTTCTTAGCTTACAGTTCATGAATAAAATATATTTCGGGAAACTTCACTTAATCCTAAACAAACACACTTAATTCTATATCAACAAAGAACTTTATGTTTACAAACTCCTTATCGATTGCTTAAGCATATAATATAATATTTCGTTTATTAATTAGGACATTATAGGTCAAATAAGATAGCAGGAGTTATTCACTTATGCAGTTATCAATTATCATACATCCTCTTTGCTGTACTTAGGACTATTATCTTCTCGGTTCACAAGTTTTATTACAATTGGCTCCAGACATTCCCACGTTGTCTCCGACCGGTTCTCAAACGTGTTAAACCCTCTGATTTCATCCCTGTCTGTGACCTTGGATTTGTTACTGAGCAATATTTTAATGTTGTCGCTAAAAGCTGTTAAGCCATTAACAAGAAAGTATTATGCCATAATGTTTAATTATGTGAGTGTAGCGGTTTAATGTTTAAAAACAAAGTCTGAACATGGTCTGAACATGATACAGAGTGACTCAGTGTTTGTTGTCGGCCCACAAATCGGTATTTGAAACCGCACAAAGGAGCATATGGGTTGTTGCCTGCTGCAAAGAGGTCGACGCCACTTTATAAACGCATGCGTCACTTCCCAGTACAATATTCTACTTTTCTCATCAAATTAATTAATCATCCATTTGCACACAATGTTAGCAGCTGGAAAAGGTACATCGACATTTCACCCAGATTCCTTTCAAAGAAGACGACTGCTAATCAGCTACGTATAATATAGGTTAAGAGGTTTAATTATTCAACAAGAGAATATTAAGTACTATTGCGTAATTAATCAGAAAATAACCCATTTAAGTCTGTTTCATTTACACTTGTTAATATCAGAGGAGAAAAGAGAATTTTCTTCAAAATATGATCCACAGTACAATAATATCGCAGAACATACTGACCTATTTTTGTACATTCGTCGGTTTGATACGAAGGTGAAATAAAAACAGAGCACGAATATCATGTAGTTTATTGCTCGGTGGTTAGGTCTAAGAAGTTATAGAAAAATTTAAGCTTGGAAGAGTATACATAATAGGCTTCGTCGTAAACAAAATCTTGGCAACTGGACTGAAAAGTTGAATGAATTTCCAGAACGGTTTCACAGAAAATTCAAACGACAAACATTCGGCTTTCGAGGTCAAACCCGAAGCTTTATGTAAGAAACGTTTCTTTACAATTTGTTTTCTTTTTCACCACTGAACGTTTTTCAAAAGAAAAAGTTTTTTCCACACAATAATACTGGCTATTGAGCTGGCTATATTCCTTGTTCTTGTTACTATTATGAGTATTAAAATTGTATGTTTAGTTGGGTTATCTGATTAGATTGACAAGGATCTGATATTTACTAGTCATTCTATTTTGAAAAAAGTAATGCAGTACTTACAAAAGATAAAAAAAAATGTCATACAAATCAGACGTTGCATGTTTTCAGAAAACTTTGTAGATATAACGATCATTTTGTTAGCAACTGACGATAACGTGTTTTCGTATCACATTATATACAGCGCGCCAAGTTGTAAATATTTAGTATACACTTTAGTAATATAATGTGCAAATACATAGTAGTTATGAATAACATCTTCCGCAGTCTACACAAATCTGCTTTCAATCGTTTGTTTCAAAATTCTCTACCGGATAAATAAATTCGTTCGTTCATTTATCACGTTTTGAATGCCTGAATGATCAAGTATACTTCTGGTGTGAAACAGTATTTCCGAATAGTGTCGACATTGAGACTCGATGATCTCAGCGGTTGGCTGCCAACAGGGATCACTAAAATTGGTGCTAAATGGACGTGCTAATTATTAACACCTTTAAATTTAAGACTGACATGGTGTCTTCGAATGGTTCCTAAGATTTTCTCACGTGTTGATTTCGCTATCACGATTTTCATGAAAGATCGAAAAGTGGATGATCCACGAAACGTAAACGATATGTCGGTTCTAAAATAACCATCATATTGGATTGAATATTTTAGAACCGTAGTGAAGTTCACGACGTATTTTTCCATCGTCGAAACCTTGAATGCCCGCCATACGATCTAAGAATTAGGTCGCATTGGATATTCAGAACTATCAGCGTTCCATGCGCAAGATTAGAAAACAATCGATTGCCAGTTTTTAAATTCTTAAAATAGAAAAGTGTGTAAGTTGTAAAGTGTGTACAATTAAAAACATTCTTATATTCTAGCCTAGTAAGGCGCCATGTCGTCTGCACCAGCTGGCAGCTGGCCAAACGTCCCGTGTTCCAATGCCCTTGAAGTAAGTTCCAATGTACGCCACAGACTCTTCATTTATCTTTTAATTAAGCCAATCAGAGAAGCAGAGGCTAATTGAGAACTTGTATACAACCATACTTTAATAGCGACCGTAGTGTAACTTCAATATAAAGCTGAAAAGGGGTCACGCGGGGTTTCCCCTGAAAGCGACATTTTCCAGGAAACTTTCCCCTTTCATGAACTAGGCTCGCGTTCTGCAAAGCGGCATACATAGACGAAGTATATAGCACCCCGTATCAGTTATTTAAATCGCCAGGCACGACAGCGTTGCATACGTGGAATGGAAGCCCGCTTTTCCTCGAATTCAGTTAATTGCCAGAAGGGCTTAACACTTGGAACTAAAACGAAATTTAAGCCTTTTCGTTCACATTGGTGTCTGTTGGCAAATGGCCAGTTTCACACACGGGCTGTTGCCTCTGTTTTCAAGGGTTCGACAGAACAAAGAACGTGTCGAAACGGTTTTAATATTTGAAGTATCTCAGCTTTAACGAACAAAAGACACGACAGAAACCGAAGAAATCTTTATTGAGGTATCAGTTTGTTTGAATATATGGACAAATATCCCTTTTGAGATTTGGCGGTCACCTTTCTCGGTTTTATTATTCGCGAAACGTATTTGGATCTTGTAGACGTCAACAAACTTAAACATGTTTTTATACCTACATCACTAATTTATATAAAAAATTACAAATATCATGAACTAAATATTTACAACAAGATTCAAAATTAAAACTAAATGGTAAATTCTAGGTTGCCAAACTCCATGTTTAAATCTAACAAGTGATTAGTCATTCGATCATATCATATCTGGATCTTATTGAGCATTTCTAGCTGGCGCTCTGTATGTTCTTCAATCTTCAAACCCTTTATTATATCGAATGGCCCTGACAGTGACACATAAGTAATTACGGAAGTACTGTACACATTTACTTAATTAACGTGGAACCTCTATACTCCCACATCGATCTCTGGCAAATTTCCCCTAGGATCTGTAACTCGATAGTTATTAGAAAACAATGTTGTTATAACGATCGTTAACACGTCGATTAAAGGAATTAAGAACGATGTACTTTCACTAATGGTGTGATAATCAAAGGTGTCAATAGAATTTATTATTGATTTTGATACTTATGGCGGTACACCATACCACTGGCCAAAACACCAGGGATTTGGCCAGTGTGGTATGGCGGGTCTAAGACTATACCACTGAGAAAATAGGGTTGTAGACCACGAGAGCATAAAATCAGTCAGGGACACCCCGAAGTTCGGTTTGGTTAGGTTCCTTTAAGCCTCGCAAACAGAAATAGGAGCTCCGCGTAGCGGGGCTCCTATTTCTAAGGTTAAGGCTAAGGTCGACTTATGCTTGTACCTACATATTTGACTTTAAAATCATTAAATGCGTAAACTAGTATGTCGAGAGAAATTATTATGTAAATGGGTACAAAAGGTATAGTTTACGACAACGCTATTTTCTCAGTGGTATGGTTTTAGACCCACCATACTACCTGGGGTATGGTTAGTGGTATGGTGGGTCCGAAGTGATTTAGTTTAGGGTCGACACATGATTATTAGTTTGCAGTGACTAGGGCTAATACAATGCCGCAACAAAAGGGCTTGGAAAGAAATGTATGAAGCCTGCATAATCGCCATTTAATTTTTTGTTACAAAGTTTCTGTCACAAATATTATGATCAATATTCATCGATAGCTTTATCAATAGAAACAAGAATTTAACGAAAAATGTTCTAAAACGACACTAGCTAAACTTGTATGCAATCAAATCAGGCGGTTAACAACCAGTATTATTTTGATAGTAGCAGTACAGTTTTCTCGTTGGCCTTTGAATGCTTCAAGATGGTAATCTTGAAGTAAAACCATAATAAGGTAAAAACTTTCTCTCTTTCAATAAAACGTGCTAACGTGAAGAAGCATCTGAAAGTAAAAGTTTCAGGGGAACACAATAAAACTTTGTGAGTACAACCCCGTGCTGGAAAATTCGCTAGCAATTAGCTGACCTCTCTCTTTTATATTTGTATGTCTTTGCTTAGATTAACAAAATTTGAAGAATTATTGCATTATATTACGAGCTGAAATATGAATGACGAAGAGGGCATTACAATAAACTTAAAACAACAAAGAAACACATTTATAACGCTTAAATTCTGTCAAGATATCGAGAATAAACTACTTAATACCTACTGAGCCAATGAAAACAAATGACTGCTTTGTTCAGCGTGACGGAATACCTTCAATTGGATGGAAATAACATTTTATAGGAAATGCTCATAGCTCATCATATAATTGCATTTTTAATGCTTCCATAAAGTATTATTAATCTTCCATTAGAGTCATTTTATGATTACGGACATAATTGAGTCATAGGCGACGAGCTGTTAGAATCAGCATAATATGCGCATATTGATGGTTGTTGCTAAGCACAATAATTGGAAACCTGAAACGTTAATTATTAGTATTCTGCGTCGCGACACATTATGTATGATTGTACTAGAGACCAGTTGTATAATAATTATCTAACAGTCACAGAATGGTTTCATTTGACCTCATTTCGCATCTGTTATTATGGCCATTTGTGATGCGTTATGTGAATCGGATAATGTGTACTAGAACTGATGTCCTTTAAGTTTTATGTTCGCTAAAACTCATTTCGAAGGACGGCTGGCAGCGACTGGGCGACGCCACCCCATAACTATGCCATCGTGCCAAGGTCGGTGGACATTTACATAACTCTCACGTTCCACATGAGTCCTGTAAACCGTTTTATTGCCAAGCCATTCTAAATATACTTAAAGTCATTACGAATAGCTAAACGGTTTAGAATTCTCAGATTGAATGGCCGAGGCGACAGAAAATGTTGGAAAGTCAATAATTTTGGGTGTAGATATTTTATGTTTCAATTTGGAGGAAATACAATAACGTTGGATTGGCAACGGATTTCAGAATGCTAATCTGTTATTGTCACAATCACGTGTAAACGCGGTCATGTGTTTCCGTTTCGGTGAAATTGTTTCGGGATTTTTTGCAGGAAATCCCAATTTATTTTGTAAATATTTAACTTGCTCGTTAATGTTTATATTATTATGAGGATTTAAGAGTACGTAGGTATTAAAATACAACGTTAGTAAACAGGTCATAATACGATTTCTTGGAAGAAACGATAAATATCTAATTTCAAGAAATAAAATGTTGAGATCATAGAATGGAGGAATCCATCACAGTCGGTTCATTTGTTGTAGGTGCTTACCTAAACACACATGACATACTCCAACTTGACATTAACGTAACCTCGACATTGATTGATGGAATTATGAGAAAAGATTATCTTTGTTATATTAGCTGACTTCACATAAGGTAGATTTATCAATGAAAGCTTCTGTTAGTTTAGGTTTTGATCTTACAATACTTTGCAAAGTAACTGAGGCTGAAGCCTGTCCTTTCCACTTTTTTTCAATTCGAAATTAATCCAATATTTCTGGACTTTGTGTTAAACGGATAAAATACACCTGATTTTGCAAGGTAGGTATACATCAAAATTGTAACAGCTGTTTTTCATTATTGCGAATTCTATTGTTATTTTATTTCATATTTTCCAAGAAAACATAAATATTTTGCTCTTTTTAATAAACTCTTTCTTTTACACTAGATTAATAAGGGAAGACTCACCTCCAATCAACCCGTAGGTGATCATCATCATGGTGACACTCTTGCTGAAGGTTGATAGGACAAAGGCAGTGGCTGCGACGAACGACCCAGCCACGCAGACGGCCCGACATCCGAACTTGTTACATAATGCCGACACCACGGGACCTGACAACAACATTCATATATTTTATGCACAAATTAATGAAAACAGAATGAGACGACCAACCACCCCCGGTAACAGAAAGACTTAGAGCTGGACAGTATAATTTGAAGTTGAGATCTTGATAAACTCTACTTTAACTGTATGGTTACACCCAGAGTGGGAGGACAAAAAGCAGTACGGTTTTTGGAACGAAGTTCCTTATCGGGCGTTGCGAAAGGGGGCTAGCCGGAAAAAATTAAGGGTAAAAGTTGTCATGACACTTTACACGACACTTTTTTGGACTGGAATGGAATGGAGTGGAGTGGTGTGGAGTAGGGTGGAGTGGAGTGGAGTGCAGTGGAGTGGAGTGGAGTGGATTGGAGTGGAGTGGAGAGGAGCGGAGCGACATTGCTCCTTCATTAAAATCAGGTGGAAATTCGTTCCATCCGGGTGTCCCTTCACACCACTCAAGTTTTTTTTATGTCCAGGTCAAAGGTGACTGACACATAGCCTACGATGGAGCGAGCATACCCAGAAAAAGCCTGTTCATTCTAACTTCTTTAAGATTCCAGTTGTATGCTCTCACGAACACCGTTCCAGTAAGTGAGTTCCACTCCTTTGCTGTGCGCATTATGAAAGAAGATTGAAAACGCTTAGTGCGAATTGGTGGAATGGCAGCTAAGCATGGATGATAAGTCCTTCCTATTGATAGTTCCCCCGATGTAGTGGAAATATCAAAAGAAATCTCACGTTTCTTGTAGCCTATTATGGTTATGGAGGAATGGATCTTCAAAGAAATTACCAAGTAAATATAAACATAATAAGTAACACCCTTAAAGTAAATCAAGTGGAATATCCACCGTTGAGTAAACCTATAAGATTTGATAAAAGCCCCAAAGGGCAACCCTCTCGTAATTAATTGGTTACTATTACAGGGCAAATAGCTAAGAATTTTCTTAAGTGGAACTAATTTACTAACTAATTAAGAACCTTTTGCCGCAGAAGCGTTAGAAATGTAGAGTGACATTTACGTAAACCGTACAATTAAAAAAACCCGGCGGCAGCAAGTAACATAATTTATAAAAGTTCTTGTACTACATACACACATCAAAAGTGTCTAGGGATCAACATATATTTTTGCAATAACTTTTCTCCTGATTGATATTAATTAAAATTTTCTTTAAGGATTCATCAAAAAAAGTGTTTTCGTTTGTCACAGTAACGATAAACCAAGTCACCTTTGCATTAATAAGCCATTTTCCTAATAAAGGGATTTTTGACATTTGAACCACTAACACAAAAGTTCGAAAAAAAGACTGAAATAACAGTTTTCTTTAAAATTTTATTGGATAACTTAAACAATTAATAATCCGTGTTTCTACCGCGAACACTAAAAACACAAGAACATCGGTTTGGCATACTCAAAATGAGTTCATCCAAATCACGCTGTGGAATGGCCGCCCATGTTCGTTGCAACAACAAAAAAAGGTCTTCTTGCGACTGGATACCCTCCATATTCGGCAGAGCTCTTCTCTGTAGCATATCCCATGCATGCTCAATCGGATTCAAGTCTGGCGACTGAGCAGGCCAGGGCAGGACATTGATGTTAGCTGCGGCGAGAGTCTGTCTTACAACTCTTGCGGTGTGCGGTCGTGCATTATCATGCATTAACTGAAATAAGGGACCGATTTGCACTTGTAGAGGAACGATGACGTCTGATACAATCGTCTCAGCATAAATTTGAGCGTTGAGGTTGCCTCTGATCCAAATCAACTCAGTTCTTCCGCCGATCCAAATACCCGCCCATACCATGATGGTTCCACCACTATAAGGATGGACTTCCTGGCAGGATTTTAATCGCTGTTGGCGTCCAGGGGTTCTCCAGTGTCGTATACGTCTTGTATCCGGTCTCATACCGAAACGAGACTCATCAGAAAAGCACACGAAACGCCATTGTTCTTCTGCCCAATTTCTGTGTTCAAGAGCCCATTGATATCGAATCCTACGATTGTGCATTGCTATAGGTGGTACCCGTAGCGGTCTTCGGGAATGAAGGTTCACTTCATGCAAGCGGTTTCTGACTGTTTGGTCGCTAATTAAGTTCCCTGAAGAGTGATGAAGCCTCACGGCTAACATCATGGCGGTTATTGTTGGAGCTCTTCGAGTT
This sequence comes from Agrotis exclamationis, assembly GCA_950005045.1. Lineage (NCBI taxonomy): Eukaryota > Metazoa > Arthropoda > Insecta > Lepidoptera > Noctuidae > Agrotis > Agrotis exclamationis. Next base: position 16,699,267 of record OX465427.1, on the reverse strand, counting down.
AAGATTTGAATGTATCGGTCTTGTCTCCGTGTGGTGCAGCGATACCGTCCTCCATGGCGCTCAGCCACGGTACCAGTGCTTCGGTAACGTGTCCAAAGTCGACTGATAACACTCTGACTTGTATTCAGAGCTAAAGCCACAGTACGTTGCCGGGAACCAGCTTCTATCATTCCCACGGCTCTGAGCATTTCTTCCCTGCTTAAATGACGTCGCCGCTCCATAATAACGTTGGTTTTAATCAGTAGTAGGGAAACAGTAGCACTAATAATGTCTTCAATGCGTTGTATGTTTTTATAGGGAAAATATTGACAGCTGATTTTCATCTTTTACTCGAATTTGATTCACAGTTCCTGATTCAAATTATGAAATGCACCAAAAAGGATCCATATAAATTTATAAAATCATAAATTTATTACAAAGCCACATCTCAATCTCAAGAAATCCGCATAAAAATGCTTGATCCCTAGACACTTTTGATGTGTGTAGTTGGTTGTAACTTTGAAAGGTAAATTGCGGTTTACGATTTATGACGTATTAAAAAAAAACTAATTACTTGATCTAGTTCAATAGAGGTTTGCATGGTAATGTAAATCATATATATTTTTAGTGTTGCCATTCTCTTATTTTAGAAGTAACAGGGGGAGGACACATTTTACCACTTTAGAAGTGTCTCTCGCGCAAACTGTTCAGTTTAGAAAAAAATTATATAATTTACCTCCATAGATATTATTTTTATAGACCTATCCATAGATACCCCACACGTATGGGTTTGGTGAAAAAAAAATCAAGATTTTTTAATTTTTTTTCACCTAAATTGAGTTTCAATTCTCAGTATGGGGAGTACCGCCAAAATTTGTTTTTTTTTTTTTATTTTTGTGTGAAAATCCTAATGCGATCCATATCATACAGCTACTTACCAAGTTTCAACAGGATAGCTCTTATACTTTCGAAAAAAAGTGGCTGTGACATACGGACGGACAGACAGACAGACATGACAAATCTATAAGGGTTCTGTTTTTCGCCATTTGGCTACGGAACCCTAAAAATTTGTAGTTATATTTTGACAAGAAAATAAAACATGGTCGATGTAGCTCCCAGAAGTAGGTACCTATTATTATTTTGCAAGATTGTCCCAGTAGGTCATTGATATTGTGCCAATTCTATAATTCGATAAAGTGGATAAGGTAAATTATACTTATTTGCATTCTGTTCTAACATAACAGTACTATTAGCACGCCAAACATAATATTTCTCACGTAAAGTATGGTAAAACATATTAAATAAGAACATTATCAATAACAGTCAAGTGACCACCTTGGTACTAAAACCTACTTTGTAAACTTGATAATATAATAATAATACAAGAAGTACCTCGGCTTCTTGTATTATTTAAATACTTGCAATCCAGTTCAAGGAATCGACGCATCGTCATAAAAGATTCATTTTACTGCAAACATAAGTTTTTCACAATATTCTTGTAAGGACTTTTATAGAGTCGTTTAACGTCAGAATTATGGCACTTTCACACAGTTTTGCAAGTCTGAAGATATCGCGCAATGTCTCATTCAAGTTAAAAAGTGAAAACAGCGCACGAACTTCTTGTATTTTTTTTAAATATGTTACCTAAAATTCGTAATAAACGTATTTATCGATAGTCAAAGAATAATCATATCAATACTATTGTACCTACAAATGATTAACATTCAAGCGTATGATTTGACATCAGATAAAAATAATTAAAAATGTTGGCCAAATCACGTGTTCAGTAGATAAAAAAGTAGATCTATGAGGAGACAAATTAAAACATAAAGTTAAAGTAAAATCTATATAGCCCAAATCAAAGTTCGTAGGCAGATAAGTTTAGGTTCACTGTGTCAGGTCTTCCCGATAAGATACTTTCGCTTATACAAACAAAACTACTACGACTGCCAGCAAAATTGTTTTCTAGGACATTTTTATTTATCAAACCATATCGTCTCGTATCTTCGATCGTAATCGAGTACTTTCAATCAGGTCAATGGCAGTTTAAAATAGATAAAATAAGATAGCGACGATCGACGGATAAAGCCTCCTGCAGACACACGCGATTAATCGCGTGTGTCTGCAGGAGGCTTAAAATGCTGATACGTAAACCTAGTATGATGGGATGACGTTATTAGATATTTAATCCTCCATATAAGAATTAAAAAGAATGAGTGGGTTTTGATATTTTCGCATAGGAACAATCAAAATACCGATATTTGAGTCATGGTGATTAGATTCGGTAATTTTATCAACCGTCACGAAGAGTAATTAGTATTTCTGTGATAAGAAGTGTTACATGAACAAATGCGTTTCACTGCGTTAGTGAGGGATATTCCTCACCAATCTGAAGGAATTTATGTACTAGTATTGTAATACAATGTAGGTACTTGGTTATCAACGGTGACGGCGAGGTACTCGTAAATGTACTTACTGAGTTTAACAGCGATATGGGTATTTTATTTTACTGCATAAGCTTCAAGTGTCAATTACTATAGCTATCTATAAGATATTAGTATTAACAGATTTTTATTTTATATCTTTTCATATAATCTAGAGTGTTAAAAGGTTGAATAACACGACTCATCAGAATGACTTGTACTTAAATCGTTTTACAGGCTGTTTAATTCTCAAGCACATAATTTTCCTTTATGCCATGTCGTGATACTTTTTCATATAATGCAATTAAGCATAGTAACAACCTTATGCGGCACAAATACGAGGAAAAACACTCTTGAAAAACTAATTAAAAAATCTGCTAATATCTTGAGAAGACTTCAGGTTTTGTCAATCCATTATCTCCATAACATAAAGCCGGCATTGCGCCAAGATTATAAAACAAATAATTAGATGTTTGTAGAATATGCTAATACCGTAGAGCATTATAAAACTGATATATTTGCGTGCTTATGGACATTATCTGCATAAATCTCTTGTTAGGTATATAGGAACATAGATACATAGCTTCGTACAGTCAACACATGAATAATGGATGGTGCATGTGACAACGTGACCTGAATTGATAGGAAATGAATGAGTGTTCGATTGCAATGGCGTCCAAAAAGGAGGAATGCTAAAGGTCTTTGTAATTACTGATGACAATTAAGATCCATCCGTTAGATGCTAGCATGAACTCCATGTTGTATCTATTTCACATGAAGTCGTTGAGCCGATGAAGATGTAACGGTTCTACTAATAAAATCTGGGACTAATGTATGTAATAAAATTGTTGGACTAATAAGTAATAAGCTTAAAAACATAAAAGCCTGGTTAGCTGTTAATACAGAAAGGGTAAGTAATAAATTACCAATCATCATAAATCTTACCGGCCGCTAAATAAAATCCTGAGAGCAAACTGCCGACCCACGCGACAGTGCCTTTTCCCTCGCCGAAGTACGTCACTAGTTCTGGTAGGAATATGCCGAATGTGTAGGCTATGCCGTCCACGATCATGTTGCACATGAAGGATGCGAAGACCACCACCCAGCCGTAACCCCCGTCGGGGGGAGGGGGCAAGGCATAGTCGTAGGCCTCATCGTCGTCGGCGTCCGCGGCTGCGCCTTCCGCCGTCAGTCTTGCTGCTTCTTCGCATGACGTCTCACTTTCCGTCTGGAAACAAAGACACAGGTTTTAATTTTAATCACCCTGCGGCTTTCTATAAAAGTGGCGACGCGCGCACGCTTAAACTCAATGCAGTTACGTTGCAGTATTCTGTAGAATTATAAAGGAGAAGGTATATAACAACAAGGCTATGTGAGTGTGGCCATTGATTTTTTCAGTGACTAGTATGTCACTATGTCGGACAGAAATAGTACTGAAAATACTAACACAATTTTAAAGACCTCGCGAAAATAGTCATTCGCAGCAGTTTATAGCTATTATAACCACACCTACGCAAGGCGCCAGTTTCAACGATCAAAATTAATTTTGCACAAACATTTCAGTCACTTCAGGGACGAGTCATATCATACCAGTAAACAAATCATCCAAAAATAACGGTTGAGGCGTTACGTTTAGGGTGCTCTATCAATCACATACGTCACTAGATTCACTCCTTTATCATGTACCATTTAAAATTATGTTTTTGCAAACATTGTTAACGATGCTACTTTAAGTATCAATGCCATGGCTATATTCGGTTTTACATAGATATTAAAATTAACGCGTCGTAAATTCAAATCTATTACGTCATGTCGATTTCATTATTATTGTATGTATTTAACATGTTTTATTGTCGTCTGTCGTAAAGTTTACAAACGTTAGTAATAAAACGTTTCCTCTAAGCGAGCCTTCGGAATTTTACCGTTCCTAACTTAATTTTCCAAGCCTGTCAAACTGTATTTTAAGCTGCGACGCCTACGTAAGAAACTCTGACGATCAATATGTTAACAATTTTCAGTTTACGAAAAACGACTGTCTTTGTACGTCGGTAGAGTTCCTCGTTTTCACGGCCATTGTCACTGCCATTGCCAAAGGCTTTATTCTGATTAACATGCATGTTGAATATCAAACGCGTGCAAGTACTGTACTTCTATTGTAAATAACTGGAAAACAATGAGACAACTTTATTCGCAGTTGCAATCAGCTCTTTGTTATAAAATAAAAGAAAACACGCAGTGGCTAGATGAAAAACTCCGGATTGAACTTTTTCACGAAATTGAAAATCTAGCGGTTGTGTTTACAACTGCAGCAACAGTGAAAGTTATATACGGTTTTGTTTGTATAGTAGACACTAGTGCATGCTATCTGAACCCAACCTAGTTCTAAGTGCAATGACTACACAGTCAGGCATGCATATAACAAACAATGTAGATAAAATAATCAACAAGTAAATGTGTAGTTTAGTAAATTATGTCACTCTTGAAAATACTGATGTGGACATCCCTTTGTTGGCAACACGAGCGGCGTTTCATTATCGTTTTATCATTTCTTTGTTTGCCGCCGTGTCAATAACAGTTGTCATGTCCGCTGCTAGAACTATCGATACTTGGACAATCACAAAGAGTACATTATAAACCTATATTGAATTTTATGTGTACATTGCTGTACAGACAGCGTCACAAATACTTAGTATCTAAATCTAATAAAACATTTATTACACACGTCAAACCCAATGACAAAAAGGGTTTTTCCATGTATTATTCACTTCTGCATTTTTTGACACGGGTAAACTCATAAATGATGCACATGACGACATCGGTTACCTGGAATCGAGAGCAAAAACAACAGAAACCCGAGTAGTAGAATATCCGTTACTGGAAGTTCATAGCTTGTCTACTGTTTACATTAAAGTTCGTACACGTGCTGCAAACCTGCTGTTTCTACTCGGCGTATCTCAAATGATACCAATTTAAAATAATATAAACAATGCGGTAGCGGTGAGTCACGGCTCGAGAGGAAAATTACTCTAGTACGAACGGCCAAGTGTTTTCTAAGAGGGGATTAGTCTGAACTTTGGTGCGTGTATTTGGAGACCATTTATTTTGTCGGATGAGAAGATTATCGTGTAAATTATGTAAACGGAACAAAGTACTAGCGAGTTGTGTGTACTAAAAGCTGGTGAAATAGGAGAAAATGAAAGGTTATTTTCTTCTTTTTCATCATATTTTATTCGGTAAAAGCAGACGTCGGCTTTAAAGAATTTTTACGTTACGTGGTAAGACATTGATATGTAAATGTATGACTTACGTAAAGACGGTTTAGGGGATGGGATAAGCGCAAAATACATTAGTAAGAACAAGCGTACCTACCTAAATATGTAAAAAAAACGGATAACTGAAACAATCATAATAACAATTTGTGTAGAATAACCGGGAATTAGGCCGAAGTGTTGATAATTTTGTCAGCATTATAAATTGTTGTATTACAACGATTATAATGTAGCTCAGTTATCAAAAATATTAAACACACACCTAGTTGAAGTAACTGCACACATTGAAAGCTACGTCTCCCTTTCCTTCTCAATAAAATTACCCGCTAAAGTGTCCACTGGTTCTCATGGTGTCCAGAACAGAACGGGTTCATATACCTAACGCATGAGCAGTTGAGCACTGCTGTCATCAACAGTCCATCGCTTTGTTTGCGGCAGTCGGGTGCCCGACCTTGCCCGTGTTTACACCACAAACTGTTCTGGCAAAGTGATTTATTTTGTTAACATAGATTATGGAATATTGTTGACACTTCCTCGTTTTCTCTTGCGTGATAAACTGATTTGGTTGTCACGTCACTTGATGTCTTGACTTTCCACATTTTTTTGAAAGCTTGCTATTGAGTTATTAGGAAAAAATTATTGAGAGAAGGCTTATAGATAGATGGACTGAGCGATGGATGGCTTAAATGGACCATACTGTCTAGAAAAGAAAACAATTACATATTTGTTTTCATGTAGGTATTAGCAAATAATTATTTGCCTCTCTAGAGGAGCCAATTTTATCTGTCAGTTGACAAGGGAAGGCGTCCGCCGTCCATCCTTTTAAGTCTATGAGAAAAGGTAAGTAGGTATGTAGTTACCACGAGTTACCAATGTAGGTAGATATTGTGGTCGTAAAACATAATTCCCTAGGTAATAAAGCGACTAATAAGTATGAAGCATAGTTATTTCTATCCATCATGAGCAATTAAAACATGACATGGGAAATAAACACTGACAGTTTAAATTAAAATAACTTCTAGTCTCATTCCGACGTGTGAAGGCGGAAAATTCGATCTGACGAGGAAGCCCAAACGGCCTTAGAACACTTTATACTTACCACAACATACCGAGACAAAGAATCTTGTCAGCTTCAATCAGAATTCATGTCGAAGATTCCGCGTTGCTACAAAATTAATGCAATTTAAAAACAATTCCTGCTGCCCTTCGGCGAAGAAAAACGCTTTCATTTTCATAGATTATAGAACCAATCGAATGACAGACAAAGAAGACGAGAACAATGACTTGTTTTGTGTAAGGATCATGTTGAAATACGCGTAAATAAATTAATTTTATTTACAATAAAAAGGCCAATGAACCGCCATGATTGATTTACATCAATGCATGAAAACCGATAAACAAACAACATGCATAAGCGTACAGAGTACGCCAACAAACTCCTCAAGAATGAAAAAAATTCTTAGAACCTAAGTATACAAATTGTAAACAAAGAGAATGTTGGTATTAGGACGTCCTGTGACTCTACAATACTCTACATAAATATTCACTCAGCAGATGGTTCCTCAAAAACAAATTTCACTTTAGAATTTACAATCGCAGACTCTGTAACGAGTGTTATTGACCTTAGTATGAACTTAAGATGTCTGTGAAGTTCTAAAATTACACTTCACGTTGAGCACAGATAATTTTCATTTACACTCTGCCTCTGACGGAAATTTGCTTCGAACAAAACATCAAAATAAATTACGAGGAAGGCGAAAAGTACTTGTAAGGCGATTTATAAGCAGTTGCTTCAACGTTTGTCCTTTTCAACGAAGCTCTAATTGAATTCACGGAATCAGTCAGAGCCTAAAAGGCAACAAGTTATGTTGAAAACATTTAATGAAAAAGCCAAACCAATTTTTCGAATTTTCAAACTGAAACAAGTGAGGGGATAACCAAATCGGCTTAAACATGCGAAATTACACTCAACGCGGAAAGTCTGACTGAAAAATGTTTTTAATTAGTTCAGATCTAGTAACTTCACCGTTACAACGAAAGCTTGTCGAATGAATTTTTGATACCATTTTTCAAGACAATTTATTCAGTCTAATGAAATGGTATTTAACTTGGTCACTGCGTACAATGGTAGGCAACGTGGTCGTGTCGTGTGCCGCGGCGGCCGCGCACGTGATCTCGATTGCCATTAATTGATTAGTGCCGCACGCCTGTCGCAGGCTGCTTCCTTCAAATTATATGTGAAGACTTGCGCAGGACGCAATTATGTGCGGCAAATACATCACGACCCTATTACATTATGTATGATCATAATATTTAAACTATGTAGCAAAGGATTTAGATCGGAATGACAGACTGAAAGAGACAAGTCATCCGTGCATGGCTTAATTAACTAGACTCTTTCATCTCGGCCTTATTCTCAAAGAGCCATATCAGTTGTGAATAGGGAGAGCCTATTAGTTAGCTGGACTATGTTTGCATAAAAATCTCAGTAATCTTAAATCAGCCGTTGCAGTGGACTATAGTTAAGAATCGTGTGTCGCGTGCATGATATCAAGATGATTATGACATCTTTAGAGTAGATTGACTCTCAAGTAGGGTAATGAATGCTAACTTACATACCAATTAGGTGTCACGGTTCTGTAACCTAGTTGAGAAAAATGTAATGAAGGCACTACTAATTGTTTAGTAATTTACTAATTGACAAAGTCATTTATCTATTATTTAAATAAGCCGATAATCAACTTGGTCATTACGTTTGTTTTCATTTGAAACACACCACTAATTTTTTATCAATTAAAGAAAATACTAACCATCTTTTTCGCACTCATATTTCAAGAAGAAACACTTTAATAAATAGCACAGATAATTACACAACACCCACTTCAGTTGCAAAATCAACCGACAATGCCAATGATAAGCCTGTAGTTCTGTAGATAATTCGATATCTTAATCAACACACACTTTGATAATAACAACACTAATTATTTCGATATCTTGAAGATCCGGTAGGTTACCAACAGTGGCCATTGTAGGCGAGTGACAAATGTATTAGAGCAACATAATCTGAGCGTAGCCATTGAATAGCGTAGTCATACTAGTGTATGGACAATTAACCCGTCATTAATAATAAATGCATCGTGTTACACGTGCACAACGGATTTAAATGCACCTTGAACACCTATGAATGCTAAGTAAAGTAAATTTATAATAAATAGACGTATGCGCATGTGAATTTATGGTTTAGGCACAGGTAAGCCATGTCTTAACTGGCTCTACTAGTTACTTATTTATGACAGTGATTTATTCGACTATGGGTATTTCGGCGTCTAATGTTGTTTTGGAAATTGTTTTATTCATTTAATATTAACAAAGATTCCCCAGTGACAGTGCACCGACTTAGGATGTTCTTAAAATATCAAGTTTTAGCGCCACTACAAATTTTATGGGCAGTGGTACAAAGACAGAAATAGATCGCGGTACCTAAACGTTTACTCACGAAATTGCATGCATGATATTTATAACGAATTGAACTGCTGAGAGACTGTGCAGCGGTGGTTCCCTGGCTCAATGCCCGACAGTTTTCACAACTCAATTCGAGGTAAGTTGGACAAAGTGTCCATTACTTCCACACTTATCAGCTGTCCATTGGGCAAATGGTGGAACACTCATTATATAAAACCTTGGATTGACATGGCTAGGAATTTGAAAAGGACGTGTGATGTCCGCCATACAACTCATACACTTAGATACTGTTTAACTTGTAATTTGTACATTACACAAGAAGAGTGATAAAATAATGTGCCTAAAACAATAGCTAACAATAGATAGATACTAATAAGGAATGGTGATAAATGTGATAAATAAACACACGAGTTGGGCCTTAATAAAGAGGTGGCCGGATGAACACGATCGGTACAAAACTAAAACGTGATATAACAACTGATGCTTCTACATATTTTATTACTACAGATACATATTTGAAAAAATATATAGTATTTACATCATTTTCAGTAGGTAATAGGTACTGACGACATATTTTTTGTGCCATATGATGCAGTCACACGTCTAAGCTATTGATTTTAACATGACTGTAATGATCCAAGTTCATTGCGCATTTATAAGGAAAAAATAATGAAGGATAAAAACAATGAACAGAGACATAGAAGTGTCATGACGTTTAATGCGAAATTTAAGATATTTGATGTTAAGTTTCCTTGTGATGTAAAACTCTAAACCTGCTTAACTGATTAGAAGAATTCTTCCACTGTTAGAATGCTACATTAGTAGTGAGCGGCGTGCACATAAGTTCTTTTTTCAAATCACACCTATGCGAAAATGAAGGAGGTCGCTAGTTCAATTTAAAAATGTCATTGCTAACTCATACAGCCTCACGAACCGATACAACAGAACTTGCATAGGTTGACCTACCAGTAGTACCAGTCTACTACTATTAACCCACATGCATTGCCGATATGGCTTATTTCTTATCCAAAAGAATAAAAACGTGACCATTTCATAAACAAATCAGTTTCCCTAACGATTCAAGGTAACACATGTAAAGAAAGAAAACAGGGCACAATGACGAACTATTGTGTAGTTGGTAACAAAATACCTACTAGAAGATAATATATTTAATTACTAAAATATATAAGTAAGTACTAGCTGACCCGGCAAACGTTGTTTTGCCATATAAATAATTTAAAAAAAAATTAGGTGTGGACTACCCCTAACATTTAGGGGGATGAAAAATAGATGTTGGCCGATTCTCATAGATACCGGATAAGCACAAAAAATTTCATCAAAATCGGTCAAGCCGTTTCGGAGGAGTATGGCAACGAAAACTGTGACACGAGAATTTTATATATTAGATTAAACGTAAGTAACTGAAACTAGAAATTAATATATTTAAAAACCTAGCAAGAACAAGAATACGCGTATGTACTTGTAGAAAGCGAATAAGAAATGAAATAAAATAATGAACGAGAGCACACAATAATTTATTTTCTTTAAAAAATATTATAAAAGTTAAGTGAAAACATTTACAAAACGAAATAACCTGAAACATAATTCTAATTCTAATCATGAATGCTTGGCATTATGACTTATGAGTCGTAGCTGAGACAGCTACAGCTACGCAAGCAGCTACGAAGCGAGCTCTACGCTACGAAGAGTAAGAGTGGGCAGATTAAATTATAATGTTACTGAGAAATGACATACTTTTCTTTATGAATATGACTGAAAACATGTCAATAACACTGATTCTGATAATAAAAATATTATTTGGATGCGATCAACATCAAGATGATTATCGTCGGTATTACCAATTATGTTGATAAAAGCTATTTTTACAATTTCATGCGTAGCGACACAACATAATTAGATAAACAGCTTAAAATAATGAAGATAAATAGTAATTATCAGGGCATTTAATCTTTAGATCATCTAAAAAACGTGTTAAATTCAACTTACATAGATATCCTTTATCATAATTATTTATTTAGCAATAGTTAGGTTTTAGGGATCACGTTTAAGTATTGTCTGTATTATTAAACTTTTAAGTACTTCAGTAATCTAGTTTAATTCTGTTTTAGATAAAAGGCTTTAACGGGCATCAGTGATTTTTATCTGTCATTCATTTAGAGAGAAATGAACGTTTTTATTTACACAGAAAACTGTTCCTTTACTGCGTGATCGATTTTAGTAAGAAACAGTGACGATTTCTCAACTGTTAAGCCTCCTGCAGACACAGTGCTCAAACACACTGCGAGCCTAGCGCGGTGGCGGCGGCGGGCGCGGAAATATTGAATGTATGAAATCGCCGCTCGTGGCCATACTGAAGTGACTAAGGCGGGGGCCTAGCGCGATGGCTACAAGCGAATTTGCGAGCCTAGGCGTTGCTAGGCAACAACCGATACAACGGGCGGGTGGCAGGTGTATCAAACCTTTTCGGTGTTTTAGTAGCGCCATCTAGTTACCAGAACATGCACTAAAGTACTACCGTTGGATGTTTTTGTACATATTTAAATTATTTTTACCATACTTGAGTACAAAAAGGTAGAATTATTGATAATTTACTTGTATGCAATCCTAAACAACCTATAAAACATTTTAAAATGAATTTCTTTAAACAAGATTTATAGAAACTACTTTGTACCACCGGTTTGCAACACCTGAATTCGCCGCTACAAAAACAAACGCTTGATCGGCAGTGTGGACACAGATCGCGCCCGCCGCCGCGCCCGCCACCGCGCCCGCCGCCGCCGTCGCGCTAGGCTTCCAGTGTGGACACACACACACGCGATTAATCGCGCTGCGACAGCGAGCCAAGCTAATTTCCACTCTAAAAATACTGCGAATGGACCGCGACATGTCGCCCCGCGCGATTAATCGCGTGTGTCTGCAGGAGGCTTTAAGAAAATGCAACAGGTACATAACATTGAATATGCATGCCAACCTCTTCGTTGGTTTTTCAAATGTCGAATGCGTTCTTTTTTTAAGTATCTACTATTCTAATTAGTCTTCAAATAGACATAGATTATGATAGTAAAGAGAGCGTATGTCATGTATTAAAAAAAAACACTTAAGCTAGGTTGCCATCTCTACCGTCTTATCGTCATAATTATATCAGGCATCAATCACACCAAAAATACTTTTCCATATATTTTCATTCTCCTATCATATACAAAACCAATATTGACAAGACCGCGACAAGAAGAATGAACGTAAGCCTCTTTTCTTCAACTATTGACCTAAAGAAGTTAGTATGGTTAGTATTAATTTCTACTATTTTTAGTGAATAATTGTTATCAAATGGCTTTAACTGCACGTTAGGAGTGTCGCTCTTTTTTATTTTTTTCAAGTTGTTGTACAAATTTATTGAAAAGCAATGTCGTTTTTGTCGATTTACATTGAGTTGTAAAATAATTCAATACGTGACACATTAGTACTGGGAATAAGAATAAAATAGACATTAATTCAACAACTGTCCAAAAGGTAAATGCGATAATTTATCATTTCTCTATATTTAGCTCATAACTTCATTATAAAGAACCCTTCATTTCAGGAAAAGCGATCACTCGCTCTAATACCTAACATAAATCTTTACAATTTGCAAAACCGTGAAATTATCAGTTTGTAAATCAACTTTGTCGATTCACTAATACATTTTGTATTCGTATTGTATTCGAAACACGCACATTTACTTTATTTTAAAGAAACACGCACGTTACGATCGATTATTATCATTTTAATAATTTATTACCACAACGTGACCGTGTTATCCCTGTGTGGACTCTCGATGAACTTTATTGGACTTGTTGAAAGGAATTATCATCTTTCTGTTATTGTAATAGAGACCAGTTTGCTTTACAGTTTGATGAATAGAGCCTTGAATAACAGTCCTCATGAAGGTTTTCCAACAGCCTTGTGCAGGACTGTCATTGTCAAAGGCACGACATTAGTTTGATTGTATGACTCTTTTGATGAAGGATTACTTCTGGCGTAAAAAAGTTATTTCTAGTTATGCAATGTAATTTTTGTGAAGTTTTTTTATGAAAAATCTTGCAGAGTTCATTGCGCAATCACTGTGCCGTTGTCATCTTCAAGCTGTTACGTATTACGTATTACAATTATCATATTATTTCTTTTTTTTATTATGCTAGTGTCTGACAAATGGACATTTTACGATCTTGTATCGTCTTAAGGGTAAAATACCTCCTTTACTGCCTGCCTGCCTTCACAACGATTAATAATAATCAACAGATCTGCCAATCTTTAAAATAGAATGTACCAGTACTATGCAAGAATGATAAACGTTATTTACTTTCTCGCAAACAAGTTTATCTATCTTTGCTTATTGTATTATCCTTGATAATTAAGATAAGACACCTAAGCCGCCGTTATTTTTGCGATAAGAGATATTTTTGCGAAATACGCTACCACCACCCGTTTTTCAATGCGAGTGCTTGTTTGTTATCCTCTTTAGTATTTCTTAACGTCTCCTACTGAACCTTTAAAGCCCCTCCCTCCGCTAACGCTCAGAAATCTTTAATAGATTTTCAACTTTAGGCTTTAGGGTTTATACCCTAAAGCCTAAAGTTGAAAATCTATTAAAAACACTCGGTACTACCTAATAGATTTTCAACTTTATAGTTGAAAATCTATTGGGTAGTTCCGAGCGTTTACAATTATCGTTTGCGACATGGCTAGGGGGGCAGGGTCTATAGCTAAACGGCAATCGATAATCGTTAACGCTCAGCAGTCACTAATACATTTTCATCTCTATTCCTCAGCGCATAAAGTTGAAAATCTATTAAAGACAGCTGAGCGGTAGCGAACGAAACGAACGAAAACGATCAGTCAACTTTAATATATTTTCAACTTTATGTGCGAGGGTATACAGTTGAAAATATATTAGCCACTGCTGAGCGTTAACGATTATCGCTTGCCGTTAGGCTTTAGGCCCAGTCTAGACAGTAAATTAGACCCTGCCTGTCTGTCTTTATCCCAGGGGTCTCCCCGTTAGGATTTCCAAGGGTTCAAAAGGTAAAATAGCGCCACGTGCACATACCTACTTTGGATGGTTGAACTTGGAATTCAGCAAAATGTTTTCAACGCAAATTTTTCGCGTCACGGTCGATACGGGAGAAAATTTCATTTACGTAGGTAATAGGTGTAGGTAAACGTTAATACTGAAAGCAATTTTAGAACGCAATTTTATTTGTATAGGTACCTACTCGGCATTTATTTGTTATTTCTTATGATTCTGTGAATAATAGACGGATCATCATCATCATCTCAGCCATAGGACGTCCACTGCTGAACATAGGCATCCCCTTTAGATCTCCACATATACCGGTTGGAAGCGACCTGCATACAGCGTCTTCCGGCGACCTTTATAAGGTCGTCTGTCCATCTTGTTGGTGGACGTCCTAGGGTGCGCTGTCTAGTCCGTGGTCTCCACTCTAGTACTTTTCGACCCCATCTGCCCATCTGCTCTGCGAGCAATATGGCCTGCCCATTGCCACTTCAGCCTGCTAATCCGGTGGGCTATATCGGTGCCTTAGTTCGTCTACGGATCTCCTCATTGCGGATTCGATCACGTAGAGAAACACAGAGCATAGCCCTCTCCATAGCTCGTTGAGCGACTTTGAGCTTTGAGTTGAGGCCGATAGTGAAAGACCACGTTTCACGTGTCATCACTGGTAACACACATTGGTTGAAGACTTTCGTCTTGAGGCACTGAGGTATGTCGGACGAAAAGACATTGCGTAGTTTCCCGAATGCTGCCCAACGGAGTTGGAAAACAAACATTATCTAGGAATATTCCTTACAATATTTGAAATACCTACCGAAAATTGGCAAGTTCGTAGTGTCGGCCTGTTACTCATTGATAAAACGGTGACCGCATAAAACGTTTATGCCAATTGCCGGCACCCGCATGCCACCAGAGCTGATTATTACGACACTGGTCACTAAGTAAACAGCGTGAAACAAAATAATGGAGTGTGAATAACGTTTTTGGGACACATCAACAGGATGATCTGGATGTTACTGTCTCAAAACTTTTCATGAATGTTTGGAAAATTCATGTAGGTAGGTATGTGCCACACAGCTCCATTACTAATGGAAGTGACGAAAATATGGGCAAAATTCAAAAGGTCTGCATTATTTTGTCACTATGCCAGTCACTACATATATCTGTCACTCATACTCTGTGAAGATAAACAATATGAATAATTGATATGGCAGGTATTTTATTGGAACTGAACCACATTTCTAGTTTATTCTTTTAATTAATTTTACATGCCATACCTTCTTAAAAGTTCATAAATAAATAAATAAAAAATGGGTACCATACCACAGACCATTCTTTTCTTTAATGTTCTACATTAGAAGAAAATTCAATGTGTTTATAGTGCTTTTTACAATTTTAATAACTTTTTTGAATGATCTTCAGCAAATATATTTTTGAGAACATATAAAATAGTGAGTGTAAGTACTTCTGGTACACAATGAGCATTAGCAAATACTTCCTGTTACCTAAAAAAATTGTAATAGTTAATAAGCAATATATATTTATTTATCTAATATATAAAATTCTCGTGTCACAGTTTTCGTTGCCATACTCCTCCTAAACGGCTTGACCGAATTTGATGAAATTTTTTGTGCTTATCCGGTATCTATGAGAATCGGCCAACATCTATTTTTCATCCCCCTAAATGTTAGGGGTAGTCCACCCCTAAATTTTTTTTTTTAGACAAATTTTTTAATTTATAGGTATTTTTTATGGCAAAACAATGTTTGCCGGGTCAGCTAGTTTATTAATATTATTCATGTTAGGTTCATGCAGCAACATAACTTGAGTTAGACAGACATATAAAATTTATGCCTAACCCTTCGAGGAAAACAGATGTAATAATAATAATAATATTCCACAACTATCACACAACGCCATCTAGTCCCAAGCTAAGCAGAGCTTGTGTTATGGGTACTAGACAACTGATAAACACACTTATATATTTCGAAATACATACATATTATAGATAAATTACACCCAGACACAGAACAAATGATCGTGCTCATCACACAAACATTTGTCCTGGGTGGGAATCGAACCCATGAGCTCCGGCATAGCAGTCAGGGTCACTAACCACTAGACCAACAGGCCTGTCAAGATAGACCTGATAAGATGTGATTTTATCTCAAGCATATAATTTAACCTGTATTGTAACTTTTTTGCCCGGGTTTATTTTTCAAAGAGGGTTAATGTATGTCACAAGTCTGCATTTTTAGTTCTAGGACAACAATATTCAACATCTTCACAACATTTTTTTATCTTTTTTAAGAGAACAAAAGACACAGACAAAGACATCCTAACATTATAATGCATGTTAAGTAAAATGACTTCCCATGTTTCAATCAGCCAATCAGCTGATTCAAATGGCTGTTTGTAATTATATGGAATTACATATATTCAAATGGCTTTTAATATAAATTTTAATAACAGGATCTTTTACACTGTATCACACTCTGTTCTGTATATTATAACAAAGCCAATCAAAATTTACTAATAAGTACCAACTCTTCCCTCTGTTTGAGCTGTATCCATGATTTGTGATTCACAATAGCAGATTAACTGAACAAACACAGTGCAACGAAGTCCGATTTACAAATGAAAAGTGCCAATTAACATAACAACTGACCTATCGGCTATTCTGTTATAAACTGCAGTAATGATGATTAGTCCAGAGTACGATAGGAAGCGTTGCGTGAACTACATTCCGAGAACTGAGTTGAACGTGCCGATGACACATCCCTGTTTGAGTATCGTAAAATGTTTTTGGGAACAAATGAGTTAAATTTTTTTACAGATGTGTATTTATTGTTCATACTTCCTTTTATCATCACATCCATTTGTGTTAAGGATTAGGCACTCTAAGAAGACACAAGATTAGGAAGTAGGAGACCCATTGGTACAGTGGCATGCATTGTAGGCCTTCACTCACATTGTGTAGGTACCAGTTAAGGAAGACCTTTAATACATCCAAAATTAAAACAATAAAAATTTACATCAGATAAATATGATGTTATTACATACTAGGTATCTCATTATGAGTAATTAGAATGAAAGTGATTTGAACTAACATTAATGGATCATAAATACTTTATGATGTGACAATTAGTTTGATGGCAAAGTAAACAATGGCATAATAAACTCTATTTTATGTAAATTTATCACAACATACAGAAAAATAGAACTTATATTTATTACTAATGTTGAAAATGTAGAGACAAGTGAATATTTGCATATAATTTAATTGATGTTTATATGTGAATAAAATAAACGCATCTGACCATCAGATAAATGGTCCTACATAGATTTCTGTGGTAAAAATAGTTTTTTTATGACTTTGACAGGTGGTCAGTATTTGCAAAGGAATTTAAATTTATAGAAATTGCGTATGCGTATGCCTTTTAAACAGCAATATTAGAGCAGAAATAACGTTTGTTTTGATGGTGTATTTTGCCTTGCCCAGCCCGACACTAAGCCTCCCCAGATCATACAATTACAATAAGTAACCTCAAACATAATCTAATATTAGCCAAAATACGAATGACTTTTCCTACGTGGGGAATTTAAAATATTTATAATATTGAACACTTACCCTAGAAAAGGTTCTCAAACGATTGATACGAGGATTTGATGGAATATTGTTCAGGGAGACCTTCGACATCTTTCTTCAGTTAGTTTCTAGCTTCTTCACACAACAACAACAGAAAATAGAACGTTTAGTCACTTTCCAGCTGGCACTGGCTGGTTTGAAATTACACCAAGTTCAAGGGAAAACAGACGAATTTAACACCTTAC
This sequence comes from Agrotis exclamationis, assembly GCA_950005045.1. Lineage (NCBI taxonomy): Eukaryota > Metazoa > Arthropoda > Insecta > Lepidoptera > Noctuidae > Agrotis > Agrotis exclamationis. The sequence goes on along the minus strand of OX465427.1, from coordinate 16,681,226 downwards.
TTTACAATAACAAAAGTTTAATTTTGACAGCACAAATACAAATTGCACAATCCCATATTTAACAGCTTCTAAATTAAAGTTGACGTAAATTAAAAATAATTGTGCTTTAGAAATTACTAATTAAGCTAACTTATTTACTGGAATACCACTAACATACAAAAATAAAGATATTATAAAATTAATAATTCAATTTGACAGATTTGCTTACGAATCTGTGACGTTTCGTTACACAGAACGCACAGAACGCACGCGTTTGGTTTAGAACCGTTCTTTCTGCCGTCAGACCGACAACTGCTAAACGTCAAAACAAAAACGCGCGAAGTGCGTATAAACGGCGCGAACAGTGCAAATTGTTTTCGAGCGCATGTCGTTTAAAATATTTCCATTCATTAAACTTGTGACTAAGTAATTATGCACATTAAATACCATCAATAAAATAATGATGCCATATTTTTGGAACAAATGATCACGAATTTGGATGGTATAATGTTTATAAAGATATTGTTTTGTTTGAAACCGTGCCTTAGCTCAATAGCAATGTTTGATCTTTATCCCGCAAATGGTTACTGTTTTGTTTGAATCTTAAGATTAATATTGACAATTTCCTAGATCTAGGAATCTAATTATCTTAAAATATGATTTTATAATATTAATTTCTCGCAATATTGACTTCATTACTGTTGACTGTTTAGGCGTTCATGATCTTATTGGATTTTTTTTGTAGATGCTTACAATAGGTGACCAAATCTTCAAATGAAATAAATGGAATAGTAAAGGATTTATCAGAAAATGTATGATTATTTTTCTTACAGCGGAACCGTCTATTAGAACTTGCAGAAGAAGAAAACGATAAAATAATACCATCATCTAACTGCTTTTGTGCATTACCGATAAAGACCTCAGCCGGCTGCTGTCATACGGTAAGTACTAAAACATAATATTAACAAAATCCATGACTCATGCATGACGAAGGGCAATCATCGATTCCTTTTTGTAAGTCGTAAAATGTTGCTTTTGATTTATTTCCGGATCAGCGATCAACAAAACAGTTTGCTATAAAGTATGGTTTGCATAAGAAATAAGGAGGTTCCGCATAGATCGCAAAAGACTTGAATACGTGACATGTTCGGTAGACAAGCTATAGCTCTGTAGAGAGGCGGTTGAAAAGCTTTGTTTTTTTTTTTTGTTTTTCGTCGGATGAAAGAGGATTACCTAATTAGGTCACTGTGATGTGATCGTTTGCTAGTATGGAGACTAACTGGAGTGATTTTCAACGTGAACATAACCCAGTTCAGAGGTCAGGGTTCAGCAAAAAAAAAATCATTTATCCTCTGCAAAGCGTTTCTGTAACTTTGCGAGGGATTCTAAGCCTTTATTAACAAAGAATCTTTAAACTTTCTTTTTTTTAGCAAATCATGTACCTTGATTTGGCTTGCAAGGTTGTCGATATGCGGGATGTAGATTCAGCGATCATTGTGCAGATAGTCGTGTTAAAAGGCAGCAGTTCTTCTGTAAATGGCGCACACGGTTAGGAGGTTCCTTTCTCTGGAGCCCTGACCACCCGTAGCTTGGCCCTTGTTCCCGATACCGGCTACTATTGTTCAAATTTTTAAATGTTTTTTCTATCAAAATCAGTTTAAGAATGAAATAGGGAATGAGAATCTTTAAAAGGAATATGTATTTAGTTGTTATCCGCCAGCACATAGAACCATAACATTTTGGTTTTGTGATAAAGTTGAAAATGTAATAAAAAGAATTTATGATTCATTTTCAGATTGAAGTTGATGTGCTGGCGTCATTGAAGGAAGATCTTTATAAGCTGCAGTGAAAATAGGCTTTCAAAATACCTATTTAAAAACATACCTTGGACTCTCCAAGGTATGATGAATGATGGCATTTGATTTTTTATTTATTTCCACAATGAAAGAAAAAAATATATTTTACAATTTAACATTTATTACATTTATTTTTTGAGGCCTCTGATCTAGTTAGTCTTTTGTCTGCGATGCTTGGCAACCAGTCCACACGTGATTCTACTTAATATTGATTAGCTGTCTTTCGCCGCACAAAGAAATAAAAACAACTGCGGGCTTACTAACGATTTTCACAATAAACCAATTGTTGTACATTGAACATGCAAATGTTACTACGAATCTGAAAAATCTGTAAAATTGTCCAAAGCCCGCGTAAGGCTACGTAATTTTTTCTTATCCTTAAAAAAACTGCACCCTTAATCGTACCTCTTACGTAAATTACGACATCACACATGTTCGATTTTTTTAGCAATTAATGTAGTCTTAAAGTTAATAGCCTAATTTCAAATGAGAGTGTGAAGAGTACACTTAAAAGTTTCTTGACGCGTGATTGCGGCCTATATTTCATTCATAAAAGAAAGGGGGGGAAATTGAGCCTTTGAGGATGACTTACCAATGATTTTTGGGTGGGATCGACACGAATGCGTGGCTCTGTGTCTTCATCATCGGGTGTGCATTCGGCGCCGGCTGTCTGGCCCATGGTGGCAGTTGCTGGATGTCTGGCCTGGGCCAAGCGGGGCCGCGTAGAGCAGCCCGCGCGTCTGTCGCGCGTCCACTGCCGCGCCGCCTCGGCTCCTCGCAGTCCTCACTTCACACGTAAGGTTGGGGCTTGCTATCGATACTAGGCGTCATAAAAATCGCTGGCCCATTAAAATTCGAGTCGTTGGTCGTGAACTTTCTGACGTGAAACTTTTTATGATAAAAGTTTTGTCTTGATTCGTAAACTAAACTTGCGGCTATTAAAAACGAATTCCTATGTATTTTGTCTCAAACTCATTATTATTAATGTGGTCAAATATTTTATATCGAATCCAGAATCCTCTTTTCCTGTTTCCTTTTTTGAAAATGCAACATCATTTTTGAAACTATGTGGATTTATAGTACGCACCTAAAAATACAAGTATGACATCACAAAGCTCTATATTTTAATAGGATAACGTTAACAGACAAACCTATTTAATTTGCATTTAAAAACTTAAAAGCCTTGCCTCTAGTGCTTCTATCGACAAAAGCAAGCCATGCCTAGAGACGGGCCGGTCGATACAGCGAGCGCAGGTCCGCATACAGCTGGGACCTCTGACAGTTAGAACTTGCAAACTTAACCACTTATGTATAACTTACGTGCTGTTTTAATATTCTCAAATAACAGAAGAATAAATCAGAGAATAGAAGGATAGGATTAGTTAGGGAAAATGAAACTGGTTTTAGTTAAAACTTTTATAAATTTATAATACATCTCTACTTTTTTTTAATATTTTTTAGGTGTTTTAAAAGTAAGCGTTTTGGCCATCCGAAACGAAACTTCAGTTTAATTCAGCTTCAGTTCTGATTTGCATCTGAATAAAAGCTAGTCAATTAGTCAAAGATTTTACGCAGTTAACAATTAAGGGGTTATTAGTTATGTATAAAATAAGTAGCTTAAAAATTTTAAGTGATTTTCATACAAGTAACTATTATGTCCATTAAAATTGTATAGTACCTAATTGGAATAGGAACCACTCATTACTATTCCGTTTTATAGAGTAATGGTCTCCTTTAACGTTCTTGAATTTACTATCCTACTTTACTATGATACCATTGAGGATACCATCACATAGGTAGTTAGGTATGTAGCTGTACACCTAGGTCAGGTGAGTTCAAGGCATATTCTTCAGTTTACTGAAAACCAGTGGCGTAGCGTGCCTTGGCGGGGCCCCGTATAAAAATTTGTTTGGGGGCCCCTTAGGTAGGTAAAGATTTGTCACTCAAGAAAAAAAAATGCATTTCTCTGTATCTACGCCGAAATATAAACAAAAAATTGGACAAAGGTCATCAAAAAAAAATTCAAGATGCGACTGATCAGTCCAGAGGTCGGAATTAGGTAGAGTTATTTTAATACTTGCATCGAAATGTTGATATTAATATGGATCTTCCCGGGATTTCAAATAGACAATGTCGTGCTTTAAACAGTATAACATATAAATAATAATAATAAAAACACCAGAGATAGATTAGACGAATAAATTGTGTAAAAGTAAATAACTTTTTTATTTAAGAAATCATTAAGTTTTTATTAATTTTTGTTTACGCACGTTGGGGGCCCCTGTGGCCCGGGGGCCCCGTATAATTGATACGGCAGATACGGCGGTAGCTACGCCCCTGCTGAAAACCTATTGAGGGTAGGTTTCTGAAATTTTTAGTGAAGCAGAAAAAGCCATTATCATCATCAAAATGACGTTGCGTTATGTAAAGTGTTATTGTAGGTATCAAAACCAAACACTTCGATCATTAAAAAAAAATAGTTTATTTTAATGATCGAAGACCAAACATGATTGTTTGAATTTACTTAAGTAGTTTAAAGTTTCTTACGTAAGTCTTGCATTTACATGGAATACATCGCCATGCAAAAATTCATCATTTGCAGGAATAAATTATTAAAAAGTTTCGTTAAAATAGTTGCATCAAAGTTAAATGTTTAAAATCCAGTTGGTATCAGTAGCGACATCTAGTGCTGAATAGCGTATTAGCGTATTGTGTAGTAACAATGCCATCTGTACTCACAAACGAATACTACCTGAAAATAAATGATTTAATTATTACACTATAGATGGCTCTGACATACTTGATCGTTTCAGAATTTTAGTTTATGAACAAAAACAGGAACTACTAACCTACGAATAATAAAAGTCCTACCAACCCTTTAGTCAAATTAGATAATTTAGTACCTATTCACAGACTTAAAGGATGGACTGAGCAATAGCTGCCTAACATTGACCATACTCTCTAGAAAGAGAGGAAATCAATTGTTTACTTAAAAGTATAAGAAACTAATTATTTTCCTCTCTTTCTACAGGGGTCAATTTTATCTGTCAGTTGGCTAGGGAAGGCGCAGTCCATCTTTTTATGTCTATATACCTACTAATTTGACGGCACGGTTAGCGCAGTGGCTGAGCGATTGGACTGCTGCGCTGCGTGTCGCGGGTTCGATTTCCACGCGGAGCAAATACTTGTATGATCTTCAAGTAGTTGTTTCGGGTCTGGGAGTTTTTGTTTGTGAGTTTATATATTTGTAAGCGCACTCACGACACAGGGGAAATTCCTAGTGTGCAGCAAAAAAAAAACAAATCAACTCAACTATGAATATTATTTATATATAAATTGGGCAATAATAATATTCATATTATTTATATGAATATTATTATTGCCCAATTTCTCACGGGACATGGTAACTTTAAAAGTAAATTGTTTTCCTTTAAGCTTGTTCCCTCGCCTTTTTGTCAATGTTCGTCACCTGACTGTGAATATGAACAATCAGCACATCATATTCTTTGGGAGTGTATTCTCTGGCAGAACGAACGCAATATTATGTTGGATACTATTCAGACTACATCTGGAGTCATTTATTATACGGACCTTGTGGAAACTCGAACAAACTTCCGTGCGTTCAAGCGTTTTTGCCATACCTATTATTGGAATCAAATTTAGCAGCTCACAATTTAGGACCCATTAATATTAGTAGTCATTTTTACCCGTGGTGCAAGGCAACTGGGCTTCTCCCAGTTGTAATTGTCCCTTTGTGTCTATTGGCCTTGTTTTGTTCTGTCTCCTGCTTGCATGGAGGGAAGTGGAAACATATTTTTTCCTACTCCTCCACTATTCTTTTCTGATTAATTTCGTGCAGGATCCAAGACAGGTAAATTCATTCTCCGGGACACGTCGAGCTTCATTGTCTCGGCGCTTTTCTGGTGGTTGCCACTGTTGATTCTGGCTCTCAGGAGTTGCAATGGTTTGGGAATAGTGTGGTGGGTTTGTCCCAAAAAAAAAAAAAAAAAAAACTCAACTATGAATGTATTCATCACTATTACTCGCACACCAGAGGCGCTGTTCCATTTTTTCATACAAGAAACGCTGTAAAGTAAAAGAGAGAAAACTCGTGCTCAGGGTACTGAGAGCTTGGAGTGTTCTGTGACCATCACGGCATAGGTGTTTTACCGTCTGAAAAGTATGAAGCTGAAAAGTTAATAGAATAAACGGAAGATAAAAAAATAACGAAACTTATCGTACAGAGTAAAACACTATTTCAATTAAACTAATTTTACGACGCAATCCAAATATTTTCAATAGACAACATAAAAGTAGTTTTTACCAATCGATCAACACCACGACGCCGACGTAGGTAACATGGAAAATAAAATTAAAAAAAAAGAAATTAATCGTGGCTCGGCTCTTTGTTTAATTAATAGTTAGAGCTTAATTTTACCTCTTTTCTAATTCGAGTCGCTGTTAATCCTGTTAGCCACGAAGTAGTGACAATGAATATTTTATGATCTAATCAAGCTATTCATTATCGCAATGGAACGCTATTTCGTTACCAATACCAGAACAACAAATTCTATTCAATAACAACTTTGCCACACTCAACCAATGACGTGCTTTTTGCGACATCCTTGTAACGGAAAATCGAAGAAATGGTTGAAGAAAGAAAACAAAGCAAATCAAACCTTGAGAGAAAACGTGACAACAAAAAATCTTTGGCAAACGTTATTTATTCCATAAAACCACTTTTATTATTTGAAAATATCTATGGAATATCCAGATTTTATTTTACAAAAGGAGAACTCCGTCCTTCTACTTGCGCAATGAAAGTATACGGCATCGTGGCAATTGTTGCGTTTCTTACTGTGTTTTTGGCATTTCTCGATATCCCAACCGTCGTATCTGGCACTGCAAAATCTGTGGAAATTATGGACGCAGTACCCCCTATTGTGGTTCTGATACAGTTCACCACCTCAACAATTACGGCGTCTTTCCTTGTAAATTCAGCTAACATTGGTATCTTTACTAAGCTTGCTCAGATTGATACCATGCTGCACGCAGATTCCTTCAGCGACTTCTATAAAAAATCACGAATGGAAACATATATATTTCTAGTAGTTCTGTGGGTGTCTCATGTGATCAATTGTGTCATAGACTTGGTGACCGCAGATGAAATCACTATTAGGGGATTACTTGTCCTTCCTTTATATTATGTACAAAAACTCGAAATACTAGCTTTTTGTAAATACATTTTTATGCAAAGACGCAGACTAATAATGATTAACGACTATTTAAAAACTTTTGTAAAAGAACAAGATAAAAGTACCACCACAGTTTTTACAGTCAAAGACAGCAAAGAAATAGAAAAAAAGGAGAAAATCAACTTTATTGGTCGGGCAGCAGATGGCAATACCAAGATACGGGATCTAGCGACTATGTATGATGTCGTAGGAAAGATTGGCATTATGATCAATGAAGTTTTTAACTTTCAGATTTTTATGACTTTGGTGTCGACCTTCACGTATGTAGTTATTACCATATGGACCTCGTTGTACTATTACCGGACACCCGCAAGTAACTCAGGAGAATTGATCAACACCGCAGTGTGGAGTATCAGTGCAATTTATACTGTTGGCGTAATGTCCATTTCTTGTGAACGACTGCTTCTAACTCGTAACGAGACAAGAATACTAGTTAACAAGATTATCATGAACTACGACTTACCAAAGACAATGAGAGTACAAGCGAAAGCTTTTATGGAACTGGTGGAGGCGTGGCCGCTACGGATCTATATTTATGATTTATTTTCGGTAGATATCACGCTGATGTTGAAGTTTATAAGTGTGGCAACAACTTATTTAATTGTAATAATTCAAATATCACACTTCGTATAATTAATAAGTGGTCCTTGGTTGGTTTACATAGCACAACACAAAATTTAGCACTAGGTAGGTTTTTTTATTCCAAGAATTTGAATAGTAGAGAGGGCCTAGACAAAGTTCTAAGTCAATCAGCGGTGAAAATCAAAACCTGCTTGTTTCATTTTTACTGAAACTATGTGTATAGTTATGTAAATAAAAATACTGAAAGCGTTTTTTACTTTTCTACGCCCTCTGGCTTCATAACTTCTTTGGAAAACTTCTACGCAAGTTAGTAAAATAAATTGTCAATGTGAATAATTATCTTTCATTTTCCCTGTCATACAACCTTTCTTCCTTTCTATATATTTTCCCGGTATTAAAACGTCCTCTAAATAATTACAGCCGCACAGGCCGATCTTCCGGGTTAAGCCGCGCTTGCCGAGGTTGGTCTGTGGATGGGTGACCATCTGCCATAGCGAGTTTCCTCCGTGCCTCGGAAAGCACGTAAAACCGTTGGTCCCGGCTGTCATTTGTAGAGCTTTGATAGTGGTTACTATTAGTCAGAAGCTTTAAACGTCTGACAACCAGTCTTATCTGCCATGAGATATCGTATTACCCAGTTACTGGGTTGTGGAGGTCCGATAGGCAGTCTCCATGTAAAATACTGATATTTCTGCATCTGGATCAGGATCTGGATCATCCGCATCTGGTTCGACTAGAAGCCGATCCTTTTATAACCCTTTACGTTCCGGGAATACAGTAGCTGTAAACATTCTGGCAAAGCCTTGATTAAAGTTGGTACTTCATGTATTCTATAACACCGAACGGTCGTCGGGCAGTCGATAATAATCTATTAAATACGCGATAAGAAACATTGTTTCATGCAGAAAGAGCAGGCTTAAGTTTCCCAACAAAGATTTACGAGTATGTGTCTTGTAAGTATATGAAATAGGCTTACAGTTTTCCCTATGATCTCCCTCTTAAATGTATGTATCACTTTTTTTTGTTATTTGGTACCTACAACCTTATCAAAACAATAATAATATTCTTTCATTCATTAGTAAAATAGGCTGTGTAAACTGGAGTGTTTGATATGTTTAGAAAAAAACAAAAAGTAGATGTTTATTTTAGTAATGGAAAATCAACATTTTGACATTTAATTTATAACGAACACTTTTATTCATTCTGTGCTGTCATATTTCGACAAGAGGACGTCCCATTGGTGGTTTTATAAAAGATGAAAGATATCAAGATCAAGGTAAAGAAACGAATAAATAAAGCAAACATCGAGCTAATGGACGACAATGACTACAGAAATAAGATCGTACAAGTCGCGTACACTCTAAAGCCTATAACGATGGTAGAATACTGTTCCGGTATTTATAAATTTCGCCTTATGAACGGAGAGTTACGGCCACCCAACTGGGTCATGAAAACGGTTGCTCTTTTCTACGTGGTTGCCTACAGCATTTTGTTTGTGGAAAATTTAAAAAGGCTAATCGACACAAGTACCTCAGTAGAATGGAGTGGCAAATGGAGAGTCATGCAAGAAGTACCTACTATAGCTGTGGTCGTCCAATACGTCAGTTCTTCAATCAAAGTCTACTTTCCTGCCAACTCAAGGTTGAATATTCGCATCCTTACAACGTTTGCGGAGCTTGATGACATGTTACATGTCGAAACACTAAAGGAATATTATAGAAAATCACGTTCTAATACGAATCTGCTCGTATTTGTTCTCGGAATTAGTCACGGAATTCCTATTATTTTAGACATTTTTAGAGAAAATGGCTTATTGTGGACTTTATTCGTATTTCATCTATATTTTGTACAAAAACTTGAAATACTGGCATTTTATAAATACATCGCCATGGTTAAATGTAGATTGAATGTGATCAATAAGTATTTGGGCGAATTTGTTCTTGAACAGGAGCAGAAAAACGTTACTGTTTTCACTGTCAAAAAAAAGGATTCAGAGGAAAAGTTTAATTTTATTGGACGTGCATCTGAAAGAAACATGAAAGTACGAGACTTGGCGATAATGTACGATATTATTGGAAAGAGTTGTTTCATGATCAACAAAGCTTTTAACTTCAAGATTTTTATGGTTCTTGTATCTGCCTTTGGGTACATAATCATAACTATACGGACGGCACTCTCGTTTTACCAGTCACCACAAGATTGTTCTAGTTCTTCACTCACCATCTGTATTTGGTGTGTAAGTGCTTTTATCAATTTGATTTTCATGGCATTTGTTTGTGAAAGATTACTTCAAATACGCAGGAATACTAAGATTTTAGTTAACAAGATCGTTATGAACTACGACCTACCGAAGACAATGAGAGTACAAGCTAAAGCGTTTATGGATCTCGTGATAGCCTGGCCACTGGAGATCCATGTTTACAATATGTTTACAGTGGATATAACGCTGGTTCTAAAGTTTATAAGCGCAGCGACAACCTATTTGATTGTTATTATTCAAATAACTCATCTTATGTAAGCTTTCCAAAATTGTTTTCTGAATATTTTTATCTGGGATTGTAATCGCAAGTCCAAAGGATGTGGAAACATCCTTAAAAATGCCGACAGGCACTTGTTTTCGACAATCCGACATTTTTCAGTTCTGGACTATGGTCCAGAACTCCTCGAAGGAGATCTTGCCGTCCTCGTCCTTGTCCGCGAACAAGATGGTCTTGTCCACGATCTGCTGCAGCTGCGTGTCCTTTAGGTTGTTGCCCACCATCATCTTCAGCACCTGCAGTCACAGAACGAGCCCGCTCAAGTAATACCATGGGGAACCTTGTTGCGGAGACTAGATATTGCAAGTCACAGTTTCAACATTCGTTCATCCCAGAATTATTTTATGCGTAGTTACATTACTCAATTTCATGTACCTACAGGATACGAAAGCTTCGTGAAGGGTCAGTTTACTTCTTTAATTCGCATAAATTTGAGGCAAATCAGTAATTTCTACCCCCTAAGCTGATGTGCTACAACTTTCTGAAGTTATTCATGTGTTTCTAGTGATATAATAATATTTTTTAAAGACGTTGCTCACTCACTAGGTTTTTTTTTGTGTCGTGGGTGCGTTTACAAACATAGAAACTCATATACACAAACACCCAGACCCGGAACAACTACTTTGTAGGTCATACAAATTTTTGTTCGTGCGGGAATCGAACCCGCGACATGCCGCGCAGCTACAGTAACCAGTCGTGGTTGATTTATATATCAATATGAATATTGTGTGACAATCCGTTATTATTGTGAATAATAAACTTAAAATGTCACTTACGGGATATCTTCCGTGATTAAGTATATATTTGAGTTCCCGATATTTCGACGCTGTTGCAAGCGCTATGATCGCGGGTTGACTTCAGTCAACCCGCGATCATGGCGCTTGCAACAGCGTGATTCATCACGGAAGATATCCCGTAAGTGACATTTTAAGTTTAGAATCAAACCGTGATAGTTTAAAAAAGTGTTTATTGTGAATAATGTTTAATAAAATTAGTGAAAGAAGTACAAATTAGTAATGTTTTTAAACTTTGACCGTCATACTACAAAAAAGTTACTTAAACATCTTTTGAACACTTGTCTTAAAGTGTTTAAAATTTTTTGGGGTACGACGGTTTATGATTTTTAGTAATAAGAACTGTTTTCTGTATAGTGTGAATGTTTTGAAAATTCGTTCCTTATTAAATAAACCTGCATATAGGTATAATAATATAATAATATGGTTTTTTTTTTCGTTGCACTACTTTTACGCATAATAAGTTAGTTTTAATAAATGTTCATGGAATATTCCATTCTATTGCTCAAGCAACATTGATTTTAGCAACTTTGATAAATGTTGTTGTTGTACGTTGCATAACCTGGATGAAATTTTTACATTGTGTCAGTTGTAGGTAATAATTATAATATATTATTGATCAACCTTTACTAAAATTACTTAATGCCTGCTTACTTTACCATCGTCATTTACCATTCATCATTAGGTAGATACTGTTCCAGTAAATGCTCCATTATCGTAATGAAACATCCTGATGTACATAGGTATTAAAAAGTCATACATTGTGAGAATTCAATTCTTACAGTCATAACTGCGCCTGCCAACGGACGTTTTTACGAAATAATAAAATTAAAACTCTACATGCCGTAAAATGGAAGAGGAACAAGGCAATGAGTCAAATATTGAAAAACCGAAGAGCAACTGTGTCGAAAAACAGAATATCATTAGCATTATAAGAAATGTGAAACCCGAAATTATACTTGAGTATTGCTGCGGAATTTATAGAATTCAATTTATCAATGGACAGTTACATCTCCCCAACTGCAAAATTAAAGCATTAGGACTTTTGTTTCCTATAATATATATTCCTACATTTTTCTGGTTCCTCCTCTTACCTGATCCTTTCGATACTGCTGAACAGTACAAAGACGTATATATTATGGACACTATTCCGTCTCTTGTAGTGCTTTTTCAATACGTTTCTGCAATAATATCCGCTAATTTCGATGTTGCAATTGGGTCAATGAATATTCGTATGATTACTATGCTTGCAGAAGTAGACACCATGCTGCTATTGGGAAAGTGTACACAGTTTTATAAAAAAATGGGTTTACGGCTCAATAAACACTTACTAGCTTTAATAATTTCTCAAATTATTAATGGAGTGGTGGACTTGTATAGTGTATCAGATTTCCAGTGGGGAGCTGTCATTTTGCCCCTATATTTTATTCAGAAATTAGAAATATTTAATTTCTGTACATACATTCTTATGATAAATTGGAGACTAAGAATTATAAACAAATATTTGAGAGAGTTTGTTCAGGGGCAAACTAAGAAAATAATACCTGTTTTTACAGTCACAGACGCAAAAATTAAAGCTGAGACAACGTATAACTTTATTGGAAAACCAGCGGAAAGAAATTCAAAAATAAGAGATTTGGCTACAGCATATGACAATTTGGGAGAAATTACCTACATGACAAATAAAGTCTTTAACTTCCAGAATTTCTTGAGCCTCGTGTCTGCCTTTACGTATATTGTCACTACAATATGGATATCGCTTTCTTTCTACCGCACACCTGGCTTTAATAATACAAGTCAACTGGTAAACGTCATGGTTTGGTGTGTAAATACTGTTGTTAACATTATCACCATGTCATATACTTGTGAACAACTGCTTAGAACACGTAACGAGACCAGAATACTGGTGAATAAGATCATAATGAATTATAATCTGCCGAAGGCAATGAGGGCACAAGCTAAAGCATTTATGGAACTCGTGGAGGCGTGGCCGCTACGGATCTATGTATACGATATGTTTTCTATAGATATTAAGTTGATGTTGAAGTTTATAAGCGTGGCCACCACTTATTTAATTGTAATCATTCAAATATCTCATTTCGTATAAGCCTCTTAAACTTAATATACCTAATAAGTAGTTTTGTTTTGAACTTTCTAACCTCACCTCCACCTTCAAAGCTCCAGAGCCTTGAACATCGACGCCGTGTTGCCAGCCTGTCGGTTTTTTATCGGTTGCATTTCGGAGAGTGTGCGATGGAACTGCATAACTTGGTTCCTCCTGGCCCTTTCCATCATCGGCCTACAAGACGTACGGCAATGCGCCAGCGGCATATGGTGGACATCCCTCCGGTGCGTACAAAGCGTTTTGCCCAAACCTTTATTGTACGCACAGCTAAGGAGTGGAATTCCCTGCCGGCATCTGTATTTCCCGACAGCTATAACCTTGTGGTCTTCAAGTCAAGAGTGAACAGGTTACTTCTATGCAAGCGTGCTTCACCGTCGACCACATCATCGCTTACCATCAGGCGAGATAGTGGTCAAACGCGAATCTATTTATAAATAAAAAAAAAAAAACCTGTAGTTTCGCATCGTGTGGTTTAAGTCCTACGAGTACATGCAAAAGAGCGCACAATTGCAATTTAATTATTGTTGGTTAATACATAATTATTAAGTTAAGCTAGTGTAACTTATTGTCATGGGTTGTTCTTAATACTATTCCTTAAACATAACATACCTACTTAAATTACGAGTTTAATTAAAGATTTAATTATAATTATTATAATTTATGCTTCACCATTCCATCATAATAAAATTAAGTGTGTATTATGGGATTATATTAGATAAATAATTATGCCTACATTTTTCGTTTCATTTTCTGTAACTCATCGGCGACATCTGTAGCTAAAGTCTAGTCACTCTCGGCTTTATTACAAAACGTGGTTTAACTTAGACCAAGCTTTAAATCAAAAATCAATTTTTGAATTTCGAACTTTACCTATTCCAACTGCTATAAAATTCTAAAATGCACATTGACAACTTAGACCGGGATCTAAACTCGGTTTTTGTATTAATAACTTTACGACAGTAGAAATAAAGTTCGAAATTCAAAAAATCATTTTTGATTTAAAGCTTGGTCTAAGTTAAACCACGTTTTGTAATAAAGCCGAAGTTCTTGGGAAATATCAAGCCCATATCAAGTTTGTAGACAACAATGCCGAAAATGTACATAAATAAATGTTTTACTGAAACATAAAAAGCGCACTCCGATTGTTTATTCCGTTTTTGTAGGATGTCAATGGGCAAAAGTACATTTATTGTACACGTGGTCATATGTCACCTGCGGTTGTAACACACAATCTTTATTGGTTAGGTGGCATACGACCACGGCTAGCACAATATCGGTAAAATGAATATTGTTCTTGTTTTATACTTTTCAGTGCGCGTTTTTTTCGTAGTTGGGTTTTAGTTATTTTTATTTATTCGAAAGGAGATACTTCTGTAGTGGTCCCATAGTCACCAAGTCAGGATCTGATGATTGGATGCTGGAGAAATCGAGGGCAACCCTCAAATTTTATAGGACCCCACATCGTTTTTCGCAAATCTTATGAAGTAATTTTAGTACTTGCGTATGGTAATCATCATCTCATGTAGCTGAGCTGATGATGGAAGGTACAACTCCTTAATGTATAGTAAGTTATGTTTGTCTTCTCATATCTCCGGAACTACAAATCCGATTTAAGTAATTCTTTTTTTTTTGTACTAGGCATTGTTCAACTTAGGGAATACAGTTTCATCAAAATCAGTTCAGTAGTTTTTGAGATAGGAAATTTTATTAACTTATTGTGTATATGAACGATGTTATTACCGGTAAAATTCTAGTGGACATGTAAGAAAATGATGTAAGTATTTGACAAGAATTTGTGTTGAATATTTAAACTAAAAAGAGTAAAATATTAAAAAAAAATATGACCACCTTCAAAAACAACCACAAAAAAGGGTTAAATAACCTACAAAATAACTTTTCTTTCGGAAGTTAGTGGCAAAAAAGACAAAAAAATAAACAAACAAAGCCGGTTATATTTTTTTTAAAGTATTTTAGTGTATGTAATGTTAATGATTCTAAAACTATTGATCGTTGCAGATTTTAGTTTGATTCGTTGCGATTACATTCTTATTGATCGTTGCAGTCGACACTCATATTTATTACATTTCCCCATATGTGTGGAGGCATCATTTCTCCGCACGATCAATAAATTTTAATTTAACTTTTTGATAACTTTAATAGGTAATAACGGTCGAGCGAGCAAACAGTAATGAAATTTAATATTATCTTGAACAATTTGACATTTACTTGATAAGATCTTTCAATTCTTGCTTCTGACCTTCTGACACTAACAAACGGACGTATCTATTAAATATTTAAACTTGACTTGAAGACCTTTATTATTTCACTAGCTTCCGCCCGCGACTCCGTCCGCGCGGATGTCGGTCTTCGCGTGGATGGTTTATTTCTCCATTTTGAGGAACTCTGACAATGACATCTTATAAATATCTATTGGACCCAAATACGGCTAAGCCTATAATAATTAAGGAGATCCCTCTATTGAGCTACTGCTGTTGAGCTCGCGTTCTGTAGTAAGTATTTTTTTCATAGTAATTCCGACCTTGTATTTACAAATAACTGATCGGAACAGTAATCAAAAAGGTCGCGCTGAAAAGCACGGTTTAAAATGACACGCATACAATATTAATTCCACGGACGATCGCTCGCCACACTGGACACGTTCGCTCGCATCAAAATTCAGAATTTATATGCATCGCGCGGCGCGGAACGCGGCTCCTTATATAGGAGTCGGGGAGGCGTGGCCCGCATGTGCCGCAAACGGTTCAAGCCAAATCCGACTTTCGGCGCTACAACTTACGGCGCTGAATCCACTGCGGGTAATGCAACGTGTGTTCGCGGTTCTACAGAACGACGTCTATGAATAAAACTGAAAAATAAGATTTTTTTTCTACGTATTTTTCCAGGATAAAAAGTATCCTATTTTATGCCCAGGATAATAAGGTATAATTATACCAAGTTTCATCGAAATCGAACCGTTAGTTTTCACGTGATGCGTGCACATACAGACAGACACAGACAAAAAATTTTTTAATCACATATTTGGGTTTGGTATCGATCCAGCAACACCCCCCGCTATTTATTTTTTCAATATTTTCAATGTACAGAATTGACCCTTCTACAGATTTATTATATGTATAGATCAGACATGGAAGACGAAAAGGAACAAGATAGTGGTTTAAGTGAAAAGGAAGACAACAGTGGAGTGAAAATAAAAATTGTCGAAATTATTAACAATCTCAAACCGGAGATCATACTCGAGTACTGCTGTGGAATATTTAGATTTCAAATTGCCATTGGAGAACTACGTCCACCAAATCGGAAAATGAAAGCTTTTGGTGTGACAATCGTAACAATCTATGCTGCTATATTATGCTGTTTCCTATTCTTACCGGAACTTATGTATGAAAATTTTAGGAATAAATACATGACAGAGTTTTTACCAAGCGCTGTGGTCAGTTTTCAATAATTATGCTGCCGCGATGATAGCCGCAAATTTTTTGTCTAGTTCAATGAATATTCGTAAGATTACTTTGCTTGCTGAAGTAGACACCACGCTGCAAATGGAAAACTGTACACATTTTTATAAAAGCATGGGATCTCAACTTAATAAGTACCTAATTTACGTAATAATAATACATGTAATTAATGGAGTGCTGGATTGGTTTGCTACGGAAAATGTTGCGTGGGAGATTTTGGTTTGGTCCTTTTATTTCATACAAAAAATTGAAGTGTTTGTTTTCTGTGCCCATGTTGTTATGGTAAATAGTGTAGACTTTTTATTATGAATAACTATTTAAAAGAATTCATTCAAGAACAAGACAAGAATTTGCCTTTTTTACAATAAGAAATGCAAAAATGAAGCCCGAGAAAACTTTTAACTTCATCGGACGTCCATCATTAAGAAATGTAAAAATAAGAGATCTGGCAACAGCTTATGATAACATCGGAGAAATTATTTCCATGATAAATGATGTTTTTAACTGCCAGATTTTCATGACTTTAGTGTCTGCGTTTACATGTATAGTTTCGACAACCGCACATCAGCTGACTATCAAATAAGTCAATTAATAAACAATATGATTTGGTGTTTCAATACAATTTGCAATATTGCTATTATGTCATTTTCTTGCGAAAAACTTCTTATATCACGCAACGAGACCAGGATATTAGTGAACAAGATCATAATGAACTATGATCTACCGAAAACAATGAGGGCACAAGCTAAAGCATTTATGGAACTGGTGGAGGCGTGGCCGCTACGGATCTATGTATACGACATGTTTTCTATAGATATTAAGTTGATGTTGAAGTTTATTAGCGTGGCCACCACGTATTTGATTGTACTCATTTAAATATCTCATTTTGTTTAAAAATGTATCTTGGTATTTCTTTTTAAACACCTTTGATAGCACTTTAAAAAGAATAATAAAAAGTAAACACGTGAAACTAGACACAATGCGAGATTGCGAGCATAAGAGCAAATGTAAGATCGATTCTAATCTCACGTATTATTGAGCTCAAAAGGACGCCACAGTAGATGGGGTATGTCTTTCTGTACCACTAGCACGAATCACTTTCGAAAAAATATTCGTATCGTCTCCGAAAGCATTTTGTATGGGAACTTGAACAGCGCCTCTGGTGAGCGTAAGTTGAACTAATTTTCGGAGCACGAACAAAAATACGTAAATTTCGTATCGTCTTCGTATTTAATTCGAAACGTAACTTGAGCCTTTTGTATGAAAATAGGTAGCACGAAGGCATAAAATGACGGATAGTTTCGTAATTGCCGAAGGCTGGCTTACGAGTTTCTCGAATATTTACTCACTTCAAATTTGACAGTGAGAAAACTTTCGTCGAGTTTATTATTGAGCATAAAATTATAATTTAAGTGATTGTGTTGATATATTTTGTTAAAAAATGAATGTGTGCTCCAATATTTATTATAATAATATGATATCTTTTTATTTATGCTGCCATAATTCACAAAAATAAGCACTTGACATGACAGGATTACATAGATCTTTTAGCAACCGTACCTATCATGTTGCTTCTCAATCATTGCTCGATTCATTGATTGATATTATTGTCATTATTATGATAAAATAAATAAAATCATCAAACACAGAACATTCATAAAGTTTTTCTTTATTTTTACAATACATTTTTCATTAGATACCATGACAAAATATGCTCCTTAGCCTATTATCGTCTCCTGGCCGCACTTAGGTACTCTGTGTTATTCAATATCGGTCTAGCAATATAACGTGAAAGAACAAACAAACTCATATTCGCATTGACTAATAAGGATTTAAAACATTCACACTTAAAAATACAAAATAAACATTTTGTTATGGACCACAGTTCACTGTATTAGATATGTTGTATTAGTTAGTTAGGACCTCAAAGATAGGAATTTCTTCATAATGCAAGCCTTATCGAGAAGTACTGTCTTCTAATTCAAGCTCTTCGCCGAATTCCCAAACGACAGCCTCGTCTCATCATTGAATATCGTGGGGGATCCTTCTGTTCAACCGGTTAACAGACCTTCTTGATCAGGGTGTCAATTACTTATTTACTCCAGTAAGTATACTTTCGTTTAGTTATCTCAGTTTACTGGAATAGCTTACAGAAAAATAACGAACTATAACAACAAAATCATTGAATATTGATTTGAAACCTCTTGACAGCGGAAAGATTTGACAATATAGACATTAGGTATGACACAAGCTTTTTTTTCTAAATAATATTTTTTTCATGGCTGTTTATTTGTGCCAGTATGACAGACGTTCGTTTAGGAACGCAGTCAAATCAAACACAACGTTTTAGTAATTATTTTAATTATTATCTAACTGAATATTAACTGTTTCTGCAGTTCCTTTGCGTCATAAATTGAACAGTATTACAATGTTAAATGCCCTAAAATCACTAATTTTCTAACAAAAATCCAGTTTCTGAACGAAACATTCATTCAAGTGTACGATCATTCGTTCTATTTTTCCCATCCCTATTTACGTTAGTATGACGTCACCAACGTTTTCGTATCGCGCCCTCGGTACTAATTCGAAAGTGCTTCGTGCTTCCGACTTTCGTTGTATGCCGTTATTGTATCGACGGTACGATACGGTGGCGAGACGAAACCTACAAATATTCGTGCTAGGGGTACTGATTATATTTATATTGTTTCGTTTTCTGTAACGCAATTGTAGCTTTTGCCACATCAGCATAAATGGCAACATCCGAGTAACAGTAATAAGAGACTATAGACTGAGGGCTAATTACTGAAATCTAAGGTTGTCCTGTAGGTAAGGCTAGAAATTTGTAAAGTGATGAGTAAGGCTCGAACAGACACACGCGATTAATCGCGCTGCGACAACGAGCCAAGCTAATTTCCACTCTAAATGTACTGCGAATGAACCGCGACAAGTCGCCCCGCGCGATTAATCGTGTGTGTCTGCTCGAGGCTTAGTCATAGGTCGGAATTAGGCAGAGTTATTCATGTACTTACAGTGATTTCATACAGCGAAAGAATAAAGTGGATATGCCCCAAACCCCGGAATTACTTTTAAAGAGCAGAAAAATCCCGCGATTTATTAAATAAAAAAGTTCATTACTTTAACACAATTTATTTGTCTAATCTATCTTTGATTTTTTTTATAATTATTTTTTGTTTGTAATACCACAGAATACTTAATAGTACTATAGGTACAGAAGGACTACTCCAAAAAAAAAAACCAAACAAATGTAAAATCTATAAACGAGAGAATAAAGTACATTTTAACTGGCAGCCGTACCGCCCACCTACTTTTATAATAGCCTAAACTTCCCGTGTGCAAGCAAAAATGTACTGAATGATTACGCGCGAGAGTCTATGTTGGTTTATCTGACGCCAACGACATTAAAAGGTTACTATGGGTCAAGCTCAATAGGGTTGCGACTTGCGAGTTTAGGCACAAATAGGTAGGTACCTATGCGTATTTTATGCATTTGTTAAATTACATTATTACCATAAATACCTACCTATGTTCCTCAAGGAATTTTGTTTTTATCGTCAGCCTATATCTTTTTGGTTTCGTCATCGATTACTACATACATTATTGATTGTTAGCACAGAATGTTAATAGTAGGTACCTACGGCACCTTACGTGAGGAATAATATTTATAATAATATTATCTTTTCTACCTATTATTGTTATATTTTTGAAAATTTATCTTACAAAAAAAAAAATATTTAAAAGATTTTTATCGTGTATGGCAAAATAGCCAGTCCTTATTATTTTGCACTCAACCTAGTAACCGACCAATTACTATCGCATACTGTCACAGGCCCCGCGTTGCGTGTCTTTGTAGGTAGGTAAAAAAGTGGCGCGCGAATTACGACCGCTGACCTTGAATGCGTAGTGTGGCCATTTTCTGAGTTAGAACTTTTAAACAACAACGCAAACATCTTTCTACTTTCTACCGATCTTAATTCTTAGTACTCAGCTTAAGGTGAGTGAGAGTGTCGTCTTTTTATCTTGGTCGTCCAGTAGGCTCACACCCCCCCTCCCACTTAGTATCTCGCCTCATTTCCAAACTTGTAACCTACCTAATCATGATCAGTTAAGCCCATACTTCACAAGCAGGGAGATAATTTTGTTGATCATTACTAAATATGTACTATATATTTTTTTTCTTCATAATAATATTGTGTTATTAATTTACCAAAAGCACCTAAAGCAAGAAACTTGTGCGTAACTACACGTAACGTAACAAAAATATTAAGGAGACGGAGCGCGTGCGGAACGGGTGGCGCGTGGCAGCCGTAGTGAATGGGCCACGACATAATGGCCCCGCAACTACTTGCAGTTTTATGCCTACACCGCGGAGTGAGACAGGCCTGGTAATACTGTTTTCCTCAAGAGATTGTCTATTAGAAATCTCGGGAAGATCCATATTAATATCGACATTTCGATGCAAGTACTAAAATAACTCTAAGTATAGTAACCATGCCCTGGGATCTGGAGGCGACTGCCCTCCAGCGCGTCTATGAGTGGCGCGTGGAGGCGCAGCGCCGGGGTGCCTCCCCGCTGCCTCGAGAAGTCGAGGCGCGGCGGGAAGAGGTCCGGCGCGATCTCAGGGCAGTATGGAGGGGACGACTGTCGCAACCGACGGCCGGGCACGCCGCAATCGCGGCGGTAAGACCCCTCTTTGAGGAGTGGCTGGATAGGAGTCACGGCGTCCTAACCTACCGCATGACGCAGGTCCTCACCGGACACGGAAGTTTCGGGAGGTACCTGTGTCTGAGGAGAAAGGAGGAAACGCCTGGGTGTCACCACTGCGAAGATCGCCCGGAGGACACAGTAGAGCATACGGTGCAAGACTGTCCCGCTTGGGCAGAGCACCGACGTGTCCTCACGGCGGCGATAGGCGGAGACCTCTCGCGCCCGGCATTGGTCGCGGCCATGCTGCGGGGCGAGACGGAGTGGGAAGCGGTCGCCTCCTTCTGCGAAGCAGTCATGCTCGCGAAGGAGGAGGCGGGCCGCGTGAGAGAGAGGACAGTGTCCTCCCTCCGCCCCACCTGCAGTGGTGGACGCCCACGGCGACGGACGTCGCCAGACGATCTCCGGCCACCGTAGGCGCGGGCATGCGGGCGGCGAGTAAAGGGCAACTCGCTGCCCGATCATGGACCATGCCCGGGTCGACGGCGCGTTGTGTTCCACGCGCGCCTCAAAGAGCGTCAGCATAATGACGGGGCCCCCTCTCTAGAGGGCCAAAGCCTGCCGGGGTCGCGGGACTTATACCATTACCGTGACCCCGGAACATAAAGGGCTATTGAAGGACACCGTGGATTTTAGTCAGTACAAGTCTGACAGTCCCTCCCGCCCTGCCCGGGGTGGGAGGACTCATTTGATGATTTTACCACGCAAAAAAAAAAAAAAAGTATAGTAACCATGACCTGGCAAGTCTCAGCCCTGCACTTCAGCAACCTGAAGAAAGTGGAAAGTGTTAAAATATTAAACAATAAGCTTTGTCCTGTAAGCTTTTACTACGACGTCTACGACGTGACTGATTGCAACTTTGAAAAAATACCTGTATATAATAGGTAATAGAAATATGTTCGAAATACTGTGATTGTAATTATATAAATTGCAATCAATACATTTTTATTATTAGACATTTGTTTGTCAAGGCAAACCGGCAAAGGCCTCCTTTGCTTTCTTCAATTTTTCCCTAACCATATTTAATTCATAGAAACTGGGACGCAGTTTCCATTTTCTGCTGTTTGGCCTGGCATGATCTTTAGCCCATAGCTCACAGAATAAAGTAGTAAGTACAGTTCCATTGGAGCTTGGCAGCCGTGTGAACGACGTTAGAACTCAGTTTCAAGTTTAATTCTTAGGTTACTGCATTCCATTGATTATTGAACCGCGAGTGCGGGTTTTGACTCATGATTAGAGACTGGCGGACATGCAGACAGTCAAGTCAAGGGGAGGAGGAATGAATACGTCCACTAGTTTATTTTTCAATGAGATATGAAGAGGTTCCGTCATCGCAATCAAGAATAGATAATTACGTCTAAAAATTTCTCGTGTTCGTGACTGTACCATGTAAGAGTTATCGATTTTACCGCTCAATTAAGAAATACTTAAGGAACACTGAATGTTTTATTCATTTAAAACAGACATGTTATTATGGAAATGGAACCTAAATAACGTAGACGATGACAAAGAAGCGATAACAAATATTATATTTATATACATGTTAAGTTCAGTATCAAGTGAACGTTTCGGCTTTGAAAAGATAATTGAGGAATTTTCACCATGGAAGTAGAACAAGAAGACGAAAAAAAATCGCATTCTTTAAAGAAACAAAAAAATATATGTAACAACAAGAAGAGAATTGTCCACACTCTAAAAGTTATAATAATAATTGAATATCTTCTCGGAATATTCCGATTTTCTTTTGTTAATGAAGAATTACGGCAGCCCAGTTGGAAAATGAAAGTGTTTACAGTTTGTGTTATTGTAACATTTATTATTTTATTTGGATTATACTTTACTTTTCCGACTATTTTAACCAATTATGACGTGACAAATGTTATCGAAACTGCTGATAAAGTTTGTATCATAATGATATTTATCCAATACGCTTTCTGTACAATATCAAATACTTTTTTTCTATCTTCAAAAAACATTCGCATTATTAATAAACTTGCTGGACTAGATACAAAGTTGCAACTCAAGAAAAAAAAATGTTTTTTATCGCCAATCGCGGTTAGGAACGTATAAATACATATTTGTGGTTTTTTTCAGTGAATTTGTTAACAACGTTTTAGATTCGATGGCAATATCAGATTTGGCATGGGCCATTGTTGCTGGACCTCTAAATTTTGTGCAAAAACTGGAAATTGTTACTTTTTGCAAATACATCGATTTTCTAAGCCACAGACTTAAAATAATTAACAACTATCTGAAATTATTTGTTGATAACCAGGGTTGTGCAACAGTTTTTGTGATAAAACGTGAACCAATTGAAAGTACGGAGAAATTCAATTTTATTGGTCATGCTTCTGAGAGAAATACAAAAATACGAGATTTGGCGAAGATGTATAGTATTATCGGACAAATTGGGACCATGATCAATGAGGTTTTCAAGTTTCAGATTCTTACAGTACTTATGAGTACTTTTATGTTTATTCTTGTTATCATGTGGACTTGTCTCTACTATTACCGTACATCAATTAGTGCCGTAACTCTATTGATAAATGTAATTATTTCGTCTTTTATATGGATTTGCTACGTGGCTTTGATTTCAATTACTTGTGAACGATTACTTCTAGTACGCAATGAAACAAAGGTTCTCGTAAACAAGATTATAATAAACTACGATTTACCAAAGACCATGAGAGTACAAGCTAAAGCATTTATGGAGCTTGTAGAGGCGTGGCCGCTACGGATCTACATCTATGATATGTTTTCAGTAGACATCACGTTGATGTTGAAGTTTCTTAGCGTGGCGACAACTTATTTGATTGTCATCATTCAAATAGTCAACTTCTTGTAAATGTATTCAATTAATTCAGCACACTAGGTAATCTACCTCGTACATTTTAAATAAAGTTGTGTGTTTTAAATCGCATTTTTAATGATTTTCATAATACCGGCAATCCTCGGACATTAGTAGTAGGTACCCAGTGTTCAGTTATGATAAGTCCAAAGCAATAGGGATGATACTCTTTCCACTAAACGGAATTTGTTTACTTCGATAGTTTAAATTTCAGAAACGTGAGAGCATAAAAGATTGTGTCTCAAATAATACTAAAACAAAACGGTCTACAATTTGGTTAAGTCATCGGTGGAAAACAATTCAAATTAATATAGGTAGTCTAATTTAGAACAGGACCTCCTCTTTTTTTCAATCTGTTGAAAAATGTACTAATAGGTTTGGTTAAAATACTACTTATACATTGATAACTATTATAATAATAAGACAACAATATTTTTCCTTCAATCTGCCAATCAAGTATCATACATTTATTTTGAGAAATCTGAGGCCTTATCATGAGTTTTCACTTAATGTGACGTAAAGTAAACTGGAACTTTGACACTTAATTTCAAGGAAAAAATCAGTTCCTTCTTCGTACACTAGAGGCGCTGTTCCATTTTTCCATACAAGAAACGCTGTAAATACTGGAAAGACACTGTAAAGTAAAATAGTGAAAACTCGTGATAAGGGCTCTGATTTGAAAGATCTGAGCCCTTATCACGACTTTTCACTTGTGTTTACAGCGTTTCTTGTATGGATATTATTGTATGGATTTATTGAAAATGGAACAGCGCCTCTGAGGCCTAAGGCAGGATTCAGTATTTGAACTTTACAATGATTAATTTCCCAAGGTATGAGTAATTTTTAGAACATACCAAGTTTCAATGGATCGATTTCCTTATATCCTATCAGAAACATATGAGTCGATGTGTATTACTCAATACCTTACGATAAGGATTTGAACAGGAGATCCTATAGTAAAAACCGTTTCTTGGGCCATGAGAAGCGTCAATAAGTCGTCTGAAAGCACTCTACCCCACACGGCCCTATAGTTTTAACCCCAGAAGGATAGAAAGTATAGTGAACCTATATTTACGACGCTTGACCTGCAGCGGCAGCGTCTGCACAGCACAATGAAGGTGGAAGGGGAACCGATCAATTTACCGAATTTTGTTTATTCGAATTTCATTATACCGAAAACTATTGACCGACATCTCTTTTGCTATAAATGCATTATTTGACATATTTTCAGATCATCGAAGTATCATTAGCCATAAGTAATATTTTACCGAAGTATGTTCCACCGAATAACAAAATAACTTTTAAATATTGACCGAAGCCTCTTTTAAACTTTTTTCAATTGTCATATGATTTATTTGCCATATTTTCACCATACCGAAACAACATTTTACCGAAAAATTAAATTATTGTCATAAAAATTCAATATATTTTGCTACAAAACTTTGTGGCGGAAACGAAATGTTGCAAAGCCGACTTTGCGTAGTCTTGTCTGCCCTAGAGTGTAATTTAAAATCGCGTAGGCGCGAAGTGGTGGGCTAGCGTTGGGCCACCCAAAACCCCGCAGCGCCGGAGCCATGACAGAAGCAATGCTTGTTGCATGCTTGCTTGTGTACTGCATCTTTGCTGCATGTTGTATGCTGCGTGCTTGCTTCATGCTTGCTTGCACGCTGCATGCTTGCTTCCATGCTACATGCTTGCTTGCATGCTGCATGCTTGCTTGCATGCTGCATGTTTGCAGCATTTCATTTGCAGTATTGCAGCAAAACGTCAACTCATAATTTAAGCAAAAAATAATTAAAATAAAATGAAATTGGTAAACAATTGTCAGGAATCCGACGCACATTAACTATGTAATTAACAGCAAATGTCATTAATTAATGATAACATAATACCCGTCAGAGTTACATAAATAAATTATCGTATATGTCATTTGCACATTATTTTGAATTGTCTACAGACCTACATTTCAATGGCGCATGCTAAAAATGTAACAGCAATAATTAGTGTATACAAATTTCTAGGCGTTTGGTGAAATAAAAATATGGCAATTAAAACAGTGGTATAATGAATGTTTGGAAACGTAATACTTCGAACAACCGTCATTTCGAGTAAGTAGAAGATCGGTAAAAAGTTTTTCGGCCAAGTAAAGTGTTGGAGTAACGAAAAAAAACGAATAGATAATAGGTTAACTGAAACAGTGGCAAACGTGACTTCGATGAAGTAAAAGAAAACCTAACGATAATAGTTGAAAAGTTTTAGGTCAAATGAAATTTGGTCAAACGTTTTTCGATCTTATGGTAGGTAACCAGGTGGAAGATGTAATGGCACAAGAGTATCGACACAGTTTGCGTCCCACACTAGATGCCCACGCAACTTCCAAGGAAACCGACATGCCGTCCGGTCTTTTGCCAAGTCATTGGATTTTAAGACAGCTGGAACGCCGACGGTAACAAGAGCTAGTAGAATGTCGCTCTTCGGATGCATGATTGGCCATGGTGTCTGAAGTTGCTGACAGCTTCCCTACAGCGATGAGGAGAACAAAGTGCGGCTAATAACCGGAGAGAAGCAGCGAGGCTGTAGTGTCGTTGAATAAAGTACCGATGCTCGACGTCGGTCGGTAGTGAGTGAGGCCAAAGACCTAACTCACCAGCTTTCCCGGTGCCTTAATTGATAAAGTTCTTTAGATGTTGAAGCTGGCGGAGCCGCTGTAGAAGGAGCGAACGACTGTGATCGATTCTCAACCTGTAATTTGAATTACCGAATCAGGAAGGTCGGGAAAGGAAAGTTCATTAGCCGGGCAAAGTGTCTGGACGCCAGGGGTGCAAGTGAGAACGTTTTGAGAATAGCGCACTCTCTCCAGTAAAATGAAATATTTTTTCTCAATCCTCAATTATTATTTTTTTGTTACGTGACGTGATATATAGATAGAACGAATACAACATAAACAGGAGTTAAATATCGGGAGGGGTGAATTATCTGCTACTTTATACACTACGGGCATCTGGGGCCCTGCGGTACGTAGCCCGCCTGCCGCCCCCTCCCTATATCCGGCAGTACTGTCCAGATTTCGATCCCCGCATGGAACAATTATAATTGTTCCAGACCAACTACTCCTAAAAGTAGTCGGTCTGGGTGTTTGTGTAAGTGAATTTTAATGTTTATAAACGCACCCACGTACACGATACAGGAGAAATTCCAAGTATGGGGGCAACTTAAAAAAATAATAAGAAGAAAAACAATAAAAAAATTAAAGGTTAGGTTCAAAAGTTATTATATTAACGATCCATAATAGTGTAGAAAACTGACACATTTTCATTTAGGTATATTTATATCCACTGTCATATTTATAGAACAAACAAAATTATAGATAATAGTCAAGCCACGTTTTACCCGCGACTTTGTCTGTGAGGATTTCTGACACAATGTTTTCGGTTCTTGTGTCATCCGAATGAATAATTCAAACACATGTTCTTATAGGACTTCTCTTCTGCGTAGAAATAAACAGACAGTTAACACGTTAAACATGTTAATAATTTTTGCTGTGCCTTACGCAACGGTCACTCACGGAATTATTTTATTTTACAGTCTAGTATGTATATTATTCAAGCATATAATGAAGTGAACATATAAATATACATTTTATTGTATTAAAAGCCATTTCTTGGTCTCGTATTTCGACAAGTACACGTTGTCGTCGTAAATACTACTTATAAACAATTTTTAGAAGATGGAGGGTATCATAGCGAAAGCAAAGAGACTTATTAATAAGCGTAACATACTACAGAATGAAGTAAGTGACTGTAAAAATGAGACTGTAGTACAGCTCATGTACTCTGTAAAGCCCATTACTATAGTTGAATACTGCTGTGGGGTGTTTAAATTTCGCTTTATTAATGGAGAATTAAGGCCACCCAATTGGATAATGAAAATGATTGCTGCATTCTACATAATAGCCTTGACTATTGTGTATATAAAGAACTTTATAACACCGGCTAATCAAGTCAAACACGGCCCACGCTGTGGGAGAGTTTTGAAAGAAATACCGAGTATAGGGCTGATCGCCCATTACATAACGTCTGTACTCAAACCCTGCTTTCCAGCTAACTCAATGTTAAATATTCGAATCTTCACAAAGTTTGCGAACCTAGACGAATTGTTGCAAGTAGAAAAATTTAAAGGTTATTACAAAAAATCACGCTGTGAAACTAATTTACTCATGTCTGTTCTCTTGTTTATTCACATGGCCAACTTTATTTTCTTTATTGTGAATGAAAATGATGTTTTGTGGGCGATCATCGTGTTCTACTTGTATTTGATGCCAAAACTAGAAATACTGGCATTCATCAAATACATTATAATGGTGAAGTGTAGACTTGCTACGATCAATAAGCACTTGAGTACGTTTGTTTTTGAACAAGAACAGAAGCATATCGCTGTTTTTACTGTCAGGAATAGGAAACAAGAATCTTGTGATAATTTTGATTTTATAGGACGTGTATCAGGAAGTAACGCGAAAATACGAGACTTGGCAACAATCTATGACATTACAGGAAGGACTTGTTTTCTGATAAACAAAGTTTTTAACTTGAAGATATTTTTGATTCTTGTGACTGGATTTGGATACATACTTATGACGATACGAACGGCGCTGGCTTATTATCACAGACCTGGTTACCATACAAGTGACATAGCCACCGTGACAATTTGGTGTTTGCATGCGATTGTACATGTTTTAGCCCTTTCATTTGTTTGTGAAATATTACTTCAAGAACGCAGTAAGACTAAGAATTTAGTCAATAAGATTATAATGAACTACGACTTACCGAAGACAATGAGAGTACAAGCTAAAGCATTTATGGAACTCGTGGAGGCGTGGCCGCTACGGATCTATGTATACGATATGTTTTCTATAGATCTTAAAATTTATAAGCGTGACAACGACATATTTAATAGTGATTATTCAAATATCACGTTTAATTTAAACTTGTATTTATTAATTACTCTTTAGTATATTCCATCAGCCTTCAGGTCTATTTAGTAGGGGAGGTAAGCCCAAAACGGGTAGTCCGCCTAAAACAGGTATGCATGTTAATTTACGCGTCGCTAATTGCTAATGAGTATTTGTGCTATCGGACGCGTCGCCTCTCCCTATGATGAGCCACGTCCTGCACGCACACATTCCCATTAGCAAGAACGACACGTAAATTAACATGTATACCCGTTTTAGGCGGGCTACCCGTCTTGGGCTTACCTCCCCTACCTATTAAAAATAGTGTTTGTTGCACGATTGGATTTCAAATGTGAGATTTGTCATTATAAGCCACGATACTTCTGTTCTGTGCATTCAAATTGATATACCTAACTGAAGATATTACTTTTGAATTAAATATTACTTTTAGTAAATGTGTGTACTTACTACAGGTTATTCTTCTGCCTAACCTCCTTACCTACTAGTGATGTTATCTCTATTTCACAAAAGAATAAGATGTACAGACCCCATGACCCCATGTACAGACCCCAGCACATCAACCTACCAGAATCTGTATTTTGTCAATCGAACGTAAACTTCATGTTTTGTGATAAATTCGAAAATCTATTAAAACATTTGACAGATTGTGGTAGCCTGTTGTGCTGGCGTCTGTACATTTAAATCTTGGAATTCCCAATCATTGATCGCAGTTATTTTATGTTCTAGTATTGAATTATCCGTGAACCTAGGAGACCGGGACCCCTACATTCGGGATTGAGGTACTCTTTGCAAAATTATAAATGGCAAAAGTTACTTGCAGGATGCGATTGCTCGGGGTCGGGACTATCGAGTAACCGTGGCCCCGGAACGTAGAGGGCTATTGAAGGACACCGTGAAGTTTAGTCACTACAAGTCTGGCAGTCCCTCCTGCCAGTAGCGGCGTTAGGGGTAGGCGCGGTTAGGCGGCCGCCCAGGGCGCCGCAAGCCTACTTACTCGTAAATTCCCTTTTTTGCGAAAAAACGCAATGTTCAAATCGGAGCACTGCACTGCTTGCAGTTAATTTTACTGGGAATCCTCTACCATAGAAAAACATAATCTATTTAACACTACATTAATTTCAGTCTATGATAGATTTGAACAGTTAAAATAATGAGTATTCGGAATATTGGTCTTTTTTAAACAACAAAAAACATATTCCGGAAAAACCTGACAGGTGAAACTCTGTGGTGATCTCCAATTGATATGAACTATAGACTTTAAATCAAATACAGATGGGTGAGACATGTTGTGTGATGAACTCATAAGTTTGAAATCTTTTTTGCCTGATCAGAATGTGGCTTTATTTTTCTTTTAATAAAGGGTAATTTTGTTATATCCTTTTCCTTTTTTCATACGAGTTTGCAGTTAGGGGGCGCCGTAGAAATCTCGCCCAGGGCGCTTATAGTGCTAAAACAGGCACTGCCTCCTGCCCTGCCCTGGGTGGTGCCCGTTTGATGATTTAACTACGTAAAAAAAGCACGCAATTGCTGAAAAGTGATTACTGCTGTTTCTTTTGATTACAGAGGCCTTATCATGAGTTTTTTTCAGTTATTGTGACGTTGACACCAGAGGCGCTGTTCCATTTTTCCATACAAAAAACGCTGTAAATACTGGAAAGACGCTGTAAAGTAGGGATGGGTCGTAGACGGTTTTTCCGTCAACGAAACGTTAACGTTGATTTATGTTTGTCAACTGGTTGATCAACTAGTAAAATTCGTCAACGAGTTAACGTACTACTAATTTCAACTTGCAATGTAAACCGTTGATTCATTGAACGGTTTTTATTCAACGATTGCGCGTTCAATTTTAGAAACAATTTGATTCAATTTATGTATTGGTAAACGTTTGATTGATGGTTCTACTAAGATGAACTTCCCTTCATACTTTCTCTTCTGGCTTAGGACTGACTGAATAGAATACCTATTCTTAAAATAAATATTTTGAAAATCAACTCTTTCATCCGTTAGGTACTTAGAGTTCAAATTGTATGATATGACCTTCACTCGTAATCTATGACTTTATTTTCAACGTAAGTTTTTTAAAATGCTCAGCTCGTTATGTTTGCGTTCTCGTTAATTCAACGAGACGCACTAGTTAAATTCATAAACGTCGTTGACGAATTCGACTAGTTGATCCATATACAGTTAATGTTATACGTTGACAGGAGATCAACGGTTGGTTCAACTAGTTCGTTGATTCAACGCTGATCCCTGCTATAAAGTAAAATAGTGAAAACTCGTGATAAGTCAGAGCAAAGATTCGTATTTCGTTTCATTAGGTACTTTTAATAAGGATGAATCTTTTTTTTTGTCTGGACAGAATTTATCAAATAATTTATCAATTGAAGTTAGGTTTATTTTACTTTGTTCACCAAGGTGAACAAAGTGGACAACTTTGGTGTCCTGAATTCACCTCGGAAAAATATCACCTGTGTGATATCACCCAGGTGAATTGAGTGGACTTATTTGGTGTCCTTTTTGTTAACCTCGGAAAAATATCACCTGGGTGAACAAAGGCGACTTTCTTCTACGATCTTGTGGACTTTTATCACCCACGTCAAGCATAACAAAAGCAAAAAAAACAAGGCAACTTAATTTACGAAATTAAAAATACAAAAAAATCTAAACAAATAAAATTCTAAAAAAAAGCAAAAAGCTGATATAAACAAACACAGCTGATATAATTATTCTTTGCTGCAACCGAAGGAATTTTCGACCATTGATCTGTAGACTATTCGGCAATGATTTCTTTAGAAGTGTAATCTTTCCAAATTGTTAAGTAGGGAGGTAAGCCTGACGGGTAGCCCGCCTAAAACGGGTATGCGGCGGCGGCGGCGGCGGCGGCGTACGGGAGTCGCTCTTGCTAATGAGAATGTGTGCGTACAGGACGCGTCGCCTCTCCTTATGAGGAGGACGCTCGTACGCCGCCGCATACCCGTTTTAGGCGGGCTACCCGTCTTAGGCTTACCTCCCCTACAGGCTAGAGTATTTCCGACCATTGATCGATAAGAATAACATATTAAGACGTATTTAAAAAAAAACTAGCAAGCAGTGCGTTATTATGGGCGGGTTATAGCAGCGGATATTTCAGTCGGTCGAAGTCTGTCATGCGAGTTTCTCATGCGATAATAAGTATTATAGTAATGAAAATAAAGCTAAAATTCATATGACACTGAAACTGCGCTCCGCGTCGCTGCCCTTCGCCGCTCTTTCGGTGTGAGTTGAACCTTATACTTGGCATTTAATTGCATTACAGTTAATGATTATGATGGCCTACCAGAGTAGTTGGTTTACCTCCGTACTTATTCATTTAGTAGGAGTATCTTATTTGTTGCCCATGTCGATCAATAAACTCAATTGCCTTACATCTACTTACATTACTCGCCTGCTAGCATACACTTCATTATCGTAATGGAACGGTGTTTTATCTAGACCAATTTGGCGTCTATGTGATGGGATATTTCACTCCTTGCTGACATTCACGAACTATAGGACGTTTGCCTTCTATTCATTTTACGTTGAAATCCTATACGACATGGAAGAGGACAAGGAACAAGATAATGAGTCAAATATTGACAAAAAAGAAAACTGTGCTGAAAAAAAGAAAATAATCAACATAATTAACAATATCAAACCTGAAATAATCATCGAGTACTGCTATGGAATATTTCGATTTCAACTTATCGATGGAGAACTACGACCTCCAAATTGGAAAGCAAAAGCTTTTGGAGTATTCTTAATTTCAACATACACTATTGTGTTTTTTTGTTTCCTATTTCTTGCTGGAGCGTCGAACTCTACTTCTGAAGAATTTAAAATGGTAGACTCTGTGGACGAAGTTCCTTCTTTTGTCGTTATATTTCAATACGCTGCGTCGATGATAGCAGCCAATTTTATCATTGGTTCGATGAATATTCGTTTGGTCACTTTACTTGCAGAGGTAGACACTACGCTGGAAGTGGAAACATGCACAGATTTTTATAAAAAAATGGGATCAAGGCTAAATAAGTACCTCATTGTCCTTGTTATAACTCATATTATTAATGGCGCAGTAGATTTATACAGTTTACCAAATGTCCAATGGGCAATTACAATTTTTCTGATTTATTTTATCCAGAAATTAGAAGTTTTCATTTTCTGTACATATGTTATTATGCTAAATGGTAGACTCATTCTTGTAAACAGCTATTTGAAAGAATTTATTCAAGAACAAGATAAGAAGAACGTTACTGTTTTTACAGTCAGAGACACAAAAGTTAAAACCGAAAAAATGTTCAATTTTATTGGGCGTCCATCAGTAAGAAATATGAAAATAAGAGATTTAGCTACAACTTATGATAACATCGGTGAAGTCTGTTCCATGATAAATGACGTTTTTAACTTCCAGATATTTTTGACTCTAGTGTCGGCTTTTACGTACATAGTCATAACTATGTGGTCATCGCTTTCTTTTTACCGAACATCAGGTAACTATCAAATAAGTCAGTTAATCAATAACATGATTTGGTGTTTTAACACCATTTGTAATGTTGGCTATATGTCATTTACTTGTGAACGTCTACTTATAACACGTAACGAGACCAGGATATTGGTGAACAAGATCATAATGAACTATGATCTACCGAAAACAATGAGAGTACAAGCTAAAGCGTTTATGGAACTCGTGGAGGCGTGGCCGCTACGGATCTATGTATACGATATGTTTTCTATAGACATTAAGTTGATGTTGAAGTTTATAAGCGTGGCCACCACTTATTTAATTGTAATCATTCAAATATCTCATTTTATCTAATCTTGTAATTAACTTACTTGTGTGCACCTCTGGAGTGTTTTATTGTGTAATAATTTTACGGTAAAAATGTGTGCCTATTCCTAAATAAATAATAAGTAGCAACATTGATTGTGTCATGTTGTTTTAACTATTAAAATTCGTCTTAAGGTACACGTGTTACTTATTGGTTTTATCAATATTGTATTCACGATGAGTTGAAAATAAAACTACTTATTTCAAGTGATTGCTTTTATTTTTGGACACCCTCATATTTAAGTTTGTATAACTTTCGAAGTCCCGTATGCCCAACTAGGCAATGATTCTCTAATCCAGAAACAGATGCTACTTTTTTATCGTGTCTTCAATGTACTTTATCGTTGTATGCATTAATGAAGCCGTCACTGCTTATCACGGAAATAAATAAAACGTAGATAATTATATTATAAAAATATTTCGATACAAAACATAGGTTAGTGCCTAATAATAAGCCTTCTACAATTACCTACTGTTTTTAACCGACGAAAAAAAAAGGAGGAGGTTCTCAATTCGACATGTATGACCACGCATAACTTTTCCTAGCGTGGTCCGATGCCGCAGTGGTAGACGCCCACGGCGTCCGACGTCGGCAGACGATCTCCGGCCACTGCAGGCGCGGGCATGCGGCCGGCGAGTAAAGAGCAACTCGCTGTCCGACCATGGACCATGCCCGGGTCGACGGCGCGTTGTGTTCCACGCGCGCCTCAAAGAGCGTCAGCATGATGACGGGGCCCCCCTGTAGAGGGCCAAAGCCTGCCGGGGTCGCGGGACTTATCTCATTACCTCGGTACATAAAGGGCTATTGAAAGGCACCGTGGATTTTAGTCAGTACAAGTCTGACAGTCCCTCCCGCCCTGCCCGGTGTGGGAGGACTCATTTGATGATTTTACCACACTAAAAAGAAAAGCGTGGTCCGATTTCAAAAATTCTTTTTTTATTAAAAAGAGTATAACTCAAAGTATTTAAATGGGACCACCCATTTAAATTCCAAAAGTAAAGTCAGCCTCTAACGGTAAAAAAAAGAAATTCATTATCAATTTTCCTACAGAATTTTCAGATGTGAGTCGATTCTGTTGAAATGAAGTTAACATATGTAGTTCTGAGGACAATGCTATATAGCAGAGATCTGGAGAAGATAAAATGATGTCGTCTCTATCATCAGATCAACTCCAGATCCCTTGTTATGTTGTGAAGTCAGTTCCAAGAGGTACTCAACAGTTAACACCAGCTATATCGTGCTAGGGCTCATTTCACTCATCTTGATGAGAATTTTAGACCTAGCTGACGTATCATTGTCGTCTGAGGATGGAAACGGAAAGCAAGGACAAGAGGTCCTAAAAAATTTACAGCATCTTTATCGTGTTTGGGCTCATTTCACTAGTCTAGAGAACTTTAGATCCAGCTGGGGTATAATATTGTCATTGAGGGTTTGTGGATGGAGATGGAAGGCATTAGCAAGAGATCCTCAACAGTTAACAGCAACTATATCGTATTTGGCTCATTTCATTCATCATGTAGGAACTTTAGATATAGCGGGGATTTGACAGTCGTCGACCATCTGAGAGTGCAGACTTCAGTTACAAGAGGTCCTCAACTGTTAATGCAGTAGTTACTGTGACGGTTACGTTAACAATGATAAAAGTGAAAACGGGTTTCTCATGTCTAAAACACTCTAAGCATGGTATTAAACTGAAAAGCTAAAAATAAAAGCTTTTTAACAAAAAAATTAAACCGACGAAACATCGAACTGAAAACAATAAAATTAATTTGAGGCGGCGCCAAAGAAACAACAACGAAGATCAACCTAGCTACAACTATTCTTCATTCCAAATAATCAATTTACATGTTTGCTTGGCGTCGCCTCAAAATTTATTTTATGTTGTCGATGTTTCGTCGGTTTAATTTTTTTGTGTTAAAAAGCTTTATTGAATATGGTTATAGGTACAGGGTTACTGATTAAGTCGACCTAGATCCTTTTGGGGGGTTATAGTATACATCATTACTGATTTTAATACGACCTTCTATCAAAATCCTAACCGTTATTGAGAAATTCTTTCATTGATGTCGGTTGAAAAGTGTATGAAAAAGTTTGGTTAAATAAAATACCACCTTGTTAGTCTCAACCTTTATATTCCGGTCGTAAACTTACTAAAAGTGGGTATTGTGGTACAATTTTCAAAAGACAATGAAACAACAATGTTGTTCCTGCAATCTGCCAATCAAGAAAAAAAAGTCATTTTCATTCATTCATTCAAACCGCGCTTGATTGACAAGGGTAGTTTCAAGAAAATTTCGGTATTTGAAAACAGCAATAAATTTCCTAAGGTATTAGTAGGGGAGGAGCTCTAGAAGCTGCCAGCATTATCTACTAATGGGACCCGATAGGGCCAAATGCCTGCCCAGGTTGGCTCCGCCCATATGTTGGTTGAACAACCAAAGCAAAAAACAATGCGATAAATGTGCCTCATGACTCAACATATTTATGTTGCGTTATGAGTACCTATGTAAAACCATCATGATCATCGTAAAGAAAATAACTCGTAAGTAATTGTGATTACATCTTTATACAGCTGACCAAGAGAGAATAAGGTAACATAAATATTAATATCTTTAGAGGCAAACAATACTTCATTATATTAATGGAACTTAACATAAATAAGGCCATGACAAAAAACATACATTAGTTATATCCAAGTATTCAACATCGAACAAACGTTTCGGTTCCGCTAAATAAATTAATAAAATTGACACCATGGAAGCTGAAAAAGAAGACAAGAGTAAATCAAATTCCGGAGAGAAACGTAAAATGATATGTGACAGTAAGAAACAAATTGTCGACACTATAAATGTCATAATTATTATTGAATATATCCATGGAATATTTCGATTTTCTCGTGACAATGACGAGTTACGACAGCCCAACATGAAAATGAAAGGATTTACAATTTTTGTAATCTCATCATATATTATTTTGTTCGGAGCATTCTTTACTTTCCCAACTAGCTTTACTAATTACGACACTGGCAATTACGTTCAAACTGCTGACAAAGTTCGCATCACAATAATGTTCGTCCAATACGCTCTCTGTACGGTAACAGCTTCTTTCTTTATTAATAGAAATAATATTCG
Source organism: Agrotis exclamationis (assembly GCA_950005045.1). NCBI lineage: Eukaryota > Metazoa > Arthropoda > Insecta > Lepidoptera > Noctuidae > Agrotis > Agrotis exclamationis. The sequence continues at coordinate 16,644,108 of OX465427.1, read as the reverse complement.
CATCATAACAACGCTTGCTAATCTAGACACCATGTTGCAAGTCGGGAAATTCAGTAAGTTTTACAGTCTGTCACGTATTGAAACATACAAGTACATGTTTCTTGTTGTTGTCAGTCAATTTACAACAAGCCTCTTAGACTTGTTTACGGTCGGAGATATAGCATGGGCAATTGCTTCTACACCTCTAAACTTTGTGCAAAAGCTGGAAATTATAACGTTTTGTAAATATATTGACCTGATGAGGCGACGATTGATAATGATTAATAACTATTTGAAAACATTTGTGGATGACCAAGAGCAGGACACTGCCACAGTTTTTACAATAAGATGCAGACCAGCTGAAACAACGGAGAGATTCAATTTCATCGGACATGCATCGGAGAGTAATACTAAAATACGAGACACAGCAAAGATGTATGATGTTATCGGGCAGATTGGTTCCTTGGTCAATGAGGTTTTCAACTTTCAGATCCTCACTATTCTTATGAGTACTTTCATATTTATCATCATAATCATGTGGACATGTCTATACTATTACCGGACCGCAATTAATGACTTGGGTCTATTGATGAATGTAATACTGTCTTCTTTTATTTGGATTTGCTACGTAGCTATGATGTCAATTGCTTGTGAACGATTACTTCTAGTACGCAATGAAACGAAGATTCTAGTTAACAAGATCATAATGAACTACGATTTACCAAAGACCATGAGAGTACAAGCTAAAGCATTTATGGAACTTGTAGAGGCGTGGCCGCTACGGATCTACATCTATGATATGTTTTCAGTAGATATCACATTGATGTTAAAGTTTATAAGCGTGGCAACAACATATTTGATTGTAGTCATTCAAATATTCAACTTCTTTTAGGTTTATTCGCAAAATATTTAATGTTTGTATTGATTCAGCACTGTTACTGTTACTGTCAACCTGTGTCATCCCTCTGCTAGGCAAAGGCCTCTCCCCAGCAGTACTGTATTGTTATCATATTTGGCCAATAATAATTGGCTGTGTGGTGGTATAAGAAATAAAAGTTTTGTGTTTGAAATTACAATTTTATTACTTTTTCCTTTTGTAACCAAACCATAATGCTAGAGTTGCTAGAGGTCTTAGTAGGACACATTCATCATCGATATTACATCAGAGAGAACGATCTAGTCACTTCAATTTAGCCTCGTACTCGTAATTTTCGTTGTTGAATTATTTTAGTAGATATAAGTTACAATTTCTTTAATTCTTCAATAGATAAAATGTCGAAAAGCCTCTTTAAGTTTTTCATCACTGAATTGACACCGTATTCAACCATCGGAGTGCCGAATTCTTCAGCTATCATTTTCCAATTGCTGTTCATGAAGTTTAGAACAGCTTGACCTGAAAAACAAACAACATTTAAATTAGGTGCATTCGTTTTGCCTAACCCAAAACTTGCAAGCGAATATTTTTAAAACGCCCACAATGACTTTACTAAATTGAATTCATGAATTTTATGTGTTGTAATATACTGAAGGTTGGTAAAGAATAATAACTATAATAAATGGATCTGTCTGATTAATATTGACCGCCGTTGATATGTCCGTCAAGGCGTCCATATTAAATAAATATTGACGTGATGTATCAAATACCTTACGTGTTTAATATGGACACTTCAATCTATCAATATTCTTGTAATAACTTATTAGAATATTAGGGTACCTATACTTAGGTCTAAGATTTTTTCACAGAAAAAAAAAAACAAATATGAACTCATTACTTTTATCCTGTTTTCCGTGGTTTCACTCGCTGCAAGGCTCCTATTTGTCGTAGCGTGGTGTTATACTTATAGCCTTCTTCGATAAATGGAATACCCAACACAAAAAAAAATCTAATCAGTAATTCCTGAGACTAGCGCGTTCAACCAAAGGAACTGCTTTATAATTTTAATATAGATACGTCAATTTAATGGAGAATTGTAGGTACTAATGAAATTAAGATTAGGCACTTACTTATTTCGGGACTTCCCTTGAAAAGATTCGTCATAGTGTAGCTGACTCTTCCATCATAACTATGGTCAATATGCGAACTCTCAATATCCAAATAGCTTTGTCCATTTGTCTTGACTTTGGACCCCAACTTGAGGATACTGTGTAGCTTAATGTTACCTAAAAATATACAAACATAAACACGATTGACAAAATATTCCGTCTGCCTACGAAATATATTAAATACACGTCACATTAACGTTACTTATAATTGATTTAAATATAATTAAACTATTTTATCTTCTTCTCAAAAGAAGGATAAACAGAAAACTTTATGAAAGCTGAAAGCTTGACTTTTTAAGTTGTAATTGAAAAGAAATTCTCGAAACACTAAGTCATCAGAAAACTAGAAAAAATTGATTTTGGGGTAGATGGGATCTACCTCTAAGTTGTCTATCCTAGCCAACGGTACCAAGGGTATCTGTTAACCTACTGTGACGGCTGAGCGATCCCACTGCCAATAGATCCCAAACATAGCCGTCTGGGTCGCGACCACCACCCGGTCGGAGTCCAGCGCCAAACAGTTTTTACTGTGTGCCGTCTATGCGCAGGAGTTCCTTCTGGGCTATTAAGCGGCATTAAGGCCAAAACCCGATTCTAAATAAAATGAAGATAGAAAACTTACGACACTTAATAGTAGATTCTCCATCTCCATCAATTGGGAAAACGAGTAGATGCCCGGAAGATTTGTATTTCCCTTTGATAGTCAAATTACAATGCAGTTGGGTTTCAAGTGTATTTTCTTCATACCTGTAAACAAAAAAATGTTAAAAACATATCGGCTTACTTTTACCCGACTGCCAAGGAAGGGTTGATAAATTTAAATTATATTTTTTTGTTTTGTAAAAAATTAAATTATAGATCTTTACTAAACTTACCTTGCGAAATCAACAATGCAGCTTTTCAGTCCTCTTGCGTACCCATCAGTGAACTGTATATCGATACCTCCAGGCAATTTCAGACTCAGTTTCTTCATTATATAAGGATCCAAAGCATCGATGCCTAGTTCAGGAATCCCATCTGCAATGGCTGGCAAAGCTGCTTGAATGGATTCTTTCAAGCAGTCTGCTGACAAATTTTTGCATGGTCTTCTAAAAGAGACTGTAAAGACGTGGTAAATAAGTTTAATACACACTGCAATCGTAAATTATATTTTTCGTATTCCGCATCAATCTATCAATTTAAACCAGATAAATAGTATAAGACAGCAGATATTTAAGAGAATATGATAGTTACTTAGCAGATAAGTTGGCGCAGGTAAGTCTAAGTTATATACAAAGATGTGCAAAGAAGTGATTAAGATCAAGAGGGGAAAAATAAAGTATAAAAACTTACTTGAATATGCTGACGAAAATCCAACAACCAATACTAATGAAATAATATAAGCTAACATGGCACTGTACATTTCACTTAACTCTTATAATTTACACTAGAAGTCAATCTAGGCAGACAGGTTGTCACCTTCTGATGTGGGATAGAACAGTTCAGCCAAATTTAAACAAGAATAATTAATGTAAGTGCTTACCTAATTGAGGGTTCATTTACAGAATTGCAGCAAATGATGTAATAAAAGCTAACTTGCATAAAAAGGTAATAGGTTTCCAATAAAAATGCATGAGTAATCTAATTAGTCTTTAATCAGGAATAAACTTTGCGTTAATGACTTTCACTTTTCTCTTTGTCTGTATCTGTTGCTTTAGGCGAAAACCTAACATCTATGTCAATATCTTCATCTTCGTCTGTGTTTGTTGGTTTAACTGTTGATCCGAAAACTTTAAATAATACATCATCAGGAACTGTAAAACCAACGGTAGATGTCGATTTTGGGCCTGGGTTTTTGGTTGACGTAGATTTCGTGGACGGTGTAGTAGGTTTCTCGGTGGTTATTGAAGGTGACGTGAATAATGATGTCGATGATTCAGTGGTTTTGAATGTATCCTTGCTTTCATTAATAGATGATGTAGTCTGTGATGTAGTGCTATCGCCATCAAGATTAAACTCGTCGATACATCTTGATTTGTGTTTGAGCTCCACGTCTGGAATGTACAATATTCAAATCAGAGTGATGTTTAAAACAGTATTAAACTAGGTTATTAAACTGTTTGTAAAACCGAAGAAAACTCACAAATGCCGCAAAATTTAGCACACTCTAAGTTCCCAGGATTAGTGTAGGTAAGACCGTCTGTCCCACAAACGGGATTATATTCCGACGTTACTGGACAGCGTCGTATGCAGGCCAATGCAGCAGGTGATCGAGTTGTACGAGGACCTGCCGTAGTGGTTGTTAAAGTTGTTGTAGAATCACATGCTCCAAATCGAACCAAGGCAGCGTCTGTAATAAATTTAAAAAAATGTCAAGGCTAATAAGCAATTCTGTCATTTATCTGCAACATCTAAAAAGAAGTAGTCGTTCCGAACACTAACGAAGCGAAAAATGGGAAAATAATCAAATAGTGGGGAAAACGGTTACGGATATTAAAGAAGTTGCAGAACACTTAATAACAAGTAGGTACTAGTATTTCAAAATAATATTTACCAATTCCACACATTTGAGCACAAACCAAGCGACTAGGATTGGTGTACGTCACTTGGTTGGAGCCACAAACTGGATTGTATTCCGATGTCAAAGGACATTTATTCATACATTCTTGTATATCAGGTGTTTGAGTAGTTCTGGCAACTGAAGGTGTGCTTGTAGTTTGCAAATTTGTTGTTGTTCTGAGTGTGCCGGGGTTGAAATTGCAGGCAGGGCATGGTTTTTCACATAAAACTCGGACAACTGCAGAAGAATAAACATTTACATGTCGTGTGTCATTTATATAATAAAAAGCTTCGTTTTTATGTATTCATAACTTTATACATTCTTACAAAAAAAGGGTAAGCCTTACCTTCGCCACAACTTTGAGCGCATTTCAAACGATCCATATTCATGTAAGTGATAAGATCTGTACCACAAACAGGACTATAGGTCCCTGTAATAGCGCATTGTTTCATACATCGCTGGAAGCTAGTCAATGGTGTGGTGCGTCCTACATAAGGTGTTGTATCAGTCGTTGGTGGAGGAGTCGAGCGGGTACCCGGCGTTACAATATCATCCCAATTTGGTGGCGGACACACAGATCTGCGTTGTAAAGTCACGTCTGTAACAATATTTTAATGTATATTAATAAAGGAATGTACAGCGTGATACTTGCATAAAAGACGCAAACTGCATTGAAGAAGCTTATACGTAGGGGAACAGTGTATAAGACGGGGACGTTAATAATCGCGAGGTATAATGGGGACATACACTCTTTAGGCATACTTAACACAACACTAACGTAGAGCAAGCGCCATCAGGACATCATTTGCAAGCGGCCAGACGCAAATGGCGTCCTGTTGGCGCTTGTGCTACGTTAGTTTTGTGATAAGTTTGCCTTAGGTGTGTGATTTCCCATCATACCTCGTGTCCCCGTCTTATACACTGTTCCCCTATACAATTTATTGATATCGCAGAAACACGCATAAAAATACACACACATAAAAAAACAAGGAACAAGCTCTTGTCTAAATCTCTGAATTCGAAGAAATAATTTATGAACACGTCTTGAGACAACATTGCTTTAGTAACAAGATAAATTTAGCGAAATAGGCCTGTATATCTCACAAATTCACAACCAACTTTTATGGTATACACCAATTCTATATCATTTAAATGACATACCACTCACAAATTTAGAGGTACCGGATAATTCAATATATTATTTAATCATAAACTAAAAATAAAATAAAAACCAGCTCAACTTACTGACTCCACATCGTGCAGCACAAAACAACTTCCCCTCATTGTCAAATGTTTCACCATTTGAGCCACACACAGGATTGTACTCAGGCGTAGAGAGGCATGAATCTATACATTGTTGTATTTCTGGCGATACCGTAGCAAAAGGAGATTCGTCTCCATCTTGTCCTGTTGTTGATTCAATGTCAGGATCAGTAGTTACAGGAAGGAATATTGTTGATTCCGGAATAGAGTTAGTGGTAGTCTCCCAATGAGTAGTATCATCTGTAGATGGGATTGGGGGACAAGTATATTTTGATGACGGCGTTGTGGGCGGTTCGGGGATAGGTCCAATTTTACTCGTGGCTCGCGTGGTAGTTTCTGTGGGTGTGTGTGGGTGAGATGGTGTAGTCGGGCGAGGTCTAGGTCGTGGAGTTATTTTAGGTTTTCGTGTTGTTGGGATAGGTTTTGGTTTTGGCTTTGGTTTTCTGGAAAACATAAATCAAAATTAGTAAAATAACTTTCATTAGAAATTAGTTTAAAAACTGGTAAGTCAAACAAGATATGGTGATACGCCTTTATGGTAACTAGAGCTTTTGTTTATTAGTGCTCCAAAAATCAAAGTAAACAATTAGTTGTAGGTCACACAAATATTAAAATTTGTCTAGGATCATGAATCACTTGCTACGCTCGTGATTCAATCATCGAGAATCACTCGTGATTCGTCTATGGGCCTCGCTTTAATTTCGTCCTTTATAGTAGCATAATAAATGATTTTAAATATAAAGTGATGAGATTTTTTCACCTTTCTCCATGTGTAGAACGTCATTGTATAGATCGATGAACATTTTTCATTCACTAAATATCAAACTTTAAACACAATTTAGTTGGAGTTCATTGGGGTCACATGAGTTCAAAAAACTGAATTTTGATATAGGTGTATGATATTGATCTTGGCCGCTTTTAGTTTTAAATAGCTCTGTAATAAGAATATTTAATCATTTTCTACGAGGAATATTTACTTACACATTATGATGACCATGCCAACCACTATATTCATCAGAATAGGAATCATAATATGAGTGATCTCGATTGTGACTATATTCGGGACTGCTACCATAGCTATCGCCGCTATCGCCGCTATCCCCGCTGTAGTCACTACTATCGCTTGATCTGACATTCCATTCGGGAGAGTTATCCCAGGGTTTATGTTGATTAGGAGGTCTTGACCAGTGTTGTGGAAATCCAGGGGGTTTCCAAGGCGGTCCACGATGAAACCCATGTGAGGAAAACCGAGAAGATGGTTTTGGTGGACTCTCAATTTTTTTACGATTTATTTTCGGACCATAACCTTGAACAGCTACAATGCCCAAAAACACGATCAAAGCTGAAAATGAAATACGACGTAAGTTTTATTCAGTTAAACATTTAAAAAAAAAAAAACGGTCCCCTCTCTAGGAATTTATCCTGTATCGTGGATGCAAACAAACATAGAAACTCACATACACAAACACCCAGACCCGAAACAACTACGTGTAGATCATACAAATATTTGTTCCGTGCGGGAATCGAACCTGCGACACACTGCGCAGCAGTCGATCGCTTTGCCACTGCGCCGACCGTGCCGTCTATTTTCTCTATTTTCTGCTTTTACCTACTTATTTCTTTGAAATTTTACTATTTTATTTATAATGGATTTGCTCTTGGCCTCAATTTTGCCATTGGCACAAATGAGGCCTATGATGGAGAGAGCTCACCCAGAGAGAACTGGAAATTACTGGACAAATTCTGAATCCACAATAAGCTACTACTTAAATAGAATGTCCCAATTGCTAGACGGCCACTGAGGATTGACCCAAAAAAGGGAAGAACAATTTTATCCCATACATTCGATTTCTACGTAAAACAAGTGAAAACATTTAAATGTGTGCGTAGTGCTAACTCAGACAGACATTTAATAATCTAAAGTGTGGTTTAGCTAATGAATGATGATAATAGTGTACCTGTACGTCTAAATGTGTCTCTGTATAAATTTTCACTTTAAAAGTCATTACGGTTTTTTAGAACCAATTCTAACTAATTCACTAAAAATTATGCGCTTCGATAATAAAACTATTAGAATGTAATTAACTAATCGTTACCAATATAAAATTCCATACATCAATTTATCTATCTAATTAATAGATATTATTAGCACGCTCAGCGCCGGTGCATCCTTAATGATACACCTAGGGTTGCCAACCGTACTCTGAAATAGAGTATTGTACTCTAAATCATGTAGGTGTACTCTATAATCTATGAGACTAATAGAGTATGCTAAAATACTCTTTTTTATACAATGTTTACTATACTAGTGCTAGTCATGTAATATTATGAAAACCCATTATCATAAACAAAAAAGTCGACCATTTACTGTTAATAAATATGTTGGTATCCCCAATTCCCAATTTTAGAGTTAGAAGGTTTGGATTAGAGTCATACAATTCTTTTAAAAACTATGACAAATTGCTGCAAAAAGTACAAAAAATACTATTTAAAAAATATTAAATACATAATACTCTTTTCACACCACCTGCTCGAAAATGTCAAATTATATGTCAAGCAACCTTAACCTAAAGTGAGTCATTAGTGGCCGAGGGCACAGCCGGTCAATAATGTTGTACTGGATTTCATTATTACCCGCTGGTCAATAATGTGATTTGAATTTGGAATATGTTTATAAACAACAAACACCCTTTGGTGCCAGAAAGATTTTTTTTTTTAATTTTCTTTTCCCTTTTGGGAAGACAAAAGGGATCTATCTAGCCCATGCAGCCTAGATTTTTTTTTTTGGTTCTTTTCGTCCCTCTTTGGGGCAGGCAAAGGGAGCTGAGCCCATACAGCCAAGTCTGATTTAGTGTGCCAGAAAGAGGAAAGCTATTCTCGAAACCCTTACTACGCGTGGATGATATTCTCGATTTCCTAAAAAATCATAACGATTGCTTCTTCATATCGTTGCCATGTTTTCGAAGACATAATATTGTAAGAATAATTAGATAACTACCTACGAACCATTTTTTAAAAGGAATGAAATAACATTAAAACGCATTAATAATAACAAATACCGTACCGCGCCGTAATACCGTAGGTAATAGTAATTGGCTGTAACATTAGTTAATTTTTTTTAAATAAACTGCTCTAAGATTGCTGTGGATTTTGTAAATAAATAAATAAATAATAAAACCTATCTATAATATAGTCGATTTATCACATTTTATCAAAAATACTCTATTTTCACGAGCGTCTCCAATGACGTTCTAAATTCAAAATGCATACAGCCAATCATCCAAAACCATTCTACCAGCCCTGTATAAAACTTAGTTTACACAAACGCCACATCCATGAGAGTGATATCATTAGGACAAACACGACAAAACCATAGAAGATACTTTTTTTTTCGAAAATCGAATTGATCGTGTCTTGTCTTGTCTTTGTTTTTCGTACTATGGCTATCATTTTCTCACAGTAGGTGTAAAAAGTAGAGTATCCTCCTCTGGGCTAAAGGTGTCTTTGCCTTGGGCTAGCTTGAATCCCTCGCTGCATTCAGGATTCTTGTATTATCCTCGCTACGCTCGGGAGTTAAATCCCGAATCCTTCATTGCGCTCGAGATTCAATATGACGCCCGTGACATAAGACACAACTTTAGCCCCTCGGTGCATAATCTACTATTTTTGGAAGTCCGTACTCTTTATTTACCTCCTTTGAAATCAGAAATTTTCTTGGCGCTGAACGTGTTAAATGAGAAAGTTTGGATGGATGAATGTGTTACTCAATCACACCAGAATGGCTGAACGAATCTGAATGTTTGATACAGATATAAATTATAGATAATGTATAATCTGAAATAACACGTACTACGGATCAAAAACGGGGAGTATCGTTCACTTTTACTTATTAATTGCACACATTTGGTATTATTATATTTGTACATGCCAATTCCAACTCTTTACAATATATTTTTTGCTAATTTGTACTCCATTGGTGGGTGCATAATCATTTGTTTACATCTAACGCAACTATTTGTAGATTGATTAACTTTTTAGTAATACATAGTTATTATATATCTAAATAAACCTTTTATGATATTTAGTGAGCATTGTAAGCAGCATTGTGTATAAGTAATTACTATTTAATTATTAAACTAAGTTTTGTGCTCTTAGCAAAGTACCCACTATAAAAAAAAAAGTGCTTTAGGAAAATAAAACCAGTAAAATTGAATTCCCAATTTGTATTGATAGCATAATTTGATGTTAATAAATCAGCCTACCATAATTCAATCCTTTACTTAATACTTTTTCACTCTTTCCCTTTTTTTTTACAATTTAAGTTTTCCCTCTTTTATCACTAACTTTTCTCCATTGATTTATCCTGTTCTCACCGTTTCTATTTCTCACTTTCAGTAACCAATCCAATAACCATGCCTGTGATGACCCGTAAGGCTGCTGCTCAGGATATGGAGCTAAAGTTGAGAACAGCTCTCCATGAGCTTAAGGAATCCAATCTCAAAGTCCAACAACTGTTACAAGAGAGAGAAGAGAGTGAGGTGGAGATCGTTAAGGTTAATACCAAAAACACAAGCCTAAAACGGGAGTTAGTTGACCTACATCAGCAATTCTTGGACGTTGTTGATGAACGGGATCAACTGCAGATGGTCATGGATGGGTTCAAAAATTGCACTAATTTATATGAAGAGGCTTTATGTAAGGTTAGGGACCTAGAAAATGAACTTATTTATGCTAATAATTTGATTTTAAAGTTACAAAAAGAAAAAGAAAGTTCTCAACTTAATCAAACAAATAACTTGTACAATGAAATATTAAATAGTAATTGTAACCCCTCTTCCTTAATTACTATAGATCTGACTGAAGATACTATATTGAAACAAAACTACTCTCATAAAACTAGTCAAAATAGAATAAAGAAATATGCTAGATTAAATAAAATAATTAAAAAATGTAATAAATATAAGAAACAACAAAATTACTTTTCTAAAAATATTCAATTAAGAAAAGAGCGTGTTTCATTGGTTAGTAAATTAAATAACTATCAGATTAAATTGGAAGATAGTATAAATATTTATGAAATAGACACTCAGCGCTTACAATCTAATATACAGGTTCTGAATCAGTCATTAAAATCTTTGACTAATAAATATGAATGCTCAAAAAATCAAATCAAAGAGCATATTCTTGCCACTAATCAGTTGGTGGACAAAGTAGACTTGCTGACTCTCAGCAATAATCGGTGTTCCTGTCAGATAGAACCCACTCCGGATGCCCTCCAGCCTGAAGCAACGGAGGACCCGTCTCAAGCTGTGAGGGCTCCGGACAGTATCACTAGTCTGAGCAAAATATCTGATATTGTTCACAATAATCAGCCTGAGATGAATAGTTTAATATCTCCAAATAGTCATAGTGAGTGTCATTCAGTTTTGTTCTCCGATGGTATAGGCAGAGGGCTAGGTAATTTATTGAGTAATAATCTAAGTTATTGTACTCTAAATCATTGCATGCCACATTCTAACTACAAAGAGATAATGGCATCAGTCACTAAAAATGTGTGTTATCCTAATACTACCATTACTATATTTATTGGTAATAGTTCTAAGATTGGAAAAAAAGACATCACTGACAGTGTAGCAGAGTTGTTAAAATTAGATTGTAAGAAAATTATTTTGTGTGCATTTCCCTATTTTGAGAAGTTATCAAACAGACAAAACAATCATATACATAGGCTGAATAAGCATGTACAGTTCTTAGCAACTCATTATAGTGACAAACTTTTATGTTTAGACATCAACACTGTTGTTGATAAACTTAGGTCGACCCAGGATTCAGCGTATCTGCCTGTTAGATATAGACATATAATAGCTAGTCTATTAAGTTTTAATATTCACTCAGACATAAGTAGTATGTCTTCGTCTTGTTGTGTACATATTTATAGTAGTAGTTTTAGTGATAGTATTAGTCGTACGAAGGAGGATCCATGTGTCACCATGGAAGATTCCCAATCTCAAGGTGGGACTACTAGTAGTAGGATATTTTTGCCTGGTGATGGCATGGGAGTCCCGGGGCTCCCTCCGGATAGTATTTATTTTTCTTTAAACTTGTAAGTAAGACAACAGAAGGTACCATTAGCAATTTAGCATCTCCTACAGACAATGTATCTTCTTGCAACCAACCAGTTAGTTTTAAAAAAGGGCCTCAGCAGAATACCTTGAAATTGTTCCATCAGAACATTCAAGGTATCTCTTCGAAATTATTAGAAGTTGAAATGTTTTTAGAAAAAACCATGTTTGATACTATCTGTTTTACTGAACATTGGTTAAAGGACTACCAAATGCTATTTAATTATGAAAACTATACTGTAGGTAGTTGTTTTAATCGTAAAAATTTGCTGCGTGGAGGTTCCCTAATATTAGTTAAAAATTCTTTAAAATTTCACCAACGTAATGACATAGTAGGTCTCTCAGTTGAACATTGTATCGAACTGTCTTGTGTTGAGCTAGATAAGCATGTAATAGTTTGTGTGTACAGACCCCCTAACTATCAAAATTTTTCCTTATTTGAATCTATAATGGAAGATGTACTGGCAAAGCTTGCAGTCAGGAATAAATCTGTAATAATTTGTGGTGATTTTAATATAAATATTTTGGAAGAAAATTCTAATAGCAGTAGGTTGTTAAATCTTTTTAAGTCATTTGATTTGACTAACATTTTTACAGAACCAACTAGAGTTACTCCATCTTCTGCTACTTGTATTGATAATGTTTTCTGCAATTGTGATTATTTGGATAAGGCCATAGTTAGTTGTCTGCCGTCTGACCATAGTGGGCAGACGGTAACTTTTAGATGTAACACAATAAAGCAACAACTTGAGATTAAATTTAGACCAATAACGGCTACCAAATTAAATAGCTTTAATAATTCCCTACAGAACAAGTTAAGTGTAATGAATATGGACGACATTAATGTTAATAAATTCTATGATACCTTTTTTTCAATAGTTTATACTGAATTTAATAAAACTTTTGAAAAGAAAACAAAAAATATTTGCCCTAAATTTATATTTAGTGACTGGGCGACTAGAGGTATAAGGAAAAGTAGGGAAAGACTATTTGAACTGTATGGCCTTAAGCCTTACATTAACACTGAAACTTATAATAAGTATGTTTCTAGCTACTCAAAAATTTTCAGAAAAGTATGCAAGGCTGCTAAAGCCATGCATATTAGCAATAAGATTAAATCATCAGAAAATAAAATAAAAACGGTTTGGAAAGTTATAAATAACGAGACTGGCAGGAAAAAAAAGGGCAACACTAACTATACTTTGCAGACATCATGTGGTCCTATAAGCTCAAATCTGGAAGTAGCTGAAGAATTTGTTAATTTCTTTACTGATATACCGGTTAGGACTACGGAGGCTTTGAATTCCTCATCTGATATTTCAATGGATTTATTAAAGGCGAACGTATCTGGCAGCCCGGCTGATTTTAAGTTTAAACATATAAACCCTATGACAGTTATTAAAGCTTTCCGGCAAATAAAAATAAAAGTGACCGAAGATTTATGGGGATTGTCCATCAAAGTTTGTACAGCCATAGTGGAAACTGTAGCGCCATATTTGGCTTTAATTTTTAATTTGTGTGTGGATCAAGGAGTTTTTCCTGATTTGATGAAGTTCAGTAAAGTCGTACCTCTTTTTAAATCTGGGGACTGTAAAGATACTAATAATTATAGACCAGTATCCGTGTTGCCAGTCTTTAGCAAGGTATTTGAAAAAGTAATGCTTAATCAGATGCTCGATCACTTTAACACCAACAAAATCTTACACGATCAGCAGTATGGTTTCACCAAGGGACGTTGTACAACTGACGCCGGTGTCACCTTATTAAAGCACATATTTACTGCGTGGGAGGAAGCCCAAGACGCCATAGGAATTTTTTGTGACCTCTCCAAAGCATTTGATTGCGTTAATCACGATACATTACTTTTGAAACTTGAACATTACGGACTAGGTAAACTTGCGCTTAGTTTAGTAAAATCTTATTTGTGTGATAGGCAACAACAAGTTCAAATAAATGGTGTAAATTCACAGGGTTTAACAGTTAAAATGGGAGTTCCACAAGGCTCAATATTGGGTCCTTTCCTCTTTCTTGTATATATAAATGATCTAGCCTATTTACTTAAGAACCAACTACACAATATGGTGTTATTTGCTGATGACACTTCCCTAATTTTTAAAATAAATAGGCGAGCCCAGAATCTTGACGACGTCAATAATACCCTGCGTCAGATCCATAGTTGGTTCACAGCAAACAATTTAGTATTAAATGGAAACAAGACTAAATGCATTAGATTTGCCTTACCAAATGTTAAAAATAGTAATTATGACATAGTGTTGGATGATGAGGTACTAGAATTCGTCGATAAAACCGTTTTCCTGGGGATAACACTTGATTCAGGGCTACAATGGGGCCCTCATATAACAACTCTTGCGGGACGATTAAGTTCAGCAGCATATGCTGTTTGGAAGATTCGTCAATTCACTGACGTTGATACCGCGAGAATTGTCTATTTTAGTTACTTCCATAGTATAATGTCGTATGGCATTTTATTGTGGGGACGGGCGGCTGACATCGAGTCTATCTTTATTCTCCAAAAGAGAGCAATTCGAGCCATATATAATCTCCGTAGGCGCGATTCTCTAAGAGAACGGTTTAAGGAAATTAACATCATGACGGTACCTTGTCAATATATCTATGAAAATATAATGTACGTTAGGAAAAATCTGCATCTTTTCTCTAAAAGAGGTGACAGACATAATTATCATACTAGAAATAGGGACCAACTAGTTCAGCCGGGCTTCAGACTCGCCAAAGTAGACTCTTCTTTCATGGGGTACTGTTTAAAATGCTATAATAAGCTACCACAAAACGTTCTTGAACTGAATGAAACGAAATTCAAAGCATGCATTAAACGCACACTGTGTAAGCGGGCATATTACAAACTGAGCGACTATATCGCTGATAATGATGCTTGGCTCCATGCTGGTCCTGCTCCATGAGACAGTGAATGTATAAATAAATTGATAGTAAAAGTATACCTAATACCATTGTTGGAGCTGCTGAAGATTGTTCAACTGTATTTGCATTGTATAGATTCAATTTTCCTAGTATTATATAGTTTCATAGCCAGCATTGTGTGAGTACTATGTACCTCGGAGCTATCATTCACTGAGTACCTACGTCTCTTATTGACTTGAATAACCCTGGCGGTTGAGAGTATGTCATGCTCACTCAAATGTCTCGCTGATGGTGGCGCGTGTGTCGGATCATTTGGCTCCCTTCAAAATGGTTGAGCTGAATGGTGCTGATGCATGTGTCATGTTCGTGAACGGGCGCTGTCAGTTGGGACTGGTCATCTCTTAGTTGCCACGGTTTATTTTAATTATCTATTGATTATTTTGTTTCTGAATTGTCTTTGTTTTAAGTTTCTACTATGGACACTTTTAACTTGCTACATCGTTCTCACATAATGTACCATCTCAAAATGAATGATGTAACAAAGGTTTTGTAATAATTTTGGCGATCTAAAAAGAGTGTCCATGGAGTTTCTTGCCCGTTCTTCTCCATAGAGATCTACTTCTTGGAATGGGCATCTACGGTACTTTCACAGTTTTTATGTCATGTGACTGGGACTGTAGCACCATAATTTTGCATTTTGTGTTTAATAATATTTCATTTGTCTTTGACAATTCAAAAGTGCCTGTAACTGGCTTATTTGAAATAAATGCTTTGATTTTGATTTTGATTTTGATTTTGAACACATATGACACCTTTCGTCCTAGTATAACAATCCCATGACATCATTTTCAACCTCCGATCATATCGAAGTTTTCAACATACATGCGTGGGTGAAGCCGCAGACAACAGCTAGTCAATAGTAATTTTCTGATTCATCCTTTTATATTATATTCTATAAAATAATACCGTAACTTAATTTAGCATTAATAGAAAAGTAATTCACATTTTATTTTAATTGGTCTAGTGCAGTGGTGGTGGCCAATCAGTCGATCGCGACTCGCGACTATCAGTCCAGTCGATCTTGGCAAGGCAAAAAATATAAATAAGTAGACCAGACTGCGTAACGCAATTACCAATTATTAAAAGTACTTATTAAGTAAAAAGGAAACAATCAAAGTGATATGAAAAGGAGCCCCTAAGACTGGTCAATAAAAACTACTACATGATTGTCTACTAAACTATGCTGTTTCAAGATTTCAAGAATTAAGTATGTAATTGGTAGATCGCACAGCGTTTCGTTAGAAAACAGTAGGTCTTATGTCTAATCAAGTTGGCCACCCCTGGTCTAGTGCTTGCAAGCGCGACTACTGAGCTTGCGTTATTCGGTTCGATTCCTAGGTGGCAATCTCTAAGCACGAAACCCGTGTTTTCAGCCTTAGCTACGGGCGTTTTGACAGCGATCCCGAACTAAGAATGAATGATATTACGATTTGACAGATAGCTCCTCAAAGTCCGTGCCCGAGTCGATGGCGCGTTGTGTTACACGCGCGCCTCAAAAAGTGTCAGTAGATTGACGGGGCCAAAGCCTCTATAGGGCCAAACCCTGCCGGGGTCGCGGGACTTACGAATTACCGTGACCCCGGGACGTAAAGGGCTATTGAAAGACACCGTGGATTTTAGTCAGTACGAGTCTGACAGTCCCTCCCGCTCTGCCCTCGGTGGGAGGACTCATTTCATGATTTTACCACGCTAAAAAAAAAAAAATTCCGCTCCACCACCTGCAAAAAATTCGTGGTACTACAAAAGCATTTCAGTCTTGGTGCGGTTTTTAAGATTTGTCCATCCGCAAATTTAATTTTGACGTTAGTCACGCTCGTACCTATATCCGTATCTGGGGGTCTACTTGGTTCGGGCTCGATGTCACGGGGCGTAAAAAACACCCGTAACTAAGGCCGAAACCACGGGTCGCGTGCTTGGAGATTAGACCCCCTTTACCCGGTTGAAGGTATAGGTAGGTTAAACGGCTCCTATTTCATGGGACTTTAACATAACAAGTTGGCGAAATGATTGTATCTCTATTACGATATTATAATCATCATCATCAGCCTATAAATGTTCCCACTGCTGGGACACAGGCCTCCACAGTCCTCTCTGAGAGAGAGAGTGGGCCATAATCCACCACGCGGTCCCAGTGCGGGTTGGTGGATGTCACATCTCACATGTCTTCGAATTTTTGGTTCTAGGACATGCCGGTTTCCTCACGATGTTTTCCTTCACCGTTTTGAGCAGTGGTGATGAAACAAATTACACAAAGAATCCAGGCAGGCACATTAGCCTGGCTGGATTCGAACCCACGACCTATTACAACTCGTAAGTCGGGGCCGATACCACTGGGCCACCACTGCTCTCACGGTATTACCTATGCCTCTGCTTAATCCTTCGTGATGACATGAGGCATGTATGGGAAAACGGTTACCGATACTTTAAAGGCACAAAATAGTCATCTCTATCAGCAAACACACTTTTAAAATACTGCTACTTTTTTAAGCAGCTGAATTAGAGTTTGTTCAACAAAATGCAAGTATCTTTGAATCTAAGAGACAAATGATCTTTTCTGCAAAAGTAAACATCAAAACTATCAAAAAACTTTCAAATTGAACAAAATTCATTCACGCCGACTTTTCCTTTAACAGCGTAGATCCCTATCTAGGCTTAAGTCAGAGTACAAAAGGACTAATTGTCAATGGGTGACGACAACATCAAGATAAGGCTTTGTACAGTATTCATATTTTTGCTTCATACACAACTTGTCAAGTCATTGACCAGTAAAGCAATAAAAAGACCTTTTCTTAGCTTGCACTTGTATGACTAGTGTAGCCTGTATGTAGGAATTTGAAACAAAGCAAAAGGGGTATAAGGATTGTTATAAGGTGGCATTCTTTAGATTCTGCATGGAGATCTCCCATGGTATAAAAAAATGTGGTTGACTGAGGTATTGACATACTACGTAGGTACTATAATACATCAAGTCATTTTTCATTTACTCTCTGCCAACTCGTATTTTGATTACGATTGAATACGTTGACGGACTGATTGACAGATTACATGATTATATGCAGTCCAAATAGGAAAGAGTGTTTGCTGCAACATATTGGTACGACATAATGTTGTATGAAAGTTATTTTCATAATTATGAAAATAACTTTAATAAGATAATAAAGATTCACACTATTTAATATAATTTGCACAAAATATTTTATAACTAAACGTTATTTTCAAGTGATAATTGTCAAATGGAGATCATCGACCCTCTCCTTTTAATTGAATCGCATAGCTATAGATAACCATAAAATTATTCTAAATAAAACGGCTATTAAGAAGTAGTTACTAACTACTTCTTTAATTATTCGATAAAATAATGAGAATAACCGAGATACCCCAATAGTTAATATTTAATAAAACAATAAAAATATTGAATCAATTTTGAAGTTGAATGCGGAGTAATTTTGTTGAGACTTGAGATAGGTCAGTTACCATAAATGTACCTAGTAGCATTTTGCTAGTGTGACCGCGTGTACATGTATTTTTTTAAGTAGAAACTGGTTTTATTCTAGATCTTAAATATTACTTAAACTAATAAGATAAAATTGTAATAGACAATAGACAACTGATGTCAGTTTAAAAACTTAAATCACATTTACTAAACATCATAATTATTTTTAGTTACTAATACTTAGTAAATGTGGTTACTATTTTAGTGAAATAAAATTAAAAACAGCTGTTAGTACTACTTTACTCACCTTAAACTAAAATATCATAAAAACAGTCCGAGTAGCCTTGAACTGAGAATTTTACTTAGATTCCGGTTGTGACTACATTGCTTTAAGATTTATCTAAAGAATAATAAATTGAATCATCACTTACCGATACACACAAAACTCTTCATTTTTTCACATTGATGCTAAATTTAAATAGACTTAAATGTATCTAATGGCTGCACACAATCACCCAATTCGAGGTAAATTTACAAAATGAGCTGTATCTTCAAAACACAAGCGATCATATTTTGTTCTTTAAACACATCCCCACTACATTTTCCTCTTACAACTCGTTTCCATCTTGAATCAATTTCGTGAATATTATAGACCAATCATACCAAAAACGCCATTATCTCTGTCTGTTTCAGGTTTGACAACCAATTTGAGGTTTTCAACGTCATTACGAGATGATAATAAATATAATTGTAATTGTAATTAAATGTTATCAGCAGACATAATAATTTTGGATGTTACGATGCACTTGATAAAAGAAAACTTTCAAAGACTTGATTCAAAATTAACCAGTACTTTAACAATTGACGTAGGTATTAATAGTATCATTTCTTATCTTTAACTTAAGTTAAAAATAAACACTTACAAGTAGGACTAGTTAAAGATGCCCTAACTTGTTTATAATAACGAACACTTTACCAGAAGCACTAGTTTTTAATACGCAAGTGACGTCTACCATTTCGAACGAATAGTAGTAGATAATTCACCCAATGGATAAAGCTGTGCTTAATGTAACGCAGTGGATGGATGCGGGCTGCCCAGGACCGGAATGGTTGGTGCTACAGGCTGATAATATATAATGTAACGGGCATTTTGAAGTACAAGGGTTCAAGAATTAATCAAGTTAAGAATCCTTTGTGTTACGAAAGATTGAAGCTACCCCAAGACTGGAAGGCACTTTTATCCACGAAGAGAGTAAGAGAGAGAAAACTCTTTCGTAAAAGTGTTCGTACTATTTTTCTTTTGAGGTTCCAAATTCAAATTACATTATTGGTTATGATATCCAGTACCATATTACTGCCCGGGTAGAACCTAGGGCAATAATTAAAACAAGTTTTTTTAAAACAGTTTGAATTTAAACCGTGTTTTATCACACATTTAAAAAAAAGATTAAAACAAGTTTTAAACATTGTGTAAAACAATGAAAAAAAACAAGGTTTAAACCTATTTTTCATGGCGAATGTCTGGATATAAATGAAAATAAATATATATTTAGAATTCTGAATAGCTTGACATAAAACCAGTTGAGTCTATACAATTGATATGTTGTTTTAGAACTTTTATTGTCACTTTAATAAAATAATACTTTTTTTTTGTGATAAGTAATTTATTCAATCAAACAAATATCTAGTACCCGGATTTATATTGGATTTTTGAAACCTAAGATTACATTAGAAAACATTCAAAATGTTCAGAACTTTAATAAACAACATTGGTGACTATAAAATCGAAATAGTGGTCCCTAATATCTTCAGTTCGAAAGAAAGTAATTCAATGGACTAGTGGTTATTCCCCTCATTTTTGAAATCTAGTGTATGTATAGGTGTTTCCCTTATTGATAGAATATGATTCACAGTTCACAGGTAATTTCCCGCCCAGGAAAGTCCCTTTGTCGCCCAATGTAAAAAGCATTAGAACATACCTACAGGGTGAAAGTGAAGCGTTCAGTATTGATTACGAGATTTACAAATAAATGTTTAATTATTGATAGTTTTTTGGAAATGTTTGATATACTATGATGTGGCGAGTTTAAAAAGATCTGGTCCAGAAATGGAACATAAAAGGTCGAATTAATATGAAATAATGTCCTAAACTAAAAAGAACAAAATAAACAGTCCTGTTTAAAACAATTTGAACTTTTTGTTTTAAAAATTAAAAAAAAAAACGGTTTTTTTCCAACCCTGGCAATAATTACTGGCTTTACCTTCCATGACAATAATTTGATATTTACAAGCAGGTTGTGTGAAGAAAAATTATAATATTATTATAATTAATTACCATCTATCTATAATATAAAAATCAATTGCTACTGGATAGTCTTGCTAAAACACCAGAAAGGCTGGACCGATTTGACTAATTTTAGTTTTGAATTATTTTAGTCTAGGTAAGGTTTAAAAGGTGAATAAATATGATAAACAAAATGATTCTGAGACGGTACGAAGTTTGCCGGGTCAGCTCGTCTACTTATTTTATAACTAAAAGTTCGTTGACGTTTTTCATTAGAACTAACTGAATAACCTTGTAAACCGTATAATTCTATGTTTCGCTCCATTTATTTAACATCGCTGGTTGATTGCATTAAAATATTTGGTTGCGAGGCAATTAAATGAAACTATTGTGAATAAGTAAGACTTGAATAGTTTCCTCGTGAGCTATTCTTAAAAATGCACGTCATAATAATTGTAGCTTTACTTTGCAGACTGGCTGATTCTAACAAAAGAACTGATTGCTCCATAATTAGGTAAAGATGGCAACTTACTATAAAGCTGCACCTGTCTATTCCAAATGGGACTACATCATCTATTATTTGTCTATGAACATTACGATATTTCTAAACGCATGGTACACATAAATATTTTCTAGTGTGAAAAAAAAAAGCCTTTTCCTTCTATGTTGAATCTGAAGGCTAGGTGTCACAAAAAGCCCTCAAGTCTAGCATTACCTACTGTTATAGTAAGTTCAATGATCGTTAATCTGTCGTAGACATGCTTACTTTTGCACGATTTCAGACTATGAATAATCATTTATCAATCAATATTGTCTTGCAACCTGTTGACATGGACGGAATATTTATGTAGAGCCTGACAGTTCTCATCGCCACCCGCGCTGGCCGTAAGGAAAATGTTAAAATCAATCAAATTTAGGCATATTGATCGTTGCAGGCTATCACAGCACAGGCAGGTATTAGGTACCTAATTGTACCTTAGTCTTCCCAGGGATTCGCTTTAAAAGGCGTTGCAAAAGGGGGTTCTGGAGTTCGTCTTTGAAGAGTCTTTTTCTTAAAGTCCCAGTTCACTCCTCGATGTTGATGGTTATCACCAGTGTCATTTTAGGGAGGTACGAGTCCCACAATCCCTGGTCTTATCCCCAAAGACTGACTTTTGAAGACTTTTTTTTTTTTTCGTGGTAAAATCATCAAATGAGTCCTCCCAGCCCCGGGCAGGGCGGGAGGGACTGTCAGACTTGTACTGACTAAAATCCACGGTGTCCTTCGGTAGCCCTTTTGCGTACCGGAGTCGCGGTATACGTATGTCCCGCGACCCCGGCAAGGCTGTGGCCCTCTAAAGGGGACTTTTGAAGACTTTCGGTCGAAAACAAAAAAGGGGGGAACAAATTGTATATGTATAATATGTAAGTACCACTGCAAGCATAAATCATAAAGCCTATAATGTTCACACATTTTATATAAAGGTTAACATATTATTATTGTCTCAAGGTTTCATTGTTCATCTTACCGTTAAAGTGGGTTTTTTTATAATTAAAGTCTTCAATTTAACCGCTATGACCCATTCACATGCTCTTTGGCATTTCAATTCTAAAAATATGCAAAACCACCAAAAAACAATAAACTCCTTCCTTATTTTCGTTTTATTCCTTTTCTGACCGCGTCTAATTTACCTTTTCTTAAGTTATTGATCCCGCCATTTATAGCCAATTATTACGTTTTTTCCAGTGATTCATCATTGCGACCTTTCATGCAGTAACCTATCTATCATATCTTAGTCCTTACTTTCAAGTTTATTCGGCGTGAGTTGGAATTCCCGGTATACGCTAACTTGATTTACTTTAGGTGTATTTTATTAGTCACGTATTAACCACGCAATTAGTATTTACTTATTGCGGTGACTGAGTCACTCGCGTCCGTAGGAGAGTACCCCTTCATGATAGGGTATCATAAAGGGGTACTTTCCTACCCCGCAACACATACACCGCCACAGCTACACCGAGCAGCGTACCGGAACACGGCAATGCCACTTGGCGGAACGATTTTGCTCGGTGGGTGGTCGCAAGACTTCGGCCGAAACCTACCACCAGTGATGTCACTTGATTAGCACCACCCAGGGACTACGTTTACTCGCGTCCGTAGGAGAGTACCCCTTCATGAAACCCTATCACGAAGGGTTCATCGTGTTCCGGTACGCTGCTCGGTGTAGCTACAAGAGGAGATGGGTCGAAATAGTCGTTCCACTGCTGGCTAACCGGTCTGATTCGCGCTGTTATGGACGGATCGGGAGACTGGTCGTGGAGGATAGCGAGATCGGAGGCACGGTGCGCCGCTGGGCGACCGCAGGTTATAGGGGGCCCAAGTATACATATATTTTCCCGCAAAATAAACCTTCAGTACTTCGCCAAATATGTACTTTAACTTAGACGCTACACTTTTGCACACTGATGTTTTGGTTTCCCTTATCGCAACGTTACCCATTAACAGTATCCCATTTTGGAGGAAAAATCGTTCTTGGGAAAAGGAAATATTGGCAAAAGAAAATTGGGAAATGATCAGAAAGATAATAAAATAAAAAAATTATAGTATTAAGACACAAATTCGATATCTAGAACAGGCAGAAAACAACGTGGGGTGATGTGCATCGTGACTACGAGTGTGCGAGTGACCCGTCCATTTTATGAATAAAAACCGGCCAAGTGCGAGTTGGACTCGCCCATGAAGGGTTCCGTAGTAGCAAGCATAGATTAGGGATATAATTATATTGAGATTAGTAAGTAATATACACAAACAATAAAAATAACTTTGTTTTTCATAGTGTTTGTATGAATGGCAAAGTTATATTTGCGGTTTTTGAAAATGTACTATATCTCAAAAACTGCTGACTGTATCTCATCCAAACCAATTTTCGTTGGAAGTTTTTGTTGAGGTCTACATTATATATTTTTTTTAGTTTTATCATTCTCTTATTTTAGAAGTTACAGGGGGACACATTTTACCACTTTGGAAGTGTCTCTCGTGCAAACTATTCACTTTAGAAAAAAATGATATTAGTAACCTCAATATCATTTTTAAAGACCTATCCATAGATACCCCACAGGTATGGGTTTAGTGAAAAAAAAAATTAGTTTCAATTCTAAGTATGGGGGGCACCCCCAAAATTTGTTTTGTTTTTATTTTTGTGTGATAATCCTAATGCGGTTCACATAATGCATCTACCTACCAAATTTCAACAGGATAGCTCTTATACTTTCGACAAAAAATGGCTGTGACATACGGACGGACAGACAGACAGACATGACGAATCTATAAGGGTTCCGTTTTTGCCATTTGGCTACGGAACCCTAAAAATGACAGGTATTTGGGGAAAGCTCAAAGAACTGAACAAACATCATGATTTACGTTGTGACACGAAAGATAACAAATTCCAGCAATATGCAGATAAATGTCCCCTTTCAATAAGTAACAGCAATACTTCATTGTTTGGGAAACAATGCAGTATGTAAGTGACAATAAAATTATAATCATATTAAATAAATAGGTACCGTAATATAGTGCAGGTCGCAGAAGGCATTTCGTTCGCATATATCCGTAACTAGAAGTCCGATTTAAGTAATTCTTTTTAGCCCTCTTTAATATTTAATAACTGTTGATATTTTTTGGATTTTTAACCGACTTCAAAAAAAGGAGGAGGTTCTCAATTCGGTCGGTATGTTTTTTTTTTTTATGTATGTACACCGATTACTCCGCGGTTTCTGGTCCGATTAGTGTAATTCCTTTTTCGTTCGATGCAGTATACTTGCAGTTTGGTCCCATAAAAATTTCATCCAATTTGGTTCAGTACTTTTTATTTTGTGAGCATTTTTATTGATGGATGATGTGATGATTTTTACTTTTTTGAGTGTTTGTTACGCGATTACTCCGCCAATTGTGGACCGATTTTCAAAATTATTTTTTTGTTGTACGAGGAATAGTTCACTTTAGGGAACACTGCAAGTTTCATCAAAATCGGTTCAGCAGTTTTTGATAGGGAATTTTATTAGCTTATTGTGTACATGAGCGATGTTAATACCAGTGCTAAGGATTACCAAATTCTAGTGCACATGTAAGAAATGATGTATTTGACAAGAATTTGGGTTGAATATTTAAACTAAAAAGAGTAAAATAAAAAACTTTAAAAAAAAAAAATTAACCGCCTTCAAAAACAACCACAAAAAAGGGTAAAATAACCTACAAAAAAAATAACTTTTCTTTCGGAAGTCGGTGGCATAAAAGACAACGAAATAAAAAAAACAAAGCCACCTACTTCCGAAAGAAAAGTTATTTTTTTGTAGGTTATTTTACCCTTTTTTGTGGTTGTTTTTGAAGGCGGTTAAATTTTTTTTTAAAAGTTTTATCAATGATAAATTAACATATTTTGTTGTTCCTTTAAATTTTAGATGTTTCCTTGTTAAGTACATCGCGCTGCCCGATACCGACGATAGTACCCACGTAATCCATTAATTTTACTACTTTAACTAAAATGACTGAATAAATTATAAAATATTTAAATTAATAAATATAATTTTGTATTTTATCCTTAGATGTTGTTTTATTATCCTTTTTTACCGACTTCAAAAAAAAGGAGGTTATCAATTCGACCCGTATGTTTGTAATATTACCAGAACTGCCCAGTTTTCATATATTATGTTAGTCTATATCAGCGTCTGAACAAATGTGCCAATTTTCAAAAGAGTATGTATGTATGTATGTTTTTATGTTTGTGTTCGCATATCTCCGGAACTAGAAGTCCGATTTAAGTTTTTTTTTGTTGTACTAGGTATTGTCCAACTTAGGGTACACTGCAAGTTTCATCAAAATCGGTTCAGTAGTTTTTGAGATAGGGAGTTTTTTGCCTAATTGGGTTGTAAATTTTCAAGGTCGATTGTGTGTTTGGTCGCGATAATCTCGCGTTTGACTGAACCGATTTTGATGCGGTTTTCACAAAAGTATTTGTTACATTCTAGCGAAGGTTTTAGTATATAACAATCATGGATATCTTGTGACGTTGACCGCATAGATCCTTTTGTTGCTGACTTGGATTAAAGATTTCTAAAGACCGGATTATACGAAGATTTTTGTTGAATATCTGAACTAAAAAGCATAAAATAAAAACTTTTTTAAAAAAAAAGACAGACTTCAAATCAAACACAAAAAAGTTTAAAATAATTTTTCTTTCGGAAGTCGGTGGCAATAGTCAATGAATTAAAAAACAAAGCCACCGACTTCCGAAAGAAAAGTTATTTTATTAAACTTTTTTGTGTTTGATTTGAAGTCGGACCATCAAAAATGTACATCTTTACAATCCTAAGAATATACAACAAAACTCAAAACTTATTTTGCATACGGATGTATTCTGGCGGCCCGGTCGAATAGGAACTTCCCTTTCGTCACGTTCGCGTCACACATCTATCATCATTGCAACCGCAACTAAGTATGTAGCTATATGCTTACTTGGATAACAATTGACAATCCATCTTGTTTATACATGGTGCAAAGAGTCTCTTCATAAAATATTAATCCGTATTAAGTATAATGTAGCCTACAGACATCACGACGAGAAGTCTTTTCCCCGAGACTTCTAATAAAGCTAAACCTCTCACATTCACGCTTCTCGGCTGTTCACGGAGTTTCTCGCCGTGAGTCTGTCGGCTACATAAGAAATATTGGGCTGAAACAGTTGCTGGGATTTAACTTGTGTTTAATGTGAAACGTCGCTGCTGACGCTAGCATATAAAGAAATTCACGCAAAACAGTACTAATAATGACGTCACATAATACACGAAAGAGGCAAGCTTAAGAAGTCTCAATTTTTTTATATACATACAATGAAATAATACTTACACAAAATGTAGCCGAAAAGGATATTGGCAATTTTATTCATTTGTATTACGCATAACTTATACTTGACCTAAATATTTAGAATGACAATAAGTTAAAAAAAAAATAAGATTTTTAAGGGACAGGGCCGTAAATACAATTGGGCTTGGGTTTAAAGGACGGCGGCGGTTACAGGTAGGCCGGAAGGATACATTTTATTAAATATTTAATCTGATCTGGTCAATCGATTTCGACGCACTTGAAATAACTGTAAATACGTAATTTGAGGTAATTTTAGCCATCAAAATAACGTCATACGTGACGGGGACCGTCAGTCCGTCACGTCCCTTTACGTCACAAAACGTGAAAACTCTTTACATTCTCGTAACATTTAATTACAAAAAGTTACTTCGCAGTTAAAGTACTGACTGCATATAATTTTATAGGAACAGGTTTATAGGTACGTCCCCTTCGAAGGAAAATTGTGCATGGGAATTCATTAACACCGTTGACGCATCCTAATACGAGTCATACCAACACAAACGTAGTATTAAGCCTCCTGCAGACACACGCGATTAATCGCGCTGCGACAACGAGCCAAGCTAATTTCCACTCTAAAAATACTGCAAATGGACCGCGACATGTCGCCCCGCGTGATTAATCGCGTGTGTCTGCAGGAGGCTTTAGGGTCTTAGTATATTGATTGTCTGAAAACAGTTTATTATTAAATCTATGTCACAGTACCTATTTACAAGCAAAAAAAAAACGAATCGCTTAAGAATATAGATCCGAGTTACAGTTTTCACACATTTAGATTCATAAAATAGATTTCCGGACATTCGAAGAAAATTCTTACTTTTTAAAATCAGGCAGTATGGGAAATAGAGTGGTGGGAGGCCTTTTCCCAGTAGTGGGAAACTATGGGCTGATATAATAATACATTTTTACTTTTGACTTAGTTAGGTCATTTTAGTTTTATTTTATGTATATTTTGTGTTTTTTTATGTCTGTGTTTGTTTTATATTAATCTTCATTTTCTATTTTTTTTTAAACAGTTTTAGTTTATCTTTTTGTGCCTTCTACACGTCACGGTTGGGATGTAATTTCGAATTGATGTATGATGTGAATGTTCTATTAAATTGTATAAAATCTTGGTTCTTCTAACCGTACAGACAGATGTGTTGCTGGGGAGTTTGTTCCGCCACTTCTTCTTCCCAGCCAAAACACTAGGAAGTGTCGAAGGGGGGTGCTTTGGGGGACTGTCTTATGTAAAAAATTGACCTTCAAAAAGTGCTGATAAATCAGCCTAATTTGAATAAATGACTTTTGATTTTGATACAAGAAATGCAAATGTTGATTCCAACGTTGATTATATATAGGTACTCTTCTAAATTGTTCATTTGAGGGAATTCTGGACGTCCTGGAATTCTCATATTGCCTAAATTAGGACACCTTACATATAAATGAATTGCCTATATAAATCATCCTCATAAGTAAATGGGTTAATAATATATAAATAATATTTTAAGGATAATCTTGTTGGGAATTCACACCGTTAAAATTGAACGTTGTAGGTATTTGTTTGTTCTCGTGTTCTGCGAAAATTGAACGTAGCTACATCCAGTTATCATGCGCGTGAGTTTATAAACAAAACTGATGTCCCCAAGTGGACAGTTGTTAACCGGCAAGCGACTTGGACGTTGTGCTCTGTACTCAACAAAGTGTACATATTGCACTTACACAGACGTACATACATAATTGTTGTGTTACCTAAACAACATGGACAAACTGTTAGTTTTTTTCATAATTGGTGAGTATTATTTTTTTATTTCGACTTTAAGTAGATACATTTATACAAAGCCTCACGTTTTTATATGTATATGTAAGATCGTAAACACGCGTTGATTATATATATCTGGAGAAAATATATCTATCAAAAATTGTAAAACCTTACAATATAAAGCATTAATCGGTATCAATGTCGAGTCGTGAAATTATGAACTTTATCACTCAAAAATGTGAAGCTTCCCTGACTGATCAAGTTCGACGGCAGCTCGTGTTCTGCCAGTAATAGGGCGGCTATATCGACTTCCTGGATTTTCCCCATAATTAATTAATCTTCTTCCCGAAATGATTTCAACTTAATTCTCAGCTCTCATTTTCAAAACAAAATGCGATTATGTAAGTCATAGTTCCAACATTTTTTATTTATTTCTTGCCTTTATAACCTAACCAATTTAGTGGGTGTCCGGCTTTAACAGGTATTTGGCTCTTTTTTTTTGTTTTTGGGTGGCAAAATCATCAAATGAGGAATCATTTGATGATTTTAGGGAGGACGGGACGGAAGGACTCCCGCCCTGGGTGGGGCGGAAGGGACTGTCAGACTCTTGCTGACTAAAATCCACCCGAGTTCCTTCGGATGCCCTTTACGTTCCGGGGCCATGGTATCCTGAATTAAGACAATTCCGCGACCCCAGCAGGCATTTGGCCCCATAAGGGGCCCCATCGATGACGCGTGAAACACGACGCGCCACCGACCCGGGCTTGGTCCTTGGTCGGACGGCCAGCTTACCCATTACTCACCGTCCGCAAGCCCGCTCCACCGCTGTGCCCTCTGCTATTCAGAGGGACACGGGTTGGAGCGTCCACCCGACAGGCTATTCGCATACGGGCAAAGAGACAGAAGAAGAACCCGCATCCCAGGGTGCACCGGCCCGAAAAACTGGTCTTCCCCCATAAAGATATTATGTTAGCGAAACAGCCAGTCCGCTGCGACATTGAAGTGTTATTTTTTTGTTCCAACAATTGAGTATTTTCAAAATTGAGTTCCAACGATAAAAACAGCATATCTGCTGTTCTAGCAATCCATTTTTTTCCATTTTGAATTCCCATTAGGTATATTATTATAACTCTAAAAGGGCACCATAGCTTAAGATATTATGATCAATTGATGTAGCATCACAAAACACTGGTCTTTTTCGAATCAATAGTATATAAAAGCAAAGTGTTTTCCTTATTAAACTGCATCACTGCACTACACCTTAAAAAAAACTCGTTTAATCTAGAGAGCACTAATACAAAATGAGTAACTTCCCTCCCCGCGGGGAAAGTTAGCCATTCGTCGCGGCAAACATGTAATCGTGTTTTTGGCTCGCTAGTAAAATAATTAGACCACGCCCCCTTCATGTTAGCTAAAATGTTTTGTTTGTAAAACACGATAACAAGACGCAAGAGCAACATGCTTTAATAAACCATATATTTTCAATCGCAGACTTTTCCTAGTAAATACAAAAATTGCTTTGAATAAGTTTTACCAAAAAATATTTTTCTTCAAAACTCGGGAGTTTTTGTCCGGTATTTAGAATAATAAAATGCATAACTTTCTAAGAATCGCTAAAAATAAATTCGATTTCAAGGGTTTTTGGAACACTGCGATGATGGGGGAACCCCGAGTTGTTATAGGTACCATAACGGGTTAACGATTACTCATTTATTTGTGTTCTTTTTGTGGCGATAACGGAAAGGCATTGAAATACGAGAGCAGTGGTAGCGCGGCCCCGGCTTACGAGTTTATAGGTCGTGGGTTCAAACCCAGCCAGTCGCATTACTTTTGTAGTTTATTCCATCACCACTAGTCTCAAAACGGTGAAGGAAAACATCGTGAGGAAACCGACATGTTCTAGAACCAAAAATTACCAAAGACTTGTGACATCTACCAATCCGCACTGCCAAGGCCCACCCTCTCTCACAGAGAGGTGCTGATTTGTAGGTTGATAATGATGATCACTGAAATAATTGTATCATTATTTATTTATTTTTTAATTATTTGTCAGATCAGAAAAATCAATAAAAAACGCATGTAACTGAAAGATTTAGATACTATTTACGATAGATTTAGATACTACAGATAGATATCAGTATTGTGTAAAGACTTACGTAAATAATATTTCCCAATTGTTAACTATTTCTATATTTTACAGCTCTTGTGGCAAATGGTGCTTTCGGGCAAACACCCATAAGGTAAGTACTCCTACTGAGAAGTCATTTTTGGGTTAATTTAATGAACATCACACCCACAATCCCTAAAAGGTCAGGCAGAGTTGTCACTAATAGTAACCCACATTTTGTTACAAAAGCTTTCCATGTAATAATAACTATTTTTTTTTCTGAGTTCTGATTTAGGGAAAAAAGAACCAAAATGCAACGCGAGTATCTCAACAACTTTTAACCAAATAATTGAAATGTTTACATTGTTTTATTTACCAACGCGCGTCGTCTGGTATTTGTTGAACTACAACGCATCTTTTAGACGAGGCCAAATGTTTATTCTCAAATATAATATCTAATTATATGTTGTTTGTCAGGTAAATAATTAAGTTCAATACTTTTCAGTACCACTACCCAGTCCCCTGCGGTGCGTGCTTGTATAGCCAGTTGCCCAGTGACCCCTGAGTACAACCCTGTGTGCGGTACTGACAATGTAACCTACAATAACCCTGGAAATCTCAATTGTGCTCGGATGTGTGGAATCAGTAAGTACCTGGACATTCTTAATGTATTTTATAAAATAGGGATAGATAAAGTAGCATTGCTTACCTCTATGTAGGACTTATGGTAGCATTGTTCGATTGATTATATTTGTGGTTTTCATAAGAAAGGATGGGATTATGGGAAAAATTATGAAAAAGAAACCTGAAACTAAACATATTTTCTTTCAATTTCAGGTGTGTCCTTATTAAGAACATCGCCCTGCCCGTCTCCTACGCCCGTGGAACCCATGTAATACATATACCTATAAATTTACTACTCTAATTCAAACACATTCACATTCATTGCTATAACTGATTTAGAGACTTTTATTCGTAATAAAACATGTTAGTCCTATACGTTCCTACTTCAGAGAAATGTGTTTTTTATAAAATTGTGTTTTGATACTGTACAAATTCAACTGAACAATTATTTGAATAACTTTGTTAGTTTGTTTTTACTGACGTGCGTCAAGTTTCTTCGCTCTTCAGAAGAAAATATCTAAGCAAGGATGCATCAAAATAACAGCACATATTCTTTATGCACCTTCTCATATTAAAATTTAACAAATTAATTTTGTACTTTTCAGATCCACTACCCAGTCTCCTTCGGTGCGTGCATGCATAGCCAGTTGCCCAGTGACCCCTGAGTACAACCCTGTGTGCGGTACTGACAATGTGACCTACAGTAACCCTGGAAGACTAACTTGTGCCCAGATGTGTGGAGTCGGTAAGTATCTTGCTGCATAGGAACAAACAGCTGTGATATGATTTCATTAACAAAATATGTATTACAATGTTCTACGACTTTTGTCGATAATTCATTAATAATGTTTCCTTCATTTGCAGATGTGGCCTTGTTAAAAAACACACCCTGCTCGACCTCGCCGGAACCAATGTAATGTATTAATTTACTACTTTAATTTAACTAAAAAATAAACTTGGCGTACATTCGTAAATGTTGTGTGTACATTACGTATACGTACTGTTTTAGTGATGTTGTTAAAATAAAATTGTGTAAACATAGAAACTTTAAAAATTCAAGTGAAAATTTGATAAATATTAGTATATTTTTCAAATGCCTGATATTAAAATATAATTACAGAAGAAATTACATTGATGCCTGTAACAAATACATACGATAAGATATCCACGCAGAGACCTATCGAAATACATATCCCAAATTCTTTGTCAAGTACATAATACTCAAACTATTTTACTTTTCAGTTCCACCACCCAATCACCTTCGGTGCGTGCTTGCATAACCAGTTGCCCAGTGACGTCTGAGTTCAACCCTGTGTGTGGTACTGACAATGTGACCTACAACAACCCTGGAAGACTTATTTGTGCTCAGATGTGTGGAGTCAGTAAGTACCTGTACATTCTTGATATATTGTAAGAAATAAGGATAAATAATATCTGTCAAGTAAAGTACGACCTTCAGAGTGTTAGCATAGTCCAAATGGTTCTTTCTGGTTGTTTTACGAAAGTGACATCGTAGGAACGAAAATACCCATGACTGCATGAGCAATTTTATACTAAAAACGGTTATGGCTAAGTATTTATTTATAAGGTGTTATTTTTATGATTGATATGTTGAGTTATTATGTATTGTTCTCATCACCAATCTACTAACTACTAATCTTGTGGAGTTATGACTAATTTGTTATTGCTTGTATGATCCTGTAACAAATAAAATATAATCACATTGGGGTTACCAATTTAGGAGTGTAGGAACAGGGTTTTAAGTTCCTGGATACTTAGTTGAATCGGCAGCATTCTCCGACCAAACTTGTGTTGTATAGCTGTTGACAAAACACCAGAACCCGTCTGATTCGTAGGACAAACAATTTCTTCCCTTTCTTAATATTTAATAACTGTTGATATTTTTTGGATTTTATCAATGATAAATTAACATATTTTATTGTTTCTTTAAATTTTAGATGTCTCCTTGTTAAGAAATTCGCGCTGCCCGACACCGACGGTAGTACCCACGTAATCCATTAATTAAATACTGTAACTAAAAGGACTGAATAAATTAGAAAATATTTAAATTAATAAATATAATTTTGTATTTTTATCCTTCGATGTTGTTTTATTATCCTGTTTTTCTTCACATATTCTGAACGATGAAATCGTACTTACACCTCTCATTTTATGAAACGTTGATAAATGGCGTGATAAAAAACTAACTAATAGTTAAATAAGTTTAAATAACAAAAGCCTATCAAGTCACTTGACAAAAATAAGAGAATTTTACAATTAACTTTAAGACATCTGGGATATATTATACTTATTCCCAAAAACTGATTTCGCATCATGCGCGTAAAGCCTCCTGCAGACACACGCGATTAATCGCGCTGCGACAACGAGCCAAGCTAATTTCCTCTCTAAAAATACTGCGAATGGACCGCGACATGTCGCCCCGCGCGATTAATCGCGTGTGTCTGCAGGAGGCTTAAGATTGTTAACTTGTAACACATTTTTCATGAAAATCTATATGCCACATATTATGGTCTACTCTTCTTGTCCTATCCTCTCTTTGAGGAGTCGCTGGAGTGACGCCATGGCGTCATTACCTTCCGCCTCAAAGTCAAACCATTTATTTCAAATAGGCCATCAAAGAGGCACTTTTAAACGTCGAATACTAAAATTAAAGGAAATGGGATGCGATGGTGGGATTGATTCTACACCCATTCGCAAGGGTAGGTTTGCATGGAGAGGAATGGGCAAGAAACTCCATACTTACTCTTTCTAAAAATGCTTACAATATTTTTGTAACATAATTTGAAATCAATAATGTGAAAGCCATGTACCCTGAAAATCCAAACTAAATAATATTAAGAAAAAAAAATATACAAAAAAAGTTAGCAAAAAGGTACATGCTGTTCACATTTTCACAAAATGTAATGTGCCTGACACAGGGGTCCTCATTTGTCACGGATTTGGAGGGACTGATGATACGCTCGGGTGTGATACCCGCACTGTGTGGACCGCCTGGAGGACACTGTTAAGCATACGATGGAGT
Source organism: Agrotis exclamationis (assembly GCA_950005045.1). NCBI lineage: Eukaryota > Metazoa > Arthropoda > Insecta > Lepidoptera > Noctuidae > Agrotis > Agrotis exclamationis. The sequence continues at coordinate 16,610,076 of OX465427.1, read as the reverse complement.
GGCTTGAAGACGGTCAGCGGCAACGTCTCACGTCTGGACAATCCTCCTCTTTATGCCTCAGCTGTGGTTAACGAGAGAGGCCTTGGGTGTCGCCGTGTCGAAGATCGCGAGCAATTTCAATAGACATAAGATCGACGAATTAGTGTGACCACTACACTTTAGCAAGCAAGACGATACGAATTTGCCCAATTTCTCACGGGACATGGTAACTTTAAAAGTAAATTGTTTTCCTTTAAGCTTGTTCCCTCGCCTTTTTGTCAATGTTCGTCACCTGACTGTGAATATGAACAATCAGCACATCATATTCTTTGGGAGTGTATTCTCTGGCAGAATGAACGCAATATTATGTTGGATACTATTCAGACTACATCTGGAGTCATTTATTATACGGACCTTGTGGAAACTCGAACAAACTTCCGTGCGTTTTATTATTGGAATCAAATTTAGCAGCTCACAATTTAGGACCCATTAATATTAGTAGTCATTTTTACCCGTGGTGCAAGGCAACTGGGCTTCTCCCAGTTGTAATTGTCCCTTTGTGCCTATTGGCCTTGTTTTGTTCTGTCTCCTGCTTGCATGGAGGGAAGTGGAAACATGTTTTTTCCTACTCCTCCACTATTCTTTTCTGATTAATTTCGTGCAGGATCCAAGACAGGTAAATTCATTCTCCGGGACACGTCGAGCTTCATTGTCTCGGCGCTTTTCTGGTGGTTGCCACTGTTGATTCTGGCTCTCAGGAGTTGCAGTGGTTTGGGAATAGTGTGGTGGGTTTGTCCCAAAAAAAAAAAAAAAAAGACGATACGAGTAACGAGTATCATCAACTTGATTCCAAATTGCAGACAGTACTTGGCAGATGCAATTGCGGAAATACTATCATTCTTTTAACTAAATTGCATCTGCCAAGTACTGTCTGCAATTTGGAATCAAGTTGATGATACTCGTATCGTCTTGCTTGTTAAAGTGTAGTGGTCACACCCAGAGCTGTCAAAAAGTGATTTCCATAAATGTATATCAATCTATGAAGTCACTAAAATGTCCCGCCAAGAAATAGGGGATCTATACCGTAAAAACGTCTACCTATAAATCGCACCTTGCCTTCCTAAACATTTTGGCGTATAGGTAAAGTCGTGGTACTATCGGCTTGATTTGGTAATAAAATATACATTCGAGTTTGCCGCTACGCCTGTAGCGTATCATATTAAATCAGGCTGACCTGAACATTTGTATACATTGTGGCAACAATTATACATGGTTGTGTTAGAACATAATACATTTCAACAACGTTTGTTGGAACGAAATCATACCATACACCTCGCAAGCGATATCCCTTAGGGTTAAGCAGAGGTGTAGCTAATATTACACCTACATTTCGCCGGTTAGATATTAAAGTGCCATGTAATGTTATACGGCAACCTTGGGTCAAGTCAAGAGTGAATAGGTGTCCTCTAGGCAAGCGTGTTTCACCGTGGATCACATCTCCTCTCACCTATAGCTATAAGCTATAGCTAAATAAAAAGTAATAGAAGACAAACATATTGCCCTCAGCCGACTGGCTACTGGGAAATTCTTTATCGAAAAACTCTACAACATTTTGCACGACCTGAAGATCGAAAGCAGAACCTCATACTCAGCAGATGTTTGAAACTGGTCGCAAGTTTAAACGACAAGGCCAACCATTATAACAACTCCGTATCGGTGTCTCCTTTTTACATAATTATATATCATATATATTGAACAAACAGAGCTTGCTTTTTGGGTATCCCTGATTTCTGAAAGCCAAATTATTAATTTCGTTAATTCATGTCACAACTTATTACAACTTAGTAATCTTCATGGAGTAAGTATTACGTTATTTTTTCGGATCGGGCTTTCAGAAAGTTTTATTATAGTTTAGCATATGACAAAGGGAACATATATAAAGAAAAATGAATAAAAAAGCACATTTTTCAAAAGTGAAAATGTATGTTATTCATAATTTATTCAGTCCTATTAGTTAAAGTAGTCAATTAATGGATTACTGTGCAGGTACCGCCGGCGCAGGGGTCGGGCAGGGCAATGATCTCGACAAGGACACATCTGAAATTAAAAGAAAAAACAAATGTTATTATTTAGTATTAACATACTTATATAATTCGTTAAAATTGTAACACTATACTATTTTATATTTCAGGTAAATAAATAACCATGAATATTTAACTATGCCACTACAAAAAGGTTAACATCTGTTGAACACTTGTCTAAAAACTGTAGTAAAACTGCAAAACGTTCCTTATATCAACGGCAAATGCCGTTGAGCAGTGGTGGCCCCAGTGATATCGGCTTCGACTTACGAGTTGTTAGGTCGTGGGTTCGAACCCCGTCAGGCGCATCATGTAATATTTCATCAGCACTGCTCTGAACGGTGAAGGAAAACATCATGAGGAAACCGGCATGTCCTAGAACCAAAAATTCGAAGACATGTGACATCCACCAACCCGCACTGGGCCCGCGTGGTGGATTATGGCCCACTCCCTCTCATAGAGAGGAGGCCTGTGTCCCAGCAGTGGGAACATTTATAGGCTGATGATGAAATGCCGTTAACATGTTTAACCAATCTGTTTAATCAATACCTGATATCGTAATACACAGACTCTATTGCTTCTGATCGCACAGAGCAAAATCACAGTATCATACAAGTAATGGTAATTTAGACAATAGGTACTCTTTATGATTGAAACGAAGCACTCGTCTTTCGTTACTATATCAAAGTGTATGGCCGATTACACATTTTGTGAGTACCATGTACTTTATAGTTTTCAATGAGTAGATACCCATGTTTTTTTTAATGACTTGGATGACCCTGGCGGTTGAGATTATGTCATGCTCACTCTAATGTCTCGCTGACACTGGCGCGTGTGTCGGATCATTTAGTTCCCTTCAAAATGGTTGAGCTGATTGATGCATGCATGTGTCATGTTCGTGAACGGGCGCTGTCAGTCGTGACTGGTCATCTCTTAGTAGCTACGCTTTATTTTAATTATTTATAATTTTATTGAATTATCTTTATTTACATTAATTTCCTATGGACACTTTTACTTGCTACATCGTTCTCACATAATGTACCATCTCAAGTTGAATGATGTAACAAAGGTTTTGTTATAATTTTGGCGATTGAAAAAGAGTGTCCATGGAGTTTCTTGCCCGTTCTTCTCCATAGAGATCTACGCTTTGGAACGGGCATCTACAGTACTTTCACAGTTTTTATGTCTTGTGACTGGGACTGTAGCACCGTAACTATTTTTAAACTGTTTTATTTTGTTTTTGTCTTTTGACAATTCAAAAGTGCCTGTGCCTACTTGAAATAAACGATTTGATTTTGATTAACCTGGGTCTTAAATTATAATTCGTTGTTATTTTATAACCAGGTTAAATTGTAGATTTCATGTCAAAATTTAGGTCACTTTGAGATTTACAGTAGATAGAAAACGAAGTAAGATGGTAATTACAGATGCATCGTACATAAATAACCTAAAAGATCGATGCATAGAATAGACTTCTATTTGATAAACTATTATAATATTGTACATTATACCCAACACTCATACAATACCTAACATCCTCTTATATATAAATACATAACAGTACATAACTTCAGCGACCGCAGTAGGTGCAATTACTTAAGTGTTAAGTCTATAACGTACATTAGTGTTAATATTTAATGTTCGTCTATGTATGGAAGTATTTTCCTCATTATATACTTGGCAACAATTGGTTGTTAACTTGTTCCTAGCGGGTTTATGTTATTATATGGTTTTCTTGGTCGCCATTTTAAGTATTTACAGAGAGACAATGATGCTACAGTATTTTCTAATAGCTTGTATTTTACTGGCTTTTATCTTAGCTTTCCTAGGTTTTACCTAGTACTTGGTTCTATCAGTTGTAATAGCTTTTATTATCAGTTCAGTCATCAAATCTAAAGGACGCTTCTTTTTTTGGGGTAGTATATCAAATGAGTCCTCCTGGTTCGAGCAGGAGTAGTAGTTTCAGACTTACTGACAAAAAATCTACCCAATTCTTTCGGTTGCCCTTTGCGTTGCAAGGCCACTCGTCATCATGATTACAGTAGGGCCACACTAACGGGAAATGCCTTAAATTATCGCATTACGTTAGTTTTTAAATATTCGTATAAATGCTTATTTAAGACTATTATCGCAAAAATCAACGACAAATGCCGTTTGTGTGGTCCGCGGCTATTAGAGTCTCGCGACCCCGAGCTAAAGGAAGCTTAAGGCGCAGGCCACATAGAAAAGACATAAGACGAGAACGCGTCGCGGACGTGCGAAAATGCATGAGAGTTGCGCCCGCGCCCCGTCTCTTCTGTGTGTTTTACGTCGCGACGCTTCTATACATTTTGTATGAAAGAGACGCCGAAGAGACTTAATTGTCTCCGCCCCGTCTGCGTCTCACGTCTTTTCTATGTGGCCCGCGCCTAAGGGTGCATATCCAGAAAGTTGGCAACGGCAACGTCGCAAATAGCTGTCAAATATTTACAAGTTTTAATTAATTTGGTAAATTTACTGTACGAAAATAAGAAATAAGGCTCTTTAGTGCACTAAAACATTGATAGGTATATGAAGACAATTGAAACACTGAATTTAATGTTGTCACCGTATCAGGTGTAAAAAAGGCATTTGGAAGGTTTCCAAATACTTTTTTACATCTAAAACTATTTATTCGTTGTTACTATATTACTAATTGCATTCCCTTATCAATATTTTAGTGCACTACAGAGCCATATTTCTTATTTCCATATAGTAACATTGCTAAATTAATTAAAACTTGTTAATATTTGACAACTATCTGCGACGTTGCCAACTTTCAGAATACGCGCTCTAACAATCTCAATCAAACTCATATAATTACTGATCTTCTGTTATTCGCATAACTCCAAGTATGATTGATAGTTATTTAGTATTCTAGGTCGATTGACTGACATCATTTAGTAAGTGCTAGTATCCGCAAAAGTCCACGTCATAAGAATTTCTCTAAGGTCAAAACATGACGGCTTTAATAATTACAGTCATTTATATTAAATCGCAATTTGTCACCGGTGATTCACAACTTTACAAGGCCTTTGAACAACGATCAAGACCGATATCAACAAAAAGAATTCCAATATTTTACCTGTTTTTCAAGGGAATGTTCTCAATGTCAAGAATACCGGATTTTAAAATATATAAAAGACTGCTTTTCGAATTGAAACTTATTCATTGAAGTAAGCAAGCTTCTGTTACAACTAAAACTCAAAAAATATTAAAAAATCCGTCCGAAAATTAGATTGACAAAAAATATTAGACCCGTATTTTTTCATTTGTTGCGTAACCCAAAATTGACGAAGATACAACGCTTCTAAAAATTACAAAACGTCACTCGTTCGGTATAATTTTACCGGCGATATGACGTCACAGGCCCCAACTCCCGAATTTCGATGCATTTTGCCATTGTCAATATTTTTGAATACTCTGACGGACTTAACAGATTTTCAATTTTATTTATGCAGTAAACATTATTACATATATCTCAAACTGTGGCCATTATTTTAAAAATTGTTTTGACAATTGAAAACCGACGAATTGGTCGTCTCAACAATACACCGATTTGAATTATTCAATTAAGAGCTAATCTTCATTTTCGGGGGTGTAAAAATCATCAAATGAGTCCTCTAACCCCTGGGTGGAGCAGAAGGACTATCACACTGATATTGTTGATTCAAAAACCCTGTTTCTTCACACATGCCCTTTGCCTGCCGCGGTACGCGGTATGGTCAGTTCACACCGAGACGCGACGCGAAGCGACGTGACGCAACGATACTTCAAATGTGTATCTTTTCTTGTCGTAAATAAGGTTAGATTTTGAGTCGCAATTAAAATTCAGCGCGGCGCCGCGCTGCGCCGCGCCGGGTCGTGACAAGTGTTTCTTTTCGTGTAGGAAATAGAGTTCGATTTTGAATAGCTCTATTGAAATGAGCGCACAGCGTCACGTTTCGGTCTGAGCCGACCCTTACGATGCTTTGCCTGTAGAGGTTATCTTAAGTTTAGTTATGTGAGTTTTATTTCAATTTCTAATGAACTTTTGTAAGACCGAACTCCTGTAAGCTTTTCGTCTTTCATATCCTACTAATGTCTAACTATGTTGACACTGTGTTCAAGAAATTCAATATCAATCCAGGGCTTTTTTTTTATCGTGGTAAAATCATCAAATGAGACCCTTGGGACTGTCAGACTTGTGCTGACTAAAATCCACGGTGTCCTTCAATAGCCCTTTACGTTCCAGGGTCACGGTAATGAGATAAGTCCCGCGACCTCGGCAGGCTTTGGCCCTCTAGAGGGGGCCTCGTCTTTATGCTGACACTCTTTGAGGCGCGCGTGGAACACGACGCGCCGTCGACCCGGGCATGGTCCATGGTCGGTCAGCGAGACGACCATTACTCGCCGCCCGCATGCCCGGGCCTACGGTGGCCGGAGATCGTCTGCCGATCAATCCATGGCTTAGCAATGGGTTCTAATCCACTTCTTATGATGACTAAACAGACAGAACCTTTCGGACTATGCTAACACTCTGAAGGTCGTACTTGTACTTGACCAATACTATTTCTCCCGATTTCTTACAATATATCAAGAATGTCCAGGTACTTACTGACTCCACACATCTGAGCACAAATAAGTCTTCCAGGGTTGTTGTAGGTCATATTGTCAGTACCGCACACAGGGTTGAACTCAGACGTCACTGGGCAACTGGTTATGCATGCACGCACCGCAGGGGACTGGGTAGTGGTACTGAAAAGTATAATAATTCGTCTTATGAATTGATTTTTTATGTACAATTTTAGGAAGTGAATATCTGGCATAGTTTGGCAAAACTCGTTTCCCATATACTTCATATTTAGTGGATAGGTTACTTCTAGGCAAGCGTGCTACCACCGTCGACCACCTCATCGCTTGCCATTAGGCGAAATAATGGTCAAACGATAGCCAATTTAACTTGTTCAGACAGGTCAACCTACCCCAATCTGCCAAATTTTAACAATCCGACATTAATTCTTCCACTATTGTGATAAGGTTGAAAATCTATTAAAGATTGAGGCAGGTTGGTGTGCTGGCGTCTGTACATTTAACAAAAATTTGAACTTACTAAACTATAGGATAATTGTATTTTTTACATCCACATCACAATACTTGGTCAACAAATGACAATCGACACTCATTAAAAAAACAAAAACCATTATCAAACAAATAATACTAGTTTAAATCATTTGAATCTGTGTTAAGTATGTCAACACAATCTTATAAGAATGACAACATTGTAAAGATACTGATGCTTCCAATAGATATTAAAAACCTTCGGGGTCATTCATGCTTCAAAAATCGTTATCAATATTAGGTTAAAGTGATCAATTCTAGCGGTATAATTATAACGGAATACAAAATCACTTAAGCATTTTAGTTTGATGTACAAAAACCAAAGAATTATTGATAATATTACTTAGTACTTACCCAGTTGGTGTAGCTGATGTGGTAGATGCGGTATTTGGATTCTGACCAGGGAATTGGTTCTGATTCTGACCAGGGAATTGGTTCTGATTCTGACCAGGGAATTGGTTTTGATTCTGACCAGGGAACTGGTTCTGATTTTGACCAGGGAATTGGTTTTGATTTTGACCAGGGAATTGGTTCTGATTCTGACCAGGGAACTGGTTCTGATTTTGACCAGGGAACTGGTTCTGGTTCTGACCAGGGAATTGGTTCTGACCAGGGAATTGGTTCTGACCAGGAAATTGATTCTGGCCAGGGAACTGACCAGGGAACGTAGGTCTTTGGTTCCAGTTCGGGCGATTCCAGCCGTATCTATCTTCTAAATCATCTTCATCTTCTTGCCCGAAAGCGCCATTTGCCACAAGAGCTGTAAAATATACAAATAATTTTCATTAGCATATTATTATTTAACTGACTTTCAAAAGTGTTTCGAAAAAGACTAAATCCCGCTGTACCGGGATTTGCCTAACATTACTGGCAGTACTAACATAGCTAATAGGCCTGACATAATTAAGTGATACACTGATAATCTGTGATAGCATCCCACAAGACGAGGCCCTCATGCAAGAGAAATCGAGTGAGGTTGTTGACATGAACACTAAGGAGATTAAGGAAATAAATAATGGTAGTGATATTACAAGCCTAAACTGAATTGTAAATCTGATAAGATATAATAGCTTGGTAAATACCTGCAGCCACCAGTATGTTTGTCGCATCTATTTTTGCAAATGTAACATCAAAAACTTCAATAATTGCAAATAATTCAATAAAAAATATAGCCGCTTATACAGACTTCGACAAATACGTTTAGTTTCGATGGGTTTCTTTTTTTAAAGAACTAGATACGGTACTTATTTATTCCGTAGCCACTGCTTAACACAAAATACTGAAAAATCTATCAATCTGCCAAGTTGCTTTAATAGATTTTCAACTTTGTCACAAAAGGTGAAGGTGTATGTTCGATGGAGAAAATTTTAAAATGTTGGCTTAAGTTGACGTGCTGGTGATCTGTACATGTTTTTATTTGGGTTCGTCATCGTAGGTAATTACAGCAAAAATCTTTGTTATTACTTCGTAATAGGACCGGTCATTCCACTAATCACATGTTAACAAGCAAATCACAATACGCTTCTTTTGTGTCTAATGTTGGGTGCTAAATCAAAGAATAAAAGTAACCTATGATTAAAATTCATAAATGTCAAGTCGCAAATTAAAACTCAAAAACCGGATTAAAAATCTAGTTTGAATACCTGTTTAGTTCAAAATGTTAATCAGTTTAAATAGTAGTTTTAAGCCAGTTACGATGTTATTCATGCAAATACTGTAAAAATGTAATTTCTGTAGCTATCAAGTATAAAGGAATAGACACGATGGGCTTGGTAGTGATGAGATTACTTATGACGAAAATACCCTCGTTCTGAGAACGTTCATTTATGTCTGTATTCTTTGGTAACATTTATTTAATAATTAGGTTAGTACAACTAATCTCCCAGTGTCTAAATAGTCGACATCGACTCAGTTGCCACAGAAGAAATAGATAAGCCCTATCTACATCATTTACATACTATACCTACATAAAAGATAATAAATAAATAATATGTAGTAACTACTACCGGAAATCAAAAGGGAAAATATACATATATTAGAAATATTTTTCATTTCAAATTCAAGACAATGGTTTGTAATCAGCACTGAATTAAAACCCAGAAAATTAATTTACTACTTAACGTGAAAAAACAAAAAATAACTTACCAATTACGAAAAAAACAAACAGCTTATCCATGACTTTTAATTAATAATTACGTACGTCTGTCTCAGTAGAATACACTTTGCCGAATACAGAGTACAACGTCCAAGTCGGTTGACGGCCAGCCACTGTCCACTCAGAGACACCGGTTTTGTATATAAACTCACGCGCATCATCATTATTACCATAAATGCGACGATGAATTTTATTTAGAAAACGATCATTTTGTACGGTGTGAATTCCCCTGTGACAGTATCCTTAACTTATTAAGTAAATATTTAATAAAAGAGGAAAAATATCATATCGTCCAATTTTATTAGCAAGCTGTAAGGGTGCCTTTCCACCAGAGATGTGCTATGCAGTTATGCTGTGAGAATTTAAAAGCTGAGCTACGAAACTATGTGACCATTTCCATTGATGCTAAACTATGTAGCGGTGCAAGTAAGATGTGCTTTGAAGATCGCCGCCGCTCAGTAGCTGGGCGAGGAAGATGCGCAACTCGGGCCATGCGATGTATCGATAGTAGGGAAGACGAGCCATAGCAGACATCCATATCACGCATCATCAGTACACATCAATAGCACGCATCCATAGCACACATCCATAGCAACGTAGCATAGCACATCTCTGGTGGAAAAGCAGCCTAATACGCCGAACAGCATTTTATACTTTCTCTAGTCCTTATTGAAACAAATAAATGAATCGATTTTAATTAAACCTACGTAGACATACGCAGAATTAAGAAATATGCTAAAAATAACACGATTATCTAATGAGACAGTCACGCGACCGCAGCAGGCTTTGACCCTCATCCCCAGAAACCCTTTTTTAGGGTTCCGTAGTCAACAAGGAACCCTTATAGTTTCGCCATGTCCGTCCGTCCGTCCATCCGTCTGTCCGCAGCTTAGCTCAGAGACGCCCAGCACTAGAAAGCTGTAATTTGGTGTAAATATACGGATTTGTTGCGTCAAAAAAGTGGTAAAATAAAATCTCGTAAAATATTTTTTTTTAGGGTACCTCCTGTACACGTAAAGCGGGGATGTTTTTTTTTTTTCTCGCGTACCCCTTAGTGTGGGGTATCATTAAATAGGCCTTTAAAAAATATTGGTAGTTTCCATCAACAATTTTTTGATAAAAAGATTCGTTTGTGAAATATTAAGCTTTAAAGTGCTAATTTTTGCCCTACTCGAGTGTCCCCCCCCTCTACCAGCTAAACGGTTATGTTTGGGGGTGTGAAAAAATTTACAATAGTAGTATATATAACGAAATTTAAAAGAAAATTATCATGACTAAGTGGGCTTTACAAGTTTACGAGTAATAGTTAGACCAACTTATAAAACGTACTGGGATAACATTTTCCTAAACAAAATGTATCGGAGAACAACTGCAAATGTAAGTTTGTCAACTTCATTTTTACAGCTATAATAGGTAGTGGAGTGGAGTGGAGTGCAGTGCAGTGGAGTGGAGTGGAGTGGAGTGGAGTGGAGCGGAGTGGAGTGGAGTGGAGTGGAGCGGAGTGGAGTGGAGTGGAGCGGAGTGGAGTGGAGTGGAGCGGAGCGGAGTAGAGTGGAAGGGAGTGGAGCGGAGTGGAGTAGAGCGGAGTGGAGCGGAGTGGAGCGGAGTGGAGCGGAGTGGAGCGGAGTGGAGCGGAGTGGAGTGGGGTAGTGTGGGGTGGAGGGTCGAAAATCGCTTGAACCTTTTTAACAGGTTCATAGCGATTTTCGACGTGCCTTGACACCTCTCAAGTTTTTTTTTTTAATACGTCATAAATCGTAAACCTTTCAACCAACTACAAGAACTTTTATAGTATGTTATTACTTGCTGCTACGGAACCCTTTATGGGCGAGTCCGACTCGCTCTTGGCCGGTTTTTATTTTTTTCATCGTGGTAAAATAATCAAATGAGTCCTCCCTCCCGGGGCGGGATGGGAGGGACTGTCAGACATGTAGGTACTGACTAAAATCCACGGTGATCCTTCAATAGCCTTAAGCTTCTTCAGATTAAAGCCAATATTATAAAGATGAAGAAGCTAATCTCAGGAACTACTGGTTACCTAGAGGAGCCGAGCAGCTGGAGTAAACCCGCAGGGTACAGTTAGTCTAATAATTTTACAACAGATCCTACCATTCTATTTTTTTATCGATTCGTACATATAATCTTCTTGAATCCGTTATTTACTATATCCCTAATTACTGTTTACCGCAGATCTTTGAGCATGCACTACACTTAGCGTATTGATGGCAAACAGTAATTACAAAATTAAATTCTGTTTATAAACACCTATTTTATTAAATATCTAATGGTTTCTTCAATCATCTTTAAGTAGATAATAATATAACTGCATTAACTGCAATTGCGTCATCAAATTGGCCTAACTATTATTCTAATTTACCGATGAATAAGTTGATATCGTATATAAGTTCTGAAAAAAACATTAGAAGCTTAGTCGAAGTAAGACTGAAGTTCTTTTAAGTCGGAGAGGTGGATAACGTAATAAATAGCGAGGCCATGATCTGGGATCTAACTGCCTATGGAATTAAACTTTATTTTAACATTTCAGCTTATATTGGAATGGGTGGCATCCATTTCCTAACGTTCCACCCTTGGCAACGGTAACACAGGCTACCTATAACATGCAGTGATGACTAAGGGTCAGAACACACCGCCACGCGACGCAAGGCGACGTGACGCGAAGATACTGGAAATGTGTATCTTTTCGAGTAGTAATTAAGGTTTGAATTTGTGTCGCTTTTAAAAACAGAGCGCGGCGCCGCAGTGCGTCACAATCAGTCAGTCATAATTTCGTGTAGTAAATAAAGTTAGATTTTGAATCGCCCTATTGAAATGTGCGCGCAACGTATCGTCTTGTTGTGAGTTAAGTCTAACGTGGTGTCCTGCGTGAGCGACGAAAACGAAGCGATGCGACGCAATTCGACCTATTCTAAATACTATTACAATATTTTAAAAATTTACTTCGTGTTGCGTCACGTCGCGTCGCGTTTGTCGCTCAGGCAGGACACCGCCTAAGCGATCACACTGGATGGCTGTCGTAGGACTCACCAGAGCCGTCTGTCTCGCGACCACCTTTGCATCGGTGTGCAAGGTGTCAAGTTCCTTCTGGATGAGCTGACATAAAATTAAAAATAGTGTAGTCATAGACAAAAAAAATGTTTGAACACCATAAAATTCTTCTATGTTTACTATTGATTACTGTTGTCAATCAATAAATCATAGAAGAGACGTCAAGAGCAGACGCTATGTGAAAATCAAGCGTTTCGGCGCGAATTTAAAATAAAATTTTAATTTTTTTTTTTCCAGTTCTATGATATTTTTTGCAAACTGACTGAAGATACTTCGTCACATTATAGGCCAGTTTTTCACAAATCGTGGCTTTTCATTAACTGCGTTGCATGCTTTTGACTTCAACCTAATTCGAACTTCATTCGCCTTCAAATAAAATGTAGTTTTCATATTAAGAAACGTCTTGACGTCAACGAATATGATTCGCTACAAATGTACCGATGTCTCACAGGGCGAGAGGTCAGCAGTAACTTCTCGCCTGCCTCACTTGTATCATTTCAACTATTAGCACATACATACTGACGTAACAGACTATTTAAGTAAAAAATTAATATATTGCTTTCGATAAACAAATCACGAAACCACAGATGTGAAACAATCAACATTAGGTAATTAGGCAAACATTAAGGTTTTGTAAGTCATTAACATTTTTATTTACGTACTATCGCGAGCTTTTCCGCCTGCCCAGTTAAAATTTTTTTCGCATAAATCATGCGGAGGCGCCGAGCCACGCCCCCTTAAAGTTTGGGCCTATTAGGAAAGCGGAAAAAAAAAAAACTCTCGTTTGGCGTGCGTCGTCAGTGCGCTCGGCCGATCGGTATTTCATTCATTATTTCTATACAAAGGAAACCGCCAACGGGGCGGGCTAGAGAGCGTGTCTATGTTGTAAGTGCAAGCAAAAATGAGCTTAGTGGTGGTCAGGCGGCAGTGCTCGCGATAGTACACAGTAAACACTATTCTTCACAGAGATAATTGGAATTTTGAATAGGAATTTTAAAATGCTAGCTTCCCTTAGGAAAACATCAGATTAAAATCTATGTTCTTCTTCTTATTCTTATTATTATTATATTTATTCACATTCATTTAAGAGCGCGTGTTCTGAAATTTGGCAACGTCGCAAATAGCTGTCAAATATTTCCAAGTTTTCATTAATTTGGCAAATTTACTGTATGAAAATAAGAAATATCACTGTAGTGCACAAAAAAATTGATATAGAAATGCAATTAAAACACTGAGTTTGATATTTTAACCGTTTCAGGTGTAAAAAAAGGCATTTGGCAAGTTTCCAAATACTTTTTTTACATCTAAAACTATATAGTAGGTGTTATTTATTTATAGCATTCCCTTATCAATTTTTAGTGCCACAGAGCCATATTTTTATTTCCACACAGTAACATTGCTAAATTAATTAAAACTTGTTAATATTTGACAACTGTTTGCGACGTTGCCAACTTTCAAAATACGCGCTCTTAAGGCATGCACATTAAGTCACGGGAGCAAGTCGAGGGCACTGCTAATTATGTAAAATGTCTTCATTCACATAGTTTAAGTTTTTATCTAGTTTAACTTGTTATTTTTTTTTTCTTCACCCATAATGCGGAGACGGAGGGGAGAACAATAAAAAAAGAAAAACAGTTATATTTTTAAACACAAGAAGAAATATTTTCATAATGGCACTGTACTGTATCTAGACTAGAACTTGTCGCACCTGTCTCGGACTAAAACCAGTTACCAACATTAATGGAACTCGTTTACACGTTCTTTGTATGGTAACTACCTAAGAGTAAGGTTATCGTTCGATAACCAGTTTGATGGCTATGCTAACAACCAACAAAAAAACAGGTAAATATTATGGAAAAATGGATTAAGGAAAATATTTTTGGTAGAAATAAGTACGTAGACTTTATTATGAAATAGTTTGTAATAAAATATTTGTAGAGGAATGTGACGCCATGGCGCGTAGTCTTTGTGTGCCTAGCTAAAAATGAGCCTAGATTTCTTGCCATCGACTTCCGAAAGAAAAATTAATTTTCACTTTTTGTGATGGTTTTTAAGTAGAATATTTTTTAAGTTTTTTATATTACCCTTTTTAGTTCAAATATTCAACCCAAATTTTTGTCAAATACGTGATTACTCTTACTTAATAACATCGGCAGCGTCCAATTACACAATAAGCGAAAAAATGCTCATAAAACAAAAATTAGAAAACCAGCAGGCTACCTGGCAGGAAAAAAGCATCGAAAAAAGACAAGGTTGACACAAATCGGACCAGAAACCTCGGAGTATAGAACCGAGAACCTCCTAATGAATTGAGAACCTCCCTCCTTTTTAATATCGGTAAAAAATAATAATAATATTAAAACCGGTCAAGAACGTGTCAGACCACACACAAGTTGAATATTTACGCTTGCTAAATATTGAACTTATTAACAGCACAATAAGTCATCATCTGCCTAGCCTTGTGCCAGTGTCGTCGTTGATTTTCAGTCAAACAAGATGCAGCTGAATACCAATAAGAAACCAAAAGCGACTGCCACCTCACAGTGTACACACAGTGCCGAATATAGGGGTGTGCCAACGGTGCCCAGGCACAAGGCGCAGATCCTGGAGGGACGCAAAAATGGCCAGACCAAGACTACCAGACCAGGCAGGACAATCGGCTAACTTGATAGTCACTGACCAGTGGTTGTCCACTGAGTTTGGATGGCTTGATACCTGTTATGAGGCTAAGTTGAGGAGTGGAGTGCCTCAAGAGCGTTAAAATGATTGATTTTAGGGAACATTTACATTTATCAGATTCATTGCAAATACAAAAACCAATACGAAATTTACCTTATGACAGCTATTTCATGATCACCCTATAGACACCGATATACGCAATAGCCCCGCAGTGCGCAGTTAAAGAAGTTCGCACTTGGTGCGTAAACGGTTAGTTACGACCCTGCCTCCACAAGCCAATTAGTAGGTACCTAGTGATACGATCCCTATAAAATACTCTAAGCACATTATGTGCTTAGAGTTAACCTAGTGTGCTTCATATCTATACTATAATATTATAAAGAGGTAAAAGTTTGTATGTAGGGGGTAATCTCTGGAAGTAATGAACCTATTTTAAAAAAATTGTTTCACTGCTCAAATGCTACATTATTCAAAAGTGCTATAGGCTATAAATTATAAAGATATCATGTATATTTTACCGCCAAACGAAGTGGGCACGGGTCAGCTAATTTTGTATAGATTTGTTGTTTCACTAGATGAGATTTTTACCTAATGTTGGTACAGCTACAGACGCCAGTAGGTCAACCTACCGGAATCTGTCAAATTTTACCAATCAAACATTAACCTTCCACTATTGTGAAAAGGTTGAAAATCTATTAAAGAAATTTGACAGATTGAGGTGGGTTGATGTGCTGGCGTCTGATCGTCGATCCAAGAAGTAAATGTTGCCATGATGTCCGGCAGGAAAGAGTGAAAAAAAAATGGTCGTATAAGGGCAGGACAGTGATGATGATTTTATTTGATCAGTTTACCACGCTACTTCGAGAAAACAATGCGTCATTAAACTTTTTTTTTCCAGTTGCACGACCAAATCTCAAAAGAATATCCTAGATTCAATATTCTTATCGGGCAGTTAAGATTTTTAAACAATTTATAATTAGTGATGATGTATGTCATGTTGACACCAAATCGACAGATAACCTACGAGTGAGTACATTTCTGGACGATAGCACTATGAAACTGACGTGGGAAATAAAATCACTGGGTGATAGACGACAAGCATTAACATTGTCGAAAATAATTAATTGAATAGCAAGTTTTGTGTACTCTTAAAAAAAAACAACACGTTTACTATAATGGTGTTACTTCTGTTTTGTAATTTTTTTGTACAGGTCAGTGCCATTAATTTATAGCATAAATATAAAAAAACAAGTGCTCATTACAATATTTATGATATAATAAAACAATGTGATTTTATAAGTGTAAGTCTTTAACTTTTAAATCACTATTTCATCCATATCAAACATACACCCGAAGTCAGAACGAATTAACAACTTAAGTTAATTTATTGATATTTCAGTTAATACTTAAAGTAAAACTTACAAAAAAAAATCGGTCATTCACCACAAAAGAAACAAAAAGAATAGATAAAAAAGAAACAATCCTCCAAGCCGTACTTTTATCTGTAGCGAAAGAATACTCGCTCTCATTTGAAAGTCGCAGCCGTTATCAGCGCTTCGTCCTCCGGCCGAGGCAGAGGTTATCGCTGCTGCCACCACTACTGTGATCCCATCCCCCCTTCTACCCATCCTGGAACAGTCACTGATGCACCAGTGAACAGATAACTTCTATACAATAAACATCGTTCATTACAACAAAAATTAAATTTAAATCTCGAACTGTTTTGACAGGCGTTCGAATTGACAAACCATAGATAAAAATCCAAGTAGTTATTTATCTAAAAAGGATTTAATTGAATTTGTAGTGTTGCGTTGTGGTGCCGGTCAATATTTGGACTTATTTAGTTGGAAATGTTAAACGGGAAGTTTTTGTTGTGCGTAGTTTTAGTTGCTGGTAAGTTGTTTTTGTTATTATTGCATTGTGTACACTGTACATAGTCTAAACGTTCGAATAGCGTTATTTGATTATCTTTCCGTTATTACCTCAAATGAATAAGGAAAACATTTGTTATTAGGTCACCGTTTACATTGCATCTAACAAATGCATTTAAATAGTTTTTCCATTCTTTTATAACTAACATATGTTAAGAAAAACGTTTGACAAAGCAATATTTTCTTTCATGATAAAATATTTAAGTACAGTTTTCATTTTTCCAAAATTTATTTCATAAGTTTTCTAAGCAACAGACGTTTTCTTTCATTTCAACGCGTAGTGATATGTATCTAAATGGGCTTTCAAACAATTTTTATACGAACTTCACATGACGCTGATTGCAGATCAAGTTTTCATCAGGGGTCAATTAACAGTGTCCTACGCCTTTGTTTACTATGAGCATTTTCGTAACTAATCTTTAGTACCTACGCCCAGTGCAAGCTTCTTTAACTGCACCCTGGTCTGACCAATTTATTATGGTATCTGGCCCCTCCAGGTTCTGAGCCCAGTGCCTGCCACCCCTATTATCGACAGTGTCATGAAGCAACACAAAGACCCTGCAAGCCGAAATACGCTTGAAACATTAGACCGTTTGGCGGCTTGATCAAGGGTTATCGCAACACGCCCACTGGGGGCAGCGCACATTTATTATTAGCAATGAGTAATCGATCATAGGGCAGACATACGGACGACGTTGCAATCAACTGCACCCGCTACTGCGAAAATGATCTCATTTATGTTTCATAGTTTGAGGGAATTTACTTGCCATAAATGATGGAGACTCTTGGTAATGGTACAATTAGCAATGCAAAGTTTGTTTTCCTGAGTAGGATCGAATAATTAGGTACATATATTAGACCGTTATTCATTCGGGTGTCTGTGTATTCCAATTCATCATGGTCAATGCATGTTTACTTACTACTAAGTGTTCATTTACACAAGCCTAGACGATGAGACGATGAAGATACATAAAATAACACTTATTTTAATAAATCTTAAAAACTAGTCTAACCAAAAACAACCTATACTAGAATGAAATGTTAAAATCATATAACATGTTATTCAAGTTAATACTTCACAAATGTACTTTTTGTAGCTTCTGTTTTGTTGCAAACCACAGACAAGTAATAACGATAAAATTGTGATGACGTTATTGACCCGATCTATGAGATCTTCACTGTGTTTTTATGTTTGCCCTCATATGTTTATGTGTGCGTACGACTATGGCTACTATCACTATATGTAATTGTTTACATTATTGTGTTAATTAATGTCTAGTATTTACGTATTCCGCTATTTATTTCAAGTTTGATCTTTAGTCCGAAGTTTTAATGCATGTAGGTACAGACGAATGCACTATGTATACCTTAGATGTACTGAGGTAGTTTCTATATGTTGATCTTTTCTCAGCACATAGAATAAAATGATTTAAATCATCAATCCTTGGCCAATTTTATGTTGATCGACCACCAGGGGCAAGCAGCATCTAATAATTTTGGTTATTTACGTAATAAACTATTCACATTAAAAATAACCAAGAGCCATTATATCTTACTATCTAAATTGTTATCAATCAATATGGTAAATAATTGTACTGTACTCAGAAACCATTAATGTACGTGAGTATTTTCGATCGCAAGCCTTAAGCTGGGTTTACATTAGTCTGACGTGTTGTGTTTTAATGCATCAGAACGGTATTGGTTCCATACATTTCGTATGCTAAGGTTTAAATTTGTGTGTCGCGATGTGTTGTGATGTGCCTACTAATGTAAGGAACCGTCCTGTTCTGATGCGTCAGACAACACAAAACGTCAGACAAATGTAAATCCGGCTTTATTGAGGGTCACGGGTCTGTATAAGTACGTAAAGAACTGTTGGAGGAACACTGTGGATTTCAGTCAGTTTGAGTCTGAGAGTCCCTTTCGCTTAACCCTGTGCGGGAAAACTCATTTGATGATTTTAAAACGTAAAAAAGGCCTTATTTTGTGTTAATACAAAGTCAAAAATCCAATCCGGTTTTGATCTTATTATAACGAAAGTATTTTTTTTAATTTATTTACCTCGCTCTACAAAAGGAAAATTCTCTATTTCAAATAAATGCTTTTCTTTATTTCCCATCATATTAAATTATTGAATAACCGCACATACTCGCACATTATAAGACTATCATTATACTACCAATAAGCAAAGTTCATATTTTTCGAGATAAACTAGTATGGGTTGATCACCACGGTGAAGCCGCGTGATATCACTATCTTATGAGAAACTTCATAGATTAGAGTAGAACTATGTAGAAGGTTAGAAAAAAACAATAAATATACGTATAATAATCAATATTATCATCCCGCCCGGCATACAAAGTTAAACTAACGTATCTATGCCTACGGCGTAGGCATGTGCTACGGATGCTACGAGATTCTCGTAGGCATGACCAATGGCCCTTTGAAGGCCCTACGAAAAGTATAAATTGCCACTATCAAGAACCTACCATAATTCTTGCGTCAATAAGTAACTATGGACAGTATCGGTTATACTGAACAGTTAACATATTATTAACATCTGAGGTTAAAAGCTGTCAAAATAAGAAAATAATATTGCAAATTAAAATCATGTTGTAATAATGTTTATGTCTTTATTTAGTAGGTATTTTATGGCACATCGTTCCTCGGATTATGTGTAGGATAAAACTAAGAATTACCGTAACTTAAAAAATCAAAAAGGATTTTTTGATAAAATATAAGTAAACCATCAATACTTCATGGTTTTATAAAAAGCCCAATACTAATCTTGTAAGAGATAGTCTGGGATTACCCCTTTTGGTTTTCTTGTCAAAATTGCCATTGTTGTTCAAATATTAGACAAAAGCCTATCTCATATTCTTCCAAGCACACTTTTCAAGCGCTACCTCGAATCGGCAACCGCAGTGTGCGTCCAGGCCCTGTAGCCATGTAACAAACGATAAACGCAAACGCTGAGTAGGTTTTAATAGATTTTCAACTTTATGTGCCTGGGTATAACGTTGAAGATCTAGTGAAGATTGCTTATCATTTTCGATCTTTCCTGTCGCTAGCACTCAGAAATCTTAAATAGATTTTCAACATTAGGCTCTAGGCTATAAAGTTGAAAATCTATTAGGGAGTACCGAGCGTTTACGATTATCGTTTGCGACTTGTTGTGACTTGGCTAGAGGGGCAGGTCACCTCGCCCGCGCCACCTCGTTGATCACGGTGACATAAATAACATTCTACTCATTGCTTATTCCTTATCAGTACTAAACTCATCCGTTTCAAATCAAATATAATACAAAAACATGCCAACACTTAATACAAGTACCTACATCCGGCTAAATCACATGGATTATGACATCACAGTAACGTAGTTTGCCTAACAGAGGTTGTTAGCATTTAATAAAACTATGTACTTGGTCTCAGACTCGTGTGATTCCGGTCTGAGCACGGATTACTCCGTGTCAACACCAATTTAGACGGTGTGATACAAGTGTGAAAAGCTAATCAACAGAAACATAAATGCGCTAAGATTGATCTGTGAATGGGTGATCATCTATTATATCGAATTTCCTCTGTGCCTTGGAAAGCACGTATAGCCTTTGATGTCGGCTGTCATTTGTAGATCATTGACTCACCCAGAAAACAGGCTTCTTCTGGGTGAATCGATGATCTTCCTCTTACTTTGAAAAGATTAGGGTTGTATGCCTTCGGAAATACAGACGCAGGTAGAGAGTTCCACTCCTTTGCTATGCAACAAGGAAGGGATGATAACTTATGATCTTAGTGTAAATAAAAGTCACTGTATCAAGCTTATCTGTGGCACGAGCCGCTTAACTCAGCAGCTTTGCTATCAAGCGAGTGTGAAGTCCGGGTAGGTCAACGCCTTAGACTTGTATCGTGCACTTGACATCCATATACGTACGTTATACAAGTAGGATATGTTATAGTGTTTATAACAAGCATAAAGAGGAAAACTTTACCTTTTAATCTCATTTTTTTACGTAGTAAAAACATCAAATGAATCCTCCCACCCAGGGCGGGACGGGAGGGACTGTCAGATTTGTACTGACCAAAATCCACGGTGATCCTTCAATAGCCCTTTACGTTCCAGGGTCACAGTTACCTGATCAGACAGTCCCGTGACCCCGGCTGGCTTTGGCCCTCTAAGGGGGGGGGGGGCGTCAGTGGCACCAGTTTATACTGTGGCAAAAATGAGAGAAGAAATGGAAAAGAAGAAATCTACCACGATGGGTCCTAGATTTTATTTTTTCTTTAAAAAACGTAGCCCCACACTACGAATTTCTCCTTTTGTGGGTGCGTTTACAAACGTATAAATTCACATAGACAGATACCCAGACCCGGAACAACTATTAGTAGATCACATATTTGTTCCTTACGTAAATCGAACCCGACAACCACTCGAACATTACACCAATTGTGCCGTCATCATTTTAGTTATGTAGGATAGTTATGGATGTATGTATATATATATATTATATAGGATATTATGCCGTTTTCCTCATGATGTTTTCCTTCACCGTTTTGAGGGCAGTGATGATGAAATAAATTACACAAAGTAATGCTAGGTTTAAACCCACCCTGCCGGGGTCGCGGGACTATTATACCATTACCATGACCCTAGAACGTAAAGGTCTAATGAAGGACACCGTGGATTTTAGTCAGTACAAGTCTGACAGTCCCTCCCGCCCTGCCCTGGAGGACTCATTTGATGATTTTATCACGCTAAAAAAAAATAGTTTAAACCTACGCCCAACACGAAGCCAATACCGAGGCAAGCAATTTTCTGCATAGAACTTAAACGAGAACGCTCTTTTATAACATAAACAATGTTATCATAATATTACCTATGACCTTTGTAATAAGTAGGTAATGCACACAACTTAATTATGTCATCATTGACTTAGTACAAGTTTATTCTATTAAAACATCCGCTAACCCACTTTTATTTACCTTAACATAATATTAGTAAAATATAATGTTCATAATCACTAAAGACCTAAATTAAATGATGACAGCTTCAGGATTTTTAGTAGAACACACAGACACGGAAGAATACATCGATTTTCCATTAAACACAGCTGCATCCGGTTAAATTGGGAACTAACAAAACGGGCGCTGTTAATACGAAAACCAGATGATTATTCTTTTTCATAGATAAATGCGGCCTACACAAATGTCCTTTCTTTGGTATTGTTCGTCGTGTCGTTGAGCTCCTTGAGTTATAAGTCGAGCTACACGATAACTGACAAATGCTTGCACTGACTGGACAGGTCCACTCAAATTTGTGTGGTTCTTTCTTCAAAAGACCATCTCAGACGTTAACCTACATGGCCCTCGTATGACTACCAATTTAATGTCTGGACTTTAAAAGAGACAGTGACCACTGAGTTTGTTTCGGCTGTTTCTTCTCAGAGTAGTCAGGTACGAAACACCGGCTTCATCTAGTTTGTAAAAAAGACGACGTGTAAAAGTGTTGATATTAACCTACTTGCAAAAATAAATATCATTTCATTTCATTTCAAATAATCTATAGGTGCTAATCTTGAGCATTCAATTGACATGAGCATTCTTGCGAATGTTGCATTACAGAAAAACTAACAAGATTAGCGCCCTGCACACGTAAAGTTCGGACCGCAGGAAACAGCACGCGCCATTCCATCCCTCGCTCCGAACTGTACGTGTAAATGTGCGAATCTAACAGTCCGATCTGGCAGATCGACGCGAGCGCAAATCTCACAGTTTTACGCGCGCATCACGTATAAACGTAAATTGAAAAAACTGGCGGTTTGGATCGTCGAACCTATCACAGAATTCATTTGTTTGTTCCGTGAACATCTGTGTCTCTGGAAGCTAAAAAGTAAGAAGATAGTAAGAGTACTATGAGAAACAAAGCATTTATGACGCTTGTTGAATTTTGCAAGTCAGTAGGTTTTTTTCAGCTCATCGCGATTAAGTCAACAAAAAAAAAATAAGAGGTGCATTTTGCAAAGATTTGACGAAAGTAACGGAACAAAAGTAACTAACTACAAATCTAGCTAACGCGATGTCCGAAAATCCTCGTCCATATTTCTTACCACTGCGTAAAAAACTTTTGAAAGTTATAACGTTCCACGCGCCAGTACAAACTGTAGTCCAAACTCTTGGTATCAGATTTACACGCACAGTTCGGAACGTTTGTCTAGATATGAAAATTTCATCCGCAGTCCAAACCGTGAATGCATTTTTAATCGTATTTAGCACAGCAGTTTGATCCGCACTCCAAACTGCTGCGGTTTGGAACGCAGTCCAAGATGCGCGGTCCGAACTGTACGTGTGCGGGGCGCTATTGTTTTTGCCAGCATTCTAACGAGAGTTCTTTCTTGAAAACTTTTGGCCGAATCGACTCTCAAGTTTGACATCTTCATCAAGAAATATTACGACAATCGACTTGAACGTTCGCTAGAAACATCGTTCGTTGTTCAGTTCATCAAAATTAATAACGGTGCTCATATCTATCAGCACCTTACCTAAGGGTAACTACTAAGTATCAACTAACTACAAGGAACAAAATTCAATGAAATAAAATATGCATGAAAATGTCTGTGGGTATAAATTCACATTTTCAAATGATTGCTATTATTTTTGAACGAGTGAAATATGTACTTGGCGAAACAGGACTTCTATGAAGATCAATATAGTGGTTTTGCATGGTTTTTGTTTAGTTGTAAAATTGGGAGAATCGTGAAACGAGATGTAGCCAGTTTTTTTTTCCTTTTTGTACAGACGGTAGCACATCAAGCTACAACAATCCGTCAGATTTATGTAATAGATTTTCAACTTTATCACAAAATAAGAAGGTTCACGTTCGATTGGCAAAATTTTACAGATTCAGGTAGGTTGATGTGCTGGCGTCTGTACATTGCCCCTACAAAAACCACACAAATTCCTAATTTCTCCTGTATCGTGGGTGCGTTTAGTCACATACACAAAGATCTAGACCCGAAACAACTACTTGTAGATAATACAAATATTTTGTTCCGTGCGGGAATCGAACCCGCGACATGCTGCGCAGCAGTCGATTGCTCAGCCACTGCGCCAACGGGAAACTCCTGAAGGCACACATATCAAACGCGCAGTAAACTCATTCAAAATGAGTCACCGAGGAAGTGCCCCTATCTAGATCAGTTAATCAGTTACCCTTTCTGGAAACCGAACCGACACAAAACGATAAAAAAATCATAGTCATTACTCCATCCTGGGTCAACTACGCAGTTTATGTACGCAGTTAACTTTGATACGCGGTTATGCAAGTGTTTTATCTACCATGTCACGGATCGCTTCAGATTTTTGATAAGTTCGTAGCAAATAGGCCAATGGGATGGGTCAATGGGCAACGTCATTGGTTTGACCCTTCTTCTTTTGAACAATTTTAGAATAGTTACAAACTTTGTAACTTATGACGTTATGACATATAGCCCATACAGGTGTCGCCGAAGCCATAAAAATTCTATACTAATATTATAAACAGGTGAAAGTTTGTATGTAGGGAATAATATCCGGAATCCCCAATGATAAGAAAAGGGCTATAAATTATATTTAAATCATGCAAAATTAGCGGAGCTATCACATTTTTTGTGTAGCAAGTCGGAAAATGTAAAAGCGCAGGCCAGGGAAGGCATGCGTCACAACGATTCTGGGGCTATGAGTATAAATTGTATTTTATTGTTGAGTATGAAAGAAAACGTTTGTAAAAGCTAGTTTTGAATATATTGATGTGCCTGGCTGCTTTCCATGGATTCATACTTTTTTTTTAAATAAAGAAATATCGTTTTACATATTTTAATTTCTGTAATGGAAACCTTCACCTCTTTTTGACCAAGGTCGACAATGCCATCATTTATGTCAATTCGATGATTAATAAATTAGAGTGTTCTGTGTTTTTGACAAATCATTAAAGCGCATTGAAGGCCTGTTCAAAGCACTTTTTAAGTAGACGATACAGATTAAGTCCCGTATTCCAGAACGTCGTTTAAGACTCACCATTAGTTAAAGTTAGTTTCAACCAATCCAATGGATTTAATCTAATTTTAAGCAATGCTCGAGCTTTGAGTGATGTCCTGTAATATGGGCCTTAGTACTCGTATAAGCTGTAGCTATAAGCATTGACATTGCATTTCATAAACGCGAAATGTTGATTGAGCTTTTAACTAGACATCAAAAAAAGTTTACGATCACTTTTAGTCCAGTCAACGGGGAGTTTTGCCCTGCAAAAGGTGGTGTAGTTTTTTTTTTATTTGTATTGAAAGGTAAGTTTTCGACCTCGAGGAGTGTCTGTGTTAGCCGCCATCTAGGATTGAAGGGACCCAAATTTGTTCTTTTTCACATAATGCTTCAACAGTTGACTTTATGACAAAAATGTCTAATGAAAATGAATTGAATCTCACTCTATTTACTTGAAACTTTCTACTGTACATTTGTTTATCAACAAAATCGTAAAATAAGTGTTAGAGAATTTTTGGTAATCCTAAACCCGATATACCCATCCTCGCGGATGAAATCCTGGGCAAAGTACTCGTTAACTGTGTAGCCGATTTTTTATAAATGTTTAATGTTCGCCCTCTTGTAACTTTGTATCTATAAGACGTACATAGTACAAATACCATTTGCTGTAGAATTTTATTGTCTTTAAACGTCTCTTTTATTTAGACATTGTTGTTGTCATAGTCAACTGTTGAAGCATTAATCCAAGATGGCGGCTAACGCAGACACTCCTCGAGGTCGAAAACTTACATTTTTCATGAATAGCATATACTTAAGCAAAACATATTAATAAAAAAAAACTACACCATCTAATGCAAGGCAAAGCCTCTTTTTTGTCCCCATTGATCGACTATTTGAAAAATCATAATCTTTTTTGTTACGTTTCATTATATTATGGTTTCTTCTTCTTTTTAGATTGTTTATTTTTTCAAATTCATAAATATTAATTAAACTATAAAAATATATAGTTAGTTTTATATAATACTAAATTAAAATAAAACTAAACTATTATAGACTATAGAGCATCGAAAAATTCACCCTCAACGCTGTCAGCTGGTAAATAATGTGCCCAGGAGACTGGCGGCGTTACCTCTTTGTATAGCTAAGCTAAGCCTTTGACCAAGGTAAAAGCCAGCTCTCGGGAAGCGTCAACAAGTCTTGAAATAAATGATTATAAGAAGTTTTTTTGTAATAAAAACAAACAGATTCCTAGCATGTTTACTCGACAAATATGAGTCAATGAGAAGGGGCGTGCACATCTCATTGTTTACATAGTGTAACGAGCCGATAGGGCTCTTTACAAATGCGTAATATGGATGAGATCACAGGAAAAGTTTAGGAAAATAAATAACACTGATTAGATTGAAGGGTCAAATGAAATGTCAAACAATAATGAAGAACAACTACTGTTGGAAACAATAATGGAATAAAACAAGAAACAATTAAGCCACATTATGTCTCCATTAATTTTATTACCTTCGGTTAAGCAGTTATCTCGAATGCGGTATTGAGCCGCATTGTTATGATGGAGATTTGCGTATACGTTTAGTTGCGGGTCAAATTATGTCATACTTAAATTAAGACGGGTTGTTTGATTCTGATAGTGGTTGTTTATGCTTTACCTCCCCATTAGTGCTTATACTCACACTGCTATCATTTTAATATCACGTATTAAAAAAAAAGAACCAAATGGTTTCTCAAGCATCATTCTTTCTTATCCATATGAGGATTAAAATATTTATGAATTTTCCGCTTTAAGGATTTGGAGCACATCAAGATATCCTTTTCTTTATTACTTTATACTCTTCCTAATAGTAAGTGCTTAGAAGGTCTTAATAACCCTAGTAACGGAAAAACTCTATTCCATTCCAGCATGGAACGAAGTACAAACAGCCAGTCTACCCTTTATGATGCGGGAGAACCGCATCGGTGACGCAAATGAGATCGGGGAAGCTCCTGACATGATCGTCCCGCCCGAGATCATGAGGGCACGAGTGAGGGAGGGAGTGCCTCCCCCGCTATGCGCTGGTAGATGTGCCTCGCCTTCTGCAGGACCTGTATGTGCCTTCGACGCTACGGGAACGGCCAGGACGTTTGAGACGCTTTGCGAACTGGAAGCAGTGTCATGTCGTGAGAGCACGTGTAAGTTTGATGTTTTGTTTTTTTTTTTAATAGCATAAAATGTGTCCCAAGCTGAACGAAGGCCTCCTTGCAGATTTTTTATTAGAAATTACTTGCCACGTTGTCCCTACATGAATATGACATTTTCTGATAAACATTTTCAGTTGATGGATGAAATCTGTGAGCTTGACAAATAGATATGCGATTGACGCTTACGGTCAGCTCAGACCGAGACGTGACGCTGCGTGCACATATCAATAGAGTTATTCAAAATCTAACTCTATTTCCTACACGAAAAGATACACCTGTCACAACCAAGCGCGGCGCCACGCTGCATTTTATTGGCGACTTAAAATCTAACTTTATTCACTAGATGATAAGATACACATTTGCAATATCGTTGCGTCACGTTGCGTCGCTTCGCGTCTCGGTCAGAACTGACCCTTACGACACAACTGTATTGCGACTCACCATAGTTCCAAAATGCACGCTGTAGTTCGACATCACGCTGGTGTCACAAACGATTGTGTAAAATTAGTTCGACAATAAGGTGGAGCTTCAGATGCAAGAGCGAGCACAGTGAGCTCGAGGCACCCCGACTCGGACAGGATACGTTAGGTTACATTTTTACACCACCCAGATGTAGGAGCCCTCTAAAGACGTCGTCGACCTGTCCAGCATACCGTAATGTTACTATTGGCTATAAAACAACGTAGAACTAGTGAGTCGCAGTAGGTACACTTTTGTCGCAGAAGGGTTAATCGCACATATGGTTGTTGAGCACAAGTAGTACCTTCAAATTTGATTGGCCAATAGGTACATAGGTACAGTACTATAACTCCTGTGAACGTTGCTAAAATGTTGACGTTTTGGATTTTTTTCGTTCAATAAAAAACTTTTTCAAAAAAAAATGTAACCGACTTCCCACAAAAAAGTTCAAAATAACCTACAAAAAAACTTTTGTTTCGAAAGTCTTTGACTTTCTTTTTATTTCATTGACTTTTTGTCACCGACTTTCGAAAGAAAAGTTTTTTTGTAGGTTATTTTGAACTTTTTGACTTTCTTTTTATTTCATTGACTTTTTGTCACCGACTTTCGAAAGAAAAGTTTTTTTGTAGGTTATTTTGAACTTTTTTGTGGGAAGTGGTTACATTTTTTTTTTAAGTTTTTTATTTTATCCTTTTTAGTTTCAATATTCAACCAAAATTATTGTCAAATACATAATTTTCTTACATGTACACTAAAATATTGTAAT
The DNA here is from genome assembly GCA_950005045.1 of Agrotis exclamationis. Classification (NCBI taxonomy): domain Eukaryota; kingdom Metazoa; phylum Arthropoda; class Insecta; order Lepidoptera; family Noctuidae; genus Agrotis; species Agrotis exclamationis. The sequence continues at coordinate 16,581,642 of OX465427.1, read as the reverse complement.
CCGTAGCACCGGTTATAACATCGTCCATGTATGTACTCTTACACAATGAGCTAAAATGAAAACTACTGCACCAAACTAAATGAAAATTTTATGGGACCAAATGGCAGATATACTGTATCGAACAAAAAAAAGAATCATCGAAATCGGACCAGAAACCTCGGAGTAATCAGTGTAGACAATGTTGAAAACTTTTTAGGTTTTTGTTGATTTTTGTTGATTTTTCAAAAAGTGCTGGTTCGATTTCGATAAAATTTTAATGGGACCTTTCGGGAAGTATACCCTTTCCAACGAAAAAATATTTTTTCAAATCGGTTGGTAAACGACGGAGTTACGCCCGAACAAACATTAAAAAAAATATATATATACACCGTGTTCTTCACGTTATCCATAAACTTTAGCAAATACTTCTATGGCTTTTACAAATCAAATCCAACAAAGGAAGTAGTACTTAAAAAGGCTTCGTTACAAAGATATTTGTAATTTCATTTAATGAAATTTAATTGAGCTATGCAGTGAGAAAGTATCTTAATTTGGCCTATGTTGCCGCTTAGTGCAATTAAAATGATAAATCTATCAAATACTATTTGCATTTCATTTGTTTCAGCCCGCCAAATGTTATGAATGAAAATACGACGTTGCCAATTCGGATAAAGAGGCATGCATATCGGGTTATTTACGTCTAGGTATTTAGTTTGTATGAAAATTAACAAAAAATAAAAAATAAGAATTTATTAATGTGTCCATAATGAAAAATGCTTACTTCCGTGGTTTGAACATCTGGTCGAAGTTTATCAAACCACGGAAGTAAGCATTTTTCATTATGGACACATTAATAAATTCTTATTTTTTATTTTTTGTTAATTTTCATACAAACTAAATACCTAGACGTAAATAACCCGATATGCATGCCTCTTTATCCGAATTGGCAACGTCATTCATAACATTTGGCGGGCTGAAACAAATGAAATGCAAATAGTATTTGATAGATTTCAAATTAAGATACTTTCTCACTGCATAGCTCAATTAAATTTCATTAAATGAAATTACAAATATCTTTGTTACGAAGCCTTTTTAAGTACTACTTCCTTTGTTGGATTTGATTTGTAAAAGCCATAGAAGTATTTGCTAAAGTTTATGGATAACGTGAAGAACACGGTGTATATATTTTTTTTTAATGTTTGTTCGGGCCAAAAAACCAGGTGGCCCTTATTTTGTTTTGAGTAGTATATTATACTACTCAAAACAAAATAAGGGCCACCTGGTTTTTATCGATTTATTAAATAATGTTTAAATATTACTAGTTACAATGACTGAATCTGATTAATATTAATGGTTTTAGATGGAAATACACAAAAATTAAATATGTATTCCAATAAATCGTTGAAATAAACCAAATTGAATGAAAAGTGAGGAATTGCAGGAATGTATCAAGTTACATAAAACATAAAAAAATCGAAAAAATAACGTCTTTAATGTTCCAAAGTGTTCTTTTAAGCTTCTCTTTTAACTCTGTTCTCTCTGTTCTGCTCATTTTATGGAGGTGGATGATCTGGATTAAATATCGAACATTTTCTTTTGGGATACTCCACCAGCAAGTTTTAAGACATTTTATGAGATCCAGCTGCGTGTTGATGGGAATTTTACTTTCTTTTTCACTCTTCTTTAACTCATCTCTTAAATACTCAATAGAACTCAGGTAAAAATCCTGGGTGTCCACTGTAACATCGTAATTCGAGCGTAAGGGAATGTGTGCACTGTTAGTCGCGTCGTGTTCGCTCGAGCATTATCCTGCTTCAAGAAGAACTCAGGTATTCCTTGCTGTCCGAATGGGATAACGTGGAGTTGTATCACAAATTCTACGCAATTTTGAGGAGTTACAGCACCCTCGTTAAGAAGTGCGAGCTCAGTTTTACGTGATAGAGATAACCGCCCCAGAGCATAACTCAGAACTCGCCAGAACAGTCTGTTTTAAGAGTTCAAGGATCAGAAACCAGTTGTTTAAATCTTCTCTACACTCTTATAAATCAGTTTTTATTGAAAAAAAATAAACCACCAGTCATCAATAAAAAAAGTAATTTATAGAAAAACAAAAACCCGACTGCGTAAAAACTAATTTTTGAAAATATGTGAAAAAGTTAACTTAAATAGAAACTAAAAAGAAAGAAACAAGCCCAACTGAACAGCAGGAAGAAGCAGAACAGAACGACTCACAGTCGGGGCCCCTTGGGAAGATTTGATTGTAAAATTTGAATGGGCCCCGACTGTGAGTCGTTCTGTTCTGCTTCTTCCTGCTGTTCAGTTGGGCTTGTTTCTTTCTTTTTAGTTTCTATTTAAGTTAACTTTTTCACATATTTTCAAAAATTAGTTTTTACGCAGTCGGGTTTTTGTTTTTCTATAAATTACTTTTTTTATTTTATACTTTTTAGTTACGATTCATTGTTTTTTTTTTGTTTGTATATCGTTTATATTTGAAATAAAAACTTAAATCAATAAGTAAGAAAATTAGCGAGATTGATTGTTCTGTTAAACAACTTTAAATCGTTATATATCCTAAACTATCAATTAAAATGAAAAATGATAAAAGGAACCTCAAGATGATTTTAAAATACCTATTCAACGACACCCCACTTGATATAGTTCATCGACTTTTATTTTTTTCATTTTGACAATATGGCGTCTGGTTGTCGCTGTGGTGAATTTTGATTACTGTCATGTCTTTAGTGACACTCGCAAGGTTAAGACGAATCGATTGACGTAAGAATGATCAAAATCGGCCTACGCATTTGGTCTCTAGAACGCCACATAGAAACAAACATACATACATACATACATACATACTTACATACATACATACATACATACATACATACATACATACATACATAGACTGATAAACACATTACCTTCCTTTGCGTCGCGCAGTCGGGTAAAAACAATGAAGCCCAGTCAAAACAGTTCAATAAATTTTCTCCTTCGCAAATGTTTCACGATTTGCACCATACGCTGCAGTTAAGTGGAGGCGAACCAAGCATCTTCTTGAGTATTGTTAGTCTTTATGAGTTCGATTCGGAATAGTGTAGTCAATTATAGGGGTGCCTGTAGCTCGACGCACTGGAGTTTCTACGGTCCGCGCAGTAGATTTTCGCTCTATTTGCGCGGTTAAACAAACTTAATGGTCTTCTTGGGCTTTACTTACTTACTTTCTTCCTTGATCACGGCGTCTGGTGGTATTACCCGTCTTTTAAGACCAGTTTTAAGCATTTTGAACCACTCGTTGGGAATATTCCACCATTAAACCTACCTCTTCTGGCTACGGGCCCCCTGGATTAAGGTGACACCCCAAGTGGCTGTTTTTGCGTCCATATGTCTCCGAATACATGACATTATGAGATTGAAAGATCATTTTAGCCTGCTTGCTGTATTAGTCGAAGAAAACTCCATTAGAATTTTAAAAATTAAAAAACACCATACCGTAAATTCTAAGTAATTTCAAATATCGAATTAAAAAAAAGTTATAAATTTCCAATTATGCACTAGAAACAATATTAATACTTGAAAGAAACCATAACAAGATATTTAGTATTTATTATGTACCCAGAATAAGAGCAATACTTGTTTAAAGTGCAATTTAAAAAGTGGCCCTTATTTTGTTTTGACGAGTATATAAACATCCGAATTGAGAACCTCCTCCTTTTGGAAGTCGGTTAAAAAGTGCTGGTCTATTTCCAGCCTAATTTGAATAAAAGACTTTTGTTTTGAAAAAGGAAACTTTAAAGCCTCTTGAATCCAATCGATTTTTATGAAAAGACTTGTCTGATACTTTTTTTATTTTCGTCTTCAAGACTAAACGAATTTCCTCAAGTTTCCTTATTCAAATAAAACAAAGGGTTTTTTTTTCTCCCTTTTCCAGGAATCGAAACTCGACTGTTTGTAGGTCCCACTCCTCCGCAAGGCCACAGGACCAATTTTCTTCTTTGAAAAAGAATTGTTTTTTTCCTTTCAAAAACCCACAAATAACGAGCTCAATTTTTCTCGTTCCAGATTATGCTATAACGAGTCTGGGAGAATGCTGATGAAGCGACAGAACACGCAAAGTGCATTGGTTCTCACATAAGTGTAAGCATTAGGTACCGCACTGCCTGAGGACGGACGCCATATTATTTACAATCATACGTATTAAGAACTTATCTCTCGTCGAATGCTAAGAACAGTAAGAACACCAACCAACCCGGACCTGTAACGTATTAAAAACTTACAGCATGGCACGGCAATGTTTAATAAAATTGCCGTCCTCTCTAGAAAGAGAGAAAAATAACTATAGGTCAATCTATCTCTTTTCTGTAAAACATAGACAAGTCCATTAATGTAAAAGAATTGTTTTTCTCTTTTAATAGACTATGGCGATTTTCGGCAGATTATGTACTATCTATGGTATCAGATGGATTAAACACAGTGCATCTCTATACACAACCTTTGGCACAGATCTTTGACATTTCTAAAAGGTCATCACATAAAAGATTTTCATGACGTCATAAGATTTTCTTGGCACTACCGCATTGGATGAATCATTAATTTCACAGCAACTTTACTTTAAATTCATATAAAAATACGAGTCAGAATATCCATTTATTGACGAAATCCTTAATTAATGTCTCGATGCGTAAATACTGTAACATAAATAACCTTGTCATAAAAATAAAGTGACGTCACAATTGACCTCAAAAAGTTGAAGCGGTCTCAAATGTCAAAGGTTCAGATGAATTTAAAACAAAAACGGGCATCCCAACTGTCACATGTCAGTTGTCCAGAAATACAATATGGCCGCTCTGTCCTGTAAGTTCGAAAACAAGCTTTGATTAGCTACACTGAGTTAGTAAAAATGGTTATAGCAGTAAATATGATATAACTTAGTATGTGCCTGATTTTTTTGTGGTGTACTCTTAAATTTAATACTTATTGAATATGTCTTTATCAAATTCACTAATTAAACTAGATTAGACCATATACCTACCCACATAATTTATTATAACGCCATCATAATATTTCTCTATGGATTCCAGTATATCATTCTAGATCTTCCAGCATTGGTTCTAGTGGGTCTTTAATCATGTACTGTGTCTATGGTAAAAGTTAGTGGCAGTATATCGTTGTAAAACATAAATATAGTTTTGGTATTCATGTTATAAAAATACCGCCCTATGTGTTCGTTTCTATAAACATCACCAATCGTAGAGACTTCTGTCTCTGTCTACATCTTTTATATTTAAAATATTTAAAAGTAATTCAGGTAGTTTAATGCTTACGCTGTAAAATTAAGTTCTTGTATAGTATTAACACAAATACAACAATACAGTTTCTATATTATTTGGTGGCCAAAGCGGTTTTGATAGAATTTATTTTCTTCAATTTCTGTAATGAAAATTGGATTATACAGGGTTACAATGCTATATAACAAAATTATTGATTGGTAGAAGGTTAAGTGAAGGTCGCGTCGCAAAGATGGTTAAGGCTGATTTTCCAACATGTAGGGAAAATGCTTGAATTTTTGTGTCATTTGTTGTAACAATTACATAATTATTTTTAAAATGTAAAATAGGTTTATAGACCAAACACCATAATATTTATTCTTCAGACAAAAGCTAGCTTGGTATTCTTTGAAAAGTAGCCCTTAATTTAAATACAAATAAGATTGTGAATGCTGAAAAAAATATTAGAAAAATCTTTACTACAATTCAGCTTTGTAAAGAATTTCTATAACAAATGTAAATCAGTCGATCTTATTTGGAGATAATAAATGTAATGTTCTATGATTGCTACGGTTTAGAAATAAGACTTTGGTCGAAAAGTTCCTAAAATTCAAAATTTCTCCTAAACCTTTAAGATATTTTATTAGCTTGTAAGTAGTTGTAAAATTAACGCCAAAGTCATGTTCAAATAAATATTTTAGTTATATTCGTAATTTTAAGATTATTGTGTAAGTCAATATGTTTATTTATTGTACAAAGTACGGATCGTCATGACTTCTAGCTGTCCTGACTTTGTCATCTTAATAAATGGAATTTAGACTCAATAAATATTTACGACATAGTGAAATGACATATTTATTTTGCTTATATAATTCGTCCAATATTACCCAAACCCATGTTATATTGGACGTTTTAAGAGAAGGTGCCTTTCTTTTTCAACTTACTATCTTATTTTGAGGCAAAGGTATCCAAAGCTTTCTCCTCCTCCCTGTGTTAATTACAGTGGCGTAGCTAGACGGGGGCGAAGCAGACCCTAGCCCCCGGCCTCGCACCTAAAGGGGCCTCGCACTCAGAGAAAAAACGGGACAACGGCGATCACCGTCAGTAAAGGAGTGCAACATTTCTAGGTACTAAGAAATTAACATGACCTACAATGATCAATCAGATACCTGTGGTGTCTGATGAGTGGGAACTGAAAGAACCTAAGAGGCCTCGCAATGCTGATGTCGCCGACGATCACGTTTAGGTCAAGCACCTCCATAGCCCGCGCTAGGGTTCATGTTGCAAATTAACTGGGGTAAGGTTTTTTTTTGTTACTAGGAACTGAAAGAGTCCAACATGCCTCGCAAAGCTGATATCGCTGTCATTTCACAATCACATTTGGTCTAGGTGACTTGGAGAAACCAAGTCATCTTACAACAAGGGTCCCTCGTGCGAGCAGCGGAAGCAAGTTAGGTTTTCCGTCCTGAAAAAAAAAGGGCCTCCCACATCAAGCGTCTTGCCCCCTCATAGATTCGGTCTCGTTACGCCACTGCTTGCAAAGCCTGTAATTTGTTAGCGTTCCCTATCTTTTCCTGCTGTGGCAACCAGTGCCTAAACTAGCCTTTTATTCGCCCAGTGCAAGCTTCTTTAATTGCGCCCTAGTCTGGCCAATTATGGTCCAGGCCGTCCGGGTCTGGCCATTTCTGCGCCCTTCCAGGGTACAGACCCTGGAAGGGCGCAGGGAAATGTTGCCCAGGCACACCCCTGTTCGGCATTGATGGTAACGCCCAATTTCTTATCTTCTGGCACCCACTGCAAGAAAATTCTGTCTATCGGATTTTCTATCAACTAGGCCCGTACAAACCCGCTTTAGCTTAGACTTAGCCTGCATTGGCGGTTCCTAATATACAGGTGAGTTTTCCAAGTATAGACGTGGATGGCCAAATCCGAAACTATCCGATGTTGCTATAGTAACGGATACCTGTACCCTTAGCACGAGTTTTCACTCTTTTACTTTACAGCGTCTTTCCAGTATTTACAGCGTTTCTTGTATGAAAAAATGGGACAGCGCCTCTGGTATGCGAAGAAGGAACTATTTTTTTCCTTGAAAATTGTCAATTTGAAGTTGTCAAAGTTCCAGTTTACTTTACGTCTCAAATACTGAAAACTCGTGCTCAGGGTTCGACTGCTTAGCGTGTCATTATGCTGTTACCAATGACTTCGATCCATCCATGTGTTGGCTAGTTTTGGTATATTCTATGCTATCTTATTATTTTTAGTACTTTATTTGGGGATTTAGATAAAGTTTGTCTAAATTGGCCTACAAATCTCGATTCGTCGGCAAAGCAACACCTATTGTTTATCTAGCTGATACCTATCCGCAACCCCACATCCAAGGTGCGTTCACGTTTTAAATAAGTTTGGCAAAATTAATAATTCTATCCACCCCAACTGCTCAAAGATCTACATCTTAATAAATAATGCGCAGGTCTGCAAGTAACAACTTGGTTTTCTTTTTGTGCCGATTAATACAGATGTACGAAAGCATAGCTCTAACGTAGGCTTCGGTTGAACCCCAACAAGACTGAACAGGTATTTCGTAGTGGTATTTCAATACGGACCGAAACTTTGTATTAGTCTTTCGATACTTTTCAGAAAGAGAACTCAAGGCACATCCATCCAGCCTTGTTCGCTATTAACGCTTACGACACACAGACAACAATCCCTATAGGCGACAGGCAGTCTATCTCATTCAAGTGGGTCACTTTGCCCGCCCTATTGACTCCCGATCTAGGTGGGATCAGAAGTGAAGTAAATAGATAATCCTCAGCGATAAACATCGAATGTTATCCGGAACGTTTGTGATATCATTTGTTTTTGTTATTAGCACGTTTCTTCTGTCATGTGACTGTTTGTGGTTTTGCCTAAGATAGCGGGAAAGATGTTTTTGTTTAAGCACTTTGTAATCTTAGTACTTACATTTCAACCTACCTACTTTACTTTTGACTTGTGACCTTTGTTTACCGTATCAGTGGTATCAGCCAAAATTAAAAGAAACCGGCCAAGTGCGAGTTGGACTCGCCCATGAAGGGTTCCGTAGCAGCAAGCATAGATTAGAGATATAATTATATTGAGATTAGTAAGTAATAAACACAAACAATAAAAATAACTTTGTTTTTCATAGTATTTGTATGAATGGCAAAGTTATATTTGCGGTTTTTGAAAATGTACTATATCTCAAAAACTGCTAACTGTATCTCATCCAAACCAATTTTTGTTGGTAGTTTTGGTTGAGGTCTACATTATATATTTTTTTTAGTTTTATCATTCTCTTATTTTAGAAGTTACGGGGGGGGGGGACACTTTTTACCACTTTGGAAGTGTCTCTCGCGCAAACTGTTCAGTTTAGAAAAAAATGATGTTAGTAACCTCAATATCATTTTTAAAGACCTATTCATAGATACCCCACACGTATGAGTTTGGTGGAAAAAAAATTTTTGAGTTTCAATTCTAAGTATGGGGGGCACCCCCAAAATTTGTTTTGTTTTGATTTTTGTGTGAAAATCCTAATGCGGTTCACATAATACATCTTTCTACCAAGTTTCAACAGGATAGCTCTTATACTTTCGACAAAAAGTGGCTGTGACATACACGGACAGACAGACAGACAGACAGACAGACAGACAGACATGACGAATCTATAAGGGTTCCGTTTTTGCCATTTGGCTACGGAACCCTAATTAGGTACGGATGCGTTTATTCACTCACGTATTTTTTGAATTAACATAAAAACAACGATTGGTACCCAGATACGTAACATGCTTATCAAAATAATATTGCTAGACAAAATAAATACCCCATGAACAAGATTTTTGTAATAACTACATTTAACTATTCAAGATTTTTTTTATATTTTTAAGAAATCAATTGGTTTCAGCCTTATGTAGATTGATAGAGATGTTTAATTAAGTTAATACAACTAATTTGGAGGTGACGCTTCTAACTGGCATCTATTTACTAGATATTTGATCTAATGCTCTTGAAACAGAATTTAAAAGAACAGCCATTGAGTTTTAAGCAAATGCAAGCTTTTATGAATTATTTAACATGCTTTATTCTATGTTCTCCCTCTCACAGAGAGGAGGCCTGTGTCCCAGCAGTGGGAACATTACAGACTGATGATGATGATGATTCTATGTTGTGCATTCTGATAGACATAGGTAGTCGTAGTTTAATCAATCAATATAAAAATGCATCTAGCGAGACAATAGCATTATTTTAACGTACATAAATAATTTATATAACTTATCAACAAACATAGTCATAAGAACCAATTAATTCCTACGTACGAAAACCTCAACCTAAAATATGTCTACATTCTAAACGAACATCTAGAACACGTTCTATTTTTACCGACTTCAAAAAAAAGGAGGTTATCAATTCGACCCGTATGTATGTAATGTTATCAGAACTGCCCAGTTTTCATATATGTTAGTCTATATCAGCGTCTGAACAAATGTGCCAAATTTCATAAGTGTATGTATGTATGTATGTATGTATGTATGTATGTATGTATGCATGTATGTATGTTTTTATGTTTGTGCACGCATATCTCCGGAACTATAAGTTCGATTTAAGTAATTCTTTTTTTGTTGTACTAGGTATTGTTCAACTTAGGGTACACTGCAAGTTTCATCAAAATCGGTTCAGTAGTTTTAGAGATATGGATTTTTTATGTTCTGGCGGATTACTAGATTAGTGCATATGTAAGAAAGTGTTGTATTTTACAAGAATTTGGGTTGAATATGTAATAAATAAACTAAAAAGGGTAAAATAAAAACTTTTTTTTTTAAAAGTACCGACTTCAAAACAAGTACAAAAAAGTTTAAAATAACTTTTCTTTCGGAAGTCGGTGGCTTTGTTTTGTTGTGTCATTGACTATGTTGTCATTGTCAAGTTCTTTACACGGTCAGCGTTAAAGAGCGGGATCGTTTAGACGAGCCAGTAGCTAGCATAGCACTCTACTAACTCAAAGGAGCTTCGGTAAAGAAAATAAAACTCCACTGCGTTTTAAAGTGCTTGGCGTCACTTCTCATCTTTTCGGCGTAGTCGCTTAAATTACATGAACTTTTACTTGAAGTTCGCTATAGCTTGAAATATTTAGTAGGTGGCTCGTGAAGGAATCGATAATTTTAATAGAGAATAGTGTTTGATACATGAACTATCGTCACTTAGACCAATAACAGTTTCGTGTTATATTCAAGAATTTTAAAGATAATTTTGCTATGTTAAATAAATCGTCATTACACGTCTTGTTCCTTCTTTTGTAGTAGTAGGCCTAATTTTTTTTTCTGCTAAGCTTTTTTGTACAGGTTGCCTCACAAAGGTTTGTTATGTAGATGTACTTTACTTTACTTTGTATTGTGCTACGGCAAGGGAAATTATTCTACACCCTCTTTAAAGACAAACAATTAGACTTATTTAAACTTACAAGATTTAATACGCAATTAAATAAAAAATGATAACACACAAATTTGCCAATGCTCTGCTAAAACTCTAATCACAGCTTCTTTGATGTTAGTCGATAAGCTTAAAATTATTGTATTTCTTTTTTTATAAAATGCAGTCAAACAAAAGCGTTTAATATTAAAGAGTTCTTAATGTTCTCGTTCGCTTAAGATAGACGGATGCCGTCGGAGCCAGCACACTCGCCTTTGCTGATCTTGTGGAGGGCTGAAAAAAGAAAAAGAATAATTTAAAATAAGAACATTAACTCCTCTTTATTACGCAATACCCCGGCTTCACACGTGCAGAACTTTAAAAATAAATGAAATATAGCCTATGTTACTTGCTAATAATATTCTGAAAGAATGGAATACCTTTAACAGGTGAAAAATGCTGCTAAAGTGGTCTTTTTTATTCAATCAGCACTGCATTTTTTTCGACGGGTTTTCCGCCTTATTCAACCGTTTGTCTGCGAAGAGACTTTACTCTAAAAATAATACATTCTGCCCCGATTTAATAAAATCATCTAAAAATAAGTTTACAGTTGTCTAGACTTCTACATTCAAAGAAAGGTCGTGATCCAGTTCATTGCCCTTAGTATTGTTATACCTAGCCAGTTTATAACATTAGCTGCTACACTTTGATCTAATCTAAGTTGGCCGCTACTCCTTTTGACTAACAAAATTTTTAAAAGAGAACGCTTGATAGAGTTCCCTACTCTTTTTCTACATTGTGTTGGACAAAAGTTAATTTTATAAGGTGCGTCCACACAGAGCGCGGAGCCTCGCGAGACATTTGCTCCGCAAGGAAACTGACAAGCGAGGCTGCTCACTCTGTGTGGACGCACCTATTGTTTTTCGACCGAGGCACGAAACAATATACGCAAGCAAAACAAAAGCCGACACTGGATGGCTCGGGCGCTCGATCGCTCGACCGCAGCAGCGCTGTCACTTGCCTCGCCCGAGACACGTCCACACCAACCGAGCTGCTTCGCGCGGAAAATCCCTCGCGAGGCTGCGCGCTCGGTAGGGAGCACAACCTATTCATTTTCGTAGGTATTCATTCTAAAATAATTGGGATTTGGAACATTTCTATGTCGTGCAAAAAACATACTGAATTCAGCACATAAACCTACCACGGAGTTGTGGGACTGTCTAAACAGGTAACCATGACCCTGGAACGTAAAGGGCAATTGATGGAACACTGTGGATTTTAGTCAGTAGGAGTCTCACAGTCCCGCTCCACCCAGGAAGGAAGGACACATTTCATTTTATGACCTATAAAAATCAACCAACTCCAATCTGTAGTTTTTCCAGTGGAATATGCTTTTTTGAAAATGTTTAAATTTGATTTAAATTTTTAAATCTTCCTCGATAGATAGACTATCCAAAACGAAAATATTTTTTCAATTCGAACCAGTTGTTCCTGAAATCCTGAGATAATCGCGTTCAGCCAAACATGCAAATTCTTCAGCTTTATTTGTATAGATTAGGGTAGATTGATGTACTAGCAGACTGAACGAACATTATTGTCGCCGATTTTCTAAATAATATCCAGGCTTACTTGATTCCGGGGTCATGGGACCTTGGCCGGAGCGTAAAGGGCTATTGAAGGGTACCGTGGATTTTAGTCAGTAAAAGTCTGACAGTCCCTCCCCCTACACTGGGTCAGAGGACTCAATTGATGATTTTACCACGTAAAAAAAGGTTGAATTGGTTACACCTAGCGACCTCTGTTTTAGACTTGGGTACCTTTATGCTATACCTATATAAAATATCAAAACAGCATGAGTCACATTCCGGTCGGGTGTCGACAATGGCCGCCAATGCTATATTTCCACGGTTATGCATGACGCGTCACACTTTGTTAACCGCAGGCTCTATTGCAAACTATATCATACAACATCAATAGGCTTTTATTCACCATCGAATTCTGAAACTCTTTGTTACGTATCTCGTTGTTTATGGTTTTTTTTTTTGTAAATTTTGCAACATCACGCACCGTGGAGTCGCTTTTGTTGTTGAAAAAAATATTGCATTCATGCCTCGTGTACAATTTCATCGGACAACAAACGGTTTATTTTTAGAAGGGATCGATAAAACTTTAATTTGTTAACAGCTCTGTATGTCGAGGAATTTTCTTGATTGTTGTTTTATTAAACAATGACAGCCATAAATTAATGGTCGGCCATCGTATGTCATCCATAAACTTATTTCTCTTGTAAGCCGAAAAAGGGAAAACAAGGTTTCTCTTTGTACCTACGCAGTTTCAATATCACGATGTGTGCAAGAATTGCAACTTGATTGTTGTTATTTTTTTTTCATACTTGCATAAACAGATTTTATGATTGCCAAAATGGCAATCATAAAATCTGTTTATGCAGCATTGTATTACACACGCAGATTATATCTGATTTATGCTTAGTTACTTTTTCTTCTTGCAATCATATTATATTATTATTTCATTATACTTGCTAAGTATTAAAGAGGAAAGATTTGATTGTTTGTTTGTATTGGATAAGCTCCGAAACTACTGGACCGATTTCAAAAATTTTTTCACCAATTGAAAGCTGCTTTGGTCCTGAGTGACATAGACAATAGTAAGGGCGGAGCGGGCGAAGCCGCTGGCAAAAGCTATAGTCTACTAATAAAATTATTTTTAATCAGTAGGACACCTTGTCTAGTATCAATCGATTGAACACATAATGTGACTCTAGAAGGAATTAGGAATGTATGATCACAATTTTATTACTAGTTCAAAAACGTAATTTTAGTAACTTTTCTACAAGTGCCTTACCTTCTTGAGTTAACTTATTTTAAGTTATCTTATTTTCCTAAGTGTACATAACTTGACCTTAGAGTCCACCTCTCCGAATCCCTTCAGAGTACAACCAACTTAGTTAACCTTTCAACTAGATTAGGTACTACAAGTAACTTCAGAAAGAAAGTATTAGGCCGGTATGTACTACTCGCATCCGGCGCACTTGTATAACAATACTTATGTGGACGAGGCGAAAGATATATTTAAGGATCGTAGCAGTTGGCGCTGTGTGATATAGGGATGCCTACCCCAATGGTAAAAAGGCGTGATTTTAACATACTTAACTAGCTGGTTACTATGTACCGCATGTAACTTGATTTTTATCCCAAGGGAACTTAATGTCGGCAGACGATCTCCGGCCACCGTAGGCGTGACGATGCCCGGGTCGACGGCGCGTTGTGTTCCACGCGCGCCTCAAAGAGTGTCTGCATGATGACGGGGCCCCCCTCTGGAGGGCCAAAGCCTGCCGGGGTCATAGTATAAAGAGGGGAAGTAGGTTATCTACAGCCCAATCCGCGATATAATTGCCTACTGTCTCAGGGTTGTAACTTTTAGCTGAATTTTAATTCGGTGCCTATAAATTGGCAAGAATCGGGAAGTTGTATTTATATCCATAAGAAGCTATCTTTAATTATGTTACACGTTGTATGTTAGTCAGTTTTTTGTATTTTTTTAGTCGGCATAATGTAGTATTTTTACACATAAAGGACCATTATTTATTTTTAATTTTAATTAATACATACATAAATAATGCAATAACATCTATTGAATCACACAATACGTTCTCCTGCGATTATCACACATTTTTCATTCATTTAGCGGTGCCGAAAAGCCGTGACGCGCGAACCTCGTGCAATGTTAGCCCCGACTGGCGCACGCCGAAATGAGCCGAGATTTTGTTAAGTGTGCGTGCGGCGACGCATAGATACTACGGCGCACACATACAAGCCGCGCGCGGTGCGTTTGTATGAAGATAACTTACTTCCCGTATTTATACTTTGCCGGGGTCGCGGGATTTATCTCATTACCGTGACCCCGGAACACAAAGGACTATTGAAGGACACCGTGGATTTTAGTCAGTACGAGTCTGACAGTCCCTCGCGCCCTGCCCGGGGTGGGAGGACTCATTTAATGATTTAACCACGCAAAAAAAAAAATGGGAACTTGATGTGGGAATAAACGGTATCTTTTGTGTTATTCCCAACTATAACCTATCACTGAGGATCCTGGTGAAATAAGATCACCAGGATCCGTTCGATGATTCTGACGTGATTGAGTAACATGCATCCAGTTACCATCCAGCAATCCATCCAAAAATCTAAACTTACGTAATAATATATTACGTAATAGTATTTCCAGAATTGATCACAACGACACAACCACGACATTGTAAAAATGTAGGTAAAAATTTAATAATAATGCTAATAGATAAAAAAAACAATGGAAGATCTAAAACACAGAATTTTAATTCTTACTCAGAAGTGTAGGCGTAACAAACAATTCAATGTTAATAGTATTAAAACGTTTCTCATGTATTGTGACTCATGAGCCGTTTGCATGAAGAGATCACATCACCTACAATGTTATTGTTGTAACATAATAAGGAAAATTAAGCTTCCCGGAACGTAAATTAAAGTTTTTTCGACATTTTAAATTAGTATGTTCTGTGTTCTACCTTGAACTGTCTCATTGAGCTCGTTAATTTTGTGTAGGAGTAGGCAGTGCCTGAAAAAATACAGTCTAATCGCAACTACTTATTTCCTAAAATATTCACTTTGCAGTTTTTGTTTTAGGCTTTCAAGGGTTTCATATTGTTTAAAAGTTCCGTTTATATATTTATTTTCGATCAATGATTGTTTCCAAAAGTTAGTTAATTACACCATTATTCTTGGTCATCATTGACTTTGACCAGTAAGTAGGCTTGGTACCTTTAGCTAGACTCTATAGTTTACAAATATTCACTTCTGGACATGGGCCATCCCAAACGCCCGCCACTTCACCAGTTAGACTGGTCCTGTACTCTCATGTAGCGATGCCACGACCTTTCGTCAGAGAACCCTTCTTTTATACCCTAGGGTGTCAAACAAGCATATCGCCTGCTCGATACAACTCTTTCACGCTTTTAAAGTGTTTAGTTTATCTAAAACCACTATGAAACAATTAGTATGTAGCACTGGTTTGGTGGTAACTTTTAGATAGCATAAACCATAACAAATAGTCTAGATTTGATGATCTTCACATATCCAGCCAATTTTCTCAAGTTTTAACCAGTCCTGCTACTAGACCATGATAAAAATACTCACTATCATGGTGCTCGCAGTTGTAGTTGTTCATGACGCACTCATTGCCGAAAGACTTGGGTTTCTCGCCCTGCTTGCCGGCGCAGACGGGGTCCAAAGCGACGGAGCTGCAGTCGTGCATGCAGGCCTTCTTCCGAGCTGCCTCCGCCTTCACCTGCTTCAGATCAGGCTTGTCTGGACGGCAGGTTACCGCCACGATCACCAGCGCTGGAAAGTGAAGAAAGATGGTCAGTTATTTAGGGTTGGTTTAGGGTTTTTGATCAGTGGCCCTAGTGGGCAACACCGTGTCTGGCACATTACTAGCTGACAGCGTTGAAGAAGAGTGTTTTGATGCTTTGTAATAGTTTATTTTAGTCCTATTGTAGCTAGGTTTAAGCCTATTGTTAATTTTGATTGTAGCGTTGTTGTCAAAATTAATAAATTTAAGAATTCGATAAAATTGGGATAAGAATTCACTTCGCCCTCTGATTTGCATCAGTTTGTAAGTTACCAGCAAAATTGTGTCGGATATATAAAATTGTAAGTACTAGGTACGACGAGAACAGAATGTAAATTCGACTACAACTGATCTTATCATAATTATTCGTTCTGAGTCAGTCTTATAAGATATAAGGAAAACACTTTATATCCATGGCATGATGGCAGGTTTAAGCTTACTTAAATGCAACATTATTTTTAGTATATGCGAAACCTGAATGTAGTTTGTTCAGAATCAGTAACTGATACGATTCCAATAATTTTTACACCGTGTTATATTTTTTTTTGTTTTCATGTTAAATCATCATCATATCAGCCGTAAGACGTCCACTGCTGAACATAGGCCTCCCCTTTAGACTTCCAATAGGACCGGTTGTAAGCGGCCTGCATCCAGCGTGATCCTGTGCCCTTGATAAGATCATGTTAAATATTTTAATTAAATTTTATTACCAGTTAATTACAATACAATCACCATACGGTTAGGTACCTATTGTCAAACTATTATCACGAGTGTATAACACAGGAGACGCGGTTTACACGGGTGTACCGCGAAATGAGCATGTTTTTGAACAAACAACCAGGTAATTAATATACAAGCTTATAACTAAGTGATTTTCTATGATACGGTTTTAAAATTTTGTACATAAATTCTTTACACAAAAAGTACCGACTTCAAAACAAATACAAAAAAGTTTAAAATAACTTTTCTTTCGGAAGTCGGTGGCTTTGTTTTGTTGTGTCATTGAATATTGCCACCGACTTCCGAAAGAAAAGTTATTTTAAACTTTTTTGTATTTGTTTTGAAGTCGGTACTTTTTTTAAAAAAGTTTTTTTTGCATTTATTTTGAAGTCGGTACTTTTTTTAAAAAAAGTTTTTATTTTACCCTTTTTAGTTTATTTATTACATATTCAACCCAAATTCTTGAAAAATACAAAATTTTCTTACATTTATGCACTAATCTTGTAATCCGTCACAACATAAAAAAAATCATATCTCAAAAACTACTGAACCGATTTTGATGAAACTTGCAGTGTACCCTAAGTTGAACAATACCTAGTACAACAAAAAAAGAATTACTTAAATCGAACTTATGGTTCCGGAGATATGCGTGCACAAACATAAAAACATACATACATACATACACTTATGAAATTTGGCACATTTGTTCAGACGCTGATATAGACTAACATATATGAAAACTGGGCAGTTCTGATAATATTACATACATACGGGTCGAATTGATAACCTCCTTTTTTTTGAAGTCGGTAAAAACACTAGACAGGTGTATCGGGTTTCGCATAAACAAAATATAATGTTGTATATATACATAAATGTATAGTAGGTAGATTGAATATACGTTGATTCTCGTGGTTACTGAAAGCCAGTACCGTGAAAGACACCTAATTTATTCTTCCAAAAAAACGGATAAAGACCTCTCATTCAAAACTCTTCGACATTAAGGAAAAAGCCTCTATTTGTGTTAAGCAGAAACAACTCAATTATTAATATTTCAAAACGACAAATATTGCGTTAAAGCGAAAACTTGTTAATTAAGATTTCATGGAAGGATGCGAGGCTGAATATTAATTACTTCGTTACGATATGATTTATAAAAAAAAACTGTTTGCAAAGACTATAGAGTTTACATAGATGGAGTGATAATAATTAATAATAAATTTGTTTCTAGGAATAATGGCTCGTGACCTTAGCTAAGCTTTTGTTTAAACACATTCGTGTCTTCAAATAGAAAATAAGACCATTAGAGCGGGAGCCAAAGCAAAATTTCGTGACAGTGATGTCTCTTCAAGCCGTAATTGGTAGACTACAAAAGGGAGTCGTAGGTATTATAAAGATTCGTGGAACTCAGCTGCGGTTCCGTTGGTGGAATAGCCAATAGCCGTTCAAACACGTAGAAACATTTTTTTTTGTTATTTCCTCCCAACTGAAACCTGGTTTATATTGAAGATTAACTTGTATCACGAAGAATAAAACCAATCAGCTGACTGTACTATGGTGGAAAACACGTCAGCTGGTCACTCGAACATGTAATTTTCTATTTTATTTTCAGTGATTTCCTCTCGTCTCAAATTTTACCTGATGATACGTTTACATGAAGTTATGGATAAAAACAAACGTCAGCCGGCTGTATCTCAGTGGAAAAATCGTCAGCTGAACTTTGAAAATTACAAGCATAAATACAATTTCTAAACAAAGTTGTTTCGTCTCCCTAACATGCCGGAAACAATTTAGACCTCATCATGCAATCAAGCCAAAAGATCTTCGCAGACAGGCTGACCTTAACTAGAGACCATTTAAGGTCGTAAAATGCTCATCTAGGTAATAACAGGAAGAGGGACCACTTTGGTCCAATGAGCACCGGTTTGTGAATGACGTAGGATCAGAATTAAGACCTAATTTTGTAACTGGTCTTGTTAAAAATGTTGTTAACATTAATTTTAACGATTTTAAAAATACACAATATTGGCATGGCCCTTGCCTACATAAGGGAACTACAGGCGTATCAAAACAAAGAGTTAAAAGATGTTTTTCACTTTTCCATGTTTTGCACCATTCTATTTTAATGCCCTTTATTTTCATACCATTAAAAGAAAATTAAAATACCATTAAAAAAAATGAAGAGCAGTGGTGGCCCAGTGGTATCGGCCCCGACTTACGAGTTGTAGTTCGTAGGTTCGAATGCAGCCAGGCACATTACTTTGTGTAATTTGTTTCATCACCACTGCTCAAAACGGTGAAGGAAAACATCGTGAGGAAACCGGCATGTCCTAGAAACAAAAATTCGAAGACATGTGACATCCACCAACCCGCACTGGGCCCGCGTGGTGGATTATGACCCACTCCCTCTCTCAGAGAGGAGGCCTGTGTCCCAGCAGTGGGAACATTTATAGGCTGATGATGATTAAAAGAAAATACACTTGAGCATGAAAGCAATTCTTGAGCTTGAATACGTATTGTTGTATCGTTCTTGGAAACTGTTCAGTTGTATTTGCTCTTTTTTTTAACACCATTTGTTAGTTACTTTTATTCCATCTCTGGAGAACCTCTAGAATCTAAACATCCACCAAAATTGAACCAGTTCCACGGCATAGACATCAAAAAATAGTTATTCAGTCAAACAAAAACCCCACCTAACAATACAGGCAAAAAATACTTTACTTCTATGAATCACCCAGATAATATAACAATTTTTAAATCACTGTTATCAATTTCAGTTATGGTAATACCTACTTTTTAGTTATCTTTTGGAAAGTTTAAGACATTTCGCGGAATATCTGATTCCATGAATAAAAAAACTTACCGAAAACAAACAAAGTAGCTGCCTTCATAGTTAAGTAATCACAAATCTGCGTTCTCGAGCACTAAACGTGAATAACTGCCAACAGAGAGGGCAAGCCAAGCCGCTTTATATCACAATAGTGGGGAGCCTCGCAAACAGCCGTGATTGATGCAAATCTTACACTCCACATCCACTACCTCATATTCTAGATCATTCCTTTCTCTTTACAGTAAAAAACAGCAATGTATAGCATATTTGAAGAGTAATGAAGAGGTATCGTTTAATCTGCAGGCTGTAATTGTGTTTATTTCAACGCAAATAGGTATAGTTCATTGTTCAGAAGAGACAGTTATTTTTTATTTGTATCCGCTGATTTAATCTCCTGTTAGGAACATGTAGGTGCTGTTTAAAAAACGTACATGAAATATATGCTATGAGGAAAATAGTATCATTTAGAGCAGCATGACTGTTTTAGACATTTACGAGTATCTATTGGATGAATAGGACCTACCTGAGCAGTCTACTTCTTCTGAAAAAAATGTAAGAAATAATTTGTCCTAAGAAGGCTGAAATAAGCTGAACATAAGATAGGTACTCCCAAAATACTCGCCAATCACCACTTACGTTTATTAAAAGGCAATAAATAGCCATGTTTATTTAAACCAAAACATTTCGAAATGAAAAATAAATCTGTACTTATTAAAAAATATAAGTTTTGACAAACTGTAAATGGAGTTCTGAGAAACCGTTTTAATCATAACGAGAAGAATATAAGAAGTACATACTCGTAGATACCTAGTCAATCAAGTTGACAATCGCGACAATTGTTATCAGGGGCGCAGCTACCGCCGTATCTGCCGTATCAATTATACGGGCCCCCCGGGCCATAGGGGCCCCAACGTGCGTAAACAAAAATTAATATAAACTTAATGATTTATTAAATAAAATAGTTCTTTACTTTTACACAATTTATTTGTCTAATCTATCTCTGGTATTTTTATGATTATTATTTATATGTAATACTGTTTTAAGCACGAGATTGTCTATTAGAAGAAATCCCGGGAAGATCCATATTAATGTCAACATTTCGATGCAAGTATTAAAATAGCTCTACCCTGATTCCGACCTCTGTGATCACTGATCAGTCGCATCTTGAATTTTTTGATGACCTTTGTTCAATTTTTTGTTTATATTTCGGTGTAGATACAGAGAAATGCATTTTTTTTCTTGAGTGATAAATCTTTACCTAAGGGCCCCCAAACAAATTTTTATACGGGGCCTCGCCAAGGCACGCTACATCTCTGATTGTTATTAAAACGGGTAGCTGGACTGGTTATTGACAGTGATATATTTGATAACAGCAATAAGATGAATGCCCTGTACCGTAACTTAGTCTCTTTTAAAAGATGAATGTACCTATGTAGCGACAAAATAAAGTCTTCTGTAGAACTTAAGCCGCTTGCAGACCTTGAGTTAAGCTAAGCTAAGGTAAGGAGTAGCTTAGCTTAGCTAAGCCATGCCCACTTAGACAACTAATTCGGTCCCTGTGTGAGTACAGTGAGAACTGTGTAGGTTTTACTTCATCACGAAACAGACTGGAGAAATTGCGAATACATTTCTGATCGTACACAACGCTGAAATAGATTTAAATGTTTAGAGGCAAATAAGAGGTTAGAGTTCTCGTGTTCTTTCTTGGCGGATGTTACCGAATGTTGAGCAACGTTACTCGACTTACAGTAACACGTCAACACTTAGTAACATTTTGTTGGCAGATGTTACCGAGCAACATTTGGAAACGTTGAGCTACAAATGTGACCGGCGGTGTGGATGCACCGAAGGAGCCACAAATGTTACCGTGTTGCCTTTTGTTGCTCCACAAATGTTACCGGCGGTGTGGATGCACCGTAAAAGAAGGGACCTACATTAATAAGCGTCTTTTTCACATAGCTCGTGTTTTCAATATTTAAAACTATTCATTTTTAGGGTTCCGTAGCCAAATGGCAAAAACGGAACCCTTAAAGATTCGTCATGTCTGTCTGTCTGTCCGTACGTATGTCACAGCCACTTTTTGTCGAAAGTATAAGAGCTTACCTGTTGAAACTTGGTAGGTAAATGTACCTATTATGTGAACCGCATTAGGACTTTCACACAAAAATAAAAACAAAACAAATTTTGGGGGTGCCCCCCATATTAGAATAGAAACTCAAATTTTTTTTTTCACCAAACCCATACGTGTGGGGTACGTATCTATGGATAGGTCTTTAAAAATGATATTGAGGTTACTGATAGCACGAGAGACACTTCCAAAGTGGTAAAATGTGTGTGTGTGTGTCCCCCCTGTAACTTCTAAAATAAGAGAATGATAAAACTAAAAAAAATATATAATGTACACCTCAACACTTCCAACGAAAATTGGTTTGGATGAGATACAGTTAGCAGTAAAACCGCAAATATAACTTTGCCATTTATACAAACACTATGAAAAACAAAGTTATTTTTATTGTTTGTGTATATTACTTACTAATCTCAATATAATTATATCCCTAATCTATGCTAGCTACTACGGAACCCTTCATGGGCGAGTCCAACTCGCACTTGGCCGGTTTTTATTTTGTATCTAGGTACTATTTACTTTAATTCGACGCTATCAACAAACTTTCCGTTGTTTGTTGTAAATTCTCAGTATCAGTGAACATACAACATTATACAAAGGTACCAACATTATTTTATCAAAAGTGCAAGTTTTTTGGACTAGGGTTGACAAGCAACATCAGAAGTTTCACTACTCAAAACAAACAATATTAAATGTAAGTAATACCAGCATTTTTACGTACTACACCTACCCAGTCCAGTTAAACCTTTTTCCATGGAAGTAAGCTGAAACTACTGATCGCCGCCTGCTTCGATCCTTACAGAAGTTTTGTAATATTCAAGAATTTGTGCAATACAGTCTACACTAGAAAGGGAATCCAATTTAATTTCTAAAAACTTCAAACAATCCTAGATAACCATCAAGCGCCATCTATTGACGAGTAGCAAAACCACGTCAAATCCAACGACGAAATATGAGCACATGCTTCAATTCGATTCCAAAAGATGGCGCTGTCTCATAAAACAAGTTTTTGTAATCTCAAACCCGCAGGCCACGCCACTTGCGGAAAATTTGTGGTACTACTTTTAATACGGAAAGGTCTTCAGTCGTGGTGCGGACTCTTCTATCATCGGCATCGTCTACGCTCGCTTGTAACTTTGTCGCGGTGACTTTTTGTTTCCACGTCGAGTGACTGCCCGTCACCGTGTTCCGTGAGAGGAGACTTTGTCGGACAAAGTCTCCATTGAGCGGCAACTCTATGTATACTTTATATAGACAGAGACTGAACAGCATTCCATATCTACCACCTCTATAGTAAGTACGGGCAAAAGTATGAGATAGAGAGATAATGCAATCGTGCGGCCAGTAGTTGTTTTACTCCTCATGACCGAAAAGATAGTGTTCTGTTGGCCATGGTCTAAAAAAACAAGCGAAGTATATTATTATACCATGGTGTTGGCAGCACGGGTATTACTGGAATATTATTATTAGCATTTAATGTTTGAAGAATATTGCGTGCTTGATAGTCGTCACACATCATTATTTATTTTAATAGTTACCGGAACTAACTAAAAATTAAAATAACCGTTTCATATAAACATCTTTTTTATTCCAACTTATAACCATACATAATATACACAGTACAAAAAAAAACTTCCTAATACAGCAATAAGGACAAAAAGAAATTGTCACATACTTTGTTTAACTATCATTCTGTAACATAACCAAATTGAGAAATCTAGTAATAGGATAAACTTATCTACATGCCGTGTTGTAATGTACAATGCTTCGAGCGAATACGTTTGTTTTACTTCAATAAAATAACTTAAAAGTATACAATTCTTAATATGTACTCGATGGAATTCGAATTAAAATTTATACAATACATACATATCACTATAGCTACAATTAAGCTGTAAATAACCTGAAGAGTTTTATTTGTATTTCAATTAAGGAACATAAAACATATCCACATCTCAACGATATCACCATAATCAGACTAATTTACATTGCACATACTCCGATCGCGACTGTCGGACTAAATCACATTTCGAGTACACTTACACACATAACTGGTACACAATCGACTCGGACGCTTAACAATGGCATCTTATACACGAAACGGCGCACAGCGCGTATCATACTCGCTCCCAATCTTACGTTAAATGCGGAACTTAGCAATTAATGTTACGTTCGAGGTTGAGATCAAATGCGGGAGGATCGCTCGGCTTCACTTGGCTTCAGCGAGCGCCCCTTCCAGGCAGCACAGAGAATCTTTGACCGCGTGGTACACGATATTCTTTATCTGTAGCTTATCTTCTTTATTAGAGTGCTGGCGAGACAACCGCCGGAACTGTTGTGCGAGCTCGAAACACCGCGAGACGTTCTCGGGCGATACGAAGTCTTCGGCCACTTTGATACAGTCCAGTAGGTTCCTCACTTGATGCGGTGCTCCGGCCGGAATGAAGACGGCGTCTCCGGGGCACTGCAGTATCGCGTAGCCCTCCACTCCGTACTCGCGGTAGAGACGCTCGCGCAACGCGGCGTCGAGGTACCAGGTCTGATCGTGCACAGGGTCGTGCTGCGGCCGCGGTCTCGCGCCACGTTCCAATTCAGCTCGGACTAGGAAGTCGCGGATCTTGTCCGCATCTTTAGCGGCGTAGATGTGCCACAGCGCGGCGGGCGGCTTGACCCGCGCGCGCCGTCGACTGAGCACGTCGACTCCCGCCTCCTCGGCCGCACGCGCCGCCTCCCGCGCTCTCTCGGGCGCGTCAGCGGGCGCGCTGGCGTGCACCATGACGTTAACGGCGTCGCTCACGTCCAGGTGCAGGTTGGTAGTGCCGCCCGCGCCGCCGTACGCGGTGTACATCTTCGGTCCGAGATCCGGACGGACGAAGCATTCGGGTAGCCGCGCGGCCAAATTAAGTTTTCCGGTGCGAGATGTGTACTCACTGAGTGGTAACGCACGCATGAGATCGTCGTACCGCGCTGGGAGAAGCTCTGCGAAGTCTTCTCCCGGTGGCCAGTCTTTAAGTTTGAGCACCATGGGAGCGCCACGTTCGTCTCGCAGTCTCTTGGCGGCCAGGTCGAACCCGTCCCAGAACTTTTTGCCGAGTTGATACGGTACCACTAAACCGGACGCACAATTCACTAAGTCGACTCTCGTTTCACCGAAGTCACGTGAGAAACTCTCAGGACTCCATAAGTCTTTATCGAGAATGGTCGATACGTCGGAGACTAGAACTGGTTGACCGCGTTTCCACTGGTCCTGTAACAACAAAACATATTCATTAATGAAATGTTTCAAGAATCATTAGCTGCAATTGAATTTAAAGTTATTATCGGTTCTCAGATATGAATCATAGCATGTATTTACCTGGAACGGTTTATAATTGCCAGCATTGGTGGGGTCTGTGAGATGCAACAGCTTTCCATCGCACAGCCAGGCGTGCGGCACGTCGGGATACAGCAATTTGGACTCTGTGAGCGTCATGATACGGATGGGCAGGTCATCGCGACCGCGACCGCTTCTATCGTAACGCTTCACTACATTGGATAGCGCGAAAGGTTTCACTTCTCCGTCTTCATCTTTCTTCTCGTCAACGACGCTAGAGATGACGTCATCAAGAATATCGCTTTTGCTCTTCTTTTGTTTCTTCTTAGGTTGTGTGTCGCCGCCTTCAGGCGCTGGTCTGATGAGTAACTCTCGTAACGTTGAGAAATTGCCTCCTTCTTCTGAGTCGGACGAGCTCGAGTCTGACATCTCACCTTCTTCAGACAGCCAGCTAACCACGGAGCTGCCAGTCTTGCCGTTTTCAGACTTGACCGGCGATGAGCCGTTAGCTTCTGCTGGTTCTTCTTTTACGTCTTCCTTTTTAACGTTCTGTAAAGAGACATATATCAATATTAGTTACACACCAAATTATAGTTTTCGATAATGTGGCACCACTATGATTCTGCTGTACATGAGTATTTGTGAATGCTATCCTAACGAAAATCACTTTGAAGATTGTTTATTGATCTATCCAATTTTATAAGCCTTTAAGCCTTATTCCTTTCCTCTCTCTATTCCAAGGTATAAAAGACCGATCATCATCAAAGGAGACCAGTTCATCGCACCATTTTCGTAATGATCAGCACCCCATGTAAACAGAGTCAAAAAAGTTAAACATCTGTTGAACACTTGTCTCAAAAAACTGTCAACGTCAAAACGAAATTCACGTTCATATAAGGGTCGTTTTGAAGTTACACCTTTTTTTAAGACAAATGTTCAACCGATGTTTAACTTTTTTGTGGTAAGACGGAGTATGTTTAATTCTATGTTTCCAAGCTTACCTTCAGCAGTGCTCTATCGACGGCCCGGCGCCGCAGCAGTCTCCTTGTGGCTAGTTTGGTCTCTGGCGGCACTTTGTTGACAGTCCCGCAGGCGCAGGGCGGCAGACAGAACGCAGCCCGCAGCGCGTGCGCCCGCGCCGCCGCCGCGTCCAGTGTGCCGCCCGCCGCGATCTGTGTGAGCAGCAGGCGCCGCGCGGGGTGGGCCCCGCCTGATGTACACGTCAGCCAGCTGGAAAGGTATGTATCATTTAGTTGACGTAACACAATAGCCGGTCAGATAATATTTAGTTAGTTGGTCAGTCAATCAGTTAACAAAGATAAAACGCATCAAAACTCAAAAGTGAGGGCTTGTGACGTCAAGACGTTCTAAAAATGACACCATGGCATGCCGTATTGTGAATTTTAAAAGCGTCATTATTTTCGTTAACTTTAGTTTACGAACCAAAAGATAAAACTAATCTGAATGAAAAAGGAAAAAAATATATAAATATATAATTTCTGAGACGTTCTACGTCTCAGAAATTGACATTCAAACAGTTTTCAACAGTGCCTTGCATGATTTTGTTTTTATGATTTTTAATGATTTAACTTCAATCATTCAAATGGTTCAAATTGTGCAATCAAAAATCTGGATATCAAAATGCATTAGACACTTTAAAAGTTGCTATCTATCAATTGAGTCTTCAGCG
Source organism: Agrotis exclamationis (assembly GCA_950005045.1). Lineage (NCBI taxonomy): Eukaryota > Metazoa > Arthropoda > Insecta > Lepidoptera > Noctuidae > Agrotis > Agrotis exclamationis. The sequence goes on along the minus strand of OX465427.1, from coordinate 16,554,897 downwards.
CAAAAAATAAAGATATTTAAAAATAGTTCTGTAGACTCACCCGAAGGAATCTCTCTCGCCGTTGCTGTTGGCATTCGAGGAGTTATTCGTTTCAGCAGGAACGGTAGCAGTTTCACTGCCGGATGTCCGCGACTGTAAATAAAGATCAACAACATTAACAAGAATTCTAACACATTTGTCGAATTTAGAAATATTTCCTGATTCAGTATTTTTGTGTGTTGATGGTAGTCAAAATATTTACCTTATAACAGTCTAAACATACGACAAAGCCGCACTTTCCGCACGTCCAGTGGAAGTTGAATAGGGTAGTCTCACAAACATCACACATTTCTCGTACTCCTTGCACCACTCGTTTCCATGCTATCGTCTTATCTGCAAAAACGCAAATCGTTTAGTAACTGTTTTAAAGGAACAATATGGAGTGACAATTACTTTGTGGTGTGGTCTGGCAGCCAAGAACTTACCATCGTTCAAGTGATGGGATTCCGCCTCCTTCTCTTGCTGTAGCAGTTCACAGAACTGGTCTCCGATCTCCCTCAGTAGGAAGCAACTCATCTCGATATCTAGCTCAGCCGCACCAGCGGATGACGACAGCCATAGCTTCTTATCATCCTGAAGACAAATAGAGACAATTCGTTAATATTAACAACATTATTTTTAAGCCGACCAAAGAACGAGCAAGGAAATAATGACCAAAAGACATGAAATAAAGTGTATCTTACCTCCTCGGCGTCTTTGTAAGGATCCGAGAAGCCGGCGATAGCCAGCTGCCTGTTTTTGGCGTACTTCAGTCTTCGGAAAGCGTAGAACCGGCAGAAGATGTTTGGCATGTCCTTGTCGCGCTGTGCGGGCGACCAGCGGCACTCGCGGCACTTGGCCAGGCGCGGGGCCACCTCGAAGCACGGACCGTTCTGTAGGAACGAGTCCGGCACCGGGCGGGAGGAGGGCGCGGCCGCGGGAGTGCGGCGCGGGGGGTCCTCCCGCCGCCGCCCACGTCCCCCTCCCCCGCCGCGCGTCCTCCTCCCCCGCGCGCGGCCCGCTGTCCCGCGGCGACTCGACGTGCTGCCGCTGCCGCTCCCGCTACCGCCAGAATCAGAGTCTTTATCATCACTCTCCTTATCACTCTCGCTGCCACTCTCTGAAGCCTTCTTTCTCTTAGGTTCGTCGCCAGCTTTTCGCGGGACGGTGCCCTTTTTCCGTTTCGCCTTGGGCGGCTTCCTTTTCGGGGGTGCGGCCGATTCCCGGTCAGAACTCGAGCTATCTTCCTCGGCGTCTTCTACTCGACCGTTCACCTCTTTCGGCTTCCTCGGTTTCGTTGTCTTCCGAGTGCCTCGCTGAATCGATTTGGCAGCGACTGGCACTACTATATTTGAACTAGAATCGTCCGGTTCCGATACTCGGTTGATTGCCATAGGGAGAGTGATACAAGTTCCACCACCACCAGAACAATCGCCCTCGCCGATCGGTGCGGTCTCATGTCGCTGTAGCCACGCCTTCTTCCCGAGATGTCGGACGGGAGCGCCGCCGTTATCACGTGGAGATTGTGCGGATTTCCCAGGAGTGTCACCGTCAGCTCCCGTGGACACGGGCGGCGTGGCCGGAGGTGCGGGCGGCGTGGGCGCTGTGGGAGGTGCTGCTGCCATGGGAGGCGAGGCGGCCACTGGAGGTACAGGGGTGGAGGGTGCAGGGCTCGCAGCCGGCGTCAGGTGCGGCGCAGGTGAGGCTCCGGCTGCTCGCTCGGGTGTCGCTACGCTGCCATCAGCGGACGGCACGCGCACGTCACAGGGCGGGCCGGGCGCCTGCGGGGCCGGCTCGGAGCCGTGCGGCGTCCGGCCGGTGCCGGCGGCGGCCGCTATTAGGGGTTCCGGCGCTGAGGGCTCTTCGACTCTTCGGCGCTTGGCATCAGCTTCGGGGGTATCCGACGCACCTCGCCGCCGGGGCGACAGACGGTCGGGATCGTCGCGTGACACGCCCAGGTCGAGTGGCTGCAGCTGGCACGGCGACGAGGAGTTGGCGTCCACGACGGCGCGCTGCGGCGGACGTGGCTCGGGGGTGCGCGAGTGTGCGGGGGGCGGGGGGCGCGTGCGCGTGGCGTAGGGCGGCGGGTAGGGCACCGGGGGCTGCTGCTCCACCTTGCTGTGCGGCGGCAGGCTGGCCTGCTCCACGCTCACGGAGTAGTGCGCGGGGCCGGGGCCGGGGCCCGGAGAGTTGCACGGTGGCTTGCCGTATATGTGTGGAGGCGCGGGACTCGACACCTTGGGCTTCACGGGTTGTGCGGTCTGGTAGTAAGCCGGTGAGCGCGGGGGTGGTGGCTGGTACATCCGCCGCGCGTTCTTATCCTGTGCCGGTAGCGCCGCATGAGGCGACGTCTGCAGCGTGGGATGCGGATGGGGCGGCGCGTGTGGTGATGGGCCCGTGCGGTATGCCCGCGTAGACGGCAGGTAGTGGGGGTTGGGCTCACTGCGAGGTTTGCTGGGGTAAGGGTGCTTCTGTTCCAGGTGGATCTGTTTAGGGTCATGCTTGACTATCACAGAGTTTTTCTCTGGGACCAGCGGTGGCGGCGCCGGTAAGTGCTGGTCCTTAATTTTATCGTATCGATAGGGATAATTGTAGGGGCCGAAATTAGGTTCGCCTTTAGGTAGGGAGGGATGTGATTGTTTATCTGCTTTGGAGGGGAGCGAGAGTCTCGCGTGTTGTTGCGCGTGGTACTCCGCGGGGGAAGTGGCCGGGGGCCGGGTGGAGGGGTGTGCGGGGTGCGCGGGGTGCGGCGGGTGTCCAGGCGGGGAGTAGTACGCGCGGTCGGGGGGAGGCGCACGCAGTCGCTCGTGCTCCTGCGGCGCTCCTCTGCTGGGCGCCAGGCTGTGCAGCAGCGACCACGACATGCGTTCCCGCTGTGAAAAATAATACAATTAGTTGTTGTTTTCGAGATATGCGTATGACTAATAACATGGCTAAGAACTGGACTAGATAATAATAGTATTATATTTTTTCTTGTTGCTCAGAAGATCGCAATTCTAAGTTTCAGTTACACAAAAAAATAATTATTTAATGGCTTTTATGTTTATTTAATGTTGCTAACTACCTTTTGATTAGCCAGCCTGAGAGATTCCTCGAAATGCCTCGACACTAGTTTAGAGGCCGCATTCTCGTGATCCCTCCGTTCTTTTTCTTCTCTCTCCTGCTTTTCCCTCTCTCGTTCTCTTTCTCTCTCCCTCTCACGTTCCTGTTCTATCCGTTCTCTCTCCTTTCTTTCCTTTTGTTGCTTTTCCAACATCTCTCTTTGCTCCTGTTCCCTTCGATCTCTGTAAACAAAGAAAAAGGAAAAATAAATAAAATGTAACCAACCATGACTAGTATTGGGGATTTATATTGCTCAAAATAACACAAGGAAACCTTTCTATATATGATCTCTATTAATATTCTCAAAAAAAAAAACAAAACAAAAAATAACCGAAAAAAAAACAATTCAGAATTAAACTTTATTCGAAAGTAATTTCTTTTTAATTAATTGCTCTTAAACGGTGTGGGTCGTACTCATAACCTTACATAATAGTGGGTATGTATATGTACACATTAATACGTAACAAAATACTGTTATGTACGTTATGTACACCTTACGTTTGTTATGTAACTTGCGTCTACGCAACTTTACAACTGTATCTGTACGCGACTTAAGTGGGTCAAGGTCATTCAATTTTACTAATGTAATTTTCACATATTTCCTGAATAATATATTTTTTTAAGATAAAATGACAACAAATTCATGGGAAACATCACATTTCTATGAAGTCAATGATCGGTTTTAAAGAATGTGACCTTGATATTGGTTTTCACTACGGAATTAACAGATTCTGTTCAAGGGCATAATTATTTGTAACGCCAACCAAGATTGTTCCTCACTTTTATATTGGAAACACTCCAAAAAAAGTGATAAACTAAAACCCACCTAAAGATAATGTAATCAAGTTCTATTTTCTCAACGAAGAACCTCCCTATCTAACACTAATGACTTATTTTTATGCCAACATTGGACGGTGTGGTAGGAGGCTTTTCATAGATTTGGGACACCATCATCTGCCTACCCTTTTCCCAACTATATTGGGCTCGGCTTCCAGTCTAACCGGACGCAGCTGAATATCAGTATTTTAAATGGAGCGACTGCCTATCGGACCTCTACAACCCAGTAACTGGGTAATACGATACCCCATGGTAAGACTCGTTGTCAGACTGTCAGTCAGAATAGAAGCTCTTGTTAAAGATCTCATATGACAGCAGGGACCAACGGCTTCACGTGCTTTCCGAGGCACGGAGGAAACTCGCTATGACAGATGGTCACCCATCTACAGGCCAACCTAGGCAAGCGCGGCCTAACCCGGAAGATCGGCCTGTGCGGCTGTAATTATTTAGCCACGAGCTCCTCATCCTCCATTTGGAACACCATGGGCTGATAAATCTATCTATACTAATACATATTTTAAAGGAGTATGTTTGGTTGAATGGGCTTATCCCAGGAACTACTGGTTTGAATTGAAAAATATTTTTCGGGAAGCTGTAAGTATATTAGTATATAACTTCACGTTGCCCCCGGAGCCGAGCAGCGGGGGGCGAAACCACGGGGAAGGTGAAACCATACAATATTAACACAAATAATAGAAAAAATATTAGAAAAAAGCACAGCATTCTTATTTCATCAAAATCTCAATGATGACCCTATCATTGAGGATCAATACTACTAGTAAAAAACTAAATTAAATACAGAAACCACATAATTGGCTTATTTGGCCAATGGCTACTTGTTTACGTTTAAATACTAACATTACTGAGCTATAATTGTAATCGGATGAAAACGAATCCGATTATGTTTACGGAAAGGTTTTAGTGGTTTTGACCTTAAAGCCTCCTGCAGACACACGCGATTAATCGCGCGGGGCGACATGTCGCGGTCCATTCGCAGTATTTTTAGAGTGGAAATTAGCTTGGCTCGTTCTCGCAGCGCGATTAATCGCGTGTGTCTGCAGGAGGCTTAAGGGGGACGGTTTACGTTTTCAAACGGAAACGTAACCTAATCAAAATAACGTTACTTAAAACTCGTAAAAGAATCTACTATACTGTTATATTTTAGAGTTCCGTACACATTCCGACAGTTGAAATTTTCACCGATGTCGTAATTCTGTTGCCGCTGTAACAACAAATACAGAAAAACAGAATAAAATAAATTTTAAAGGGGCTCCATACAACAGACAATAATATTTTGCAACTCTACGTGTGCGAATCCGAGTAGCACGTGGTTTTTTTTAATCGCGAAATCTCTTTGTCTAATGGTGTTTTAATACAGAATATTTGAAAAATACATAAAAAATCAACGTGTAAAACAATTAATATTAAACCAACTACACGATGACGATAAAATTCTCCTTTTTATTTTTCAAAAACTATTTACTATTCTCAATTTCACTTTTAGCTGTCTACTTCGTAGTCTAGAGCTGTCATAAGAGTCTATGAATAAATGCCTGACTGATACTACTTTATCTCTGTATTTTATACACGTAAATTGTAACGCAAAAATAGGTTTAAAATATTGAATCAAAAACTTCGTGGCAAACAGAGGTCTTCGAACAAAAATCCAAGAAATGCCTGCTTCACACATTTTGGACATTAAAAAAACGAAATCTATATCATAACACTACAACATGTACACTTGTACCTACGTAGGTATGCTGTTCATGAAATGTTAATTAGACAATGGCTAATATTCTTGATTTTACTAACCAAAGATTCTAATATATTAAAACAACAGAATAAGCGACAATCCAATGTGCTGCTATCTTGACAATGCTTTCAATAAAATGTCAAAAACATTTTATTTTTAACGAATTCCAGCCAGTAAGTGGTGTGATATGTAATCAGCCAGTAATAATGATAAAACCTTCGTAGTAAAAAAAAACAATCCTCCTTATCAGATTAGCAGGTAGAATATTTTCGACGTTTTTTAGTAATAATACGAAAAAAAATAACATGACTGTACAATCAGTCATGTTATTTTGTCCTCTGATTTTATCTCATAATTCGACGAATTATTATGTATTTCATAATGTTATTATGAATTTTCGTAGTAAACGGTTATAATAAAAAATCCATAATGCAAAAGTAATGCTCGAACGAAATAATGCATAACTTTGATGCACGAATTAAGAATGAGCAAAACAGACTAATCAAATCAAGCGCATATCGATTATGCGCATACGAACTGTCTGGCATTACCGTACATTGACCTTGGCCCACAGCAACTTTTGGATGCTGACGTCATTATCAACCTTGAGAGCATCTGCATTGTCGACATCGCAGTCTTCAAATAACCAAATACATAAGGAAATATACTAAGAAACGCGTCTAAAATTTACGAAGCACAATCTTTTTATGAATTCTTCATGCACGTGGATATTTATTAGAAACGATTCCAGTTCCGAAGGTTACTAGACCGGATAATGTTTATCAATATGTGGGTCGCGAACAATGACTGATTAGAAAAACAATCGGACGTATAAATAATAAAGCAAAATATTAAACCGGATAACAATGAAACTGGCATGATGTGCCTACGTAATGAGAACCTATGTACTAAAGTAAATACCTACGTGATATTAGGTAAATTACATAAATACATACGTACTTCTTTGTTTCCTGATAGCTAAAACCTTGGGGTCTTTATGTCAAGAGCGAATAGGTTACTTTTAGGCAAGCAATCATCATCAATTCATCGTTGAACAAAAGACCTAGTGGTCGAACGCGAGCCTATAACCGAATAAAGTACTTACCTAATTAAATTTTTACCACGTTGCTGATTAATATATGTATTTTAAGAATAAAATAACTTATATTTACATTATTTTTTTTCCTGTAATAACAGGTCCTAAATGATGACAGTATTCTACAATTTACGAAAACAATGAAAAACGGAACCCTTATAGATTCGTCATGTCTGTCTGTCCGTCCGTATGTCACAGCCACTTTTCTTCGAAAGTATGAGAGCTGTCCTGTTGAAACTTGGTAAGTAGATGTTTTATGTGAACCGCATTAGGATTTTCACACACAAAAAAAACAAACTTTGGGGGTACCCCCATACTTAGAACTGAAACTCAAATTGAAAATTATATTGAGGTTACTAATATCATTTTTTTCTAAACTGAAAAGTTTGCGCGAGAGACACTTCCAAAGTGGTAAAATATGTCCCCACCCCCTGTAACTTCTAAAATAAGAGAATGGAGAAGAAGAAAGAATCTAAAAAAAACAAAAACTTCCAACGAAATTTGGATTAAATGAGATATAGTTAGCAGTTTTTGAGATATAGTACATTTTAAAAAACCGCAAATATAACTTTGCCATTCATACAAACACTATGAAAAACAAAGTTATTTTTATTTGTTTGTGTATATTACTAATTACCTACTAATCTTAATATAATTATATCCCAAATCTATGCTTGTTTTATGTTTGTTCGCGCAGAACTTCGTCGTTATGAACCGATTTTGATAATTCTTTTTTTGTTGGAAAGAAGACATTTCAGAGGTGGTCCCATGATAAGGAAATCAAGGTCTGATGATGGATGACCAGAGAAATCGAGGAGAACTTTCAAAAATCGTAGGGGCGACTAGTGCGTTTGTAAATTTTATCATTAAGAATTTTAAAGCACTACAATTTAATAAAGGTTTGGAGTTGATCTGATGATGGAGCCGAGAGACAGTCGAGGGAACTCCTCAACGATTCACATCACACATCTTTTGTTTGAGCTTGATTAATTTGTATTGATAAGAACTTTGCACCTTGATGGGTTGTAACTGTCATTAGGGGTCTGATGAAATCGAAGGACAGTTCAGGGAACTCCTCAATGGTTTACAGTCGCTACCTTTTGTTTGGACTTAATTCATTTATTAAAGTTATATTTTTACACGCAATCACGCCTGCATCGCGTCTTCGCAAAGATATTTGTGAGTAGTGGTTGCGATGGCCTAGTGGTTAACCGTTAAGGCGTCTGGAGTACCTATCCAGAAGACGCAGGATCGAACCCTGCTCGCAACTGAATTTTTCGTTTCTTTAAAAATATCTTTGCTTTAATTCATTTTACCGCAGCTACCTTATATTTGGACTTAATTCATATATTGATGAGAACTTCACACCAAGATGGGTTGTAACTGTCATTAGGGGTCCGATGATGAAGACGAAGAACTGTTCAGGGAACTCCTCAACGGTTTACAGCAGCTACCTTATATTTGGACTTAATTTACTTAAATTGATGAGAATTTTGCCACCCCATTGGTTTATTGTTCGACGCAGTATACCTGCAATTTGGTCCCATAAAAAAATCATTTAGTTTCGTTCAGTAGTTTTTATTTTATGAGCATTTTTATCTTATTGTGTGCACGGGCGATGATATAACCGGTGCTACGGATAGTAAAATTATAATGCATATATTTAAAAAAAATATGTAATTGACAAGAATTTGGGTTGATATTTAAACTTAAAAGGATAAAATAAAAAAAATTTTCAAAAAAAATTGAACCGACTTCAATCAATCAATCATTATTTATTTGCCAAACATAGGTATTACATTATAAGATCTTATGATAAATCTTCAAAAACGTACCACGAAAAAGGGTAAAATAACCTACCAAATAACTTTTCTTTCGGAAGTCGGTGGCAAAAAAAGTTATTTGGTAGGTTACTTTACCCTTTTTCGTGGTCGTTTTTGAAGTCGGTTACATTTTTTTAAAGTTTTTTATCTACTTACATCTAATTATTTATCTTTTTAATACGAACTTTATCGAAATATTTATCGCGTGTAATTAAAAACTTTGTCTTATATCAATTCTATCATATATGATACTTTTTCGATTTCATATCTTGAAAAATAGGAATGATAGCTAGAACCAAAATTAAATGATAAAATTAGATAGTGATGTTGCACTTGCAAGGCAGAAAATTAAATGATAAATTGGATTACGATAAAGTATTTATTTGAATCACCTTTCCTTTAGTATTCCTGTACTTAACAACGATGCTCACTATAATTGTCAGTTTTCTTCTAACTTTTTGTGAATTCGTGGACAATAGTATTGGTAACATGTATCGAAAAATAAATATTTATTAGAAGTATGTCTATGTATGTTTTATGTTTTGTCTTTTGTCCCTAAAAAAATAGCTAACAAATAAACATAATAATTATTATATTATATCCGTAATAAACAAACACCACTGTGCAAACATCTGTTTTTTTACTCCCACGGCAACACAGAATGGCCGATTGACCGTATTCATAGTCAGGAATTCACGGTCAAATACTTCACAACATATCAAGCGCATATAACAAATTGTAGGAAATCCTGCGTTTAATCGCATATTAATGCAGACTCCAACCTCAATTAACACTGCTACTATATACAGTTTAATAATGCATGACCAACACATCCTAAATATTCAACACGAGCCAAGGTTAAAATTAACATCTTTATAATTTAGAATTCGTTATTCATTCTAGATTATTTTTTCGCTTATCAAGTTATGAACAATGAGAACCGGATAGACAAACAAGGTCACATTAATAAGGACTTAAATAGATTTTCCTCTTACATATTAATTTAAAACCAGTTCGTTATTTACGTTGTAAGATTAAGTACAAATAATTCTATTCGTATAAATTCAATGTGTCTATTCATTGACTTAATTAAATACTGGTTTATTTCAAACAAGTACTGTGAATTTAATTATATTTATAGTGCCCACAAATAACGTAATAATGCCACATGGAGGAATATTATCTATCACGCAATCTAATACCATAAACGGAGTACAATGTATTCAAGGCCTTCAAACAATAGGTAGTTAAGTTTATAATAAAAATAATAACAGCCATAACTTTTTGACAGCCCTAATCTTATGAATAACACGTCTATAAAAACTGACAAAACGTATATTTACAAAGAAATCTGTATCAAGTGCAGGTAAATCTGGCTTCAAAGTACTACAAAGGGTGCTAAGGTGGGAAAAATCTGCTGGCTCAGTAACAGCTGCGAGAAAAAGTTTAAAGTTATAACAATGGCCTTGTGCAGAGCAATGATTGTTTAGCAGCACAATTATGTTATTACTAGGTATTATAAACGGGAAAATACTGCTACGGCATACATATTTCCTCAGAATTGTTGTGAAGTTGTTAACAAGCTGGTCACGTGAGGTCAAATGAGGAATTAGTCAGGGTTCGAAGGATATATATCAATTGATATATATCATGATATACACCGTGTTCCGGACGATATACATAAACTTCGACCAGATGTTCAAACCACGGAAGTAAGCATTTTTCATTATGGACACATTAATAAATTCTTATTTTTTATTTTTTGTTAATTTTCATACAAACTAAATACCTAGACGTAAATAACCCGATATGCATGCCTCTTTATCCGAATTGGCAACGTCATTCATAACATTTGGCGGGCTGAAACAAATGAAATGCAAATAGTATTTGATAGATTTCAAATTAAGATACTTTCTCACTGCATAGCTCAATTAAATTTCATTAAATGAAATTACAAATATCTTTGTAACGAAGCCTTTTTAAGTACTACTTCCTTTGTTGGATTTGATTTGTAAAAGCCATAGAAGTATTTGCTAAAGTTTATGGATAACGTGAAGAACACGGTGTATATCCGATATATATCTGATATATATCAAACGATTTTTTGTGATATATATCAAAAAAATAAAAATAAATGGATTTTTACTATACTTATTTCATTTAAGTACCTTTATCGACGCGCTGCTGGCATATTCGTCGTTTTTTCCGTCTTCAGACCGTCATCGTCATAATTTGAATTTACCAAGTAGGTACTGCGATCAATAGTAATAATGCAACGTAAAAGAGCCAAAATAATTTTCAATTCTATCATCTGTAAACATACTCCATAAAAGTGATTATAACTCGACTGAGTGCAAACATTAGGATTTTAAGATATTTTAATTTTGTTTCCCTAATAAATATAAGACTTTGTTTTCTGAGAAAAAGATGTTTCTTTTAGTTGATTTTTGTGAATTATAACATTTTATGTTTTTATGTTTATTTCATTCGTACTGATTTTAATTGATTTGTTAAATACATAAATGTAAATAAAAACTAAAATATGTTGTTTTTATATTATAATAATAATTCATAATTATAAATTGTCATGTACCTGTGCAAATCGTATAGTAACAAGATAAAATGACAGTCTTAAGGAATGGATAATTATAAATATCGGATATATATCCGATTTTGGATATATATCGGATATTTTGATATTTATTATAAATATCGGATATTTTCGAACCCTGGAATTAGTTCATTGCAGTCTGAGTAATCACGATAGATTTATGACGCAGGGAAAGAAGTATCATAAATTGTGCTACTTTGTATGCCTCAACACGTTTAGACAATTGTAAATTATTGTTTCTCCACATCCTTAAAGCCCTCACGATTATTCAAGAAACGTGTCTCAACAAATTATCATTTTAATGTTTGCAATGATTTAAACGTTAATATAATAAATTTATTAAAACGGTATTATATTGCTTTATCAAATGATTATTATTATGAAAGATTTGAATATTTAGTGTATTAAAATGCATGCGAAATTACATTGGCCTTAAAAAACTAAGCAGTGTCTACTTTTGGGTCGATGACCTTAGCATTAATTTAACATTTCTTAACCTCATTAACATAATCTGACCTTGACTATGAATACTGTGCGTAAATTATGAAAGAATTGTTGTCTATGTTTTATGAGGAAAGTGGTATATTGTGCCAACTTTTATCATTTCGTGGATAAAAGCGCTTAAATAACAGCCATTTAAGTTTCCAGCGGAATTCCCCAAGGACATTTTTAAGCGAACGACTAAGCAGTCGTTCGCTAGGAATAGGTGTAGGTATTTAGGTTTCTATATTTATTTATTAGGTTTCTCCAATTAATTAATATACACTTAATAATTCCACGTATTCCGATATTTTAGGTATTTAATACCAGGATTTTTCCAGTTATTCGACGTGGAGGGATAAGGAAAAAGTGGTGAAGGAAGTTTCAACTTATGTTACAAGATCAGGAAAATACACACGAAACGGATGGACTGTGAGAAGGATAAAATGACTATATGTATAATAGTCCACCGACTACTGAGAAAGCCAAACCTGAATGAAATACAGAAGAGAAGACAAGCCACATCCATATTTTTTTCCATAGACTACGCTACGATGGGGCAAAGAAGGTTTAATTGTGCAAGAGAACAATGCTGATTACAACAAAAAGTATCTAATCGTCATTTAACGATTTCGTTCTATTTTTAATGTGTCCACAGGTAAAAAATTATTTTCATTATCTTACTAATTTTATTTAATTAGGGTTATAGAAGGACAACATTTTCAACCCTAGTTTGTGGTTCTATGATTAAATAGTTACGATAACACTTTGTTAAAAGACGCAGTTTATTCTGTTATGTTCTCTACAGTATCATACCAAATTACGTTCAATTCCACGAAAAAGCGTTTTACTAACATTATAAGTTATAACTCGAACACTGCCAATTATTTGCAATAAAGCTTTACTCTAATTACTTTAACGACAGTTAATAAACGGACTGATTACATTACAACCATTCTAAAGACCAAAATACCTTTAATTACAATTACACAACAAGAGTTTAAAACGATAATTTATTGCAGCATTCCTTAGTATTTAAAGCAGCCAAGACACATAAATAATAAAGTACCTACCTATTTCCTAAACATTGTTTAAGAATAACAAGAAATTTGGCAAGCCACCAATTATGTTAGTGTTTATCATTGCAAAGTTTTTCTTGCATGTCGACAGCACTATTTCTGTCTGCAAAATGTTCTGTTATTTTTGCGCTGGCCTTGTGAGATTTAAATACGAATTCTGATGGTTTTAACCTTTAGTTTAGAACATTAAGCTTTGTTCTGTTTACATTGTTATTCATATTATGATAAATGTTGTTTTTTGAATAAATGACTAGACAGTCCAACGAAAATACATTATGTACTGTCTACTGTTTCAATGTCAATGCACTGACTTTTTTTTAGATGACAAGCACAATACTTGACCAATTTTGTTATTTTGTTGTTTTTCTTTTATAATTTTGTTTTCTCTTCATTTATGTTGTTGTTATGTCCTGTAAGAGTCCAATAAAGGAAGATTGTAAATGATAAATATACAAGCTTTTCTGTTATATTTAACATGGCAATGAAATATTTCGATAAAACTGAAGGTCGCGATCGCGACAAGGCGTCTGAAGAGACGTAATTTATTTTATTATACTTGTACGTAGTTCTGTTTTTTATTTATTTATTTAGGATCTTCGAAGAAAGGGATACACAATTATTACACAGGACATGAAAAGGTTGGTGTACTCTTACACTTGTAGGGGACCACAGCATGCTCTAGATTAAGAACAACACCCTGAACGTAATCAGGGAATATAACATTGGCTTGGAACGTGGGTAAAATCTGAGGGTAAAATCATCAAATGAGTTCTGGGAGCAAGGCAGAGCGGGTAAGTTTTCAGACTGATTATAACCCACGGTGTGTTCCTTCAATACCCTTTATATCCCAGGATCATGGTTGTCTGTTTTAAATTAGTCACGCGACCCATTATTGCTATGTAGGTATAGCTATAGGCGGAGACCTCTCGCGCCCTGCATTGGTAGAGGCCGAGGCCATGCTGCGGGGCGAGACGGAGTGGGAAGCGGTCGCCTCCTTCTGCGAATCAGTCATGCTCGCGAAGGAGGAGGCGCGCTGCGAGAGAGAGAGGACAGCGTCCTCCCTCCATCCCAGCCGCAGTGGTAGACGCCCACGGCGACGGACGTCGCAAGCAAGACGATCTCCGGCCGCCGTAGGCGCGGGCATGCGAGCAAGTAATGGGCGACTCGCTGTCGCTGTGCTATGACGGGGTCGCGGGACCAACGAATTACCGTGACCCCGGAACGTGAAGAGCTATTGAAGGACACCGTGGATTTTAGTCAGTACGAGTCTGGCAGTCCGTCCTGCTCTACCCTAGGTGGGAGGACTCATTTGATGATTTTAACCACGCTAAAAAATGTAGGTACCTATAGCTGACTTGAAAAGTCGTGGGACTGTCTCATCAACTCATCAGGTAACAGTGACCCTAAAACACAAAGGGCTATTGAAGGATCACCGTGGATTTTAGCCAGTACAAGTCTGACAGTCCCTCTCGTCCCGCCCTGGGCGAGGACCCAGTTGATGATTTTACCACGATAAAAAAAAAGCTGACTTGAAAATAAGTTTTAATGGTTACTTATCATTACTATGGGATAGCCTCTGGCCCCATGACATTGGACCTATAATATCTGTCTACCGATACAAAAGAAGAATAACTGTTTGGGTTCTCATTTCCTCAATTTACTAATTTACTTCTAAGGCATATTCTAGATGGATGTTATCTAGTATCCCATCCAAGGTGACCATCAACGTCACAAGGATACCACCCATCTAGACGGCAGAGATGTAATCCAAATTGAAACAAAATTTGCGAATGGAATCCAACCTTTTCAAGGTCACCTAGGATGGGAAATTCGTAATTGGATAGTCCATTTAGTTATAGTTAACATCACTTTAATTCACTTTACGACCAAAAGGAGCCGAGCAGAGGGGGTGAAACCGGGGTACAGCTAGTTATACATTCAAGTGAATAATTTTCCTACAGAGGCACAATCCACACACACTATCATAAGATTTCTGTATTTTATTTACAGCGTACTTGAAGTATTTATTGCGTTTATTGTATGGAAAATTGAAAATGCCTCTAGTGTACTAAGGCTGCGTTTCCACCAGAGATATGCGAGGATGCGTAGCGAGGGATGTGTTTGTATAGAACCAATAGAATCGCTTCATTTATCTCGCCTCTCAGTGGAGCTAGATTTTTGCGCATACAAAACAAGTGAGTGATGTGTGCAAGGGATGTGTACGAGGAATATGGGCGCGGGATGTGTTGCGAGGGATGTGTACGAGGGATGTGTGAGTGTGATCTGTTGTGTCTCCGCTCGCACTACACCGCACCTTCGTCGACACATTTCACACCTTCGCAACGCATCCTCACACCACACATGAATGCGCATTTTCACAGCACAGCACAGCTTTGGTGGAAACCCCCACACATTTTCACAGCACAGCTAGACATCTTCGCACGACACATTTCCATCGCACATCTCCGGTGGAAACGCAGCCTCGAGGAACTTTTTTTCCACCAAATTAACGTCAAAGTTCCCATTTACTTTACGCCATTAAAAAGTGAAAACTCATGCTAGGGTTTTCTAACAGACTACCCAACACTGAACCAATTCACAGTAATCACCGTAATTGGATACATTAGCGTGATAGAAAAACATCAAAGCATTGTTTACCTACATTATGATATAATAAACTAATAAATATAATGAACAATTATTGTTAAAAGATCAAAATATTTACTTAAAATATATACGAAATACCACCTCATCGTGTTCTGACAACTTTTAAACTAGGTATATATGTATTACATTAGGTATCTAAGTTCTAATTACGTACGTAGTAGTTAAAATATGATTAAAGGACCGATTCATAATCATTCCATCGGTTTATCTTTCTGTATAATTTTAATTTAAGCCAACGAATTTTTCTGAGAAAATCGACACACTTCCAGGATATATGCTTATTATATGTTGAAATAATGTAGAAACGTGGTTACCAGAGGTCGGTATTAGGTAGATTTATTTTAGTACTTGCATAGAAATCACGGGATTTCTAATAAACAATCTTGTGTAGAAAACAGTATTACAAAAAAATAATAAAAACATCAGAGATAGATAAGAAAAATAAATTGTGTAAAAGTAGCGATGCATCCGATACCGATATAATGGCGATACTCTGGGTTAGCCGATATATCGGTATCGACGTAATTTTCTGACCGATTCAACGATATTTTTAATTTAACAATGTAGTGAAAACGAGCGTGATGTCTCGTCGATTATGTTGCAAACACTAACTATGCGCTATGCCCGAGGAAACCGCTCGTTTCTCCCGCCCGCTTTGGCCTCGCGGAGAAAAAGTCGAGAGATACCTAAGGTCCCCCAATATATCGAGTAATGCAGATCCATTCGTTTTCTGGCGTGTTAGTGTTACCCAAACTTGAAAAATTGCGCAGTAGAACTTTAATTTCCAAATGAGATCTGTCACATCTGAGAGACTATTTTCTCGCAGGTCTTATTCAAACAGCCTTGCGAAATCGCCTTTCTCCGAAAAAAAAATAGATTATTTTGTTTTTTAAACGAAAATCTTATTAATGTTAATTTTAATCACAAAAATATGTATCTAATATCAACCTATGTCACTACTTTTTATATTAATAAAAAAAAATTTACTTGTGATATATTTATTATAGGTACCTATCTTAATTTTTTAATTCATAGCGTATCGGTATCGCTGATATTTTTATAAGAATATCGGTATCGGTATCGTATCGGCGAAATGGCGTGTCGATGCATCCCTAAAAATAACTAACAAAATAATTAAAAATAATTTGCACAAAGTGTTTTATTGCTAAACGTCATTTTCAAGTGACAGTTGACAGTTGGAGATCATTGACACTCGTTCTTAATTTAACCGCATAGTACAAAATTCTAAATAATGTTCTTCTTAATTCCATTACACAGACTCAATCAACGGAAGTTTACGCTCTCAAAAGAGAAAAAAATAGCCATGCATCGTTCCATAAATCTAGCCAAACAAATCACGGCTATTCAGAGCAAACTTGTTATATCAAAAACTAACACACTTCGTTTTACAGCTCTATTTATTTATTACTATAAATAACGTTAAGATAGAACAATAAACAATCTCAAGTATTCGAGATAGCGAGCAGATAAAATCAGGTTAAGTAGGTACTTGCTTTCGAGTTTTTAGAAATATTGCGGCTTGACGTAGTACGCTTTGAATTCATGACTCACAAAATAAATAGCCTAGCTCTTGTATCATAAATTTTATTCAAAACGCTGAGTCACGTTAAACAATCTAACAAATTCTTCAGGGGTGTTATTTGAAGCTTATATTTAGTAGCATTATTGTCAAGTAAAAAACTACGTTGATCACAAAATAACTAAGTCAGCCAAGAATTAAATAAATTGATTGATCAGAAAATGTACAAAAAATAGGCCAAGGAAAGGCATGGCGCGAGCGGGGCTCCTATTTCTGTTCGGTCTTTAGGAAGGAACCGAAACAAACCGAACTTCGGGGTACCCAGCCCCGAATATTTGTACCGTAATATTCGGGGCTGAGTTACTTATTTTGTGGCAGAGTTTGTAATGTTCGTGGCCGAGTCAGTTATACTCGTGGCTGAGTTAGTAATTTTGTGGCTCGCGTTATTATTTCCCATTCTTCAGTACAGGAAAAAGTTAGGTTAGTCATTGTATTCATGGATGTGGTAGCCAATGAATTGCAATAATTGAACATTAAACACCTAACATTTTTTTACCTAAACCACATTAATTGGTATTAATGGTTTGAAAATGGCAGTATTAATCATAACGAACGTACGAGTAGTATTTTGCACGTGTTTTAAAATTCCAGCTAACCACAAAATGGCGATGATGATGATGAGGCGAAATTTTTACAATGTTATTGAGTGTAAGTATCTGTCTGAGCAAAATTTTGTGCTGTAGTTCGAAAGAATCATGCTTATATCGACAATCGGGAAGCAGGAAACCTAACCTAACAAACTGATTTTTAGCGGATATTATTACCTTTTTTTATTTCTTGTTATTAGTAATTTGTAGAATGGAATTCTACTAGGTTCATTGACCCGTAATAGAATATGGCATTATGATAATTACGGTGCAAGTTTGACATACTGTGGTACCTACTATCGATTACATGCGCTAAAAGGCAATGGCCTAATGAAAGGAGATTATCGATCTTGAATTCTTGGCGAAGAACGTACCTACGAAAAGTTTATTCAACATGAACCTACCTAAGTTTCACGTAGACTGGATTATCCCCTACCTTTCACACCTAATTTCCTTGAAAACTTTATGAGTGGGTAAAAGAAATGAAGAACATTACCTAATAGATACCTACATGCGGTTTCGAACGATTCGTTTCTCAGAACACTGAATGAAGATCAATTGATTTAATTTTGTTTCAATAAGCAACGATTCTAGCATCATGACGACTTCTTTCTTCTAAGAATAGGTACATACATAATTATATCGAATACTCGCAGGTCTTTCAAAAATAAAACTATCAGCGTTTCATCGGTATCTACGTGATTCAAGTACCTACGTGACTTTTGAGATACGATTTTACTAGAGGATTAAGAATGTAGGCTTAGAATATAAAATTTCCAGATTGTCTGTTCGAAACAAAACATAACGTTTTCGTAAGTATCTAACGACGGGGGTAATTTTTTTGGTTTAAATTCTCAGTGGCCTACTAAAATTATGATGTAAAGAAAGAGGACTCACCGTAGCAGTCTTTCATGTCTCTCTCTATCATAGGTTGCCGCCGCGAGGTAGTCATCCGCGATGGCATGGTGCAGCGGTGCGTGGAGCGGCGGCTGGTACCGCTGCTTCCACAGCAGCTCGCTGGGGTACAGCGTGGGCGGCGGCGGGGGAGGCAAGTGCAGCAGGGGCGGCGGGGGGCCTCCGCCGTAGCCGTGCGCCATGCCGCGCCACTCGCGCTCCTCTACCGAACTGGCCGAGCCGCCCGAACGCACTCCGCTCACTCCCGAGTCGGACCTATCGTCCGCATCTCGCGCGCACACTATCACACAGTCGTCCTCCTCGGAGGCCACGGCGCTGGCAACACCATCCGCGCCCGCACTCACTTCACTCTTCACTTCACACTCACTTGTCTTCACTTCCTCCTGTTTCACGCACTTGTCGGTTTCCTCACTGACCTCGACGACATCACTTGCACTCACACTTTCAGCGACACCTGTAACAAGAGAAACAAACTGTTAGGAATAAATATTCTAACAAATCAAACATCCATGGAATGTACCTACATTTCTGGAAAATCATCCAGAATCGTGAGTAACATTCAAATAATTTAAAGCCGTGTCTCCCTGTCAAAACGGATTAATATTGTGTTATCAACGAGCTGCCAGCTGCATATTTTCAAACGGTTGACGTCAATGTTCGGTCCGTCAGTCATGTCGGCACGTTTGGGACGACGCCAAAGTAAGCCCATTCACACTACACCCACGCATATAAATAAGCACGTAAAAAATACTGTATTGTATGGACGATACAATTTCATTAGCTTCTGGGAAAAAAAATGTTGCAATACGTGAAAATAACCGGAGTATTTTTAGATGATGTAGGTAAGTAAACATTGGTTTTATGAAGTCATAAATTGCTATGCATGCACACGTGACTAATCAATTCACGATTGCGCAACTACCACTTGGCTAACTCAACTTATTGATTTATTTGATACGCAGTGAAATACAGCAAACCAAAGCCATTATGAACGTCGGCATCATGACAAATACTAAATTATTCAAATACCTAGGCGTTTTATTAGTAACCGGAACAGGAAGATAAGCTCATGAAGAGATATGGCGGCGTGGGTGGAAGTAACATGTTGGCTGTTGGCAGTCGGGCCCGGCGAGCCGCACGTGAATGACGTCTGGAGGAGCGCCAAGCAGCACCGCCAGCAACCGCCCGGACATTTGGCGCTTCACCAGAACGAGGGCAATGTGATAAAATCCCGGGGTGACGCGTCATAATTATACAAATGACTAACACAATAACTTAGAGGAAGTCGGAGCATTTCGTCACGGGAATATTTGTGAAATCACCAACGTCTTAACCAATTTAGGTACCTAAACACTAACTACAAAGAATACCGCAAAATATAACTACAGTTGTGGGAAAAATTCTAGAACTCCTGACGCATTCAAATGAAGTTAACAGAAACATCGTTCAATTTAAACTGTTCGAGCAAAAAAGGAATTCTTTCCTAAGTAGTAATCTTAAAGTGCACATTTCTCGAGGTTTTTCATGTTATTAACACGCGATTGCATTTTGATTTCCATAAACAACATAAATGTACATTAAAACGACCGATAAATCATAAAAGTAAAGGCAGCTTACACGCGATAGTAAATAGGTAGTAGGTACCTATGCACATCAAGGTGAAATGTTTTAATCACAGAAATAATAAATTATTTCTTGTATCTATAGTTTTTGTGACATTTAATTACGCATAAGTAAATGAAAAAAATTTGGCAGACAGGATAATGTCCAAGCAGTTCAGTGAGATTTCGTAGTCGAATCATAAATAAACAAACGCACTCACTTAGCTAAGCACATAATTCGACACGACACCTACACAAAAGACCGAGCCTGCATGTCGAGCGAACAACAATGGAATTTTAATGAGAGAGCTGTTAACGAGGATCCTCATCTACATAATCGCATAAATAATTATTCATAACAAACATAAATAGAGAAGAAACTGGCGATTGTGCTGCCTACAGCTGGTCATTATTCACTGGGTGCGTGAGCCGGGAGATCTCATCTCAGCTTGAGCATAATGATATGATAATGTATCGCGATACGGTTGCGGTCGGGCCGCCATTTTTAATGCACTCGAAGATTACTCACCGGCGCGCCACGCTGTGAACCGGTTAAAGCGAAATCCGCCAGACTATGCCTTGCTAACAGCCCCCAGCGACATTCCTTTCCTGTTATGGTGACGCATCTACATCAAATTAATTATTATCCGACTGAATACACTTTGAAATTCTACACTAATAGCTGTACGATGTACGACGTACGACCCACTCAAATTAACCGCACTATTAACCTTTGCCGACCTGCTCTACATAAAGAGCATGCAAAAATAACATGCCAAGTAGGTATAAGTTATCTAAACCTTGGAATTGCAAATAAATTACAATTCGCAAGCGAAAATAATGCCTTATCTTATCGAGAAACAAACTTGTGCACGTAATACAAATTGGTAGGTACCTACTATACGATACCTACGTAAATGCGCTTGAGTAGGCGTGTAGATAAAAAGAATTGCAAGATCACAATGGCTACGATAGCGTTACTTATTGCTTGCAAATGAAACGATAGTTGTTTTAGTCAACAAAATTCGATAACAAGAAATTCAACAAGCCCCAGCTGTTTACAATGTTAAAAGAATACACGAGACGGAGAAAACAAACCTGCCGCTTTACAAACAAACGACTATTGAACGAATGTAAACAAAAGTCGTGAAACAATGCGACAGTGATCAGCGGGAGGGGACAATGGGGTAACAAATAACTCGATGGGGAAGTGCGGCAACGTCGCAGAACGACAACGGTTGATTGACAAGACAAACGCCGAGGCGGAACCGGTGAGAGAGCTTTTCATTAGATGGAAAGGAAGGGCAAAAAGTTGACACGAGGGCTCTGAGAAGCGCGACCGCTTGCCGCTCCAGCTCGACGCAGTAAATCCTGACCACGACAATTTGAATGAATTATGCATGAAGGGCGGGCCCCGGCAGCCGTAACTCAGACCGACTATTGCACAAACCGCTCCAACCTATCTCCATATACATATTGCAGCTGTACAAAAAAATGCAGCTGCTATTTCCACACATTCCTAAAAGCAAGTAATGCCAAAGACGATCCTTAGTGCAAAGAATCCGGATAACGCAGAATCTTTAAATAAACCACTTACTGTACAGATTCTCAGTAACTAAGCTGGTGTAAATAAGCACATACATTATTAGCGTGGTTTTGAATTATTCATTTTGAGCGCAATACCGTTTACTGTGCCATTAGCTAACTACGTTTGCAGGTTTTCCGAGAATAGTTAACCGCAAGTCCATAGCTACAAATTACGTCAACCTTTTCAAATGTTGATTCAAACAAGAACGCGTTAATTGAGTTTCACCATTCTATTATGACGAGTCTTGATGAGGTCAAAAGGTCAAAATCATCAGACGAAGCGAAGCAATGTAGGCGCTGTATTATGTAGGAAGAATATAATTCGGTACTCACGACTACTTAGAGGAAGTCGAACGCGTGACTTGCAACGATCAATCAAACGATCCAATATTCTTTGAGGCACGGAATCAGTATTGAGGGTTATACATGTAAGCAAGCAACTAATGACGGGAAGTTACGTAAAAACCTATTAAGACCGTGGAACATTAAACGCATCGCTGAATGCAGGTTATGTTAGACTGTGAAATCACTCAATTCAAACGTTTCTTGTTTTCAAACAGATTATTGAAATAGTATTATTAACTTCGTGTAAGGCCAAGTAGTAATAAAACTAAACTTTATGCCAACGCGTGCCCAAAGTCACGCGAACAAGTTCAGCTTTGAGCAAATTACACGCTCAAGTAATACACGAGTATGGCAGACAAAGCGGTTGTACGTCAATAATCTCAAATAACCTGTTAGGCCCTGTTACCGTGTTATCTGAGCGTGTTTGCAGACTCAAAGCCATCTCGTTAAAACCACTGGAGCGTTTCGACTCACCGACCGTGTAATGAAACACTTCCACTCAGAGAATAACCGTTAATAGGACATTTAGTTGTGACAAAGCTTTCTCTAAAACGTAGCAATTAACGTTCTACCTTACGTTACGTAAATCATCGTGTGTTAACGTAAGATTGGCTGAATCGCCTCAAATTGAAGTAGATCCACCGCAAACCGCATCCGAATCTCACTTTCTAAACGAAGCTCGCTAATTACTTATTCGATATCGAGTCAACATTCGCTTTTGAAATATCAACCTAGTTTTACATCGTTAGGCGTGTGACCGACAGTTACGGAAGCCGGTCTCGACCATATACAGCTCAAATGGGCGATTTCCTTTTAGGTTAACTTTATAGCTTCTTCAAAATGTAAGATGGGGCGTGTACGGATACAATGTAGGGGAGTATAATAGCGCATCAGTTATCGTGACTACAGACTGTAATACCACCTTGAAGATACGATGTAGTGTAGCCAGATATCACGAGTGGCAGAGCTCGTGCAGTCAATTGCGCAATGTGCTATTGAAAGCGCACGGAGGCGAGCGCACTGCAATCTCCCTCGCATCTCACGACGTGTCCCGATTGTTCGTGACCGGAATTCTTGATTACCAGCATAGACAATACACCAGTACAGTATCGCATACCTACTTATGCACATTGCAACCTATCTTGATCTGTCACGAGACTAAAATATTTTTTATCGCATTCACAAACCGGACGGCCCTGAATGTTACGATGAAAAGAATTAAAACTAAATATAACTGGATTAGTGTAGGTAGCAAATTAACTGATTACGCAAGTTATTTTGGGTATTTCCTGTCTAATTTAATCGCGTGTAGTAGGTATTCAAAAGAATAAAAAAACATAATACCTACTTATTTCATTATTCCAGTAACTGTGTGAATTAGCTTGAGGCAGTGAAGGACTGGCAATTCAATTACAAAACCCACCGTGAAAATGAAATACGGAAAAGCTGAGAATAACTGATTACCACTATCAAGGAATTAGAACAAACACTTCGGGTCACTCGACAATAAACAATAGGGCGATAAAACACGCAATTCGATAAGGAATCGCTGTTTACGGTAACAATGCACACTCGGAAAGCATTCTCGATAACATAGACGATATGAAAGGTCATTCGGTGCACGACTAGCGGCTATAACGTAACGTTATAAATAACTAGTTATTTATCGTGCGGGCACAACACGATGATCTGATTGCTTGCTCGTTAAGGTATGCGATTATCTAACAGGTAAAGTAACGTATACGAGGTAATTAGCACAGTTTTACTGCATTATCTCATACCTAATAAGCGGGTAGGCATGTACCTACCTAATGACGTTGGTAGACCTAGATAGTTCGTTTAATTAATGCGCATATAACTTAATCACGATTAAATCTTAATGCACTACGTGTTAATGAATTTTAATGGCTGTCTGTTTAGATAAGTGGATACCTAAATAACAATTTAATGAGTTCGAAGGTCAATACCTTCCAATTATTAGTTACTGGTGGTTAGGTGTACTAATCAAAATATACATTCCTGGGTTCGTCGAGGGGCCTCAATTAAACCCTGTCAAGTCTCGGTCTTAATCATAAATTACACAAATTAAGTACCGTATCTCTTCAGCATCGGGTTTAACATGGTAGAAAAATAAAATAGATTCTAATGTAGACAATTTCCTGCAAATGTTTCGAAAAAGCTAAGACGAGATCAAAATATAGTACCACTTTTTTATCAGACACAATAAAAATAAGATAATTTTAATTTTCTTGAAGATTAAACGTGGGTAGCCATTATCCAAATACAAAAGACGTTACGAAAGTCGTTAGGTTGGTGAAATGGTGACCTCTAGCAATTTGAATCGAACTGTCACAAATCGCAAAGTGTGGTGCCATACAATTTAAAAGTACTTACAGGTCTCAATTGAATAAACACTGAGTTAATTATCTTCTTTCAGCTTCAATTTCCAATAGCTTCGTCAATTTATAATATAATCACTTCAATTTCTTAATTTCAGACACAATTTTCTTCGGTGTCCGTTAACCACACAAATGACCTAAGTCACTATCACAGATTTTTCACAAAAAATCCTCGTGGATATTCCAATCAGCTTGAAATCCTTCCAAAGGTGTACTATGTTGCGGTCAAAATGTCGCAGAATTCAGTATTCACCAGCACACACTCACAAATTCCAGTTGGCTATGCTATCTATGTAATAATATTATGTACAATTCACGACTATGTCAAAATGATTCGTTGCGAACGTATAGTGGCACAGCACGGACGTGCGAAAGCCTCTGTGGCGCACAAAGAACTGAAATGCGCGGGGAAGGGAAGTGGTGTACGGAGGAAAGGGGGCGGGGGGGACGAGTGCGGCAGTCTAGCGACGGCGACGTAGCACAACGTAGCAACAAGTGAACGGCGCGGGTGTCGCTGGGAAGGCAAATGGGGAGCCGGGCGCTCCCCTCGCGGACTTAGCACCTGACGTTCATGTGCACCCGTCCTGTCTTCCAGTTCCCCAAAAGACCCGAAAAAGAAGTTAAGTCCCCCATTTTATATGACAGGAAGGGCAGATGTCGCTCGCTAATCACGGCCCACGATTTACATAATCATACAGCTGAATGATAGTGTAACGTTTGAAGTGCCCACACTGACCCACAAATCATTATTATTAGCTGAATATTTGTTGTATCAGTACTTACGTAAATGCTTAATTACAGTAGATATTATGAACATCGAACATAATCATTTATCATTTTTGTAAGTAGGTAGTTCTTACATACAAACATTAAATTAAACTACGACTCGATTAATTTGTTCAGTCACACAATACACATAGAATACGAGCTTCACTCATTAACTAACATTACCATTGTTACCAAAAACATTGAACGGAAAGAATGACAATAACGCGGAAATGACATTCCAAGAAAACATACTTCTTCGTAAAATTGATAAAACAATGGAGGATTACGTAAGCGTATTGGAAATATTGGAATAAACAGAACATTTACTTATCTATTCTAAATATTTGACACACCCGAACGATTACTGGTGGGAGTAAACAACATTCCGAATAATAAACAAAGAAAACTCATTAAAAGTACTGGTAATTCCTGGAATTGTGGAATAATAATATTAAATTTTGTTAATTATAGCTTATTTTACCATTGGCTTTGCTTGACAGGACAGATCATTAAATTCATGTTCAAGGATAGAATTCGTTCGTTCGTTCATTCGTCATCATTAGGTATGTATTTAGTAGATACTGCTACAGTATCAATGATATACAAACGTCATTGTACTGTACAGTATGCCTTTCGTAGCTAAGTATTACGGGGTCTATAAGTCAAATCCTGACGTATTTAGTTAGAGTATAAAATTCGCGAGCTAATTAATCAGCCGAGACGTGTTGTGTACGAACATGCATTGTTATAATAGGTATAAACAAATAGCGATCGTTGACCAACATACCAAAAACATTTTACAACGCGCTAACGATTTGGCACGCTCCCAAGTATTCCGTGACAAGCTATAGGTACATTCTACGTTTGCTTTATAAATAACACAAAGAGTTCAGCTTGCAGGTCACATAAATAAAATTGATGTTAAACTGTAGGAATTTGCATTAAAAAAAACATAAATCAAGTGTTTTTTTCTGTATTTTTCGCAAACACATTAACACTAATTAGATAAGATCTTAACAAAAACCAATAAAGCTCTTCCAAGAAGTCGAACTTTTTATTTGTTTTTGTTAACCCGACGATTGATTGCGAACACAGTTAAAAAAACCTAATTACTTTTTTGTTATATAGATCATGCATTAACAATTTGTATCGGGTTGTTATGTTTATTAGTACCTTGTTGTTTTTATCAATCTATCTCGTCATGCGGGCAGGCGGATACGAGCGAAATACGTAGGTAAATTGGCTGGCAAAACCCGTTCGCGAAGTTTTTGTAAAAACAAGCAAAGAGGTCGCATACCTCGTTTTGGCCTTGTGCTAATCGAGTTAGCGGTTACATGCGAATAACTAATGCTGTGGTAATTTGCACATACAATGCGATGAAAAAACGGCGATATTTCAAGTGGAACGCGTTCATGTTTCATGTTAAGTGACTCGTATCCACCTACTTGTGAGTCTAATGTCTCGCGTTCCAAATAACAATGATAAATAGTTAATGCCATTGAGATAGCTGCGTGCTTATCTATACAGAATCACGTACCAGATATGTATGAAGAACACAACATCACGACTTGAGATAATCTACTAAAAATAGGTGTTTTATCATACAATAGTTTGCGTACATAGATAAGTTGCATAGTGAGAGGCGGGAATTTGTAGATAACAAAATACAAACACGGCAGTCGATAGCCTGGTTGCAGGCGCTGATAAGAGGCCCGTTACCAGCCGCCTGTTTGTACAAAGACCTGTATAAATAACCTGAGAGCGTTTGTGAACTTCTCGGAATTTCAATAGGTGTACGCTTCGTTTCATTTCATTTTACGCTTGAGAAACTCAAACATGTTATAAAAATGTTTTCCACGTGTGTTTGTACGGTTTATGATCTAGGTACCTATCTCAGGTTTTTAAAGCTGTTTGAAACATTACCACTCCATACAGTATACTAATGAGAACTTGAAAGGAAACCAATACACAGCTGTACGTTGATAAATAAAACATTCAGAAATACATAAAAAATGTAAAATAAAACCATTCAGGTAAACAACTTTGATTAAAAACACCTTTGTGTGACATAGATAACGTTATCTAACGAACTCGCGGTTGTTTGTTACGAGGTTATACATATTTGAACAGTGTGCACACATCCTATTCCTTTAGAAATCAAATATTTTACACAAACTTATGTGAGAAACCGTTTTCCGTATAGGTACCATGAGTCAGAACGAGTCAGAATGCACTCGGAGAATAGACGTCAGAATGCCAGTAAAATTCCCAAGTAGGAATAATGTTTAGGTAAAGAGACACATTTCGATAATAACAAAGTTATTCAGTCCTTATCTATGGTTGCCCAGCTGCCGACAAGTCGCCGAGGGTTATTACGATTAAATTAATTCGACGATTGCCTGATGCAACAATAAAATGTGACTCACGCCTTTATTTCTGAACATCAACGATACACGAAGTGTAGGTACTTGGCATTCATAGACGACGTATTTTTTTTATTATTGTATTGTTTGTGAATTGATTGTATTATTATTGGCCACGACACGATGGAGTGTCAAATTATGTCAAACGGATGAAGGAAAACAATAGAATCGCGTTGAAGAAATAAATTAAGATTATAGGTACTAGGAATTTACGTGAGTCACCTCACCATGTTGTACCTATTAAATTGAGATGTCTTTTGTAAACTCGCCATCAAGAGCAAGAATGTCCTCACACAGATCTGACGCATCTTCCTATTTACGTACCATAAGTATTTGAACACTATAATCAAATCAAAACAAATGATATATTTGCACATTAAATCAGTGCGGACGTAAATCGTAAGTATTTCGTCATCGTTGCTTGTCGAGATTGCCGGACCGGTCTGCGATCGGATGTCAAAAACCGCACGACGCGACGCAATAAATTGTTGTCTCATGGAGAGTAAACATCGGCGTTCGGCCGCATTCATGCATAATTGATGAGGGTTCGGAACGAGCGCGTGGATTCCTGGCGGTCACGACTCGGTCGGACCGCGCGCCTCCGGCAGCCATTTTGTGAAGCCTGCCCGCCCCGGGTGCGCCGCATCGTGAATATTAATACGACCTTATGATGAACACTCCGCACTGCTCGGATAATACCTCCAATTTAAAAAGAACTCATTTTTTTCTAGTCCGTTTCGCTTCCGCTGCGCTCCATCGATCGCACGTAACGATCATGACACGATAAGTATTTCAAACAGTCTTTACTGCGGCACGCAACGTGCAATTAATACAGAATGATCATTATTAGTTTCTATTGTTACCGGCTGGCTAAATAGAGCATGCGCCAGTGTAATACATAATTTTAATAGCACAATGCAACGCGTCCAACTCTCACGCACGGCCATTGTACCGTGTAATCGTAATCAAAAGTATTTTCTCTCGGAACGAAAGACTCGTCATTAATAGACACGTTTCACAACAATTAGCGGTAACTAGTGGAACTAAAGAATAGAACTCGGGAACTACTGATTGACAAGCGATACCCTTTGTGCGGCTATTACACAACCGATGGTTGTGAGATGATGAGTTATTCTGTTTGAAATTAAACAGTAATAACATTCAATTGTTCTATGTACTTACGTAAACATTATCAGGTAAAGGAGTTTCCTCTTGCCGAGCTCTTGAATTAACGTTGAATACATTTGCGGTCGAGCCTACCCTTCGGGCGGAGCACTCATTACTGATGAAAGTCTACCGCCGACGACTGTAATAATGTGAAATGAAATACCGCGCCCGTCCGTATGTTCGGCGACCGCAAGTGTGGGCCAACACACGCTAACGTGAGCTTATGCGAACGCGTAACCGTGAACTACGAATTATTACATCGCGATTGTACTGGAAAACACAAAGCTCGGCATTGAATAGAAATGTGCTCATATTTTACTTTTTGACAGGCGCGGGCGTCAGCATACAAAATGAACTCTATGCATTTTTATTACATACGAGTTTCAAGCGAATCGAAGCAATCTGATGATGTGAAGAAACATGATCGTAACGTTAACATGTTATAAGCAAAACGTTAGTTATTGTTACGTAAAGCATTTGAGCAAATATTGAGAAAAACATTCAATCAATAACACACTTTTCCTGCCATCTAGAAATAGAAAATATGGTGGGATTGTTCAAGCATTTATCCCGTAAACAAGGAAAAATATCGTGTATTCAATTACGTGTGGAATGAGAGTGTCATCAATTCTTCTGAACTTTACACGGGTGTTGTTGAACTAGCTACGTGGCAATATTAATTTCCCGGAAGAAGCTTTCGCGAATTTGGCACAGTACGAGTATCTACAATTTAAAAAATCAACGACATGTCAGTTATACCTCATTGCTTTTTAGCGAATATTTTGCTTTTGGCAAGGTGTGCTAACGCGATAAACGTATCTAAGTACAACATGTCTTGTATGTCAGCCGTGTGTGCCGAAGGTGAGCAATAGTGTGGGGTACACAGACAGCTGCGGGCCACAGCCGCACTTCCTGTAAACCCAACGACCCATTGTTACCACTCACCACCACACTACATACTTTTTATGACGCATTATCTAAGAATAGCAACGTTAGCACTCCACTCTTACGATCATACGACATTGTTAGATTGTACACTTTATCTGCGTGACAAATAACGTTTTCAACAATCTCCTTTCTTCACGTTTCGTTTCATATCTCGCCAACAAACTTTATCTATTGAGATAACATTTTACTTCAAAAATCTTCATAACCAGACAGAACAAAAGAATAAATCAACCGACGCTACGGCAATTTAATGCACATTATCTCAAGATTTTAATGTGTAATTTCAATTACTTTTCCGTAACTATATGAATCGAAATCATTATTGGTGGTTTCATCTCGGTGTGCGTGTATCGTGCAAACCGGTAATAGGGTGGATGCGTTTTTCTTTTTTGCACATACGAGTAGTGATGTCCAAACAATTTGTAGCGAAGCGCCTGGGAACCTGGCTGGCGTGAGATCAGAAAGTCGTGATCGTCCGCCACGACGTGACGCCCGGCCCCTGTGCCTCAATTCACTAATCAAACCCCACAATGACTCCATTGTTACCGAGATGCTTTATACTTTTCGCCACACATAACAATCGCTTCCTTGAGCTCAATACGGTAACGTAAGATATCAAAACATCAAGCATTATAGTTTGCTATTATAATAATGGCTGTGGAAAATACCATTGATAAATAATTGCGGACGCTTTATTTGTTTTAACGTTTGAATGAAAAGTCAATAATGATTGAGCAACCTATTACTATGACAAAGAGGTAATAATGTGTGTCTACATTACATAATGGCGTTTATTTTAGTTTAAGTCACGTCGCTAGACAGTAATTATGGTAAAGTAGATGATACGTTGTCGTTTAATATTCGTATAGGAGGACAGAATGATATATCAATATCATATGGAAACATAATGGCCATAAGGTGTGGCATGTAGTCATACATTATGGTCCTCGGTGGCAGACAGGCCGAGGCCCCCTCACTAGGGCGGGTAAGGGCCGCAAACGTTGCCCCTATTTTATTCAGAGCATTAAGCCTACCGTTAACGGTTAACTGGTGCAGGTTATCAAGGGTTTTCTCAGAGAAGCACATTCGGTGCTGGAACAGTGCCAAGAAATGTTTCAGCGAGTTACATTGACCGTTATCGACTACCTGGCAGTGCACGTACTCACCCGGTTTAAACGTTCCTGAGAAAATCTATAGAGCACGAGTGGCGAGTACTGTGCTTCTTTCACAGCGTATTTTGTATTCAACGTAAATGTTACTCTCAGTTAAAATGTTCCATGTAATTAAGATAGGAAAATGATGTAGATATGTATCTACGTCTATAATTAAGTCTCCCACCGCCCCTCTGCCCCTACCTCCGCTCTTGATTTACTGTTTACGGGAAAACAAGTTCGTATTAGAATTTGTTTGTCACTAATTTATTTACAAGGCAAATATAACAAGTTTAGAAGAAACTTTGGGCAAAATTTATTCAAATTATCCAATTATTGCCACAGATGCTTACGTGAACCTGTGGTTGCGGAAAACGCTTATTTTTTGTGAGAAAACGTGTTCCCTTTTTATACCTATACGTCGTTGATTCAATGAAAAATATTAAAGAACATGTCAAGTGCTATTAAAATCGACTCAATGAGCAGCAGACCCTTCAAAAATCTGAAGACGAAATAAGATCCTATTGCAAAAAGTGAAAATATAAAGACGAAGTACCAACATTAAGAAGGGAGGCGTTTAATTTTCAAATTTCGTGTCGTTGAAAGATTATTGAACTGTGAGGGGGCGACAAGAGGAAAATGTCACAATTGAGGCGCCTAGGGGACAAATGAGGGGAGGGAGGGTGGCATGCCCCCCACAAACCGCTCACAGCTTGTTTACGTTGTCACCCATGAATCGAAGTAAATCCGGGGGCAAAACTTTGATTAGTTATTCTTTTATTTATGATGACAAGAGGCCATTTGTTGTACAATTATTGCCCCGAGTTCGTGATCTATGTACTTTGAAACTTGTTGATAAGTGGCATTTTGTTCTACTTATCTAATGGATGTGACGATAAAGTTGGATTGTGGCATAAAGTCATCGTAGCGGTATAAATAGGTTTTGGTTATCAACGGCTTAATTGATTACCTTCCTTGCTTTTTATACAGATACATTGATATTTATTGGCAGATAAGACTTGCTAGTAACAAATGTCACACCTTTTGTTATCCAAACAAATAAAAATATCTCTAGCCTGCGTCGGAATTAGAAATAAATTAGGGCGAATATTATTAAAAGGGCTGAGACCACAATGATCCCAATCATTCTAAATCCCAATGTGGCCGCAAGGTTCTAAAAATAAATTCCGGTCCATAGAGAAACAAACCCAGACCACATTTTCTGAGAATTTATGCGTACATTAATTAACAGGCCTCGTATTATTTTCCTAAAACAATAACCCAGTAGAGTTTATCGTCTAACAAAGCATTGTATATTTGCTCAGTGTTATTGCCCCTGTAATAACGTTGGGTATCCGGTCCCGGTTGCTAGGCAACGAACGTCTATGCCTTCTCACAGAAATTCCCATCCCTATTTCGTATATTCCCACAATGCAGCCCCGAGCAGCTGATTCCATTCAACATAATTTAAAACATTTTTCGTATTCTTTTGTGCTAATAAAGTTATGACACATTGCTTGCGATTGCGACTAAAAATAAATTAATGACACTCAAATTTTTCATATAGGAATAACAATAACTGAGGGTAATTCGGTTAATTTAGTTATATAACAATAATTAACTGGAAAGCAGCGCTTTGTGTGTGTTTTTACAACTTAGCGATTTTGGTCCGGGTATAGTATTACTGATTATCTTGCGGATTAAATATAAATCAACTAATCTCTTCCTTGCATAGTGGACCGCTTATGTTTTCTGCGAAACAATGAACATTTCTAAGAATTCGACTGATTCTCAACGATCCATGGAAAAATAAACAAAGAACTTATTGTTCTTATGACTCCAGTCCATTTTAAAAGCATTTTAAGAATAACTTCTAAGGATAGACATGAATATGTAGAGTCACAGTCTGTCTATCTACTGGACATGGTTATGTCCAGCGTATTACTGTGATAGAATTTACGCGCACAGCTCGCGCTACGTCAAGCATTGCCGCGTAGCAGCAGCGGAACCGCTACGCTAGCAGCGCGTAGCATTTGCTAATTGGCTACTCTGTGGCTACGGTAACTCATCACGTAGACTTTCGTAGCGGAAGCGCGGCTGCTACGCTAGACACGCGTAGCCACGCATAGCACTGCTGCTACTGTAGCAACGACGCGTAGACGCAATTTACATGACAATTCCTAGTTATAGAAATGTAAGCATTTTTTTAATCAACTTCAATTAAAATGGAATTAACGGCAGCTAGAAACTGTGTAATTATCGTTCTAAATACAGATGAAATAGAAAAGCCACGTCAACCCTTCTCTTGTAGAACCCGAGGGAACACAAAAGCCCTCTACCTCACCCTCCCGAAATTCACGTATAAAAGAAAACATTGATGTTAGATATGAGAAAGACATTTTCGAGGGTGAGCTAAAATTATTATTCTTATATAAGTGAGCGATTTGCCCGTTCCCGGCTTCTTTTGATATGAGGAGACGTAGCTAAATAACGGGGCTGTGTAAACATAGCAACAACTGTTATTCTGTTACATACGAAACTAAATGAACAATATAACACTCCTAACTCCGTTAATTAATTGAATGTAGTATACCGAGCAGCGAGCAAACAACAACACCTCTGTTCGCACAAATATCCGAATTACGTTCACGTTTTCGTGTCAACATCACGTTTGGACATTTCATTATCAAGTCACGACGACCTACATACATTTTGGATTTCTATTTTACGAATAGACAATTCGTCTCACGTCATCGTCTTCAAGTTTTACTGACTTTGTCGCCGCACAGACCTTATGCGACGACGAAACATTCAAATACTAAGTAGTTCCCTTTTGTTATTTAATCATGTTTACTTTTCTTCGTAAAGATGAAATCGGATCAATGTCGGTATGCCAGTGTGACATCATTCCGTGGACTCATTTGATACCCGTACTTAATTTGATACATTCACAACATGCGTTAGGATATTTAATATCTAGAACATGTGTTGTACTTACAATGAGTCATTCTCAACTAGTAACGACGGCGATAATCAGCTCGTGAATTAAATTACACGAGAACCGGTTGCAACGAGTAAATTGCACGGTTTAAATTCGATTTATGCAATTTAAATGCCAGTACAGTTAAAACGCAAGGCCAGCGTTATCAGGTCGAAAATCGACACGTTTTATGTAGGCCAGACTCGGTGGCGATAAGTGAGTAGCATAATAGCATTCCTTTAACCGTACAGTAGCAAATTACGAGCGTGATGGTTTCGGTTTCACGTTCCGATGACTTCGTTGTTTGCGCTTTTATTCGTCAAAATTATTCAAATGGCTTCGTGCAGCCAGCGAGTTTAGGCCTTTGATAGTTCAATAGGTCGCCTCGTTTCGCTTGGCGGTGAATGTTTGTTGGGAACTGGCAGCGGGGGCCGTGGTAAGTTTGTCATTGTATTTCTAAACGACGAGCCGCGACGCGTGACGTCCGCTCTCCATAATCATCCGTAGACAATTTGTTGCGCAATCGTACCGTCGCGACATGCCCAAAGAATTTGTTTGTTATTCAGTCGTCGACGTTCGGCCTTTACTTTCTCGACCTCCATTTAAATAATCATCACTTGGTCGTTTACTAAAACTTTATTAGACTTTGTTACGTGCGCGACTAAACACAAGTTTCTTTGCAGTCGTAATCAAATTACACTAACTTGTTTGCACAGCAATCTTATCTTTGTGTACTTTAAATCTACGTTAGTCTAAACAAAAACGATGTTGCTGTAAGACATTAACCGCACATTAAACATTTATATTTCAACAAGTGCAAAAACAGGCGCAAAATTCGTATAGCAAGCAAAAAATAATCGTAAGCGTAAAGTACATGACAAAAATAGCGAGAGGTTTATTAAGTAATCAACCTTGAAGCAATGCAAATTGATTGGTATAAAGTGAGTTCAATAGGATAGTTTACCAATAGGTGCGTCCGTGTGTTGTATGCCTAACAATATGTATTGAAGGATGGATGACTCGGTGTGACCTCGTGGCATTTAGTCGCATGGACGTAGAATTTCTATTGACAATCGACGTATGTAAATATACAACTAATAGCTATGTATAATGAATTGATTCGTAACACTTTCTACGTATAAATTGGTTATGTAAGAGCTGTTGTTAATTTATGATTTCTCTTCACTCTAAAATGTGATTTACACATTCGTTTCAAGATAAGGAAATGAGAAGATATAGGTAATAAATATTTAAGTCGATTTGATAAGGGTATTTATAAAACGATACAAATGCAACATTGTGTGTTAACTCCGGCAAAACACAGATAGTAAATAACAGTATGTCATCATTATATTACTATGACTATGTACTTACTAACCACAAATTAAGACATCATATCAGTTACAAGAAAAAGGAATTTCTGCCCACTATACTACTTACCTACGACAATTTTCATGAGGAATTAAAAATAAAATATAATAGAAATACAAAGTAATTATTTGAAATTAAAAACATTTACTAGTGTAGGTAAATGTTCAAATAATCACTTTACCAAGTAAAAACCACACAAATACATTATAAACAAGGACAATATTAAACGTTATGTACAACATACAACAGTAATTCGATGTAGGCTCATCTTGTATTAATAAGTTCAGTTTCCTTCCTGGTGCACGCATTAGGTTAATAAATACATAAATTACAATACATGATTTAATTATACGAAATAACATTGTTTTCAGTTAAACTTGGTGTGGAAAACTTCTATATATTCTGTATAATTAGAACAATGTCTGCAGGTAAACGACAATAATTTGATAAGTACCTAAATAATGTTTATGTATAAATTACTTCAGTAGCAAGCAAAAATATGGAATCACTTGGAATTGATCCGGGATTGCTCCATAAATAATGGCGTGATTTAAATGAATGAAATGAATAAATTTGGTATCAATTGAAAGTTAACAGTTAAACCTTTAAGACGAAGTTGCAGTACAGTGTGAAAATGTATGGACGCACGACCTCATCCCCACCAAAATGCGAGTGAAATAGCCCGCATTTTGAATGTTTTTCGCTTCTTGTAGAAAAACAAAAAAGAAATTAAAAAATGTGTTTTTACCATTTACCTACTTTAAAATAAAAAGCTCTATCTATTGATATAACTTACGTATACATCCATGACAAAATCTTTTAACAGTAAGTACGCGTTTAAAATTGTGATTTGTATGGCATTTTTTCTATCGAGCCGATTATTCCAAATCGTGTTTCTATCTTTACCATTTACTTAAGAATACGTTCAATTTTTGTATAATAATTTTTATTTATATAAAAATCTCACATTTTATTAGATTTTCAGATGTTCAAAAATCTTAAAAAGTACTGCAACCTCCCCTTAAAATGGTACTATTTTTATTATTCTTAACTAGTTATTGAGTACTCAAGATCGCGCGGTATCGGAGTATGGAAGTGATTCAATACTTTTGCCTGCGAGTGTATTTTTGACGACTAAAATAACATTTTTAGAATCATTATGTAAAGGTCTCCTTTTAGTAAAATACAGTTTACCTTAAATATGATTACCTTCAGTCTTTTACCTTTTGAGACATTTTATCCACTCCACTCTCATTTTTATGATACCTACCTTATAGGTATGAATAAACTCAAAAAATACAAAACCGATTTTGAAAATTCTTTCACTAAAATAAAGATACGTTATAAGCGAGAAACATGTTAATCATAACATTACTGAACTTAATTAATAAACTGTATTCAGCCATTTATAAAAATAAAAACAATTGAAAGTACATAATTTCCTTCTGGAAAAACCTCTATGGTTAGAAAAAAAAATATTTTAAAGAACCAAATTATCATGGCAAGTATCATCCATCACATCAATCAATTATACTTTATTTATAAAGTTCAAAAATTTGTCTTGTTGAACACGCTAATCTCAGGAACTACTTGTTTGAATTGAAAAATCTTGTACCGTCTTTGATAGTAGATTTATCGAAGAAGGCTATAAGCTATATAACATCATGCTACGACCAACAAGTGGCGAGCAGCGGAGGTGAAACCACGGGGAACAATTACTAGTCACCAATATCATGCATCCATTGATTTAGACCAGGGGTCACCAAATGGCGGACCGCGGTCCGCACCAGGACCGGGGCGACCCATTTTGTGCGGACCGCGAGAACAGAGCGACTTGCACTACAGAGTACGATCTTATGATCGATTTCCAAGAAAACACAGTTTTAAAACACAAACATGCGGAAGTTTCTGGGTTAAATATCAAACACGCAATAAAACATAACACTTTTCTCATAAAATGTGAAAAAATACATTTGTTAAACTTAATTGTATTTATATTTCGTAATTACATTTGTTTAACAATTTTTTTTCTATAAAATGTTCTGCGGATCGCGATGGTCATTTCATGGCTTAAAACGAAACTAATTGGTGACCCCTGATATAGACCAAAAAGTGCTGATAAATAGACTTAAATCTTCACATAACAGTTTTCTTTTCTAACGGTGCATCCACACCGCCGGTAACATTTGTAGCTCAACGTTTCCAAATGTTACTCGATAACATCAGCCAACAAAATGTTATTTAATGTTACTAAGTGTTGACGTGTTACTGTAAGTCGAGTAACGTTGCTCAACATTCGGTAACATCCGCCAACAAAATGTTATTTAATGTTACTAAGTGTTGACGTGTTACTGTAAGTCGAGTAACGTTGCTCAACATTCGGTAACAATGTTACCCCCATTATCTAACAATGTTACCGATTGTCGAGCAACGTTACTCGACATACAGTAACACGGCAACATTTGTTGTCGGATGTTACTGCGGTGTGGATGAGTAACAATCAAAAAATAGTAACAAGGAGCCACAAAAGTTACCGAATGTTGCCGAATGTTACCATGTTGCCTTTTGTTGCTCCACAAATGTTACCGGCGGTGTGGATGCACCGTAAGTACAGTGATTGTAACAAATGGATCGCGAGGCACATTAAGGTCTAATACCACGCGTCCTCGAATATTGCTCATCAATCACTTTTATACTGTTCTCAATGCCTCTCGCTTTATTAATGTAACCTAATAGGAATGGATGGATACTCTATCGAAATAATAAATTGTGTTTAACGAGTTCTAATAAACATTTTTTGTTTTGAATTTTAAGGCTCCTTAATTATTTTTTTCACTTCTTAGTTACATTTTTAAATATTTTTGCGAAAACAAAAAAATCTTAAGGTTTTTTATTATAATTTTTAGAGGTTCTATTACCTACAATTTCTTTTTTTATCAAATAAATATAAAATCCAGACCATACGCTAAGACAAATAAATCTACACAGATAACAAAAATGCGCAAAACCTGTGTGAAAATAAAACAATTTAGTTCATTACAAAACGGATACCTACTTTAGTCTCAGATTCTAAATATAATAGAATGACACAACACTTGAGGAAGACTCACATTATAACGCTGCTGACATTAAATAAACGACAAACAACAGTGTATTTTGACACGGTTTAAATCTTACATAAACCCGTTTTATACATAAACAAAGTTATTAACATTGATGATTCAGTCAATAAAATATAAGGCAGGAAAATCAACATTCGGTTAAACCGGTTCATTTAATATTTTCGCTGGAACATGTAAATGAAGAGGACAGCTCGATAACAGGAAAAGAAATCGAGGTGAAACAAGGTATCTTGAGAAACAACCATTAAATATTAATGTCAATTTGTATTACAATCGCGAAGGATACACTGATTCCCGGCTGTCATTTGTAGATCTTTGACAGTCGTTCCTATTAGTCAGAAGCTCTAAAAGTCTGACAACTGACAACCAGTCTTATCTTACCATGGGGTATCGTATTACCTAGTTAATGGGTTGTGAAGGACCGATAGGCAGTCGGTCCATGTAAAATACTGATATTCAGCTGCATCTGGTTCGACTGGAAGCCGACCCCAATATAGTTGGGAAAAGGTTAGGCAGATGATGAAGGATACACTGATTCAGTACCCGTACAACATTCACGTTAAAGTTTCGACACGTTATTCTAAAATTTCGTCTTTCGTATTTCATCCAATGTCAAACACATCAAACGCTACTTTACTGCGCACATAATATGGCGCACAATGTCCCAGACGCTCCAGCCAAAGCTTTTAGCGAACAAAGGCGACATTCCACAAATATAACTAAAATAGAAACAACAATATCTGGCCCTGACATCAGAATTAGTTGATCGTTTATCAAATAGAACAATTAAAATGGTAATTAAAAGGTGATTAAAGATATGCCATACCTGTTGTGACTGTAAAAGAATCGGGACATAACTTATTTAAGAGCCATTTTCCTCTGAGAACATGGTTTAATACATAGTAATTAACGCACATCCGGAAAACCGTGATCGAGATCGCTTTAAACGGATTATATACCTTTCAGAAAATAATCGAGGAAATGTGGGAAATGGTAGGTGTACCATTTAATCCATGATACTTATTACTTAAGTTGCACAGGAAGCCATTCGTATTTAAATCGCAAATAACACAATATTTACAAGTACCTAAATGTGTATAAATTTTAACGGCTTTATTACAAAACGTGGTTTAACTTAGACCAAGCTTTAAATCAAAAATGAATCTTTGAATTTCGAACTTTATTTCTACTGTCGTAAAGTTATCAATACAAAAACTGAGGAGGTATTCCACGAAGCACACCCAAAAGAAGCACACCCAGACGAAGCCCACCTAAAGTATTCCACTTAGCTCACCCGTAGGTGGGCTTCTAAATAAAAATTTAAAATAATTAATTTCCTATTCCACGAAGCACACCTACGAATATCGCATCGCATAGTGCGGGGACTAAGAAATAAAAATGTCGAAAGGAGTAAATATTTATTATTTAAAAGACTAGCATCTTTCATTATAATAATGTGGCACAATATTT
This sequence comes from Agrotis exclamationis, assembly GCA_950005045.1. Classification (NCBI taxonomy): domain Eukaryota; kingdom Metazoa; phylum Arthropoda; class Insecta; order Lepidoptera; family Noctuidae; genus Agrotis; species Agrotis exclamationis. Next base: position 16,514,997 of record OX465427.1, on the reverse strand, counting down.
TTCATTTTTGTAATCTTACGATTGGAAATCACACATTGTTTCATAATATTATATGTATTTCCAAAAAAAAAAAAACAGAAAAAAAACTTTTTCTATTATGTTCCTTTTTTTGTTCATAATAAAATCACAGATTGTTTCATAATTTTGCGATAAAAACTTGGAGAAATATTAAAAACATTGTAAATTTAGTTTTCCATGGAGATCTATGTTGAAGTTTTCTTATAGCTACATGTTTAGTGAGTAAAAAAATACTCTACTTTAACATTAAAAAAAATCACAGATTGTTTCATAATTACAATAAAAACATGGACAAATATAAAAAAAACATTGTAATTACAGTTTTCCATAGCGATCTATGTTGAAGTTTTCTTATAGCTACCTTTTAACTAACAATAAAAATACTCTAGTTTTATGTAAAATCACAAAACTGTTTAAATCACAATCTTTAAGTTTCTTAAATAATCTTGAAGAAATGGGCAATTTAGTATCTAAACTTATCAATTAAGTAAATTATTATTAATCAGAATCTTAATTTCTCTACACAATGTCCAACTGAAATTAAACCATTTTATTATAATTTTTTATTTAAATTTCGATTATATTATATTTATTTCAACATGTTTTTGATGATTTGAATAACCCATTTTTACTTTAATTTCAATCTGTGATTTCCAATTGTAAGATTACAAAAATGACAAATATTGTGCCACATTCATCATCATCAGCAGCCTATAAATGTTTCCACTGCTGGGACACAGGCCTCCTCTCTGAGAGAGGGAGGGAGGGCATTATTATAATGAAACTGAAAGATGTTAGTCTTTTAAATAATAAATATTTTCTCCTATCAACATTTTTATTTCTTAGTCCCCGCACTATGCGATGCGATATTCGTAGGTGTGCTTCGTGGAATAGGAAATTAATTATTTTGAATTTTTATTTAGAAGCCCACCTACGGGTGGGCTAAGTGGAATACTTTAGGTGGGCTTCGTCTGGGTGTGCTTCTTTTGGGTGTGCTTCGTGGAATACCTCAAACTGAGTTTAGATCCCGGTCTAAGTTGTCAATGTGCATTTTAGAATTTTATAGCAGTTGGAATAAAGTTCGAAATTCAAAAAATGATTTTGATTTAAAGCTTGGTCTAAGTTAAACCACGTTTTGTAATAAAGCCGTATGTGTGTAATTGCATGCTAATGAATCAAAAAGCCAGAAGTCATTGCCTTAACAGCCGTGGGCGTTCATAACTCATGCCTAATTAAATGTCGAGGTTCTTGACTTCGATAGCTATAATACCATGCGCGGGAGAGCCACTTGAGCTGAGTTTCGTGTACAAAATAACTCGTATTGACAGACCTCGAATGGTGTTCGACGGTCGACCCACGCCCGACGCTCGCTACCATTATTCATAATGTTATGTCGACATCTCGTGATGGTCGGCATCAGTCGTTCATCTCCGCGCATCGCCGACGCCTATCTACATCTAGACTCGACACCTAGCCAGTCAAAAGGCCGTTGGCCCGCTTTACACGGCGTGGGTCGTATATTATGTGCATGCCACATCACAGGGGATACAGTTACGTGTAACTAATGTTTCCTATAGACCCACATTGTTTCGTATCGCGTGTTTTAATTATCTAATTACGCAAGTGCAACGTCTCGTCACGAATATCTATTTGTGCCGCCCGCCGACGCTCACTTGCCAAAAGCTATTAATTACGACCGAAGAATAGAATATCTCGCCGGCTAATCCCCCGGAGACGGTTACGGTTACCGACAACGTTGATTAATGTCCGCAGCGTTCGTTTAACTCTTCTTTGTATACGTTCATCGGTTGTGTAAACGCGAATAACCTTCTTTCGGGTTGCTCGGACGTAAATAGGCTCGCATCCGCCGTACAAATAAATAAATTATACGCATTGATCCGGCACAGACGCGCTCCGTTTGAAACCTTGAAGACGTATCCGTGTGAATATTAGACCAGATTTAGTCGATGAAGCAATAAAGGAAAGTGGCCGTTGTAAGATTGCTACGCTAATCGATATCGGTGCCAAATAGCGCGCGATTTTCACTAGCATGGCAACAAGAAGCTAAGAGGGGCGTTCTTAGCGAGAACAATAAAGAATGGAGATGGGGCTCTCGCCGCGTCGTGTAGTTACGTCGGTTCTAGCTGACATTGTGGCAAGCGACAGCGGGCGTGCGAAGAATGCCAATGGAAACAACTTTACTGTTGGTTTCCTCGAAGCCGACACGCGTGACGAACCAAGAACCGGTTACACGACACCGCGCAGAAACAATGCATTAGCAATGCTTTTCATTAATTTTAGACCCGCTCGCCATTTTATTTATAAAAAAATGCAGAAATACTGAGAACTGAGACATTATAATACGTGAACGCGTGAGCAACGAATATTGACGAGTACAACGAAGGTTTACACGTACTCGTATGTTAAAACGGATCTTATTAATAGGCATGAAACTAGTTCAGAGCGTGTTACAAATAATATCACACCTTTTGGAAAGTACACTTTCAAAATGTGCATCCTGCGGCTGTAAGTTATTCCCCATACGACGGGTTCGAGACTGAGAAAGCAATCAAACTTGATCTACACGTAAACTGTGAAAACTACGTGAACACACGCGGCCTACATACTCAGTAACGTTCGAATTTCAAATAGGTATAACATAACCCATGCGGTACTCAACTAATATTCAAATCCACTGCAACGTATCCTATAATTGTAGGATTAAAATAGGTCACCCGGGAGGCAAATAAAACGAGAGTTATTGAGCAAGTGCGGTGGTGAACACGCTACATCCGCGTATATTTCATTGGCTGTTAATTCAAACAGCAAATATCACGTAAAATATGGCCGCAAATATTCATTCCCCGCTGTTTAATCATTTACATATTTTACGACCATTACTAATTATAACCTGACCGATCTGTAATTCGAAATGTTATCATAAAATGGCCATCTGCTGTATAGAACAGGTAGCATGACCTCCTAAAGGCAACCTGAAGAGTATTTGAAGGTGAGCAACCGAATATAATCGAAAATATTAAACATCTTTGTTATTGTAGAATGCCGTCTAGACGGGAGCGTGGCAAATAGAATAAATTAACCTAAACTGTAACAAAACGAGCAAGTTTCATTTTAAAACCCGCACAAGCTGAATAAAACGTCTTAATGTTTAACGAAAATAAAAGTTGCCAAAGTGTTGAGGAGCTATGTCAATGACAATTGTTTAAATAGTGTTGCGCAATGTATCATTGTATTGTCGATAGTCGTCAGGGGAATATAAGCAAGGTTAATAGATTGCAGACGAAGTCAATTCAACGTGCTCCGCGTGACTATAAATACCTCTCAATGCAAATATCGAACGGATTTACCTGTTTGTATCTTGATAAATGACGTATCTACATATTTATTATATACAATGGAATATATGTTTCGTTGAGAAAACGGCTGGGTATAACATGGCAGCAATTATAATCATTCTTCGTCATTTTATTTTCAAAGAGATAAGTGAAACATAAAAATATGAACTATTTATTTCGTGCGATAGTATGTGTACCAGATTATAGATATGATGGAGTGAAGTCTGTAATTAATTATTCGCAATATAGGATTTCACTGACCACAGTTCGCGTTCGTTGGCGGTCTGATATAAATTATACGAACATAAAAGACAGATGAACGGGAATAAAATGAGATGTCGTGTAGTGAAAAGTTTACGAGCGGCGCGCGAGCCGCCGTCTACGCACACCAGTTGGCGTGGGTTCAATTCCTGTTTGAAGTATTTTAGGAGCCACGCACGCCGTTCACGGTGCGCCGCCGGCCTGTTTACAAATACTAGCGCAGACTCGATTCAATTTCCCCGAGATTTTGTAAACATTGTGCCAAAAGAGATTGGCTGGCGCGTTTGTTTGGTATACCTACCCCGCAGTAATATTTTCATGCTATTTCTCTCGATTTGTAGAGTCGTTTGCATTAAGCAAACATTCCCAGCATACTGTTAAACAATTACTGCCGTTTCGGAGAATAAACAGTGCTCAATGTTCAACATTAAGCAAATATTTTCCTTCCTCAACATTACATTATGATGTGATGCCCTACATGCGTTCTACTTTGGTTATCAAAAGTTTTTATATTACCAAGCACATAAGCTATTTCAGTTTACTTATTGGACTTAATAATTAATCAATAACCACCCTGTCTTTCACTTTGAACGAAGTTCACTTTGGATGCATCACTGCAGTCGAATAAAATTACTGTTATGTATGATGTAAAGCCATGTGCTAAATTAAAATACTTCTTTTAAGAGTCAAGCGAAGTATAATAATTGATGAATGAGTCGGCCGTCCGGTTCGTTGTCGCGGAAGAAGAAATCGAGCGAAACGACTGCCCCGGTATCGATAAACCAACCGGTTATAAGCACATCACTATATTCGTGGGAGAGAAGTACTAAATAAAGCTACATAAAGAAGCTAAATTATGACACAAAACTGATTTATTTACAGAGCATAAAGGACAAAAAAGAATTAAACGATATGGTATTCGAATGGGCGAAAACGTAGAAGATTCCCTTCTACCTGCTCTAAGGCCTTTTAGTGAAATCAAAAAGCTCTTAACAGGTTCTCGGAATGAAATTCCAAGGAAGGAAGACATTTCATTCCATCGAATTGATTCTGAGTAGTGGTTTACGAATAACGATTAGGTATCTTTGATTGATAAATTCGTTGTTATTACAAAGTTGCACGTGAAAAAGAAATCCTTTCTTCCATGGATTCCGAATGCTTCACATAACAAGTTTAAAGTGCCGAATAAAATGCTCGCAACCTCGTAACAAAAAATATGGATTAAATGGCCCCAATGGTCATGTTTATTCATAGGTATACCTGCCGAATTCATAGCTGAGAAAAAAAAGCATGCTTGAAACGAGCAAAAAACAGTCCGAGACCACAATACAAGTTTTACTAGTTCCTTTATAGCTTCGACAAACACGTTTCACGGGGAACGCACGATTTGGTTCGTCGGTCGCGCGACTTGCCTGGCTATAATTGAGAGTAACAGCCCACGCTAACAACTTAAAATGTAATTTATACAACTACTGTAGAGTTGGAATTCGTTTGAACAATTTTCGCACATTTTGCATCTAAATATAGGAGTGAAACAAAAAGTCTTGAATCTCGTAAATATTTCGACATTTTTGCCTCGAGCGAGAGGTTATTTTGCGTTTATTGAGTTGGCTCTTGATTGCTCCGCTAAACGATTACTGGAGCATTGAACTTGGCAGTTTAGATTCTTTTATATTCCATACTTTATTTATAGCGAATGATATTCGTTTAATATTATATTATAGACATATTATTATCTATGATTGCTACCTATTTACGGGGTTATAAAAAATAAATCAAAATGTTATTTGTCGGAATTCAGATCAATGGCCAAACAACATGATTCAAGACAAGAAGGTTCGAGTTTACGATACAAAGTATTTTATAGAAATCATAAATCCAAATACATATTGTGTATATTTAATTTAAGACCCAATACTTCTTATATCTTCAACCAAATGAAAATATCAAAAGATGGAGATGTTCCAAGAATATTCGTTGGAAGATAAAATAATAATGTCACCTAATAATAGATTTTTATTAGTGTGTCACTTAACATAATAACAGACAGCTGTTTGACTGTCAGTAACCTTGGAACCTGTCTACATCTACCAAGTGAACCCTCGGTAAGAACCACGGGGCGTAACATGTGGTCGATCAACGCGGAGTATATTTATAGCAAGTCATTGCACATTAATAGTCGTAATATTTTTACGTCCATAACTTGGTCTCGAAAGTCATTAAGCTAATATAAAAATCGAAAAGAAAATTAAAAAAGTATAAAAAAAACTTGATCATAGTCATGCTGAAATAATCCGAGTTATAAGAACAAAAACAGAGTGAGGAAACCGGGCAACCTTAAAAACTCAACTAGCTATTCTTAACTCCTAACACCAGCAACAAGTGAATTTCGAAATAACTAATGCCCGGTTTCTGGTGTCACCAGTTATCCTCTCAATAACTATTGCTTCAACAAAGTTATTGGTCAGTTAAACTTAGCTTAACTGTAGCTGCGTTTCTGATGTCACACGGACCGATAACATAACTATGAAACCAATAGCCAGTTCCAAAATTTGTCACTAGATGGGTCTGTTTAATAAATAGAGTAAAAAATGGATTTTATTACTACAATTCGTCGTTAAAACTAGTTTTATGTATAAAATACTTTTAGAAGAGTAATGTAAGCCCTTTACCCAGCATTTGGACACATCATATCCAATAAAAAAAGGAAAGTACCGGTGTCACAGGTAGTTACTTTACAACTGAAAACTGAAAGTAGGTAATGTATTTTTTAGAAATTGAAACGGGTTATTTGCCAAGTTGATTTGAAACAGTTCACTCATCATCAACAATGTTGAATTATGGTATAATAAAAATAAGTAATAAACATGGTTGATAGTTCTGATTATAGTGTAGTGATCATGCCTTTTTAAAAACTTAGGTATACCTACTACTAAACTGTGGGTATATCTAGTGTTTTTTTTTGTTTCTAATACAGGTGATTGTTCAAAGTACTACATTTTATTTTAATCATCATCTGCATCTTTTTTGTGTGGACAAATAACTGCCAATAACAGTAAAAAATAATAAAGAGAAAGAAGTGAGCTTTATTTATATATCACTATGATTCAATTTTGTTTAAAATGAAAATCATAAGTACTGGGTATTGATCCCAGATGTTTGACCACCCTTTGTAAAAAAAGGTCAGAACAAAAAAATTCAACCTCGTAATATAGTTATGGAACCGACAAACGGCGAAGATTGGTCAGTCAACTTGAACTTAGTTTATGTGGAGTTTATCTTACTTTGCGGTGTTCAGAAACCCATTTTTGTAGTTTATCTAACCAACAGCGCTATTGAATTGATAAACTGTCGACAAAAGGACACCAGAAACCGGGCATAAGAAGCAGGTCAAAACAGATGTAATATAACGACAAAAAGGGGTCAGTGACTGCACAGAGGGGTGTTGAGGGGTGAAGGTGCTGTGTGGGGGCGGAGGGCCCGTAATAATATATTTGAAAAAAGAACCCCAAACATCTGCCTCACATGTGCGATCCGTTTCATAGTGGAATAATGCAAGTGCTGCGCAGCGCGCAACCACCGCTCACCGATACGGTCGAGCCTTTTTGTGCAGTAGCTTTTTGTAGTCTTCACGCTTTGTGCTCGCGAGCTTTCAAACGGACAAAGCTTTTTTTATTAGAAAGGAAATCAATACGTTCGTGACGTTTGTGATGAGAATTTGAAGGTATGGGCACCGAAATCATAATAACTTTCATTCGCTCTGCTTTCATATCGTTACAAAATTGTCGACCACATGTTGTGCTAATGAGTTATATTTAGAATATTCGTATGATCACCGTCGGGTGACGTAACAAAAATACATCGTAGTCGATATGCGTAATTAGCAAGTCGGCGCTGAATGCCTCGCTAGTGGATCGATGCATTTCTCAGAAGATCGACACATATTGGATCGATGCCAGAACAGCCGGCGAGGTGGGAGGAGAAAAGTGGCACTTGAATATACACAGATTGAGTTACAACTGTTATGACGACGATGAATCTTATTATAAGACTTTGGCAGCAGTTACGCAAATCTCAAACAAATTAGTAACAGAGTAGCTGAATTAAACATTCTTATATTCAGATAGTTAATTGTATTCAACAAACAAAACTGATCCAGATAGCCTCAAGAAAATTAGGCTGTCCAGATTTAGGCAAGATAAACAAAACTATGAGACACGAATTTGTAATAAGAAATTCGATTGGACAGATATATTTTACAAGAAGAGAATAAATCATTAGTGCTTACTGATTTGTAAACGAATCTGTGGGCTGAACTGAATAAGAAAGACGACCTTAATTCTCTTGACGTATCCAACTAGCCGAGCTCAGTCACTGTGACTTCATAACAAAAAGCGGTGGTAAAAAAGAAAACTAATTTCTTCATTGGAATGACAGTTTGTTTTGTTGAATACAATGAGACATGAATGCCGGCAGGTATTGCTAAAGCCAGAGAAGCAAAGATCGTGACTGCTGGCCTTTGACTGCGAGTCCCCTGGGGCAATGAGGGCGCGAAGAACTTGTCTGCTCACGACCGCTCTCGTAAACCTTCCAGCTGTATTTATGTAACATGAATTCACGATAGAGCTGGCGTAGTCAAATAATTCGTCTAATAAATATTTCACAAATAAATTCTGATATTTGCTAACTAAATGCACAGAACAACAGGAAATAATAATAATATCGCCAAATTTTTAGCACCAAGTACGAAACAATAAATATGGTAATTTAATATAAGAGAAAAACGCTAATGGAAGCCAATAACAGTTTCAATTAAATAAAGGTTAACAAATATTTGTGGCGCACATATTATTTCGCAACATGTAACGTAATCATCATCGTGATTCCGCAGTTAATAAAATTCAAAATGGATGTCGTAATCGTAATCGGCGTCTGCGCAGCCGGCAGCTGGTTGCGGGTAGGGCGGCGAGGTAAATCCCGTTAGGAGAAAGTAGCTGCCTACACTCCGGCGTACGGATCGTGACGAGCACTGGACCGACCGCCTCCGACTACGAGATACATTCAATTCGATTTTATCGTGACCAACCTAATACGGCCCGTTTATGTCGCGCACAATACACAAATGACAGGTTATTTTTACATCACGACTTCCACATTCAAGCATAAAAAAGCTTTTGATGTTATCATGATATTCTTAATTGATATGGGCTTAACAAAACGACCTTTTAACAAAATTGGACACAAATAGCAGCTTATGTTGATAGTGGCGGAAATTACTTTCTCTTTTGTCGTAAAGGGAACAAAGAATTGAAAAATCACTAGACTGTGACTTGGCAAAAAACACGTCAATCATCTCCCATTGTTGCAGGATTTGCTTCAAAAGTGTTCGTTGAATTTTGGCTTAAACGTCACTGATTGAAGTCACTGCTTTGTGCTACTCGTGTCCGTTAATATTTACCAGTTATTTAAAATCGTGAAAATAATGTTATACAAAATCGCTATTGATACCATAGTCGTGTTTTTCTATTTTATCTCAACACAGTTTCAAACAAGTTTTTGTTTCGATACTGCAACTAGTTTCTATCAAGAACATGGAACACCTTGATGTAATGTAGGCCTGTAATAAACTAGCTTTAACGAGCTCCGGTTTAATTACCACAAGAGAAAAATGATATATCATTAAAGCTGAATAAAACGCCGATGATGCTGGGTTCTCATTATGGGAGATAGAGGCGAGGAAGCCGCGTTGCTCGATGCCACTCAACATCGAGGCGTGGTGGAGTTCTCAGCAATTATTGCGCAAGCGGTAAAATAAAATCATGGCGTTGATAAATAAATGTTTCATAACTACACGAGTCGGCACTAGACGGTGACGGGTATCGGAACTCGTTCCACCGGTTGGCGTGCAGGTGGCGCGGGCGTCGCGCTGACACTTGCCTCCCGCGACCCTGACAACTGCATTGCTCATTGCTGCACCGCATGAAGGAACAATTACGTTGAAATCTCAAGTATGCCACGCCGTCGTGCCACAAACCAGTGGAAAATTTGGTCAGACATTCGATTTAAAGGTCACATCAATTATTCCCAATAATTATCTGCTGGTAGATATTTATTGAAAGTTTTATAATTATGATGTGAACAGTTATTGCAGTTTTGACGCTGTTTTTGCTGTTGCTGCTTTCGCGAAGTAATTATGTTGAGTTTTTTTACGCGTTGTTTGTAAAAGGAGGCACATTTTCAGTATTTTCTATTGTTGCAACTCGTATGCTAGTAATTTCTTGCTCATTAACGATGGTATATGAATCGAAACACCAATTACTCCATAACAAGTGAAAGGATAAGTAAGGTTTACTCGATTCACCTTCCAGGAAGCAATAAAACAATCATTATGTCGTAAATTGTCGATGCAATGGTTACCAGCACGCCGTATGAATACACCTATGGAGTGAGTTCATGTTTTCCCCTTGTCTTGTTTAATATTCAATTTGAATCACAACGAGGCATTATCATACAATCATTATTCAGTAACATCTCACATGCTCGATATCATATACCTTGTTCTTTTGTTTCGATTGTCTATTCATGTATTACTTGTGTGTTTACCACGATAGTTCTCGTACAATATTTTCCCCATGAACAAATGACAATCGGATGTTCCGTGATCGCGTGCAATCAATTAACTTTGTATTCTGCAACATTTCTCACTGCCATTTACTTTGAACGTTTCTTTAAAAAGTTGTGTTAGTTGAATTTACATTACCATAGTGGTTCGATTCAAGTATTGTTAACTGGTTAGTATTTATGCTAGGTGCCTCGTGAATGCGAGTGGTTCAAGCGTGAGCCGAGGTCCGGAGTGCGATAGAAAGTCGTGCAAAATTGCATGTTATGCACAACCGGTCGGAGCTCGGGCAATGTGCTGGAAACTATCAGCCGCCACGCCATAAACACGCATGCGGGTGAATTAATTTAAATGACGTCATTACACACTACATTTTGAACTCTCATTAACCGTAGCCACGCTTAAATTATTCGCGAATAAAATGTATGTTTAATCGTTAAAACTGTTACGAAATCGTTAAGAGTTGAATTTTAATTCAGTGACAGCGAGCTTATCTTTAGCAAAAACGAAATTCATAATCGGCTTATATCTGCATGCGGGCTTGTTAATTGCACCCGTTTCAGTAAGGGTAACAAATATGGCGGATCATTACGCAAAACCATATCATTTGTATGTTTAATGTCAAAAGAGAAATTTCCCTGTTTATGGTAATGAGCTGTTTACCCCTGAATTAACATAATTTGAATTTAAATGTGACACGAATATATGCACATGAAACATATAATAGACTGACAAAAGAATCAAGATAGAAGAAAAACAACAAAATACTTTGGAACGAGATTTAAGTTTAGAGAGGCATTAGTCGTCTCCACCTTTATCGCACACGATAAAATTAATTTACAGCTCTCAAAGGCCAAACAGTAAAAGAGACATTGTTCTTATAAAAGATAAGATGAACAAAAAACTCAAGGACAACATTCCTATCTAAAGGCACCCCATCAGTCAAACAGGTAACTCAAGAATAACAGTAACGGTTCAAAAGGAGATCCCGAATCTATTCAACGACATAATAGTCGACCCCAAACCCTCGTCCCGGTCGATCCTAACAAAAGGGACAGGTTCGCTTTACAAATCTCACATACATTACCTTTATTATTATTCCCTTCATCATTAAATTACAATAATAATAAAAGATTACCTTGTGAGTCTGAACTTTAAGAACCGGTTTAGTTACGAGTGGTGTTATGAAACTCATTTAATAATTCTGTCGGTCGAATTAGCTGTGGCTTGGTACTTTCACCAGCGACTTTCTTACTCGTGCATGCTACACGAAATACTGGTTTGACTTGTTCGTTTGACCTCCTCCGGTTCTAGTATTGTTCGGCACTGTTCATATCTCCGAATATCTTATTGTTCGTTGGCAATCTAAATGCGCGATCAATTGTGCGCCTGTCACTGTCAATGGTAGAAATACTTTTGATGGAGATAGAATACCTCGGAACAATGTACGTCGCTTTTTATAATCTCGCAAAGTGCAGATGCAGTGGAATATTTATGCATTGATACAAAGTTACAAACTTTGTGAAGATTTGGATTCTTCATAAGCCTTCGATAAAGTTAACCATTCCGAATGTGGATATTGAAGCGGTGCAGTGGCGTTATTTATTTGAATAAATGCCAATTCTGAACCTGCTATTGTGTATGTGGTGTGCTACGCTATTATAATGAGACATTCAACCGGTACTATCAGCTGTCACTGCAAATCACACAGAACAGTTATGAAACAATTAAAGACTTGTCTATGACATTCTACATTATCATCGTGTGATCGCTAATTACATAGGTTTGGCCGATACAGTTCTATGCGTCATCAAATAACCGAGCTATCACACGGTATGAACGCGTTCCTCCATTAATTATCAGCTCCTGATTAAACGTATCCGAATCGGACGCACTCACGCGCCTAAACACGCAGGTGTTTATAAATAACAAATATGAGTTTTATGATATACACGCGGTTATAATAACTTGTAATAATTCTGAATGTACCAAGTTAAATAACGGCTAACAAAAAATCGAGAGGCCAGCTCTTGGCACAACCACAAATTGATCCGGCCCCAGCGGTCTATGAATATTCATTTAATTATACATCTGTATACGAGATTCAAGATGACGCACACCTACTTAACCGGAGCTGTTACCGGTTTAGTATCGTATTTATTCTTATTTATAGCGCAGGTCGATAAAGTAACAACACGATTTCGTGGAATCAATGACGCCGACTCTATACTCTAAATTGAATAGGTATTTTATGATCCCTCTCGATTCAAACAATAAATTTTCTGGTGCCAATACAAGACAAGAATTTATAATTAAATACCACGCAGTGGGCCATAAACACGTTCTGTAGGCGTTTAATAATCTCAATGAAAATACGTGATATTATTGTTTCCAGGTACGAACAAGCGAGAAATAAGGCTCCGACAGTTAAGACCGGCTCTCAAACATAACAAACAAAAGTTTCAACTCGGTTTCGAGTGACCCTGTGTGTATGTGCCTACTTTATTGCAAACGTGGTGAAAAGAAAATAAAGTTATAGCTGTGAGGGTGGCGGCTCGTGTGTGGCGGCCTTTAACTGCCGGAGGGAGAACGGAACGTGTTGTTTTAACCTACTCCAAACAAGAGCCCAGTCCACAAACAAAACATTCAGCCGGAGACGACTCAGTATACGAATTCAATGATACATGAATATCATAAATAACAATTAGCCACGTACCGTTGCACAAAATAGTATACAGTGTAAACCTATTTACCATAAATGAAACGGACGCACGAATAAAGAATTATGTAGAAATATATGTATGTGGGATAAGTTCGATGTAGGCCAAATAAAAGCACCGATTATCTTTTAAAACTTGAATTTTTATTTAAACACGTCTGTACTGTTAACGTCCTTCGTCTTCCCTCCCGTTCCAGTCTCTCTCCTTTTCCGTTTTTAAACCTTCATTTCCTTTCTCTTTCACTCCCCGACTATTTCTAACTTACATCTCTTTCATTCAACATGCTTCACATCATTCATTCATCTTTACGCTTCATTCTACTCATCTATCTTAACATTCCGTTCCTACAACTCGGCCATTCTGATATCTGACTGTCCCCAGTCAGATCTAAACAGATCAGACAAACAACGCCATTCACGACTTTAAACTTTAAACTATAACAACATTAACAACTTAATTTTAACTTAATTTTACACTCCTTGTCATGCCCTTCTTCATTTAACCACATAACACTACTAGGTACATAGCAGATTAACAAACTTAAGCTTACTGTAGCTTTCTGTACTTTAAGTTACATTTCACAATAAACACAACGGCACAATGAGTGTACACCATACTGTAGGCTGTATGAGAAACAAGAAACAACATTTAATAAACAAAACTTTAAAAACTTAACTTTTCACAATAGTATTGCTCACTCGTTTTTTTTTTAACTAACAATAACGAGACAATCTCCACATCTTCAACTTGTACATCAAATGGACATTTAGAGAAACTTACACAGAGTACATACAACTAGGAGTATTTCTACCTTGAAAAGTAGGACATCTTTACCACTCCTACTTCTTATTTTACAACATTTACATGACATAACCTACACCATCGTAATGAAATATGGAGTCAAGAACAACCACCATGTATTTCCTAACCCATCACAGCAGATAATTATAGCAAATAGGATCTGACCTACTCACCTAACTCAACACTATCGCCAAACACTGGCCATGGCTTCATATTGTCGGCTGAGGAAGATGTCACTCGAGAACCATCCGCCATACGATCTATCTTCTCAAGATCGTACCGATCATTCCTTTTGACTTTGGTGACCCTGTATGGGCCTAAATACTTGGGCTTGAGTTTTAGACTGCTGCCAAACTGCGTCCGTTTGATGGCTACAATATCTCCTACAGCATATTTATGACTTTCCTTTCTTTTTCTATTGTATGTCTTACAATTTTCATCTTGAATTTTTCTTATTTGTTCTTTCGCCTTCATCTTTAAGTCTTCTCTCTCTTGCACAAAATTACTTCTATGCTCTTGCTGAAGCAAATCATAAATCTGCATATCTTCTTTAGTTTTCATCTTCGTACCCAACATGAGTTCGAAAGGGGTGGTGTCAATGCTTCTTTGGTACGTGCTATTCAGTGCTCTCTGCACCCGGCTGACTTGCTTGTACCATAGAGATGGTTCTTCAATACATAGCTTAGCTAACACTGAAATGAGAATTCTGTGTATGCGCTCCACCTGACCATTTCCCCTGGGCACTCCTGTAGTTATAGTTATGTGTTGTATACTTTCCTTTTCACAATACTCCTTGAACTCGTTACTGGTAAATGCAGTACCACGATCTGAAATTAATCGCGTAGGATTACCAAATGTCTGCTGATGAATCTTTAATTTATCTATGGTCTCCTTACTGGTAGTTCCCTTCACTGGAAACAGCCACACAAACTTCGTGAATGCATCCACAACTGTTAGGATGTAATTGTACATTTTCCTTGTCTCTGAAAGAGGTCCAATGTGATCACATTGTAGGGTGTGCAAAGGAATGCCTTCCTTGTCAATACAGTTCAAAAATCCTTCCTGCTTACCTTCCTTCTTCGTTGCTAGCAAACAAGGTACACATGACAACAAAAGTTCTTCAATTCTCTTGCTTACATTTTTTATGTAGTAATTCTGTTCCAATAATTCTAACATTTTTCTTTTTCCAAAATGACCCTTTTGATGAATCCATCTCAAAACTTCAAATTCTAAGCTTTTTGGTATCACCAATTTTCTTTCTATTCCCTTGTACAATAAACCGTCACTAAAGGAATAGTCATCATATGGCTGCAGTTTTAGAATCTCTATAATCGCCTTTATACCATCATCCAACATTTGTGCTTGCTTGATACGCTCATGCAAGCTTAGCTCAATAACTCCAACAAATGGGTTTCTACTTAAAGCATCTGCATGTTGCATCTTACCTCCTGGTCTATGTTCAATAACATAATCATACTCTTCCAGTAACAGCACCCATCTGGCTACTCTTGTTGACAAATCTTTTTTGTTCAATGTCTTTTGGAATGCTTGACAGTCTGTTACAATTTTAAAATGCTTACCAAACAAATAGTGTCTGAACTTCTTTACTCCTTCAATAATAGCTAGTGCTTCCAACTCATAACTACTATATTTCTTCTCGGCTTCACTAGTCTTCCTACTGTAGTAATGTACAGGGTGTAACTCACCTGTGTGGTCTCTCTGTAACAAAATAGCACTGTATGCTATTGCGGAGGCATCTGTATGCAACTCCGTTACCAACTGATGATCATAAATCCTGAGCACTGGGCTACTAGCTAGTGCATTCTTCAACATGCTAAAGGCACTTCTCTGAATATCATTAAACTCAAAAGGTACATCTTTTCTTAACAAATCCGTTAACGGTTTAGCTATTAGTGCAAAATCTTTGATATATTTTCTAAAATATGACGTTAATCCTATGAAACTGTGAAGTTGCTTTATAGTCTTAGGTTCAGGGTACCTGGTTACGGCGTCTGTCTTCTCTTGTGAAGGTTGTACTTTACCATCCTCTATTATATGTCCTAGGTACTCTATACGGCGGCATAATAGTTGTGCTTTCTTCCAATTTATCTGTAGACCGTACTGTGATGCAACGTTTAACACATCTCTCAATCGCTGCAAAGCCTGGCATTCATCAACGGCTGGAATCAACAAATCATCAATGAATATAACTAGGATTCCTTTTGCTATAAGATCCTGAAACACCATGGTTACAAATCTCATGAAATACTTCGGACACACTGATAACCCAAAAGGTGCCCTCAAAAATTCATACTGACCATTGTGTGTAACAAAGGCAGTATACTTGATGCTGTCTTCACTAACCTTCAGGTGAAAGAAGCCATTCTTCAGATCCAATACGCTAAATACACGAGCATCTTTAAGTTTATCTATCAAATCGTCTATAATGGGCAGAGGAAATTCATCCTTAACAATCTTTCTGTTGATTGGCCTATAATCTACACAAATCCTTGTACTACCATCTTTTTTCTTTATCAACACCAGAGGAGAGGAATATTCAGAAAAACTTACGCGAATGATCCCATCCTTGAGCCACTCTGCTACTTGCTTCTCCACCATCCGCTGTTCGGATAACGATATTCGTCTTGGTCGCTGAGCCACTGGTATGTCATCTTTTAGCACAATGCGCAACTCTATTGGTGCCTCCTTTACCTGTTTAGGGTTATAATTCTTCACACAGTCAATAACATCTTGCCGCACCTGTTTATTCTTAATGTTACCTAAAACAAACGGCTGATCCTGACCACAGAACATAAATACCCTAACGGGAAGAAAGACAACTTCATACAAATTTATTGCCTACACGAGAGCACACTAGCGCTCCAGTTTATGCCATGAGAAACTCGTGAGGCGCGGGAATTATGAACGGATTATTTATTATTGTATCCCTAGTAATGCATAATCGTTAAATAATACTGCAAAATAAGAATTCATTATTCTTATTTTGCAGTATAATTAACGATTATGCATTACTTAGTTATAATACTTAGGTAACTAAAAAACAAACAAATAAAACAAAGTTTTTAAACATGTTTCAATATATTTATTTTCTTTTTCATAGCTTTTTTGGAGGCTTCTTCAACAAACTCCTGGTTTTTCAATTTGCAAAACCGTTTCAGGCATATAGCAATTGTGCTACTTATAATTTTTTTTACATTTACACTATAGTGATCCTCACACCTCTTCAGCCAATCTGTGTTAATATTTTCACAAGCTTGATATAAATTTATTTTAATATTTTTTTTGTGAGAATTTTCTTTTAAGTAATTGTTTATGTTTTTTGCAGCACTCTCTACCATTTCACAGAAACTGTACTGGACGTAGTTTAGACTGCTTCTTGTTTCACTGTATTCCTTAAACGCTGTAAAGGTATGACATATCTCAGTGTTTTGATCCGCAAGCATGATGTTTTTGCAAATAGTGCAATCAACTGCCATATTTTTAAAAATGAATCCGCAAACATAAGCACATGCTTGCATTTCACCAGAACACTGAGATATGTCAATGTCTTCTACACCCTCTACATTTATAACTTGAGAGGATGTAGAAGTAGTGGTAGAATTAGTGACACTTTTTGGTTCCAGGAATATTTTAAAATTGTTCAGCAAGTCATTATCATCATCCAGACAGTTTCTGTTTTTATTATTATTCAATAAATTTGATAAGATTCCGGTTTTAAGCGCTGCAATAAATTGGACTGATGTGGGGTTCGGATTACATCCACAATTGCTTCTTATGCATCCAAAACAATTTTCTAGCGGATCTTGATTAAGCCTCTTTACAGATAATGATCTTATATCATATTTATTGTTTAAATTTCTAAAAATCCTTTCGATCGCATTTAATGACCGCAACCAGCCCTCTTGTGAGGGGGGCTTACTTCTTGCCCCTAAAAATTTCATTTCTTTAAAAAAAGATTTCATTTTTAAGAAAAACATTATATGAGGACTGGTTGAGGTCATGTTGGTCAGAAACTCCTTCCCTCTTTTTCTATCTGGAGTATCTCCATTCACAGCATCAAATAATTTGTCCATATTTGATAATATTGTAGATGTTGCAACGGCTTCTTGGGGTAATTCATCTGGAAGTAAATAAACATCTTAAAAAAATAAATTCTAGAATCATAACAATCAACAATTACATGACTTGAGTGCAGAATTTTCCGCATTATAGAGGATATCATGCTATCTAAGTTAGTGAAAGTGTGTGAGTAAGCTAAGAGTTGGTCTGCTGCTGGTATTGGTGGAAAGGGGAATAAGAAATTAAATAATGCAAGTCTTGAAACTTACTCATGGCTACTCTAGCAAGTATTCCTGCTGCAACCGAATGGCTTAATACTTGAGCTGCTAAACAGACCTTCATTTTCTGTTTGCCATTCGGATGCAAGTGTTGCCGTGTCAACCCTGGGGCAAACACAAAGGTTGGAGACAGTTGATCTTTTTCAAAAAAATCTTCAATATGGCTCCATTTTGCTAAGCCTGCAATAAAAAGATTTAAATCAATTAAGTATAATGATCTTAGATAACGCGTCGTCGCCGAAAACTTTAAAAATGTTTATTTGTATTTAAAAAAACTTTGCCCCACACTAGGAATTCCTCTTGTATTATGGGTGCGTTTACAAACATATAAATTCACATACACACAGCCAGAAACGGAACAACTATTTGTAGGTCATACAAATATTTGTTCCAGGCGGGATTCGAACCCGCCACACGCAGTGCAGCAGTCGATCGCTCGGCTACTGCGCCAACCGTGCCGTCAAATGAAAAATAATAAGGCACAAAAAAAAATTAAGTATAGGGTGAAGTGAGATTATTTGGTGAGACAGGCAATTCGGTGGTAGAGTCTTAAAAGTCTTTCAAAACGTTACCTATGCATGCAGTAATGCGAAATGATGCAACTAGTTTACCACAAAGGTGGATAAGACGTAGTGTCACATAATTACGTGATATTGCGTGCATAGGTAACATATTGAAAGACTTTTATGAGTCTAGCACCAAATTTCCTTTCTCACTAAATAACCTTTCTTTACTATACTTTTTATTTATTTTGTAAATTGTCATCATATTTTAATGCTTAATGTACGAACCTTGCTGTCGTATTCCATCAATTTGTATGTCTTGTTCAAATTGAATATTGTGTTTTAAAAAATTATTTCTAAAGCATTTTAACAGATGGGGCGGGTCCAGGATTGTGACAACTTCACGTCCCTCAAAGTTAAAATATGGTTGATCCGTCGATGACCCCAAAGAATTTATGGCACGTATATTGACACCATCAAGATCACACACAGTGCCGACGACTTCCAATCCAGTATCAAAGCAAGCTCTCAAGACCTGTAAAATTAATTTAGATTTATTGATTATTACATACTTTGTTAAAAAGAATATTAAAGAAAAAAAAAACCGGCCAAGTGCGAGTTGGACTCGCCCATGAAGGGTTCCGTAGCAGCAAGCATAGATTAGAGATATAATTATATTGAGATTAGTAAGAAGTATACACAAACAATAAAAATAACTTTGTTTTTCATAGTATTTGTATGAATGGCAAAGTTATATTTGCGGCTTTTGAAAATGTACTATATCTCAAAAACTGCTAACTGTATCTCATCCAAACCAATTTTCGTTGGTAGTTTTGGTTGAGGTCTACATTATATATTTTTTTTAGTTTTATCATTCTGTTATTTTAGAAGTTACGGGGGGGGGGACACACTTTTTACCACTTTGGAAGTGTCTCTCGCGCAAAATGTTCAGTTTAGAAAAAAATGATGTTAGTAACCTCAATGTCATTTTTAAAGACCTATTCATAGATACCCCACACGTATGGGTTTGGTGAAATTTTTTTTTTGAGTTTCAATTCTAAGTATGGGGGGCACCCCCAAAATTTGTTTTGTTTTGATTTTTGTGTGAAAATCCTAATGCGGTTCACATAATACATCTTTCTACCAAGTTTCAACAGGATAGCTCTTATACTTTCGACAAAAAGTGGCTGTGACATACACGGACAGACAGACAGACAGACAGACAGACATGACGAGTCTATAAGGGTTCCGTTTTTGCCATTTGGCTACGGAACCCTAAAAAGAGTAGGCAAAAATCCACTTCATAGAATGCACTTAAAAGGTTTGCTTATCATCATAATATATTCTAATTTGTATATATTATGTGCTACTAGCTTAGCCCGCGGCTTTGCTCACGCCCAGTAGAGTTTTAATTTCATTATGCAGAATCCTAATTATTTTTTTCTGAAATAAAAGTAGCCTTAGTTATATATATCCTTATAACAGCAGCTATCTACCAGTAAAAACCCCGTCGAAATTAGTCCAGCCATTTCAGAGATTAGCCGGAACAAACAAACTGATTTTTTTTTTAAATACCTATGTTTCTTTTTGTTAGAACTAGTATGTTTGAAATTACAAACAGACAGTTCTTTTATTTTTAGCTTTAGAATAAATAGTTAGTTGTGTGTAGCTGGTCATTTTAAAAAGGTTACAACTTACCTCCTTAATAAGCACAGCTAATCTATCTGCTGTGACAGAATCGCCAGAAAAGTAAAAGGCTATTGGTTGCTTCCATTTTTTTCGAAGCCCAATAGCCATAAAAGTTAGAGCATGGCTGGCTATTTGGGATGTTCGACCTTGAAGGGCATGATCCTGGTAACCATCTATCTGGTCAAGTTTGGCATTGTAAGTCAAGTTTTTTCTTATTGACATTTCATCAAATGCCAATACACATAAATTTTCATTAATTTCTCTTTTTTCTGTTATTTGCTTGATTGTTTCAATCACCTGTTTATTTATACCACAAACCATAGGTATGTGATTCAACAAAGCCTTGAGTGAGCTCACACTAGGCAAACAAAATAACCTCCTTAATAATCTATAACAGGCACTTGATTTTTTATAGATGCCTAAGGCTAAGACTTTATCGTCTAATGTCCATCTC
The DNA here is from genome assembly GCA_950005045.1 of Agrotis exclamationis. Taxonomy (NCBI): domain Eukaryota; kingdom Metazoa; phylum Arthropoda; class Insecta; order Lepidoptera; family Noctuidae; genus Agrotis; species Agrotis exclamationis. The sequence continues at coordinate 16,494,218 of OX465427.1, read as the reverse complement.
CGACCAGTTATCTTCCTTGGCACATTTTTTAACTGGCTTTGCAGTAACAAAGAAAATGAGCTGCTTATTTTGCTTTTTATCATGTCATTGACAGAATCTTCACTAGATAGAGAACTCAATAATGACCTTTTACATTTTTTCACTTTTTTCAACTTCCTTCGAAGTCTCATTATTTCGTTAATATTTTTTCTACATCTTGTATACAGCTTCTGTTTCTTTGGAGTGAGTTCATTGAATTTTTTGACATCAAGGTCCATTAAAATACCTTTTTTCTGTGATTCCTGAAAAATGTCCAATTAATAATTTCAATGAACTGTGTTTCATAAGTCTTGTTATTACCATGTTCTACTCACATAGTATAAGTAAATACATAAAGAACAAATTTCATCATAACTTATTTACGCACATGAAATTTGGTTAACTAAATTGGTATAAAGCTGTAGTAGTAGAATTTAATTTTTGTAAGGGTTAAACAAACTTTTAAAAAAGATCATTCAATCCACACGCACATCAAATTTCGGCTTTCACTGATGATGATTATATTTTAAGCACTACTTATACTAATGAATGATAATGCATAACACTGATTATGACAAGTTCAAGAAATTACCTTGGCCAAGACTGGGCTTTCAGGATGGCACGGCTGAATATTTGAGTGTTCAATGGACTGGGAATACTGAGATGTACTGGGTATTCCTTCAATTTGTGTTCCAACTGTTGACTTTGGACGCTGAAACACATACAACTTCATTACCATATCATACAATAAATGTATATATGTTTGAAGTAAATATGCCTATGTTACCCTATTCACTAGAATATTTATTATATCCTAACAGGATACATTAATATTGATATAAGCAGGACCCGGGTAACTTCTTAAACTGCAACCAGCCACCAAGGGACGGGCAGCAGCATCCTTAAATTGTCTGTGACCTAACTGCGATCCCCAAGCCGTCTGCAAAGACTGGGGATTATGGCAACCCCCCAACCCCTTTAAGGGGGAGGCCTTTGTTCAGCAGTGGACGTCTTCCGGCTGATAATGATGATGATATAAGCAGTGGAGCAATGAACACATCTATCCCACTGCTCATACTTATTACTGTATAAAATTTGTAACTTGTTTGACTTTATATGTATTACATTGTACTGCAACAATAAAATAAAGTACTCACTTTAGTTTCTTGTGCTTCTCTAGGTGAAGTACACTGCTCATCTCGCAACTGGGCCAATATAGTTTGAGCTTCAGTAGGAATAGCAAACTTATTCAGTCTTTTTCTGTCACTGCTGGTAAATGATGAAATATCAAAATGTTTACCACATAGCATCTTATGCTGTGCATAGAGCTTTTGTAATGACTCATTGGAAGTCCACTCATCATTGGGATAACAAAACTTGGCCCATACTTGAGCCCTGAAACAAAAAGATACACATTATTTCATCTAAATTATATTTTCAAGCTTTTAATGTTGGCACTTTTAATCTTGTGCCATCCTATCCTGCCAAGGAATTAAAGTGTCTGTTATGATAGGTACTGTTTAGGATGGCTCAAAATCAAGAAATTCTGTTGTGAAATGAAACTAAAATTAAGTGATGACTCTATAAATAAGCAAAAGAAGTATGTGTAAGGATTAAAGCAGGTGGCATTCTGTAATTTCTGCCTTCACTCACGCTTTTTTCCAATGGGGGTTCCCACTGGAAAAAAGCTTTTTTCCAATGGGGGTTCCCATTGGAAAAAAGCGTGAGTTTATCTATTTAGGTAAGCCTGTAATTTACTTACTTGAGAGATCCATGCTGGGACGGGAGAGGAAACCTATGGAAGCTCAAAGAAGGGTCATCCCTTGGAGTTAACCCACATTTTGCGCATTTCACACTTCCCTTTCCTGTCATGGTGGGAAAATACAACACTAAAGCGTCAATATCGCACAAGTAAGATGAGTCTCTATCTCGTAAACACAGAAAGCGTCAATAATGCACAAGAGTATCTATTTCGTTAACACTAAAAGCGTCAATATCGCACAAATGAGTCTCTATCTCGTAAACACAAAAAACACCAATTTCGCTTTGTAGAGTCAATATCTCGTTAAAGCACAAAATCACCACAAAATTATAACAATGTAGAACCGGCAGAAAATAAGATTTGATAACAACCACAACAAACGAGTGTCAGATTAACGTCAGAACGAAAACCGCCATTTAAAAGTGTGGCCATTTCATAGAAAAGAAAACACCCAAATAAATAATTAATAAGTTCTTTTAGTCAGAATTTTAAGACATTAAAACACGAAATAAGGATTAAAAGTGGCTAAAATCATTATTTTATATTAAACTAGTGAACCTTGAAACTACCACAACTAATTATCCTCAATTTGCAGCTACCGTAATTATGGGTATCTATTCAATCGGGCATATGACATCACTGATCTTGTCATCACTTTTTTTTGTAGAGCGCTATCTCGTTTTTGCAAATTGTGCCAGTGTAGGCATTGGTCGCTAAGAAAGCTGACTCCCCCTGATCCTGACTAACAACACAACAAACCTTTGACAACCAATTGTTTATGTTTGGTGCAATCAGTATTGACCCATTCGACATTATAGTAAATACGTCTTTAAGGAAATCTTGACCCAATATAACACTACATGGCATAGCATGCCTTGGAACAACATAAAATGTAGCATTGTAATCATGTCCGTCTAACAAAACAGAAGCAGTTAACTTTTCCGTCGACACTATACTGCCTCCTAAGCCTACTAGATTAGTAGCAGTTTTCACACACTCCGGAGATCCTAAATGTACGTAAAGCTCGGTACACATTAAGTTCAGTTCACTTCCCGAGTCAATCAACGCGGTCACTTCGCACTTATTGATAAATATCGTCTTGCAGGCATTTTCAAAACGTATCTGAGCCGGCGTCTTTATTTCGTTGTAAACATCCGTGAAGTTAGCGTCAGTTCCCACTGCATTCGCCATCTTGTCGCTAATGTTGGTACGTCTGTCAAATAAGCTGTCATGGCTGCCGTACTCGTCAGGTTTGCCAACCTCGTAACCGCTCGGAGTGAAGTCAGCCACGCACATCGCTCGTCTATCTTCGGAAGAGTTCGGTTTTACCTTTTCACACCGCCATTCCCGTTCATCGTTCTTTTCACTCGTTCTTGACCGAATGTTTCCGCTTTGTTTACATTGCGTCGAGATATGCCCAAACTCGTTACACTTGAAACATTTCAGACCTTTTTCTTTATTAGGACACTGTGACGATTGATGATTTCTTTCTCCACAGCTGTAGCACCTCTTATTACTCGTACCAGCACTACCTTCACTGCTCTCCGGCTTCTTATTTCGGACGTAACTTGCGCCCATCTTTTCTTTAATTGTTTCGTAAATTTTGATTTTTTCTTTGAGCTCCGTATAAGAAGTAGCACCATATAACACCATTTTATTCACTTCTGAATCAATTATGCCGTCTATTATGTACTTTATGGCAACATAATCAGGCATTTTGCCGCGCTTTCCCATTTCTTTCATAACTAACATGTAGTCTAAACACCTTTCGTCTTTCTTCTTCCTTCTAGCGGCCATCATTTCATGTATGGTTTTGCTATCTATCGAATCAGGAAATTCTTTTAGCAAACCCGCCTTCAGCTCGTCCCAACTTTTGAATGGTTTTTCAGATTTTAGCCACAGGGCTGCAGTTCCCGTCAGAGATCTTCTAGCGACTATCAGAGTCTGAAGGGGTGTCCATTGAAATATTTCAGCGTTATCGTCGATGTCGGTCGCCCATTTAGCCACCGAATACGATTTATCTTGTCCGCTGAATTTTGCCACCAAGTTCTCCGCCTGGAATATACCCTGATCTCGGCAGAACGGTTGTCTCGTCGATGCAGCTGCCGCGTGGTCGTCTTCGTCATAGTCCGCTTGACGGCTTTGTCGGCGATCCTTTCCGTGTCCACCCATATTTCGTCTTTGCCTAGTCTTTTGTAACTACTGTTACCGTCTTCTATCGTCTTTTCCGTCGTTTTGCTTGAGCAAAGTCCCCGGCCGCTCCACGTCGTTGGCGTCGGTTTTTCTGCTCCCGTCTTTTACTGTGCTTTGGCCTCGCAAACTGAAAATATCGAACTATCCCGGACGAGCCCCCAAAAATATGTGGGATAAGTTCGATGTAGGCCAAATAAAAGCACCGATTATCTTTTAAAACTTGAATTTTTATTTAAACACGTCTGTACTGTTAACGTCCTTCGTCTTCCCTCCCGTTCCAGTCTCTCTCCTTTTCCGTTTTTAAACCTTCATTTCCTTTCTCTTTCACTCCCCGACTATTTCTAACTTACATCTCTTTCATTCAACATGCTTCACATCATTCATTCATCTTTACGCTTCATTCTACTCATCTATCTTAACATTCCGTTCCTACATGTATATCGAAAACGATGTGACCCCGTTACTCGGATGCTGAATTGAAATTCAGATTGTGAAATGATAATAACAAATGTATTTGTCGTCCGCTGTGACCTCTAGCTTTTAGAACTCGTGTTGTGAAGCATAAATACTCCATACATAAGCAGATGAGAGCTGGACAAACAAAGATACCAATTTGAATGTAAAATTAAGGATGGTGATCTCAATTTTTCAACATAAACACGTTTATGATTCTCGTGAAGGTGGTGGCATACCAAGAGGCAATATAAATAAAATCCTAAATGGCTTTAAAACCTGATTGTAAGATTCTCAAATGAATATTAAGAAAACAAATAATTAGGTATTTGCCAATATAAAACTTTTCTTATCTTTTTCCGGTTTTCTAAAACAAATCTATAGAGGTATTTGAGGAGTGTACTAACATTGTTGTATTGGTGTCGTCTAAATTTCAATTTGTGCTTATCTTATCAATATTCAATTTAAGACTTATCGCCTGGCTCATCTAAATAGATATTCACTTCATCAATGTCAGATTTAGCGAATAGACTTTAGTTATGAGAGTCATCTATCTTGACATCAGGTGGCTTATCACGGGAACCCACAAACTCCACTATATCAAGTAGGCCATTTTCAATTTCATGTTTTATATTTTTAGCAGGTATATTATCAACCTAAAGTAAGCTTTTAAATTAAAAAACAACAGTTGCGTTATGGAGGCTGAGGTACGGTTATTTGGTATTAAAATCAGGCGAACGCTGTGATCGATATGAACCACTGAATAAATGTTTGAATGAATAGTAATCGAAACATGTCATTCTTGTTTTACCTTTTTTGTTAATTTCGCCGGTTTCACGTTCTGGTGATGAACCTGGAACAAAAGATACAACATATGAATTTAACGCTGCTTTGTATTAAATGATGGAATTATAGTTTCTAGCGCTATAAAAACTGTACCACTTGGTACTACTATTATAAAAATAAATAGTTTTTGTTGTTTATGAAAACACCAAACTCTTAGAAACGGACATTTACAGTTTTTTATCATCAATGTCGATGGGTTATCCATGAGAACGAAATCTCAGAATAATAAATAGTGAATCTATAAATAAAAAGGAGGAAAACACGTTCTAAAGCTTCTAGTATCAAAACAGGTTATTTTAATGATACCGATTTTGAAAAATATATAGATATCTATTAAAATAAACACGCAGAAATATGAAATTAAGTCTTGGAACTCTATGAATAATACTGTTATAGTTTTACGGAATTATTAAAACGAAATACAAAGTTACGACACCTTCAGCCGTTGACGACAATTTACGAGCTCTTGGTTTTAAAAATAATTAAATAAACTTACATTAAATTTATTCTTCAAGAGATATTAACTTTATATTGCCGCCAAAACGGAACCTTTTCGATTCAAAGGTCAATTATTACCCACTGAATATTTATAAAGCTGTCAAGAATAGCAGACAAGGACCGGTTCCGATAACACGTTTCGGTGAGTAAAAGGTATGCGAAACAACCTTCTTTTTTGTCACGTTTATTTTAAAAAACGGAGTGGTCTGTTATTTATAAGTAAGTTTATTATAGCCAATTTGGTATTTAAATATGGCCGTGTCCATGCAAAGTTTTCGAATCTAAATTATTTCGTTGAATAAATAACATAATGAGTTATCGATTTGGAGCATAAAGAATGGCGTGGAACGGTAGAAAGAGAATGGTAATTGCTTGAAATAATCGATTCAATATGTTCACGTCAACGATATCTGCAGACCTGCTGTAGCGATTATCTGCAGTTTGAGAAATAATGAATGGCAAGCTAATATGGGGAACGGCTGGTGAAATCAGACGAGGGTGGTTGTGTGCGGCAGGTGGGCGAGTGCCAGTCTCTCTTGTTTCTGTTCGCCCGCATGGCCGTCACTTGCAGCTGCCGGTTCACTAACCCGCGTGCTCATAATATGCGACTCGACGTGGCCACGCCTAATAGATTTGTGATACGATTTTCTTTTACATCCTTTATTGGTTGTCCACTTTCAAATTCCTGGGTGGTCAGCGCTTTTTAAGGTCAACTTATTCATATGCCTATCTTTAATTCATGCCCACACGTAATTATATGTAAAATCGCTGTCATAACCCGAGCATTATGTTTTCTCGCATGTATAAAATGATGCATAATTTCCGTAAGAGCCGTAACTTCGAAATTAACGCTCACATCATCGAATTGCCTTACATAATAGTGTCTTTTTGTAAACAAAACCCCAAATTAGAGAAGTGGACCATTCAGTCTGCAATCAATTCATAAAAAAAGACCTTACTTCCATAATTGTAGTGTGGGTGTATAAGAAACAGCTGAGTATAAATGCTTGTATGACTCGTCTGACATTTTATCGGAACCTGTTTTTAAGTTATGCAATAGAAAACATTAAGCAGGTAATGGCACGCCGGCTCCACTGGCTGTTTAGCATAATCACCTGTCAATTGTAGAGAAATACATGAGGTGCGCTGTAATTACATAGATTTAGGAGGTTTTTGTCCTGCGGTAGGACTATAATGGTATTGCGTAGCGTGTACCTATTATTATTCATTAATAAACCTTCGTCGTATATGTTCACAGCTGGTTCTACTTTATCGTTATTATCTTTAGAAATGTGGACACAAATAACCTTGCTAGTTACATTTTTAGTAAGGAGAATTAATTCTGAAAATGTATCTATTTATCTAGGGCAGTTAATTTCATTAAGCATTTCATTTGAGTGGGAGGTTTAAGAATATTAAAATGTTTAATTAACCACTCCAGTAGTTCCAGTCAAGGCCGAGTTGCACAGGTGGCTTGTAAACTAGATTAAGTAAATGAATTAATCATAGTTAGCCGACGTAAAATACCTTCTGGCCAGACAAATTGTGATTGGTGGGTCCTATCGGTTCGGATCTAAACTAGTTTGGGGTTAAATGGTAGTCCGTATACAGAGTTAATATACAATATTATATTGTTAAACTAGTTTGGACGTATTATACATATATGTATGATGTATTTAATAAGTGTACAAGGTTTGGGGAAAAAATATGCTCAATTAAAGAGATAATCCATACAGAAGTCTAATTTCAGATCTACAGAAAAAACTAATGACTTGGCATACCAACACGGTAATCATTTCAGACCTATTATAACAGAAGGCCAGACAACAATATAATTTTCTAAAGCCTTTATTCTTGAGAATGAATTGCTGTTTATTTTAATAGTGTCTACTTTTTGCACGCATATTTTTAGAGGCACTCAGAAGCGAACAACCACGTCCTGACAAAAAAACAGCAACTTTCTGCCGAAATTAATTCTATAAGGCAGACAATGCACTCGGTAGTCGACTGCGGTCGCAATATCTAAATAAAAATGCGGCTTTCAAAGTAAATTGTTTAGACGTAGCAAACCCGCGTAGCAGCCCCTACGATCGGCTACGGGGTTGCTACGGCAGCTACCTAGTGGCGGGCGGCGTAGCAGTTGGGATTCTTAGAAAATGGCTGTATTGTTTGGGGTCGTAGTAGACACGCAGTACTATAGCAATTTACTTCTCTATAGTATACTAAGCCTGGATATGAATCATGAATACTCGTAGCTATCATTTTTATGTGGCAAATATTAATGGCCTAATAATATTAGTGGCCTAGGTACAAAATTAGTTAGACTCAGCAGTCTCACTGCTTAGTGTGCCATCTGCCTAACATCAGTCTAAACCAAAACGTGAGAGGTTGCGAGGCTAAATCTAATCATTATTTAAGCCGCACGCACGGGTTAATGGTAATGGCGGCCGGCATACTCGGGAGAGCAAAAAAACATGCCGTTTTCCCCTTTAAGGCACCGCAGCACAGCCTTTCTTGATCGGCATGCCGACAGACAAGTCTGCAACTGGTCTGGACGTGAGAAATGGGGACTTGACTGCGTTCATTGCCCGATATACCCCGTGCTTGATACTACGGCCGGCCATTACAGGCCTATTTGATCGACCAAAACGAGCGAATTAATCTGTTATGTTTAGAGCTCAATCCGTCCATAAATTATTGCTGAGAAGGCGGGTTTGTTTGAGTTTAATGTTTGTAAATTATGTGTGTTTTGCTGTGTTAACTATTTTAAATAGCATCCGTTTAACACCATTACTAAGAAACGACATAATTATCATGTCTCAGCTGCACTAGAAAGTCGTGATTCATTATTTCTGGCATAAAAACTAGATAATATAAATACACGTTCAATGACTTAAATTTCGACAGAATGACTTTAATTTATCCGCTACTATTTGCAAAATAAATTCCATTGGATAAGTAAAAATATTTGTGCAGTTAAACTACGTATCATACCTATTATCTTAACTGAAAGCGATCGTTCAATAGAAAATACATAGATGGAACGTCTGATCTAATTCTAATGGCAAAAACAATTTTACCTTCATCGATCAAAATGTCACTTTTGTCAGATAATGTTTAACTTTCTAATTGAGATAAGATGCTTTAAGAACTGGTTGTGGAGTGTCGCCTAGTTAGCGGATGTCGCCGAGCAGAGAGCAGTGGGAGCCGACTTGCCGAACCGGACGGGGCCCATTGAATTTATGTGAACATTAACCACAATACATAATGTATGGCCCACGGAATCGGGCTCACATGTCGAAACATCTCATGTTACGAGCACAAACATAATCGGACTCAGTTACTGGAATGTATGAGTATTGTATAAATATTTTACATGTTACGAGAATGGTGTAATGAATCGATGTCGGAAAAAAACGAGTTATCTCTCATCGGTGCCTTTCTCTCGACTTGTTTATACTAAATCAGACTGAGTAACGTCGAACATTGAAAACACGCATACACTTGGCACACGTTCCAGCTGTAATACAAACAAATAATATGTTGGACCGGTCTGTAGTCTTAAAATAGGTATGTTTTCATAAACCCGATATGAGAGTTTACGCAGAACTAGTCTCGGGAATGAGGTCAAACGAGTTGGCATGCGATCCTCTGTCGGTCCGCTGAAATATGCCAACGGTAATAAACAATACGTTGGCATCTTAATGTTACACCCACTGGAGAAAATTGAGAACTAAATGTTGCAAACTCGCCAATTGTTTCATAGATAAATAAAACTTTATACTAATAGAAAGGAAATACGTAAGGGGAAGATGATTATTCGGGATAGTTTCAACTAGAAACATAGTTTAAATCATCAGTAGAGGTCGTAAATACATGACGTGACGGCACATTCATTACGATAACAATAGCAATTGAAATGCAATCGAGTTACGACTAGGAGTATTATATTATCAATCGTGTCGAGTCGTTCAATGCACCGCCTTATCGTCTTTGTAATTAACTTGAATGGAAACTTGTTTATAAATCTTATTGATCACGTTGCAGTCTCGACGATCTATCTTCAAAGACGTAACATTAAACTATGGAACGTAAATAACACAACGTGATTTATACATTATTTCGGAGAAAAACGTTAAGTAATTTACTTTCAAGCGGATAGTTTGTCTTAAGAGTGAAATAAATATTTTGTAGTTTCTTTAATAAATAAAGTTTATGGTTTCAATGTTCAAACAGCTACTAAAAAGAATAATTCCTTCTGAATGAAGCATGGATAAAAAAAAACAATCAAAAGCAACTGGCTTTTTTCGTTATTTTTTGTTTGTTTGTGGTGCGCTGGCAAAGCTATCATGGCTCATGTTGAAAGGCGTTTTTATTTTCCGGGTTGAAGCGAACCTTCACGGGCGGTCGGTCGAAAAAGGAAGCCATTGCAAATGCGCCGAATTCAGCTTTATTTTACAGACGAGTGAAAAATGGAGCAAGAACCTTAATCGATTAACACAGAGGCCGTGTCGAGAGATTATCCTTCGCACAATGAATAAAAAACACTTTAGTGACAACTGCTGCATATTGAGATGAATAAAAAGTGTTGGTAACGAGGTCACTTAACGTCTAGTGATGTGCACGCGTCGTAAAAGTTACGATCCATTAGATACTTTTAGTGTAGGCATCGATTGTAGGCCGCCCACTCTTCTATAAGTACTATCTGCACTTATTTGTCCACCGATAATAACTGGCTGGCCATGAATTCCAATAAATTTGTGCAGGTACATTTATAACATGTGTGGTTGACTGACTGTCGCAATCTAGTCGTAAATTTTGCGAACTCGATTGCTGTTATCTGGAAAATATGCAGCCATTTTAGATTTCAATAAACGTTGATTGGCTGGCATTTAAATTGAACAAACATGACTATTCAGAAACCTTAATAATTTGTTAAGAACCGTTTGAACTTTATTCAGAAACGAGCGATAAAATAAAGAAAGGAATTTCAAAATAAAACAGTTACTGAATCAAATATCAATAAGTTTCAAAACACGTAATTCGGCTTTCACTTGTAAACAAAAATTAAAAGTGAAGCTTTCAAAAAGCTGAAAAGTTATTAATTGAAATTTGAAATAATCTTGAAGAGGAAATGGGGCATTAAATATTGATTAACGAGAGTATGTCGGCGTTTCGTGGAAGCCAATAAGTCATCGAGCTATTTGCGAAGCGAGACGCGTCAGTATTTAGTAGCCAGCGACCCGAGCTCAGCATCGTTTGTTTGCCAACATAATGTTACGCTAACGCCTCATGCCTATTGATCAATAAACTGTTTACATATCGGAATGCAAATGGCATTACGGATACACACGTTTAAATACTTAGGTAAGTGCATATGTACAAGAAACGTACATAGATCTTCTAAGTTTTCTTCAGAGAAGTGTCGTAATAAATGGGCATATAAATTCATAAAATTAACATTTTTGTTAACATGACATGTGTTGTATGCTCACGTTTCAAATTGTTGGCCAGAATAATTTAATATAAAACATAGGTACCTATACTTTATAAAAATAAAACTGTCTTGAATGTAACAAGACAGTTTTATTTTTAAGAAGTAAAAATTTTAAAATGCTTTTTTTTTATTTATTTGTGTCTAGTGTCTACATTTCATTTATTTCATTATATGAGACCATTCTCTTGATCAATTTAAGTAGAACCACAAGTCAACTGGTAGATAGTTTGGATAGTTTAATAAGGTTTATGTCTCATCTCCCTTTTAAATTGAGCTGTTTATCGTAAATCTAAGATTTTCAGTATACACAATAAATGTAATGATTTGGTTTTATTCGAAAACGCAGACAGAGCCATGGGAATATCTAGTTCAAAACAATTATGTATTATTTATAAATGTTTACAATTTCCATATGTACTACCTACCTAGTACCTATTTTCCTCTGTCATACTGTGGACACGAATAATTATATGTACATATGTTGCGTATTCGATAAATCCTTTCTCGAATACATAGTTATAAACATCGACATATAAATGGAAACAGATCAAGGTGGAAGAAATTTATTCAGTATATTATCTTCCCGGTTGTTGACTGAATAATCTAAACAGTTTGCGTCATTTATCCATTTGAATTTCATGATTCCATCATCATAAGTATCCACTATCCTCCTCGCATTACGAAATAATTCCAATAATACAAAATTGAATTTAAAACCACTTTTTAAGGCTACTGATCTTATTTGCATTGAAAAGAAAATGTCGTGAACTTGAACTGTGAACAAAAATTCATTTAGTTGAGAGTCGCTTAAGCAATAAAGGTCATTGAGAACCCACGCGAAGTCGGTTCCCATGGCCGTCGGAAACAATACCAGAATCGCGAGACTCAAGCGCATAAAGCCGAGAACAATCGGGCGAATGGAAACAAGAGAGCGATATAAATCAAGCTAAGCATTGCGTGCATCGGCCGGCCATAGATCCTCGCGTTTCAGCTCGCCTGCCCGCCGCACCGCGCTGCTTATAATTACCGACTACTTTCGCCAACCGACGGCCCGCCGCCATCTTGCTATTTATATTGCAAAATGGCGGACGGCGCGCAGCACGTGTTCCTCTTTCTTTTGTTATTTAAAGAAACTGGCGCTCGTGCATTTCAAAGGCAGAATGTGCTAATAATTTATTAGATGCATAGGAGCGTTTGAGATACGAAAATTCACAAGGTAGGTAGTTGTAATTTTTTATGTATTTAGAACTTTAGTCGCGAACAAGGTCTCTCAGAATTTACATTGAATAGGGAGCCGTTAAGTTGCGATGTGACTGGACGCGAGGAAGGTCACCTTGACCGAACGAGTGAAGCAGTTTGTTTTGCTGGCTGAATAACTTGGAATTAAATTACACTTAAATGCTTCGTTCCTAAATATCATATTAAGGATGTTAATGAACCGACCGTATCAGAAGACCAGACCTTATCCTTGTGTAAGTAAGTACCTACTAAGTAATGTAATGACGGTGTACCGATTGCAAGTAGTGTTAATTTACGTAGGTAGATATTTACCTACTGAATTTTACAAGACCGTGTTAAAAGAATTATATACTTCCAGTACCTACCTGTTACACGAATACTGTACTGACACACGAATGAAGTGCGTCATTATTTTTGTAAACAATTCTACTGAACGCTAAACAAACATCGGAACAGTAACCAATGTTTACACTTTACAGAGAACAAAGGATATTGATGAACTTGAAAAAATCAACAATGTTATCAGAAGAGCAATAAATATGTCGATAACAAAATTGCACAACTAATACATCACACTCATAACGAATTGATAACGCTTATCTGGAGCAAGTGGGTCAGCTCTACTCTAACCGATGGCAAATTACAATGTTGAATCATAATAACAACGTGCCACATATTGGAACTAAAGTAGGTAATAATAATGTTGTTTTCGTATAAAATACATAGCAACTCTAATCCGTTTAGATAACAACACGTCTATATATAGAATAAGCCAACGTATAATTTCAATAGGGTAACGTGTAGATTTGATGGCTTCCTGCTAGTTAGTCGAACGTGCTACAGGAAACCGAAATCGAATATAATTTCAATGCAGATCTTGCAAAGGCGTTGGTTTAGTATTCAGCGAGTTTGCGGGCCAATGGCGAGCGACTATGATCGCAGTCAAACCAGCCACTTGAATATTTATGAGACTGAACCACTCGAACACTACACACGCACGATCATAGCCGTGACACACATCCTCGGTAAATATCTAATCGATTCTTCTCGCTTCACATACTCATTTAAGTGTTACGGTTCATTAAACTCCATTTAAAAGTTTAATAGAGCAACTATTTTTATTTATTGTCAATCCAAACGAGTTCAGCAATGTTTAATTCATTGTTAATTCTATTGTTATAATGTCTCGTAGGTATAAAATATACTTACGTAACAAGGAGGATATGTGAGTTTGAAACGATTTTTAAATACAAAACAATAGACTCAGGGTTCCTAGTGACATTAACCTAACCAATTAACCCCTGGATTTTATCGATATAGTCCACTAACTCATAAACATTCCTCTATTCAATAGACTAGTTAATCTATTTCAGTTATTTCCGTTCACCAGTGTCCTTTATGTGCGATAATTGCGTTGCGTCCAATCGAAGGCCAATGGCCTCGTTCCGTGGCATCGCATTTGTCAATATTTGATTAAACGTAGTAGAATAAATGCCTCACAAAAAGTTAAATCTGTTTAAACAAAAGCAAAAAAAGTTAAAGTCTATGTTCTGAGAACGATGAGCATGACATCACGTCGCGTCGAGCGGATCGAGAACAATGTGAAGAACCCCGTAGCAACGAAGATGTTATCTTTCAAAAAATGCAAATTTAATGATGCTAAGATAAGAACTGTAGCTTATTTATGTCAATCAACCGGCACCTAATTCAGCAATCTTAATGAGTCATTAGTATTTGTAGAAAACACATGTCGTCCAGCCATTCTCTGTCTCATATAAGTCTCGTTACCCACATCTGTCATGCTCACGGTTACGCTGTTAACACATGTTAGCTAATGGCCCCTTCCCGACATGCCACGTGTATGTTAACGCTCGCTACGTGCTTATAAAAGAAACTTATGCTCGTAAAATGCTCACGGTAAAACATACTGAACACCAAGACCAAAATAATGTCGAGTAAATTACTTGATGTACAAATATTAACGGTACTTAAATAAGCTAATAAAGTTGCAATAATCAAAACGGAGTCAGTGCAAAAATGCAATAGCGAATTGCAATGCACAATAGAAAAGAAACGAGAATGAAGCGTGCGAAGTGGTGGTGCGCGACGTGGGAAAGCGAATGGCGGGCTTTGGTGCTGTCGGCCATCTTGGAACAGGCATTCGGGCTAGTTCGGGCTCGTTCGGAAAACATCACGTGTCCACGCGTCCGCCTGGCAACATCGCACAGCGTACAAGCGCTAAACGGAGCGGAACAATTCGTGTACACCACGTGCTTTTTTATTTGTGCAACATTCCGATTGCCGACGGCTATTGAATTTATAGATTGGTTCGTGAACGCTGTCAGCACCTGTAGGTATTGATAAAATAATTCTATTAATTAAATAAGTCTGCTAATTAACCTTTTGAACCATTTTATATTCTATTTTTTTCTTATTATGACAAGCAAAACCAATGTCCAATGTCGACCATTATGCTACACACGAACATGAATTGGACCATGCGGATTTAAATATGAGTGGATAGAACAACACAGCACTGAAGAAATGAAACCGTCAATTTCGTTTTTTTACCTTTTACAAACCTATTTACACAAATACTGTACTACAATTTTAACTTTATAAAATTGTAGGTATTTATCATAGTCAGCTAGATAGTTTCGGTTATGGGATTAGGTAGGTAACTATTCGTCATGTCATGACCAAATCTTAAACAATGAGGAAAAATACTCAAAGGAGTCTCGTGAAATGGAAACTAAGGCCGATCCGCACACAACAGTGTCGGCACTGTTGTGTGCGGATCGGCCTTTAAACTGCATCATAGGATTCTTGAATACATACCTATTCCTAGCGGTCGAGCCCGCTGATTTTGAGAAGAAACAACAAACGCACCTAAACGCACTTTATTATTAGGTACTACGCTAGTAATATAGTTCAATGTTAGATACACCATTTGATAGCGTCGCTTAAAGGGACCAAATTTTGAAAAAGGGTAAGGCTAACAATGTACATACACCCACAATCGTCAAAAATAAATTATCTATTTAATTCTTTATTTCACAATTTTTAAATCTATTTAATCATTCTCTTATTTTTAATCACCGGATATAGCTCCAGGTTCCGGCTACTACTAAGAAATTCTTGACCTAATAACACTCTGCACTAGTCGGGACCTCATGCGCAGCACTAGTGATTGCCACCACGAATAAATTAATAATCAAGTAATTAATTTTTAAAAACAACCTGGTAATAAAAATGAAATTTACAAATTATTCTGGTGGTAAAACTTTGTTTAACATAAAATGCCGATAGCAAAATATGCACGTTGCTTTCCGTTCAATCTAACAAAACAAACGGCTCGGCACACTGTGCAGCACGAAAATACCACTTTGTTTCACTTGTTTCCAAGACGCGAGGTGGCGCTAGGCGGCAACGGCCAGACTGAGACAGAACGCTCCGCTCTCGTGCTATACGAGTAGAGTAGTTTCGCTATACAACAGTCGCGATTGCCGCGCCGCGGTGACTGTTTGTCTGTGAATCGAGGCGGCGAACCTGCGAAACTCGCTTTCAGAATAGCGTCGCGTAGTCGCTTTTAAAATGGCTGCCGACAAGCCGCTACGCTCGCGAGGACGTGCGTACTGCAGTGTCAACGGTTGCTACAATAATTCGGGCTCAAAACCTTTTCTCTCGTTTTTCAAACATCCTAATGACGTTAAAAGGTAAGTCCACAAAGAATCAATACCTACCTTCCATTATAATTTTGATTACTTATGTAAGTGTTGTTTCACAATTTATTGACTGTTTATTATTATTGAAAAATAACGAAACATTGCGCTGTGAGAATTGAAACTGACGGGAACAGTGAAGTGTTATCTTTCCTTGCCACTGATAACATAATCTCTCACTATTTTACATCAAACCGGTGAATGACCCCACTTTTTTTTTTTTTTTTTTTTTTTTTTTATCGTGGTAAAATCATCAAATGAGTCCTCCCACCCCGGGCAGGGCGGGAGGGACTGTCAGACTTGTACTGACTAAAATCCACGGTGTCCTTCAATAGCCCTTTATGTTCCGGGGTCACGGTAATGGTATAAGTCCCGCGACCCCGGCAGGCTTTGGCCCTCTACAGAGGGGGCCCCGTCATTACGCTGACGCTCTTTGAGGCGCGCGTGGAACACAACGCGCCGTCGACCCGGGCATGGTCCATGGTCGGGCTGCGAGTTGCCCTTTACTCGCCGCCCGCATGCCCGCGCCTACGGTGGCCGGAGATCGTCTTGCGACGTCCGACGCCGTGGGCGCCAACCACCGCGGGTGAATGACCCCACTTGTACCGAAAATCAGTAAACCATGTAGAGACGTAACTATTAGCGTGCTTCACGTAACAGAAGCCATCACAATCATCATCCTACCCCAATCTCTTAAATTTTTCCAATCGAATAGGAACCTTCTTACCTTTTTGAGGTTATTAATTCGACGGTGTGTGTGTGTTTTTTTTTTGTGTGTTTGTTACGCGATTACTCCGCCAATTTGTGGACCGATTTTCAAAATTCTTTTTTTGTTCGAAAGGAGATCTCCTGAAGTGGTCCCATAGTCACCAAGTCAGGATCTGATTATAGGATCCTGAAGAAATCAAAGGCAACCCTCAAATTTTATGGGCCCACACATCGTTTTTCGTAAATCATATTATTATGAAGTAATTTAAGTACTTGCATATGGTAATCATCATCTCATGTAGCTAACCTGATGATGGACGGTACAACTCCTAAACAGTAAGGAGTAGGCATCGACTGATTTAGTAAATTGTTCGCATATCTCCGGAACTACAAGTCCGATTTAAGTAATTATTTTTTTGTTGTACTAAGCATCGTTCAACTTAGGGAATACTGCAAGTTTCATCAAAATCGGTTCAGTAGTTTTTGAGATAGGGAATTTTATTAGCTTATTGTAGGTATATAAACATGAGCGATGTTATTACCAGTGCTACGGATTACAAAATTCTAGTACACATGTAAGAAAATGATTTTTTGACAAGAAGGTTAAATATTTGAAAAGAGTAAAATAAAAACATCAAAAAGAATGTTATTTTGTAGGTTATTTTACCCTCCTTTTTGTGGTTGTTTTTGAAGGCGGTTACATTTTTTTGAAAAAGTTTTTATTCATTAAAATAAAGTTGAAAATCTATTAAAGAAAGACAAATTGGTAGCTTGATGTGCTGGCATCTGTATATCATTATCATACCTATTTATAACGCTAGTTGAATTAAATGAGAAAACAATTATTTCCTGTGAATAATCAAGGAGATAGGAACATAAGCTTAACAATAATTAACAATAACATTATTGTTTCAGGCGGATGCAATGGCTTGAATTAATAGGCCGAGAAGAATTGATAGACAAACCCAGCAAAAATTATTGCGTTTGTGAAGAGCATTTTAAAGAACAGGATATTTTAACAGGCTTAAAACGTAACAGTTTAAGAAAAACTGCAATTCCTAGTCTTCGTTTGCCGCACAAGTCACCAACCATATTTGAAGATATAGTTCTAGACACAGGCACTACTATTAAAATTGAAGAAATAGACATTGAGGACTCTCAGAGCCCAATTGCTGAATCTCCGCCGGAGGTAACAAGAAAAAGAAAATTGTCGTCACCTACTCCGGGGCCTAGCAAAATAGTACCTGATGCTCAAGGCAGTAACTTGGTTTTTCTGGGACACGATACGTTCCAAAGACTGTGCAACAAATTTCTTACAAAAGACCTTGCTGACATAATCAAAGCAGCAGATGCTTTGAAAGAATTAAAAGGAAAAAAAAATATAGATATGAAAACAGTAAGCTTGAACTTGTACCATAGCGGACCCCAGGCCTATCGAATGCTGCGAGGTGCATTACGTCTGCCATGTCCTTCCACCTTACATAAGAATGTCATACCGTTCACAACTGAACATAACAATGATAATTTCATATCTCTGCTCACAAGTAAAGTTAGCAACATGACAGATATGGAGAAAAATTGTTCAGTTGTAATTGCTTCAATGTCTTTAAAGCCTAATTTATTCTACAACATCAAGCATGATATGATTATTGGCTTCCATGATATCAATGGAATTAGGTTATCAGAAATAGCTGATCAAGCTTATGTTATGATGTTACGCGGAATATATAGTAATTGGAAACAACCTGTTGGATACACATTGCTATCTAGCGGTGATAACTCGGTTGAGTTTAATGAATGGATTGACAGTCTATTAGAACAGCTTATTACAATCGGATTTAATGTTCGAACTCTTGTCTCCGACACAGGAAAAGCTTTTATTGAGGCAGCTAAAAATAGAGCAGTTAGTATTGAAAACCCATATTTCTTAATTAAGAATAAAAGAATATATTACATTTTCGATGCGCCTCATCTTATAAAATTGGCTAGCAACTTTTTCAGAGAACATGATTTTCTCTTTCACGATTGTCGGGCTAAATTCGAACACGTGCGTTTTGTTTATGATAAAGATAAGACCAAGAAGTTTAAATTTGCGCCGAAAATAACGAGAAATCACATTCATCCCACTGTTTTGGCGAAAATGGAACTGCGCTATGCCGTACAAATATTCAGCAATACGGTAGCCACTGCGATTTCAACCTATGTCGAATTTATGATAATTGATCAAAATGCACTAAACACTGCAGATTTTATTAAACTAATGAACAATTTGTTTGATTGTTTGAACTCTTATGATCCTAAAGAAAGTGATGAATACAAAACTGTTTATCGAGGAATGGAATCGCAAATAAATTTTTTAAAAGACATGATGATATTGTTCCAAAACTTAAAATTGTCTGATGAAAATATTGATTGTAAGTTTATCCAAGGTTTCCAAATAACAATTGAATCTATCTTGCAATTATTTAAGGACCTTAAAGGAGAAGGATACACATATCTGCCAACAAGGTCTCTAAACTCGGAAGGAATTGAGAAATTTCTGGATCAAGTAAGAAAAAAAAGTGGTGTAGCCTCAGCACCAACGAGTTGGCAGTTTGTGTCAACTTACAACAAATCTTTATTATACAATTGCATGAAACCTCTAGAAAGGAAAATTTCTGCTGAAGATTTCTCAAAATGGATTATGCAGATACAGAGCATTAAGTTTAGACGAATGGTAACTAAGGACTCGTTGGAGACTAGTGAAGAAGTTGAGAGCAATTTCAAGATTATTGCTTCCGATTACAACAAACAGGAATTTGATCAAATGCATTGTTTATTCGAAGTTAGCCACTTCCTGCTGGGGAAATGTGTCGAAAAACATGAATGTAGATATTTAAAATCATATACCAGACCATACAAAAATATACCAGATTTCATTGAAGAGAGTCGCTATCAAAGTTACAAAGAATATAGTAAAGACAAGTGTAAAAGTTTGTTACTTGTGCCTTGTGATAATTTCGTTGAATTTGTAAGGAAAATGGACGCGAGATTTGTGCCATGCTTTAGAATGGCAAGTGCTAGGAAAAACATTGGGGAATTACTTTTTAATAGTATTATCGACGAACCTTATATTAAGCCCCCTTGCGCCTGTTTTCCTAAGATTTATCTTGTTAAGCTTTTCGTAAGAGTGAAAATGTACAATTTGATTAAATTTAACAATAAGTTTGGTATGCGAGGTGGAAAGCTTGTTGTGAATCGTTTCAAAATTTAATTTGTGCTTACTTTTAAACAATAATTGCTCATTGGATACATAATTATGAACATTAAATTCTTAACTCACAAAACACGTATTTTTTTTAAATGTATGATACGAAATAGTGTAAGTAGTGCCTGTAGGACAAAGAATAATTTCACTGTTAGTTTCCCGCTTTTGTAGGAACACAGTTGGAGTGCTAGCACACATAGGGTAAGTGCTGTAGTAAATTAACACACCCCAATGAATGAACAAAACGGACTTTTTTCCAAAAAAAAGAAATTAAGATATTTGTACCCAACGTAGTATTCTTTTTCATAACTGCAAAGCCTTTTGCCATTAAAGTGGCTAAATTCATATTTTGCAGTTTGTTGTAACTGTGAATTTGTTCGGGCAAGAATTTAGGACTCGGGTAAGGCGCAACTTTTTTTATTAACACATTGTAGCCGTAATTGAAGTATGTATGTAACATAAGTTATCTATTAAGTTGAATAAAGAATATTTATGCAATAAATACATGTTTAAAATCGATTTCACTGCAATTTTAGCCAGTTTTAAGTAAATTGTTAGGTGTAATTGCATTGGAACTAAAAAATGTTTGAAATCCAGAAAATGAACGACCCTTCATTCACAGGAAAAACGTCATTTTCACGTTTTTTAAAAAAATGTAATCTATTTTTATGCCATAAGATTCACGTTTTGAGAGTAGTTTTAGAAATAGATTTCTGATCTTTAGGGCAGTATTGGAACAGGTGTGTTCATTCAATGGGCCATGGTTCAAAATCTAGTGAATGAACTATGTAACATTTTTCATCATGTTCAAATACTAAATTCTTCAGGAAGGTATAACCAATAAATGAATACAAAATTGCTAAGAGCTAGATTTCATGATTGTAAGACCTAATTATGGTCGCTTTATTAGGTTGATTATTGGGCTGCATTTATTGAAATACTTAGATGTTTACTTACTAGAAATTTTCGTTCATTCACTGGGGTAAATATCTAAGAAAGTATACAGCTTATTTCGTAAAAACAAGTCAAAAAATGTTTTTGAATACAGTCCTAACACCAAAATATAGTTTTGGACCGTATCGTACACAAGCAAGACACTTTAATATTTTTTTGAAGTTGGAAGATCACATGTGTTCATTCATTGGAGCACTAACCCTACATTACACCCATGTACACAGGACGGGTCACTCCTCATTCTCATAATTTCGTACCCTTATTGCAAAAACCGATTATCTGCATCAAAATTCGAGCGATAATGAGTTTTACCTGTAGCTTCGTCGTGTCTTGAGGATTCTATTTCTATATTTAACTAAAAATTGGTTAAAAAATGCAGATAATCGGTTTTTGCAATAAGGTTACGATTTGTAATAAACTAATTAGCAACGTTGACAACTTACCGAAGGCTATCTTTTCTATTGTAATTTTAAATATTATTCTCGTTACTACTTAATATTATAAGCCACTGCAAAAAAATAAACTAGAGGTTACAGTCATTTATTGTTGTTCGTGACAAACGTTTCCTCCATGATGACCCATCGCGCTATTAGTGACTCAGACTCACTCAAGTGCCTGTTATGTTATTATTACATCTTTGCGATGTTGCCAGCTGAGCATTATACATCTTTTATCTTTATAAGTGGTTTATGTCTCGATTGTTGCAATTTATCTATTTACATCTCACAAGATAAGTTTTAACTCCAATTAAAGGGTACAGATAAGTATACGTCGGGCACGCTGCAATCACGGCGACAAGATCCCTCTTTGCTACATTAGGAGCTACGGCGTTCTCACCGTCATTCAGTCTTACACAGTCAGTACACAGGTCCTCACCGGACACGGATGTTTCGGGAGGTTCCAGTGTAAGTAATTGTGACTCTTTAATCCAGATTGGCAAAATTTGTGTACAAGATAACGGTATTTTCGTCGTTCGTCCATTATAATTCTGGATATTCTTCTAATTCTGTGCTTATAATCGTATTCAAGACAAATGCGCATCAAAACTCCGACATGATCATTTGATAATATGTGTACGGCGTCTCGACAGCTGATAGGATAGGGTAGACAAGAGCATCAATCTTAAGACTTTCCTAAAAAGGTGGGCTCCGTTACGTAACTCGCTTTTGTGCGAACGTAAACAGGCGCGCAGGCCGAATATTTATGCAGAGTTTTTATCTCGACGCCTCTCTTGGGATACGCATTGGCTGTTTCTGTGTAGTCTTGCATGCAAATGCTGTAAAAGACTCCTTTCTTTCAAACGTACCCAATTAAGCTACAACTAGATTTCTGCGTCACATAACTGCAAAACATATTTCGCAAATCTTATCTTGTGAGTTCACGACTGTCTAAATATAGGTAGGTATTTCATGATAAAATATTCGTTTGAATAATTATATCCCAGGGTTATCGTTACATAAACCCAAAAGATAACAAAAAGTCAACAAAAGTCAGCTTAAACGCAGTGCTCTCCACAGCTCGCTACCATCACGTAATTCGTGAAATTCAATGACAAAAAAGTGGTAAAAAAACCAGCCAGTTGGCAAAAAAGTTTACGGCAACCAAATCTGATAGAATGGGACAGAAGTAGTGGATTGCAACCGTTAGAAGGAGACCGATGTGCACGCCATCTTGCCTGCATCGAGTCTTTAGTCACGCGCAGTAAAACAGCGTTTCTATTTTTTGCGCGCTCTCGTCTGACCTCGTTGGTTTATCGTTATCATACGGCTCTAATAATAAATGGATTTCGCTTGTCATGGAATGTGCGAGCACAACAAGCGGGCACAGCAATAAAGGAGATAACCTTCGCCCGAGCCCCGGGGCTCATCAAATTTATTGGCCTGCAATATGCAGCCGCTCGATTAATTGCACAAATTACCTTATCCACTAAATCAATTTTACATTATACGCTCAAACTAGTTTCCCGTTGTAATGGTTATTACGTTGATTAGGAAGATTACTCGTATAATAATGCTCTATGTTGTTGTGTCTACTGATGCTTTCGATAAACTACAGGCCACTTGACCCCTTAATAGTAAAGTTCATAGTCAATTAGTACAGCAACACAGTTGTGAACTTTCGACGTCTGTGTGCAAACGAGATACAATTGGCCGCCTTTCGAGACTGTCCTGTTTAATAGAGACGTTTTAAACTAACCTAACAATCACGATATTTCGTGACTCAGTGTTCAATAAGAATAAAATAGGGGAACAGTGTATAAGACGGGGACACGAGGTATGATGGGAAATCACACAACTAAGGCAAACTTAACACAAAACTAACGTAGCACAAGCGCCAACAGGACGCCATTTGCGTCTGGCCGCTTGCAAATGACGTCCTGATGGCGCTTGCTCTACGTTAGTGTTGTGTTAAGTATGCCTAAAGAGTGTATGTCCCCATTATACCTCGCGATTATTAACGTCCCCGTCTTATACACTGTTCCCCTATATGTACCTACTTGTTAATGAAGTTGCGTGGCTATTTAATATTTGTTATAGGTAAAGTATTTAATTCAAAATTATTAGAATTAATAAGTTGTTAGTTATGAAAGCACCGTTTTTCATAAAACGCGGCGGTTATTTCCGAGTCAAGTCAAGGGCGAATCGAACACGAAGCCATTGAGAGCGGCAATCACGAGTGAACCGTCTTTGTATCGGATGCGATGAATTACTGACTCAATAATGTGACCATTTAGTCATTAATCATGATGCTCAGACATGATTTGTGACGTAAAACGACGTAAAATCGTGCGATATCCATAAAATACAGTTAGTGCTGCCTTTGTATGACCTGTACGCGAGGTAAATTCCATTACAGCTTTAAAGTACCTACCTACATCCAAGGGCGGATCCAGCTTTTGTTTCAGGGGGGGGTCACCATATCATAGACAGCTTGTCTCCGTAGTCTAGTCCGGTTCGGATCTGGTTCGGATAGATATAACTATACTTTTTTTATCGTGGGCATCAAATGAGTCCTCCCACCCAGGGCAGAGCGGGAGGGACTGTCAGACTCGTACTGACTAAAATGCACGGTGTCCTTCAATAGCCCTTTACGTTCCAGGGTCACGGTTATTCATAAGTCCAGGCATAGCCGTGTCCTGTGAGGACCTGCGTTATGCGGTAGGTCAGGACGCCGTGACGCCACTCCTCAAAGAGGGATCCTACCGCCGCGATTGCGACGTGCCCGGAGCTCGGTTGCGACAGTCGTTCCCTCCAAACTGCCCTGAGATCACGCTGGAGCTCTTCCCGCCGCACAGCAGAGATTCGCCCCGGGCGGCGCTGCGCCTCCACGCGCCACTCATATTAGACGCGCTGGAGGGCAGTCGCCTCCAGATGCCAGGGCAGCGATCCGGCAAGGAGGTTGGTCGATTCGCCGACGATCAGATATGTTGTTTGTCAATTTTTCACGTTGAAACCGCTAAACGGATAAGATTTCATGGGGTCGATTGCATTGGTCCTCCATTGCAGCGAAATTACCTGGTCGCAGTCAGAGTCACCGGAAAAATCTAGTTAATAATGCTATTTGTAAACAATAGTTACTGTATTTACCCATTTTGCAAGGCTGCAATGTTGTTTTTTGGCGCTAGTATTTGAATTGAATCCTGAGCGTAACGAAGTTTTCAAAGGTACGAAACGCAGAATAACTTTGCTGCTGGACGCAACACACAACTTTTCACCTCACTACAGCGAGAAAATGCAGTGGGGCTGGCCCGCCTATCAGTGTAGAAAATAATTGAATAGAAGACGTGTTCGAATTTTGAAAACACTTTTGCGCTATAGCGCAAAATGGAGTTTTGCGCTCAGGTTTCGAATGACAAATCTTTCCGAGCCTGTGAGGTGAAATAATTATTTGGGCAAGGCTGCAAAGTTATTTTTTGGAGGCGGCCATGTTGCGCGGCAAACTTGAATGATTTTATTCGATGTTTTGCACTATATAACTATAATATAACCAATAACAACACAGAATCGTATTGTTATGATTATGTGCATCTTCCCCTATAATTTATTTATGTTTTTAAATAAAATTAGATAAAATTGCAGTGGTCGCCTATGACCCAGCCTGTCGCCCAGGGGGGGGTCATGACCCCCATGACCCCCCCCCTGGATCCGCCGTTGCCTACATCTTAGTTAGCTGCACAAACTTCATAACCTAATAAGAATAAATGTGAAGAAAAATGAACCCTTTGTCTAGAAAAGTTTACGGTAAATCTGAGACTTTTCCATGAAGGTAACTATACAAAACATACACACGCTACTTTTAAAATAAAAACTTTACTAGTTAGAATAACTCCGGTCGTTTGGAAAACAAAACTAACTTGAAGCAATGAATAAGAAGACACTATAAATTAAGTCGGGTAATGTAATACAAAGTTTATTCGCAGCCAGACAGCAATTACGTCGAGAACTTTAAGCGGTATTCACGAACACCAAAGAGGAGGGGGAGGTTTCCCTCTACGCCGGCCTCCCAACGCTCACCCCTTTGTAACGGTTCAAACTCGCAGCAGGAGGGAAAATTGTCAAAGTTCCACCACCCTCGGATTCTATCCGATTATTTTGGAATCTTTTAGGGCTTCTAACTTTGTTTGACACTTGGGACTGAGAGAAAAAGTTGATCGTTCAGTGGATTAATTGAATTCACCGCGATTTCATTACGAGTTGTTGGCAGTGGGTCTGAAACTTCTGTTGTGTGTACTTGTTGAGCGGATACAACATTACTTCCACTTAAATAAACACCCTTCACCGTTTTGCTGTTACGTATCGGTTCATGATTCGTATCGGTAGAGAGAGAATGAATTTTAAATTACACAATCCAATTAAAATGTGAACGAAAACTGAGGGGGTTTCGTAACGAAACAAATGAAAGACTTATAAACAGGTTATTTTAAAGTAGGAAGGCTGCGATGCGGGTGGAGTTGGGCGCAGTCCACAAAGTTGGCAAGTTCGGAACTTCTGCCGGCTGAAACTCGGCTGCTTCAAAACTGTAATGGCTGGAAGCAGATAATCTGCAAGTTTGTCACTGTAAGCAAACTTCGCTAATATGATCCATAATTACTTTCCAAGCAAGATCTTGATAACGCCCAAGAATATTTAACTGTGAGAGAATAATATCAACTCAAGATTCTGATCAATATTAGCTCAAAATAAATAATGACATTAAACTCAAAACATTTTTATTTAATAATTAAGGTTATTGAACTTAGATTTAAATTGGAAGTACGAGTATTAAGTAAGTTCAAGTGAATACTATTAAAACATTTCAACAAATAAAATAACAAAAGAAGGTCACATAATGCTCCGGCAAATAATAATTACCGAGTTATACGGACAAAATAAAATAAAAAGTTAACGCCAGTAACTTACCTAACTCAATTACCTGACCAGTAGACGAGGCAAAATAAAACTGTAGCAATAAAATTGGAACAATAATCGTCTAGTATAAAAATAGCACAATTCGTTCAAACTTTCGTTTTAATAAAATATAGAAACTAAGAATAACAAGAAAGTTTCGTAACGAAGAACTCTTAGAAAACCTGAACAGTACGCCACATTGTGAAATGTTAAAACTTTATAATTTTTAACTTTCCATGCCAAGTTATAGTCTGAAAGTGTATAATGATGTAACTGAATTTACACTTAAATGGAAAAGTGGGTATTCCTGTTTCAGATCTTTTATTTGTCTAAGAACTATTTTATTTTAAGATCTTAAAATTTAAAAATATTTCTCGGTAAAGTTATTTCAACTTGAAGTAAACAATTTACGAAAATCACGAATTTTGAGAAGTTAGATTATGTTTGTTTGTTTAAACAAATACTCATTTATTTCTGTAATACGAGTATTATGTACAGAAAACGATATTTACAAAGGCAATAAAGGTATATAGATAATGTTGCAGGTAAGGGTAGTAAAACCCATTTAAATAAATCCAGTAGGTATAGGTGAGGAGTCGGTATCACCTCGCTCGATGAATAACTTACTGCCAAAGAACTTCACTTCGACCTCACTTATATAATTGAGTAGTTCGGATTCACCAACTTCGAGAATTGATTATTAACTCAGGAATTGGTATAGCAAAGGAAAGACAAACTCCATTTAATTTTCATTCTGTCTTCGGTTTAAACTTCGCGAAAACATAATATTGTTCCTCTTATAATAACCAAAGGAAAACAATATTTATGGCTTTGAGAAATAAGTTTCTAATGCAATGATGGATCATATTGATTACTTTTCCTGATGGTAAATTATTTTGTAGATTACTGGCCTCAGTTTCTCCTTATTAATCTTCAGCGATTAGGATCTCGACATCTAAATTACTTCATACGATCATTAAGCTGAAAAGCAAATAATGAACTTTGATTTACCTAACTAAATATTCTTCAATTAAATCATTATTATTTACAGGTAAATTACTATGCGAACCTCTAATCAGAGATTAATTAATTTTGAAAGTAATTAAAGCAGACATCACTTAATTACACTTTCAATTGAATTTAGTGAAAGTCAAACATTCGGAGAGAATAATTTAAAATTAGGTATATTAGGTAAGTACTCTTAACTGATAAGATTAATTACTAAAGACTTAGCAACGTTCTTTTTATCAAATTAGAGTTATTTTATCTTGTCAATTTTATTGAAGATAAAAATATCGTATGTTATTTACAATTTTCCACAATTAATAGATAAACATCTGTCGATATCGGTTTTCAAGGAGTTTATCACTGAGTCTGAAGTATGTCTGGAATTCCGCATTGATAGACGGACTCTTTTCTTATTGTTCTATATATTTTGCATCATTATTTTCATCATTCAACCCCATAACGTCAACAAAACCGCACTCCATCACTAACTATTGATTTGGTTTTACCTATTTCATCATAACAAGTTCTGCAAAACCAATATCAGTATTTAAGTTAATCTGATATTACAATCGGCGTGAGTCGTGACCACTAAAGTTTCTACAAACCCGATTTGGTATTCAACGGATGTAACGAGTCCCAAATCCACAGCCACTGGGGTAAAACAATAACTGTAAATTAAGCTGGAAACTCATTAAAAGCGAGCTGAGAGAGGACGGTGTCGGTACTTCAACATGTTTTATACGATCGAACTTTAATTGGGAGGACCGAGGTTCACTTGATATTTGTTAACTTACTCAAATTGGTCTCAATTCTCGGTAAGTCCTCGGCAGTTCGCCTCCTTTTATAAACGTGTTATTTTCGGAGTTAACACCTTTGGGCAACGGCAAAACAAACAACAGAAATGAAACGTTATGTAACGACATAACGTTTCATTTCTGTTGTTTGTTTTTGTATTGCTGTTTATGTAAAACATTCTTTTACGACAACATCGTGGAAGCGATTCTCCTCTCTATTCGTTTAAAAATCTGAATTTTATTACTATTACGACTTTTACGGTCTTTATTTTCTCCAATCGTTTTTCATTTTACCACGTTTTTATACACTCACTTTTCTTGTTTGTTTGTTTGTTTGTATGTTTGTTTGTTTGTCGTTCCGGTTGGACTTTTGCAACTCAATTTTGAGGCACTTCCCGATAAGCTAGCAGGCTGAAATTTTGTACACGCTTTGAGTTCTGATGACAATACATGACTAGCTAAGAAACGTCATAACAAATCCAATATGGCGGCCTCCCCAAGATGGCGGACTGGCTGTTTGAAACTCACCCCCATGATATGGGTATCAAATGAAAGGGTTTGCTGTCAGGAATACGAAAAAAATAGTCACGGGACTTAAATCCAATATGGCGGACGTCCAAGATGGCAGACAGCCTATTTGAAATGCACCCCTGTGATATGGATATCAAATGAAAGGGTTTGCTATCAGGAGTACGAAAAAAATAGTCACGTGACTTAAATCCAATATGGCGGACGTCCAAGATGGTAGACTGGCTGTTTGAAATCCACCCCCGTGAATAGGTATCAAATGAAAGGGTTTGCTGTCAGGAATACGAAAAAAATTGTCATGTGGCTTATGCTAGGCTAGGCTATTAATCCAATATGGCGGACGTCCAAGATGGCGGACAGGCTTTGAGGCACTTCCCGATAAGCTAGCAGGCTGAAATTTTCAGGGTAGCTTCAAACCCGATGAACAATGATAAAAATAATAAAATAATTAATAGATTTAAAAAATCTAAAAACCCACGTTTTTAAATGTCCTAAAAAGAAGAAAATAACCCTACGGGGCTGAGAGAGGGGCCACTCAAAACGTGGGGGC
Organism: Agrotis exclamationis; assembly: GCA_950005045.1. NCBI lineage: Eukaryota > Metazoa > Arthropoda > Insecta > Lepidoptera > Noctuidae > Agrotis > Agrotis exclamationis. The sequence goes on along the minus strand of OX465427.1, from coordinate 16,464,814 downwards.
GTATCTTTGCAAGTTACACCTACGATCTCACGTCATGTAAATATATCCCATAAATAATCCCTTATATAATATACGCCCCCACGTTTTGAGTGGCCCCTCTCTCAGCCCCGTAGGGTTATTTTCTTCTTTTTAGGACATTTAAAAACGTGGGTTTTTAGATTTTTTAAATCTATTAATTTTGTAGCACATATCACATGAGTAATCACAGCGGGTATGAAAGGCTTAAGCCTTAAGGCACTTGATTCCGTGAAAATGATTCCACATTTATATTCAAGTTAACTGCTCCAAAGGTCGATCCGGTCGTTTACAGAGAAGGGAAACCATCAATCAACATTTAGTTGATACGACCACTTGGAATACGATTACTTGTACATCGACGTTGACGCATTTCCAATTCCACTTCAGATAGCTATTTACAACCATAGAGTTCATGTACTGGCTATAAATAAAAATGTTCTAATCGTAATAAAATTTTAAATGCCATAACAGAATGATAAACAATGAATGTTGTCGAACATAGAAACGTCAACGAAACAGCGCCAGCGTTGTAAAATGATTTAAGTATGTTTGAATGTGTACTCAAGATAAGTAGAGAAAGTAATTTAAATCATGTTAAACAATGCACTATTAAGTATTAATGTACACGATGTCATTGAGAGTAAGATTGTACAAGAAATGTGATAAAAGTTGGTATATTTTGCGCGTTTAAAAGAGCCTGAGTCATCGCATTTACGGTTTGTTTTTCTTCTTACTATGCTCCGTATTGGTAAGTATAATTTATGGTATCTCGTTTATGGATAACGACTAGCAAGAATCGTATGAAGTTGTACAAACAAACAATCTACATTTACACGTTTATACATAGGCTTCAACGTTTATTTTAATTTGCACTTGTGGTGAACCCAACACTACGCATGAAGTATTGTAAAAAAGATTCGAGAATGAACACTGACGACTACGTAATCAGATTGCATGAACAGAAAACAAGTACTTAAACATAATGACTAGTCATGAAATACCCAAAATGATAATATCAAAATCATAAGACTAAAACACCCACGATAATAACAATATGTCATGACTTTTAATAATTTCTGTAGTTGATAATGAAATACAATTTATTGTTAAACACAATTCGTAAGGTTTAAATGCCCTTGAGATTGCGACCATATTCTGTCGTTGGAGCGAAGCCAACCAATTCGCGATACAGCATTAATTCGCTTACTTAACACACCGTTTTATCGTTTGCACAATCGCATTGTGACAGTGCTTAATGTAAAGAAATGTTCGTATAAGTACTTATGCACAAACCACATTTGTAGCACACGTACAACACAGACAGATCAATAAAGCTACTAGGATAATGACTCCAGTATGAATGTTTCAGTAAGCTGCTTGTAAACAACAATCCGTATAAATAATTGCGTCGTTCACGGCCACGATCTTTGTGGATGTAATAAAATTGTCTCCAGCTCTCGACGTTTCCTCATTGCGAGGGTCACGACCTCTTACATCGCCTCTTTATATATTTCATCTCAATTTTATATGCTGAAATTTTCCCAACGCTCAAAGTCAAATTATGCTCATTGAAGATTATTTGAGAGAACATCGCCCGTCATAAATATTGTCCTCTGTTCATTGTTTCCAATAAAAAAATATGATAAATGGCAGCCATTACGGTGGGCCACGTTTGGCGTGCCGCCACGGTCGTCAGCCTCGCCTTGACCAACATCGAGACGTGATCCGAGATGTCCGTTTCACTGTATGCGCATATTGATTACCAGATTATAAAGTTGATTTGCATAATTTGCTTGATGCATATTGATACGGAGCAGTTTAAAGAATAAATTGATTTTTAATGTTTACATTACGTGGGAAAAGATGTGGGGAAAGATATTTTTATCCATGAAACTTGTCATATTAAGGTCATTTCTTATGCGATCTGACAGTAATTAAACTAAAAACACGGATAGTTCAGCACTTAATTGTTGCCTTGAAGTAATTATTATTTATTTAGAATTTAATTGAGAGTTAGTCACGACAGCGGCAGCGTAGAGTGAAGACGTCAGACATTGTTGATCAAACAATCATTAAGTAGGTACTTTACTTACATAAATGTCAGAGTAAAACACAAACGAGACACGTGGGCGCGTTCCCACATTTTATTCCATTCTTGTCACATTTTATTGTTGGAACTCGCCCATTCTCTTGATTAAATATGCAAATAGAATCGTTAATTTTCAAACCATCAGTTATTTTAGTTCATTTGTAATCTAGAATATAATTAGAATGTCCATTAACAAGGGAAATGAGCTAAAATCATTAGCATAACCGTAATAAAGTGTCCGGTTTTAATGATAAGTGATGTTTCTACAAAACTATTAGTTATATCACGAATAAATACATAAAACACGTGTAAATGGGCGACCAGACAACTAGGTAATTTAAAAATATATATTATGGACCTATTGGAATTTTATATGTATTTTATTAAACAATACATTCTCATGTCCTGTCGAGAGCTAACAGACAAACAATTTTATTAACATACACAAATGATTGTGACTCTGATAAAGGCCTAATGAAAATAAACTGGAGTTGTGACCTAGTTCACAATCATACGCTAGTTTGTTTAAAATGATAACACGCCGTTTCCAATGATAAATTTAATAATGAGGATTTATGTTATCACTTATTATCAACCACGGTTATCTAAGTAAAAACACGATGAGTGAACGTTTCATAGCCATATCAGTAGACAAATATAAGTATGAGAGATTAATTAAACAGAAAATCACATGATTTTACATGGGTTTACAGCATTATTTCCTCTATTTCTCATTAAAAGCTTTTGTACGTCAGCAGCATAGTGAATCATTTGGAATCCGGTATAAATAGGGAAAATGGAATGCCTGCATAATATTTGCACAGTAGATTATCAATTTGATGTTCGTGGAATACAAGAAAAACAGAGCTTTAGGTAAACTGTTTATTTTTCCTGTGGTTGCTGAAGTACCGTCTGGGAAGCATCAATAACCTCCTAAACTATTGAAATATTAAATGCTTCTTCGTTTATTCTTTTTTTTTTAGCGTGGTTTCCACTGTCTACCTGTAAGGACTGTCAACGATCTACAAGTGACAGACCAGCATCACTTTTCGAGAAACGGACAAAACTTTGTATGAAATGGATCATCGGCATCCTAGGTTGGTCCTTGAAGAAAAAAAAGTACTGAACGCTCGCTCCTTCGTTCATTCATTCATTGTTCGTTCATTCTTACGGAATACTCGTATACGTATGTTTATTAAGGAAAGGTGACCGGCTGCTCCTATTGTACATTGTTATGATTTTCAGACCGAATCCATTAGCTACACAGCACATGGCTTTTAACATTACCAACACACTTTTCTTTTTGTTTATAGCTTTATGTTTCCGTAAGAGAAATAAAACAAGCGGTATGAAGGTCTGGGAAATTTTCTATTACGGTTTATTGTCACGGTGCGGTATTGTAACGAGTTCAATATCGACAGATACGTGCTTGTGATATCATTCGTGTTTTTAATTTTATTTCGTATCTAATACATTATTATATTAATGACTGGTTGTTTTTTTTTAGATCGATTCAAAAGATAAAATTAGCTAGTATTTTTTTTGAATCATCGGCCATATATCATTCAGTATTATTAGAATTCTCTTTAGCATGGCAGTCATTCTAGATCAAGATTTACCATTTTATCAATTCAAAAGCCGTTATCATTAATAATATGATAAATTTTATCTGAACTCGTTCGCAAGGTGTGTCAATGACATCATTCTAGATCCATTGAATTGATATATTATGAGATATTTTGTGGTTTTTATATCGGCGTGATTTACAATGGTAACATTTGGGAGATGTCTGGCAAATGTTTTGGCATGCAGCCCGACACGCCGACATTACACATGTTTATGTATAAGTATTCGTATGAATATATAATGGTTAAAATACGTCTGGAAATGTAGTTACACTAAACGAAAACTGACAGGTCTGATTTATAGCACTAAATTCATGACAGTTTGAGTACATTATGAGCTGTTTTGATCAAATGCTTGCCTCTGTGACTCATAGGGTGTCATAAGGACGCGATAGAGTATGAATGATATAGAATTATGTATTTTCTGGAACTTAGGTCTAAAACTATAGCTGTATATGTGTTTAAAATGCACAATTATGCAGACAGTATAACTCATAGTGTTTGTTCACTATGTATGAGTTATACAAGCAAATGTATTGACACGGCGACAACGCCGTGGGATAATTTAAATAAATTTATTTTACATAATAGATTACGTGAATTATCGTTAGAGGTACCTAACATTTTAGTAAACAAAATTTTGAAGTAATCATTCGTTAATTTTGTTTTGTATTTTATAAAATACACGTAAAATGTTTTGTTTAGCATAGCAATGTTTTTAAAACAAAACAAAAACAATACTAACGAGTCTACCTACTTCTAAAAATATTACCACAACAAAGCGCTAAGGGGATTAAAACAAAAAAGACAAACGGCTAAAATTTCGCTGAAACGACGAGCATTCTATCTGAATCGGCCCATTTCATTCAATCAATTCCAAGAATCAAGTAGGAACAAATGCCTATTGATTTTCCTCGGACACAAGTGCGTCACTAGAGATGGGTAACTAGCCGAAATTTCAATAGCTTAGCTAACCGGCTATTTGTGGTGTAATAGCCAGCTAGCTAGCCAGCTATTTGGCTACTTGGCTATTGAACAATAGCGTTTAGTAACTAACGGCGCAACGAAGCGGCGCCGGTGTAGCAAGGTAGGACTTAAATAACGCAACATCAACTGCCCGATCTGAATTCGATCCTAAATCAAAAAGGAATTATTTCCTCTCACACAACCAAAATACTAACTATAAAATTTTTATTTATTTTAAACCCCGTCAGGCATAAAATAAATAAATAAATTATAGTTAGTATAACTAACCAGCTTTCTAATCATCTATTTCATAAGTTCGTTCATTAAACGAACGAAATTACTAAGTATAATGCTCTTTCTTTGTCTAATCTATTTTGTGAATATTGTGAGAAAAAGATCGACGATACCAATGAAGATCGTACACGCGTAGCGCAGTGAGCGCGCACACAGCTATCGGCTATTTTGGCTACTCTAACTACCCGGCTACCCAATACCGGGACGGCTATAAAACGTAGCAGTTAGCTATACTCCGTGGCGGCTACGCAGCTACGAGCGGCTACGCGGTTACGAGCGGCTACGCGGCTATATCATAACCTGTCAGTTATCTAGCCAACCAGTAGCCGATAGCTAGCTATCGTGTTGACGGATATCATAGCCGTGGCTATTTTGCTCATAGCCGGTATTTGGCTAGTTATGGCTATAGCTGCCCATCGCTATGCGTCACCATTGACGTCATTTGTTTATTTTTGATCCACACTGCTTTATTACTCAGCCATGAATCTAACATTCTAGCCAATTTCGCATTGTGAACGCTGTGACAGTTTTCCGGCTACATTTCACCGGGTAAAGCCTCCTGCAGACACACGCGATTAATCGCGCGGGGCGACATGTCGCGGTCCATTCGCAGTATTTTTAGAGTGGAAATTAGCTTGGCTCGTTGTCGCAGCGCGATTAATCGCGTGTGTCTGCAGGAGGCTTAATAGGTATTCTGTAAGGCATCGGTAATTTTCTACGAAATGAGGTGGCTTTTCCACTTTATTGATTAATACAATGGATGTTTATTTCCTGGAAACCATATTGATGTTGGATATGAGCAGAACTTTCTATATTATTGCACTTGAAGGGCCCTTCATTGTTCAGGGAAAACCCTATACAGTACAAAGAAATTATAGAGTACTCGTATTTACCAGCACGTTACATTACCCTTAACAAAATACTGGATAGAAACTACTTCTAAAACTCGATTAAATTCGAATAAATCGAAAGATTCGAAACAAATTAGCGTGATAACACTAACGATTCGGAAAGTCACGACCGTTTAGCATGGATAACAGACCGGACTGTAATCAGGTCGACAAATATCGCTTTACGTACAATGAACGAGACTCATGGGAAATTAATTCTCAACGCGGCTTCGGGCGTGATGACCTCGCAAACATTTATTAAAAGTAAATATATCGTCAATAACAAAAAAAAAAACAATTTTATCTTTGGAAAACCGTTTTAGAGTGCTATGGCCTATGGCTACAAAGGGCGACAGTTGACAAAAGGGCGTTGTTGGTAAACATTTGTGAAATTGTTCTGCGAAATTGTATTGGAAATCAAGATGGCGGCGTTAGTATCGACTCAGGCCACGCGCCAATTTATATTGTGTAGAAATATGTAATTATAAAAAGGTAATGATTTATCGTTAGAACAATGAGGATAGGTAATTAAAATATTTCCTCATTCAATAATAAGCTATTATTATAACCGTTATTCGAATTCGTGCGAAATTCCCGCGGATAATACGTTATTTTTAGTGTTTTCCCTAAATGGCATAGATATTATTAAACAACATTCATTGTGAAATATCAACTAAAGGTCAAAGTAATAAAACTGATAATTGAATAGAACAACGCAACAATATTGACTGTCTACAGTCTACTAAAGATAACAATAGAATTTGATGTCTATTATGTTGGAAACTTGAAATGTTTTAAAATACATGTTTATTTTACCTTCCGATTTTGTTGATACTGTGAATCTCTGTGTACCTGAAACAAAAAAATAAACAAATCGTAAATTATTTAAAGATAAAAAAAAAACAATAAATGATTAGTGTCAAGGTTCCATTAAGGAAAATTCATGGCCTCGTTTTCTTATGATAAAAGAACAATAGATTTAATTCCTACAAGACGTTTTCATCTCTGATAATTTTTCTAAACAAGAGATAAGTGTCGAGGAAAAATTTCAAAAAAGGATTTTCAATTTATCATACGATGCTGATGATAAAGTGATTTACTGGGTATGATAGATAAGAATAAGGTAGAGGAAGTAATGTTTAGTCAAGTATTTTGTTGTTTGCTCGTTTTTTTTTTCTATAAATGCAATAACATAATATATGCGTTTTACGGAAAAATTCTCAGTAGGCATAGAATTGTAACTGAAATTAATATTACTATTGCGGAATTAAATACATAAAACATAAACTGTGTCGAACAAAATTCCCGCTGCGATAACCTCCATGATAACATCCAACTTCCCCGTTTTAATTAATACAATTACAATATCGAATTAAAAACATTAAAAGACCAACCTACATAGACGTATCTTGGATCTATTTTCGAGTTTTATAATGGCAAGGAGCAGTGACACAATATATCAATGAATTAACTTTCGCTAATTTGAATTTTAATAGCACTATAAATCGTTAGTCTGGCGTCGTCGGTTAATGAGACGCCACTCCTTCGGGGTCACTCCACCGAACGGTCCATTGCGCTAATTAATTGCCTGTTAAACTGCAGTTCCTTGTATGTTAATTCTTGATGGTGCAACTGACTGGCGCACATTCAAACCGGATTAGATTATAATTGAGTCTCGGTGTGACTGTGAAACTAATAATGTTCTAAGGCTCGAGAAGTTTCACCGGTTTGTTCGGTTTATGGTCTTATTATGAGTCATAAACTAGATTTATAGAGGAATGTTAGTACCTATCAAGGATTTTGATAGATCGTGGATTAATTAATCAATGATAGAAGGTAATTTATAAAGGTCATTGTTCTTGATAAAATCGTTGTTGCTAGGTATTTGAATTTTTACCGTTTCATCTGTTTGTCGACGTTTTAGAAGTGCCCTCGTGGCTGTGTGTCAAACAAAGTATTTTATTTTGATATCAGGGGCCTATAAGTTTTTTGACCGAAGGCCCCAACACATAAAACCGCATGCAGTACAGTTGCAAGCATTAATAGAAAGTGAGTGCGAAACACCAGTCTCCACTGCGAAGCGTTCTCTTGGTAACGGTACTTCATCCATCCATCATATTCAATTGCATGTCCGCTGACAGACACTGCTATGTAGCTCTCTCGTCATCGGTCGCTTGATGAGGATGGATTTAGTTATCGTTGCGACGCATTTGACATCTCCGAATTGGATCAAACTCTGTTTTATATCCAACCACGACCATACCTCCTGCCAGGGTCGCGGGACCAACGAATAACGTGGCTCTGGGACGTACGTTATACAGAAATATAGTACCCTCGTGCGCCTACGCGAATGAAACCGGTTTTTCAGAACGACTAAGTCAGAATCATAACGCACATTCCTTTCAACTGCCTGTGAACTATGAAAAGAAACATCGAATATTGTTTTGTTGAACTCTGTCGAATTCTACAAATCTACACTATTTCTAAATGTAGTACAAACATAGATATTCCGTAATACAAAGGAAACACGATAGCTATGTCATCATAAGGCTAGCGGATATAATAACATGATAAACTAGGTACAATGTAATGTAGTCATAGGAAGTGACAATAAAAATCCACGCTCGATATCGCAGCGTTGCGACAAAGGGATACTTAGACCACTTATCGGACGTACGATAAAACCGATATCTATCCTATATCGTGCACTTATGATAACGTTAACAATCTACTGGTAGATTGCAAAACGCATGAATGTTTACTTTATGTGCGAGCGATTCGACTGATAACACGTTTGATAAGGTTTTTCCGTTGGATAAGGATGATCCATTCAATAACAATCTTGACCGATGACTCGGCTAATATTCGAGTAATAAAAACAACTTCATGTTCTAATTATACCTACCAGAAATATTTTTATCTTCATTTGTCCGATTATCGTTTGACCGGTTTGACTTTTAGTAGAATAAATTCAAGAAATCATTAATACATTTTCGTCGTGATTCAATGTGTCTGTCGATATGGCGAATGGTCGACTCGCCGTTCGATCATGGACCATGCCCGGGCCGACGACGCGTCGTAAGTACGTACGTATACGTAGTCACGCGCCTCAAAGAGCTGTCAACAATCTGGCGGGATCCCCATAGAGAGCCAACGCCTGCCGGGGTCGCGGGCACTGTCGAGTACCATGACCCTGGAACAGAAAGGGCTACAGCAGGAACCCCGTGGATTTTAGTCAGTAAAATTTGACAGTACCGCTTCACCCTGTAAGGGATGACTCATTGGATGATTTTACCACGTAAAAAAAGTAGTCATCTAGTTCAAAAATAAGAAAAGGCACCCTAAATGAACCTGTTGACCTTGGATAGAAGTTTTTTGTTCTATTTTCGTTCAAGGTTACAAAGCCCTTTTGGGGTTTCGAAGTGCAAGGGTGGAATGTGGCGACAGGTGCCACGCATATGGCGAAAGAAATAAAGCTCAGTTGCAACTGCTACTAAAGAATAAACATCAATCAATCAGGAACCTTTCTTATTGCGACGTTTTTCATTTAAGTCGTAAACATAAAGTTCTTTTGTGAACTACAGTTGGCCATTTCAATACAAGCTATTGTAGTAGAAAATCGATTTTTGTTTGATAATATTGAGCAGAAATTGTTCAATATTTGAGCCATAAAAGTTGTGCACGAATTCGAAAAACGTTGCGGAATTCCTTTTTTAATCAAACAAGTTAATTTGTTTAAGTTCTTTTTCATGAATATTTTTCCTGAAAGTAGATTTACCTATATTTATTTTGTCCCAGACAACAATTAGATCAAGGACCTTGAAAAGATCTTAACGATGTTCTTAATAGCTAAATACAATTTATCTTCGTGTACTTTAATAAGTCTAATTAAGTCTTTGTGTTCTTATCTGATGGATAATATTATTGACCGTTTAATTACCTATAAAACACAAAGATGATTTATTTATTGCCAGTATATCTATATTAATTAACTAGTTGGTTAGACATGCTTACTTATGCTGAGTAACCGATACTTCCACAAAATATTGGAGATTTTCATCAGAAAACGTCTAATATAGATATCAATCAAGGAAAGGAAAAGACAATGTTTTTATAATTGTAGACGTAAATACACTCCTAAATGTAACGGATATAATGTATAATAATAAAACAAACGGTATAGGCACGTATAGGATCCAGCTGTATACGGATCAAATGTCAAAATTCGTGATAAACTAAAGGTCATGTGGTAAGTCAAAACATAATAAGGCTTATCTTACACCGAGCTCGTTTAGGAGAAGTCGGCCATCTGATCTGACAAGTAGTGAGGGGCGAGGGCACGACCCGAGCCCCGGGCACCCCGGCATGCTGCAGTAATGGGACCAAACACTTCGGATCGGGTGTCTTAATAAACATTGACGTCTTTAACTAGTTGCACCAAGAAAGTCCTCAACTTAATGAGTTTGTACAAGATCGAGTTACCAATGATGCAGAATTACTTATTTTTAACACACAACTACACGAATGTTAACGCATTCAATATTAAGAAGGTCTTAAGTGCATTTATTAAAAATACTTGCCTGACTGGTTTTATAGTACACCTAAAGATAAATAACAATTAATAAAATGTACAATTCAATGTCAAACCAGAGGTCAACACGCGAGTACCTACCTGATGTTAATATTGTTAATAACAATCCTGTACAGAATTAAGACACATTTGCATAATTTAAACATTTAACACGTGTTTACCATATTAATGAGAATCGTGAATGTATAAACAAACTCATATCTGACATAAGCCAAAGCATCTTAATGAAAACAAAACCCGCACATAACAATCTTGATGATGTTAGATTATTATAATTTAATTCATTATTCAAAGGCAGATGTTACGTAAGTTCTTATATAATCATTTCTATTTTCTGTAAAGTAATAAAGAACCACAAAAGACGAAGTTTCTCCCCCTATTATTAGAATCCGAGGAAAGAGCATTAAAAGTTAGGCATTTCTTTTGAGAAGTTCGTTAAGTTGGCAGGAGCAGTGGCGGCCTGACGGGCAATATCAAACTAAACTCAGATTTATATCGGCTTACAACTTCTTTGACAACTGTCTGTAACGTTTCTCTGATTGAGAAAGTTTGTTAACTCTTAATTTGTTACCTAGCTTTGCACTGATGACCTTTACTTTCAAGTTTTGGTTGCACACTGCGGTATTTAAAACCCGTTTCTGGTTGCCAATTTAATTGACATATAACTGCTGCCAGTTTACCGATAATATGGACACGAATAACAAGTTTCATAACAACACCAATGTATCTTAATTTAATATTCAAGATCTTTTGAATAACACAGCAACAAGGAAAATATTTTATTTATGTATTTTAGACTCTGGTAAAGATGTTGGACTTGACTAGACAGTAGACACCAAAGTCAAAAATGTCATGAAACTTTTCCATTTGTTTTTCGTATTCAGAATAACATTGTAGTCAAGGGTCGTTATTGTATATCTTGTCGTGTTTACATTTTTATCAGCTGTGTCAATCGAACTAGTGTTTTATTCAAAGTGTAATGAATTATGTTATAAAACATTAATAGGTATTGAAACTTCCGATACATTTAGCTGATATTTGATATAATATTATTTTATAGTTGATAATTAGCTCAGTTGTTTAAGGTTACGTTAAAGTGACCTACGTTAAACAATGAGGCTGCAATGTCGAAAAAGCGTATAATTCTGTTGGCTTTTTCTCACCTATTCTTTTGTTTATTTTGTCTGTGTTTTCAAAGGTCAGTTTATTATTTTTGGAATTTGTTTTCCAAACTAAACTGATAAGGTATTTTCGTTCAGAAAACCTTCATAAATATTGATTGGAGTTTTTATTATTCTTCAAAACACCTTCTTACATTTTCTTCAGTTTAAATTATTATATTTTTTTATTAGTATGGCAGTTTGAAATTCAATTACTTGTTCGGTCGACCGCAGTCTGACAACTCTTTATGACAATATTCACGATTTTCATTGAATTTGAAACTAATATAAGTGATTAATTGTCAACTGGAAATCAATTTCAATAACTATTCATTTCCTTTTCCTTCCGTAAAGTTGACAATGGAAATAATTTATTGTCCATTATTATCTTGAGTCATGGCTGAAAGTAAGGACGTTTGAATTCCAAATAGGTAATAACTCTGGTTTAAAAAAACTTCAAGAAAATTAAGTAGATGTTTTAGAAGTAGAACCTCATCTAAGAGATAACCTTAAATAAAACAAGTCCATGTAGACATAATATTTTCGCAACTCTTATCAACGGGAAATAAAGACAAACTTATCTGCATTGCGATTAGGTACTTTATGATTTTTTGTTCTAGAAAGCGTTGTAATAACAAATGCTATCTATATCTTACGTTTCGAAGGTTGTTTTCGTGAAATTACGCACAGTCTTTGTGACATGAAGTTGTAAGTAATTCATGACACGTAAACATGTTGCAAGATGTGTAAATAAACATAAACAGTAGATTAGTATTAAGCGACAGCAACAAAGTGAAAAGCGAATGGTTACGTTCATGTCCCACGACATGTGACCTGCTGCAACTATGTCACTCACATTCACAATACTGCTGTAAATCTGACATACAATCAACATTTTCCATCCATTGTTATCGAACATTTCAACGAAACGCCGGATAACAACATCGATCTCACAGTAAATCCCGATTCCGCAACGCACCAACGAATTGTTTACATTTTTTTTGCGCATGAAAAAAACTGACAGTCCCTTCTGCCCCACCCAGGGCGGGAGGACTCATTTGATGATTTTGCCACCCTAAAAAAAAAAAAAAAAAAAAAAAAATGAAAAAAACTGGTCCATGTATACCATATTTAAAGCTGTAGAATGCCTCTTTCCACAGAATTAAAGGGAGATTTTTTGTGGGGCAACAAAAACCGGTGCTTTCTGCCCGAAATGCTTTGTGAGCTGTAATTATAAGTAAGAATAACTTTGGGAATATCTTTTGTTACAGAAGGGGAGTTTTTCTGTGCGGGTAACGACCGCGGCAGGTGGTATATAAAATGGCGGCTGATAAATAAATTTAAAGAAAAAAAAACTGCTGCAAAAACTGTAGCGCGAAGACGGCCGCTGTTCAATGTCAAATAGAGGTCGACGGAACATCTACAACGATTTATCAATTAATTTTATTATAGTTTGTGGTTTCATTTTGAGGAAAACATTATTATTAATTACAAAACAGGTATAATATTTACCAAGTTATTATGGATGGGGTAAGTAGGTACTAAAATAGAAATAGGTACGGGCTAAGTTTCCTGCACAATATTAATAAATATTACCTATTATTATCATCAGAGTGTCGAGTGTCATGTAGGTAGGTATCTAGGTAGCATACTGAAGAACGTTATTACCATATTATTAATTAAATATTATGTTTCGGTCTTTGCACAGTTGGTGGAACGAAGTAGTTTATGTTTGTTATAACATTATCCATATACCTACTTACTAATTATAATTACTGATAAGAAAAACTGTCTATTCGGTTCCGAAAAAGAATTCTGACAAAACAAATAGGCAACAACATGTAGGAGCAGACAATTTGAATAAAATTAACTTTTTAATTAAGATTTGTTATTCGTACACGATTACTATCTAGTGAATCATAAATTCAATTTCATGCAGCGTGTACCGGGGAACACGTATTCTACTACACGCGATAAAGTTTAAAGGCCCCGTCTTTGTATTCATCCGGTCGAGTCCATTAATATAATGAAGCCACAACGCCAGCACATCACGTTCTAGCACTGGCCACGTCCGCATGTGCTACAAAAGGAATGCTTAGTATTATTATTACGATGGAAAAAACGCTGACACTATATTTTTTCCGCGGCATCCAGGTAGCGCAACAAAAACCGAGCGGGGGAGAGGCGGGCAAACCGGTCTGGTGTAAAAAAAAAGCTCTTTGTAAAGGCGAAGGCATAAATCATGCGGGCTCACGACCGAGACCGGTTCGATGCGTAGTCTCGCTCGTCTTGACTCGGCGGCTAATGAGCCTTCAATCAAGGTCGACTCTTCGAAAACAGCGATGTTTGCACTATGTAATTTATAACCCGTTCTGTACTATTGTATCGTATGGAGACTTGTTGGAATTGTATAAATTATTATTTTTGGAAGATTTATCAGTATAATAACTTGTTTACACGGTCTGGGTATTTTATAAGATTATTCATGTTTATTTTTATGCTCTGTTATAAAAGTATTAAATGGTCCGATGACATTTAAATAAGATGCCCGGATAGGTATTACAAATTTGAAACTGACAGCGAAATGGATAAGGAAGATGACATCAACAAAATGTAGATAATTATTATTTTTTACGACGGAACACTGAAGAAGATAATAATAAAAGCAACAATGAGCAGTAGCCATTGTATGAAGCTGAAAAACAAACATTTCTCATTAGGCGAGTAGCGCGAAAAATCTATTGTTCTCTGAGAGGACATAACGGACCGTGTCGGATTTACGTCAACTGCGTCGACCGACGACCTTTGGAATGCCAAGCACTACAAATACAATCATACCGATAATAATATCCATGCTGAAGTCCTAAAATCTTATAACCTATTATGAATCTCTCTATAGTATAAAAATACATAATAATGTAGAAAATCCAAATCGCTCGTATATTTTCCTTAAACAACAAATTAACAATTCAAATTAGCAGACATTTGTGTTAAGAAATAAATAAATATGAATAGCAATAATAGCATTATAACCTCGTGAAGTTGTGACCTTTTGTTCTTTTATCCATTATACATAGAAGAAGCACGAAAATAGAAAAAAATAGCTAAACCATAAAAAAATGTGCGGGCAAGGGGAAAAATAATGACATAGGTACCTACGTTATGTAATTTTATCTATCAGCCTACGGGCACAACGTTAACAGCGAGTGGAGTGGAACGGTTAGGTCAACGGCCGGCGGACCTCGGACCAATTCGCGACATGAGATTGAATAATAAGTTGATTGCGAGTACGACCCAAGGCCGGCGGCCATTACTGCGCGTGTCGTGGCGGCCATTTTGCGCAGCGTGCCATGCACCCTTTAGAGATTTTGTGTAATGTTCGTCCATGTGACCTAATTTTCCCCATTATCCCCGATTGTCCCGGGAGCGGCGATTGTGACCTCCATTTAAACGAGTGGGGTGAAACAAAAATATTCCACTCTAAATTGGTTTTGATGAGATGCCCGATTATTTATTTATGTGTGCGTATATTTTGAATTAATAAAAAAAACTTGTTTTAGTTTGGGTCGAAATTACCATTTGAAACTGGTTCTTATCCATAATAACTAATAAGGCAGGTAGTTAATTTTACGAGCTGACGTGTTTCTCCTAAAACAGATCAGACTTATAATGGGTAAATTATATTGATATTGATAACTACATCATGGAGTATTAAGAATAATTGCTATTAGTTAAAAAAAACACGCTTTTAGCACGCACTAAAAATTACAATCTTCGTATTCCTCTCGTCGAACCTTATTGATTGATACCCCATGACATGGTAAGAATTTATTAAGAAAATGTCATGACAATTTTTTTCGTATTCCTGACAGCAAACCCTTTCATTTGATTCCCATATCATGGGGGTCGATTTCAAACAGCCAGTCCGCCATCTTGGGGAGGCCGCCATATTGGATCTGTAATGACGTTTCTTAGCTAGTCATGTATTGTCATCAGAACTCAGAGCGTATGCAAAAATTCATCCTAATTGAATACCGGGAAGTGGGTCGAATTAAGATTCCAAGATTTTCTTACATACATACATAGTTACAAGTGAAGCTAATAAAAGCGTGTTAATAAATAAACAAGTTTATTAATCGACGTGTAATTTAAATAAAAATATGGTGCTATTAATACACACACGTCTGTTACTATGATAATTAATTCTACGTGGTAAAGCAATGCCAGTTTCCATTGCAATAGACGTCATATGAATTACACAAGATCATTGCCTGTATAGATCGCTCATGATAAAAAATGCATGTAGGTAATATTATTATAAATAATTGCTCTACGGTATGGTATAATTGGATGTTATAATCCAAAACCGATATAGTTATGCCACATGTGATTATATTTTCAATAAGTTAGCTATAAATGAAATGTTAAAAATAATAAAATTAATAAATGATTATTATGTTAATAAAAAATAATTGTGTACTTTTTATGTGGTAGAATCAATGCTTTACTAACAGATAGGTATTTTCATCACAAAAACTTCTAATTTCTGTTCAGCTGTATTGTTATTTTTAAAACTACGGTTCAGAAAATCAAAATCTACATTCCACACAATGTCATTAAACCTTGAAAATTATAATGAAACATGTTTTAATCCGGTATAAAGATAATATCGCAATAAAACTGCACTACCCATATTTTCAAAATACCAATGCCGCTTCAAAAAGGTAAAACAAGTTTTTTAAAAGTCAAACGTAGGTATTATGTATTTAATGATTTTTGTTCAAGGATTTCAAATATAAGTAAAGTAAGTACACATTGCCTGTGACTGTTTATTACCTATATTATTTGAATATAATAATAATATTAATATAATATAAATTAAAATTACGCATAACAACTTTACAACGTTGGAATTTATGAATAAAATAAATTGTTACTGTTTGAGATACTGCAAAATGGCATACTTTACAAATAAAAATAACCATGAGTATTCAATAAATAATATCCACATTGAATAAAAATATTGTTTATAATTTATTAAGCTCTGCCATTTTTCCTCCTTTGGTTACCACACAATAGTTTATAATTAATCTTAATATTATTTGTCGTTATTGCTTGAAAACGACAAATCCAGCTTAAATAATATAACTTGTGGCTAGCCATTGCGTGCTAGGTAGCAGTCATAATATCCGTACAGTCAGAATAAATTACAAATTGTTCTTGATGCGAGCCTGTTCCAACGTAGGCTATTGTCCTCTTTTATTATAACGGAAATTTCCATTAATTTAGTGTCCGACTGAACAAGTTTTTTTTTCGCTGGTCTTCTATAAAGAACATAGGTAATCCAGAGTAGAAATATTTATTGTAATCAACACTATTTTAATTCTAAACAGCAATAAGTATAATCAAAATCCATTAACACATTTTCAATCAATTGAATGTTAATAGCTCCCATTATAGATCTATTAAAATAATTAATTGTCATTCTTCTATTATCATTATTATTTGTCATGCTACTTATTACTTAAAGTGATTATCTATTGTAATTTGTAATAGTCAATCTATTCATTTTTTTCCTTGTTAAATATCCTTCACATAGTTGAGTGCGACACAGATCTGTATGAATACAGACTGCAAAAAAGACCGTGAACGTCAATCAACACAACGATCAATTTAATGCGTCCGCGCACCGCCAGCTGACGTCATACCCGCAGCCATCTTAGGGAACTATTCTAACTTTAAACTCCATTATAATTTAATCTGTATAGTAAGTGGCGATGATTCTTGCTTTTATATCTGGTTTTTAGCCAGTTGCTCGGAAGATGTGTTCAATTCTTGGAATAATCTTTGCAAATTATTATGAGATGGCAACAGCAAAGAATCTTGCGAAACAAAAACATGTCTCGTTCTAATGACTGTCGAATGAAAAAAACGGTTGCAAAATGTGGGAATCTGCGTCGTAAAAGTTTAAACAATACGTGGAGGATTTCTATAAATCCAGCTTCAAAAGTATTTCTTTTGTGTTAGTTACAAGCTCGAATAATCTACCCTTTTATGGTTCTTCGTTTTTGTCTAATTATATAAGACTGCATTCCGATCCAATTAACGGTCCATTCGACTCGATAGACATTTTGAAATAAAAATACAAGCTCACAGCCCTTTAATGTAAAGCCGGCCGCATCGGAACAGGTTCTACGAAAAGGCTGGTGATAAATTCTTCTAGGAACCGATTACGATTCGACAGCAAAATTCCCTTTAAGGGCACCATGAATCTTCCCGTTTACGGCGATTAGAGGGAGATGAATGTATGTGAGAGATTATCCAGATAGGGCCTGCATGCCGCGCCCTACTCGTATTTATGGAGCTGGTTTCGAAACCTGTTTCTGCTGGCTGGACATGCGTTCTACGGAGGGCAAATAAAAGTCATAACGGAGCGAGAGTAGCCACCCGCCAGCCGCCACCGGCGGGCGCGGCGTGGCGTGATAATTGTGTGAGGAATGCATTTGCGCCAACGTGTGAAAAATACACGACCTCCGTGGTCTTGACGTGTGATTTGAATAATGTAGAAACACAACACATTTTGGTGAGCGATGCAATCGGGTTCTGATTTCACTTGTTAAAACTTGCGCGGAATGAGCTGGATCGCCTTGACTCTTTATTACGTTTTACGGCCTTATTAGGGTCTCTTTCACAATGAACCGATTGAGGCTAAATGATCGATAGAATAGTAAAAGCGTATTTTGAAGGCAATTTTGTTGTTTCTTCATTGAATTCATTTTTTGATACTCGCTTATCGAAACCATGAACAATTGACGTTTGTGTCTATTACATTCAGTATTAAATTGAATACTGTTTATGTTTCGTTATTTACCGATCTATTTCGAAATGAATAAGAATAATTATCTTCACGTTGGTAGCTATTATGAATAGACATTTAAGAGACCTTTGTTTCCATTCATAGCATGTTTAAACGAGGCCACTACCCGGCCTGAATAAACATATAAATCGCGCTGTTTCTGTTTGTTCAATAAATTTCTAAAGAGGACAAAATAAAGGCAGATACATTACAGTGGCTATTACCAGTCTTGTCTCTTTCCGTCGAGGCCATTTAGATACGAAAACACCTACTGAGTAAACTACACTCTCTGAGCATTCAACAAGTCTTCAACGTTTAAAATATGGAGATGTTAAGACAATACGTACGGTGGCATGACCTGAAACCGGATTAACTCGTCGCCAGGTAAATAACATTCCGAAATAAAAAATAAACAGTGGAATTTTCCGATAGATTTGAACCATAAATGCTACCTATTTAAAACGAAAAGCCATGATTTAATGATTTCGTCCGTTATTTAGTTGTTCAAACAAGCGAGTTGATCAAGATTGTGATCGCGTGCGAGAGAGATAGCGAGTATTCAGTAGTTCAAGTAACGGTGAATCGGGGTGAAAGTACACATAATAACGTAACGTCCGCAAGCAAGTGTGTAGGGACTGCTTAGCTTCCAGTTTACATTTCAAACAGGTAATTTTTTTTATATCCTTTGGAAATTATCGTTTTAGTGAACAGTTAAAACTATTACTTAGTATAATAAAAATAACGATAGGTACCTACTTAAATTATTTTTATTGGACTTCAAAAATACAATGTAGGTATTTGTGTAGATTTCTACATTGTAAAACTTAACAAAAACGTATCAAAGGCAACTCAGCATGAACATGAATAATACCTGCCTACAATTAGGACATTTCGCACGCCGAACACGGGCAGGCGTACGAAAATATGCAAATCGCTGTTTGTCCCACACTGAGGACGGAAACGGGACTGCCGCCACTGCCGGCCATTTGCGATTCCACACCGATATTGTTAAGAGACGTCACTTTGAATAAATAAATGGCATAGATTCCGTGTAGAGGATTCGCGTCGCGTTCACGGCCGCGTTCCCAGTCAGCCATTGTTCTTTACGTAACGCCAACGTGACGCGACGCTAACATTTATTATGCTTACGCAGGTGCCGGCTCTTCACCGTGTCGATTTCCACCGACTATTGTTCTTGTAATCGCGCTAATCTGCATATAAACACGGATATTCTAAGACTGTTTCTAATAATGCAGCGCCACAAGAATAATAATTAGGTAGCTCGTTCAACATAAATAGGTGCATGTTAAGGCGATGACAAGAGCTAATGTACCTCTCGCTCGCACGTTTCGACATTTTGAAAGATATAAAATCACTGATCCCATTTTTGAAAAATCGCAATCAACTATGTTTTGTGCAATCACATTGCACAGTTTAGTAAAAAAAAACATTTTAATCGATACAAGTTTACCTACTCAAAAATTTGCTTTACTAGTTTTAGTACTTAAGCAAATTTTTGAGTAGGTAAACTTGTATCGATTAAAATGTTTTTTTTTTACTAAACTGTGCAATGTGATTGCACAAAACATAGTTGATTGCGATTTTTCAAAAATGGGATCAGTGATTTTATATCTTTCAAAATGTCGAAACGTGCGAGCGAGAGGTGACATTAGCTATTGTCAGCGCCTTAAATGACCGCAGCGACTGAAGATTTATTTATTTATTTATTTCAATAACACATACAATTGCTATTACAGGTAAGATCATCGTTCATCGGCGTGTTGAACTTAAAGTGTTCAATATTCAATGTGATTGTTTGTCAATTGGCGTGTTTCATTAATGTCGGTCCGTTACTACCTATCACGTTTTTAACACGACCTCGATGCAATAAAAATTAAATGAGCTCGGGAAGCCGGCTTCAGTGCGCCCTCATAAATCTTCCATAACGGTCGACCCAACATAAAAAGGGCATTCGGCTGTCTATTCAGGGTTCAGAAAATATTGTAAATTGTAACCATTATTTTTTAAACTATCGTTCATTCTTGTCTGGCTTTTTACAGAAAAAGTAGGTATATAAAAAAGTTATTAAAGAGTATATGAGTAGGTATAATTAACTTTTTGGTTACTTAATCGTGAAAGAAGTGGGTGTTATTGAATTTTAGAAACGAAAACAAGTTTTTGCTCCGCAAATAATGGAATGGTTTGTGCAGCGAACCGAACGCTACAAGTAGCGACATTATCGTTAAACAACAAAACTAAACTTCTGTTCAGAAATCAATCAAAATATTAAGTATCTTACAAGTTTTGCATTATTCTAGTGCAACAGTTCAATTTAAAATAGTTTTCAGGATGACAACAAGGTCAAGAAATAGTGTTTCATCATGAAACGCTTGCAACTAACGTTTAACATTTACAAATATTCATGCTACGATTTTTTAATGAAAACAGTATAGGATTAGCTTAAAATTACCCGGCAAACAAAATACAGATTCTATAACCCCTTTCTCCTCTTCCCTACACCCCCTTGCGTGTGTAACAGACGCTTTTCTTATAATTATGTAGTTGTTGATTCACGCGCACGCTCGCTTTGCGATGCGTGTCACTGACCTTCGCGCAATTGTGGGCCGGATGCGGCTGTCATGCGTTTGTGTACTTCATCACCCGGCGCTGCCTGCTTTATATCAAAACAAAACATCGCGAACACGTCTTCTGACTCATTATTTAGTGTTAATTAATACAATCGTCTTTTGTTTACACGCACTTTCACGCGCTGGATTAGCCGACTGAATCAGTAATCAGGTTACGTGGGCACTGATGAAATACCTATCTACGTGCGATTTAAATAGTTCTGTTTTTTGTTTGGATAGGTACAGTTAGTACGTGGGAGTGGGATTCGAACAAAACTGTGAATGCATTTAATTAAAGACTAAATTGCTTATTCAAATGGTAATAACATCCGCTAAACCCAAATAACATGTCTGTGCAGATACAAAATTGCATAATTTCAACCCCATTGTCTGAACCTCCACGTCATTACAGTCAGGTGAGGGTTATTATGGAGCAAAGATTAGGGTGACACTGCATTCCTGCACGAATTTCTAACACCACCCCACAAAACGTGCGCTAGACGTGTCACAATTTCCCCGTTCGCCCCCATTTCACCCCACCCACCCGTTCGCCTCGGGGGGTGAGTTCGTCGCGTGCCACAGCCAGTTTCGTCGGCATGCAAATTTAATTTTGTTATTTTTATTATTCCAACTTTACAAGGGCAGTGGGGGAAGCAAAGTATGATAAAGGGGCATAACGTGTATTAATGTTCGCCCGGTTTCCTCAACTCGTATAATATTCACATGTAAAGGGGCTACCTTAAGGATGTTTTATTATTGACTACACCATTTTGCACTTAAGTATGATAACGTCTACGCGTATTCGGAATTGCATAATAATTTTACAGTTGAAACAAGTTTTTGGGTCACGAACTAGCAATGAATAAAGTTCTTTGTTTGGCCAGCTTTTTGCATACCTTTGAGATTGTCAAGTAAATGCATATTAAATTTTAATAATTCAAGCGGATAATTGCTAGTTACTATCCTCGTTTAGCTTCGATTCATATGTTTATTTAGAACATGTGCAATAGACATACCGCAGTGGCAGCGTACCTCTGGTGCATTTAAAGGTAAATATGTAAAGTTATGCTAACTACATGAGCCAACAGGCGCGCACGCAAAATTTGCGATGTTCCGCCAACGGAATGCAGATTACTTCGTTACCGAATATCAAGATTGTATAAATCTGTCAATGAGATAACATTTGCTCCGATGAAGCTATCTTCTTCATTTGCAATTTAGAATTGTATGACCTTTTACAAATTAGGGGCGCAGGTGAGTACAATGGGGATAAATGGGGGTGATTTATCTGTCATGTTGACTCAGAAGACATTATTATTTTAACAAAATTGTGTCTGTCGCTTTCTTGGAATATTATCATGAATATGTTAATATTCAAAAGAAGAGGTTAATATAGTCAGTTGAAATGTGCAAATTGGTGTGACGCGACGCGCTTGTCAAACATCGTTACATGATATTAAAGGACTTGTTACAGACATGACACGACATTAGGGTTAACTAATGTACATTATTAATCTGCACATTGAATTATCGCTGACAAATATCTGAGACAGCGTACAATAATAGTTGAATTATACACCATGTTCGATCGTAATCTTGTTTCTAATAATTACTAGCGGTTCAATGAACAGCCTGCTCGCATTATCCTAGCATTTGTTCACTTGATTAATAAACAAGGCTTGCCAAACATCAATTAACAATATAAATACGAACTTTGATCAGGTATGAGATAATTGAGTGCATGTGTTTTAAGCGGCACGATTCGGGGACGAGACGAGGCGGTACACTAGTGCTGCGAAACCAATTAAAATCAAATTGTTAGGTAAACAAACAGGGAGGGGACCGCGGAAGCTTATCCAATATCCGAATTCCGTTAACTGACACAAAGGACTGTCGCTTCCACCGGCGCTTTGTGAATACACAACACCGCATGTGTGTTTCAAGAGGTATACGGTTGATGGCTTTGCCAGTAGTTACCGAGCCGCGCTATCGACTGAGCTATGTACACTAACACCGATTGTTTGGATAGTATATAATGTGCTATCAAAATGGAATTAATCGAACATGCTCCTGTTTATATTAATGGCTCTGATTATGTTACACGTTGTATTACATACTGTAGGTAATTAATTAGTTATGTAATAATTTCATGTTGCGTAAATATGGTAGGAAGTTCTGTACGGTAGATTTACCAGTAAAAAAAAATGTGAAGAAATATGTTTTTAAATAATTAAAGTAAATAACCACAGTAAGAGTTCATGTCACACCTACAAAAGCTCAGGCTAATAAGTACCTACCTATGTAAAACATTAAAATATACTCTACATACATATTACATAGCAATAGCGGCGTATAATATCAGCTCCACTAAAGTATTCAACACAAACATCTTGCTATTTTCGGAGCGATATGCGGCTTAGAAACGTGACTGCCAAACGTAAGGTTTTTCCATAAACATAAGCAAAACAGGACAAAACATTCTCAATTATGTAAAGCGATATTGTTTACTGAACGGTACCGACAACTTGCTACCAACCTTGGAAACTTAACTAGTTTCACATTCAAAAGTTGGCTCCACTGGCCGATGGGGCAGGTCGCGAACGCTGACTGAACGAAAGTGACCGAACTTTGGAACGATGAACAACAATGTGAACAAAGTTTCAGCGATCCGAGCAATATTTGTACGGAGCCCACGGTTGTTCACAACTCGAGTTCCAAGCTCCGAGCCAATATAAAGTTAGTTGCCGTTTGAATACATACATATAAATACACTAGAGGCCCCAATGCAAAACTTGCCAACTGCTAAGTATACAATAACTCTCCAACAGTTACGTAAACGCATCACTAAGGAATAAACGATAACACTGATCCAGTGTTAGAACAGTGTTTGAATAAACATGAGAAGAAATAATATCAAAAAGGAAAACGGCCCTATATAATTATTAACGCAGATGGCTTTCAAAATCACGAACAGGGTTGTGCAAAATTATGAAAACTGGCGGAGTCGCTTGCTGCCTACGTTATTAGATCCCAGCTCTTTATTATGTAAATATAATATACGTTGGCCCAGCGGCGACGAAATTTAATATAGGCACTTTGAATAATTCAAGGAATAATCAACATCATGACTTTTTCATACTCCAAATAAGTGTTTAATATGTATGTGATTTTTAAAGACTTGTCGATCTAAACGTACAATACAACACACTCTCTGAAATATTGAATCTCCATCTACCTATGTATATAAAAATAGAGAACCCACAGAATTGTAAATTAAGCGAAACTCGAGTTTCAAATTCATAGAAACAATCTATTGAACTGCAGACGTGGACGTGACATCGCCGATGCCGATTACGTAGCAAAGTTACACGTGGCGGGGTTGGTATCAAAGCGGCATGTAAAGTATCATTATATACTACGCAGTCCTCTGATTTATATGACACAGCTAGTACGTATCACATGTATCAACCCCGCTGCCGCCCCGCGGGCAGGCGGCCATTATGTGACGTCACCAAACTGTCACTCGCACCCCGAGCACGAAATGAAAGCACGTTTTATCTCCCTTTATCGCGGACATATTATTTCACTCAAAGGATAACATCCCATACCGCCCGTTGGACACACAAAAGAAAATTTCTTTCCATTTAAATTTCTTTTCAACTCTTTCTGTTTCAAACTGAATTGAAGTTAAACATTAAGAGTAAATGGATTTTGAAAACACTGAAAGTTTTAGAAAGTTTAAAAGGAACAAAAGATTCCTGTGCTCGGGTTGAGTTTTTACTCGTTTAGATTAAGTGGATAGGTAATTAAACTCACAAAGGAAATAATAATATCTTTGCATCCTTGTTAAGAAAAACACTACCTACCTTGGTCCTGCACAATTTACTACTGCTAAATAAGCAAAGAACGAAGCTCGCGTGGAAATTCGTATTTTCAGTTAAATTTAGCTGGAGAGTACTCGAAGGTATAAATTGTGCGTTTATATCGTGAAGTGGTCTAGTTCATTAAGCTAATACCGGGCGCTTGTGGGTCTCGGAGTCTCCCAATTATCGCGCGATCCGCTTTTAACTGGGATTACACGAAAGTTCGGGCGGTGCCAGCGGTGCTTGAATAGCTGAGTACGTTAATAATTCAGTTTTAGTACAGGTGCTCCAATATCAAACTATGTTACGTTTAATGAGAAAACAGATATCAAACAGGGTTAATAAATATTTTTTAAGTTAAAAAGGACCTACAATGAAAAAAACTTAATTTATTCTCTGAGCTCGTCGATGGAAACAGGACATCGTCTATGTTTTTCATTTAATTCAGGTTTCATAATAAAACTTCACACGTAATTAAAACAAACGTTGTGTTTATAACCTACACGAGTTGAGACAAAACATACAACGATGTCAGTTCACACAGATGTAGGAAACAAAAGATAATTGAATACAAACAATTCACACAGTCGACAATTTCGCATTATAAAAGATTCCTTTGTTGTTGTGATGAACTATTACCAAACACTAGAGAGATTAAGACATTCTATAGGGAATAATGTTGTAAGGATCTAGTATAAGTAGTATTGAAAGGTAAATCATTCTATTGCAAATGGGAGCCATCCATCTTGACTGCAGTCAAAGGCGAAACAGGATAATCCATTAGGGGAAGTATGGGGAAAACGTACATCTTATATTTATAGGTAAGCAACACAGAATTATTTATCAAGCTGCTATTTTTATTAATTCTTAAACGGTTTCACGTAAATATATAAAGTTCTATGAAATCACATTTCACACACGTCAGTAATATACGTCGTTCATACTTTTCATCTGCGCTGAAAATACATGAGTTTTACGTGTAAAATATATTTAGTGAGAAACTGTCTCGTATATTTAAAATTATCACTTGGAAAAGGTAAACGTTTTTCATTTTACATTATTCATCGTAGACGCAAGAAGCAAAACTATTCTTATATTTTCAAAAAACATCGTAAAAAACAATTAGGTTTTGTAAAAATTGTAAAAAATAAAGTTAAGATTTGTGTACCGAAAAAGCAATTTAATTTACATGAGAACAAATTCAGAAGCTCGGTAAGTATTAAGTAGGTATATTATAATGCAGTACATTTTCCGAGTTAGCTGCAAGAGCACTAAACCCAGCTGTGGCTGAATGTATAGTGTGTGAGTATACTTAATACATAGTGTATTAAGTTTAAGTTACCCGTTTATAGTTGTCGACTGGCACCGTGCCAACGTATGGAGTAAAAGCCGTAAAATTTGAAACTCGCTTATCTATACATTCACAAGTATATAACCAAAGACGTCCAAATAACGACCCACACTTTATACTGACCCAAAAAGTTATCTGAACTCATATTTCAGGTGGTAAAAGACATGCGTATTTTACCGTAAGCTGCTTTACTTAACGCCAAACAAAAGGAGATAAAACGAACGGTTTTTGTTTTAAGATTAAACTTAAAAGCAAAGTACATTAGCTTTTGCTCCTTGCGATGGGGAAGCTAGGAGATAATGGAGCCATATCTTATCAACACTGCAACAAAGTATAATTATGTGTATATCACAAAAAGAAAAAGTTGATACCTATATTAAAAAGCAACGATGTATATCTTTTCTGCACTCTTTCAAACGTGAAGGTTAAAACTCTAAACGTATGTTTATCTCGCTTGAATAGCGAACGTTTTTCATATATTTCAATTTAAACGAAAGCTTTAGTGAATAGTGCATTCAATCTAATAGGAATTACAAATGGAACGGTCACGGGTACCGCGGAGCGTGGCGTGGACCGTAGTACACAGTCAGCACACCTGAATGCCCTGAATCTATCCTATTAAGCGCGGAGCCCGGCTAACTCCCCGGGGAGCCTTTGTAACTATTCCCTTCTATACAACTGTACCCCTTCGTATATTGCATGCTACGTCAATTGCGACATACTGGAGATAACCCGGTTCGTGCGGGTTGGCAAAAAATCGAATCAATACCTGGTAAGTATAAAAGGAATGAGATGTTCCTTTTTTTTAATGATCCGAGTCCAAAGATAAAGAACGACCTTTCAGATACTTTCCCGTCGCTTTTCAAAATATAGTTTCTACTTTAGCGCTTGGTTTAAGAGATTATGTTGTTTGTCATCAATCATCGTTTTCGGCTTTTTTATGCTAAGTTTCGGTTATGCTTTGAAAATACCTAACATTCTTCGAGATTAATAGGACGAAGTTGTAATTGACTTTCAGACAACACCCCTGTAACCGGAGGTGATCCATCAAACAACTTTCACTACAAAAACGTTATTTTATGACGTTGCCATCGACAGCAATTCTTGCCTTTTCAAGAATAAATACATTCGGAGCAAAAATAGATAACTTTGTAAGGTCGCCATAAATTTTGGTTTTTATTGTCTTCTTTCTTGAAGATTGCGCAAGTTTGTGAACAAAGGTGATTTTGTTAGAGGTGGAATAAAAAAAGTTTTGTTTACCTGCAGGTTGTGGCGGAGGCTCAGTGGGTGCGATTTGCCCGTTGCTCCTCACTGACGATTTCTTCCTACCACCGGTCGTGGCTGGACTTTTCGTAGTCTCGCGCTCAAGTCTCTGGAAAAAAAAAAAAAAACAACATAATGATTCGAAATTCGAAAATAATCTTGTCGATTCTTAAAATAAATAAAACTTAAAGACAGAAATAAAACGTGATTGTATTACAACGGTCGCGAGTTAATCTGGGCTGTATCTTATTCGTACCTTTTGCCCTTTTTTCGTAAGTCTTGTATGTATTTTTATCTTATTTTCTTACTAAAGCATTCATATTATGTTTGGGTGTTTGATACAAAAAGAAAACATGGACATATGGACGTGTTTCAATAACGAACTTGAGTCAAAGTAAACAAAGGACTTTGTGCTCGGAACACAATGTTAATTCGAAACCCTCCATCCCTTTGATGTTTGGCTAAACGCGGGGGCCGCCCTATACATATTTTAATGAACTTCTAAACTTTTGAGTTATCAAGCCGTTCTTGAACGGCCTTGTATGGTTACAATTATGGTAATTAAAAACCGTCTCGCTTGACATTCAAACGGTATTTAACGTTAACTCACATCACTATTTATGTTATGTGATTAGATCGAAGAACCGATAGCGTTAATGCTCGATTAATTCATTGCAAATTAACATAGTACATGTATGTTTACTAAGAACTGTTTTTTACATGCTCGTGTCTAATTATAGTTTTCTTCTTTTAATGTACACAATATTAAATTGAATTAACATGTTAACATGACGTCAGTCTATTGAAATTCATCTCAAAGATTAAAACTTTAAAAGCTCTACTCTTTATTTACGTATTGTGTACGGTTCTAGAAGGTATTTTACTTCGTATATACAGAATATACACAAACATGAAGAAAACACGTTTGGGAAACTCGACTCGACCTCCAAATTAAATTGGGGAACATTCAACAGTCTCATCAAAACGTAGGTAATTCAGGCCACATTCTAATTTCTTACGCTCATTGTAAGAACACAAAGGCGGTAACCTAGTAAAGTAAAGAATCGTACAGGCCGTGTTTTGAGAACTTCTGTGAGATGAAATTAATGGAACATAAGCATGGAGTAATGACATGAGAGGGCGCCCTTTGAAATGGAATCATTCAGCCGTGAAGCAGCAATCCACTTATTTCGGCTGACGGCGGGCGATCCCAGTCCGAATTACGTCGAGTCATGACTCATGGCGTTTCGTGTCGGCTCGTGCTGACTCACGCCCGACTCGGCAAGACTCGCCAGGACTGAGGACTGCCGACTCAGCGGCGCACCTCCAGCGGTTATTGCGCTGACGGGGCGGAAAGCGGCCGCCCGTTCACTGTTATGCACTAATACTGATTGATACCCGATAATCACTACTAAACCTCTTCAAACTACCTTTGTTATGAACGCAGCCTTTCTCACACATAACCTGTGTTTTTACAGCATTACAGTCCACTAATCAGCTTACTTTCGATCAATGAGAATTAATAGGAATTTCGTTCTGTACACAATAGAACTAATAAAAGAGGGAAGAAACTCGATAAATCACGACGTCAAGACCGAAACAGGAGATTTAATAAAATACCAGGCAGAGCAAAATGGCTGCCAAAAAGACAATTTAACTTAATTAATGATACCAAGCGGTAAAGATACGAACTCGAACAAAAGTAGAAATACATAATTATTTGTAGCTAGGTATGTATGCCTAGAGCTTGACAATAGTAGTTGAGAAAGTAGGTGAAACTAAAAAAAAAATTGGTACAACAAGCTGAAACATTGTTTCTGTATTAGCAAAACATACACGTATTGAATAAATGTATGGCCCAGCTGACCGCGTGTTGTCATAACAAAAATTTATGGCATAAACATGCGAAACTTGGGGTGGTTAGGATGGGGAGTCGACCACGACATGCTAAGTACTTTGTGAAAAATGGGGCAGCGAGGGGAGAGTTATCCTCCTATTTCCCCCATTGGGGAGGCAGGGGGTGGTGGAGTCGACGGTCGCGACTGAACTGTTTATGTGCACAAGCGAGCTATGCTTTGACAACGCGCTGCGTCATCGGGAAATTGACAAACAACCTGTTTGTATGGATCGAGGAACATTGTTGGCTCAGTGTGGCTCGGTCTGAATACCTATACTAACTTTGTTTATTACAGCTATCTTGAACATGAACCATGCCCACACATGCATACGTGAGACGTCAATTTGGGTACGTTTTCAGCAAAATTGCTGAAAAGGAAACAGCTGCCTTGCAATAAATGCATTAAATAAATGTACCCAATTAAATATCAAACAACGTTAAGAATTAATTACGCATAATAATGATCTTTCACAAAGTAACAATAAGAGTGATCAAACTCCAGAATTACATCAATTAAGACGCGAAATTCAAACAATCTACATGCGCTGAAACTTTTGTATATGAATAGAAAGTTTTTAAAACATTAATTAAAACTTTTGCATTGGTAGTCGGCTGAGCGCGAAACGGAGAAAGTTATGAGTCATCTGGTTCACTTTATATTGACTGTGTTCTCTATACGTTTTATATTACATCATGTTTTAATCAAATGATTGTACTCCTACGTGCGGCAGATCGAATTGTTGATTGGACAACTAGTGTTATTACTACGACTTGTATGATTTATTCATTATAGCGTAGTTATGTTAACGATTATTATCTTCATCTAATTTGCACAATGAGCTACATAGTACATCATTACTTCCCGCTAAAAATAATTACTTAACATGCTAATTATTACAGTTCTCAGATTTTTTGCGAATCAAACA
Source organism: Agrotis exclamationis (assembly GCA_950005045.1). Taxonomy (NCBI): domain Eukaryota; kingdom Metazoa; phylum Arthropoda; class Insecta; order Lepidoptera; family Noctuidae; genus Agrotis; species Agrotis exclamationis. Next base: position 16,434,398 of record OX465427.1, on the reverse strand, counting down.
TGTAACACTTTTCCGCCTGCAAATTATACAATTCTTTTTTTATGCAAAAACAAAAAAGTGGGGCTTAAAATTGCATTAAAAATTAAATGCTCTAAAAATGACATCAAAATGTTGATCGGCGAGTGAAAGTGAAATGGTACATTAAAGAGAAAGTGTGGTCACACGCAGCATGACTGACCTACGCAATGCGCTTTGCAAACTAGGCCATGGGCCCGTCTGCGCTTGCACAAGACTACTTGCATACTTTACATTACACTTCTTACTCTATGCTAATAGACTTAAGTGTTTCGCGTCCGTAAGTATTTGCACAAGATAAATTAAATTAAGTATTTCAACATGCACGCGAGATGCAGCTTTAATGGCTGCCGCCGCCGTTGTGCATTTGTGTTACTTAATTAATGCAACAAAGATACATAAAAATATAAATGTATTGTAAAAATAATGTATAGAAGTTTTTGTAAAAATATTTAAAACAATAAAATAATAAGTAAAAAACGAATCAAGAATACATAAAAATAAAAGCGATAATTTTTCGAAACTTTACAATAACAAACGATGTTATAAATAATAAAGGTATTTAAAATACTTGTTCGTAACATTTTCAGTAATAAAATTGGTCAATAAACCTATTTTAATGTCAATTGGTTGGCACTGGCATCACGATTCCTAGAAGTGTCACATTCTGAATAACAAATTCTGATCTTCGTGGTCAAACGTACTTTTTTTTACATAATATGCATGAATAAGTGATTTTATTCGGAAAACCCCTTATAAATTATTCATCAATGACAAGTTAATTAGTAAATCGCTTGCAGGAAAAACCTGATTATGTTTACATGTAAACATTGTTTACAGAAAGAATTTGTTCTCGACGTTTGGTATAAAAACGGGACGTCGTATCACGGAACGTGTTTGTACGTCGTGGGTGGTCCGTTATTGACTGGGGAGTAATCCATAATAGGTGCTATTAACGTCCACCCACGCAATTCTATTCTTAGCCTTATAGATCAGTTCGTTTATCACTGTATGAAGAAATTAATGCTTCTTTTTTTTCATCAAATATTTGGCAACGTTCCATAAAGCTATTTGATGGTACCTGACTCATGTTTGCAAACCATTGAACGATAACACTGTCGATAAAGCTCACAATTTAATATTTTTCTGAGTATTGTGGATTTTATTTACAATGTGTTTTCGCAATTTGGTTAATACGTGCATTCTTCAGCGTACAGCGAATTATTTATAACGTCATATCACGTTTTGTGCCGTTCAAGGATTTCTTTGGAATTGGATGGAAGCCCGTTACGCTAAAAATACAGGCAATCAATCAATCTGGCACAAGTACTGATAACTAAGATTGATGAATGGCTATTATCGTAGAATAAGCAAATGTACGAGTAATGCATCTACATAAATATCTGTATCTTTGTTTTGTTGGAACAAATAATTCCACACAGAATAAAAACTTTTCTTGACCCCATTTAAATATTTGGCTGAATTCAATCTATTTAGATCACCGGAATGAAATGTGAAGCACTTACAATAAAGTTGGCTGCATTTCACAGAAAATATGCGAGTAACGACCTTGGTCCACAGTTTCAAAACACATTTCACTTGGCACCGCTTCTCATAAAGCGGACGGTCTATTTTACGTCGAGTCATCCTGTAGCGTGTCATTCACCCCCAGCACGGGGCGTGTGGCACCCCTTAACCCTTTATCGCTATGTATGGAACGTTGTGCGTGACAGATCAAACCCGTCTTTCGCTTTAATGAGATTTCACATCGAGGGGTTAAGGGTCGTACTTTTATTTTACCCTCCGAGTAATTATAATATGAAGATGGAAATAATTATACACAAAATAATTATTTACTAAATACAAAATAATTATTTTGGAGATAAACATAGGTAATATTTATTTTTATATTACATTCAGAAATTAAAGCTTCCTCCTCATCCTCAAAGAGGCATGAAAGAGAAAATCTGTTTTTACATGGAAATTAATTTAATGATGTGTAATATAAAACTCTCTGAACTGGAAATGCTCACATAGGTTTCTGCCGCCGATTTTATTTTATAAAGCCGATTTCATTTCATTATTAAACAGTTATTTATTTTCGATATAGAGCACATTTTTGCTTGCACATTGTTTACGTTTCGAATTTAATTAAAATGTTCATTCTTAACAAACATAGGATTATTTTACGTATTATATTTTGTTACAAAAGTAATAAATAATACTGAATTAATCACAACTTTCTTTTGCCTAACTACATTTCCCAACTAGTGATTGTATTTTTTTTTTTAATATTTCTTTGACATTGACTGCCAATTATACCTAATTCACAACTGATTGTATGAAACTGAATTCGTAGAACTACATACCTACGTACTACATCTAAATTGACCCAACAAAACCGGCCAAGTGCGAGTTTATTTATTTATTTATTTATTATATTTGGGAAAACAAACAGTAGTACATTAAGGGTAAACAGTGTTATCTTAACATTAAACTTAACAAATATACTACCCACAACATTTTCCACAGATTACTATAAGACATAATAGAAACGAACTGTAAGCAAACGTTAGCTGTAACAGGGCTAAATTATGGGGGAAAAGAAAAAGTTACGGATTAAAAAAAAAGAGGTATTAACAATATAAAAGGATCAAAGAGAAGGGGATATAGGATGTAAGAAAATTACAAATACAAGTATGCAGGTCTAGAATATAAAATAAAATAAAAAATCAAGAAAAACCTATTAATAGAGCCTACTGCCAATCCTTAAGAATTTTAATTACATCATTTTTAAATTTACATCTGCTCACGAATAATATATCTATTGCACTAAAACGCGTATTGTAAGTGTCGACTAAGCGAAATAAAGGTGAGCGTACACCAGCGTTGGATTTGCAAAAGCCGGTAGCAAACAGTCGTCTGGTGCGCACCTCCCGCCCATGAACTGTTCGAGGGACCAGGTAACACAAACCAGCCACCAAATCAGGACAATCAAACTTGTTTCGGCATACACTAAATAACGTCATTGCCTCAAGGAGGATACGTCTCGACTGTAATGTTAGCAGGTCGTATTCTTTAAGGAGCGATTGATATGATTTCTTTCTCCGAAAGCATCTAAATTGCAGAGCACGAAGGTACTTACGTTGGATTAATTCGATAGCTTCAATATATTTCACATAATAAGGATTCCAGATCGGTACTGCGTATTCTAATTGCGGCCTAACTAAGGATTTATATAGGTGCAAGAACGTGGACGGACGATGAAAATCTCTAGATGCTCTCATTACAAAGCCAAACATTCGATAAGCCATGTTGACAATGTTCTCCACATGAATATCCAGGTGAAGTTTCGAGTCCAATTGCACACCAAGATCACGAACGCTGCTAACTTTTTTAATAACACTATCAGCAAGTCGGTAATTGTAATGTATGATATTTTTCTTTTTAGTGAACGTTATAAAATGACACTTTGGTAAGCTAAGGTACAGTTTATTATAAGAGCAATAGTCCGAGAAACGATCTAGATCGCGCTGGAATTCTACACAATCTTGTTCATTTGAGATTTGTTTAAAAACTTTTAAATCATCAGCGTATAAGAGAAATTTTGAATTTTGAAAGCAATATTTTATATCATTAATAAACAGTATGAATAATAAAGGTCCTAAAATTGAGCCTTGAGGGACTCCTGATGTCACTTGAATGCAGCTAGACTCGAAACCATTGATCACAACCTTCTGGGTTCTATTAGTTATATAAGAGACAAACCAACGCAAGAGGTCCCCTCTGATACCGTTGTACGCGATTTTATTGAGCAACAATCTATGATCCACTTTATCGAATGCTTTTTGAAAATCAGTATATACCGTGTCAGTTTGCTGTCTATTATCAATATTTTCAAAAAGTTGCGTTGTAAATACTAACAGATTACTTATGCACGACCTATCCTTGACGAAACCATGTTGTTCCTTAATTAAGACATGACGAATAATTGGATAAATCTCAGCATGGACAAGCTTTTCAAAGAGCTTAGATAATGCCGATAATATTGAAATTGGACGATACATCTCCACATTGTTCTTTGAACCACTTTTGTGGACGGGTACTATATTAGCCCTTTTCCATACATCCGGAAAGACTCCAGACGAAATACATTTGTTAAATATTATGTATATCGGATAGCATATTGTACTGTGAGTATTTTTTAAAAATACCGCAGGTATACCGTCCGGACCAGGTCCTTTAGTCGGATCCAAAAGTTTTAATTCTCTACTAATATTTTCTAATGGGAAGTACAATTTAGACAGATTAACATCATGATCAGCACATGCAGGTGGAGGTACCCATGAATCTGAATTAAATGTGGAGGGTTCGTACACAGAATGAAAAAAGGAAGAGAATAAATTACACGCTGTAGTAGGATCACTGGCTGAATTGTCTTTGAAATGTATCGTGCTAGGAATTCTATTTGCGGTTTTACGGGTGGAGATGTATGACCAAAAAGCTTTGATATTGGTGGCAATGTTATCTTCAACTGACGTCATGTACCGTTTATAGCATGTAGCGTATGATGTATGAGTTGGACTCGCCCATGAAGGGTTCCGTAGTAGCAAGCATAGATTAGGGATATATAATTATATTCATATTAGTAATATACACAAACAATAAAAATAACTTTGTTTTCATAGTGTTTTTATGAATGGCAAAGTTATATTTGCGGTTTTTGAAAATGTACTACCTATATCTCAAAAACTGCTAACTGTATCTCATCCAAACCAATTTTCGTTGGAAGTTTTTGTTGAGGTCTACATTATTATTTTTTTAGTTTTATCATTCTCTCACACACATTTTACCACTTTGGAAGTGTCTCTCGTGCAAACTGTTCAGTTTAGAAAAAAATGACATTAGTAACCTCAATATAATTTTTAAAGACCTACACGTATGGGTTTGGTGAAAAAAATTTTTGAGTTTCAATTCTAAGTATGGGGGCCTGGGGGGCACTCCCAAAATTTGTTTTGTTTTTATTTTTGTGTGAAAATCCTAATGCGGTTCACATAATTCATCTACCTACCAAGTTTCAAAAGGATAGCTCTTATACTTTTGACAAAAAGTGGCTGTGACATACGGACGGACAGACAGACAGACAGACATGACGAATCTATAAGGGTTCCGTTTTTGCCATTTGGCTATGGAACCCTAAAAATGGCACCAAAGCCAGTAGGAAGTCTATTGGTCTACACATACCTACTAAATTGAAAAGCCATACATTCTGTAAGTATTTCACTAAAGCCATTTATTTGCTCTTTTACTCGAAACGATTGTAAAAATAAAAAGTAAAATCCTAAAAATTGATCAAAATATTGATAAAGCTTGACTGTTTTCTGCGAATAATAAAGCCATCTATGGCGCTTGAAAGCTGGCAGCAATTTGGTTATTTATGCACCTCGTTCAGGTATGTTTTGCTTCAAGCGGATAAGTTGCTATTCTACATAACCAATAAAGGAAAACGTGCGATATTCATTCTTTATGAATTGGTGACAGAGACGCAGGTAGCGAACTTAAATTGTGCAGCTGGTAATATACAAATGAATTTGATAAACAATAAAAATGCGAAATTGTCAAACCAATACATTTTCTGCGTACACACAATGGTAACAGCGCCAATTTATGATTTCAGCCGACACAATACACAAAAGGGTTCCATTCAATTTCCTATGTAGGTATATCAGCTATTAAGTGAATTTTCCAAAGGCTGGCCCTTGAAACGCTTCCTCGCGCCAAATACGGTACATTCACCCCATTCAAATCCTCGGGACCGTTATGAGATAAAATTGACTTAAAGGAAATGGTCGCCGTTATTATGTTGGGTGAATAAAATGTAACTTGAGTGTATATCACAATATCACTGGTTCCTTGGCCTGTCTAATGTAACCTAGTTCTGACTCCGATTTACTGATAGTCATTAATATTAACTCGCGTTATGATAATGAACAGGTTATGCTCAACATTCCGATAATGACTCAAGCTTGGGTGAGTTTCTTTGGCCATGTGTGTAAAGCTTGGGTGAGTTTCTTTGGCCATGTGTGTAAATGTGTATTTCCATAGTGTGAAATGTTCATTAGCATATACCTACATTTCGCTAATAAACGAACCATTATAGTGTTCAAAATAGTAAACAATTTGCTCTTTGACATTGAAGTACTGAGTTTTATACTCAATACAGCCATTTCACAAGCGCTCCAAATAGAACTTTAAACGATTAATATTCCGCCATCATGAAAGCTGTATAGTGCAAGTTAATTCAATGGGAACACAATCAGATCGTTTATATTCTCCGTGGTGGCGTTGTACCGCACGTTACACTCTGTGTATCGGGCCTTTGTGTGTTTCCCTTTGAAACACACAATAAACAAGCTGAGCATTGTGGACGGAGTGTGCTGAACCATGTTCTATAGCAAAGGTACTATCAACTCGCTTATCTATAGTAAAGTCAACTTGTCCCTAGCTATACCTAGTATTACATTAAGTATTCTGTGGTATTACCTAGGTAGACGTACGGAGGCCGGACTTATTACTCAGAGACAAACATGCTAGGCTGCATGCTTTCAAAATCAATCAATTAGATGTCTACAGCTCAGCCAGGAAATGTTTTGGCAGACATTGAACTAGATTCAAGTTTAAATAATGAATATAAGACGGAAACCAAAATTGCGGATAAAAATAGAAATGTAAATAATCCTGAAGTATAAGATGAAATTTTAATGAATACCAATTTACTTTCTGCTGTAAAAAGAAATACTTTAATATTACTTGATCGCTTAAATTTAAAAGAGCTTTACGAGCAGAGCGAACCGTAATTTCCCGGGAAAGTCAAGATCTTTGCCTAGCAACGGTGCTCGACACCTATTACCGAGGTATTTGGGAAAATGTGAATATCATTCTGCATATTTCATAGACAGGCAGAACAAAGGACATTTGGTACAATGTGACAAGCTGTCGTCTCGAGATATATCACCTAGAAAATAGTGATATAAGAGCATGTTTAATTGAGCATTACTGCTAAAATAAAGTAGGAATACTTTCTGCAATTAGTGAATATAAACAGCCGAAAGATAATGATCGTGACGCAGTAAACATTCAATTGAACGACGCTACAAAATCTTTAATGGCCATAAATAAAAGGGAAAGATTTATCACTCCCGCCACGTTTTATACGAAAACTAAAAGAGAGGCAGAAAAACTAAGCGGATTATCGACACGTTCCACGTTGCGCAAACAAGGCCGCATTCAGACAGTATAATCCTTTATGAAACCACAACAACGCGTGGGGAAGGAGAAACAAATATAAAGGAACCCATCAATCTGTCATGCGTGTAATATTTACAACGAACAGTGCAGGTGAATGTCCCCAGCAACAGTACGCAGTGATTTATTTCCAAGTTCACCTTCTCCCGACCCGACCGCTCCCCGGAGGACAGTATCGACAAAATAACCAAGATAAATTGAATTTGCCTTCACAAGATCGTGATAATAGTTATGTGGGTACACAATAGATGGAGCTTTGATTAATTGGTTAATTTGAACATGAGAGGTTAACGGCACGGCTCCAGTTAAAACCGTTGAAGTGCCTTCAAGACATTACTCAGTAAACCCCAATCTAATCATTAGTAAAATTTCCTTTGGTATGTAAATGTTCAGCTAGTCACGATTTTGCGTGATAAAGAAAATCTCATTAAACCTAAAGCTTGGAGAGACTCTATAAAACGGTTAAGTAGAAAATGAACCTACGAGTTTATATCCTGAAATAACGTTAGCTGCCTTATGCGAAGCTTTCTAGATAATAAGGCTGAAAATGGCGTCATAAAAAAAGATTTGTAATGGATTTTAAATATCCTGTTGAGACTGTCATAGGATGCCACTACAGCTTTTTGTTCTTTTACTGAGAAATTCCTAGATAATAAGATCAGGCTCACGATTTAAGAAGAAGACAACGAAGTGAATAACAACAATATCATACTTACTACTATTTTCAACACAATCATTTCAACTATTACGTCTAAATCTTCCAGCTTGTCTGCAAAGAAAGACTCTTGTACATTAACGAGGAGCATTGCATAACGCAGAAGCACGGAACTCTGTCTGAAGAGTAACACTTTACAAATGTTACGCAAGTGCACGCTCGCCTGACCTTTGTCTACCGATGAATGCGTCTAACACAATTTATATAGGTAATACTGTTACACTCTCCTTTGTATGTTCTCTACTGGCAGTAATTGGTTTATGAGGATCAGTACATTTAATCCATTCAAGCGTACAATACTCTGTCTTTATGTTATCTTTCAGAAGTTCTCTGTCTTGTAATTACTAATCAGTTTAGTTATTTTGGGTTCTATGCTCATTGATTAACAACGTTTAAGGTTTATCTTTTACAAATACTGTAACTATAACTAATTCAACTTCACTAACAATAAAAAAGAGCGTGTTATCATAAAAATACCGAGTACTATTAAATGTAATCATTCTCTGTTATTATTATTTCAATTACGCAACACGAAGTGGGATTGTTGTGATTACTCAAGATGATTAAGCGTTTATCATTGTTGAGCGTAATATTACGCGGTTCGTTCCGTATACACGGGTATACAATTTCACGTACTTTCTCAAGCTTGTGGAGAAAAAACATACGAGCCTCGGGCGATTATATAGTGTGTTCATGAACAGTTCCCGGTACGTTTATCTCTCAATCTTGTGCAGCCGGGGGCAGGAGTGCAACTCAACTGGTCGGACCAGCTCGCCCCCCTTCCCCCTTGTTCCCACTAGAAACCGGTTTTCCTAGTCCAGTCCTAAGCCTTTGGGGCCAGACTCGCTAACTAGATAATAAAGCAGATACACCCGTATCTACTAACTGGTCATAATTATTATGACTATATTACCCTTTTGAGTGGATTTTCAAAAGCGATAAACAAATTAACAATTTCCTTTCTGAATAATTTTCTGTTATTGCCATCCGATTATTGATTTCGAATAAATTCTTGTTCCACCACTCGTTATGCGGATTGTAAACGTTTAAAAATAACATATTCGATAATGTTTAATTCATAGTATTTATTACCATGAGAAGTAGGAAGGTATGCTGATTATATTAAGCACCAAACAGGAAACTCTAATGATTAACTTGAAACGTGAGTATAATAAATTAAAAATACCGGTTATATGGCATTACGCAATAATAATAATTAAAGATAAGTTAGTGTAACGAATAAGTATTGTTATTCGAATAAGGATAAAATAATGAATTATGGAGGACCAAGTTTGTATGAGAGAAGTAATGACAATTTTATTAATAATAATAACACTGCAGTAAGTGCCGGAAATAAGGTAAAAAGACAATACAAATAAAATGGCAAGGAAAGCTATAAACGGATTACACATACGAGCAAAGTTACACACACAACAGAAAGTTGGATCCGTCCCAAAACTATTTTATTAATGTCTTGTGCAGTGGCAGTAAGTAAAAGGGAATATGTAATTAATCTACGAGAACGTACGGAAAGTGGGTCAACACAATAAAGAACAGATTAATTTTATAACTACTTTTGAAAGTTACACCGCTTCATCGCATTTTAATGATCTCAAATGGAATTTCGAAGCGAAGCTTCTGGCGTACTTGAGTCGGGTTATATTCGGTGGACCAAATTGCTATTCATTTCATTTGATGAGATTACAATATTGTTTTGCTTGTTAAATGTACTACTGGGCATATTGTTGTTGTTTATCAGACCAAAACAAATTAAGATGTAACAAAAACATACCTAATGAATAATAAATCATAGTTACGACGAGGTTAATTTAAGCAACCAACGGGTATTTTATAACTCGTATCATTTTATGACGTCAATATAATAAGTGTATGTAGTTTACATACATAATGACAAGACTCAATGCGGTTAGAGACAACCGAATATAAATAAGAGGGGAATGTAGCCGTGACAGCCAGTCGGAACTTATGCCTTTGTTACTTCCATCTCGATTGCTCTCCGCAGTTCGTCAACTGTGAATAACAACATTCTGTTACATTTTTTTTTGTGGCCGAACAATTGAATTGGTTGGGAATTTTCGCATCTAAGTATTTAATGTAACATTGTCACAATAACAACGCTTGATAAAATAGGGTATCAGAATGTAATATACTCTCAATGGAAACATTGTTGTTTTATATCGGAAAATAGCTCGGCTATTTCGTGGAATCGCTCACGTTTCTATTAAATCCGCTAAGGTAAGATAAAGCTAGGTATGTATGGGAGCTCGGCCCGATGCCCGTAGTCCGGGCTCCGGCGTTGTCAGGTGAGATTTATTCACGTACTCGTATAGCCTTAACATGCGGAGTGGGCGTACGTGGGATGTAGACGAGCTGTGGTATTCGTGTAACGCCTTTATGTCGTTGCGCTAGCGAACTATTCAACTCCCTATTTGGTCTTTATTGCCCCTTACGGTCATATTTTATTTCGTAAAAGCGGAATCTAAAAGCTTAAATTATGCCAGCACCTGTGCCGTATTGTGATTATAACTTTAGATTCTATTGTTGTTTCAGATTCAGACGGAGAAAGTATCGCGCATAACCTTTGTAAATTCTCCAATAAATGTGGGAGTAAAGTAACGCAATAGAAAATATTCCGATCGAAGAGTGAATGTTTATAAATAGTCTCCTCCGCAGTGGTTGCTTATCATGCCGAACAAAGGAACAATAACGACCAACAAAGAAGTTAGAAAAGAACAAAAGCAAACATCGGGACCGAGTCAAACGAGCTGTTTCCTTCTAAGGCTATGTAATAACAATATGGCGCACATTGTACGTGTGTCGTGGCGTGCGTCGATTAGTGATGCGCTACACTCTCCAATTGCTCTAATTCCGGGACTAGACTCTATTCTCGCGAACGGTTTCAGAAAGTGTCGTAAACATCTCTTCAGAATTAACGGTCTGTTAAGCTGTTTAATATATAGTGAACAGAGATGTGAAGGTGGGAGAGAGACAGTCCTCTTATCGGGGTGTGGCTATCTCTACTTTGTATGCACTGCGCCTACATAGTTGCATGTGAGCGTAATACCACAGTTTAGAACAGAGGGGTCTCTATGCGGTGTAGGTATGAAACGGCACGCACACACGCGCACACCGTTAACGGTGCCGTATGCCGGGCCGCCCGTCTCGCACGCGTTCCGTATCTTAATATTTTTGTTACGTTTACGTATGTGAAAGAGAAAATAACCAAAATAAAAAGTAGTATTATTAATTAGATACTGTGTGAAATAACTTTATATATATTTTAGTTATAAAATATAAGGAAAAGCATATACTGCATAGCTTTTGGTTGCTTAAACGACAATAGTGATAAGAGCCTCACGTTTCATAAACTACCGCGTCACGTCGAAAGGTGAAAATATCGACCACGTTCAAACTCAGAAAATAGCAGCTACGCATTCAAGGTCAGCGATCGTAATTGGTTGCGCGACTTTTTTACCATTTACAAAGACTCGCAACGCAGAACCTGTGACGTAGGGATGGAGATCAAAGATCGATTAATCGAAGAATCGATTGTTGGAGCCAAAACATAGTTTTTTTTAATCTATATAATTATAGTACTGAATGGATTCAGTGAATCGATACTTCACCCTTGAAACGCGACATTCGATTTTATTTTTTGCCATAAACCATAAAAGTATTTACAATTAATTGATTGTACCCATATTATAAGAGTGCTGCCGGTTAAAGGGTTAATTATTCAAAAACTCGCGAGATGGCTGTATGTTTGGATTCCTTCGCCTCTCTTTAATAAAAAAGAGTAACGTTTGTTTGTAATCTTTGACTTTCTTTTTGTATTCTGTGACTGACATTTCTTGTTGCGTCATCATCATTAATTAAAATTCATTTGTTTGTTGTTTTAGAATCTGTGTGTCGTAAAGCAAAATAAATACTGATTTTTATGTAGTGTTTGTTGCAGAATAATAACTAAGTAATTATTGTAAACCAATACATTTAATAAAGCCTATAAACAACAAAGCCTAACATTTCAAATATTTTTAAATAATATTCTTTTTTGTTTTTGTAAGATGAAATGTTTAAAAATATTACAATAATAGGTTCTAATGTAAGGTGCCGTTGGTACTATGTATTAACATTCTGTGCTACCAATCGATAATGTAGTAACGAAACCAAAAAGATATAGGCTGATGATAAAAAAAATCCCTGAAATGCATAAAATACACCTACCTACCTTATTGTGCCTCCTAAACTCGTAAGTCGCAACCCTATTGAGATTCACGGATAGCAACAATGTAATCACATTGTAATGTTGTTAACGACAGATAAACAAAAATAAACTCTCGCGCGTAACCATTCAGTACATTTTTGCTTGCGCATGGGAAGTTTAGGCTATTATAAAAGTACGTGGGCGATGCCGATGCTAGTAAAAATGTACTTTATTTTCTCGAGTATAGATTTTACATTTGTTTCATTGATTTTGGGAAGTGACCCAACTGTAGTACTCTGTGGTAATACTTATAGTATGCACGTTATACGTACACGTATGTAGGTACTTGGGTACTTTCATACTATCCGGTCGTGCTCAAACCATTATATGCTAATTAGTTTTCAGAAGCAAGCTCACTGTTGCAGATGAGGCTCCAGCCTTTACAGACATAAAATTTGGAACAAAAGAAATGCCAAATCGAATTAGGTTACAGGTGGACAGCTGCCTAGACAATAAATTGACTTCATGCCAAACTGTCACACATTTTCATATGGATTTATTATTCATTCACATTTGAATCAGGAAGCAGAAGATAAAGCGGCAATGCAAATAAATATCATTAAATTCTTTGAAGTAATATTTGTGGTGTATAATAAATTACATAACATACTGTAATACGATAATAACGTGTAATACCCAATGACCTAACGAAATAAACTGTTATTGCTGCTATAAATAAAAATAATAATAAATCATACAAGTAAGCCGGCAAGTAATAGGTGATAGTAAACAATGAGTCATGACAAGTACCGGTGGGTCGGCGGGGCCCGGGGGGGACGTGTCACGGTCCACAATGGCCACAAAGCACCAAAAATCACTTCACGACGTCACGAGGCACATTAGAAATTCGAAAAAACATGTGACGCTAGTGCGGTGAAAGGTAAGATGCGTTCAGTAAACCGTTCCGAGTAACGAGTAACCGAGCGTAGTGATGCCGACGCGGGAGAATGGCGCAAACTGGCTGGCCGGGAGGGAGGGCCCCCCGCGGCCACCCCGCCTCCCCCATGCCCCCCTCCCGCGCTCTGAGCGGGCCTGGCTGCCTGGCCAACAGACACAGGCTTGCATAATTAATTATACTTCACACACATTGCGCCTTCCGCTAAAGCAAGGTCATCTTTTTGGTGATAAAGATTTGCGATACGCTTATCTTTGTGGCAACTGACGTTTCGTATCGACAGGTGATAAACAAGATTTATCTGTTGAGTAATATTGTATAATGTGAACTGGATGGTTGTTATCTAACTCACGTGCAACTAATAGCATTTTATCTTTAATCGCTAGGAAATAGAAAGCTTAATTTTGGTTATATTATATCCCAGGGCTGTCCTGGTATATAACCAAAACTTAGCTTTGACTTACACATTTATGAGAACATACATTAATACCTATTTTCACTACTCTGTGGCTTCTATTTTATCTTTGGTTTATAGAATCGGATTGTTTAGATTAAAATAATAAGTGTAATCATTTCAAGATTGATGAGATATATTCCAGTAAACCGATTTACCTAAAAGTTTCGGTGAATCATTTCTCAATAAGATCAGCACACATCAGTCAACGCCTACAAGAACATCTATCATCAAAAGAATTTCAACAACGGATCCTAATTCAAATTCTCGTTTGAGCAAGGAACTCCGTCATTCAGGTCAAAATGAATATTAACCTTCAAACAAAACAAGAACAAAGTAGGTAGTGAGTGGCACGTTATACAGACCCTTTTGACTGGCGGCCGTAGGGTGGGGCGAGGGTGTTCGGTTACCCGGGACTGCTAGACGAATCCCGGGCGTCCCGCACTTGTCGCGATCGATATCCGTATCCGCTGCACGCCACGGCAACTCGCATTAACTAACTTCACCGATGGAGGTGGAAAGTCGGCCGATGTTGTTACAAACTTTACCGATTACAGTTTCACGAGATACTCTCCCTCTTGTTATTCTAAATGAATCAACAACTCGTTACTGGATAGTAACAATATTGACGCTCTCCCAGTTTCGCTTCAATGTTCAAGTTTAGCACAGAAGCTAGCGAACGAAAAAGTTTGACATTACATAAATTAGATACATTAAATCAAGCTCATGTTAGCTCTAAAATTTTACTTTATTCTATTTTCAGATAAACACAAAAGGTTAACGAAGCCTAACACGTTGATGAAATTATTTTAGGTAGAATGAGAGAGTAGGTCGAGATAAAATTACAAAGGAAATCCTAACAGTAAAACACTGTTACTATATTATTACTCCCAAAACATCATGAAAGAGAGGAGAAGTTACCCACCTATCAAAAGATCCACCAGTATGAGATTACGTTTTGGCAAAGCATCAAATGAATCTGAATGAGATATATAAAGAGAAAAAGCTTACTGTACCACCGACAGACAGATTGGCTAGAACTTCTGACATCTGAGAGAACCAACGAGAATAAACTAAGAATAAAAGTCGCCTAAAGTCATTAAACAAGTCTGAAACTCTGAGAGTGAACAGTTGTTTACGAATATAAATGTCATTTGCAGCCATTCCTACTCATAGTACTCAATACAGACATAATTATAATAATAGTTATGCAATGTTGAACGAAATATAAACGTAGTTATATTAAATAAATTAAGCAACGATAATTGATTCTGAGAACCTAGACTACATGTAATTCAATTATTTCTGTTATGAAATCTATTACTGACAGTAATGATATGAATATTATTTGAGAAACTTGTTGCCAGACTGAACATAAAGCTTGCCACGGAGGAAATGTGAAGAAATCAATGAAAATCAGGATTTTAGGCAAATTCGTAGCTTTACAAAAGGTTGCCATATTGGCAAAGAGGGTTGTATAAAACACTGTCTTTATTATATTAGCTGCAATTATCATGTTCAGATGGGAAGGCACACGTTTCCAAGATAGCGTGCAAAGATTCACTTCGTGAATTATATCTAGACCATGAATCATGCTCAGTAACTGCTACGACTCCCAGGTTAACTACGTTTGTTTTCACTGACAACAAAACTTCTGGCGAGGAGCCAAAAACAAAAACGATGACCAACGCTGAGTATCGAGATTGTTCAATATGCCCTTGATCTGTCAGCCGAATTGATTCACGAACAAACGAGTTTTAGAACAGCCATTAAACACAATGAAGCGAAATGGGCCAGGCCACGCTCGGCCACGCTAAGCCATGTTCACGTTCTACGAACGTCGTCTCCAAAACAAATATGACTATAACGGAATAAATTGCAAATGTGGACCATTAATCCTTGTTACGATGTCACCAGTGACCCGGTCGCAGAGGGGAGCTTTATTTATTCGACATCTACGGTATTTACATACAAAAACTTCCATTCAAGTGTTTTTAGACTTTTTATGGAAGTCAAACACAAAGGATTCGTGACAGACGCACCCTATTTTGATGTTTGTGAAATGTTTGTTATTTTTTACTGGTTTTCTATGAGAACTGCAGACTACGCTACGTTCCTTACTACGTAAAACCTGGAGGGAGATGTATTTTTTATTACTGCTGTCATCTCTTTATACGACTTTGCATAAAGAATTTAGGAGTTCGGTTTGGTAAGCATATAGGGTTCCTTGGACATGTTTCATCAGTAATATTTTGTTGTAGAATATTTTAGTCTACAGGTTTCGTTTACAAAACATTAGTTAAGAAGTTATTGTTTACAGACACAATATACATAAACGAAACGGCTTGTATAAACTCAGTCTATCAACTTTAAGTAAACAAATTCAAAATTCAAGCCAACATTCGCATTTTCTCTGAAGCGATTTCGGGGAATTTACAAGTTAGACTGAACAAGGCGACTTTGTTCACATTTCAAGGGTTTTCGCTTTAATTAATGTCACTGGAAAAATGGTAGAAAAATCTATTCCACAAAAAACAAATCGAGCAAGAATCTATTCTAATGTTATAAAGCTGAGGAGTTTATTTGATTGAACTCGCTAATCTCATTCACTACACTGGTTCGAATTGAAAAATAGATTTTTTATTGGATAATAGTAATACATATAAAATCACACTACGGCCAAAAGGAGCCGAGCAATGGATGAAACCAGCAACAGCTAGTAATAAATAAGGCAAAAGTTTTTTATGCAAAAATCACACCTGTTACAATCAGAAACATTGCATTATATACGTACATAAATGTATCAGCAAAAAACAAATATGACGTCGAAGCCAATCCTGTGGTAATAGGAAAACTTTGGAATTGATTCACAAGGCAAGTTCCCCCCAACACGAACGCTCGATCCAAGGGCCCTACTTTTCTACAACATGTTCTACGACACAGCTTGCAGTAGAATTTGCATACCATGCTCTATTTTAAAATACATAATTATATTCCAATTTTGTAAACCTATTTCAAATCTGCTAAACAGTAATAAAGTTGGGATTTGTTTTTTTTTATAGGCACATTTTTTATTTTATTAAAACTTTATGCACAAAGTACATAGGCGGACTTAATGCCTTAGGCATTTTCTACCAGTCTACCTTAGGGTGATGCAGAGAATAAAAAAAAACAAAGTAGGTGCAGCATGAAAAATGAAAACTATTAATGAAAATATATAAATATTATAATAAATACATACAAACAACAAATATATAAACCAAAGAGAGATAAAAAACATAGATGGAAAAAGTTCCAAAAAAGAAACATTTTATAGTTTGATCTATAATCTAGTTTGCTCCTAAAGTATTTTGTTCCTGATTATTTTAATAGAGGGCTCATAAACAAAGTTATACAGATGTTTACATTTCCAAATTACATATATCATTAAATTTTCATTTCACTTGTGTTCATGTTTATCAACACTCGGTCTCAAATGATAATTTATTTGAATTGACCAGGAGGTGTAGAGTTGTTTTTGGCACCTCGCCAACTGTTCTCCAAATGGTTTCTCTGAAACGGTAGTGCGAATGCAAAACTTCCTTACGTCTTTAATAAGTGTGTCTGCATCTATGTATAAGAATAAATATATTTAATGTTTAGACGGACTTTTATTTTTATTTCTTTTAACATTTTTAAACTTAACACTTTCAGGGGTATTTCCGACTTCATCATCATCATCATCAGCCTATAAATGGTTCCACTGCTGGGACACTGGCCTCTTCTCTGTGAGAGGAGGCCGACTTGTCGTACGGAAATTCATAATTTCAAGTGGGCGATACCTCTAATCATGAAATTATTTTTTCGTACCACTTGCTCAAAAAAGTGACATTCTATGCCACAAAAATCGAACATTACAATAGTCATTACTTTTAATTAATGCTTATCTCATATTTTTATTGTGTTAATTTTTTCGCAAATGGTACGAAAAGTAGAGTATTTTCCTCGGTGATAAAGCTGTCTTAGTCTTGGGTGAACTGAAACTCCTCGCTACACTCAGGACTCGTCTTAAATCCCTCGCTTCGTTCGTGATTTAAGTTTTTAACACGTCCTTCGTCACGCTCGCGATTTAAATCGTCACTCGCGACAGAAGACACTGCTTTATCCTCTTGGTTAATAATCTACTAATTAGTATATTCAAGGATTAATGTTATAATCTTATATGTATGTACTTATATGATTCATATAAAATATTGAAGACAACTCATTCAAATACCTACGTATAGTATATTATTTTACCTGGGAAATGTCAAAATAACTAAATCCATCGAATTAAGTAGGTATTAACAGCTGTAATAAATATTTAAAATTATATTATCTTGGATAATGTTACGGTTTTATCGCCTGAATTTAACATAAAATTATTTATAAGTGATACTAATTAAAACACTCAAACAACAACTCTTTTAAATATTGCTTTCTACAACAAAAAAAATGTTTAATCGGACTGTCTGACAGTTTAATTACAGGATAATCTATCTGCACGATATCTTTCAATTTTTTATTTATTTAATAGCGCTTATAAATCAACACAAAAAGTAGGTTACCGTACGTAGCGAACGAATACACTTTGATTAATAGTCAAAACACGCACAACTAAAAATATGATGCCAATAAGTTATTTTTATGACCCCTATCTAACGAATTTTAACAGCTGCAAAACTGTCAGATTTATTGAGAAGTCGCGGACATTACAAAGCTGTCGTTGCCAAAACTATTACGTCAAACAATGTTTTCATTTACTAAATTATAGAAGACAGTAACATCGTGACTAACCGGATTTCCCACACCAAAATCCCAGGTCATTAGCAAAGTTTAGAACGAGTTGTAAATAAACCTTTACGACGCAACCGGCGCCAACTTTCGATTGAAATCTTTATTACAAGTGGGCAGGAGCTAGCGTTAGACAAAAAGCAATTCCAGATGTTTCTTGACCGTTCTATTCAGAAAAGTCAATAGAAAAAGAAGCTTAGTAATAGCTGTTTCACGATCACGACACACCTGCGCACCAAGTTGTCGCTTGCAATCTAAAAACACTCTAAAAGTGCACTTTTCAAAGTCCCTTTTACTATTCCCGTGGAACGTGCAGGAACAACTCGAGTTAGGATTACAGTTTAGCATTCCACTCACGTGCGGAAAGAGACGGTGCTATTACAGCGCGGCTAGAGGGAAAAGTGGAGATGATTTGTTTGAATGTACTTTTTGAACCGATAGTCTAAGAGCATTCATAATGCCCCCGTTCTGATCTACTATCGCTATGCGTGGATTTCGCAAGATGAATTGTTTATGGGCTCTGGGACGGGAGAATACTCATGTCTCCGAAAAGGGTCACTGAACCAGACAAATTGCTACGAAGAGAATTGCTTCGCTCCCCCTTTGTCAAATCGGAGCACAATGTTCAGTTTAATCGCATTATTTGCAGGATTTACGCCGAGCAGAATTTTCGTGTCAATTAAAATTAGAGGTAAAAGGAACAAGAATTTGCACTAATTGAGCATAAATTGTGCCTTTATGAATGTCAAACTAGGTTTCCGTTGGATATGCAAATGTAGGATTGTTTTGAACACTTTGTTGTCGGTCGGAATGGATGCGATGTGAATTATTCACGTCACAAACTACAAGAGCTTTCAAATGTCTTTTTCATATTTTTGTACCTGTAAAGTAGTGCACCGCTCGCACAGAACATTCGTGACTGAACAATGTTAGCTACAGAGCTGAGCGGAATATTCAAGGTTCATTCTAGGTTACGAGATTGATTGACACAGTAAACTGGTGTAGTGGACTAATGGAACGTTTAAAGTCCACTATTTTGATGAACGAGGCGCGTGTCGCCAGCGCGGAGGTCGAAACTCGATGGCAAACATGGACAGATGAGAATTATGGCCGAGTGTATTGGTGGCATACGAGATGAGCACTATCGGGCATTGCACGGCTGTACGTGACGTCCATGTACAATGCACCACTAAATCTCTCTCATTGCCTCCTGGCTTTCAAAAAGAAATATGCTTTATGGACGGTGACACGAATTCGGACGACTGTATTACCGTTTTATAAAATACTTTCATTTCCTTTTCGCAATGTAATCTAGATTAAGTACTACGTTTGACAGTGTAATTTAAATCTAAATCAGAGGTTGCTCTGTCGTAATCTAATCTAGTCTTCTAATGGGAGTATTATTTTATCATGTAATTCAAAACTCTTTCATTCAAACTATAATTGCAGACCTCGTTTATGTTCTTGAGCAAAGATTATTCAAAAATACCTAGCAACTTATATGGGTTCAAAGGAATATGAAAGTAAGCGTGGGTGTTCTAAATAGGACCAGTTTAAGGAGACCCTTTCGACATGTCTGATATCTCGACCTACATAATAAAGGTAGACGATAGTTTCGAGGTCCGAGTCCTACTATGATTGGTCTCTCTGAATAATAACTACACATCCTGGGGCTTGGATGGGTCACTGCGTAGTAACTGGCGACTTTCTTTGTCTTCGTTTTATGGTAATCTGAATCGTTGTTGCTACGCTGTTATTATCCGAGGCTTTATCTGAACAATTCTTTGTTCTCCAAATAGATATTTTGTTTTACAATTTACCAATTGTAGATACATATATATACGTATTTAATAATTGTAGATACATATTGTATGATTTATTTTCTTCAATAGATTTGAAAAGCAGTAATCACACTTGGTGAACTGGAAGATGTAGGTAAGTCCTCTTTCGTTTGATCTGTATCTGTTATAGTAGTTCATGGAGTTAGGGAGCGATACGATCCCTCATAATCATAATTCCAGACAAGAACAATGTAAGTTTAAGATAAAATATATCATAAGAAGACAGTAAATTGGCAAAACTTTTTATTTCAGCGCAAAGACGCAAAAACCCAAGAACTTTCTTGGAATAACGAAATTATTCCAGTTGATGAGATTTTGACAAGAGAGACAAGATTATCTGAAGGTGAACCGTATAATTAGTCATTCTCATTCAGAACTCATTTCATCGCAGTGTAAGTGCCTGTCCTTCACGAATGTCAGGACCTTGGAGCGTCCGATCCTTGAAACCTTGAAAGCTGTCTTGAGCAAGATCAACATTTTAATAAAAATGGAGTTCTACGTAACTTAAGAACTTTATCACTTAAACAAAGACTTGAATTTTAGTGAATGTCAGAGTTAAATAATTAAGTAAATTAGTTGGGTTACTAATAACTACACAACTCAAGGGAACTAAGCACGGTGTAAACTGCAAAGTGGTAAAAACTGATACTCAACAATCAGAGTCATCTACTACCTGCTCAATCCTTTGAGCAGGTACCTACCTAGTAGATGATTCTAATGGATCCTTCAGAACATTTTAGTCCTCAAATAGACCAAAATTAACCAATAGATAATGAATACAATTCGAAACTAAACACAACAGCAGTTGTTTCTCAACTGCCAGTATAACTTACGTCTGCCTCATTACATTAACGAATGCTCTTTGAATATAGTTTGTAAATACATCTACTGAGAAACAGAATTAGTCTGAACATATTTATGGACTGGAAGCTGGAAGCTAATTATCCTACACTTGTAACAGCACTGGAACTAAATTTGGAACTCCCGAGAAGTTTTAAAGCCAAGCCAACACGTATTTCAATATTCAAAAGGAGTATTCCACTTGTGTCCTTAATCATCCTTCGATTAACATTAAAACAATACCGAAGTCGAACTTCTTGTTAGACTTGGTTCAAGTTTCTATTTCAATATTCAAATGAGTTCAGTGGTGCAGAAACTCCATCGTTTAGAGTTGAAGTCAAAACTTGAACAGCCGAAACATTGTTGAGAAAACATTCTGCGGTTGAGTACAAGTCTATTATACTGATGTTTAGTGAATTTGACTGGAACAATGACGTAAGGAGGTTAATATTGATTTGTTCGCTATACATTAATAATATTTATTATTATAAAGTTATTGGTACCAAACTACTCTCGATTATATCAGTTTGAATTCTACACTTGTTCAGAACAAATCGCTGTTACAACTATTCACCATTTATTCTGTTTCTATTGCAATTTGCAACTGCCTCTATCAAAGCGAGAGTATCAATTTCATTTTACGATTACTATCCAATTAATTCCAAACTGGTAGCATCTACGAAGATCGTAACTAAATCTACCAGTTAGTCACTTATACCATATTTAGCTGAACCGGTGGCGGTGTGAGTTCAGGATAATGGCGGCGCATGCGTCACCAGGCGCCGAGGACTTGTCGCGACACGAACACCAAAATAACCGACGGATAGACAGACAAACGCTACTTGAATATGTATAGATAAGTGATTTGCATCGTTTGCATGCTACGGACATTTTGAAGTAGGCTCAACATTGGGCTCAACTGACTCAACTCGAACTTGTTCACTTTTTAGAAATTAACTGTAGTTGCAACAGTTTGGGTGAGTGATAAAAGTCCACAAAAGGAAAAAGAAGTCGACTTTGTTCACCTGAGTGAATCAATGCCGTGGTGAATCAAAGCCCTAGGCTTTCGCTTATGTCGAATTATTCCACCTGGGTGATATCATCTAGGTGAATTTCTTCCGAAATGAAATGAGGATACTAAAGTGCCTATTTTGTTCACCTGATATCTCCCATCTTTTATTTAACAAAGTGGAATAAACCTCTTCTTTCAATGGAATGTGAATTTGAAATGAATTTAAATATGGAGCAATTCTGAGTAAATCAATATTCAACTTAAAGGTCTTCGAATTTATTTTAATAACGCTCCAAAATCTCAGAGAGCTCAATTAGGAGGAACAGGCCGAACAAGTTACATGGCAACTGGCAACATGTTACGTAACTAGGTACCTAATACAGTTAGCTCCAAGAAACATGGTCTTGTTGAAACTGGATAATTTTCCTTTATACCGTCGGAGCTCGGATCTCTTACTTAATTAAATATTCAAGACAGATTATTATTAGCTAGTCAACTTACTTGGAGGTTGGAGCGAGATCGTCTCGGCATCACGCCCACTACTTCTCCCTTCATGATCGATTCGATTACTGAAAAAAAAAAAAAGTTATATATATGGTCAATGTTTGGATTTAGTCCTTTGTCGTAATCGATTTAGAGTTTATAATGTATAGAGTGAAAATGTTTGTGTTTCTTCTTTGAACTTTAAAACGTTTTATATCTGTTATTTTCATCTAACGTTTACCGTTCTGAAATGACGATCTTTCGTGCTGATAAAGTCTTCATAATCTTCCTTCTTTAGTTTCTATTTCCACTAAGTATCTCGTAACATATAAGCGCATTCTTTCAGCATAACGCAACTGCAATTACTAAGGCTTCAATCCAATAATGCACATAAAAGTATTTACAACACCATCCTATGTTCCCATTGCATTACGGCCGTTGGCACATAACGTTGCACAATATTATAATGCACTATTATTAGACTGTCAGTTGCTATCTAAACAAAGCATCGATTTAGACTGACTTACACCAGCGGCTTTGACCGCGTGGAGCTTGGTTAATGTCCCTCGAGAGCGTACTATCGGGATTAATGGTATCCTATTTACTAAATTAATGGAAAATATAAGGGATTAGAGCTACAATATTTTTAATAACTTTCCAACCGACACCGGTTCATAAACACTTATATGACATGTAATCCTGATAATAATATTTTAAAAGTACCTACTGTTAAAAAGCTATTGTATGATATAGATCTGCATTCTGGGCATTTCTGGGGCAGAGTTCTATACTTATTTGGGCATCTTGATTCATCTAAATTCGTTCAGTAGTTTTAGTATGAAAAAGTAACACACATCCATTCATCCAGCAATCCTTGTTGCAAATTTTAGTGAGATATCTTCATATTCATAATTATCTCCATTGCCCCGAGCTATATCCATTGTTTGATGAAACTTGTACAAGTAATTATTAACTTCTCAGAAAGTTAAAACAAAGAGAATATTAACTAAGGAACTTTCTATTTATAGGTACAAAAGTAAACACTTTTTAGACGGCCCTTCTTTTCAATTTGTGAAAAGGTTAAATGCCACAGATAAAAATATTTACTTCGTCCCATAAACGTAATCGGGGTTAGTAGTTAAGACAATTAGGTATTATATGGTTAAGATAAACAGTTTACAAATGTCGACCTTAACTACATTGAGATAAGCAATATCTATTTAAAAATACATTAAGTATAAATCATAACTGTGCGTGGTGAAACCGGCCATTGTTCCACAGATGTCAGAAGATTGTTCATTGCAGCGTGTAAGTTATGTAACCGGACTCCATTGTTTCCATGTACCCACATAAATGTTATCGTAATCAATCATGACGATCCTTTTAATCATTAACCAGAATAATGGTGTGCTATGCGACAAAGCGATATGGTTTCGCATTGTTTGGACTCCATTGGCTGATTGCTTTTGGTTGCAATTGTGTCTCTCACTTTATAAATGCAACATTTTGAATTGAGAATGTTTGGTACTGTTTCAAGCAAAAACTACTGAACCGATTTAGATGAAATTTGACACCCAGGCAGTTTGTAAACTCCATTATCACAATGGACACTTCTTAGAGTGGTACGATCTCGTAGGACAATCACCGAACACCAAGTGGGTGAAGACACGGGCATAGCCTAGTGTACGGAGTATTTACCTCCATCGCCGAGGAGTCTCATCTGCACCAGCGATGGATCCTCGCTGTGCTCCTCCAAAACTGTATCATCTGTCACAGTCAGCTCCTGCGAACAAAAAACAAATAAAAACTTTATTATGTACTCTGTTTTTCTATGAAGCTACTACATAACCGGACTCATAAAAATTGCCTTATTTAGCGAACCAGATATGATAATACGATCACCTATGATGTTCGGATACCGTTAGAACACTTCTAGTCTCTGGTTATATCGAGGCAGTTTATATCGCTAAGTACTACTAGCGCCATCTAGTTTCAAACAAAGAAACCAATATTCTTAGTAGTAGGCGGTTTCTCAACAGTTTGATATGTATTTATAAGAATTCATCTAGAATAATAAATGAGTTTGAAAGAAGCCAATAAGGCGGACTCATAAATATTATGTTAAGCTCTTTCATCGACGCTATTAATAAATTTCCATTCCATCATAAAAACAAGAATACTCATAGTAGGTACAAAAACCAATTTCTTTGGAAGTAAAACAAGAACTTTGGCAGGTGTTTTATATTCATAAGCAAACAAGATTCCCTAAATTCCCATCTAAACTTTCTCACGCCCGAACGCTGTTCGGTTAAGTTCTGTAGAATAAGGCGTAAACAAATACGTCTCTGTTTTACGTCGCTCGACGAGTGGGTACAGGTGTTTGAGCGAATATAACCTTGAACGTACCTATTAACTCCGCCTACCGTGGGTTTAATCAGAGTTGAAAAACTACATTCACAAAAAAACGTCTGGATCATTCTTTGTATCAAATTCTTACGCACGGATGATCTTGTAAAGAATCATGCGGATGCAGGCATCCTTTGTAAGATGACTCATTGCATTGAAATAGTGACAAATGTTATGCATTGATAATATAATCAAAGATTTAAAGATACTATCTTACTCGAATAGTAGAGAGCAAATGTTTGTCGAACATATCAATAAAATAAACAAAGAGAGTTGTCGATAAACATGTCGACAGCCGACAGACAAAGTTGGACACAAACTTGTGAGAAACAAAGAAGAAACTTTAAGAAAGTTACTTCAGAACAGGCAAAGGGGGCGAACGAGGGGGTTACTCAAAACTTCGACGTTTCGGACTCCAGTAATACGAAGCTTGCGAAGAACGAACGAAGTTTTCCACTCGCTAATTCGCAGTATAAATTTGTTTAACGTCTCAACTTTTTAACTGTAATTACTTAGCAAAGTTGGGGATAGATTGAAGTACTCCGAAACTCTGACACTCTGTGAAGAGTTTGATGAGTTATTGTAATCATTGTAGTTGGCAGTTCGCAAACGCTATCACCAGAACAAGGACGGCTGGAAGTCGAGGTTTATGTGTCTTCTTAACTTTGTGCAGGCCTTCACTTTGTGTGTAGGTATGTCTTTTTAGATAATTATAATACCTCCTTGCAGAAAGGCTCCCCAACTTCCAGTGCGCAAGTCTTGACTATATTTACTAAATAATGAAACTAGCTAGTGCCGTCTAGTGACGTCTTCATATAGTAAAGAGTTTTTTAATTATGTAATTGAATTAGTTGCAATACAATGTCTCTACAATTTTGAGTTGCCATTTTGAGAATTAAAAGCAACCTGAACACTACCCCACAATTCTAAATAATACTAGTCTACAAAATAATAACAATGAAAGTGGATACAAACAAAAAATTGTGGAGCTACAAAAATGTACTATATTTAAATTGAAAAACAAAAACAATTCCTATTCGTATAACATTAAACAGTAGCAACAAAAACATTTAACAAGCAATCCAAACAGAAACATTTCGTTTAGGTACGAACAACACAACTTCGACATCGCCATCTCAAAGGAGAGGAGATGAAAGAAAAACAATAAAGTGTTTCAATAACGCAAAACAACAAAGTTTGTTTAGAGAAGTTAGCAAAGGGGTGAACTGGGTGGTTTGTGGAACGGGGGCCTAAAACCCACCCACTCGCCACCCTGTTATCGATACAGCTTTATACACTAACAAATAACCAAATATAGTACGGATTAATCTTGATCAAATAGTCTGGCTGGTTTCACGTCACGTAGCAACAAAATTACTATACTACCAAGTATATGAATGTTTAGCCAGGCAACGAACCGAAGGCAGTATGGAAGTAATTCAAGGTGATTGTACAATAATAAATTAATAAGATGTAAGACGAAACATGGAGCAGACGATTATAACTTCCTCTCATAAATAAATGACCAATAATGGTCGTAATCGTGTAATGATGGGTAACGGTTCTGCTAGTAAAAATGCTAATATTATTCTCAAAGAATATAACATTATTGATGGTTGTAAATCGAGATGCTTTACAGCGAAAAATGATTCAGCTGATGTGTTCACCACGGCATTAAAAGCATCACGTTTACAATAAACATTTCACAAGACGTAAGCATGAATTTTTCATATTGTTTCCGTTTGATCGTAATATTCGTAATACCAATAGGTTGTTTATACGATACTTTGTTTACATTCTTTGTTAATGTACATATTATACATATATCAAGTAAAGTACACAATACACGAGTTTACATGAGAAACTAATATAATGTAACAAGTTAAGCTGTTGTTAGATCCGAGTTAATATCGTGAGCCGACCTTGATCCGTAAACAATGAACGGCTGGCGTTTCAAGTACTATACGGGCATGGAATTTGAAATTACGGTTATTAATATTCAACTAGACTAAACCCAGCTCGCATACATTAAACTCGAAGCAAACATGCGTTAATTCTGTAACCCTAGGAGAATACGCTCCAAAGTAAAAGTAGCTTGTTATTTTCAAACACATACACGTATTACTCTTTGCGAAAATTGCGAAGTTTCATCGTCTTTACTCTCATGAGATTATCTCGGAATAAACGTACAAAGTTTACCAGTTATGTTAGTTACAATCGCTATCAAAGAGTACATTATACATAGTAGGACAAACGGTGGCATTAAAGACAACTTAATGGACTGCAATTAATTGAAAGGCACTCAGTCCTACGCATGACACATCGATCACGGAATTCAATTAAATCTCCATCAGAGTTACCTCACACGGCCGCTGTCGACATAAATTGACTCGCTGTTTTACTCACTTCTTATACATCTACATGGCCAACGGAGGCAGTTACTCCTACATGTAATGCGTCCATAGCTGCGTTCGAATTAACGAGTTCCATCAGAGTACTTACTTATCCATCAATAAGTATTGAACAGGTTCTGTAATACCAGCAGGCGCCGCCGACCAATACAGAGGCTGCTTTATAATTGGAAGCATGTGGAAAGTTCAGGATTCCGTGTAAGCTTTTATGGAGCGACACAGCGTTCTGCAGAACAGGTTTCCATATGTTGATCAAGTAACGAACACGCTGTTCAAGTCGTTTCGTTGCTTATGAGAGCCCTTATAAATTGAACATCGTTGTCGGATGCCATCGCGTTCAATAAACCAAACTGGTTCTCTTATGAACTTCCCGCTTCGGAATTATCTTGTAGAATTTCTTGTACAGTTACTTGTTCATGTTATAATGCTCACCTGCACTCAATTATTTAAGGTATTCCTTCGAGATCCTATTGTTAGAGGCTACGAGCTGACTGATAACAATTCACGAAAGCATTATCTTAATGGCTTTTGTTATATCCTGTTCGAAAGAGGTAATTTTAAACGACTTGTTAATGTTGAGGAAATTTACATAAAATCCTATTATTTAACAACATAGCATGCATTATAACATGATCAGCATTTGATGTTCCCACAGCTGAGACACAGCCCTCCTCTCTGAGAGAGGAAGAGGTAGAGAGGTTGGTAGATGTCAATGTATAAGATAATTATTTGAGTCTAGAACATGCGAGTTTCTATTAAAAAACAAGATTTTCTTTCTTCAATATTAACCATGTAAACCAACGAATCTTTTACCAGCTACTAAAGAGCGATAGCTACCGATCTACTCTTCTAGAAGTTGAAATTGATTTCGATTTATAACTGGATCATAAACAAAACGGTATGATTCTGAGCCAATTTTCCTTCTGACAAATATAAAAACATGACATGTGATTCCAATTTGCATTTGTGCTATTTTTGAGAACTGGTTTTATATTCAGTCAGGTACATTAAATTTATCCAACCTCTATATTTTAAAGAAACTTGCAACGTAAAAACCATAAGTGCACTTAAACTCTATTTACAGTATTCTTGAAGTTACAGTATTACGTTTTATAACGCACCTGAATGCAGTTTTCTGTGAAATATTTGCGATAAAACTAAGTTAAGCTAAATCCAAGCTCTTCCAAGCCAGTTTTCTAAGAACTTGGCTCTTGTAGTCTTGTCTTGTTACATTAAACTATCTAATCTTGATTAATAGAACTACTTAGTTAGAAGTTTAGAATGTATTGGAAACTGGTGCATTCATTATTTACCCTTTTCCTAACTATTTTAGGATTGGTTACCAGTTTGACCAGATAGTAAAATATTAAGTGCTTTGCAGTAAGCGAATGTTTGTCCTTCAGTAGACCCTAGTATCGATGAATCAGTTAAATGGATCGATTGATACTGATATTATGGATTCAATCAATCAGCCTATCATATCGGAAAACTACTCAGGATAAGCGATTACAGATACAATCAATAACAGAACATTTGGGTCATTTGGTAAATCAGTGTTCAATGGGTTTTATAGTTTAGTTATTAGATGCGAGTGGCTCTGAACTAATCAAGAATCTATCAAAATCCATTTACTGTTAGATATCCAAAGGGCAAACCTTTCGGTGGTGGACGCCCACGGCGACGGACGTCGCAAGACGATCTCCGGCCACCGTAGGCGCGGGCATGCGGGCGGCGAGTAAAGGGCAACTCGCTGCCCGACCATGGACCATGCCCGGGTCGACGGCGCGTTGTGTTCCACGCGCGCCTCAAAGAGCGTCAGCATAACGACGGGGCCCCCTCTCTAGAGGGCCAAAGCCTGCTACGGTCGCGGGACTTATCTCATTACCGTGACCCCGGAACATAAAGGGCTATTGAAGGACACCGTGGATTTTAGTCAGTACAAGTCTGACAGTCCCTCCCGCCCTGCCCGGGGTGGAAGGACTCATTTGATGATTTTACCACGCAAAAAAAAAGGGCAATCCCTTGGATATCTAACTTTTTGGTCTTTGGACATCCAGTCAGCCTGCTTGCAACAAAGCTAGGGTGAGGCCCGGATATCACCAAAGTGAAGACGAACGACGGAAAGTCGTGCAGGAATCTGACAATCACATTGGTAATCAGGATTAAGTCACTAAAGCAGGAATGAGTCTCCAGTAGTTTATCAAGTCTTACACGTTTTACTTCCGTTTCGCTAATCTTCAGTTTTTTAGAAACCGGGCTGCACATTGGTTCTGGAAACAGGCAGCTCAGGATCGGTTTTGGGCCTTAGGATGATCATACATGGACATAGGAAACTACAGTCTTCTATGTTTACTCATTTATGGAACCGCTCGAACAGTTGAATTGCTTCAGGAGCAGTTGACATCGACTGCTGGAACAGTGAGCAATGGCAGCTTCAAGCAGCGAGCTGTCCGTGTCTGTTGATCACTGGCCTGTTTCTGGTTAAAGTCTATTGAAAAAACAAAGAATCTTGATGCAACTCACCCCAGTATGCTCGTTGACTCCAACGATGACAGCAGTATACCATTGCGTGGCACCTGCAGACCGATACACCTGGGCGCGACAGCCCCCAAGCACCGAAGGTGTGGTGGTCAGGATCCGCTGCCCATCTTGTATGGTCTTCCATTCTGCAGCTTCGGAAGACAAGGAGGAGAGTAAAGTGGCGTCGAGGCCAGCGTCTGCTCCAGCTTGACGGGCGTCCCAGTCCTGGAAATGAGAGATCTGGTTAGTTTTTGCAGATCAAGTGGAAGAAAGGAGAGTTTGGATGAGATTTGGTAGTCATTCAGGGTCCCCCCCATTCATGATTTTGAATAAGCTGATTGGCACAGAAGAATATAGTTTTTTGTAACTAAAAATAAAGTACCAAAGCAAGGTTATTTTCTTTACCTGCCATGCCACGGTTTTATAATTTACGTCTAAGACCCTCTAGAACGCCTTTGGAAAATCTTGAACTAACCTATTGAGTATATCTTCTATATCTACTGAAAAAGTGTCTTATTTTCACCTCTGAGTGTCAGACCGTAGCCTTCCAAAGATAAATAACCGGCTGTGACGAATTTCTCTACAAACCAATTCGTCTCTTTAGTCCCTGAACTTTTTATCTATCTTGTGACATACGACACAAAAACCACAAGATTTATTTGAAAGCAATTCGGAGAATGTTGTTATTTTCCTCAAGATGAAAAGGTTCCAGATTATTAGCGAGAATTGTTGTGTCGCGTTCCTATTATTTCTTGGATAACCTTTTGTTACAACCGTTTCACGACAAAACCAATTTGATTCGTATTAGGAAAGGACTTTCTTTGTTATTTTACTCACATAGGTTACGTATATAATTATACTAAATATAGCCTCGCGGTTCGCCTTTCTCGGAAACAATTTGATTATACATACAGTAACTGAAATGTTATGTAACAAAAATAAAAACTTACGTCTATTATGTTAATATCATGAAACTAGAAATGTTAATCAAGCCAAACAGTAATCATTTCCAGTTGAGCTGCTACAGTTTCAACATAATTTTACGCCTATTTAAGTATAATGTTTATGTATGTATGTGCCAACTCATTAAATTGGCTTCATACATGCTGGTACCACATACCTAGCAACCAGAACATAAATCTGTGTTTACACAGATATTAATTAATGCAGAACATCGATAGTTGCCTTTACGACCTCGTCTCACATGTAAACATTATGCCCCACATTATGATCCACCTCCACAAATCAACATTAGTATAGTTGCCCACGTATATCGTGTTAAGTGCAACCATAATTCACCGTACACATACAATCTACATACACACACGGCGGTACCTGTCTGTACGGAGTTGAGCGTGCACTAGTATTTATGTCAATGTTACAACACACACATTCACATTAAACGCACACCTGTTTCAGTGTATTGCATACAAGCCAGTGCCCGGCGACAGACGTATCCGGTGCGTTGAACCCGCCCCCCCTCGCCCCCCAGTCTCGCCCCCCCTACAAACGGCTGTTATATCTACATGTAGACCTGTATCCGCCTGTTTGCTAACTAACGCTATTGGAGCACTCAGGGTCACCGGCGGTGTGTGGACAGCTTGCTTGAAAGTATTTATGTGCAGCGCAACACAAGAATTTAACACCAACCCAACAAAGACAATGGAATCACAATAATTGTGTAAGCGATACAGTTTGTATCTCTATAACAGAAACTGTTCAAGGTTTTACAGAGTATGATTGTAAATGTTTGCAAATGTAATTCAGAGAAGCAGAAATATTGCTTCGCTTGCCGGTAACCTTATATCGTGGAACGAATGAGAACCCTTTACGGATGAAACGACGGAATACAATGAAGCCCTTTTCACGGTCAAATCATTTTCCGATATTATGGTCTGGAAACTTACGTAGTAATTGTAAGCGGTAAGTGTTTGTTAAGTCACGCACTGATGAGCGTGGCGGAGCGGAGCGGTGACTCAGCACAGCTCAGCACAGCAACGGTTACGCAACGTTGCCTGCAGCCATTTACTGTTTATTTTGCTCGCGGGTCGCTCTATTTGGTGAGATTACGTCGTGATTAATACCGGGCCGTGGCCCCGGGATCATGGAAGGGATTAAGCAGGTTTTGTTTGAGAAAGTGATGAATATTAATATTCTTGGCTCAAGTCTGCGTGGTCACCTCTGACAAATGAAAGTTTCAAGTTTATTATGGCTATCAATTTTATCGCCATTAAGAGTTTGTGAGTTAAGTTTTATGAGAAGTGTTAAAAGTTTGGAGGCTCTCAAGTGTGGGTGTACGCTAACCTATCTCATACATATTTACAGAGTTACTCTTGTGTTTTACGTTTACCCCGTTAAACAACTTGTATAACGGCGAAAAAACTCGTTTATTTCTCCTGATGTTGGCTACAAATGTTATATCATATAGTCAAATAAAAGACTAGTGAAATAAAAAAAAACTAGAAATAAGGTAAAAACGGGTTATTTTTATTTCACTTGGTGGTACCCCAGTAAGCCGGTACCAGTAAACCTCAAAAAAGAGGGTTGTTCATTATTATCCTAACTGTTCTATAAATTGTAATATTTTGCAAAGTTCAGCATAATTTTGTTTACTGTATGTTTATCATATTAATATCTTAAGAAAAAACCTTCTACAAATAGAGATGCCCAAACAGGCCCGGTAACAAGTTCTTTATACATATAAAGTTTTTCTTATAGACTTATACACAAGCGGGAAGGTACATAACCATTCCACTAGGAAACCATTATGTCTGCCTGGCACACATTACATCTCCTCTCTCATTCAATTTCCTGCCAACTATACTGGCTAGCTTGTGATACCACTGATAACAGGTACTACACGTATCTAGTCATTTATTTATAAGATATCGCTAGTATTGGGTAACGTTAATACTCGAGTACTGGTAACGGTACTCTCAACAATTACCTACGATATTTTGTCCCTTCCCTATCTAAAATCTAGGTAGCATAATAATATAAGGATCACATAACAGTCTTAGGATTCTAACTGTTTAAAGGTAATTAGCTTCTAACGATCTTACCTTAGATCACTGTAAGTAAACGGATACCTCACATCCGTATAGAAACTTAACAATAAAGTTCCTAAAGCACACAGAGAACACAAATGAAATTCGTGCATTGTTCACAAAACAAAACAGCCCAATTTGCACAAAAATATAAACGCACGAAAAATTCGCGTGTGGAGTTGCACAAGTGGCTTTATTGCGAACTCTAAAAGTTCCCGGAGCGGTCATAAACGAAAGGTTTTAGTTCCCTAGACAATGCACTCATGCTGTATCCATCAACTGTGATGAAACGTCTGGCATATCACCCCCTCCCATTCCCCACCCCGAGGAAAATGCAAACACTTACAACGGGAAACATAAATTGTGCTTTTATTATTCACTACTCCACAAGAACGTATAAAATTATAATGAACCATTGTATAGTCAAAGTCTGTCTGAAAAGCTTGACAAATTAATCTTGGGAGGTTCAAAGCGTTGCGAAAATTAAAGAATTAATTTGTTAAGTAATTCTGTAATGAAACGTACAAAGGAGCCTAGATTCTTTGTTCTAAGCCTTATTTAAGTAAACAATGAATGGGCTACAGTTTAAGAAAGCCTTTATTTTATTACACGGCGTTAATAATAATTCAAGAATGTAATATAAGAATCTAATAACAGCCCGAAGACAAAGAACAATGAGAATTCGTCAACAATCCGACATCATATTTTCTTTCAATAGAATTAGCAACAAAGAAAATGGTTGAATGGTTTTTCGGTATTGATGTCCTCCATAAAATAGGAACACGATCAAAGTAACATTGTCTCGTGTCTAACACACGCCTATATCAGCCAGAACCCCCCAATCCCCCGCCTGGTAGGAAGGGGAGGTTGGGGAGAACCGGACAGTTGAGTAAGCTAACTGAAACAAACTTTACTCGTTTAAATTTTGCGGGGAACAGTTTCTGAGTTAGGTTGCGTGCATGCTGACGACAAAGTTAAGAAACTCGCGATAAAGTTTCATTGCCGGTTGGCTAATTGAGTTTTTTAATTATAAATACTTTTTCAAGTTTCCGATGATTTAATTATGTATTTTTACGGTAAGCCTAAATAGCTGTTTATAAAGTTGCGTGATATTTTTAGTTTTTTTTTTCACGCTTGCTTTTAATTGCAAGTCTGAGAAACTTAAAACTTTAAAAATGTAATTTTATTTACTCTTATAACTACCAGAAAATACAGATATAGGCATATAAATAAATGAAAGATTTCCAATTCCCTTCAAAAAGACGCATTACTCTCTGTTCAGTCGTACTAAAAATAGAGTTTTCCTGCACTATAATAAATAAATGCTGCATGTATGCACTTTTTGGATTTATACTACATGCATCAAAAGAGTTTGGTATTTAAGTTTTAGCAGACACATTAAAACTTATAACACATCATTTGAAAACCGTTAAAACTTGTTACCTATATGTATACTTAATTATATGTCGACTGCGCTATCAATACGTATAGATTAAGTACACCAATTCAGAACTATGTTCCCTCACCCATATCTGACCAATAACAGCCACCCTCACCCCACTCGGGCAATAAGGAGTTACGTAACCTCCATTGTTCTCAACTAGTTTTACTAATAACAAAGACCTAACAACTCCTTTACCTGGAATACCATAGATTATACCTAATTTAGTTGTAAATCCTTCCAGAACTTAAACAAAGACAACCTCAAAGTATTGAAACTTTTTCGTTTATGATAAGAAATTGTGAGTTATTCCGCTTTGATCCTCAAAAACTGAGTTAGTTTTTATAGTTTACTTTACAGCCGGACAAAGATGTATAATTTACTACGATTACGTAGGTGTACGAAATCCTAAGTAAACTGAAAATCAAATTCTTTCACGTACTCAATTAGTATAAATAACCATTTGTATAATAAACGGAAGATCTCTTCTCGAAATAAATTTAATTTATTAACAAGTTAAAATGTCAAAGGAAAGAAAAAAAAAATAACTAAAGATCGGGAGCACGACTCGCTGACGTTGAAAGGAAATTCAACATTAATGAACATCCCTTTTCGTAATAATATTCTACTTAGGACCGCTCAAGCGTTTGTATGTCCTCACAGAATAAATTACTTTGTCAAATCTCGTCGTTACGAAAACATTTTTACTGTAAGAACCTTCTAACTTTTAAACAAAAAAAAAAACAGATTAAGTTAAAAAATAAATATCTCGAAGAACTAAGTAAATTAAATTCCTAAAGGAAAAGCTACCAAACAACCATTTGATCTAGAGGGAATAATTAAATTGACAAACGGCCTTGAAATCTTAATTGAAGACACAAAACTTGAGGGGACCACTAACGTGATGAAATTGCAAAACAAAAAATTGGCTTCGCAGAGTAGCAGCCGATCAATCATAGCGTTTCCACGGGTGCGACGTGGCTGGGGCTAACCGAAAATAGCACGACAGTTGGCAATACCACCACCTGGTTCAGAATATGTATATAATAAAGGGGAGGCTCGGGCGGAGCGGGCGCGGAAAATCAATAAAGCGGGCGGCGAGCATCAAAACATACCGCGCCCCGCCAGATCACCTCCGCCACCCGACTCGCCCCCGCGCCCGTCGCCCGGGGAAACCCTCCCCATGTTTGGCAGACATCGTCCTTGATCTCCCCACTTCGCCGAAGCGCGCAAGTTCGGATAAACACTCGTATCGTCTCACTGGAAATTGGGTCGCTTATGCGTTTTGCTTTTTACCATCCGCCCCTCTTTCATCTCCTAAACTAATAAGCTTGGCCTTTGATACGTGGTTCTGTCCATGGGCGAAATACTGACGATTTTCTTTCAGCTATTTTTAGAAGCTTCCACGCGTAATAACATAGGTAGGTTGTATGAACGGTTGAAAACACAGACATTTTCCTCAATAATTTAAAAATTTAAATTGGGGTTTTTGTTCCCAAAACCCTTGCCTTTATTTGAGTACATAAAATATCCGAGTTTTAATATGTTTTAGAGGAGTTTATCAAAATAAATGATATGTTACTGATTTTTCTTAAAACGCCACAATTTATTTCTTTGTTATGAAATTCCTCAAGTTTTAATTGTAGCCAGCTATTTAAGGTATCGCTTATAGCAAAACTTGGCTGTTTTTTCTCGGAATTTTACTAGAAAATACAGAAGCTCTTAAATGTCAAGGACTACGAAGAAATAAGTTTTGGAGATAAAATGTTTCAGTAGCTTTAAAAGGAAAGTATAAAGCTTTCGTTATAATATGGTTATATTTATTTAGTACTACATACCTAATTTTATTTTATTTTCATGTAATCGACAAATATTTATTATTTTTTGTGAACGCTGGTTAACCTGTAATTGGCGACTGTGTAAGTCCTAGTCGTATTATAATTTTATACCTTAACTTTACTGTACACAGAAGCTACTGGAAACCTTTTTTAATAAATAAATAAAAATATATATAGTGTGGTTCAATTAGTACCCTCTCACCCTACACCAACAGAAAGTAATATTCATCCTATTGCAGCATTTAGACAAATATCAGTATCGAAGTCTTTCACTTCTTTCAGTATCTATCTGATATTAAAACTCATCATCTTCCTGCCCGCATCCCATTTTACTTGGGGTCGGCGTAATACGTTGTTAAACATAGTCAACTTGTAATTGCAAATAACAGATGCAGATTCCATTTGGCAACTTATTTTAACAATACGAGTACCTATGTATCATCATGTCTTGGTCATGACCAAGACAATATTGATGATTTATGATAATATTGATGTACCTACACATGTGTAGGTACATCACTATTATCACCTTCCTCCAGTGGCGTAGCGTGCCTTGGCGGGGCCCCGTATAAAAATTTTTTTGGGGGCCCCTTAGGTAGGGTAAAGATTTATCATTATCACTCAAGAAAAAAAAATGCATTTCTCGAAATATAAACAAAAAATTGAACAAAGGTCATCAAAAAAATTCAAGATGCGACTGATCAGTCCAGAGATCGAAATTAGGTAGAGTTACTCGTATTTTAATAGTTGCATCGAAATGTTGATATTAATATGGATCTTCCCGGGATTTTTTAAATAGACAATGTCGTGCTTAAAACAGTTTTACATATAAATAATAATAATAAGAACACCAGAGATAGATTAGACGAATAAATTGTGTAAAAGTAAATAACTTTTTTGTTTAATAAATCATTAAGTTTTTATTAATTTTTGTTTACGCGCATTGGGGGCCCGTGTGGCCCGGGGGGCCCGTATAATTGATACGGCAGATACGGCGGTAGCTACGCCCCTGCCTTCCTCGTGATTCACTTGTATTGGTGAAAACTATTCGGTCCCACAGTTTTTGAGTTAACTTATACAGATTATTTACTTTTAATTGCATGTAACTTAGTCTTAAAGTTAGATAATTTATTTAATTGCAATCTCTGGGCCTTGTTGCCTATCTGAGCACGAAAAGTGGTCAATTACTTTGAATCGTAAAAAAATGGCACCGTAGGTATGTCTAAGAGGTAAAAAGATTGGAAATGACCTCTCCCATGCCTCCGTTCATATGATTCACACTTCTTGGGACACTCTGTATACAGTGCGATACTGAAGTTAAAGTACTTATTATTTTAACACTTGATACTTTCACTAATACTGACCAATTCCGGTATCAGATTTCCGGTAACTAATAGAAGTATTCTTTAGTATACATAACCACTCGAAGTTTCTAGATAAACATCTGACGTACCTAAAAGTCGGAAGCAGTTAGGACACTTCGCACAAAGTAGCGCCATCTATTGGCAGTTTAAAGTAAACACTCAAGTTTTCAGTACAGAGGCCTTATCATGAGTTTTCACTTAGTTTTCAGTTTTTTGTGAACTGGAACTTCGACATATTTCAAGGAAAAAATTAGTTCCTTCTACGCACACCAGAGGCGCTGTTCCATTTTTCCATACAAGAAACGCTGTAATACTGGAAAGACGCTGTAAAGTAAAATAGTGAAAACTCGTGATAAGGGCACAGAGGCCTTAGCCCCTTTTATCACGAGTTTTCACTATTTTACTTTACAGCGTCTTTCCAATAACTGAAAACTCATGATAAGGCCTCTTATCATGAGTTTTCAGTTATTGTGACGTAAAGTAAACTGGAACTTTGACATTTTCAAGTTTGACAAACAAGGAAAAAAATAGTTCCTTCTTCGTACACCAGAGGCGCTGTTCTATTTTTCCATACAAGAAACGCTGTAAATACTGTAAAGTCGCTGTAAAGTAAAAAAAATAAGTTAAAAATAACTAAAACCCGACTACGAAAAAAACGCGCACTGAAAAGTATAAAACAAGAACATTCATTTGACCGATATTGTGCTAGCCGTGGTCGAATGCCACCTAACCAATAAAGATTGTGTGATACAACCGCAGGTGACATACGACCACGGCTAGCACAATATCGGTCAAATGAATGTTGTTCTTGTTTGATACTTTTCAGTGCGCGTTTTATTCGTAGGTAGTCGGGTTTTAGTTATTTTTAACTTATTTTTTATTTACACCATTTTGGGGTTATATTATTAATAATACTTGATATAATAATAAAAGCAAAGTAGCGAATGAATTTCAAATGTAGGTAATGTAGGTATCTACTACCTACTCATTAAGTAAGCCTTTTCATTGTTGATACCCATGTTGACTCTGTTAGAAACGGGTTAAAGTAGCTAGTAAAAGCTATACAGGGTGATTTGTTATTCGATGCGGTCCTTGAAATGGGTGATACTAGACCTTATTTGCAACAATTTTAACCCCGACAACATGGGGTCTAAACTGACTGGTTTTGGAGATATGGAACTTTAAAGGTTTTTCGAAAAATGTCTACCTCTCCATCTTTAAGTGCTTATTGTTAGAAAGTAACGATAGTCACCACTTAGAATTTATACTTTTCTGATAGAATATGAACGACTGAATCTAGTGAATACAAGTTTGTTATAAAACTAATCATATCTTGGGAAATTAAGTGTCATAAAGTTTCTGTTTTGAAGTTTTCAAAAAAACTTCCCTTGTGTTTCAAAGCATATTTAAAAAAATAAATGTATGACACTTGGTTTACAAATTACAGGAAAAACTTTCTTGTCTCATTACCTTTCTAAAATGGTGCCACAGTACCCACTTTTAGTTAGTGTCTGACCAGAAAATTAGGGTTGTTACTGACAAGGTAGTAAATAAACGAAAATTGGTTTGGACCCAACATTTTTTTTCTGTGGTTTTTGTCCAAACTGTTATCTGATATTAGCTTTTTGAGTCAATGCGCTTAATCTTTGTCGATGACATCAGGCAAAATCGCGCTTTATCTGGAGTATTTTTACCTGTCCTACCAGTAGGGTGACCTAACTTTTATGCACGCCAGTTTAGTTTTTTTTATGTAACCAGAGTTTACAAACATTCCGTTATTGTACTTATGTTTCAAGTAGCTGTTTTAAATGGAAGAAAATTGATGGTTTGTCTATCTGGTCCATAGGTAAAATACTCCAAATAAAAACCGACTTTGCCTGATATGATTATGTTATTACGGCCAGGAATAAGCGCATTGACTCAAAAAACTAATATTAGATAGCAGTTTGGACAAAAACCACAGAAAGAACAAGTTGGGTCGAAAAAACATTGCAACCGATTTTCGTTGATTTACTACCTTGTCAGTAACAACCCTAATTTTCTGGTCAGACACTAACTAAAAGTAGGTACTGTGGCACCATTTTAGAAAGGTAATGAGACAAGAAAGTTTTTCCTGTAATTTGTAAACCAAGTGTCATACTTTTATTTTTTTAAATATGCTATGAAACACAAGGGAAGTTTTCAGAAAACTTCAAAACAGAAACTTTATGACACTTAATTTCCCAAGATATGATTAGTTTTATAACAAACTTGTATTCACTAGATTCAGTCGTTCATATTCTATCAGAAAAGTATAAATTCTAAGTGGTGACTATCGTTACTTTCTAACAATAAGCACTTAATGATGGAGAGGTAGAAATTTTTCGAAAAACCTTTAAAGTTCGATATCTCCAAAACCAGTCAGTTTAGACCCCATGTTGTCGGGGTTAAAATTGTTGCAAATAAGGTCTAGTATCACCCATTTCAAGGACCGCATCGAATAACAAATCACCCTGTATAATGTACATATATTTCAAATGTGCTCATCAAGCCCTTAATTTGATACCCATGTCGATACTGTGCGAAAATATATTTTTTTCCGGTTACGACTTTACATCCCCTAGAGGGCGCCATATTGGATTTGGTGACACGTCACCTACCCTATAACCAGAGGACAACTGAGACGCTTCTAACGACACCTCATTTGTCATGTAGTGATAAGAAGTTTAGAAGTTATGAGGGAACATACATACATACATACCGGTCAAAATCATAACCCTCCTTTTGGCTTTGCCGTAGTCGGGTAAATAGTGAAAACTCGTGATAAGGGTTGAGTAATATTTTGTTGGCGTGCTGTGTAAAAT
The DNA here is from genome assembly GCA_950005045.1 of Agrotis exclamationis. NCBI lineage: Eukaryota > Metazoa > Arthropoda > Insecta > Lepidoptera > Noctuidae > Agrotis > Agrotis exclamationis. The sequence goes on along the minus strand of OX465427.1, from coordinate 16,393,871 downwards.
ATTGTGAACACATGAATTTTAATGAGTGATTTTGTTTGTTTATGTTTAACTAGCTGTTGCCAGCGGTTTCACCCGCTACAACTCAAAAATCATCCCGTAGGAACATAAAATAGGGATAAAAACTATCCTATGTGTTAATCCAGGTTATGAACTATCTATGTACCGAATTTCAACAAAATCTATTCAGTAGTTTTTGCGTGAAAGAGGAACAAACATACATCCATCCAAACAAACTTTCACGTTTATAATATTAGTAGGATATATTTGATGCTGTGTAAAGTATTTCGGATTATTATTTAATGTCCTATCCTATTATTTTGTTGAATACGTAGGTACAACAAATGAATAGGGAATGATGGAACAAGGTCAATTCTAGCCACGTAGAAGTATTTTGGAAATGCTAAGTATACTCCGACGGTCTTAATTCCACAAGGCATTCCATACCAGTCAACTCTGAATTATTACTTTTATTTATATTGTTCTTATAATATACATATTTGTTATTATTATTTTTTATTTACTTTGAACTTTATGTATTTCGAGCCTCCAACAACAACAAATAAATATTCTATCTAGTATCTCTATTAATTATCTAAGTTGACCTCAAAAAGAAAAATGCATGAGCCCACGTTATGTCACCTTAACATTCTTATCTTGTATAAGTCATTGATAGATTCTACATATTTATATGACATGGCCATAAAGGTGATTATATAAATGATACGCGGTGGTCTGGCTGTCGCGTCACGCAATAAAGTGCAATAACTTGACCTACACACATCATTCGTACACGTACGTACGTTCATCATCATCTGTAACTAGCCCTTGAAATATAGGTTTATTAAAACGCACTTTAAACGTTTTTGTTGCCTATTTTGTGTTCCGTTCCTGCAGACAAACCGTGGAAACGGTTTTGTGGGGCATTGATCTTAATTATAATGTAATGTAATGTATTTTAGTAATGAATAAATAATAATAATAATAAATAATTAAAAACCCGACTACGAAAAAAACGCGAACTGAAAAGTATAAAACAAGAACAATATTCATTTGACCGATATTGTGCTAGCCGTGGTCGTATGCCACCTAACCAGTAAAGATTGTTGCCGTAGTCGGGTAATAAAAGGAGGCCAAGTCGGATACCTATAGTGTTCCCAGGTTTAATTAACTCTGACACCAGAAGGTGGTAAGGGCAACATCTTCACACGAAAAGAAAGCAATGCAGAGGGCCGTTTTGTTGCTCGATTATGCTCATGAGCAACAAACTGATCCCCTTACATGAGGCTTGATACGACATAAATATATGTAACTAACTAAATGATGGACTGTACCTGCTGCAAAATTCCAGATACATACACCTTTGTTTAATTAATCCTTCGGGGATTAAATATGTAAGTATATAGATAATTTTATGTTAAATATATAATAACTTCACGTATTTAATCACCCTTCGGAACATAATGTACAATAGACAAGTTATTCAAGAATTAGGTAGGTATTACATAGACAGCTCATAATTTAATGTAGGTATGAAGAATACAAATTTTCTAAACCCCTATTATTTTATGCAGAACATCGTTTAAGCACTACATGAACAGCACAATCATTTATTAAGTGTATGGTAGACAAAACCCATTTATTTTCAAGTTTCAACCCACACAATTAAGTATTTATAGAAGTCCATTTAAAGCCTTAGAAACAGTACCTACGTGAGGAAATGCGCCCGTATGTTCAATAACGGTCAGCTCAGACCGAGACGTGACGCTGCGCGCACATATCAATAGAGCTATTCAACATCTAACTCTATTTCCTACACGAAAAGATACACCTGTCACAACCTAGCGCGGCGCAGCGCGGCGCCGCGCTCCATTTTATTGGCGACTCAAAATCTAACTTTATTTACTACACAATAAGATACACATTTGCAGTATCGTTGTCTCACGTCACGTTGCGTCGCGTCTCGGTGTGAACTGACCGTAATGTATTCTGAATGCCTGCATTGCTCGAACAATGACCCGTAGCGCCACCTGTCCTGTTAGTCTCGAACTACCGGTAGTACGTGCTTGGCGTGCTGTGCAAAACGTTTCTCATTATTGATTAACTACATCATTATTTATTAGCTTTGTCCATAATATTCAATTCAAATGTCTCACTAGACAGTTGATTTATTAAATAATAAAGTTGTATATTTATGAGTTAAATTCTTTCTTATTCATTCTCTAATTAAAATGAGTAAAGTTATGATTTGGCAGCTTATTGGCAGGGAATTTACCAAAGTACCCAGTGTGTATTCTTCCTCATACTTGCTTCAACGGAAAAATCGATAAAACTATATTAAGCATACAAATAGAACATGAACTTGGTTATCTAATCAGTGACCTGGATGAGTACAAAGGATCCTTTTATGCCGATGTAGCTAACATTCCTAAGACCCATGACTTATTTACTGACCTTCAAGCGAGCAAATGGTAGTACTAAATTATTCTAGCCTTTCCCCTGATAGTATCAAATGACTCATGAGGACTATTACAGTAAATTCACAGTGAACCTAATGACTTTGTAATTTTTATATCATTAAACTAGCCAGCTTGACGAGGGGTAAAAACAAAGGTCATTGTTCACAGGTACCAATGATGTGGTTTTTTTTTTCTGTTTACATAACTTGAGTTCGGGCTGCTGCTGAGAAATTCCTGGCGGAAATACCCTATTAACACTGCGCAACCTGGGAACCGGACCATAGAGTAGAGTCAAGTTTTTTTTTATATTTATGGCCTAAAGTAGGGTCAGAGGTAAATATTGAGATTAATTAAGCCTCCTGCAGACACACGCGATTAATCGCGCGGGGCGACATGTCGCGGTCCATTCGCAGTATTTTTAGAGTGGAAATTAGCTTGGCTCGTTGTCGCAGCGCGATTAATCGCGTGTGTCTGCAGGAGGCTTTACGGCAATGTGTAACACGTTAGCGTAATAAATTTGGGTTTTATAAATGCAATATTTGGACTTGTTAATTAATTAAAGTGTCTCTTTAATTGTTTTTCTCTCTTTCTAGAAAGTACGGCAATTTTACACACAGACAGATAATGCTAGGTTCATGCTATGCTCTATATCTATGGTTAAAACCCCTACCCTTATAACGCGAGGGTAAATCAAGGGTAAGGGTAGATATTGTGAATTGGATATGTCTGTAATTTGTATGGTGTGCATAATAAAGAGTATTCTATTCTAAATCAATAACAATTTACCCTCGGCTCTCTATACAACACGTTTTATACACTCAAGTATTAAAAGTATCTGTCTCTTAAGTCTTACCTGATATGGAAGCAGGTTGGCATAGTCCAAGAAGTCCAATTGCTTGTCATGGAGGAATTCCACCGGCTGAGCGTCGGCCTGGAGCGTCAGGTCAGCTGCCAGGGGCATGAACGTCTAGGAAACATAGGCATCATTAGACATAAGTACTTCTATAATTAATATTACAAAACTTGAGAGTTTGTTTGTTTTTGTTGAACGCGTTAATCTCAGAAACTACTGGTTTGAATTAAAAAAATATTTGTGTTTGGGATAGTCCATTTATCGAGGTACCTATTAAGATTATTCTACGGCCAAAATGTTTGTATCTACCTAGTTTTCGCTTAAACATTTTCTAAACTACTTATGTAACCGTAAGATACTTATCAGTTCGTAAGTCTTAGGGTCCCCGCATACATCAGTTTTCCTGATCAGGAATCCTTATCCGTTTTCTATACGAACACAGTGAATTCTTAGAAGTGTGTGTGCATGTTTTGTGTGTGTTGTTCACATTTCATCGTATTTCATTCATCATTATTTTCGAATTCCGTTCGGAATTCCTGATCAGGAAAACTGATGTATGTGGGGACCCTTAAAGCCTCCTGCAGACACACGCGATTAATCGCGCGGGGCGACATGTCGCGGTCCATTCGCAGTTTTTTTAGAGTGGAAATTAGCTTGGCTCGTTGTCGCAGCGCGATTAATCGCGTGTGTCTGCAGGAGGCTTAATAGTCTTTTGGTCATATATGAATTCTATACATAAATAATATCATTTAAATTTTACGTATCATTAATTCGACTCAGGCTTTTAATTGCCTATCACACTTTAAAAGCGTACACTACTCGCTACTAGATGGCGCTGTTCATAAATGTGACGAAGGTTAATTGGGACCGCGTTACTAATTGCTGTACTTAACTTTAATGTTTTATTAGCTTACCTATTAATTACGATCTATTTAAATTATCTAGCTGTTAAGTAAATGACTTTGACACTTAGATCAATGATTTATTACAAAAGCCTCAATAAATTCTTCTATTTTTACCGACTTCAAAAAAAAGGAGGTTATCAATTCGACCCGTATGTATGTAATATTATCAGAACTGCCCAGTTTTCATATATGTTAGTCTATATCAGCGTCTGAACAAATGTGCCAAATTTCATAAGTGTATGTATGTATGTATGTTTTTATGTTTGTGCACGCATATCTCCGGAACTATAAGTTCGATTTAAGTAATTCTTTTTTTGTTGTACTAGGTATTGTTCAACTTAGGGTACACTGCAAGTTTCATCAAAATCGGTTCAGTAGTTTTAGAGATTTGGATTTTTTTATGTTGTGACGGATTACAAGATTAGTGCATATGTAAGAAAATTTTGTATTTTACAAGAATTTGGGTTGATTATGTAATAAATAAACTAAAAAGGGTAAAATAAAAACTTTTTTTTAAAAAAGTACCGACTTCAAAACAAATACAAAAAAAGTTAAAAATAAAAATAACTTTTCTTTCGCAAGTCGGTGGCTTTGTTTTGTTGTGTCATTGACTATTGCCACCGACTTCCGAAAGAAAAGTTATTTTTATTTTTAACTTTTTTGTATTTGTTTTGAAGTCGGTACTTTTTAAAAAAAAAGTTTTTTTTTTATTCGGTCCACCTATAAATATTCGATTTAGTTGGAGTACAGTAGATGGCCAATTGAGAACAGTTTTATGTTTCAAATTGCTAGATACGTATAAGCACATCAAGCATTACCTTTTCAATAAGTATTTAAATAACTGAAACACACTAAATAAAAAAATCTTAAAGTCTTTCAACCGTTTAGTGACTGCAGCAACAGCAAATATTTTGGTTTCCTTCAGTAATTTTTAAACCTTGGCTCTGTAGGAAAATTAACTGCATGAATATCTACTGCTGATCTAAGATCTGCAGACAGTTCAAGCTCAACACAGCCATTACTGACACTATGTAGAGGTACACTTAACAACAACATCAGCACTTACATGCCTACCAATTTACTACCAACACCGTTATTCGGTCACTGTCACTATTTGTATCTAATCTACTGATGTGAATATATTATGACAGCGCCATGTTACTATAAAATATTATTATTTATACAGAAAGGAGTTTGTTACGCTTTCACACTTCAATGGTCTGAATCTGGTACAGATTGATTGGATCCTGACGAAAATTGGCTTGCCTGAAACATAATGGAGGAGAAATGAGGGAGAAGCAAAGAAAGCCGGGGTTAAAATCAAGTTTAAAAATAATCAAAACTATTGTAGAGTATAGTTTGCTTAGCAGCAAACCAAATCATTGCCATTATGTTACGTTTCTTTATATTCTGTTTGATAAATGGACGATCTAACACAAAAGAAAATCAATTCGAACCAATATTTCCTGAGATAACCGTGTTCAACCAAATAAACAAACAAACTCTTCAGCTTTAAAATACCTCTTACTATGCATAACAATTACTGGTGGGTGTTCGATTTCGTCATTTTAAGGAAACCGCTACTACGTAGTACTAAGTTAACTTTCATGCAAGTCTAAAAGTTCGGGCTGGTTTGCCGTGACGTTGACCTCTACTCTAGGTATGCCATGGCTGTTGCTAAAGTGCAATAACCTCCTTTTTTTGAAGTCGGTTAAATAAGACAAAGAGTAACGACCAATGGTCCAATTTATGCCTGGCTCAAACAAAAGCTCCGAAAGTCTGGAGAGGACTGCCCAAGTGAGGGACGCAAGATTATTATCATAATTTTAGCAGCATGTCAGGGTCTTAGTGCTGCTTCAATATTTGTATCGCTCCGAGTACGGTTTTCAGTACAAATCAAATCGGTGTGTGACCTCAGACGTGCACAAAACGTGACCGACATACGTAAAGAGGGGGTGCGTGCGAGCGTGCGTATGAATCTGACACAAATGGAGGTCGTACGCGACACGTGTGTGCGGAGTGTTCGACGTAACCTTATAAACATCTGAAACATTCCTTCGTATATTGAGTTATTCTTTATAACACACGAGAGAGGTCTATGTATAGCACAGTTACAAAGGACACCAATTCCATTTGGAACAGTTGTCAAAGATTCAGCCACAATATACCTAAGAAGATATCTGTCTTCATCTTGCTCTTCATCAAGAAAATTCATGATTTGAGATGAAAATAACAGTGTTTTGTGAAGTTCAAGTTTGGTTCTAGCAGCAATTCATTTAATTCAATGGTCAAAATGTATTTTTTTATAAAACTACGCATCTTCTATATTTTTAAAATTCTTATTTGGGTCAGATACTAGCTAGACATTTTATTTACCGCTACTACATACAATGTTATTATGTGCAGTTACGTTAGCTAAATTTGGAACCAGTAGCGCCATCTATCTCAGATTAATTGAACTAAGAAAAAATATTTACCAAAGCCGGCCATTTGACGTCCTTTCCTTCGTGTGTTTTGGGAGCCCATACAAGAGTTCTTTCCACTAAAAAAACACGAAACGTCCGTCGCGAATAAACTGCCACCCACTCACGACGTTGCCAGTCTACACCATCATATTCCACTAGAACCTGAAACAAAGAAAAATAGTTTTAAACAAAGGAATCTATGTATCATAAATTCACAGCAATACATCGCTTTCAGGTTGAAATTTATTATGATGAAAAATTTCAACAACAGTAAATAATAATGGAACTAGTAACGCCATCTCGTATCGAGTAGCGATATTACAAAGAGCGTTATTAAACAGGTTGTCCAAGGTGGCAAGTTGAAAACGTGCTATCACTAGATGGCAGCACGGGTAATCAACGGTCCAATGCTGCAAGTCGACCCCGCCCAAATAAAGCGTGGGAAAGAGACTTGCATTTTGAAAGAGACGACAATAATAACAAATCAACTTTCTATCGTACATAAATATCTCATAGCGTAGTATTACTATCAAAGTTGCACCGATACAAACACGCTTTGAATAAAATTGCCGCGAAGAATGGAATGTGATAAAATATGATATAGAATAGATAACGTATTTACTCCCACGTAGGTCTACATTTATGTACCTAATAAATGCATATTTATCTTAGCTCACACAGACGTCTGAATAATTTATCTTGGCAACTAGTAAGATCGCTGATAGAAAGATATAGCTAGGTAAGTAAATCCTTGTACTTACGCAAAATCTATGCAAATTAGTGGTAAAATGGTAAGTCAAGATTTCTAACTAGGATAAATATAGATAGGTACCTATATTCATTTTATATTGGGGTAGAGACAGTAACAAAACTTAGATATTATGATATTTATCTTAAACTAATGGCTAAACTAATGTCGAGCATTCATATTTTTGTTTGTGCAATAAAAGCAAAAGGAGTGCAGTCACAGATTACAGTGAACAAAAGGACACTATTGATATTTTTTAATAAAAAAAATACCGGCCGAATTGAGAACCTAATCCTTTCTGAAGAGAAGAAAAAGAATTGCAATTTCCAAAGTTCAAGGAGTTTTTTTGACATTTAAGCTCTTTGGATATAAATCGGCCTGCAACTGCAATCTATATACTGATACTGCTAGCCTACTTCATCCCACTGCTGGGCAAAGGCCTCCAGTTTTCGCGATCTAGGGCCAAAGTGCTGCTGGGATCACTGATCGTTGGATTTGTCCAGCTCATCCCGCTATCTTCTATGAGGTCTGCTGCAACGCCTTCTGGCTGTGTCAGGGCTCCACAAAGTGGATGTAAATTATAACACAATATAATATATTAAAATATAATTTAAAAAAATAAAGCCACCTGCAACTGAACTGCAATTCTATTTTACAAAGCCTCCTGCAGACACACGCGATTAATCGCGCGGGGCGACATGTCGCGGTCCATTCGCAGTATTTTTAGAGTGGAAATTAGCTTGGCTCGTTGTCGCAGCGCAATTAATCGCGTGTGTCTGCAGGAGGCTTAATAAGGCCTAAGGATGCGGCTTTGGGTGCACCAGCGCTGACCGAAATCACAGTAGAGATGTTAATACTGTGTGTTGAATTGAATCTACTAACAACCTAGTAGCTTAGTGCATACTTACAAGCACTAAGCTACTGATAGCGGGGCGAGGTCTGTCAGTAGCTTATTAAAAAAACAACGAAAAAATTAGAAATTGTCGTCTAAATAACAGTAGATACTACTAGGTACAGCTGAACTTTGTGGTGAACCTTAAGCCTCCTGCAGACACACGCGATTAATCGCGCGGGGCGACATGTCGCGGTCCATTCGCAGTATTTTAAGAGTGGAAATTAGCTTGGCTCGTTGTCGTAGCGCGATTAATCGCGTGTGTCTGCAGGAGGCTTTACCGACATTGAGTAGCATACTACTAGTGATGACAAAATATCTTCGGATGCTTTTATTTTGATCAAACTCCATTTCAGGTAAGTTTGGCAAGATTAGCGACCTGTGAACGGCGTAGGTACCCGCTTTTCAAAAATGCCAATTACTCAACAAAGTAGGTACCTCTACCTACCTTAAATAATGTCTTCGTGTATATTTTTGAAAGATATCCATATAATACCATCTTCCTAATGACTAAAAGCACATCTGTCTCTCACACACAAATTACAAATATAAACCACAATAAGTCATCATATTAAAATCGTGTATCATTGTGATACTTATCTATTCTACATAATATCTACCATAACCATGATCATTTATCTCATACGTTACATAACTGAACTGCATAGGGCGACCCTCGGGCAAATAACAATACGTTACGTTTCCAATGTCACCGGTTACACCTACTGACATTGTTTCAGTAGACATACGCTTATTTTTATAGTTATGTTTTTCTCTGAAGATTTTTCCGAGACTCGAGGGGGCCTAACATCGCCCCTTAGGGGAGAACTGGCTGTGGCGGGCGTGTGGTTGGACCAGGATGTAAGAGTAATTTTTACATTACATATTTTATTACAGACTTCAAAAAAAACCGGCCAAGTGCGAGTTGGACTTGCCCATGAAGGGTTCCGTTGTAGCAAGCATAGATTAGGGATATAATTATATTGAGATTAGTAAGTAATATACACAAACAATAAAAATAACTTTGTTTTTCATAGTGTTTGTATGAATGGCAAAGTTATATTTGCGGTTTTTGAAAATGTACTATATCTCAAAAACTGCTAACTGTATTTCATCCAAACCAATTTTCGTTGGAAGTTTTTGTTGAGGTCTACATTATATTTTTTTTTAGTTTTATCATTCTCTTATTTTAGAAGTTACAGGGGGGGACACACATTTTACCACTTTGGAATTGTCTCTCGTGCAAACTGTTCAGTTTAGAAAAAAATTATATTAGTAACCTCAATATAATTTTTAAAGACCTATCCATAGATACCCCACACGTATGGGTTTGGTGAAAAAATTTTTTTTGAGTTTTAGTTCTAAGTATGGGGTACCCCCAAAATTTGTTTTGTTTTTACTTTTGTGTGAAAATCCTAATACGATTCACATAATACATCTACCTACCAAGTTTCAACAGGATAGCTCTTATACTTTCGACAAAAAGTGGCTGTGACATACGGACGGACGGACAGACAGACAGACATGATCAATCTATAAGGGTTCCGTTTTTGCCATTTGGCTACGGAACCCTAAAAAGGAGGTTATCAATTCGACCCGTATATATGTAATATTTCCAGAACTGCCCAGTTTTCATACATGTTAGTCTATATCAGCGCCTGAACAAATGTGCCAAAGGGGTTTGAAGATTTGTGGCATACCTACCGCCGCCATTTTGATTTTTTTTCAAAATCGCGGCCAGCTATGAAACCTTTATAAATCGATAGCTGACATCAATAACAACAAAAAATATTATGACACCAACCCTCGTAAAGTGTCCGGTTTCTGAGATAATAACCGTGAAAGTAGATCACGTGACATTCACAATTCTAAGCTAGTGTATGTGTTCTAATGTATCAAGATGTTAAAAATAATAACTTTTTGAACGTAATATGTATGTTGCATTATATCTGGATGTTATTTAAACATTATACGTCTGACATAATCTACTTTTTGAACTTAATAACTTATTTTTAGACCGTCTACACTTGTTTGAATGTAATATCTTCATATTATGATTTAACTATCAATACGATAGTTATACGATAAATGTTAAACAATGTAAATGTAATACATGAGACAGGTTTAAACATTCAGTCTAAAATACAACTGACAGTACTCGTTACATTTATATTGTGTGATGGTTCTGTGGTTACTACAATTTCTAATTTTAAGCATTATAACGTAATAAACTGACGTCAACTCGCGAAAATTGTCTTCTATTGGTTGCATAAACCTGTCTCTCTTTCTAATATACTGGCACAAATAGGGATAGAAAAAATAAAAATCCGTTATAAGAACATTTTATTGCCTATCAAACAATTTTAGGCGTCATGTTTTTATTTGATAAATATAACCATGGCATACTTTTTGCAATTTTGGTAGGGATGGTTAGATTTTGCCTCATTTAAATATCGAATTTTCTTGTTTGTACCTCAAGCCATAACTTAGCCGTTACATTGTATCCCTATCATCAACAATTATGACCACTACAGACTTGGATTGGCTTGTACCGGAAGTGTATTTATATTTTATTTCGCGTGTAAAAAAGGAGATATTTTGATTTCTTTTAACGAGTCCGCCCTCGAATATTCTCGCAGTCAGAGGTAATACAAAAACTAAAAAATGCCTAATTGTGCCGTATTGAGTTGTAGAAACAATACACAAGAAGTGGGACGACTATGACGAAGTTTGTATACTAAATTACAGTTGTATCATCAAAATATCTATGCAAAATATGACACGCTCGTCTCGATACAAATTGAAGAACATATTGCTTCTATCCAGATATATTGGTGTGATGGCCACAGTAAGCAGAGACATCATGAGGCATATCATCATCATAACAGCCGTAGAAAGTCCACTACTGGATTAAGGCCTCACCCAAGGATTTTCCATTGGATGGTTAATTGCCATACTCGCCACGCTTGGCAGGCGGGTTGGCGAGCGCATTTATTTCAGCTTATTAGTCTTCCAACGCTGCTGCCCATTGAAAGAGTTTTAAGCTGAGGGGCTATGGATCTTACATTTTGCCCTATCCCTCGACCGACTTTTACGGTCTGCCCGGGAAGAGAAGCAGCTGGCACATTCTACGTTTTTCTTTTTTTCCCAGACCAGGATTATCAATTACTAAAAAAATTTAAGCCTTTGTTATTCCGAATTAATGTGGTCAACTTTAACACTTTCTATCTCAGAAACCTGACACTTTACGAGGGAGAGTTACACTTTACTTTACTAAAAATAAGTTATTAAGTTCAAAAAGTAGATTATGTCAGACGTATAATGCTTAAATAACATCCAGATATAATGCAACATACATATTACGTTCAAAAAGTTATTATTTTTAACATCTTGATACATTCGAACACATATCACTAGCTTAGAATTGTGAATGTCACGTGATCAACTTTCACGGTTATTATCTCAGAAACCGGACACTTTACGAGGGTTGGTGTCATAATATTTTTTGTTGTTATTGATGTCAGCTATCGATTTATAAAGGTTTCATGGCTGGCCGCGATTTTGAAAAAAAATCAAAATGGCGGCAGTAGGTATGCCACGCTCCATAGTAAAATCTTCAAACCCCTTTCAAAAGTGTGTGTATGTATGTTTTTATGGCTGTGTTCGCATATCTCCGGAACTGCAAGTCCGATTTAAGTAATTCTTTTTTTTGTTGTTATACTGCAAGTTTCAATCGGTTCAGTAGTTTTTGAGATAAGGAGTTTTTTGCCTACTTGGGTTGTAGATTTTCAAAGTCGATTGTATGTTTGGTCGCGATTATCTCGCGTTTGGCTGACCAGATTTTGATGCAGTTTTCATCACAAAAATATTTCTAGGGCAGGTTTTAGTAGGTACGAGTATAACCATCATGGATATCTCCTGACGTTGACCGCAGAGATCCGTTTTCGTTGCTGACTTCGATTAAAGATTTCTAAAGACGCCGATTATACGAAGATTTTTGTTGAATATCTGAACTAAAAAGGGTAAAACAAAAACTTTTAAAAAAGGAACCGACTTCAAATCAAACACAAAAAAGTTTTACTTTTTGAAAAAGTTTTTTTTGTGTTTGATTTGAAGTCGGTTCCTTTTTTAAAAAAAAAAGTTTTTATAAGATTATATACAGCTTATTTTTCCTCGAGATTTCACAGCAGGTTTTATAATGTAGAAACATTTTTTTTCAAATCGGAGTGTGTGTTATCGAGATTTAAGCGCGTTTAAACAGTCTTAATTCCTTTAGCTTAATTATCTTACAATAATTTATGTACTTGTACAGCTATTTTATTTTTCATTAGTGCGGGAGAAAGTTACAGCATGTTATGTACTGTTACTAAGTGCTATCTTACTATTCATTAGAAGTTGTGGTAGGCCCTTTGTTTGTCCTAGACTCCTAGGAGGATATTCAGTAGTAAAACTACGACTAAGTAGGTACTTAAAGCTGTGCAATTAAAGATCGGAGTAATGAGCAAATAATTACTGTATCTCATCTAAGTTTCCTTTAGTAACGTCCTTCGTCCGACTCGTTGCATCAGAAAAGCAATTACTTTTGTATGGTTTGTTCCTTTTTCACTTAGTTTTTAAGTATTAAAATCAAATCACCCCGTGGGTGCCGTTTATAAGCGACACTACTATATTGGAAATGCATCCACAGGTATGTTTTCCTGTTTCATTTGTTTACATTTTCATCAGACATTTTTGTAAGCAGACTACCTACGCACATTTACTACAAATCCCCGTTTGTATTGTCAGTCAATGATAGTAGTTTACGACTGTCCTCACTACACTAGCTCCCAGACGACCAATAAAGTCAGATTACTATAATGAATATCGCATTGGCATTTTTATTTCCCCGTTTCAGCTTAATTACCATAAAAGGCATTATTATACAAACAAGGCGACACGACACGGCTGACTGGCATGGCATGGCGTGCCACTCGCGCCAGTACTCGTCCTAGTTTCAATCGAAGCCCTACTGTCAATGCGACCTTGTCACAATATCCGAGTCTTTCATACATATGTATATGAAATATGAATAATATACATAAGTCTACTCATTCCTTATGTGTGGAATGTTTGTGTACAAAAGCATTTTTTTTATAATGTACGCAAAGAGAAACCCTGATTACTTTTGGCAGGCGACCAAGGAAAGTGCCATGAAAGAGATTATTGTGCAAATAGGCGGAACGGAAAATTAAATGGTAATGTTATGTTTCGACTTGGGTATTTTGCACTTTTATGTGATACTGAATTACCTACTGTTCCTATTTCTGTTATTTTTTGCAGGAAGTTGCAGGCAAGTCGAAAGTAAACAGGAATCAGAAAATACCACGTTCCCGAAATATTAAAAACTAACTTAAGGCGCCGCTGTACCCAAGCTCTATGTAGCAAAGGTAGGTAGTTGCGGGGGTGAAGCAGCTGCGCGCCGGGGCAAATTGTAAGAAAAAATTTAAGAAATTTTGCAGTTTTAACTTAATATTTAAACAATTACAGGTCTGAGTTCAAAAAAAATTAGATGTCTTTTTTAGTACCTATATGAAATTTCTTCTGTTATAGTTACAAAAAATATTATAATGGTTACCGCTGAAAAAATTGAGAATTTCGAGACGAAAAATTTTTTTTCGTGGTCATATTGTCAATTTTTTTCTAGACCACTTTTGTGAATTGTTTTTGTTAAAGTCTTTACTTTATACATTTGACTATACACTGTATTTTTTTCTGGCTTGTGGCATGTAAGATACGGCTAACTTTGCGACGAAAAACTAGTCGTTTACAGAGTGTTCGCTATGTTCAGCGTACAGCGCCATAAAATTGAAAACACATTAACACTTTCAAATGCAATATAGCTAGTTGCTAACTCTTAATCCAGCTATCTACTTGGACGACACCAACCAAAATAGAGAGGTGCTCTATTCTTGGCTGGAAACTACAGAGCAACTAACCCAACAAATCCAGAGGACTGAGTCATAACTTCAACATAAACACTGGGAAGTGACAATCACTCGGAGGAACATTCAAAAAGACAAGTCAGAAATACAGGCACAATATAAATCAATATCTTCCTGACACCATAAGCAAAGATTCATGTTATTACAACAAGTCATCGAGGTAATAATGGGGTCATTGAATTCAATTAATTTTCAATTTACACCAAAGCGCCAAAGAGGTCTTGATAACAATGTAAAATGTCACCTTTATACAGAATATGCAAATGAATTCGAAGTTTAGGTACACCCGCGAAACCGGTTTGTTTCCGAAATAGCACTACATACTGTGCTTACGAATACCAATCACGTCAGTCGTATGTGTAAACAAACATTGTAGACACTGCACTGCATTCAATGCATTGGAAACCACGCTCTAATTTGTATTCATCACCAATGAGTACTATCGTATCGCACAAAAAGATTGTTATACCGCGTAATATAACCTCATTTCGTTTCTGAGAAATAAGCCGTGCTTCTCGATTCAAACAGTCATCCAACTCATGCTTGGAGACCATAATATTTGCAATCTAAATGCCAGTTTGGTTCCCTGATTGTGATTTTATTGCCCGCTTGCTATTCGTGGCTCAGAACGGCGGAAAGTTGGGAAAAAATGGCTTAGTTTCAAACACAGACCCTTTCTTTCAAGGAAGACTAGAAACAAATGACTGTCTCCAGTTTATCTTATCATTTTCGCAGTGTCAGTTTATCTAGGGTCGTAGTCTCGCATACAAGGCGTAAACTTAGAAATAAACAGCACAGTACTTACACGTTTAATAACGTTAAATTAGCCGGACATCTTGAGTTATGAGACATTTCCCTTTGTTCATAAATTACTGACAGAAATTATGTGAGAATTTTAACGAGGTGGTATAAAGCAGATATAGACGCGGTTTCGAAACACTTGTAGTGAAGAGCTTCACCGTCTGTTCTTCAAAGCTTCAAACCGAGCCGTTTGAAGTCAAACTCGGTCACATTGGTCACGTATAATTCAAATATTTGACAGGGAACTTAGGTACCTATCCAATTTTTAGAAGCCAAGCCAAGCTCCATTTTACAAAAACAATTTTTCTTTCGGAAGTCGGTGGTGTGTCGGTGGCAATAGTCAATGAAATAAAAAACAAAACCACCGACTTCCGAAAGAAAAGTTATTTTAAACTTTTTTGTGTTTGATTTGAAGTCGGTTCTTTTTTTTAAGTTTTTATTTTACCCTTTTTAGTTCAGATATTCAACCCTTCCCTAGAATGTAACAATTATTTTTGTGAAAACCGCATCAAAATCTGGTCAGCTAAACGCGAGATAACGGCGACCAAACATACAATCGACTTTGAAAATCTACAACCCAAGTAGGCAAAAACTCCCTATTTCAAAAACTACTGAACCGATTTTGCAGTGTAGCCTAAGTTGGACAATACCTAGTACAACAAAAAAAGAATTACTTAAATTAGACTTGCAGTTCCGGAGATATGCGAACACAAACATAAAAACATACATACATACATAGCATACGTCATACACTTTTGAAATTTGGCACATTTGTTCAGACGCTGATATAGACTAACATAATATTATATGAAAAAAATATATAAAATAAATATTATATGAAAACTGGGCAGTTCTGGAAATATTACATACATAGGGGCTCCATAGGGGTCGAATTAATAACCTCCTTTTTTTTTTAAGTCGGTAAAAACAAATGTAGGTCAAACACAAAACATCTTTCAAATATTTTTTCAGCAATGTTTATTAAAGTTTGATGATCTGACTGAATAAGTTATGTCTTATGTCCAAAGTGCATAAATATTTTTTTTCGGCGTATTTTTAACTGACTTCCAAAAGGAGGAGTTTCTCAATTCGGATGTTTATACATATAGGTAATACTTTTTTGTTTCTTCGGGCATACCTCTCTCCGTCGCTTCCCAACCGATTTGAAAAAATATTTTTTTTGTTAGAAAGGGTAAATATACTTTCCAAATGGTCCCATGAAAATTTTATCAAAATCGGACAAGCGGTTTTAAAAAAATCATCAAAATCCTAAAAAAATATCTTATGAAGTTGGTGGCCAAAAAGTCAATGAAATAAAAAACAAAGTCGACGACTTTCGAAAGAAAAGTTATTTTGTAGGTTATTTTAAACTTTTTTGTAGGTACCTACCTAGTTGTTTTCGAAGTCGGTTACATTTGTTTTGAAAAAGTTTTTGTATTTATATCAATTCTAGTCTGATAAAATCACACTAGGTAAACTGACTTAATAATAATTCAAGGCCAGACGCGGTTACTAGTTGAATAAACCAAACTTTATAAAAAAAACCTTTAAGAACATTTTCTGAAGTTATCGAAGTATAAGTAAATATTTTCATTGAAATGCTTTCGGCAACGGAGTGGATCTGTCCTAAATCAATGTTATTGTTAATTTATTTATTTATTCAATCATCTCCTCTTGGCTTAAAGCGCTGGAAACGACTCTGCTAGTATTATTAGAAACACCAAGTACCTACGTCAAGGTTGCGAAACTAGGCCAAACGCGAGATTATACCAACACTGGCAACACTGCTCTGTCTATATCTATCTACAGCTTGAATGCAACATTTGAAAATGAACTATTGATAAACGTTTGCCTCATTGGAGGGCCAAATATAGGGCACGTAATAAGAGCAGGCCGCACTTACACTTTCGATATCGAACATTGACGCCAGTGACACGATGAATATTGACAAAGTTTGATAGCTGTATGAAAAATTTATTCAAACAACCCGAAGCTGGTAGCCAATGTAACATGGTACCTACAAAGTATTTGCTATATTTCTTACACGCCTTGATAATTTTAATAAAGTAAAACAAGTACATAGGTACTACTAAATAATTATAAGGACAGATCATGAGTGCGCAAAATAATTTTAACGCTACAACAACTTCATCTACGCAACCTAAGACCACCTCTAATTCTATTTTCAAATTCACCAAACCAGATGCTTCCTTTGTCTCAGCGAGCTTCAACAAAAAAAGCAGTTTCCCGCCAAAAGAATCGATCATACTCGGTGGTACAGGGCTCCGATGCTCGACGGTTCGCCGAGGCGACCGGCTCGAGGCGCAGCCCCCGTAAGGCCGGGTTCAGTGGGTCAATGAACGCTGTGCAGACGCGGGCGCGCGGTCCGGACCTGTCGTGCGATCCATTGCAAAACATTGTCACCGCCCGACCTTGGTTTGTGCCACGAGCGTGTCTCAGTAAAACTAAACAAAAGATTGCTAATGGTGAAGACACGAGTAAGCTTCTCAAAAATTGAAGGCGAACTGGCATTTCATTTCACAGAGAGTTCATCTTCGGATTGATTTAAATAACTTATAAAAATACAAATAAAATAGGATAACCAAAAAATAATAATCAGGTATTTTGCTATCTTGGTTGCTTATTACGTAGATTGTGGCAGTAGAGCGAAATTAAAATCCAAAACAGTCGGTTTTAAACTGGAAGAAAAACTTCGAGTTAACCAATGAGTTAACCTACAAAATACTTGAAACAAAAACAAAATTAAGATCGAATCGGGGTCAAGTTAAAGATTCAGACGAATAGTACTTCGTGTCAGACAGTGTAATATTACAGTTGGTAATAAACGGGCATCTCGCAAAGTCGCAATAAAACAACACATAATTACGACCATATCGATAGCGTGATAGACGAGTAGGTATATGCATTTTCATTCAGAGGTCTTCGACTTCGAACTTAATAAATGACACTTGACGGACAAATTCTACCGCTCTCTGATAATGCTACAATAGTACATAGCTTCGGATGTATTCTCAGGATGTATCGTATCATGCATATTCACGAGCTTACGTAAATTCATATATTAATGTGCAAATCTGCAAGTGCCATTTTTGAATTGCACAGTGTTTTTTTTATTACTCCAGACTGTGTTATTAGCACTCCGTCCGAAACTTCGTCCGCGTGTAGGTATATCTTATTTGCCCCTATGATTTAATTTTCAATTACCCCTTTCGGGTTGGAATTTCCAAAGATCTTGAAGCACACAATTTCAAGTAGGGTAAGTTCGCCTGTTCGCGTCCATCGTCCGGTTCGCGTCCATTTTACGGATCTCCCTTTAAAAATGCTCGAAAATAAGTATATTCTTACTCTAATGACATGGAAAGACATGACCGCCTATACCTCAACGTATTAGAGACACGATAACATAGACAAAAGTTCCGTCCGCCCCGCTAATCCGTTTAGAAAAAATATTTAGTCCCGGGTTGTTCAACAGCAGAGTGAAAACGCGTGGGATGTAAAAAAAAAATAGTGTGCAGAGGCGCGTTTAACGGTAAATATTTTATAGTTTTATGTGAATTTTAGGAAACATAGCTATTTGTAGACATTAATAATGGAAAAACGAATAATATGAATTATGAATTTGCTTGTTTTTTTTAAAGTTAACAGTAAAAATAAGGTGGACGCGAATTACAACACCGAATTTATAAAATGTGCACTTTGCGTCCACAGTGGACGCGAACTCGTCTATTTGGGTCGATCTCCAGAGGCATTTTTTTTCGTGTCCGGCTGGATAAACCAATTTTCAAATCGAAAAAAGTTTTCAAAATATTTTTTTATATACAGTTCGATGTCTAATCTACATGGTACAAGGCTAATTTTATGAATAAGTTTGTTTAAAATATTAAAAAAAAAATCTTAAACCCTAAAATCCTGATCGCTCTGGGTTGTCCCAACTCCCGATTGAATGAAAAAAATATTTTTTAATTTTTTAATGAGAAGCTACATATGATACAACTTATTTAGATTACATAACAAATAGTTAATCTTCATTGTTATAAAATACTTTTAGTTATATTAAGAATACTTTTGCCACAATTTAAATTTAAAATCGTGTCCGGGCATTTTATCTCATCGCTCTGCGCTGAGGTAAAACATCGCGCTCATCCCTAGTTATGCGTTATAGACACTCTATTCCACTCCCGCTGGGCAACACCAGCAGTGGTCTAACCGTTGAGGAGGATACCTATGTGCCACTTATCCGCGAAGGTAAGTTTACGAAGGCAAGTTTATGATTGCTCTGGATTTGGTTCTCGAATTTTTTGATTGATATGGCACGTTTATCAAATTAAATATTAAGCTTGTGAATGTGTTTGTTATGTGAATTAAGTGATCTTTATGATGGTTTTTATGAGACGTAATGACAATTTTCTACTAATTTTAAATTGGGCTATATTCATGATTTTGTGACTTTTTCTGATCGATATGGATGTGATTGCTCTGTCCAAAAAGACCAGAGCAATGATATTTTGCATTAATTGTACGTTACAAATCTATTTTAAGTAGTAGTACCAGACTGTAACAATGACAAACGATGAACTATCTATATAACCTTTAATTTATAACCTTTCCTGGGTTTTTTTGGGTAACCTAAACCAATAAACAGATTTTGACGTATTTTACCTTGATGATAATATTAAATTGGCATTTAAAGCTAACCATACCCACTTCTTCTCTAAAATTTAATGTCAACTATCGTTGTAGATTGAAATCATGCCTCGAAATAAATTATAAATTGATGAAAAACGTCTTACGAGCAACCCAGCAAAAGGTTCGTAGGAAGAAAAGTAGGCTAAGTTTGGATAATATAGTCTAAATCTAAATAAATGAAACTAAGCCAAAAGTTGATTTTTAAAATTATGTTAATTTGTTACTTTTAAATTATAATTCAATAGTTTGAAATTATAACGTATTTTTGATACCTATTTATGTATTACTGATAATATGCCTTGACCTTTTTCTAAAATAATACATTTCTGTTACATATATAATCTTGTTACACGTACATACCTATGACTAAAAACGGCAAAACAAATAATATTTTTATCAATATTAATTTTTTTGTTTAATTGATTTGACCATTTATGATCGCTCTGGCGCCAATTATGATTGCTCTGGTAGCGAAATTTTTTAAACTTATCTATTTCCATAACTGTTAGTGTAAATTGAAGGCCAATAGTAAAAATATACTATTTGAATATCATACTTTTTTATGAGATACATGATTACCATTAAATATCAGTATCTGAAAAGCACCAGAGCGATCACACGAATACGCCCGTTTTGGAGATCCACCCATTTATGTTTTCTCTAATTGTTTATTTTTATGTGATTAAAATATGAAAGAGAAATTGAATTTTTGTTTAACACTTTAACACTTATAGTATGTAATTGTAACTGCCAATTTGCGTCCACATTATTATGATTGTAGTAAAAGATAGACAATATCGATTACACGTGGACGCAAACTATACCTGCATTGAATAATATTATATAGCAAATTGCGTCCATTTTTTCAACAAATAAAAATGATAGCATAAACATATTTTATTCATATTTTTTTAATAATTTGAAATGAATAGGTAGTACAGTTTTGATTAGGACTATGAGATTAAAATTCAAGTTTTACTAGTGCAATGAAGTCTGGAGGTGACTGTCCTCCAGCGCGTCAGCGGGTAAGACCCCTCTTTGAGCAGTGGCTGGATAGGCGTCACGGCGTCCTGAGTTCTGACGTACCGCATGACGCAGGTCCTCACCGTACACGGAAGTTTCGGGAGGTACCTGTGTCTGACGGGAAAGGAAGAAACGCCTGGGTGTCACCACAGCGAGGATCTCCCGGAGGAAACGGTGGAGCATACGGTGCAGGACTGCCCCGCTTGGCCAAAGCACCGCCGTGTCCTCTCGGCGGCGATAGGCGAAGACCTCTCGCGCCCGGTATTGGTCGAGGCCATGCTGCGGGGCGAGTTTGAGTGGAAAGCGGTCGCCTCCTGCGAAGCAGTCAAGGTCGCGAAGGAAAAGGCGGGTCGCGTGAGGGAGAGGATAGCGTCCTCCCTCCACCCCAGCCGCGGTGGTAGGCGCCTACACCGTCGGACGTCGGCAGACGATCTCTGGCCACCGTAGGCGCGGGCATGCAGGCGGCGAGTAATGGTTGACTCGCTGTCCTACCATGGACCATGCCCGGGTCGACGGCGCGGTGTTTTCCACGCTGACAGTCCCTCCCGCCCTGCCCTGGGTGTGCCTGGAGTAAAGAAACCGGGACCAGAACCAATGTATGGTTATTTTTTTATTTTAAATTCTATCGATGTTGAGAAGAATAAACAAGTTTTTTTATTTTATTTTTATAATGATAATTATGTTATTTTTTTATTAAATAAAGAAATTGTTAAAATCCAATATTCCTTTAAATTGTCTTAACAATATCACCCCTGATCACCCCTATATTCCTTCTCTAAACTGATGGACGCGAAATGGTCCATGGGTGGACGCAATTTGGATTTTTTGGACGCAAACTGGGTAAAACGCCTAATTTTGACATTTTTCTGTTTAATAAAAAAATACGAGAAGTTTCGAACAAAACTGAAAGCTGATATTAAAATAGACTATATAACGAACGCATTTACATAATTTTTTTATTGAAACTGGTGTTGGGACATTTTTATTTTCTCCTTCAAACTTGCCAACTGCATTAAATGGACGCAAACAGGCGAAATGACCCTAATTCGGATGTAAATTCATTTTTCCCACGTTTTTATACACTCACTTTTCTTGTTTGTTTATTTGTTTTTAAACAATCTTTGATTCCAATTTTAACTTCAGAGATTTCCTAAAATCCGTTCACAGTGTGTACTGGTGTGTACACACTTACGTCTTTCTTGCTTTTCAATTTAATGCTAGACCCAGCGGTTTCAGCTGTGAGTTGATCGACCAGTCATTCAACCAGTCAGTTTCTTCTTATTATCCAGGTACATATGTACAAAAGATTTGTTTTTTATCACTGTACTCAGACAATAAGGGTTAATTAATTATTTCGCACGTTGTTCTTAGTCACTTACGTTTATTGCAGTTTCATTTATTTTTTTACGCTAGATCCCCGGCAAAGATAAAGAGTTCAAAGACTGTTTTGTATCAAGAATCAAGATAAACCGGCTATAATCTTGAAATGTTTAATACTAAATTATGTAGAATACCTACACATTCCACATCTCGCAGATTCGCAGGTGCGTAGTCTGCTGTACAAAAATACTAAAACTATTTCTGCTACATTTATTTGGAGTAGAAAATTCAGAGTAAACAAAAACACGAACGCAGTCAAACTATAATCAATCTTTCATTCATCTGCTACATTACTTCCCCTGATTTTAAAAGAAAGTTATTTCGGAAGTATGCAAATGGCTACGCTATAACAATGAATATTATAGAGGCTTTTAGAAAAGCATTTAAGACGGTATAAGGTATTTAACTTGTTTAACCTCCTACGCAAATAAAATTGCTTGTAGTCAGTCCGTTGATTGTGAAAGAAAATCCATTAGTTGCGGGCGTAAACTTGTTAACTTATCCCTATTTTAACAAGTTCTGACTTCAAACAAAGAAGATAATGACAGATTGGAAGATTCAGGGATTGAACTAGCTTTATAATGCTGAAGTTTAGGACAGCTTACTGAGCGCCGCTTACTCGTTCAATGATCAGACGGACACAAGAAGATTGTCTGTGATGGGTTAGGTAGCATCTCGAAATCTAAGAAAACAGTATTGAAATTGTATTGTGGGAATCGCAATGCACCCCAAACAATGATGTGGAGTATCATGAGTTCCTCCGTGATCATGGCGCTTGCAACAGTGCCGAAATATCGGAAACTCAAAACAAATAATAAACATGGTAAATATCCCGTTTTAAATTTAAACAATAGTTCTGGTGACCATGTCAGTCTAAAAACTTATACTACATGTTTTTATTGTAAGACGTAAATTAGAAATATAATATATGACATTTGGCACCCATAAATTGCCAACTACAACGTTGCATAATACATAATATCTTTGCATATAATTAAAGTTTTAGTTTAAATATAAGTGTTAGTCTTGTGCTAGGAGAATAAATAAGACAAGCTACACATTGTATAAAACATCCATAAATAACAATCATAATGCGTGTACGGAAGTACCAACCGTAGCATACTGAACATGACTGGAATGATCAAAGGCGTGCAGCGGAAAATTATGCAATCTTGAATGTATAAGAAACACAAATGTTAGGAGATTATGTAAAAGTTCAGATCATCTGCTAGAGGAATACCAGACAACCAGTTGTCTGGTGGAGGCAGTCGATAGGCTAACCTTTAAAGAAGCAGAGGTAGGAGAAAGAAAAGGTTTGGTAGCAGCTGGATAAGAGATCCTAAAATCCAGTAGCGGACTGCTAAAGGCTCATGCGTAACTTATGGTAATAATAATTTAGTTAGGGATTAATTTTTCTAGTTGGTAGGGATCACATGGAAACGACTCGCCTAGAAGTCATAGCGAGTACATTCGCACCGCACTATACTAGCTATGACTTCTTATTCTAGCCGATGTGAAAACCTTCGGTACACTATAATTACAGTACATTCTACGATACATGTGAGTGATATTAATGCGTATCCAAGACCGGTCGTTAATAACAGGCGTAGACCGTGTTGATAGCTCAAACGTCTCGGCTCGTGTGAAAACTTAACGCCATCTATCATCAGACGTACCAACCGCACGACCCTAATTTGTAGATCTACCCTCAAACTAAAATTGGTTTGAAGGTTGGGCGGGTCGGTGACGTATGGGATGTCATTTACTTTATCACAGAGGTTTCTCTCTGTACGGTCCATTGTCAGATTGTCTATGGGTTCAAGAACTTTTGGCAAGTGCTCCATCAATCCCTTTTTTTGGCAAGTCTAGTGTCTTGGGGTGCTAAGACAGGAAACCTCCACGTGCGCCCGTGGACTGGAGTTCCCTCTCGGATACGTCCGGGGGGAAGACCAGTTTTTCGGGCCGGTGCACCCTGGGATGCGGGCAAAAACTCTCCTTAGGCACTGTGTGCCTAAGGGGTTTCTTTGCCCGTATGCAAATAGCCTGTCGGGTGGACGCTCCAACGCGTGTCCCTCTGAACAGCAGAGGGCACAGCGGCGGAGCAGGCTTGCGGACGGTGAGTAATGGGTATGCTCGCCGTCCGACCAAGGACCAAGCCCGGGTCGGTGGCGCGTCGTGTTTCACGCGTCACCGACGGGGCCCCTTATGGGGCCAAATGCCTGCCGGGGTCGCGGATTTTTCTTAATCCAGGACACCGTGGCCCCGGAACGTAAAGGGCATCCGACGGAACACGGGTGGATTTTAGTCAGTAAGAGTCTGACAGTCCCTCCCGCCCCGCCCAGGGCGGGAGGACTCATTTGATGATTTTGCCACCCTAAAAAAAAAAAAAAAAAAAAAAAAAAAAAAAGTCTAGTGTCTGTCTCATGTGGTATAGTTTTTCATATTAAAATATTTCATTTGACAATATTTCTTTATACTGTCTGACAGTCTCATTACTGGTTTGATTGAGGTGGTGCAGGAAAAGCTTTTGGAAGGAAATGTGGGAGGTCTTTTATCACCAGTGAGGCCCTTCACGCTGTTACCTTGATGCAGTTTCAAGACGGAGTTTATTCATCTTTGCATCTTCAAGACCTTCTGAAAATGTGTTATCCAGTACACTATTCATGTGGTAGGCAAGAAGTGCTTTAGAGTTATATGTAGAGGTATTCCACATTAGGCAACCGCTAAAATGGCACCTGAGGTGTCCACAGACGGTCAGACGACACCTAGCTCTGCTTTAATCTTTGAGTAAATTGCTGGTATCCTATCCTTATCCGTGAGGGAACTAAAGTGTTTATTTATCTTTATTATTATAGGTAAGTATGCGTAAAATAGTTCTTATTTGTTGGTTGATAAAGGTTCCTAGATATATTATGTAGATAGGTACGATACTGCTTTCGAGTTCCTTTCACGGGCTAGTACATATAATAAATTAAGCTCTCCCCTGCCCTTTGGCGATAATAGGTATTTCTTCATCAGGCCCAGTTTTTTGAAGTTTTGCCATGTATTTTCAGTACGAATTTTTGTTTAGTGTTTGCATAATCTGTTAAATCTAAATAATCTACATAAATACATAGTAGGTATGTTAGATAACGATATTACTAGCAATCAATAAATATATTGTTAAGTAAGTATAAAAAATTAATCGCTAATGAACAATATTGGAGCTTGAATCAAAATTTTAAAACGCCACTATGACTACTGACTAACTATGAGCCTAGATTTGCGGTTATAATTATAATTCAACAATGAGAAGAAGAATGCTCTTGAATGTTGCTCAAAGATGAAGACATAGGTAATATTAGATTCCAGTACCATTCCGGGACAGCACAAAATAAAAGAAAGACATATAACATTCCATTTTCAAATAATCGTAACAACAGACGAAATATGATACGAATCCACGCCAGCCAGTTCCAATCTCAAAACTAACATAGCGTGAGAATATCAGATAAGAATTTAACTTACATCACCAAACGACATGATAACAATGACCTTGAAGTTGATACGCTCAGTTTAACTAATACCGTGAAGTATTTATTTATTTTGTGTTATTTTGTGTTAATGACAAAAAAAATCTTTAATATATTCGAACTTCAAATTAAATGTCTGTGTTTTCTTATGTTGTTTATGGTGCATCGACCATGCAACCTCTGCATCTCATTGGACTGGGTGTTATTAATTAGCATGATTCATACTAATAATGAAGGTGAACTAGTGGAATCTGTGTGGTTACTCGAGTTACTAGCAAAATATAAAGGTTAAAAGTCACTTTACCAACCGTATGGTTGTTATTGCAAAGTATAGTTATTTTCAACTTGAAATAAATCATGTTCGACAGTTTAGTCAGACGATTCAGTGTGCAGAAAAAAAATCCGAATTCTATTTTGATTCCAAACTTTATGGTTATGGCAATTTCCTCTTATCGGAGAGCCATAAGGAAGCAGTTTTAGGAAAAGATACTTATATACGCTTACTTTTCAGGCTAATATAAGTTTATAGCCTGAAAAGTAAGCGTATAGAATTGCATAGCACACTTCCAGTCATCATACTCGTAATCCAAAGGATGTTGACCAAAATCGCTAAACCATTGCCTTTTCAGTTTGAAAAGTTACCCTGGTTGACTATGATCGTGCACGCCGCAATCGCGGCTGTAAGACCCCTCTTTGAGGAGTGGCTGGGTAGGCGTCACGCGGCGTCCTGACCTACCGCATGACGCAGGTCCTCACCGGACACGTAAGTTTCGGGAGGTTCCTGTGTCTGATAGGGAGGGATGAAACGCCCGGGTGTCTCCACTGCGAGGATCGCCCGGAGGACACGGTGGAGCATACGGTGCAGGACTGCCCCGCTTGGGCAGAGCACCGCCGTGTTATCTCGGCGGCGATAGGCGGAGACCTCTCGCACCCGGCCTTGGTCGAGGCCATGCTGCGGGGCGAGACGGAGTGGGAAGTCATGCTCGTGAAGGAGGAGGCGGGCCGCGTGAGGGAGAGGATAGGTTGCGTCCTCCCTCCACCCCAGCCGCAGTGGTAGACGCCCACGGCGCCGGACGTCGGCAGACGATTTCCGGCCACCGTAGGCGCGGGCATGCGGGCGGCGAGTAATGGGCGACTCGCTGTCCGACCATGAACCATGCCCGGGTCGAGGGCACGTTGAGTTCCACGCGCGCCTCAAGGAATGTCAGCATGATGTCGGGGCCGGGGTCTAGAGAGCCAAAGCCTGCCGGGGTCGCGGGACTTATCTCATTACCGTGACCCCGGAACATAAAGGGCTATTGAAGGACACCGTGGATTTAAGTCAGTACGAGTCTGACAGTCCCTCCCGCTCTGCCCTGGGTAGGAGGACTCATTTGATGATTTTACCACGAAAAAAAAAAGTTGACTATGATGAATGTTGTTGAATTGTTAAAACGATTTGCATAAGTGTGTTACGCAGTTACTTAGTTTTATTTAATCTGTTTTAGACGCAGATTCCTTCTTACCTATTCTTACTATAGCTGTGAATCTGTCTGTCACTGTTGCAGCCGCTTGACAACGGAGCTCGTGCCTGTTTAAATATTCACCTTCATTAATCTTTGAATGAAGGGCAATGTCCTCTAGACAAATTAATCCATTGAAAGCCAGCTCCACTCCGATAGAACAGTAGGTAACTGTAGGTACTTGGTACAAAAATGAAAATTGAAGTTGACAAATGGTTTTACAAGACTAAGCTCTTGAAAATACTCTTGAAAACACTCTGTCATCGAACGTCCGAATTGTAAACACTTACATTTTGCTGTTCCGTAAATAAATATTTTTTAATATAGTAATAACTTTCCTAAAGATAAAAACATTGTGTGGAGGCTAATGCCTAGTGTATGTGGCATACGTGACATCGTTTGCAAAGTGATCAGTGACTTTATTTAAACAAAAACATCAAATAAAAACTTAAAATAAGTGACTTTGAAAGTTCCAGTTCACACAAAAGTGGGTGTTTCGAAAATAAACATTTCTCACTATTCCTCCGCTCTTTATTAGTATCGGGAGAACGAACCAATACTTATATTTCGAGTCTGTATCCAAAGCGACCGTGGCAGTGTTCGACGACTGGCGACTGAGACGTGAGCAGTTGTGAGTTCGAACCCCGGTGCAGGTTTTACTTTTTGCATTTTGTTTTTTGCTTTTTTTTTTTTCTGCCATTATGATTTGCGCCTGTTGTAATGCTACTATACTCGTTACACAAAAGCGAATAAAATGCTGTTTAAGCAAATGTATCCTTCAATACCATTTGGAATGTGTTAAGTACGATGAAGCGTCAACACCCAGGACTAAATGGACTTGTCCAAGCTGCGTCTCTGGCCGTCCAAAATTGGACAACACTAATACACCAGTCCAACATAAAGGACACACTGTGCTAGCCGACCAAGCTGGTCCAATAGTTGAAACAGTTGCAATTGATTCCTCTACCTCGGGTCCATCTATTAGCCAAAACAAACCTAGTCCAAAATTAATACTGGGTCAGAGATTTGCGCCGGCTGAGAAATCACCACCCGTTACGGCATGTGTTGGCACAGAAGTCAATCTGCAGGATACGATACTTGCCGAGGTTCGTAAATTACGGCAGGATATGAACAAAAAGTTCGATAGTCAACAGGCGTCTTTTGCGAAATTTGAATCCACTCTAGCTACAGTCAAAAAGGAACTTAATGACATAACCTTAAGATTTTCCTCAACGTGCGAGGAATTTGAGCAGTTTAAGAAGACTGTATGTTTTCTTTCTGGCGCTCACGATGACCAAGTTGAATTAAATGCTCGGAATAATAGCTGTATTACCGAACTTCTCAAGAATAACGCAGCAATGAGTACACAAATAATGGAAATGGAGACAAAATTGCAGCAGATGGATCAATTGGCACGTGAAAGCAATATTGAGATACAGTGCGTTCCTGAATATAAAACCGAGAACCTTCTTATGGTCGTAAAACAAGTGTGTAAAGTTGTAGGGAATGAACTTCAGGACAATGATATTCAGTCATTTCATAGAGTTGCTAAATTAAATGAAGAAACAAATCGTCCACGTACCATCGTCGTCAAGTTAGCCAGTCCTCGTATTCGCGATAATCTACTTGCTGCAGTTAGAAACTTTAATAAGAGGAATGAGTCGGAAAAGCTGAACAGCAGCCATATTGGAATTGGTGGGGGAAAGCAGCCAATTTATGTGACGGAAAATCTGACTCTGGCTAATAAAAAACTGCATGCTGCAACAAGAATTGCTGCTAAAGAAAAGAAATACAACTTTGTATGGGTTCGGAATGGTCGCATATTTGTGAGGAAAGATGTGACTACTAAACCTCTTTTAGTTAAAAATTTGGCATGTGTAGAAACTTTGTAAATCAATATCTTTTTGTTCAAATACTTTGCACGTTTAAGTGTTAAAATTATTTAAATTCAAGTTTAAAATTTATTACCAAAATGTGAGAGGCTTACGAACCAAGACAGACGTTTTTTATACTGCAGCTCTAAATTTTGATTACGATATCGTTATCGGCACTGAAAGTTGGCTCAATGATGCGGTGTTAGATCATGAATTTTTAGATAATCGTTACAGAGTGTTCAGGCGCGATAGGTCTTCAACGATATCTTCGACTACAAAAAAGGATGGTGGGGGTGTATTTGTTGCTATTCTGGAAAAATATGAGGTTTCACGGAGATTGAACTGGGAGTCTATGTGTGAGGAGTTGTGGATCACAATCAAATGTGAAGGTGGCGTAAGTATTAATATTTGTGCCGTGTATATTCCACCTCCAATCAAACAAGACTATATCGATGTACTGTTCCAAAACTTTACAGAAGTAATCAATAAAAAAAGTAAAATGAATTCCATCAATTTACTAATCGGCGATTTTAATATTGGAACTATCTGTTGGGAATATAATGCGGATTCTGGTCTATTGGATCCCAAAGGATCCGGTAGCAATATAGAACAGGTTTTTTTAGACATGCTAGCCTTTAATGATCTTTATCAATGCAATACGATACTCAATGCTTCAAATCGTATTTTGGATCTAGTTCTTAGTAGCAGTAGTAACAACAGAGTGCAGGTGTCCCAGGCTTCAATTCCGCTAATACCTATTGATCCTCATCATCCAGCGCTGGAAATTTCGCTAACCTCTAATAATAGCAATCCCCTTATGCAAAATAAAATCCCATACTTGAATTATTATCTTTGTAATTATGAAGCCGTTAACACCGAACTTGCGAAAATCGATTGGTCACATGAATGGAATTCTATAAACAACGTTAACGAAATGTTAAAAAAGTTCTATGATATTCTTATGCCAATAATTGAAAAACATACTCCGATTACAAAACCACGAGATGAACGCTATCCTGTCTGGTACAGTAGAGCTTTACTAAAAGTTATTAAAGAAAAAGCTAAATACCATAATTTATATAAAAAGTACGGGAACCCCAGAGATAAAATTGCGTATGAATGCCTAAGAACGCGTTGTCAGTATTTGATAAAAGACTGTTATGCTAGCTTTAAAAAGAACATAGCTGAACATCTACGTACCAATCCTAAGTATGTTTGGAGGTACTTAAAAAATAAGCGGATAGGGAACAATTATATTCCCAATAAGATGTTTTTAAATAACAGTACATTTGCCAGGGGCGGTCAGGAAGTCTGTGATCTGTTTTTTGAAAATTTTCAGGCTGTATATAGAGTTAACAGTAATATACTTACTTCAACGCCAGTTGAACCTACTCCCTGTAACAATCACACTTTCAGCCAGTGCAAACTTGAAGTAAAAGAAGTGTTAGATTGCTTGTCTTCCCTCGATTGTGATAAAGGACCCGGGCCTGACTCAATTCCTCCTCTCTTCCTTAGAAAATGTGCAGTGAACCTGGCTGATCCTCTAACTACAATATTCAATATTTCTTTGTCACAAGGCGTATTCCCTGACCAGTGGAAAATAGCGCACATTACGCCTATCTTTAAATCCGGTCGTGTCGATGATGTTGCAAATTACAGACCAGTATCCATTCTGTCAGCTTGTGGTAAAATTATTGAATCACTTGTTCAAAAAAAAATGTTTCCTCACTTTAAAAATATATTGGATGATAACCAGCATGGTTTTCGCCCTAAAAAGTCGACATTATCCAATCTAGTCGAGTATGTTGCATATATATCATCAGCATTAGACGATGGTAGAGAAGTTCATGCAATATACACCGACTTTAAAAAAGCTTTCGATTTAGTAGATCACGACTTACTAATTTCTAAATTAGAAAGTATGGGCATTCACGGATCGCTGTTACGTTGGTGCGAATCGTATTTAAAGAATCGCTCACAACTAGTGTATCTCAAGGGTTATAAATCTAAACATTTTCAAATACCGTCAGGAGTGCCGCAGGGGTCACACTTGGGGCCTCTATTTTTCTTAGTTTTTATTAATGATTTGGGTTGCAAAATTAGTTCGGAATACAAACTTTTTGCTGATGATCTTAAAATATATCGAACGGTTTACAAAGAAGCTGATATTAACCAACTTCAGATAGATTTAAATAACGTATACAATTGGTGCATACAAAATAAAATGACATTAAATCCAATCAAATGTTACTTCATTAAATTCAGCAGAAAAAGGAATACATGTGAATATTATTACTCGATTAATAACTGTCAGCTCCAAGAAGTTGATACCATAAGGGACCTCGGTGTTATAATGGACAGCAATTTAAGTTTTAGGAGTCACTACGACCAAATTATTTGTCGAGCATCTAAATTGTCGGGTTTCATTGTCAGGGAAATGAAAATATTTAAAGAGCCTATTCTGACTATTTCCATATACAATAGTGTTATTCGAAGTATTCTGGAGTATTGTAGCACGGTGTGGAACCCGTTTTATCACGTGCACTCGGACCGGATAGAACGCATTCAAAAGAGATTCTTGTATCACTTAAGTTTCTCGGATAACAAATGTCGTATTCTGAACTCTTATAACGCTAGGTTGAGTCATTACAAAATGAAATCTTTGAGCGCACGAAGAAAATCTCTAGATTTCATGTTTTTGTATAAACTTATAAATGGTAAAATAGATTCTCCTGAACTCTTGGAAAAGCTGAATATTAGTGTTCCACGTAGTGGTAGTCGCTTGGTTAACCGAACGACTTTCGTCCTGCCTCACAGTCGAACTAACATAGGTAATTTTTCACCCATTTACCGAATGCTTTCTGTTGCCAACTCCATTCGTGGAGAAATCGATGTCTTTGCTGGTTCTTTAGCCTCAGTCAGAACTAAACTTAAAGTTTTATTTGTATAATATGTTTCATTTTATAAACATTTTTTTTTTTTTGTATTTTTCTCCTCTTATTTTCTCATTTTTGTTTTCTGTGTTTCACTAGTTTTTGTTTTTGTTTTAAATTATTTTTAATTGTTTAGTTACATAATAAGTGCTTTACATAACATGCATGCCGGATTCACATCTAGTAGATGTCAATCAGATAAATTTTGTTAAATCTCGTTATTTGTATGTGAGATTGTACATCAGTTTTGTGAATTAAATAAAAAAAAAAAAAAAAAAAAAAAAAAAAAAAAATACGCTTTCAGAGTAATGTTGAGGTAAAAATAGATGGACCTTACTGTACTTTGCAGAATTGAAAGTTTAATAATGTAGTGTTATTGGCTAGACTGGATCACTCGATGTCCTACGTTTTGGTAGGTAGGTATACGATTTTCTTTAGCGACGATTAGACGTTCATTCTCATTTTTTTCATAAAAGTGTAGTTACTACTTCGACACTTTTTTCATTGGGATCCGCTAAGATTTTAATTTCAGTGACTAATATCTTGAAATACTTACACGTTTTTATTTCTGAATATTTTCCAGTAATTCAAAAAGCACTTCTTGAATTACTGGAAACTACTGGACTAGTTGTGGCGAAGAATTTGAATATATTAGTACCACTAGTGCTGCCCGCGACTTCGTACGCGGATCCTGTTGCTTATGCCAGCGACAACGGGGTCGTCAAAATCGAAGATCTGAAACGTCTGATGTCGAATCCTAAGAGCCCGGGGACAGGAAATCAACGGGATGGGCGAGACAGCAACAGAGAGTACTCATCAGGCTGAACAACTCTTGCTAAGACGTCATTCCTATATAATATGTTATAGTGTAGCTGGGTTCTTGGAGTTGCACATCAGGTGTTCCAGATCTTTCATTTTTGTAAGTCAACAGGAAATGTCCTTCAGACTAAACAGCTTTTGCTAAGACGCCATTCCTCGGGCACGCCGCAATCGCGGCGGTAAGACCCTTCCTCTTTGAGGAGTGGCTGGATAGGAGTCACGGCGTCCTGACCTACCGCATGACGCAGGTCCTCACCGGACACGGAAGTTTCGGGAGGTACCTGTGTCTAAGGAGAAAGGAGGAAACGCCTGGGTGTCACCACTGCGAAGATCGCCCGGAGGACACAGTAGAGCATACGGTGCAAGACTGCCCCGCTTGGGCAGAGCACCGACGTGTCCTCACGGCGGCGATAGGCGGAGACCTCTCGCGCCCGGCATTGGTTGCGGCCATGCTGCGGGGCGAGACGGAGTGGGAAGCGGTCGCCTCCTTCTGCGAAGCAGTAATGCTCGCGAAGGAGGAGGCGGGCCGCGCGAGAGAGAGGGCAATGTCCTCCCTCCGCCCCACCCGCGGTGGTTGGCGCCCACGGCGTCGGACGTCGCAAGACGATCTCCGGCCACCGTAGGCGCGGGCATGCGGGCGGCGAGTAAAGGGCAACTCGCAGCCCGACCATGGACCATGCCCGGGTCGACGGCGCGTTGTGTTCCACGCGCGCCTCAAAGAGCGTCAGCGTAATGACGGGGCCCCCTCTGTAGAGGGCCAAAGCCTGCCGGGGTCGCGGGACTTATACCATTACCGTGACCCCGGAACATAAAGGGCTATTGAAGGACACCGTGGATTTTAGTCAGTACAAGTCTGACAGTCCCTCCCGCCCTGCCCGGGGTGGGAGGACTCATTTGATGATTTTACCACGATAAAAAAAAAAAAAAAAAGACGCCATTCCTATATTTGTTATAGTGTAGCTGGGTTCTTGGAGTTCCACATCAGGTGTTCCAGATCTTTCATTTTTGTAAGTCAACAGGAAATGCCCATCCGACTAAACAACTTTTGCTAAGACGCCATTCCTATATGTATATGTTATACAGTAGCTGGGCTCTTGGAATTCCACATAAGGTGATCCAGATCTTCAATTTTTATACGTCAACAGAGAGTGCTCATAAGGCTGAACAACTCTTGCTAAGACGTCATTCCCATACATGTTACAGTGTAGCTGGGCCCTTGGAGTTCCACATCAGGTGTTCCAGATCTTCAAAATTATTTTCGCAGCAGAAAATGCTCATCATGTGGAACAATTTTTGCTATAGTGCCATTTTTGTATCTCTTATAGTTTAGCTGGTCTGTTGCGGTTCTGCATCAGATGTTCAAGTTTTCAAGATAAATTATAGCCTATGTGTTGCCCCGACTTAATATCTATACGACAAAAAAGAAATCATTCAAATCCATCCAGCAGTTCCGAAGATTAGCGTGTACAAACAAAGAGACAGATTTTTTTTTTTTTGGATTCGTAGTCTATTACTGTTTCTAAACCCCCCTCAATTATTATTTTTTTAATATATTCAATGTACAGACACAGTTTTTTTACTGTTTTATTATAATTAGGTATGTATAGATTACGTACTTTCACATCAGGTAAAAAATTAACGAATTCAGTGTCCCAAAGGCGGAAACGACGACGAAAGAAACAATGTTAACGATAGTTAAGTATCACCTCCTACTTCACGAGTCTTTCGCTCTTATCGCTGCATTATACAACATTACTAGGCGTTAATCTAAAATGCAAATGTGCATGCTCTTCGGCTTTCTTACTTTCAACACGAATCATTTTCCCTGCGTACTTACATACATACAGTATCAACCATATAAATTGCTTTTTTTTTAAACTGAACGCTCTTCCTTCACGACATGTTAAACGTTGTCATTCGTGAAGAATTTATGACCAAGACAGTAAATGAAATCAAAAAACAACCACAAAAAAGGGTAAAATAACCTACAAAATAACTTTTCTTTCAGAAGTCGGTGCCTTTGTTTTTTTTTTCATTTCATTGTTTTTTGCCACCGACTTCTGAAAGAAAAGTTATTTTGTAGGTTATTTTACCCTTTTTTGTGGTTGTTTTTGAAGGCGGTTACATTTTTTTTTTGAAAAAGTTTTTTATTTTACTCTTTTTAGTTTAAATATTCAACTCAAATTCTTGTCAAATAAATCATTCTCTCTCAAGTGCACAATAAGCTAATAAAATTCCCTATCTCAAAAACTACTGAACCGATTTTGATGAAACTTGCAGTATTTCGTAAGTTGAACAATACTTAGTACAACAAAAAAAGAATTACTTAAATCGGACTTGTAGTTCCAGAGATATGCGAACACAAACTAAATCAGTTGATGCCTACTCCAAGCCGTTGAGGAGTTGTACCTTCCATCATCAGCTCATCCACCTGAGATGATGATTATCAGATGCAAATACTTGATCAGCTTTAGAAAATATATGAAAATGGTACTATGTGCCTATAAAATTTGAAGGTTGCCCTCGATTTCCCTGGGATTCCATCATCAGATCCTGACCTGATGATCATGGGACCAATTGGAAAGTATACCCTTTCAAACAAAAGAAAAATTTTCCAAATCGGTCCAGGCATCTTCGAGAAATCGGGGAACATACATAAAAAAAAAAAAAAAAAAAAAAAAAAAAAAGATTCCGACGAATTGAGAACCTCCTCCTTTTTTTGAAGTCGGTTAAAAAGAAATCGGTTCGCATGAGCTAGCTTTCGTGTTTAATACAAAAAAAACCGTCGATTCTTTGAAGTGACCTTGCTGGCACTGACCGACCTCGGTGTGATACATATTCAATGAGACTATTCTGCAGTTAAATTCTCCGTGGAAATACACATAAAAACAAACAACTTTGTTCTATTTGACTATGCAGACCGCTCCGTATTTGGATGCACTCTCAAATTTAGGTTACCCCGTGGCACTAGTTTTGTCAAACAAGACCTTTTCGCTCTCGGCCTATTTCGCTGAATGGCGAGGGCTGAAAGAATTTTTACGAGAAAATAATCTCAGCTTTGTATGATGTATAAGGGAGTAATTCTGAGAGTCTAAAGGAAATTGCTTACTTGCTGAAATATTAGGTGGGTCATTGATAATTCATTTAAGCTAAGATTTCTTGTATGAAAAAACAGCTGCTCTCATTCGTCATGAACAAGTGAGACAAGTACGTTTTTTTTTCTGTAAATTCCCGACATTCACAACGTACGCTCGAACTCTTTTATTGTTAATTTTCCCCCGAACAGAGATGAGACACACGCCGTAACAGTATCATGAAATATTTACGAGTATTTTCCCAACGATTTTTCCTTGAAGGGAGAACGGGCATCGGCAGTAAAGCCAGATTCCATTTATAAGTGCCCTGGCTTCTGATGTTGCTCATAAAGCGTCCCAGATAAAGCCTCCGGTCCTGAGGGATAAGGGGGCAAACGGGGCGAAGTGGGGAGAAACACGTACAGCGCGGAGTTTCCAAATGTATCTATGTTGTAAAGAAGTTGTCATATTTGGAGAGGACTGGGTATCGGAGAAATCTTTTATTGAAGGATTGTTGGGAATATTTCTAGAACGTTCGATGATTTATTATGAGAAATGAGGTAAACATTTTGCTAAGCCCAGTTTTTGGTACCTAAGTCTTTTTTATAAACACCAAGCATAAACTTTTCGACATAAGGCTTTATTAAAACATAAATCTGGCAAACTTTACGCGTTTCTATACATTATTTTTCCTTTCCTCCTCATATATCACACGATGAAGCTATCTACTGTTTTCCACCATTCCCCCAGCGAGTATCCTGTTACCCCTTACCCCCAGGCCGACCGTTAGCTCTTCCGACTTCCGAGGGAACTTCCTTACAGCGCATCATTCCCCCTTCGCCCCCTTAATGCTGATGGTAATCTACATGTGCTTGGAATATCGTGTTGACATTTTGTGCCGTTGTTGTTCCCACGAACATTAAAATACTGTTTCTAAGAAGAAATGTACAGTTCTAAAACCAGTTAAGACTCAGGAAAGGCTGGAGTCACGAGGTACCTAGGTTTAGATAGAAATAAGTAAATTAAGAGAAATACTTTTATTGCATGTTCTTTACACCGAAGTTAGCAGCAAACAGGTTTTATAGGAATTTCTTGTAAATGAGATTTATCTCGCGTTGGGATTACTAAAGCGCATCACACACGGCTAAGATACTAAAATATTTTATCTTAAGATACCATATCGCTCGCCATACTATTCAATGGTCACACACGACATACATTTTCTATCTTAAAATGGGTCAGAGCCCATTCGTCCCCTAAAATTCGTACCCCAGCATAAAAGTTGTGGATTCGGCCCCTATATAGGTGCCCATTGGTCTACTGGTAGGGGACCAATTAATATTTTAATAAAAAATATTATTTTTAAGGTACCCATTCGTCCCCTCTAATATATGTATATACAATATAAGTTAAAGATTCGGCACCTATTCAGGTGCCTTACATAAGAAACGGTTAACATAGTACACTTGTGAACAGTTTATTAACGGAATTAATTTAATAAATCATAACAGATTATTGAAAAAAGAGCTATGATGAATCCGTCATGATAATAATATAACCTGTCGATAGGCTTACGATGTAAAATTGTCTCTCTACGAATGGCTTGTTAAAAAAACGGGTTACAAATAATAGATAAGGTGTTTCGTTTGTATGTTATGGCTGCCTATTGGTGGTGGTGGTGGTGACATATTGGTTCTTGAAAGTGACTGCGAATACGAGACTGTTCAATGTGTCTTTGGTCTTTTATTAAATGAAGTTCGCCTAACGAAATAAACAATACTGTTAATGTTATAATAATAATATTTTTGAAATATAATTGAATCGAATTATCTCTTTTGAATCCTGGAATATGATTAGTAGGTATTATTATTGATGGTAATTCACTTTATGGTTCACACTTTTATATATTTTTTTCCAAATTAACGATATTGTATTACCTATATACATATAATTATAATAAAAAAGAACCTATAAATATACTACTACTATACTACATTTAAAAACTAAAATTAAAAGTAAAATATTTACAAAAATGACTAGGTATAATATTAAAAATTTATGGTGAAATACTAGTCATATTTTGACTACAAAAGTCAAAACTAAATTATTTACTCCTAAATATGTATAGCAATTTTTTATCCGCAATTATTATTTTATCATATTAATGGATGTTATTATGTTCTTGTATTCTAAGTGTTTCGTTTTAGCTCAATGTGGAGTCGTTGTCACCCTTTTTAACCGACTTCAAAAAAAAGTAGGTTCTCAGTTCGACCTGTATGTATGTATGTTTGTTTGGCTGAACGGATTTTGTTGCGGTTTCCAGCAAAGTGTTCATTACATTCTGGAGAAGGTTTTAGTATATAATAACACTAATAGATATCCCGTGACGTTGCCCGCGTGGATTCGTTTTTGCTTACTTGGATTGTAGGTTTTCAGTGACCATTGCATGTTTTTCCGCGATTATCTCGCGTTTGGCTAAACCGATTTTGATGCGGTTTTCAGAAAAGTGTTCGTTACATTCTGGGGAAGGTTTTAATATATAACAATAATGGATATCTCGTGCAATTGCCCGCATAGATCCGTTTTTATTGCTTACTAGGATTGTAGATTTTCAAAGTCGACGATTATAAGAAGATTTTTGTTGAATGTCTAAACTAAAAAGGGAAAAATAAAAAACTTTTTGAAAAAAGGGAACCGACTTCAAAACCAAACACAAAGAAACTGTAAAATAACTTTTCTTTCGGAAGTCGGTGGCCATAGTCAATGAAATAAAAAACAAAGCCACCGACTTCCGAAAGAAAAGTTATTTTACAGTTTTTTTGTGTTTGGTTTTGAAGTCGGTTCCCTTTTTTTCAAAAAGTTTTTTTAATGTACAAAAATAATGAACGTTCTAACACTCATTCTGTTTTGCTAACATTATTTTTTTATTTTACCCTTTTCTGCGCGACTGTACCAGGACTACCAAGCTGCAGTATACACATGCATGTACTTATATTAGAAGAATGAATAAAAATAAATATTCTTCAGGGGACGAATGGGCCCCTCAAAAGTCCCAGGGGACGAGTGGGCACAGGGTGCGAATCTTAGGGGACGAATGGGCTCTGACCCCTTAAAATGTCATCTTACGATATATTTTATATCTTAAGATGTTATCTTACGATATATTTTACATCTTAATATACGAATATCGCTCTCTATCTTACGATACGAAAATATGAAAGATATATTATCTTCGTCGTGTGTGACGGTCTATTGAATAGTATGGCGAGCGATATGGTATCTTAAGATAAAATATTATAGTATCTTAGCCGTGTGTGATGCGCTTTAACATGATCTATGAGTAAGGAAAATACTGAATGCGGAAATTTGGAATATCTGTAGAGAATGTTGGCATACGTCGGGTATAATGCATAATGGTGCACTGTATCTATGACGCAAGCAATTTAGAATGTGATAAAGTATCGAGACTCTATTTAGATGAACCCAATTTACAAAATTGCGACTCGCTAACGTCTAACATTAGGTTCGCCTTGATTACCTACATAACTTTAATATAAAGTAGTTGAAATGTATTTATATACTTCTAGAAGTTTTGGAGAAACAGGCGTAATATAATATTAGATACATATATTCCAATTATTTTTCATCCACTCCCACACGTCTTGTACGATTTTCTTTACTCACAATCAACTTTTCAACCTCGAATTAAATAAGTTTGTTCATTTTGCTTACATAGTTTGCTCATAATTATTTTTATAATTAATATTCTCAGCAAGAGCCGTCCAAACGCCAGCGGAACAGGGAACAGCTGTGAGTGTGTGCCTGGCGATGCGCGTGCGATGCATTCCTAGCGGTCAACGCACGCGCGCGCACTCACTGCGCATGACTTTACTACAGTATACAACATATCACCAGTTATTACTCCTTTTAAGATCGCGTTTGACAACTATTGCACCTTGATTGCACCTGTGTGGTCGAGAATGGTCAGTACCCTTTGCCTAGAAATTATTTTTCACTCTTAGGTTAGAATATTGAGAAGTATATACTCCGGTAAGCAGTTGTTTGTTTCGAACTACGATACCAGAATTGCATAATAATAATCCTAATGTGTAACTTGGTGGAATATTCTCTACCACATACCGATAATGTACAGATGTTTCATTCCCATTTTATTCTCAAAGTAAGTGTAATCTTATCAACACAATAATAATGGTCTTCGTAAGTTTTGAAACATTGCACTATAATCGGTCGTGACGTGCCCTCCCGATCACGTAATACCATGGACTTACATCGAATGGAAATACCTCGATGGCGAACAGCCGTCTAAAATCGTTATGATCTCTGGTTAAACATGTAACATTCATTTCATAAGCTCGTACCTGCTTATAAATTCAGTTGCTGGATTTGAAATTCAGAGAGAATTCCGGAGGAGTTTGCATCGTGTACAATCTACATAGTTACTGATACGCGTCTAACTTCTTATGATGCTTCGAAACAAAGACAGAACTACATTAAACAAGAAGGTAACTAAATCAATTCTAACTAGCCCCAAGTAAATAGATACAAAGTTACTTCATAAATAAATAAACATTTCTCAACCAATCTAAAAGGAAACTTTCTAGAAACAAAAAAGGATAGTCACCATGAAATGCTCGTTCCGAAAACATTTACATTATCTATAGATCAACCGTACAATTTCACCAGACACACAAGCAAGTGCGGATTTATTTCGCGGCAAATTAAGCCATCTACCGACTATTAAAAAACAAGCAGTCGTAGCACCGCCGCGTAGATTGGCAAGACGGGACCAGCATAGCAATTAGAAAGATTGAGACACAAAAAGTCCCGTTCCTTTGAAAAAGGCGTTAATTTTTCATTCGCGGTGAATTAGACGTGGAACGGGTTGAAGTCTCGACGGCTGCTGGCGACGATCGATAGAAACGAGCTATGGGACTTTCAGTTGTATGGTCTTATAAAGATTTTTGCTGTGTTTTATATAGCATATTGGAAATTAAGCTTGGAAATACTAGCAACTACTGGTAGAAACAGAGAACATTAGGAATAAGATTAGCAGAAGACAAACAATTCCTTATAGCAAAATTTTTCACAGTAAAAAATGTAAATTCAGCTCATACCACAACATTGAGATTGAGATCAATTTTCCGCTCAGTCTGGGAAATACGCAAAAATATGCATTAGCGAAAAATATGTATTTCTGGATTTACATATTTAGCAATCTGTTTACCATTGCTATTTCGACTGCCACGCCTCGTTATTTTCTCATAAAACCTTGAGTGCTGCCAGTGGGTACGTCCCTTATTAAAATTGCTTGTTTCAGAAACAATGGAGGGGGATTCTTTAGATTTGGATGCTGAAGTGAAGGAAGTGAAATGTGAGATAGAATTCACAAACATGAATGAACCTGCAGACGAAACTTCGGGAATGAGATCAATTGCAACGATCAAAAATGTACTGAGAGAGACAGAAGCCAGTGGTATCAGTAACGATATAAGCAATGCACTCTAAAATAGCGCTGGAATTTCTAAACGTATTCTGAGTTTACGTCTATATACACAGTTTTTCAACAACTCCCAGTTTCTTTCATCAAGCGTAGCACAATACAGTGGTTCTATTAAACTGTTAAACCTTAGTTTTACAGTTATTATTTGCAGGGTTTACGTCAAGAAGCCGTGCATCGTGAATCGTAAATGAATAATACATCAACAACTGTAAGCATTAAAAATGATCGGAATACGCAACCGCTTTCCTTGAACGTACAAACTTATGAATTATACAAAATTAACACAACGACGATGCATTCCGCTAGTTTACTATACAACGTATTTGCAATTCAATTTACTAGTAAAACGACATCGAGCACTTACAATCAGCCTTTTATACGAATTCAATTTGGAACGAATTGAGAATTTGAGATAAGGAAATAATAGTAGCATTTAGTACCATACACAAAACGAATTACGTAGGGTCATTTCGCCTGTTTGCGTCCATTTAGTGCAGTCACAGAGTACTACAGAGGGGTCTCTATGCGGTGTAGGTATGAAACGGCACGCACACACGCGCACACCGTTCACGGTGCCGTATGCCGGGCCGCCCGTCTCGCACGCGTTCCGTATCTTAATATTTTTGTTACGTTTACGTATCGTCGGCCTAATTCGTTAACCTGCTAAATACGTTTTTGCAAAGTTTACAGGACGAAGAAAAAACTGAATAATATCTTTATTAGTTTAGCAATCAAAATTTTGAAAATCCCGTTGGCGTATATATTTTTTCTTGATATTTTAAAAACATAATATCTAAGAAAACCTAAACACATTTTACAAAATTGAGGAAAACAATAATTAAGCAGTTATTCGAAGTGAAGTTTCAATTTGGTTGAGGACTTAGCAGTTTTTTTAAATTAAATTTAGTATGG
The DNA here is from genome assembly GCA_950005045.1 of Agrotis exclamationis. Classification (NCBI taxonomy): domain Eukaryota; kingdom Metazoa; phylum Arthropoda; class Insecta; order Lepidoptera; family Noctuidae; genus Agrotis; species Agrotis exclamationis. The sequence continues at coordinate 16,351,513 of OX465427.1, read as the reverse complement.
TAAATTAATGGTAATAATGGTGTACCTATAGATAATTATTTTAATTGTGCAGTTAAACGAATTCAATCAGTAATCAAAATATTTATTATTAAAAATTTAACAATCAGTCTTCTTTAATAGGAAACAGGGTTAAAATATCTAAGCTGAACTCTTCATCGGTGGGAAGGGTTCGCATCGGCGTCAAGAGAACGATGAAGTACTTGGGACTCGTCCTCGACAGCCGGTGGAACTTCAGGGAGCACTTCCTGCATTTGGCCCCAAAGCTGAACCTGGCAGCAGCCACCCTCAGGCCGACTCCTGCCCAGTCTCAGCGGGCCAAACGCCTCCTGCCATGGCTATACGGATGATCCGAGGATACCGCACGATCGCCGGCGAATCGGCCAACCTCCTTGCCGGATTACTGCCCTGGGATCTGGAGGCGACGGCTCTCCAGCGCGTCTATGAGTGGCGCTTGGAGGCGCATCGCTGGGGCGAATCCCCGCTGCTTTGACGTCTCGAAGCGCGGCGGGAAGAGCTCCGGCGCGATCTCAGGGCAGTATGGAGGGTGCGACTGTTGCAACCGAGGTCCGGGTACGCCGCAATCGCGGCGGTAAGACCCCTCCTTGAGGAGTGGCTGGATAGGCGTCACGGCGTCCTGACCTACTGCCTGACGCAGGTCCTCATCGGACACGGAAGTTTCGGCAGGTACCTGTGTCAGATAGGGAAGAAAGAAAGGCCTGGGTGTCACCACTGCGAGGATCGCCCGGAGGACACGGTGGAGCATACGGTGCAGGACTGGCAGTCCTGCACCGTATGCTCCACCGTGTCCGCTTGGGCAGAACACCGCCGGGCCGTGTCCTCACGACGGCGAAAGCGGTGACCTCTCGCGCCCGGCATTGGTCGAGGCAATGCGGAGCGAAACGGAATGGGAAGCAGTCGGCTCCTTTTGCGAAGCAGTCATGCTAGCGAAGGAGGAGGCGGGACGCGTAGGAGAGAGGACAGCGTCTACCTCACAGCCCAGCCGCAGTGGTAGACGCCCACGGCGTCGGACGTCGCAAGACGATTTCCGGCCACCGTAGGTGCGGGCATCCGGGCGCCGAGTAATGAACGACTCGCTGTCCGACCATGGACCATGTCCGGGACGACGGCGCGTTGTGTCCCACGCGCGCCTCAAAGAGTGTCAGCACAATGACGGCTTTGGCCCCCCCTTAGAGGGCCAAAGCCTGCCGGGGTCGCGGGACTTACGAATACCGTGACCCCGGAATGTAAAGGCTATTAAAGGACACGGTGGATTTTAGTCAGTACAAGTCTGACAGTCCCTCCTGCCCTGCCTTGGGTGGGAGGACTCATTTGATGATTTTACCACGATAAAAAAAATGCTAAACTCTTCATAAACAATCAGTAATAGTTTTAATATACGTTATTATAATGTTTTGTCTGTCTTGTAGTACGTGTTGTACTCCTAAGTATTTTATTATTAGTAATGACAGCTATTAAATATTGTTTTACTACTGCTACTGTATCACAATCAATTAATTATTACAACAATAAAATAAAATAATCAATTTTCCCAAACGGCACGTGAGTTTGGGAACGTTGTCAGTGCAAAACTGAGGCCTCAAGAGGATTTAGCAGGTTTGCGTTGTGGAGATTGGCTAGTGATAAGAAAGCAGTTTTTCGGGCATAGCATTTGTCACCTTTTTAGGCTGATATCGCTGTTATTTCTTAAATGCTACGGTAGATATTAGGCTGAATTTTCGAACTGCATCAAAAAGTCAATTTTGCCAAAAATGGACTTAGCAGGTTAACGAATTAGGCCGACGGTATGTGAAAGAGAAAATAACCAAAATAAAAAGTAGTATTATTAATTAGATACTGTGGGAAATAACTTTATAATTATATTTTAGTTATAAAATATAAGGAAAAGCAAATACTGCATAGCTTTTGGTTGCTTAAACGACAATAGTGATAAGAGCCTCACGTTTCATAAACTAGCAAATAGCAGCTACGCATTCAAGGTCAGCGATCGTAATTGGTTGCGCGACTATTTTACCATTTACAAAGACTCGCAACGCAGAACCTGTGACGTAGGGATGGAGATCTGAGATCGATTAATCGAAGAATCGATTGTTGGAGCCAAAATATCGATTTTTTTAAATCTATATATAGTACTGAATGGATTCAGTGAATCGATACTTCACCCTTGAAACGCGACATTCGATTTCAGTTTTTGCTCTAAACCATAAAAGTATTTACAATTAATTGAATGTACCCATATTATAAGAGTGCTGCCGGTTAAAGGGTTAATTATTCAAAAACTCGCGAGATGGCTGTATGTTTGGATTCCTTCGCCTCTCTTTAATAAAAAAAAGTAACGTTTGTTTGTAATCTTTGACTTTCTTTTTGTATTCTGTGACTGACATTTCTTGTTGCGCTATCATCATTCATTAAAATTCATTTGTTTGTTGTTTTAGAATCTGTGTGTTGTAAAGCAAAATAAATACTGATTTTTATGTATTGTTTGTTGCAGAATAATAACTAAGTAATTGTAAACCAATACATAATAAAGCCTATAAACAACAAAGCCTAACATTTCAAATATTTTTAAATAATATTCTTTTTTGTTTTTGTAAGATGAAATGTTTAAAAATATTACAATAATAGGTTCTAATGTAAGGTGCCGTTGGTACTATGTATTAACATTCTGTGCTACCAATCGATAATGTATGTAGAATGTAGTAACGAAACCAAAAAGATATAGGCTGATGATAAAAAAAATCCCCGAAGAACATTTATGTTAATAGTGTAATTTAACAAATGCATAAAATACACCTACCTACCTTATTGTGCCTCCTAAACTCGTAAGTCGCAACCCTATTGAGATTCACGGATAGCAACAATGTAATCACATTGTAATGTTGTTAGCGTCAGATAAACAAAAATAAACTCTCGCGCGTAACCATTCAGTACATTTTTGCTTGCGCATGGGAAGTTTAGGCTATTATAAAAGTACATGGGCGATGCCGATGCTAGTAAAAATGTACTTTATTCTCTCGAGTGTAGATTTTACATTTGTTTGATTGTTTTTGGGAAGTGACCCAACTGTTCTAAACTGTGGTGCAGTTGACAAGTTTGAAGGAGAAAATAAAAATGTCCCAACACAAGTTTCAATAAAAAAAAAAATGTAAATGCGTTCGTTATATAGTCTATTTTAATATCAGCTTTCAGTTTTGTTCGAAACTTCTCGTATTTTTTTTTAAACAGGAAAATGTCAAAATTAGGCGTTTTACCCAGTTTGCGTCCAAAAAATCCAAATTGCGTCCACCCATGGACCATTTCGCGTCCATCAGTTTAGAGAAGGAATATAGGGGTGATCAGGGGTGATATTGTTAAGACAATTTAAAGGAAGATTGGATTTTAACAATTTCTTTATTTAATAAAAAAAAAAAACATAATTATCATTATAAAAATAAAATAAAAAAACTTGTTTATTCTTCTCAACATCGATAGAATTTAAAATAAAAAAATAACCATACATGGGTTCTGGTGCCGGTTTATTTACTCCAGGCACACCCAGGGCAGAGCGGGAGGGACTGTCAGCATGGAAAACACCGCGCCGTCGACCCGGGCATGGTCCATGATCGGACAGCGAGTCAACCATTACTCGCCGCCTGCATGCCCGCGCCTACGGTGGACAGAGATCGTCTGCCGACGTCCGACGGTGTGGGCGCCTACCACCGCGGCTGGGGTGGAGGGAGGACGCTATCCTCTCCCTCACGCGACCCGCCTTTTCCTTCGCGTGCTTGACTGCTTCGCAGGAGGCGACCGCTTTCCACTCAAACTCGCCCCGCAGCATGGCCTCGACCAATACCGGGCGCGAGAGGTCTTCGCCTATCGCCGCCGAGAGGACACGGCGGTGCTCTGGCCAAGCGGGGCAGTCCTGCACCGTATGCTCCACCGTTTCCTCCGGGCGATCCTCGCTGTGGTGACACTCCGGCGTTTCTTCCTTTCCCATCAGACACAGGTACCTCCCGAAACTTCCGTGTACGGTGAGGACCTGCGTCATGCGGTACGTCAGGACTCAGGACGCCGTGACGCCTATCCAGTCACTGCTCATAGAGGGGTCTTACCCGCTGACGCGCTGGAGGGCAGTCACTTTCAGACTTCATTGCACTAGTAAAACTTGAATTTTAATCTCATAGTCCTAATCAAAACTGTACTACCTATTCATTTCAAATTATTAAAAAAATATGAATAAAATATGTTTATGCTATCATTTTTATTTATTGAAAAAATGGACGCAATTTGCTATATAATATTATTCAATGCAGGTATAGTTTGCGTCCACGTGTAATCGATGTTGTCTATCTTTTACTACAATCATAATAATGTGGACGCAAATTGGCAGTTACAATTACATACTATAAGTGGTAAAATAAACAAAAATCCAATTTCCCTTTCATATTTTAATCACATAAAAATAAACAATTAGCGAAAACATAAATAGACGAGTTCGCGTCCACTGTGGACGCAAAGTGCACATTTTATAAATTCGGTGTTGTAGTTCGCGTCCACCTTATTTTAACTGTTAACTTTAAAAAAAAACAAGCAAATTCATAATTCATATTATTCGTTTTTCCATTATTAATGTCTACAAATAGCTATGTTTCCTAAAATTCACATAAAACAATAAAATATTTACTGTTAAACGCGCCGCTGCACACTATTTTTTTTTTACATCTTGCGCGTTTTCACTCTGCTGTTGAACAACCCGAGACTAAATATTTTTTCTAAACGGATTAGCGGGGCGGACGGAACTTTTGTCTATGTTATCGTGTCTCTTATACGTTGAGGTATAGGCGGTCATGTCTTTCCATGTCATTAGAGTAAGAATATACTTATTTTCGAGCATTTTTAAAGGGAGATCCGTAAAATGGACGCGAACCGGACGATGGACGCGAACAGGCGAACTTACCCTAGTAACTATACTGTATTTAGCGAAAAGAATTGCAAGGAGTATTCAAGCTGATAATATTGAGGCCAGAAAATATAACTAGTGACTCTTATAATCAGAACTTGACAACCTAACTCTGAATAGAAATCTTATTTAAGCTGTAACACTATTCAATCTTTTGAATTGACGTCAAGTACCTCAGAAACCACAGCAAGCATGCAATTGCAATATTTCATTCAATTTTGCAAGCTTGCCCAACGTCCACCGCATTATCTTCAGTAAATAATAAAATACACTATAAATAAAGTATGATCTATGAAATGCATGTCACGTATTCGATGAAATAAAATTAGTTGTTACGAAATGCCATTGTTGCGATACTACCTATAGCTTTGGCCTCAAATATTGAGACGTGAGCTGACTCTTTACTATAAAACCAGTACTGATGCTACAATAAAATTTAATAGAGTACTAACCGTTCTTCTTTGCATAATAATTGATTCAGTGAAACATGGAAGTTGAATGTAACATTCATGTTTGTCCTCGCATTTTCCTATGATAACGTTCTTGGGACTGTTGACCATGGTAACTTGACGAATATCCTCAAAATGTGATTCGTATACATTTACGAAGGAAAATTCTTTAAATTAGAAAGAATTAAGAAAAATCCGTACAAATAAATATTCAAAAGAATTTCTCTACTTCTCTTCAACAGCTACAGTCCTATGTTAATGAAACCCTTTTTAACTCTAAACTAGTTTAGAATAATAATTGCTCTTGGTTAATACTATCGTTAAAAGTTTTTAGCACTTACACTGATTGGTTGAAGTCAATACTTCAATATTGTGCTCTTCTACTTTATATTTTAAAAATCCTTTACCAACCCGTAATTTTCTATCATCATCGGACAAAGGCATTAAATTAAATTGGAACCCTGTCCATACATACTTATTAATATGAACTTGCTAGCATTACAAATATTACAACCAGCATCACTGCTCGTATTGGTGTCAAATATTAATTATAGAGGGACGGGGGCCCAAGAAATTGTGCTCAAAGCGAATTGATTAAATTCGTGATGTTTGTACGCATTTACGCAGTATTATATCTTATAAAGATACATATAGTCAATTTAATTGAAGACCTCTCAGGTCACGACCTCGATATGCAAGTTTAACAAACTTTATACTTTAACTTGTCACATCACACAAAACCACAGTACGCGGCAAACAAACCCCAACTTCAGATTAATTAATTTCAGTAAAATGGAGGATGGATGGAGGTTTCTAAACGACAAGAATTGAAATGTCGCGAGAACTTAATTTTAATATAGAAGCAGACATTAAACTTAGATTAAATCTGGCAGCAATCTAATTCACAATGTATTCGAAATTGTTTACTAACCTAACAGAGACGATCAATACGAAAATAAAAACACTTTGAGGCCATGAATCATCTTTTTTTTGTATTCCAAAAGCGTACACCCGCAATATCATTAGGCAAATCCCCTGAAAGCCGAATGGCATTAAAATGAAATTTAAAGTCAATACAATTTCAAATAGCGATGTAGGAAAGCAGTAACTAACCAGCCCTCATCTCTCCCCTAGGGTTCGTCCCAATTTCGTCCCTTCACGCCGTGACCCAGTTCTGAAAGCCGCTCATTTGCCACCGTAGGTTTAAAATGGGGTTGCATGTAATCGTTCTTTGCCCTCATACTCGGAGGGTTTCAGTACTCAGCTGGAACTGTGCCTTCTCTTTCACACAAATTGATCTTTCAGTAATGGAGGACAGGGCATTGTTGATCTACAAACAAGTTTTTGTCGATGATTTTTTTCCTTGAATTAATATCATAAGGTTAGAAGATTCTGTGACCATTACGGTAAAAAGGCATGAAAAAAAAAGATAAAATTTTAGTTTTGGTTAATGTGTCTAAGTTTTATACCTGTCTGGCTCTGGGGTCTTTGACGTGACTAGTAACATAAAGTAATGATGCACTAGGAAATCATAAATGAGATGAAAGGAATGGTTCTATATTTAGTTTTGACTATGAAAAAATGTATTCGTCTGGCACCAGATATTTGATATCTAGAAAAGATACAGCACTATTGAAACCAGTGTATTAAATATGAATCTAAATATCCTACAGTGTAAGATATTTACATTTATATTGGTGCCAACCTTTTAAACACAAGTGAAATCAACCATTGCATCAGTCAATTCACAAATACAATGCAATGATATGAAAATACTTCTTAGAGTTGCTCAAACGGAATTTCGTTCAGCATGTCACTCTGGACGTTGTTTACCTCGACACGACAGGCAACCGGCGTGGAATTCACTTGCGTCACTTTTTACACTTATCTATCTTTAGTGTTAAACAACAAATCATAAGAAAGTGTCAAACTAAAAACAAGGTCCACTTCTCGACAGGTGAACGACCGAAGAATGTTGCAAGAGTGCCACAAGGTTGCTGCCTCGGGCCAGTATGAGAATTTAACATCATGAAAATTACGATAATGAGTGTTTCGTAAAAATATCGCAGTAATGTGGAAGCTAATTTAAACTGAATGCAAGACTGATGAGATGAGATTCAAGTACTTCGTTCCTTGGAAAAGATAGAATAGAGATAATTTATGACATTTGGTTTGTATTGATTTTGATACAAGATTATACCCAAGACACAGGTTTGCAGATTGTCGCGATTAGGGTAGATGTCAGATAAGGCGGTTCTATAAAAGATTTAAAAAATCACTACACTTTACTTTTAATTATATTTCGGTTAAACTTTATTTTAATCAGAAATGATAAAAAAGCACCTGTTACAATATTTTCTGTAAAATCCTAAAGATACAACAATCAAAAGCAATTGTTTCTAGACAGCTCATCTTTTCCTAAAAAAGTATTGTTGGTTAGGTTTTTTTTTTCGAAATAATTAAAATCGTTACTAACAAACAACTGTCGAAAGAAAAAAAAACAAAATGGATTCAAAAAGATGTGTTTATTAAAAAGAAATAAAAATACACTGTTAACAAGTGGAGATATAAATCTGGTTAATAAAATTGAATAAGTGGAAGATACAACAGATGCCTGCTTATAAAGAAAGCTAAACACAGATAAGGTTTACAAGAGAGTTTTCCAAGAACTTAGTTAAGTATCGAAGACTCAAAGTACAGTTACTAGTGGTTGCGTAACTAGCGAATGCAGTCAACCAAAATGGCGTGGTAGCTTATTGCGTTGTACAAACAAAGATTGATCTCACGATCGCGTCAAAGGAAACTAATTAATGTAAATTTATAAGTAGCAGTCGTTTTGGATAAAGAAACTGGAATGATCGACACCATTCCAACAAATAAGTTTCGACATAGAATCACTGGTAATCGATTTAAGATCAACTCCAAGTACAGTACACCTGCAATAGTTAATACTGGATAAGTTTTGAAGAACCTTGACAAGACCTTTCAAGATCTGGCCTTTTGTACTACTGATATATACCGTGATTCACGAGCCAAAGATGTAAGTATACAAGCAAGTTATGGAAACTTACATAACGTTTAATAAATTCACAGTGACAACAAATAAAAATACTTCTACAAATGCCGCGTGGCTGTGGAGGTTTCGGAACGGTGGGAAAGTAAGCTTACAATTAAATTGAGTTAATCCGAAAAATTGATTTTGCTTGAATCGACGATAGAACGCAGTATCATGCACTTTCGTTTTCATTTCTGGGGTTTAATGAAGCACAATCCTTTGTTTGATTCAGGTAAAATCTTAAGGCTAATAACGAGTTAGATTCCATGGTACTGGTAAGTAATATTTACTCGCTGGATATTTCACAGTCATTATAACTGTGAAAAATTCTACTTACCAGTAGAAGAAGATCAACTAGGTACTCTAATTAATAATGATTGTGTTTCATTGGAAGAATCAATGATAAATCTTGATGTCAGTTATACATGTTTTTTTCCACTGTCGTAAATTGTAAGCCGTCATCTCAACAGCCTTCGCCATGAAGAATTTTCCTCGTCTCCAATGTGTGAAACCCTTGACCTACTTTTGTATGATTTTAACTTGAGGAAACTTAGTTATCATCATAACGTCTTCTGATACGAATGGATTACGATTATTATGTAATTCAACTCGATTGTATCGTATATTCGCGTCCTAATCGATAAAATTATTTGGATGATTGAATTTTTCCTGACCAACAGCAGAATTATGTCGCCATCGATACGCCTCAGTCTATAGCTCATTAACTCATTAGAGACAATTTATGGTAAAGTATTAACAAGTTAGGAAAACCTGTTAAGTATAAAAAAGAAAACATCCGCTTATATTGTACAGCTATGGTTATACGAGTAAAACACAAATGGCTTTACAATCGTTTACTGAGCATTGTGATGCACAGTAAACTGTATGTGGCTCAATAGCGTCTGCAAATAGCCGTAGAGCTTGCCATTGACGTTGGTGCATTAAAAAAAATACTTCGTTTCTTTTTTTGCGTAAATAAAAAATTAATCAGATTGTGGCTAGACCACTAATGAACAGCGCGATTAAATTCTAATAAAAAGTCGTTGTCTGGTATTCTTGCATTGTAACTGTTGCTTAATATTATGCAAAATACTTCATCAGAATCGGCCATTAAGCACGATGTGACAATGATATAATTTTGCTTATATCATAAACAAATAATACTGGCTATTCAGGTCAGATCACTCATGTTTTTAATTTTTAATGTATGCATTCAGATATAAAATATTATCGGAATATTTAATTTAATTGGAAATTTTAAGATCATATTATCAGTATTGCTAACAGATTTAAAATTCTTTAAAAGGTCTTCGCTTTTAGGATCAGTGTACCCACGAAAGCCCCCAAAAGCAGATGGCCGGGTCTTTCAAAGGATGTTGACCTTAAAAAGTGAAAATTCTAATGCATTTCGGGTCCTATAACAGTATTTTTATTGGGCTTTTGCTATGCCTTGTTTTTAGGCCAAGAAGTAGAAACCTATCTTCTGTATAATCCATGTGTTTTCAGGGACACAATTACAAAAGTAGGTCCGTTTATAATCCAAATAAATAAAAGGAAATTACGTCCAAAACTAGTTTTACATCAACATTTTTGAAGCTCACTTTTCAGACGCCATTATTATAGTCGTACTGAATAAACGAAATTAAGTTCCGACAAAATTCAGGCTCGTTCAAATTTTTTTGAACGCTTTCAAATAATTATATGGCGTCCCACTAAATTCTCCGAGATAATTTTATTGTTTCTCTGCAATCGAATTACTTATTTAAGTAATTTGTATTGTGAAAGTGGCCAGTGTTTACCGGCAGGGTAAAGAACAGAGTACCTCACGACTTGGGGACCGGTTTAGTGGACTGACCCCGGCTGTCATGCAAGACCGTGTTCTATTGCACAACTAAAGCCCGATTTATCGGCTCTTGATCAAGATTGCAGATAAATAACGATTATCTGGTTATCCATTGATACTAACTTAGATTAAGTGTAGGTGTTTGAAGAGCAATTAGTTTAAATAGTGATTAAATTCATTTAAGTGCTTTGTTTAGTTTGTTGTTAACTTGTTAACAATGCAATATAAATAATGTTGTAGAAGACGATCGGTAAATTGATAGCGTAGGCAAGTAACCCACCGCATTGATGTTCATGGAGATTGTTTTCATTTCGAAGTCGGATCAAAAAAAAAAAAAAAAAAAAACAATATTATGGTACACTAAACAAAAGTGACGGCTTTTGCAGAAAAAATAAAGGGAGTCGTATGTCATGGTATGGACATGTGATGAGGAGGTATGATACGCATCTGACTGTTTAAATAATGAATGTGTTCCAACCCCAAGCAGAATGGGATAAGGATAGGAAGATGATGATAACGATGATGAATACAATACGTCTGCTATTACCAACCTGTACTTGTAATTGTAATATTTGAAAATTTTGAAACCTTTACATGTTTGAATGTTTCGCAAAAACGTTAACTACCGTTAGAGGAAAAAGAAGATTCTCGCTACGTCTAAGTATGAAATCCATTATGAATATTATAATGTTGTATGCAAATAGGTAATTAACGTATTCAGATATTCAATATCAAAGTACAAAGCAACAGCAACAAGTTGATCTGTTTACTTGATTGACATTCATACCTAGTAGGTACTTAGAACGTATCACGTTATTTATAGAAGCTGGCGTGATAAAACCTCTGTAGTCGTTATCACAGACAAACAATAAAGACAAACACTACACACAGTTGCATAGTTATGGCCACATTATCTTAATTGCATTGTCGTAACAAATATGATAATAATTTCTGAAAAGAAACAGGCTCTAAACTTCAGTACCTAAGTGATAGTAGAAGACTATTGTTCGAGATAATGTACAAGGAGTCTAAGTAAATTTTCTTTTCATTGTTTAATGTTCCAGAAAATGGTGCACTTTAGTCTTCAACGCTTTTCTTGCGAGCCCAATACATTAGCAAGACAGCGAGTTCTTTCTTCTAAATGCTACAAGCTTTAGTTTTACAATGGTCGCCTGTGGTTAAAGTTTTTTATGTCTGATGTCATCAGTCCGTGCTGTGTAGGAAGAGGCTACTTAGACTACTTGGTACTCGATCATCATATTAGCCACATACATATTCAATGCTGAATGACACTGAACTGTCAGTTTAAGCTTCTTGATCATTACGGTCTTCTCCATGTTTATTGACATCTCTGTGTATAAACTGGGCGGGCTACTCTGCCCTGGGACACACAGGTCAGCTTGCAAAGCTATTAATTTCAATGTCAACCACAGAACAATCGATCACAATTGTATTGTTGTTTACTAAACTAAGGAAAAGAGTGCATGAGACCATCTTGCGATTGTTACCATAAGAAAACCTAAATAAAGCTTTGTTTCCTGCGATTTGTTTACATTTTAAACAATTTTCATTGTTTACGTTCACTTTGGCCTCAATGATGCTACTGTGAATCACAATGGAGTCTAACCTTCTTCTATAAAGTTACAATCATTACAAAATCATTATCTCATCAGACCAAACACGATTCACGAGATCGATATACAACGTACGTTTATAGCAGATCATCGCATTCCTACAGAGACATCGCGTACTTACAGATGTCTATGTAGCTTGTTCAGTAAATTTAATTATTCCAGGGTTTCATTAGAACCGTGCTGGACCGTTGCGTAATTACGATCGTCAGCTACAGGCGGTGTCGGCCCTCCGTTGGTCCTAACACTCCGAACGCCCTCGACATCACAGAGAACCGAGTCCTTATTGCGAGTTATTTTTAAATATTATTCTGGGACACGTAACCAAGCGTTAATGTTTACCGACAGACATGGGTGTCCTTAATAGACCGCTACGGCCTCCATATAGGATAAATGCTTGATGGTAGACAACAAACGATTCTGGGAAAATAATGGCATTATTGTAACGCCTGGCAGTCGACTAGATGACCAGCCTATGAGCCTACAATGTTATTAGAAGGTTTTCTTACTAAGAACTGTTTGCGGAAGAAACCACAAGAAATACAGGAATAAATGCAGAAAGAATCATGTGATTTATTCCAGCTGACTGACTGAGCAATCAATATTGTGGTTTAGAAAAAAATGCATAAATATGATTGTATCTAATTATTTTATAATGCACGATTGCGATCAATCATAATAATATCATATGATTCATAACGATAATCATGACAAATAGGTAGAGGTTGATGCTTGTCCATTAGCATCATACTGCAATTATTTGGATAGACTCGTATCAGTCACAAATTGCATAAATCAGATCAAACAATCTAAAAATCTATCCTACCACTAGTGTGCAGACGTTACGTTGCAAAATCATCAACAGAAACCTTTGAAAAGAACCTTCAGACTGAACCGCTCACAAACCAAGGCCGACGGTCATGGCTGGTCATGGTACTACATAACAAAGTAATACAAGATCGAACGAGAAAGATAAGTCAGAAAATGTTGGTTGTATGAAAGATAAAAAGACACAGAAACGCAGAAAATAAATCATGGATAAAAGATGACTTGGTGCTTTACGCTATCCAAAAATGAAGTAATCATTCAGCAGATTCTATTCTGTGGTTAAACTAAAATACAGACATAAGACTTGTCTTTATAATCCGAAATCGATGCCGAAATACTTTCGTCGGTGTTGTAACAGGTTATTTCAACGGGGCTATCGTTGTTGGTATAAATAACAGTTAATTTCTCGTGTCACGCTCCGTTAGATCGCGTCGCGTGTCCAACGATGCTTCCTGGTTTGCCTCGACAGATTCCATTGCATTTAACTATAGTTTGTGAGTTCGGCTATCGACTGATTTATGATTCAAACTCATTTGTTGACCACTCACGAAATGTTTATTTATGGTCATCAAAATAAAAACCCATCTTGTCCCATAGCCTGTCAGTCTTGCAATTCTTGCATCAAGCACTGGATGATAACGAAATAAAAACAGTCATTAGCATTTTATTGCATATTTTAAAAACAGCATCTCATTACACAGTCCCATCAACATGGATCGCCCAATACGCATTAGCAACATGATTACATATTCCATTGGATCACAGAACATCATCAACAAATATAGAATCATTATTGCACTTGGCTCATTGAACGTAATTGAAATCATCAGATCATTACTTCTCGTATTATACTTGTTATGTAAGAGTGGTTGCTATGAATGCAGGGCAACTAACACACGGACGGAAGAACCATGGTGCGTGACCGACGGCTATGTGTCCTCGGCTTTGTTCTGCAGAATATAAAATAACGGTTCCGATCGATGCTACTGGAGGTCCTTTATTATTAAAGGTTTGTAAGTCGCACTTAACGGAGTAGGTTTTGGTTTCATGGTGATCTCTGATTTTTCATTGCTTTCTATAAATCATTAATGTTTCTTAATTCTATATCAAGATCACCAATACCAATGACTTCATGTGAAAAAACATAGTTTAATGTTATATTGCAGGCTATTTAAAATGTTCCTATAAGTAATAAATACGTTTTTATTGTTCTACTAAAGATCATTTGAATATTTTAAAATTCACAATGAAATATAATTTTCACTATACAAATTTTCCTGTAATGTTCCTCATAAATACAATATTGCCGCTTTCCAAGTTTCCACGGTTGTCATGAAACATTTATTTTGAGAATCGGAGTTTGGATTTATAAAAGTAAAGATTCTTTGAGAATTCAGGTCGTGCATTTTGGGCGGTATGCTATTTCCAATCTTCCCGTGCAGTAGATTCCAACCGTGTGAGACTATACATTTGTGTGTTATATCTATGTATCTCATTTGCATCTGTCATGCCTTTACAGTATACGTTTTGTAGACTAGCTCTCTACTTCTAGATCGCGATCTTACAAAAATGTTTTCTTTCCTTCAGGCTCCAATTTATAAAATTTTCATTCTTCATTAAAAGCTTGACCTTCGTACTGGGTACTCTGAATTATATCATCTGAAAATAGATCACATTTCACAAAGTACTTACTATTTACTCAGAGGGTACAAAATCTACATTTGAAAACTCAAATCAAACACAGACTATCCTAAACGTTCCATTAATGATTAAATAAAAACAGTTACTAACCTTGGTTTCTAGATCCAATTCTACATTATCTTCTGAACAGTTCGAACAAGAAAATAACAATTGAACTACGTATTTAAAGAAAACAACGGCTTGCTCAGAGAACAATAACATTTTATTCAGCAACAAAGAAACTGTCTCGAATGAAGTATTTATTATGGTGTCTTTGATTCTTTGTTCATTGCAAGTTGCATCGACAATTGCTTACATAAACAAACAGGAAACACTTGTTTTATAGTAACAACTCACTAGAAATTTTGATTAATATCGACATCTCTAACGATTATGACCTAAATTACGAAGGCTTGTTTGAAAACTCACCAACGAGTTGGTGGTTGGATAAAAAAACTGTTCAAGAGAAAACAAATTATGTGAGTGTAAAAAGAAAAGTTTACGTCTGGGTATGAGTACTAGAAATCTAATCTATCTTTCTTTTTCAAAAAAGTGGTCTATTGGAACTTATGAAAATAAAACTTTCCATAATACCCGATTCAATAATTTATCAACATCAACATAGACAGAACAAAAACAAACAGACGAATTTTATAAGTATTATTTTTGTCGATGGCACTGAGAACCGGGGGCCTCGCAGGTTGTTCGTAGCGAAGGGCTTTGCGAGGTTACAATAGCTAAACCTTATTTGGACGGTAAACATTGAACAAAAACTAGACACTATTAACTACTTCAAGTTTAACAAACATAGATGATGGGTTTGTTATTTCTATATTGGTTGCTTTTCTTAGTGAAATGCTGAGTACATTTCATGTAAGGACTCTTTTAAATGTAGACCACGTCGCTACTTATTATTTCCTGCCTACAGTATCCACCTGCGTTGTCTATCAAGCTTTCTCTGCAGCAAGTTCATTCGTCCAGCACTCAAAACGTTTACCTCCTTTCCCCACAGATTCAATCTCTGGACTTCTTTCGACCACTTGTATCTTTAGAGGGCAAACTTGAAGTCTGGTAGATAACTACATAACTAGTTTGCCAGCTGCCTCCACTTTGTCAAGCCCACTCAAACTGGTATCAGGGCAGATGGAAAGCGTCTCACGCGTGAATACGAGTGATTTCACCTCTATCTAGCCAGTGGGCAGTTGTTTCAAAATATTTAGAAAGTTATGGTCATCATTTAATTGATAAACACAAGAGATGATTCAGTTAGCAATCAGATCAAAAACCACTTTTTAGATTCAGAAGTTGCTCTGAAACGGTTTACCTTGTACTACAAAGCTGTACTACGGTTAAGGAAGGGCTTAACCTTCCTCATTATGCATAAAGGTAAAATATAATTATCTCATCTGTGGAGAAGCATTAAACTCGAGCCAACGAGCATAACAGTGCCAGATATCTACCAACAAAATTTCAAGAGACAAACTCGCTTTCCCCGCTAGCCGCGGCCCCGGTCGCTCGCTTGATAAGTGGCCTAAGGGCTCCCCCCTCACTTCTGTGACCTACTTCCCGCCCTCGCCCTCGCGATCTTTGTGCTGCCACTTGCACAACTCGTTTGATATCAGCTGGATGATAATGTTGATTGGATCATAGGCAGCACCTCTGATCTGAATTTGGATCGTATTGCGAAACACTCTCGGCGAGTTTGTTGAACTTGTAGTCTTCGTCTCGTACATATTGGTTGTTATTACGATTTAGATAACTTGTTATACTTGACTATGTTGCTTCTGCAACTTTCTTTATGTCAACGACCAGAAGTTAGGTACATGGGCTCCAAATAACTTTCACAGTTACTTTTTGTTTTATGAGGATCGTTGATGTTCCGATTCTTTTGTTTTCGTGGGTTATTTGTACGACACACCTGTCATGTTTTGTAAACAATATTACAGTGTACGCAACCGCCAATTTCGTTTGTTGCAAGTTTTGTTTTTAGAATGTATGTACTCGTAAACGTCAGGCTATTTCCCAGTTCCAAGCGTTGTGAAGGTCGACCTCTAATGGATATTTTACGGCTGAACTTTTTACCATCTTCCGGATGAACGATTGTGTTTTGATCAATAAAACATTTAACACATTGGTACAGTTGCTGTTTTTATAATAATTATGCCGTATTCACACTACAGTAAAAAAGCAACTTAAAACAATTATGGAAAGACGTCGAAGAAGATACTGTACCTACTACAAAAAATTGAAGTTGCTATCATCGAGGTAAGACAAGGTCATGGCCAGTAAATAATACTACTTGAACATAACCAGCTTAGATTAAAAACCAGAATCCAAATCCAATCATAAAAAAAAAACGTTTGTAGATACTGAAGTCCCTACAGTTCAATATTTATGAATACCAGCTAAACAATGACCATTATAAAAATGACGGTGCTTCAAATCGCTAATGAATCTGAGTTAGATCAATATAACATTTATGAAGGTCAACTGAATCCTGACTCAGCAATGTCAACAGTCAATTTCTATGAGCACGCAAAGAATAGCTGCCGTGGGTGATACTTCAGAGACTGAGCCAAAGTATGTCATAGAAGATCAGATTTTACGACACCAATTTTCCGCAATATGTCACCTGAAGTGATAAATGATTTGGAATCGGAAAATAAATTAAAATTGTTCTGGATCCTTCTTTGGACTACTTCCAAAATATAGTAGCAAGGGACCAGGATGTGTTTCTTTAGATGGCCTTGATGGTAAAATTACAACTCTACATAACATTACGTGCACGTTCAATTTAACTGTGTCACCCTCGCCAGTGAGTAATCTCAACAATCATTTAAAATTATAGCTAAGAACAAAGACTGATAAATTACATATCTTTTGTTTTAAATCCAAGGCTGGAGAAGCTGGAGAAACACTTAACACAGTACCAAACATCTTCATTGTAAAACGGCAGACTTTAATCAGCAGTCAGACTTGTCGTCAGAGGGACAAAACTCAAGTCTTGTTTAAAGATATATGGTTTTTGTGACAAACCAAACGAGCCCAGATAATACTTATCCGAACAAAAACTATAATGAGCAGATAACGATGAATTCAGCACAAAGTCATTGGTGTAGACCATAGAACGTACATTACACAATCATCCTACAATAGTAGCAGTTGCCTAGGTGATGGTGACGTAATGCTTAACTAGAAATAAAATAGAATTGATTAACAAACCGGTCTCTCTCCGGCCACAGTTCAATTAACAACAAATGACCTATTAATATTGACATCTGGTTCGACTCAATTGATTTGACATCACTTTGATAATGGCCAAAATATTGGTTTAGGTTCCCAGCAAGTTTGGACAAGAAAACTTTATTTGGTTCCAAGAATTTAAGAGATTACAGACACAGCGTTTCAGATAAACTAAGACATTTAATTGTGTTCGAAATTACGATATTTTAAAGAAAATCTTAAACAAATAATTCACGTCAATCACACCGAATAACAGCAAAATGCCTCAGAAATACGCACAATATCAAGCCAGAATGAAGTATACGCCTCTTACAGCTCACGTTTTTTCGAACATATTTGTGTATCTTAATCCAGTGTTTTAACATAGAACCTTTATGTGCATGTAAAATTAATAAAAGAAAAACAATGTGCACAATGCACATACAATTTTTTTGAAACCGGTGTGGCCTATAAGAATGTAAGTTTCATGTATATTTAAACTCGTTTGATCGGGTTTAAAACAAGTATGTTTAAACAGGATTATTTGTCCATGAAAGGAGCCTACCTACATGTTACTTATCACCAGAAAAAAATGTTGAGATGTGCCTTGAGGGATCCGGATACAGCACCTTCTTTTGGCAAATATTGTTCTTCAAGTAAGAAATATTAAATTTCTTTGACAGATACACATCCACGCCAGTAACGCCATTTTAATAAAAGCCCTTTAAGTATATCATATGTATACTTTCATCTCGCACATCAAAGGATTTTAGGGTTATTTATTCCCAGCGAATTTAGAACACCAGTTTTCTCTGAGAGTTTACAAAAATATCGGCTTTAGGAGATTTGGGTAACAACACTTACTCACTTTTGTTATGCAAATGCTTGTTTTGGGTTAAAATGTTCACATCCACTCCAATGATCCACTCCTACAAAATTTAAACGTGCTTAACCCAATCGAAACTTTAGACAATTTTATTGGGACAAGTATTTTAGGGTTTGGAACTAGCGTATAAGACGTTTAGTTGAGGTCTGAAGCAATTAGCCAAGCGTTGTTGGACATAGCTTGAAAATTAATAGAATAGGAAACCAGTGACATCTAGATCACTTTGACTGACATGACGAACATAATATCAACGAGACTACTGCATGCGGGCCAGTTCACTATTCTTTGTTCAATATCGCTATCCATAAGCAAAAGACACCTGTGTTCGCACCCAGTGTTCAAAACGCGTAGGTAATCTAAACAAATTATCTTTCATGTGGCGTGTAGCTGTGAAGTTGGTCTGGCGTCTCTCACTCGGCGGGAGAGCAGGCGAATAGCGATGCAGTGGTATAAAGATATGTCGTCTATTTATAACAGACGAGTAATGCAGGCGTGCGGACGCATCACAGAGCAACTTGGCTTTTGTCGTGTCTCTTGATTTTGAATGTTTTGTGTTATTATATCTGATGTTTATGCGACGGGACACTCAGATACTGCAGAAACATCAGAAACATGCCTGTCATCGTATCTTTGAGTGCTATCTCTTCAAAACTCAAGTCATTGTCCATTGCAATGCGCCCGATAAGAGTAATTCGATTAGATAACTGGAGTGTTGTCAGAACTAACTTTATTAACGAGATCGTATAGTTAATTATGAGTTCTAGTTATGTTGTGTTTGAAGTTGCCAATTTCAATAACTGATTACGTAACGTGTGAGCAAGGTATTTATAGGTGTGTTATAATTAGAGGGGCTACTTTACGCACAAGTTGCTCTTTGGGTAAATAATGTGGGATACACCAGCATGTCAAAAATAGGATTCTGGTTCGTAAACACCATAGAATAAAGATTTAAATGAAAGGTTAGTCAAATGCGGTGTGTGCACTGTAAGAAAAATATTTGAAACATGAATATTCTGTATTTCTGACTTGCCCTATGAGGTCTTTCATATCTGTTTACAACCAACAATCATTCATTGGTCGGTTTTCTCCTCTTCATCCATCCACAATTAATTATATTCATCACAGCTTCATTTACTCGTTTTTCATCCCGAAACATCACCACACCTTTATTAAGACAAGCAATTCCCTTTCAGCTTATCTGTAACGATCATAAGAGCGAGCATTAGCACTAGTAAAGTATAGGGGGCTGAAGGTCCACCCTTGAAGCAAACCACCAGTCAATGTATGCGATTCTTCATTTCATTCACAGCTGTTCTGACTTCTTCCCTATTCATTTACTAGTCTTTCTTGCCAGCCTAAGTTTTCTCTCAAGCATACTAACTCAGTTATTATGCTACCATGTGTATCCATGGTTTTTTTTATCTTCTGCAAGAACCATTTCAGCTATGTCTCTTGCACATTTCATGTCTTGCTGACCTTGCTGTGCGCTTGTTCTCATCCTAACTCTAGCATCATCTCTCAGTGTAGTGTTCTGGGCTATCCATTGTGTAAATTCCTTAGGGCAGGGGTTCCCAAATTGTGCGTCGCGACGCCCTGGTGCGTCTTAGAGAGTACAGCGGGGCGTCGTGAGATGCGAGAGTCGACCATTCTCCGGATAGATATTGCGTGGAACCAAGATTCTATATGTATAAAATGGATATTTTATCTACTATATTAAAATAAGTCGGGTTTTCCTTCCTGACGCTATAACTCCAGAACGCACGAACCGATTTCCACGGTTTTGCATTCGTTGGAAGGTCTCGGGCTCCGTGAGGTTTATAGCAAAGAAAATTCAGGAAAAAAAATGTTTCTTCTTCTTTTAATCACCAAATGAAATGTGGCAAAATGGTGGAGAAACGGAGTTCGCCGGGTTTGCTAGTACATATAGAGAGAGATCAATGAGACTATCCTCTTCTTTCTGGTGGATACCATAAAGAAGAGGATAGTCTCATTAATCTCTTTTGAAGCTACAAACCCAGATTCACGTACTCTGATGTCGTGGAGTTCAGAACCATGTATTATTGTTTTATTATTCACCTGTTATCAACTAGCTAGGGCGCCGAGAAAAATATCTAAACCTGAATGTGCGTCGCGAGCTGAAAAAGTTTGGGAACCCCCTGCCTGGGTTTGAATTTCGAACTGCTATGAATAGTTTTGGAGGCCGTCGAAAAAACAACGCAATAGTTAAGTATTACGCATATTTCAGCTACAAATTCTTATTACGTTTTCAATTCAATAGAATTTATAACACTACTATTATTATACGACGTATACTTGGTCCAGTAATAATCAGGTTTATTTTTTGCTCAAGCATCATAATTTACGTCAACGTCGTTATTTTTTACGATAATGCTGTCTCAACTTAAGTTTGAAACTTTTGTAATATAGGAGGTACCTCAATTCTTGGCTAAACAATATTTGGATATTCGTATCGAAGAAGTAGGTAGTTACCTAAACCAGGAAGTGGAACTTTAATTTATGAATGACGCAATTTATCAAGAAGTTGCTTCATTATAATAACAAAATCCCTATATTAAAAGCATTTACTCGATAAATTGAGGGTGACAAAACAGCCAAAAGGCCCGTTCTTCACCACTTCTTCCTAGTGAAGGTTGTCTAAGGTTGACTTTTAACTAACTCGTGTAACATTACGACTACGAGTAAGTCTTTCAAAGTCTTCTCGTGCTCAAAATAGATGAAACATAAAACTGTAGTAAAGCTGGCCGTATTAGGTCAAGATCCAAGAATCCAGTTTCATAAGACGTGGCGTGTGAAGAAAACACTGGAGTCCAAAGTTTAATATAGAGATTTTTAGGGCCTCAGTTACTTCATTTTCTCTTATTGTTATGTTTCTTTTCCATTCGAGTTTTCCATGTTTAACGAGACAATAACACAATCCCTTTTAATATTCACGAACAAAGGATCTGTAGAACATAGGACATGTCAATTGGAATAATTTATATCCAAATTGGAATTCCTCCATTCAAGTAAAATCCGAGATCCGTAAAACCTTTCCATGTCTAATCACTTTTTTTTTCTTCATCCAAAAACTGATTGGGTCGAGTCGACACAGCCAGCCAGCGGTGCGTACGGAGTTACGGACGGTGCATCGAACGCGGTGAGAGCGGGGTCGTTGAACCTCGCGCCATGTGCATTTAGATTTGTACAATTTTGTACCTAATTGCAATTTTAGTGCTAATATCTAATAACGGTTGATCAGTTTTCATGTAGTACATACAATAGACACGGGAAATGTGTCATTAGAAATGCGTTCTAATATTGCGTAAGTTTTATTATTACGTCCGCCATAAGTATTTTCTTCTTGTTTTTTTTTTTATCATTTTATTTCCTCTTTTTCACGTGTACTTGCGTTTGTCACACACTGGTCACAGTGGTCACCTACGTTTTCTCATCGTGTTCTTACTTCATAATTTAATTAAAAGCTAAAGGAAGGAAGCATGCTATGCTCAATTTATCATGCACAATCTTAAAATGGGATCATTTCCTTTCGTTTGGATTACGATGTGAGAGCGACCTAGCTTCCAACAGGCAATCAACAATCATTGAAAACAGCGTTTTTGTTCCAATGGTTCCAATATTCTATTTTTGAATCTAATAGGTAAGTAAAAAAACTTATTGATTTCATTTATAAGCAGTTTTGATACCAGCCTATGAATCTTAAATCTTTACCGAGATATTTACGTGTATTAATTCTTTTAGATGTAAAAATTAACAAACAAATTAATGATGCCGCTATGAAGTAAATAAAGAATGTTATCTAAACTGCGTAGATAAATATTTTGTACCTAGTAAATCATCAACTAGGTACTTCACATATCTAGCTACTATGCTTTATGCTAAAGGTCAGAACCAATAATTAAGCTTGTGTTGTGAGCAATTAGGTACCTACACAGAAAACTGTTTTGCTCTGAGATTTTGCTTCTTTGCAATTGTAGTTTAAAAAACCGGCCACGTGCGAGTTGGACTCGCCCATGAAGGGTTCCGTAGTAGCAAGCATAGATTAGGGATATATTATATACAGGGTTATTTTGCAACCACCATCCAAATTTTCAGAAATGGTTTGGAATCGATAACCTTATCAATTAATGAAATAAAAATAATTAAAAAAAAAATACATGATTTTCACCAATGTCCGCTACTAAAATCACAACGTGTGGAATAAATACAGTTCAACAATAGGTTGTTGAGCTTGACGTGCACGTTTGTGTATTGAGAGAAACGGACTCCATTTTGAACAATTACTGAAGTCCTACACGTGATTTGAAGGTTAATCGAGTTTAGGTATGTGGTAAGTTTATTATTGTAAATAGCTAGTTGATTCCAATTTTTTAAATACGCAATAATAAAAACCAATAATTTCACCTTCATAATTTTATTATGCCGGTCTTAAGCCCCTAAATTAAGAAGGGAAAATTGGAATGAACCCTTTTAAGTAAGACCGCGTAGGTACCTACATCAGTCGCAGCGAGCGAGGTCAATAACCTTGCTGCGTGTCTCTACATTCTGATTTTTTTCGGATATTTTCTTTTGAATGTATTTTTTTGTTTTTGTTATTATTTGATTACATTGTTTCACATATGAAAATAATTTAATTAAAAGTCCTCGATTTTAAAATTTGGATGATGAATGAAAAATAACCCTGTATATTGAGATTAGTAAGTAATATACACAAACAATAAAATAACTTTGTTTTTCATAGTGTTTGTATGAACGGCAAAGTTATATTTGCGGTTTTTGAAAATGTACTATATCTAAAAAATTGCTCATCCAAATCAATTTTTGTTGAAAGTTTTTGTTGAGGTTTACTTTATATATTTTTTTAGTTTTTAACCGACTTCAAAAAAAGGAGGTTCTCACTTCGTCGGAATTTTATGTATGTTCCCCGATTTCTCGAAGACGCCTGGACCGATTTGGAAAATTTTTCTTTTGTTTGAATTGAAAGGGTATACTTCCCAAGTGGTCCCATGATCATCAGGTCAGGATCTGATGATGGGATCCCAGGGAAATCGAGGGCAACCTTCAAATTTTATAGGCACATAGTACCATTTTCATATATTTTCTAGAGCTGCTCAAGTATCTGCATCTGATAATCATCATCTCAGGTGGATGAGCTGATGATGGAAGGTACATCTCCTCAACGGCTTGGAGTAGGCATTGATTGATTAAGTTTGTGTTCGCATATCTCCAGAACTACAAGTCCGAATTAGGTAATTCTTTTTTTTGTTGTACTAAGTATTGTTTAACTTACGGAATACTGCATGTGTCATCAAAATCGGTTCAGTAGTTTTTGAGATAGGGAATTTTATTAGCTTATTGTGCACTTGAGCGATGTTGTTACCGGTGCTACGAATTACAAAATTTTAGTGCACATAGGTACTACATGTAAGAGAATGATTTATTTGACAAGAATTAGAGTTGAATACCTACCTATTTAAACTAAAAAGAATAAAATAAAAAACTTTTTCAAAAAAATGTGACCGCCTTCAAAAACAACCACAAAAAAGGGTAAAATAACCTACAAAATAACTTTTCTTTCAGAAGTCGGTGGCAAAAAAGACAATGAAATAAAAAAAAATAAAGGTATCGACTTCTGAAAGAAAAGTTATTTTGTAGGTTATTTTACCCTTTTTGTGGTTGTTTTTGAAGGCGGTTACATTTTTTTGAAAAAGTTTTTTATCATTCTCTTATTTTAGAAGTTACAGTGGGGGGGGGGGGACATTTTACCACTTTGGAAGTGTCTCTCGCGCAAACTGTTCGGTTTAGAAAAAAATGATATTAGTAACCTCAATATCATTTTTAAAGACCTATCCATAGATACCCCACACGTATGGGTTTGATGAAAAAAATTTTTTTGAGTTTCAATTCTAAGTATGGGGGGTACCCCCAAAATTTGTTTTGTTTTTATTTTTGTGTAAAAATCCTAATGCGGTTCACATAATACATCTACTTACCAAGTTTCAACAGGATAGCTTTCATACTTTTGAAGAAAAGTGGCTGTGACATACGGTCAGACAGACATGACGAATCTATAAGGGTTCCTTTTTTGCCATTTGGCTACGGAACCCTAAAAACCTAAAGATTTTTCCAGTTTTTTTATTTTATGTTGACAGCTCCAACCTTTCGTTGTGTTTTGCACGGAGTCCAGTTAAAGATTTTTTATACTTAATTCTTGAAGTTTCTTACGAAATGTGAATGTTGCCAGTATTTTACAGTCTTCCGTCTTTTGAAAAGAACTAAGATGTGATCTTTATGAAACAAATGGCACCTTTGTAGTGTCTTACATAATTGCAATTGTAATTAAAGTGCATGCTCTTGGTTTATAGTTATACGTAGGTAGGTACTTACTTTTGCAATGAGTAGGTACCTATGTGTGAACACGCAATAATGTCGCGCCTTTCAGAATCAGTTTATAGTGAAATTGAACTTTCAACTTGGTCTGTAAGTACCTACTTAGGTAGATAATAAAAGAAAGAAATAAATGTAGGTAGCCTGGTAACACTGGTATGGTGCCTGGTAACACAAAGGCCCATTCAATTATATTATAAGCATTAGTCAAAAGACAACTGGGTATTCTGTATGTGCCACTGTTTAGGGACAAGATCTATGGCTAGGGACTATAGGTACTAATATTGCCTACACTTGATTTTTTATTTGCGTGGTAAAATCATCAAATGATTCCTCCCGCCCAGGGTGGGGCGGCGCGGAAGGGACTGTCAGACTTGTACTGACTAAAATCCACGGTGATCCTTCAATAGCCCTTTACGTACCAGGGTCATGGTTACCACGTGAGACAGTCCCGCGACCATTGCCTACACTTTCAAGAAAAAATAATTATTATGGTAGCTAGCTAGCTATGTAGGAAAGTATACACAAGGGCCGCAATATTACCAGGGTTTACTTTACTAGTCCCAGGCCCTTCCCAACTGCCCGTAGCTCGGGAGTCGGAGCCCTTTCTTGCTCCCCCCCCCTCTGTACCCCCGCGCTTGTAGGACGAAATACCTACTATATGTAGGTAGGTATAATATATATGTAGCTAGGCGTATAACACCTACCTACTGCGGTAAGTACCTACTTGTTATGTACCTAGGTATTTAATTTTACACATGAATGCACTTGTCAGCTCTGAAGGTCGTGTAAAAATTATAGAAACAAACAGCAATCACAGTAAAATAATAAATTTTCTTGGCATTGATTCGCGTTTTACGACATTGATAACATCTTCTGAAGTTGGCTATGAAAAGCAATGTGATTATGGAAAGTAGCCAATGAAGTATAAACTCAGTCAACTATAGTAGCTAGATACTAACTTGCAGCTCGAAAAACCGCGCGTCGAGTCGGTTAGTTTAAACCACGTAGGTACTTAGTTCGTGGATGGAGTTGCGAAATTCGCAAAGAATATGAATGAAACCTCATATATTATTATTTTAATTAAATATTCCATTAGACACTATGTATTACCTGAAGCTCCTTGTTCTTGTTATCTTTGAGCGATGCTGCTCTGATAACACCAGCTTTCCATCCCCATTCGGAAACTTTATTCACGTTAATTTTTGTCACACCACTCACAGCGAGAAATCGTTTGCCTACTAAATCTTCACGGTACTTATAAGCCATAACGAACTACACAATCACATTATTCACATTAAAAACTACACAAACGTCAAGAAACTCAGCGTTATTACGCACTACACGTCACACTCTTCGTCGAACGAAGGGAAACTACGTGGAAAACACAAGAAACGTTTCTGCGGAACGTATATGTTATGCGACTGAAATCGGAAGGCAGCCACGTCGAACAAAGTTTGAATTTGACTCGAACTTTTACTATTGGTAGCGTTATAAAGAAACTTGTTATGAACCTGGTAAGGCAAAATGATCGCGTGGTTCTACGACCACAACATCGATATACTGAACTCCTGAAATTGCCCGCATTATAGGCTCAATTTACAAGGACGTAGAATTTACGTTTTAGTTCAAAAGAATACCGATAGAGGGTACTTAGTTCAATGTCTTTTCATAAACTACTGTGAAAAACTTTGATTGTTCATCAAGCGGCAAATCACAACAAATATTTAGCCTACGATTCACGTAGGGTTTTTTCTTTTGAACTAAAAACTTGCAAGGGCAACACGAAATTCCTGTATCTGCTTAATTATTTCACACTAAAATATAGTCGTAGTTAAAATCCTTTCGAAGTTACGAGATCTGCGCTACATAAAAAACCACAATAAAAACCTATGTTATTAAACGAATGAAGGTAGGTAGTAATATATAAAAATGTACTCTGTGGGTAGTATGCATTTGCCAAAATTCAATATTGCAAAAACATTATTTTTAATAATTATCATAGATGGCGCTAGAAGAAGGAAATTGTTACCAACTGGTTTTTGAAATAATAAGTTTTATTTTTACACTTTTAAGCAACACAACAAAGCAAAACAAAATCTACTGATCAAGAACTGATATAATTAAAAAATTAAAAAGCATATGCATATTTCCCAATTTTATTCTGTGGACGGCCCCCGTTCTCTTCTTGAAGCCATATTGATTTGTGCAGTCACGTGATCAAAACAACTGTCAGTTCAATATCATCATGGCGTATTAGTCTTTTCAACGGGCGGTTGTGTTTTGCTATGTTTTGTATTGTGATTATTTGAGTGAATATTTCATATGTGATTATTAATATGATATCATCGATAATCTCTCGACTGGTCATGTAAGTATTTTTTTTCACTTCCTCCCAATCGAAATACAAAATTATTTTAGTCGACTCCTTTGTTTGAAAAATGAAAAAAAATATTTATTTTATTTTCCTGTTGGTCCTTGATGGTAAATTAAGGGCTTTTTATGCTCCTTGTGATCGAGTTTAGCTATTGCAACATACTATACAGATATTATATTTCTAGATAATGTTGCACCATTGAGTTGTCATCTGGCATATTGCTGGTTTTTTATATTTTTTTATTGCTTCTATTTACCTTTGTAGCGGAGGTGAACGAATGCTAAGTGGTCACTTTTCTAGTATATTTCTTTGTCATATAACTGGTTAAACCCTTCTAATAAAGCATTAGGGCGGAACACATTATTTAATTTGTGTAATTTCCAGCCAGCTGCAATGTAGTTTTCAATTTAATCTTGATCTTCAATGATGTGTTTCTTTTTGTTGGTTTTACGGCCATAGATGACCTTCCACCTTGACCCATACTTTATTATTCTCTATCTTGATTGTACAACTAATTGATTGAACTCTACAATTTTTAACAGTTAAACAACTATATACAAGAATGTGACACATTCATTTATCTGATAATTTTAACACAATAAGTACTTAATTTTATCATTTTCCATTAGTATTTAGGCGTAAATGTCTCCTAGTTACTTTTTTTTTTCAATGCCATTACAAATCTAGGGTTATGTTTGATTATTATCTGAGTCTTTATTTATCAAGCGTAAAATTCAAATGCATACATAATTGAAAGTAGTACCTAGTAGTTTTACCCAATCAGTATGCTTGTAGTCAGGTTGATCATACTGTTAAATAAATAGAGTAAGTCTGTATAACTCAGAAAATTCATGCTTTCGCAAAATGAACCAAAAAATTCAACAGTTCCTTTTCAGTGAGCTCGCTCCATATTATTCCTGATCTCTGCCTCATGAGTTACATTGAGGCCAGTAGAAAACATGTCATAGAAATACCACACATTCTGTTGGTTGCTCAATTAAAATTTATAACTTAATTATGTATTACTTTCTAGATAAGAATTGTTATAATCTGTTTGCTCAAATTGCAAGTACCTAAGTCTTTAGAAATGGCTGTGTACGGCTGTTAGAAATTCACATTAATTAACAGACCAGTCGGACAGTATTCATTATTATACTATAGTTAGTGTCTAGTGACTAACTAGCATTCTTGTTTAAGTATGTGATTTGATTTTTGATTGAACACAGTTACTTATCACACTATGGTTTAGCCTTCTACTTGTACCTGTATTCTGTTACTTTATCCATGCAACCATATTTCCAAACTTTAAAACATCAAGATTTTTTTTTCATTCACCACTTGCAGCCCTGTTACACGTACTGCTGAATTTTTCAAAAAGAATGGATAATAATTCTTTAAAAACTAAAAAATTAAGTTGAACCATTTTTTTGAAATCATGTAATTATTTATCAGTTCAAGCTAGCTGAGAGAATAGTTCAGTATTGGCAGTGGTCCAAGTATCTTGATTTTAGCAGTGCCAGCCGTACTAAAATTTGGCAACACTTTAGTCTTGTGTACGCCTTTTATCATTCTTTTCACCTTCAGACATAAACTAGCTTTCTTGAGGAATAGTTGTTTTATTGGATCAAGTTCCAAAACCTTAAAATCCCAAGTTTTCTTAAAATATTTTATGATATTAGTAACTCTGATTTGAGTGGCAGTGAAATAGTTTTGTAACTGAATACACGGTGATTCATGAAACAAAGAAAAGTTCAGCTTCGTTGCGGAATTCGTCAGTAGGGTATCCCAGTGCACTGCCGGGTGCTATTTTCGGCTAAGCTCGGGCGTTCGCCTCTCTGGTGCAGCAAGGAGAAGGTTTAGTCTGTGGCGCTCACGGCTGCCGTCCGCGTCGCTGTTCTATGCAACAAGTGAAGTGCGTTGACACCTAACTGTAGAGTGATTCATTTATCGACATTCGGTCTTCGCGAAGAGTTATTAGTGTCTGTTCCGAGTGCGCTCAATGTGTTCGCTCAGTCAGGAGGTCGTACACCTTGACTGCGCCACGATATGTGCTTATTAAGAGCGCTTGTCTTGCCTTATTAGGAACAGCCTCGGCTGAATTACGTGTACCTTTACCCAGTTTCGCTGGTGATATATTTTTGTATAATACTTAAATGTCTTCTCGCACAAAACTTGACATAAGAATAACTATTTATTATGAGGATCATGTAGTTGTGATTTATATTTAACTAACGGTATGTAAGTGCTGTACTAACTTGAATGTAAGTTCCTGTAAATATATAATGAGTTGTACCCTGTGTTTATTTTCGAATGCCTTGCGACGTATTTGAAATTTTATACTGCACACTCAGAGTACCTAACACAAGAGAGCACAAAA
This sequence comes from Agrotis exclamationis, assembly GCA_950005045.1. Taxonomy (NCBI): domain Eukaryota; kingdom Metazoa; phylum Arthropoda; class Insecta; order Lepidoptera; family Noctuidae; genus Agrotis; species Agrotis exclamationis. Next base: position 16,321,803 of record OX465427.1, on the reverse strand, counting down.
TCCTTCAGCCACAGGATAATGTTCCCTTCCCTATTTAGTAACCTGCCTCAAGTAGGTACCGTGAAGACATTAATATCCATAGGTACTGGATAGATGAACGCAGTGTGTGTATAACTGGGTTACTCTCCCGAAATAACTGCGGCATAATTTTGTGACTAGCACATACCTACCTACAGTGAGTTAATAAAATTGAACCTATTCCTAAATTAATAAACGAACTCCGCTTTGATTTGAAACTATAAAACTAGATAACTGTTATTATTAGTTATCTGTGTTATTAGTTATTCCGGTAGATAGTAGGACTACTTAACACGACTTCACTAAATAAATCATAGAAAATAGAAATCATAAAATACGTATATTCTATTTATTTATTTCGGCTAGCTAAAATAACGTTAAAAACAGCCATATTTATTCCATTGTCCGAACAGGCTAAGAATAAAATTAACCAAGGTTCCATACCATAATTAGATCTGACATTCATTTTTCTATGTCGTAGGTTGACCACAAACATTAAGTTCATTTCATAATATTGGATTGTTTTTTTTTTTTGCGAAATACTTACTGTTGCCTATTCAAAGTTATTCATAAAAATTCTATAGCATTTGTAAAGCAATATCCGAACTTTGGTTGAGGCGTGTTTTCAACGAACGCCGAAGTAATTTAAAATTGTAATGAACCAATGGCACGCTTGACCGATTCTTACAATACACAGGAAGTTTACATAATTACTAGGGATCTTTACGCAAACTTGGGTTATTATATTGATAAGATGCGAATGCATTACAACAAGAGTACCTATTTACATTGTGAGTGTGAGATTGCATTGATGACATAAGTTGTAAAGCAACGTGAAACGCGCATAAATATCTGAACGCTCCGTCTGGTTGTCTAAACAACGAGTGCTCCAAACGACGCCGACGGTTTGCATCTTTGTTTATAATGGAAACTGGCACGAGCGTGCGGTAGATTACAACACAACGTAGGCCAGACATACTGATGAAAGAAAACCGTTGTTTTCTTTCATCACTGTTGTATCGCGTTCGATACAAGCTAATAAAAAAATGAAAAAAAAAAATAGGAATTCCCTAAAAACAACCGACAAAAACATTTTATTATTAAGTTTGGGATTGATCCCTCAGCGAAATAACGGAACACGCAGGTTGAAGTTTCAGCGACGAAATTTGACGATTGTATTGTTGTAAATCTTTATGAATTTTAAAATTATAATAAAACGAGTTTTCCCAGATATGGGAACAAGCTAGATCGCTTTTTCACCCCCGCAAACCTCTATACAGCAAATTCAAACTAACTCCTTGAACAGTTTTCGAAAACGCAAAAATTTACATTAAAATATATTTAGACAATTATGTATTGTTCGTTTAATATATAAGGATAAAAAGTAAGTAACAGTACAGTATAAGACAAAGAAAACAAAATATAAATGCAAGAACTCACCAAACTTATAACTTATCACGATTTTCATTGTTAATTCAACAAAGATTCGACGACTATTTCAGACGATCCGCATGTTTTCATAAGTTGAATTGTCATATTTCCGGGTTATTCTAGCTCCAATCTTATCACAAAAACGAAAATCTCGAATATTTACTGCTTATATCTTCGAACACAGACATTATTACCACCGTTTGAACACATAAATAAACAAAACACTTAACCTCACTAATTTTGAAAGTAAACTTAAACACTCGTGCAAAAACAAACCATTAGCTGATATATTCACACTACTTTAGTTGCAAAAACTTTTAGCGATCTTTTCGTACGGCTTGTATTGTAAACAAACAGGGCTTCCAAAATAAAATATCTACTAATCTGCCGGGTTATTACTGACAAGTGACATGACAGTACGGTTTTGGGTTGCCAGGACATATTTTCTTAATTCCCAAAAAATAAGAGCGAACTTTCAAATAATTCAAATAGAAATAAATCCTTGGGTAAACAATAAAGTAAAAAAGACATGCAGTTTTTATTTAAATTTTTGGTTAATTAAACTTTTTTGGCTGGTGCAAAAATTACAATATCACCCTGGTTTTTTTTACCATTAAAATAAAAGAAAGGGAATTTTCAACAAATTGCCACCCTGGCATTCATTCATACTTTTTTAGCCAGCCAATGGCACGTTTGGGTAAGTTTTAGGCCTGGCCTAAACCCCGCCCATATTTTACGCTCATCTTTACATGTGTGCATTTCATATACACGGCCGCGCACCAAAAGTCACGTGATTTATCAATGGACTGTAGGCAATCGTTCTACGAACGGAGCAGCGGAGTAGAGAGTAAAATTCTCGTCTGTGAAAGTTGCTATGAACTTTTTATTAGGAGTTTTTACTTTTTTAATGTTTTTGTTTTATTTTATTACATAGTTTCAATAAATGCGTTTTGTTTTATATGTGCGTTGTTATGGTAAGGTAGGCCGTGCCTAAATGCCTCTATGAAGGGCCCGCGCCTGGAAACTGGGAAAAATCTAAAAATAAATAAAAATGAGTTCATCCAAGTCACATTTCCGATGGCATATTAGCCTTTCTTACTCACGAATAGGTACGTGGACGTTCAAAGCTCAGATCGGTATTTAATTAAAGGAAACAAGAGAAGGAACAAATTAGAAATTGTAAATTATTAATTGAAACATGTTCTGCTTATGTGCAATTGCAACACTACAAATTGCTCCAGTTATTAACTAGAAAAACTCTTAATCAAAGAGCTAAATGGCTACCGAAGAACAAAAAGCGCACCCGTTATTCAATACGCCTAATCATAAGCCACTCTGGACACGCTCAACTGACTGTTACATCGACCCTGAAGAACGTAGCGAACGATGCGCACGATTCGATGCACAACACTCCTTATTTAGTCTACCAATGGCCGTACTCGTCCGTATAGAAAGGATCAAGCCGATTCATTATCGATATAACAGGATGCATTCCAATAAAACGTGATTTGAATATGGAGGCTAGTAACCGGTTTCGATAAGTAACTCATAAGCCTATTCGAAACAACCAGTTCCGTTTTGAGACAAAAAAAAACAGGTTAGAAAGTTACTCTATGTAAATTCTACCTGGTTTTCATTATTCCCTCAAAATCAATTTTAACTAAATAAAACAAAGAAGGTCAAAAAAGTTTATGATTCATAACAACTTGTGTTTGAATAGATAGATAACCTTTCATATAAAACCCACAAAGGTATAATTTGTTCTGCGATGCACAACACAATGAAGTAACGAGCATGAATTAGCCTTGCAATCTCAACGTAGGGTTGCTAAATGCTGATAATACTGTAGTTCTGATAAATCGATCGGTAGTAATTTTTATGCTCGTTTTCGGCGTACTGCCAACCCTGAAGCTGAAATTCAACTGAACAAAGGTTTCTAACATCGCGTGAGATGCTCGGATGCACCACGGTATTAGAGGTTCTTGACCTATTTGCGTGGTGTATATTTTTATAACCGATCATTTTCTTCACGACTTGTTAAGTCCGGGATTTATGAGAGTTTCTCGATACTTTTCTCACTGGAAAGATTTAAAATTCATACGTATGGAAGTTTATTGGAATTTCATTCCGATATAAAAGGCCTAAACGAATTCACGCTATGGTCGAATGTTTAAAAAAGTTACTAGACTCACACACGTCGAAGTTCAAAGACTTATTCCACTTTTTCGACATTCAGGAAATCGATAGGTTAAACAATTTTCATAGATGATTGAATTTAACGCATCGTTTGATAGAACATCGATTGAATTTGCGTAATCATTATTTGTAGTTATGGTTTGATTTCAATGATCCTGTGGTAATGTTACAGGTATACTTGTGCCTATTATTATTCAATTAACCAAGACCAACTTGATTTTAATATGAACATGTTGCTTTCATTGCGTTAAAGGTGACTCGACACACCCAATTTTCAGAGCGATAAAAGGGTAAAGGTCACATCTCCCAACCAACTACATAGTTTATGAGCCTCAGTTTCGGACACTCGTATGAGCTAGCCCAATACATTTATCCCTTCGAATAGAAACATTTCTAGGTAATTTTGTAGTCGAACCGCAGCAGATAGATTGATGAATATCGAATTTGGGACGATTTGGCTCTTTACTTCGCGTAAATCCAATATCTATTACACCTACGAGAGCGTAAGATCGAAATATGACCTTTTCCACTCTTAATGTTGGCCTTTTGCTGTTCTCGACCCAAGTAAGGGCATGATTAAAATGTAATACAGTACACGTGCTTTGGCAACGGTTACTGATTTAGCCCAAATAGGTCGAGTTTCTCGCCTATTTATTTTAGGATGTTATTAAGGAGTTGTGAAACAGCACCATGTGCGTGCACGTTCGTTTCGCACGCATGATGATCTAGTTTTATCCACATTTAGTGTTCCACTTCGCCTGATACGAAACAGATACATTCCGTGTACGTTTCCGATTTTGAAATAATACAAACATGCATACGGGTTTGTTACTGGTAATGTGGAAATATTTAACATAGGTAGATGTTTTTTCTGATAGTATACAGAGGACCCAAAAAAGGCGTTTGCGGAAAGGCAACAGCTGTTAGCATTGCCATAACAAATAAACAGAAAAATTGCAAGGATAATTTACGAGAACATTTTACATAATAATTTATGATCGAATCCTTGTTTGTAACATAGCTTATTGTCTCCCTCAGGTGGGTGTAGTTTAAGAAGAATGACATCATACAGCATACAGGCACAGTTTAACAGCTTTCGTATATGGATGATCATTGTTAGACTGAAATAACGAAACTCGCATTACGTTTTTGTCAGTGCATCAAGTACCTACATGAATGAGCATTTGGCAAGAGTTGTGTTAGTCATTAAAAATCCTTGTTATCGAATCCATCCATTACCTAGGTACCTAAAACAGGAAATGTGTTAGCTGCTGAACGATAGAGAAAATTATCTAATCGAATTCTAAAAAGATGCTTAATGTATTGGGGGTATCACGTTTATGACTAAGGCGTTCATGATAATTGATAAAGAACAGAAAACAATACAAAGATAATAAACGAAAACAAACGTATCATTGTCTGGGATGTTATAAAACACAATACTGATATTGTTCCAGACTAAACTTAGACCTACCCACAGGTATCTATCTACATAGGTACACAGCTTGCAACAGTGGTGCAATTGTTTGTATTTTAAAGTCGTCCAGTACAATAGGAATCTTGATATCTAATCTGTCTAAGCAATACAACGTTCGGGGTGGCTCATATTAAACTGGCTAAAACTCCCAGCCGTCCTCCATTTATTATTCATCTAGACCAGTAGTTCCCAAACTTATTTTTCTCGTGGACCACTTTCAAAATTTTACTGGTTTCGGTGGACCCCCTGCTGCTACATTTCTACCACATTCATAAAGTCGCCAAAAAATAAAAATTGTGTCGCTTCTGAGTTCTGTCCCTAAATTCCGATAGGTAAAATAAAAACGAAAAATGGTACATTTTATAACAATAACAATAATTAAAAGAATAGAATTACAAGAAAAAATTAATAAGGTAATATAGGTTCAGGGGGGTATTACAACGTCTTAAAACCAGGCTTATTCCAGTGAGTGAATGAGATGTCGCTAGACGACTTGTATAGTTCTGTCACTTTCACTCGCCGGAACAAGCCTGGTTTTAAGACGTTGTAATACCCCCCCCCCCCCAGGTCATAATTTTAATTACATAATAGGAAGGATGTAAGTATTTGATAGAGTGTCAGCAAACGATCAATGTTTGGCTTTATTTTAGTGAGCAATAACCGCAAATCCTGTGTGATTTTTAATTAGCTCCTTTTTTTGTTAAGAGGTTTGTAACGGCACTAAAACTCCTTTCGACAAGGTATGAGGAGGGAACAGCTATTAAATATTTGACCGTCTATCTAGTTGATTTTAATGATCGAAGGTAATATCGAATACGCAAGTTTGGACAAGTAACAGTCGCTTGCCTTATTAAAATATTATCTGCTTAGTTAGGTACTTAAAACAATGTAGGTAGGCCCTTATAAAAACTATGCTTACATTTTTGCTCTTTACTATCAAAAGCAGATAAATTTACGTGGACCCCCATTAACATCTTATGGACCCCCATTTTTTGTTCACGCCTACGTAGACCCCCAGCAAGTCTCCCGTGGACCCCTGGGGGTCCACCTGGACCACTTTGGGAATCACTGATCTAGACTGTCCACTCCTGTATTATTGGCTTCCGTCGTGATGTCTTTAATAGCCTGGAATGGTCTTGTGTTACACCGTGTCTACAACTTTTACTCGGGGAACTAGGTCCACAAGTATTGATTGAAAATAGTAACACTGAAACAGAGTAACAGTGCCTACTTTCTGTAAGCACTAACTCGTTAAAATTTCACGCATTCGTGCACTTAACCGGATAGTGAGCAAGTAGTATAACCACATGATGCAAAATGTAAAAACATTTGATCGTCGAAATGCCAAACTGTCGACAAGCGAAACAAACTTTTTTATATCCAATCATGAACTGCTGGTCATATTTATTTAACACTTTACTATCGACCACAGCACATCTAGACCTTGCAATACACCCACGCGGTGTGTACCATTTAATTTATCAATTACAAGATAGTCATTACCAAGTAAAATACAACCAATTGTTCCCGACGCAGTTACTCAACAATTATTTTCCAGTAAGGCGTTTAGAGTCAGCAGTCAAATAAAATAGAAAAGTTAATTACTACTAGAAGGTCGTTTTTGTATACCTTTTGTGACTATTACTTTTCAACCTAAACACCAGACCACGCGGCCTTACTGTGCACAGTGTGCACTGAGCACGGTTGTATTGATTTACAAGGTAGCTAACAGCTCGCCAATCACGCCGAGACAGATCTTTATTCAATCAGTCTCTGCGATTCATCTAGAGCGTGCGTCTTAAATATTAATGTACAGTGCACTCGAACAGACACTATAAAACGATAGATAAACAGTGAATATCCATGTGTTGCTAGAAAACAAATGACGTTTATACCGTATCCATGGCGGTGGGTCGCGCGATCGGTAACCGTGACGACAGCCCTCGCCTGCCGCCGCTGAGCCTCGGACTGTCCAGCGTCCGATTCATTGTCAACAAGCTCGAGGCGGAATACACTCGTGTCACTGCAGTTGACACATTTGAATCCTGCAAAGAACTCGTCAAATACGACCCGAACGTCGACGAGGGTTATGACGATTACGATGACTCTCCTCTCTGTCAATCGAGAGGACAAGTCTGGAATCGATTCGCAACTAACCTAGGATTGGCCCTTAGTAGAAGTATTCCTAGTGTCTCGTTTGGGAACTTCGGCCTGTTCGCCCTAACGACTGGATTCTTCGCACCGAAGATGATCACTTATCTGGTGGTGTATCCATTTTGCAGATTGGTATTCGGGACCCTCTACCCGGCTTATGCTTCATATAAAGCTGTCCGGACGAAGAACCTAAAGGAATACGTAAGTACAATTTATTCTTTAAATAGATCAACAATAATAAGCCATTATCGGTGTTCCATATTCTGTGACGCTTCAGCCATTAGACTGCAATTGAACGACATTACTGTCTATAAGCTTCAAAAGGCAAGTAATTGTCAAACGACAAATTATCATTTGTAGAGCGACAATTTGGCGTGTTGAAAAAATGAGTAATTTACTGTAAATGGTTCAGTAAAGTACAACGATGACCTTGCGGTGGGCATTCGCTCGTGTTTGAAACGCTTCGGCTCCCATTGTGTCCTTTACCTTGTTCCCGGCTTCCTATGACTAATTACTAGCCGCCGGTAACAGGTACATATCCCTCGGTATTGTTTTATAAACAATACCCAGAATGTAGCCTAAGTGTTATGATCAAAATGAATATTGGGTTGCCGTAAGTTGTGATGTTAAACTGAGAGAATTCGTAGTAAAGTGACTACTATTTATACCGCAGTATTCACGTTGTTCTACATTTGGTCGTATTACAGACGTTTTTCCTCGAATATTTTAAGTTGACAAACAATAACATAATAAACGTAGATCCACGTGAGTGCCCTATTTTTAACCGACTTCAAAAAGGAGGAGGTTATCAATTCGACGGTATGTTTTTTTTTTTTTTTGTATATTTGTTACGCGTTTACTGCGCCAATTGTGGACCGATTTTTTAAATTCTTTTTTTGTTCGAAAGGAGGTACTTCTGAGGTGGTCCCATAGTCACCAAGTTGGGATCTGATGATTGGACCCTGGAGAAATCGAGGGCAACCCTCGAATTTTATAGGCCGACACACCGTTTTTCGCAAATTTTATGAAGTAATTTAAGTATGGTAATCATAATTTCATGTAGCTGAGCTGATGATGGAAGGTAGAACTCCTTAATAGTAAGGAGTAGGCATCGACTGATTTAGTTTGAGTTCGCATATCTCTGGAACTACAAGTCCGATTTAAGTAATTCTTTTTTTGTTGTACTAGGTATCATTTAACTTAGGGAATATTGCAAGTTTCATCAAAATCGGTTCAGTAGTTTTTGAGATAGGGAATTTTATTAGCTTATTGTGTACATGAGCGATGTTATTACCGGTGTTATGGATTACAAAATTCTAGTGCACATGTTGTATTTGACAAGAATTCGGGTTGAATATTTAAACTAAAAAGAGTAAAATAAAAACTTTTTCAAAAAAAATGTAACCGCCTTCAAAAACAACCATAAAAAACGGTAAAAAAACTACAAAATAACTTTTCTTTCGGAAGTCGGTGGCAAAGAAAAGACAATGAAATAAAGAAAACAAAGACACCGACTTCCGAAAGAAAAGTTATTTTGTAGTTTTTTTTACCGTTTTTTATGGTTGTTTTTGAAGGCGGTTACATTTTTTTTTGAAAAATTTTTTAATTTAGCAGAAGCATCAAGTCATGTTTTCCAATAACTTAATGTCCTACTTTTCACCGATAATTGTCTACTCCCTTTGTTCATCTACTATTTATAATGTTTCAATCATGACTGGACTCACTGTGTCTATGAAAACTTGCTCAAAGCCCGATATTAGAAAAGCGTCCGTCAGTTTTGCCCTCTATCTCCTAGGAAACCAATTTAATTGACTAGGGTTCGCCGGTTCGTCTATGTCTGGCCCACCCTTTTCGCCCCTTCTAGATTCATTACACTTTTTATAGCTATGCTGTTTTTTTTTTATTAATTAATATTTTATAGCACCCTGGGCGCGACACGTGGCTTGTGTTTGTTAACTCCTAGATTTTTCAAATAATTTTGTGATAGTGTAGCAGACATAATCTACTATAAAAAGAACAGCAGCGCCATCTATGCAGAGACTGAGAAACTAAGAATCTACATCGCGCAATCAAAATTATCCTCGACATTAGAAGACATAGAATATTCCGACTATGAATGTCGGGCAGAAAGCCCACTGGACAACACCCGTCTGGTCGGAAGGTACCTTCCTTTTCACCGTGGAAGTGAGGAACTTTCCACTCTGTTCTCTAAACTGGTGACCCCTCAATAGAAGTCAGCGTAACCTTCGAGCAACGTGACGTCATCATTACCTGCATCACTTCCTCGAGCTTTCGAGCAACGAGTCTCACAGCCAGCTAGCCAGCTCCAAACGGGTACCCCTGACCATCAGCATGCGCAGAAGGCATATACCTAGTAAGCAACCTCAACCTCATCAAGTGACCATGCCCCTGTACTAAGGCACATCTCAGCTGTGGAGTGATTAACCTCCTGGTTGTCATAGCCTTCACCTCCGTGGCGGCGCTTCCTCATCCGAGTCACTGGAAACTCGCTTCACCGCAGCAGCCTGTTCCGATTCACCGTGAACCCTGCGGCATCTACGGCAACTACTACTGACTTGGAGTTTTCCACTATCAACCTCCGGTTTGGTCTCCGGGGAGGGGAGTGATGTAGCGAACATAATCTACTACAAAAAGAACAGCATCTATGCAGAGACTGAGAAACTAAGAGTCTACATCGAGCAATCAAAGTTATCCTCGACATTAGAAGACATAGTATATTTCGAAAGCCCACCATACCACACAACACTCGTCTGGTCGGAACTTTCCACTCTGTTCCTCCTACCCCCCAAAATAGGATCGGCATCAATTTGATTATATCGTGGTCAAACCCTCCAAAGTTATTTGAATTTTCCTCAGCATTTCTCGTCTTCGTCAATATCGCGTATCATTTCATCATCTAAATAATATTCAAAATGTTTACCCCCCTCTCTAGATATGTCATCATTCACAAGCCATAAAACAAAAAAAAAAAAAAAAAGATTCCGACGAATTGAGAACCTCCTCCTTTTTTTGAAGTCGGTTAAAAATACTATCTTCCAATTCCAGGTAAAATGGATGATGTACTGGATAGTTTTCGCTTTATTCACTTGTACGGAGACTTTCACGGACGTGTTCCTGTCATGGTTCCCGTTCTACTACGAGGTGAAGATTGTTCTGGTGCTCTGGCTGCTGTCTCCGGCAACCAAGGGCTCCTCGATACTGTATCGGAAGTTCGTGCATCCGGCGCTTTGCAGGCGGGAACAGGTGAGAAATACTTGATTTATTTTGTTGATATCTGACGAATTGAGGAGTGTATCTGCCCCGCGGATAATCGCTTTACATAGTCGCATTCCGAATGATCATTGAACATTCATTTTGTGAATTCAAACAACATTCATTGCGATTTTACGATGTATGTCGTGGAGACGAATTTTCCAAACATAATTATGAAGTGAATAGTACATTGTGTTACGAATTACTTTAAAATCTTCCGGAATACGATAGAAATGTGTTAATCAATTAAAGTTACTTTTATCGTGTAATCTGAGATATCGTTAATTATTTGAATGACAGACACTTTATTTTTACCCAGAATCAGCTTTCCAAGCTACGAGTATTAGTAGATATATCTATTTATGCTGTCATGTCGATGTAGTCCGACTTCCCGTGACAACTCCACCCCTCATAAGATTCTGTCAAACAAATTGCAGATTGTTCTAGGATGCGGACACTTTCCATTCCATACTTATTACTGAACTATATGTCTGTCCGTATGTATCGGTTCCTGGCTGGTGTCCGCAATTTGACTACCAGTTTAACTGATCGTTTATGAGAAAGCGGCTTCGGCTTGTGAAAAGTGAGTGCACGCAAAGTACGACGTCGGGTGGCATTTGTCGTAAAAATTGATTACTGTAGTAGTAAACAAATGAGTCATAAACTTGCAACGATACTCTTTCCATCTAAATATTGATACTAAACTTAGTCCGCTCGTTACGATCACAACTTTGATATAGCCGCATGTCAGCTTTTGAGCAACTACCTTTCGAGTCATAACCATCCATAGATATAATAAAGAAGGAGATATGGCGTGGAGTTCAAAATGTATAGAAAACCGATGAAGCCACAGTAGCCCCTCCATTACGCTAATATTGCGCACACAGCTCTGTCACAACAATACTACGAACAAGTGCACACACGCGCCTTCGATAGCTCAGTCATTTAAATATAAACCTTATTCTTTAAACCACAGCGTACTTTTTTCGTATTATTTACTCACACTAAAACAATTATCATTGTGTGTTGTCGGGACACGGGGGCGGATACGACTTCATACGACAGTGCTTGACTAAATCGAAGTGTTATCGATAAACATATCGATAATTTTTTACAAAGGTTTTGGAAATAAAGTAAATGAAAACAATATGAAACCAACAATAACCAATATATTAAAAAAAAAATACAAATCAAATGACACAGTTACATGTAGTTCAAAATCAAAGCATTTATTTCAATTAGGCCAGTTACAAGCACTTTTGAATAATTGTCAAAGACAAAAAAATAATAATTAAACACTACAAAATTATGGTGCTACAACTACAATCCTAGTCACAAGACATAATAACTGTGAAAGTACTGTAGATGCTCATTACAGGGAGTAAATCTCTATGGAGAAGAACGGAAAAAAACTCCATGGACAATCTTTTTGGATCGCCAAAATTATTACAGATACTTTGTTACACCATTCATTTTGGGATGTTACGTTATATGGTACATAGCATTTCTATCAGCGATATAGTCGCTCAGTTATAATATGCCTGGTTACAAAGTGTGCGTTTAATGCATGTTTTGAATTTAGTTTCATTTAGTTCAAGAACGTTTTGTAGTAGCTTATTACAGCATTTTAGACATTACCCCATGAAAGAAGGGTGCAAGTGATAATAAAACTTGCATCACGTCACAATATAGCGTCTCCAAACCCTCCTTAGAAATTCTGGGGCATAGTACATCAATAAGACTATTGATGCTAATTATTATAATACATAGGAAGCTAATGGTGCATTTATGAAGACTTCAGTTAAATATCATAACCATAACAAGTGACGAAACCCAAGGACATTCTATAGATTACTTTACTAAACATTAATGAACTTATTTCACGATCTTTGGTAACGCACTACTACGCTGTAAAATTATAAAAACCGGCCAAGTGCGTGTCGGGCCACGCACAGTGTAGGGTTCCGTAGTTGCCCATCAAAATACTTATGCGAACTAACTAAACTGATTCGCTGAATTTGATTTTAATTTACGCATTAACATTTATTAGGTACCTAAGTGATAGTGATTCAGTAGCCAACTCATAACGTCTAAAAACGGGCCCACATAGGACGATGGTAACTGTAGAAGGAGTTATAAAAACCAACTTCACAGGTAAAGTTGGAAAAGATGTTGTCTATTTGAGTACCACCGCGTGTAGAGGGAAGCGGCTGTAACAAAGATTTAAAACCAGCGTTACATAGTAATTCGAATACATCGCTTCAAGAATGATTTAAAGAGTTCCCACGATTTCTCCAGGATTCCATCATCAGATCCTGACTTGATGATCATGGGACCAATTGGAAGGTGTACTCTTTAAATCAAAAGAATTTTCAAAATCGGTCCAGGCGTCTTTGAGAAATCGGGGAAAATACATAAAAAAAAAATTACGACGAATTGAGAACCTCCTCCATTTTTTTTTGAAGTTAGTTAAAAATAGCCAGCAATCCCCAAAACATACCCAACTATCATTAGCTGTAAAAATAAAGTTGACAAACTTACATTTGCAGTTGAAGAACATGTTCTCCGATACATTTTGTTTAGGAAAATATTTTATCCAAGTACATTTTATAAGTTGGTCGACTATTACTCGTAAACTTGTAAAGCCTACTTAGTCATGATAATTTTCTTTTAAACTTCGTTATTTATACTACTATTGTGAATTTTTTCATAGAAAAAAACATCCCCACTTTACGTGTTCAGGAGGTACCCTAAAAAAAATATTTTACGAGATTTTATTTTACCACTTTTTCGGCGCAACAAATCCATATATTTACACCAAATTACAGCTTCCTAGTACTGAGCGTCTCTGAGCTAAGCTGCGGACAGACGGACGGACGAACATGGCGAAACTATAAAGGTTCCTTATTGACTACGGAACCCTAAAAATGGGTAAAAAGCATAGAACCACATCGGCCTTCCAAGCGGTCACAAGAGTTAATAAATGGAAGAAAAATCTGAAATAGTAATAAAACATTCGCAGTCGACCTTCTTGTCGATAGACTTTGTCAAACCTGCACGAGCACATCACTAGTCGCACTCAAATACGGCGGACCGGAGCAGCGGAGGCACCATGCGACATTACGGTTTAATGATGTTTCGTTATGTCAGCTTTACATTGCTTGTTCAGTCACTCAGTGACAGACTGAGGTGGTTGTAAAAGAGCAATGTATTTAATGCAAACTAAATACAGTCGGAGTAATACAAGAAAACAAAAATAAAGTAGTACAAGTCAGATATATTTTAGGGATTGTTGTTTTTCGTGATTTTTAAGACAAATATTGTAAAATACTTGTACTTACCTGTGGTAACCGATGCCATGACTTCTAAAATTTTTGTCTTGGCTTCTATTTTTGCACGAAACCACCGAACAAGACGGTATAATCGTTTTTTTTACGAACGCGGTTGACAACACACTAACTCGCGGTGACGGCCATTTTTTCACTAGCTGAGCTATACGCTCAGCACGACGTGGCCGCGGACACGCCCCCTTGCCACTTCTCCTGTTTTTAATATTTCTGTGTAACCATCACTGAAAGTTAGATTGAGGTCGAATATTGTGTAAAACGAAATTACTACTAACCACCTATATAATTATTTACACACGAAAGAGTTATGAATTTTGTCACATTGCATGTGACCAATAGTACAAAATCCACGATACACATATTTTGTCAACCGTGTGAGGTACTCGTAGGTCGTGGGGTATTTCCGTAATCGATATACATGCATGCAGTGCATTCGCAGTAGTTACGATGTTGTACGCAAATAGATTTTGCTGCCTATACGAGTAATTTAATCCTATTGAACCGTTGACAATTTTACACCCACGTGGTGGCGATAAGATGTCTTTTCTGCGTAGCAGAGATTACTTACTAAGTTGACTCTTCCGCGCATTTGGTTCTTTCCCGTTTTTGTTCGATCGTTTTTTCGCCTTTCCAAACTCGATTACCAAGAAAAATCCTTTTTATGTTTATGGGATAATTTATAGCCGATGTCCGTCCTGATATTCCATTGTAATTATGAAAGAATTGGATGAGTAGTTTCTAAGAACATCTCCCGTATCCATATGTGTAAACAAACAAACATACGAAGTTTACCTGCTTATAGGTAATATTGGTTTAGATAATGTAATGCAAGAAGTGCATTTCATCCTAAGCAGAAACGCCACCTCGTACAAGCCCTAAATATTCCTTTGTTTTCATTCTAACAAGCGTCTATTGTTTTTGTTCAGTTGGAACCAAACGATTTGCAGTTTTAGATATATTATGGTATAATAATAATGAAAATTATATTTGTTGGGTTTCATTGCAGCTTATCGTCCGAACTGATTGCTACACATGTTTTATTAACATACATTTATTGTTTCAATTTGATGTCTTTGTATTTTTATCATAGGTCGAAGTTTGCGATATTTTAGATAAAATAAAATTGTTTTTGATGTTTTCCCTATTTCAAAATTATACATAAACGCAATACTTTGTTACAAAAACTATAATTAACTGAGGAACAGGTCATTAATTGCGTTTGTACTTAAAATTATGGACAATAAAGATGCGTGACTCACAACATCGTTATAAAACAATTACCATTTTACTTAAATTGTATTGTTTCAATTTTCCAGGAAATAGATGAGTACATAGCGAAGGCCAAAGACCAGGGTTACCACACAGTGCTCAATTTGGGCACTAAAGGCGTCAACTATGCCACAACTGTTATTATGCAGACTGCCATAAAAGTAAGTTTTCACAACCCTGTAATTACCTTTGTGGCATGCTTATTTTTATAACTCTCATATAAGATCTGTAGATAAACGAAATATAATTTCGGCAGTTCTTAAATGAGCCAAATAAGGGTGTCGGTGGGCTTTAACCCTTAACTAAAATACACAATTACAAGTGTTAATTAAATGTTTAACATTGTGTTCTTTTCATACCACCTCAATTTGTCACAGAGCAATTAATTAGGTTTACCAAAGCAACAGTGTGGCATGTTTGATTACAGTGTGTATAATGTAAATAAGTAGGCATAACGTGAATTACACTCACAGCACAGTGCTGATTTGCACAGCTTTACGTGTTTTTTTTTATTTATTTTGTTTTCAAAGTCGGCCGTATCGCACTTAGCAAGCTAGCCATCTAGTAGCCACCAGTCATCGGGCATGACCACATTAGACCATGTAATATCTCAGCTCTCACATCGATTAGTTCAACCACATAGTCGCTTTTTTTAATTTCGTCTTTTTTAATTTTATTAACACGCTTTTTTAATTTCTCCCCTTCCACCCCCCATCTTTTCCAAATATCCTTTCCATTGCTGCTTCACGCAGAACTTCAATCTGCCGAGTCCTGAGCAAGACCGAGATGCGCGCGCTAGACAAGCGATCAGGGCGCGTGACGTCACCGACGGCTACCACGATTCCTACGACGACTTGGAGTATCAACGTGCCGAACTACCAGGGATTGTTGAGATAGTGGAACTAGACCGGGACGATGATAGAGGAGACTACATGCTAGGAGACGGCGACCCACACGACCCAGACTACGAGCCCGATGAGACATCAGCCCGCAGCCGAGGCAACGTCGTTCGCAAACGTAAAGTTGCCAAAGAAAAAGAAAAGCGACCTCGAAGCAAGTCCCGCGGTCGCCGCACCAGATCCCAAGCGGCCATAGACAAAGAAAACAACGAAATTCTGGTCGACTGAGTAACGAGTACGAATGAAGCTCAACTGTGATGTTAAGATAATTTTAGGCAACGATTAGGATGACCCGTTGTTTTTAAAGTATCAATAGTTTATCACAATTGAACAATTATTTTGTAGAATTCGAAACGTACCATAGCGAAATTTTAAATTTACAGCCACCGTATTGGTCATGATTTTGGTTTTTTTGTTAAAATTAAATAACTGTACTCCAAAACTGTCACTGAGAGGAGCTTGAAAAATATCACCTATCCCCAATTCTCATTTCTCACAAGTTTAAAGATAATTATTGAGATCGTTTTATCAGGCCAAGATATTGAGCTTGTTCTCACTGTGTTTGACCGACAGAATGACGTCATTTTATCGTGTTGTATTAGTTTAGTGAACTGGGCTATATAAACTGTTCAGTCACTAGGCCGTAAAACATATTGATCACCACCACATCCGACAGAAGGAACTATCTTTTATAGAAATGACTCATTTTTATATTTCGAAAACTGAGCCTTTGGTGGCGAAAAAGTCGCTTTAAATACAAATAAATCATATCTGTAGTTGTTTAAAGATTGTAGGTCTGAGCTCTATTACCAAAAGATTTTGAGATCTTAGAATAAAAATGTCTAATACTTTAGATTTTACAATATAAACCATGATTATACTGCTAGGAGGCTATGCTGGACAAATGCCTCTTTTTTGAAAACCGGATTATTTGAGGCTCTCTATTTAATCCGATATTTTTCTTTTGGAACAACTGTTTCCCTATCTTTGTTATACTTTGTTGCAAATCTACAATTTTAATTAATGTAACTCAAACCAAAGCAATTTCGGAACTTTTTTGTTGTGCCTTTTTCAAATACCAGTATTGTGTTCTCTGTAACATTTATTTGTCTTTGTAATTATGTATTCTGGTATACTTTTTTAAAAAAGTATTCAGAATTTTAATAGTCTAAAATTACTCACTTTATCAAATGTATGCATTCCTTTGCTCAATGCAAGTTAGGGAACCGTCCTGGCATTTCTTGTTATAATATTTTGCTATTCTTAAATTTTCACTGTTCCTAAACTGTCCCGCACAATCTCATAGATGAACGAAGTTATTTAATATTATTTTACATCGCATGACGTTTGTAATTAATTACATAATAAGCTTTTAAATACATAGAATATACATAGAGACGACAAGATTCGTGTAGCAAATTGATGTCAAAAGAAAGAGACGTAAAATTTGGTCTGTGGGGTCTGTCTATTAATTATCTATATCACAAATAATATTTTTCTTGACTACATTTAATGTTTTTCATCAAAACAGAGGTATTTCATAACGCCCTCATTTGCCTTTGGACCCGCTATTGCCCCTTAGGAATCTATGGCCTAGACTGGGATGGCCTATTTAATCTTCAGTCTCTTTCTATATTACCTCTATACATACCATATTCGTAAAGAACGCATGTGTTGTGAAACCACCAACGTTGTGTATTGTGTTATTTAGATTTAGTTGTGTGACTGATTTAGTTTTATATTCGATGATTTCTCAATAAATCAATATAGTGTCTTAACTATTGTTTATTTTTGTGCAAAGCGTTCAAATTCATCGCTTTAATAGACATTATGACAGCATGCGCTTTGCCTCACAAAGCTTGTGTAACTGAAGCATTACTGCCGATTTAACGTAAGTACTGTTTTTTATTTTTAAATCAAGCCCAATTTGCGAGCACCGTAAGTAAACGTAACACAAAGATAATTCTTTAACAATAGATAGAAAAGCTTGAAGCCATCAAGTCATTTTAGAATAGTCATCTGCTATGGGTAGACTTGCGATAATAACTCATTTAGTTTATTCGCCTTAGAAAATGAAATAGCAATCAAAGGTACTTTCACTGAAGAGTTTTGTTAAATTACTTTACCTTAGGCGCAATAAGGGTGCGACTTTTGTAGCATTCATTGATGTATTTAATTTCTTTTTCCGTATGTTATGTTGAGGTTTAATTACCGTGACCCCGGAAGGTAAAAGGCTATTGAAGGACACCGTGGATTTTAGTCAGTACGAGTCTGACAGTCCCTCCCGCTCTGCCCTGGGTGGGAGGACTCATTTGATGATTTTACCACGCTAAAAAAATGTTGAGGTCTATTTCCAGTCCAGGTAAATAAAAATGAACCTTATTGTATTTATATTAAGCACAAATTAATATAGTAACAACAATATCCACAGGGCGGTGGAGGATTGGTACAGCAACTGCGCAAGAGTTACAGTCTGTCTGATCTGACGGAATGCGAGCCACGTGAAGAGAGAGGCAGCGATGAAGCCGACGATGTGCTCACAGAGCCGCGACTTATACGACGAGGTGGTAAGAGGTGAGAATCGCGAATTACTATATCTATGTTCACAAATAAATATATTGAATTGAAATTATTATCTTCGGCAAGGGAAAACCTAACGCCAATAGATGTTGGAATGTTAAAAATAGATCATGGTACCAAGACCAGAATTAAAACGTTTTGAAATTGGATATAAAGTAAAGCCTACTCTTGCTTTTACAAGAAACCAAACCACTCAGTTTATTATGCGAAAAGCCTCATTTTTTTACCTACCAATGATGGAAGCCTCAAATATAAATGTATTCAATAATCTAGTGAGCAATTCTTAAAAAAAGCGTAACAACACAGTATGTTAAAAAACCCTGTCCGACACGCAAATGTAGTATTAGGTATCGAGATTGGAAACTTTTATATAATTCATCCTTTTTAGATAACTACTAAACCCAGACATAAATTAAAAATGACAAAACTAGGATCCTTTCTACACAACGCGACGCTAGTCTCCGATACCTTACGACTTTGGTATCCATTGACGAGTGCCTCGCCCGTCGCCGCGGGCGTCTGCCACTGCGGCTGGGGCAGAGGGAGGACGCTGTCCTCTCCCTCACGGGGACCGCCTCCTCCTTCGCGAGCATGACAGCTTCGCAGAAGGAGGCGACCGCTTCCCACTCCGTCTCGCCCCGCAAGGTATCTGAGACATGCGTCGCGTTACGTGTGAAGGGGCTTACATGACGGCGCAACATGTAGGGCACTCCGGTATTATTCTCCAGTCATTCTTTTGTGTTTTTTTTTTTGTAAAATAATATTAAGTTCTGTTTTTATTTTCGCAGTGGATTCAGCACCCGACGCAGTGCTTCCGAGTCGAACAGTCGTTCGCCGATGTACTTCCCTGAGGTCGATGTTGATGTTAGACCTCGTGGTCGGACTGACGAACCGGATTTCAGGTTGGTGCTGTTTTTATGAAAAACCTTTTTGGTATCATTTTCTAGACGATCCATCTTAAATCTCACTCTACTAGAATTAACTTTATCAGACTTGGAAATGCACAAATCTCAAATGAAAAGAGCTGCGAGAGGTCCATTAAAATAGTTAATAAATAAAAAAATAAATAAAATATGTACTTATAGAAACTGTTTCCGCAACCTTAAGTGCTAAATTCTGGTTTTATGCCTGCATCGCCTTTGTAACTCGTTAGAGGTATTTGAGTCATTAGAACATAATTGGTCAGTATTTTGTTCTCGATTTGAACATTGACCATGTTTTTGAATAAATGTTTTAAAAAATATCTAGCTTTTATTCCGCGACAAAAATCCAGGCTTGGTGCAGGATGCAAACCACCCTCCCGCCCTCATGCATGTGCACATGCAGCAAAGGAACACATGCATATGCACACGTGCAAGAAAAACGGAAGACATGCCATGCAATCAAACCTATACTCTATAGTATAGGTTTGCATATGCATGCTTCCTCATGGATTTCCGCAAAGTAACGCCTGATTCTATAATTCATCATGTTTTTGATGGTTACCTCGTTGCAGTGTTTAGTAATTACAGGAATCACCATATCAATAATTAATACATTCCAGCCACATAAAATCTTCGGAGGACATAAGCTCGGGTTACTCGAGCGCAGACAACAGTGCTTCCCTCACACGCACGGCGTCGCTCGGCGCCGGCGCACGCGTTCGCGGCCGCTCTACACGAACTACCGTCACTTCTATCAAGCGACCGCAAGCCGCTGAGGTCTGGTAACACTGAATTAAAATTTAAATAACATAGCGTGAGTGTAGCTACTGGAGAAATTTTCTTTTGGGATACTTGTCCTATCACCAAGGAAACGACTCAGACTATCGGAGATTTTCTTGCAATAAAAGGTTCTAGGGCCTCTTCACCTCACACGCTCGGAAAGATTCTATTTCCCATTCGAAATTCGAGTGCAAAACTCCAATTTCCGCGCTAGCGCGGAAAGTGTTTTCAAAATTGGAACACCGCTTGTGTTCAATTATTTTCTACACTGACAGGCGAGCCGGCCCCACTGCATTTCCTCACTTAGTGAGGTGAAAACACAGAGTACTTTATTATATATGGGATAGAGGTACAACTCTGCGACGAAAGTGAGAAACGTCAAATGTCGCCCTCTGGACGCAGGTTTTGGAACTAATGCCTACATAAGTATAGCTACATACGTAGGTTAGGTACCTACTTATTCTACTACTTGAATATTTTTGTAAGGTTTATGTGTGGTTTAGGGTGCTGTGAATTACATAATCGCTTGCAGCTATGTAGAAAAGCGAAAAAGTAATTCACATTATTAAACAAAACAATGATCTTCGATTTATTTTTTTTATTTTTTTCTTTTAAAACACTTCTTACTAAGTTTTTTAGCTTTAACTTTAAACGAATCCGTATCATCATCACACTCCCTCTTATTTATTAATATATTATTTATGTCTTTACAGTAGTTATAAATAAAAAATCTGCAGGATATTTTTATTAAAAAATCTGTTAACTTTTCGTTGTGTATTGGGCATTTTATGAAGGAAAAATCTACAGCAATAAAAATCATGGTTTTTATTAATTCTCTTAAATTTTTTTTTTCTAAATTGTCTTTTAATATTATATAATTTATATCCTGCAGATTTGAGATACAATTTAAGAGAGAGTCGCTGGGACTGCAAAGCCATTTTTTATTTGCGTATTCCCGATATTTTAAATATTCATGCTCACTGTTTGACATTAAATCGTTTTTACATTCAACACACCCCTTAAATACTTTTTTTTTTGCGCTTTTTACAAAATAGCCACTAACATATTGTAAGCCCCCTATTACACGTGGGTCATTTTTTTCTTCAAGGGGTGTGAATGTTATATCGGGAATATTTGGAAGTTCGCAATTTGGTTGCTCTTTGATGCCCCCGCTTGTGATGAGTACTTCATGTAAAGTTTCACAATTGTCCATTTCACAGTTAGCTCCAGGAGCATGGACACTAGAGAGACTGTTGACTAGTAATGTGGTGAATGCTGCTTCAAATCGTTCTGGTGTTGGGTTCACGTTGCGGCATCCGTGGCTCCTTATGGACCCAAAAAAGTTTTCTATCGGGTCTTGATTCAGATGCCGCAACCAAACTGATGTTACACCATATTTTGTTTGTATTTTTTTTAATAACAATTCAAATCCGTCTAGTGTCCATACCCAATTGTTTATTGTGGGAACATATTCATCGTTTGATGTTTTAGTATTAATAAATTTCATGGTTTTCAACATAACTTTAGACTCCTGCCATGTTTTATGATGGATAGAAGTAGGCGTCGCAGGTCCTAGGAGAGGTTTGCCGTGTTTCTTTCGTTTTCCAAAGCTTCCGTTCATGGAGTCAAAAAGCTTGTCGAAGAACAATAAGATGTCTGCAGTGTCTTTGGCTTCTGCAGGAAGTATACCCTTATCTGTGAAAAAATATAGTTTGTTAAATAATATTTTATGTCTGATCAGCGTAATGTAAAACTTTAGTAAGTATTTAATATTTGTATTTCAAAATAACTAATGAAGTCAATATTGAATTGTGCAGACTGATGAAATTTACCTGCTAGATAGCCCATATTCGATGCCACAGTTTGGCTGAACACTTGTGTAGCATTTTTTACTTTCATTCTAGGAATTTTGCTTGGATCACAGTGGGCATCTGTCAATTTGGGCACCAATCGGATTCCTTTGTACCCTGGGTTTTCCTTGTGTAAGGCCATGACATGAGCCCATTTTGCCAATTTTACTTCCCCATTCTTTTTATATTTCAAATCTTTTGTAATTAAATTATTTCGTATGCATTTTATTAAATGGGGTGGGTCATACAATGGTATGATTTCTTGTTCATTTATAATACAAACGTTCTCTCGTATCTCTTCTCCCTTTCTCAATAGGTTACCCCTTGTCTCTTGCAGAAGATGTTTTATACAATTTACATTATTTGTACCTTGGTCACACACAGTTGCTACTACAATGAGACCTGCATTTTGTAACTCTGTAATTACAGCTTTTAACTGCTTCGCAAGTTCTGGCCCCTTTGTTGCAGCTTGTGAAAAAGTGTATGCAACAGGTTGCTTATAGTTTTTTAGTAAGCCTCGTACCATAAACACCTGCGCATGATCTGCATAATCAGATTGTGTCTCCAGGCCATTTGTGACAAACCCACAAACTTGGTCCTTACGTTCGTTGTATGTCACATTGGGTTTGAGAGACATTTCGTCAAACAGGACAATACATATTTTATGTTCTAACTTCATTTTTTCAGTAGCTTTCTTTATCTGCTGAATCATATTTTTGTTGATTCCTGGATTTATATCTGCCATATTAAGCAACTTCAGGAGAGTTTGGCGAGATGGTAAAATAAATATCTTCCTAAGAAATCTGTACCCTTTTGGACTCTGTTTCAGGAAGGACAAAGCAATAATTTTTTCCTTTAGGGTGAAACGACGGCCTTTGTTACCTTTCTTATGCTCTCTGAACTGTAATAATGTCAAAATTTTTGATGTGCTAGGTAATTCATCAAGTGTTTTCAAAAACTGAGGATTTGTCGTTAGATTTTGCAGTGCCTTGATCTTTTTTGCCTGATTTTTGACCTTGTTCCGGCACTTACTTAGTTTTACTCCAACTAGCATAAGTTTTTTGTACAAAGCATGCTCAGATTGAGTTAGAGCAACGCGTTTCACCCGCCTTCTAGTAGCGACAGTTTTTTGTTGCTTCTTGCAATGCTCTGTAATGAAAGAAAACATAATACACTTATTAGTACAGACAATTATTTACTTATTAACTATGATGTTTTCATGGCAGAATAAGTGTTTACCATAAAAATTAGGGAGCAATAGTAGGTAAAAACTGAATTAAAATGGATAATTTTTAACTGGTTTGATTCCCAGTTGTAAGCTTGTCAAGAAATCTGTTAATGGTTTTGTTTCTTTTTAAAAATAAAGGAATGTTTCCTCATCATCTGTATACCTTCTTCCATAATGTATCTAATTTCCAAAACAAAAAGATAAGTAAGGAAAAATACTACTTATAATTATGATGATAATTAATTATGTTTACTTACCAAGATTTTGGTTAATTTGTACATTTTCCACAGCAACTGTAGCATGCATAGGCACATTATCTCTAGAAGCTGTGGCACATCTATGTGAAGTAATAGGATCTGGAATGAAAACATAATGTATTCATTATTATAGTTCTAAATTAATGTGTATAAATAATAATAATAAGTTTATTAGTGCATAACAAAAACAACAGCACAGTACGTAAATTAAACAAAGAAAATAAATAAATAGATAAATTATTTGTTATCAAGTATTACATCCTCATCTTTTATCATTATATTAGCTTATGCCTGTTTAAAAGAAAAACAGGCTGCTAAGCTAAATGCATTTGATTGAATATTATCTTTTCTTACCAAGATTTTCCTTAATTTGTATTTCTTCTACAGCTCTTTGAGTGTGTCGCTGCATATCCACAGAGTCCAAATGTGAAGTAACGGGTTCTGGAATGACAAATTAATCTATTATTACAACAAGAGGCGATTACCCTTGGAGGACTAGATACACTATATTGTCAATTGTGTCTCATTAGCACCACTTGACAGGTAAAGTGTGAACTGTCTACATATGATGTGAAGCTACATTGGTATATATATACAATCAGTTGCAGAAGCAACCACTGAGTTTGTGGTATTAGGTTTGATTCCCAACTTGGATCAATTTTTTATTGAGAATTTCACGAAACATTGTAGTATACCAGTTAAGATACCCATGTCCATTACAGGAAGCATAATTAGGAGCTCATGATGGGAGATTTAATGTCAATGTTATTTACCTTTTGATGTAGATGCTTCTGATATCTGAAGAGGTCTGAACACTCCACTAACCGAGTGGAATTTTAAAACAGATAATCCTGTAATAAAAATTAAAATCCATTATAAAAAGGAGTAAGTGAACTTTGGTCCAGTTAGACCATATTTTAAACTAATTTAAATATCTTAAGAATGGGGTAGCTAATGTCACTTTTGGCTTTGTATATCTAAGCAAAAAATAATGTTGATCTGTTGCTGTGCAAAAGTAGGATAAACCAATAAATATACTTTGGCATTTCGTATTTTAGTTTCCATATTTAGCAATTTGGTCCTACACGCTCCGGGAACAAACCATGACTGAATTTCTATAGTCCAAACTTAGGGAGGTTCTGGTGTGTCCCATCCCATCCCATCTTAGATTAAAGTTCCTAAAAGGCCTTTGAGTGTCGGACCTCTGTGTCTCCACATAAGCATTGGGGTTCCTTTACACAGATGAAACTTGATTTAAAGAGGATATAAATCTATTAGTATCCATAATTGTGATAACCGATAATGGCTGTTTTAGACTGTCATAAGTAATAATAAACCTACTATCCTAAGTCTGTATTCTTTGTGTTTATAAGAATTTATTATAACTAACCTGGCATGTTTCTTGTTGGTACAGCATCTTTGCTAAGTCGATTATTCCGGCAGCAATATTTTTGTTCGAAGTGCACTTGACATACACGGCGGTATTTGAAAATATGTTCATTTCCAAGTTGCAATATGTCACCACCAACGGAATAGACCCACTTATTAAACAATTCCTTATCCTTGTCTGGGTTAGGGAATTTATGCAAATTCGCATTGGTATCTGAAATAATCAAGTAAGTAGTCAGTGGAGCTGAATGTCTAAACCTGAATTTACAGGTAGCGGAATCTGCCCATGGCGCTGTCTTATGATCAGTCCCCATATACATAAAGGCACGGCCCGAGATTTCGATTCGGATATTCTGTCTATATTTTTTTGCATAACGAAAGCAAACGACAGAGAGATAGAATTTCGGAATCGAAATCTCGGATCGACCGGTTGTGAATACGGGGGCTGAATTGCATAAAATCAGCCAACAAAATACGAAGCTTTGGCCCAGTGGCATTATGTGAAACCCTTACCTAAGCTGTTCAAGCATCCGGGGACGCAACACTGTCTGTTAGACATGATAATGGGAAGATATCAATGTCACAAATGGTCACAAACACAAAAGTTGCGGCACCAAACTGTTCGTCAGAGTCCTGTCTCAAAACTTGATTTTAACAACAACACAAGCACAAATTCAACACGGCCGGAGGAGCCGAGACTCAACTCAACGGACTTAGGTGGAAAAAGCACTTCAGGGCAGTTAAAATCTGGAAAAAACAAGCAAGACGCGGATTATACGCTAACGCAAACCGGCGGCCAAGTTTGTTTTGTTTGACATTTGTTGCAGTGTTGCTGTTGCTTATTTAAAAATAAATTCAGTTAATAGCTCTTGAAATTCTTTTAAAGTACTTTATATTTTAATGAGCTGCTAAATAATATTTTATTGTTTTCTCGTTGTATTGTTTATAATATATAAGTTTATCGAGATTATACTACTCATATAAATTGAGTGAAGGCTGGTCATACCAAAGAGTCAAATGCATGACTGATTGCACGCCATCTTGCGTACTTAGTAGAACTACGTAGTCACAAATCTTGTAATACTGCCATCTCTTAGAGAGTTTTATAAAAATAGCACAATATAATGTAACTAAATTAAAATGTCAGTTTCATGTGCAAGCCGGCAGTACGTCTGATGTCCAATCTTATTTTGCATACTTATACGAGAACGATTACTCGTTTCCCAGTACTAAGATTGTCAACCCTGGGTGAAAAGTTGTGTGTTGCACTCGGCAGCAAAGTTATTCTGCGTCTCGCGTACCTTTGAAAACTTCGGTACGCTCAGGATTCTATATTTGAATCGCTCGCGGTTCAATCCTAGAATCCTTCCCTTACTCAGTTTTCAATTCAAGTACTCGCGTCAAAAAAAAACAACGTTGCAACCTTGCATAACAAATAAGTATTGTTTAGTAGACCATCTTTTACTGATAACTCTTGACTCGCTAATCGTCGGTGGTGGGTAGTGATTTATCAATTTTAAAGTTTTTTTTTTCTTTTCTCACTTTGAATCCGGTGGTTGCACTCATGCGCCGATGCCAAGATTGCATACTTTACAGACACTTGACCAAGTACAAATTTCGATGTCTATGAACGCTTTTCGTGTGTTAATTTAAAATCAAGTCACGGTATTGTATGTAATCTGTTAGCCCTAGTTCAAAAGTGTCTGTTTAGGAACCAGTGCCGGTTTCAATATAATTTCTGATTAACTATGTTTAGTTTATTTTGTTCTGAATTATACAAAGTTCGTGATTCAATTAATATAACGCAATCACTGACTTTTAAATGCACTATTGTTGTACTATTTTTAATTTAAATATTTTAGTGGATGGAAAAAGTCTATTTTAGAATAAGAATTGGATATACCTAATTAATATTGTGGCTTAGTTTTAAGTTACACAAATGAAGATGTTTCGCTTTGTTTGTGAAATTCATCGTCTATTAATGATGTTGAAACTGGCATGTATGACTCCATTACTTATATAAATAAAAAATAATTTATTAATCATATTTTGAACTAGGGCAAAATATAATTTTTAAAATTTTAAACTATTGTTGCTATTATTCCTTTTACCCCAAAATGTTTGTATTCATGAATGGAATAATTGCAACAAAAAAAGTAAATTTATATCACGTTCCTTATACTTATTTATTCTGATTAATTGTATTTTGAAATATTCTATGGGGTTTTATTTATGTGGGGTATTCTGCAGACTGAGTGCTTTCACAATATCATAAATTAATATAATCAAATTGTTCAAAATTTAGATGTGAGGCTTTAAATGTCACTTTATAAGGAGTTTTGTGCTGTAAAACTACCCTACATGAATGTTTTTTTTTTATGTTTGGGTGTGCCAGGGTATGATTGGTGCTGGGTCTTGCTTGAAGCCAGAACATTTATATGAGATGTGTGAAAATCTATTAAATATTAGCTATTTGACTGAACAAATATATCTTTAAAAGTGTGATGTCTTTTCGATGGCTAGGTATGTAAAGGCTCAATGTAGAAAATGACATACCTACCTTATAAAGTTATTGCTATTTGGCTTCATATTGTTATTTATAATGGTTTGTGTAAGATAAAAATACAAAGAAAAGTATTAGATTAGTACTAGTTGAACAGATTGGCTTATTAAATAAGGAAATTACTTCGTATTCAATTTGGATTCTGTTTTATTTTTAAATTATAAACATGATTAAAACTTTATTGAATAATTATATAGTTTATTTTAGTGCATGAGTTACAGTTTCTATCAAAATGGTTACACTAGTATACCACTATAATCTGCACCATGTCATGCCAATAAGTCTGTTTAATGCATTTATTAGCTTATATTATTTTGTTTGGGTTTTCTTTATTTTGATGTAGACTTAAGTACTTTTTGATTTAAAGGAAAGTGAAGTAATCATCGAGGAGCTACAGGACGACGATAGTTTTGAATATTCAAATATGCCCGCTCTTATTAATCCCCCGTCTCCCATCTTCTTATCCAACACGCAACCTCCCTTTATATACCAATACGTTGGGGACCAAGTAAAGATCCTCCAAGTGCTAGGTAACTTCCCCTTCAATGCAAGTATTAATCAAACTGATAACAATACAGTTCACCAGGACCAAAAAGAAGGCACTTCTCAAGGAATTACATGTATCAGTTCAGTAGTCAAAGAT
This sequence comes from Agrotis exclamationis, assembly GCA_950005045.1. Lineage (NCBI taxonomy): Eukaryota > Metazoa > Arthropoda > Insecta > Lepidoptera > Noctuidae > Agrotis > Agrotis exclamationis. The sequence goes on along the minus strand of OX465427.1, from coordinate 16,293,526 downwards.
ATAGAAAATACTAAAGATTATTCTAAAACAAAACAAGAAGATACTATAATTAACGAAAGCAATGTTGCATCCGACATTCCTGTTGCAAGTCAACAAAAAGACAATAATGATGACCAATCTAGTGCAAACAACGAAGATATTCCTTTCGAGTCTGCTCTGGATGATATAGATAAAGAAATACTTGAGACTGCTACAAAAGAACCAGTAACTGTAGTATTAGACGAAAGCGTTGATATTACGAGTCTTGATACTTCTACAAATGATAACGACTCTGCCGAAAGCGATGATGAAGCATCTTTTGGAACACCAGAAGATTCCCCTAAAAATAAAAGAAAATCTCCAAAAGGTAAATACGGTAAAGCAAAGGCACCACCTCCACCGCCCAAAGTAGGACCAACTGATGATAATAAAGAAGCTTGTAAAGTAGAAACAGACACAAACCTGAAAACTGCGATATCTCAAGAAAGTTTAAATGATTTTGTAAGTAAATTACCGAACACCAGTATACAAGAATCGGGATCACCAAAAAGTCTTCAAGTTATTAATCCTATAGCCGAAAATAAAAAGCGACACAAATCTAAATCACCAGCACGACTTCCAAAAGGCAGTAGTTCAGGTATAGGGAAACTGTTACAGTTGCCAGGCAAGCTTGCTTTTTGGCACAAGACCGAAGATAAACCAAAGTCAGATGACACTTCAACGTCATCAACTGATGATCACAGTAGAAGATCATCTACCATTGAAAAAGAAGCTGATGGCTTTCAGAGCTGTACTGATTTAAATACAGTCGGCACAGACGAGATCAAAGTACAAGATACCAATACAATAACTCAATCGGAAGACCTTAGTTTCATAGATGCCTCTGCTTTAGATGGCGAAGATATTACCCAAGATATAGTCGACAAGAGTGATGCTCTACAGAAACTGATTAAAGCTAAAATAGCTGGTCATCCAGAATATAAGTTTATTTCTTTACACGACGAAGGGCCGACTTCGTCAAAAACCACAGATGTGTAGAAGGCTTTCCTAAGTCCCAAGCCCGCTTTTACTTGCAGCTGAAGTTAGGCAAAACAGTATGTTTATTTTAGTTTCGTTTTACTAGTGTTTTTGACTGACGTGCATGGTTTTAGTTTTTGGTCGTTAATTTTAACAGAAATCACTCACTAATAGTAATGTTACCAAATATTTCTTTTTAATTTTTTTTGCTTCGCCTTTTATCACGTGTACTGTGTCGTATTTTATTTATGTTTATTTTAATCAGTGTTTTTCTTCCTTTCCCCTATGTAATCACTGACAACCTAAGCCAATTTATAACTGTATATTTTATGGTTGCACTTTTTTTAGTAAGGCTCTAGGCAGACGGACCACATTTCAACTGCAATCTAACTGCAAATTGCAGTTCGGATGCAGTTTGAATGCAGTTGACAAGACTACAATAGAACTACAAACCAAACGTTCACACTATTGCACGCTGACGGCAATTGAACTGCAATCGTACTACGTTTGGTTTGCAGTTCTTTTGCAGTCGTGTCAACTGCATCCGAACTGCAATTTGCAGTTAGATTGCAGTTGAGATGCGGTCCGTCTGTCTAGAGCCTTAAAGTTAAAGGAACTGAATAATATTAAAAATGCCACCATACAATGGTAACTGAGTAGTGTGCTTGTGCTTTTTTGAGTTAGTTTTCAATTTACTCCTTTTATTTTCAGGCAATGCTGACGGCCTCTGCTACCAATACCATACCTCGCGCAAAAAAAACTAATAAAAGGAAAACACAGTAGATCTTATCCAAATAAGTTTTTATTATTAATCCTTTCAGTCGAGCTTCGTGCAAGAACGATTTATGCTTTCTATATTCTGGAAAAATGATCTTATTATTTTATTTTACTTAGCCACGATTACAAGATTATGAGTAGCTAGTAGGGAGCATAATGTTTTTCCAATCTTCCGCGCTTTTAGAAGCAATATCATAAATTCATGTTTAGGTACTATGTATATCATTGGCGTTTAAATTAGAATTGCATGCAAATTCACTTAGCTGTTAATTTTAAATGAAAATTTAGGAAAATATGCAGCTACTCCAACTCGACAGACTGAATGGTCATCGGACGGATAATTATAAGACCAGTCTAGGGGTGGAGCCAAACATTTGAAAACCAGCAAAGAACTCTTTTAGGACTGTTCCATATACTCGTTTAATTGGTCTGTAGTTGCTATAGACCTGAATGAAAAGTACATACTAACATTTTATGGACTTAATCTTTACATAAAGACTTTGAACATATTTTTGAACTAATATAGGCATCTAATATCTACTACTTGTAATTATATGACAGCAGACGTATCATATATAAACACGTAGTCTAGTAATAGTACCTACTTTAGTTCAATTGAATACTCGCTGATCTCGGCAATTTCATTGGGTCAGTATTTGCGAGACAATTACTCGTATTAATTTGTAATAGTAAACGATGGTGATCCGTCTTATTTATTACATTAGGCATTAAATGCGTGATTGTTTTTATTGATATTTTTATGAGAACATAATTCTCAATAATGCTCCTTTTAAACTCGATGCCAGTATTTGCCTATTAGTTTTACATGGCTATGTCATTCATTACAAATGCTACAAAGTGATCTTAAAACTTTTATTAAAAAAGTTAAATTTATCAAAATTTGCCGCACTATCAAGCTAACCATTAAGAGGCCGTTGGAACATAATTTCCCATAAATTAATAAGCACTAGAATAATTGATAAGCATTGTTACCCAAATAATATTTTAATAGCAAGTTTGCGGACTCATTATTGGTAATTTATAATTTTTGCCAAAAATTGCCAAATTGACACTAAACGACTCAACAATTAGCAGAAGTTATTTTGTATTAGTCATATTTATTATAAAATTAGTTTAGAGACAGATAAAACTAGTCGTTAATAATGAATTTAATAAGTAAACAGCTTCAATGAGGCTTCATATCGGAGTTGTAAGAGTATGGCAAGTGAGATGTGGGAAGGGACAAATTTTTATTAAATAATTCCCAAATCATGACAAAATTACCTTGAAATGCTAAATGCCTAAATCTATGTTTGCTTCCTTTTATGCAGATGTATTGTGATATTATAAGTAACCCTGGTTTTGTGATACCTAATTTGAGCTCATTTACACCAGGAAAATAGACAAGAATGGTACAGCACAAATTGCAAAATATCTCAAATAATGTTAAAAAAGAGTACTTAGGTATTTCTCAATTAATTTCCCCAGAATTTTATGAAAGTTCCTTTTACCTTAACTACTTAATTAATGTAAATTATGTGTAATCAATTATGTAGGTATTACTGATTACAGTAGGTATTTGAAATACAATAATGTTAACTATTCTAAAACAGTTGCAATGCAGTTAAGATGTGTGTAACTAAATGGAATGTTACAGTATTTTGTAAATTTGATGTTACCTTATAATTTCGTTACCTCGTTACATTAAAGTGTACATTCGTTTAATAGTTTGTCACAATTTTGCATTATAATTTGTGTTTGAGTTTATTGAAATAAATGACTATCGTAATTATTCATATTTGTTTTATTTCTCTTACATTTAAAACATTATAAGGCATGATTCTGATCACAGCAACACACAATAGTGCTGCCACTATGATGCTACGGAGCAGTACTGTCTGCCGTACAGATTCCGAGAAAACCGGCTGGCAACACTGCTGCGCAACAGTGCTATCGCTGTTTTGCTGCCATGTCCCGAATGTAATCTCCAATAAATATAATATTATAAATGGGAAAGTAAGTTTGTTTTGACCTTTCACGCCTAAACCAATGAGCCTGAAGTTTTGGAAAGTACGTTTTCAAGAGTACAGAGATGGACATTAAACCTTTCATCCCAAAAATGTACTGTACCAAAAAAAACCGGCCAAGTGCGAGTTGGACTCGCCCATGAAGGGTTCCGTAGTAGCAAGCATAGATTAGGGATATAATTATATTGAGATTAGTAAGTAATATACACAAACAATAAAAATAACTTTGTTCTTCATAGTGTAGGTATGTATGAAAGGCAAAGTTATATTTGCGGTTTTTGAAAATGTACTATATTATCTTAAAAACTGCTACTTTTGTTGAGGTATATATATTTTTTTTAGTTTTATCATTCTCTTATTTTAGAAGTTACAGGGGGGGGGACGGACACATTTTACCACTTTGGAAGTGTCTCTTGTGCAAACTGTTCAGATTAGGAAAAAAATTATATGAGTAACCTCAATATAATTTTTAAAGACCTATCCATAGATACCCCAAACATATAGGTTTGGTGAAAAAAAAAAATTGAGTTTCAATTCTAAGTATGGGAGGCACCCCCAAAATTTGTTTTGTTTTTATTTTTGTGTAAAAATCCTAATGCGGTTCACTTAATACATCTACCTACCAAGTTTCAACAGGATAGCTCTTATACTTTCGACAAAAAGTGGCTGTGACATACGGACGGACAGACAGACAGACAGACATGACGAATCTATAAGGGTTCCGTTTTTGCCATTTGGCTACGGAACCCTAACAACAACGTGTTCGGCTTCTTTAATGGACAATAGATGGCGCCACGGCCACATGTTGATTTGATTGTCAAGTTCTAAATTCGTGGCTTCGCTCTTGTGGAGATTATGGCAGCACTGTTGCGTGCTGCTGGGATGTGAATCATAGTATCTTCAGGGGCCTCCAGTTTTTATCTGCAATGTTTCATAAATGAAGTTGCCATAATCATGATCATAAACATCTTGTAATAGTTGATCTCTAAGCAAATTCAAAGACTCGTCATCCCATTTTTTAACATAGTGCAACAAGGAAAATAATTTGTAATATCCACTTCTATGATTTCCATTACTGTCTTCATTGGATATTTTCAGTTTTGGCAGGTTTTCTATGATCTCATACATTTTTGGTCTAACAACCATGTTGAAAGTTTTATTATTACGAACAGCAAACTTGTGAATAATGTCTACTGTTTGCAATGTTACCATCTCCTCTAACAAAATATCTGGCAAGTTTTTGAGCCAAGACTGGTAAGCTTCACTTTCCTGAAAGTGTACCAACTTATCATTCAAAGCAATTTTACATAACAGACTGAAAATCTCTTGTCTGAATGAACTAGACATGTCCTTATTAAAATATGCCCAAAGAATCTTTTTAAATAAATTGTCCATTACTGACAGAGTTCTTGTCCAATTGGTAACCTCATTTGAGAATATTGTATGCAAGATTTTAATAATATTTTCATTGATATCAGGGTCAGTGTTCTTATTAAAAGTTTTCTCAATATAATTCAGCACAGACTCCATGTCTTTGCTCTGGTTCTTCACATTTATGTTGGGATTCAGCAAAATGAACACTTTACATATTTCCAAATTAAGTGTGACTAATTTGGGATCAGTGATAGCATATTCCACCACTGTATTTCTAATTGTTCTTATGTTGGTTACATACGGAAAAGCATTCACAAAGTGATGAAAATATGGTTGGCGATGCTTTTGAGAAAATACATTTTGTATGTTTGAGCTTGGATTCTTCATATTATAATGCTTTACAAGGGTCCAGATCAAGGATATAACATCAAGTAAATGTTTCAACAATGAAGCTGCATCTTCATTAATAACTGTTTCAGTATTTTTTTCTAAGCTTTCATTAGGACGTACCTCCAGCCAGGTTTCAAAAAGTAAAGGCATCAGAGTGTCAGTATATTCCCTGAACTTCTCTACTTCATCTAATGGCACATCATCCTGCAAATTTTTAGATGAGAAGCAAGACAGTTGACAATTTTGAGTATAAATTGGGTTGAACAAAGAAAAGTGATTCATCTCTGAGGGGTTAAAAATCTTTGTGGTCTCTTGAACAGGTTTTGCAAATTCATTAATGTTATTGAATTTCACGAACTCATTTAAATACTCCTTCAGGCGGTGTAATACTCTAACCCTCCATTTCACACTGGTGATTTGGCTTCCTAAGTTTACAGTCAGTGTTCTTCCAGGTTTTGAATCAACCCTTAGTTTAGAGATCATATCAAGAAAATTGGGTATGATTTTGTGGAAATCTTCCGCTACTTTTGTAGGTGTGCATGCAATAAGTATATCTAGAAACAAGAGGGAATCCTCTTGTATTCTACCATCTATATGAGTCATAGCACTTCTTAGATATGTACACATGATGTCAAAGAATGGATCTATTCTACCGTATTTGGCTTTTGATAGAATTAAATTTAGTGTCTTGATGGATTCATGGCGCACCTGAAATGTTAACACTTGTTAAATAGTCTCACGGATTATTATTAACATTATGACTGTTACATAAATATTATATTGTAAAATACTTACGACTTTTTCAATATTTAGCACCAAAGGTGTAACTCCATGAACAAGTTCTCCAAGATAGTGTTCGAGCACTTCAGGATGCTCTTCAATGACTTCCTTTATTCCTTTAAGAGCTTCAGTTCTGGAGTGAGTATTGAAATGATTGAGACGAGACAACAGTTCCTTTGTACTCAGTTTCCTTGCCGATAATGCTTCAGTCTCACCATGCGTTTTCAGCTGTTCCCTTAGCACAATCTTTTTTATTTTGAAATTAGTTTTAGTCACATTTGTCCCTTTGGGGAGTTCTTTAAGTTTTGTTTTAGATTTCTCTTTTTTGAGAAATTTCTGACGCCGTGTTGCTCCTGTTTGGGGCATTTTTATGAATAATATTGACTTCTCGATTTCAAAACATAACCTAAATACCAGCCCCCTGCCAAAATGCCCTAGACATTGCCATTTGATTTGAATTTGACAGTGACAGTGACAGCGCTTGTGCAACCTTTTTTTTTTTTTTTCCTCTCTTCGTCCATGATTGGACAGGCGAAGGTCATAGACCATACTGCCTCGTCTTCAGTCAACAATTTATTATCATTTTATATTCCTTGAATTTCTTGATTTTTCTTGAGTCCATCCGGTAAATAACTTCTTTAGTTTTATTTATTTTTTCTTCAGTAATCCCATTATTATACGTCTTCAGTAAATTATTAACTCGAACAAGTCCAAGTCCAGTAAATGTCATTAGTTCAAGTCAAAAAGTAACATTTCTTCATTCCGTCAGTATTCCTATTCCGTGAGATTGTCTTCAATTAATTACAAAATTGTACTCTGTGTTAATTACATAGATATTCTCTCTTGTCATGTCTTTGTCTTATTTTAGTCAGTTATTTATAGGATCATTTTATTTTACAGTCAATTCGAGAAATAATATAGGTACATCAATATCTATAATATAATACGTATATTTTATAATCTAAATCTCTCCTACTGTGCTCATTATAAATTTGTACAAACTTAAATATGTACAGCTATTTACAAGAAGATCCGTCATGCAACGCGGGACCATATCAGAGGAACCATATATTTGAATAAGTTCATCCAACAGCACAAGGCGCTGAATGCCGAAGGATGAACAATCGAAAAAGACGTGAGGGATACTCTCTTCATCTGAATGACAGTATGAACAGGTGGGACTTTCAACAATTTTTAAACGAAACAGATGAAAATTCAGACGACAATGACCAAAACGAAGTCGAAAAATAGTAGAGTAAAATTTCCTATTAATATAATTATTACCTTTGCAAAACCATGGAACACTATTGATGGGAATATTAAATGGAGCATACCATAAACCCTTGTTTTCTACATGTACTACATGATTCCAATGTATAATCCATTTTTGACGCATTCTTTGCTTTAGGATTTGAATTAAGTCAGAATAAGGCAACAGAGTGCCAAAAGTCATATTTTGAGTATCTGTATTATTGATTATTTTAGCTAAATAATCTGCATTCTCATTTCCTGTAACCCCTATATGGGATGGAACCCATATAAAGCTTACAGCAATATTGTCACATGCACAAAGATCAAACCACAACTGTTTTATAGCATAAATTATGTAGTTAGTGCTGGCACATAATTTGTGATTCTCTAAATTTTTAAGTACACTCATGCTATCGCTGATTATAAGCCATTTTCGGCACCCTTGATTTTGATGTTTAATATGTTTTAAAGCAGCAAAAATCGCCACAGCTTCAGCTGTGAAAACACTACAATTCTTGTCTAACTTATAGCCCATTCCTCTGTTCAAAGTACTGTCAAATATTGCAAAAGAAACACTAGATTCATTTTTAGACCCGTCAGTATAGACCAAGCGATGCTCTACCCATTGAGATAATTTACCGTAGACCTCATCCTTGGATGACAACCCATGATCTATCTGAATATTCATTTCAGGAAATTTACTATCAAAGTTACCTTCATAACATGGCAATGTGGAAGAGTGAGATCTTTGAATATTTGAGTTTTGAAGAAATTGGATAAACTGTGGTAAGTCCTGCAAAATATACAATTGCTTGTGAGCCAATGAAGGAAATGAATACAAAAGATTATTTAAGAGCTGATTGTTAGAAGAGAACAATTTCAGAAGAAATCTCTCTTTCAAGTAACTGAATCTGATAGAAATTGGAGGAAGATTACACTCTACTTGCATAACATTTATTGGAGTAGTTTTAAAAGCACCTGTTATTAAACGCATGCTTTTGTTTTGAATTTTTTCCAGCACTTCAACATGTTTTTTATCACCTGCAAAACACAGAAAACCATACTCAAAATGACTACGAATTAGGGACTTATACAGAAGTAACAAGATCTTTGGATCAGCTCCCCAGTATGTAGAGGCTAATGATTTCAATATATTGAAAGCTTTGTTAGCTCTCTTGGTGATATGATCTATATAGTTTTTCCAAGACAGATTATTTGTAAATATTACACCTAAAAATTTTGTTTGTAATGAAATAGGAATTAAAACATTATTGTAACTTATATTTGGTACTGTGGAACTATTTTTCCCAAAAACCATTAATTTTGATTTTAAAGGATTAACATTAAGATTCAAATAGGAAAAATATTGATTCAGCTTGGACAAAGCATCATTTATCTGACAAGCTACATTTGCTATGTTAGTTCCAGAGGCATAAACAACAAGATCATCAGCAAACTGTAGATTTTTAACATTAGACCCCAATATCAAATTAAGGCGACGAATGTATAAAATAAAGATCAATGGTGATAAAATTCCTCCCTGACATACACCAACAGAAGCAAGCCTAGGTCCATAAAGACAACCATTATATTTAACATAAACTTTTCTTTCAGATAAAAAATTATAAATCCATTGAACCAGTTTCCCTGGAAGCCCAATAGAAAGTAGTTCAGCAGATAAGACATCAATATTTATACTGTTAAATGCACCAGCAACATCAAAAAATACAGAAACTAAAGAGTTGTGATTCGCTAAACTATTTTGGATATCAAGCTGTAACTGGGAGATGCTTTCTCTGGTAGATCGACCTCTTCTAAACCCAAACTGATTAGAAGGTAATATATTATTTTTTTCAACATAAAACTCTAACCGTTGTTTCAAAAGTTGCTCAAAAATTTTTCCAACACATGATGTTAAAGCAATAGGGCGGTAAGAATCCTTGTCCAGTCTAGGTTTGTCAGGTTTTAATATAGGTACTAGGCAATCTGTCTTCCAACAAGGAGGTATAACATTATTTTCCCAAAGGTAGTTTAGAATATTTAGAAATATTTGCAAACAGTTTTCATTTAACTTGTTAAACATTTTATATGGAATACCATCTAATCCGAAAGCTGTATCTTTTCTAGATAAAACTGCAGATTTTAGTTCTTGTAGTGTAAAGGATCTTATCAAAAAGCAATTTGATTGATTACTATTGTTACCAGTACTATTACAATAAGGATTATTTTGTTTCGACACATAATCAGGAGTGTATTTTTGAAGAAAATCAAGTATCCAGCTGTCATTATTACATTGTGAAGGTGTAAAAGATTTATTAAATCTTCTCATATAATTCCAGATTACTGAAAGAGGAGTACAGCGATGAAAAGAATTACACAAGGATGCCCAACTACTAGCTCTTTCTTGTTTAAGGGTAAGTTTTTTAAGAGCTTGTAATCTTTTAAAGTTTAAATAAGATAATTCAGAAGGATCATTTTTAAAATCGATATATGCTTGTTTGGAATTTTTAACCGCTTCAGTACATTTAATATTCCACCAGGGTAAAAGGCACCTTTTGCTTCGCCTGAATGGTGGCGAAGCATTTGTGTGACTACTCTGAGAAGATAGAGATGATTGAATAGCAGAATTAAGTACTTTACAAAATAGAGAGTATGCTTCCAAAGGAGGAAAAGAATTGAAATCGAAATTAGACAACATAGTTTCGACTTTAATTTGGTACCCTTTCCAATCCACCAATCTATAATTAGGAAAGGTTGGAAAACGTGCCAAACCGTTTGAGTTCAAATTGCTATTATTGAAATTACCATTATTTAGAATCACGTTTATAATTACAGGAAGGTGATAGCTTCCAAGAGGATCATCATAAACAGACCAATCACAGTGTAAAGCCAAAGATGGACTAACTAAGGACAAATCAAGAGCATTTGGACGCCACGTTAAAGATCCTACAGTAGTTGGTTGACCATCATTAATAAGAACCAGATTATTGTTATCAATTGTTTCCAAAACATCTCTTCCTCGAGGTGAAGTGGAGTGACACCCCCAGGAAGTATGATGCGCATTAAAATCGCCAGCAAAAATCATTGGACCAGGAATGGATTTTATCAAAGCATCTAATTTGTTTTTACTAAATGGAGGATTACAATTTGTTGGACTATAAAAGCTGACAATGCTTATTTCTCTATCATTCATAGTGATACGGACACAGATATTCTGCAAAGAATTATCAGAACTAGTATTAATTTTAGAGTATGGAATACTACTATGAATCAATATTGCCACGCCATTGTGTTTATTCCCAGTATCATTCCTTTCAATGTTGTAACCCCTTATATTAAATCTTTGATGAGGTCTCAACCATGTTTCTGAAATAATAGCTACATGAATTTTGTGACTATAAAGAAAATTTGTAATTAAATGCCTATTGCTTATTATGCTCTGAGCATTCCACTGAACAATATTTAATGTATCCATTATTTTTTAGAAGATTGGCTTATAGTTGTAAGTAAACTTTCTCGCAGAGTACTTGAATTGATAGGCTTATTTTTGTCTGATAAGATATTTAGAATGGACTTTACTATGATGTTGACAAATAAATCTGATTTTGTTAAATTACTGAGATGTGTTTCTACTGACTTTGCCTGCAAGTGTGGAAATGCTTTTTCATTAAAAAGATCTGAATAGGTAGCTGAACGAGACTTAACTTTATTTTCTTCTACCTGACGTTTCTTAACAGGGCATACTGCAGCGATAGCAACATGATTACCACCACAATTGGCACATTTAGCATCCTCTTTATTTACATTGCAGACACGAAAGTTGTGGTTCAATGTGCAAATCGAACAAATCTCTTCATTTTTACAATATTTGCCAATATGGCCAAAGCGCATACAACGAAGACACTGTTTTACTGGAGGTACATACTGCCGGACTTCGTGTCTCCAGTGGTCAAGGTAGACATATTCAGGCAACTGAGTTGAGGCAAAGGTTACCGCGACCGTCTGGGTTGGTTGATACGAGACTGCAGCATCATTACCTCGCAATCGCCGCATAAAACGCCGGACCTGTATAATATTCCTAGAGCTACCTATCAATGAAAAAATTTTTTTATTACTAAGTTCTGTCGGCACAGAAGTAAGAACTCCTGTGACTTCTGTATCCTGAGCAGGAATAGAAGCAGTCATAACAAGTTCATCTAACAGCTTTGTATTTTGTAGAAACATATTAGCATTGTTTGAAACATCAAAGGTGACACCGACTTTGTAACGATTAATTGATCTTAAATGCAAAATGCCAGAGATACAATGCTTACGTATAGCCTGCGAAAGCTTCAGTCTGTCTTTGTCAGTAATTGGCGAGTCATTATCAGTATGAGTCAAGAATACAACAAATTCAGTTTTGTTTGAGTTTTCTGGATACTTGCGGTTGTAACTCTTCACTCTATACGTCTTGTACTTATCTGAATCGATGCCTTCATCATCAGAGCGGGAATCTTCGCCTGAACCGGAGAGACCGTCGTCATCTTTTTTCCGCTTCTTAGCTTCTTTTTTCCCCATATCAATGCAATACTATTTACACTTAATTACTACTAATGATTTATGTACAATATGCAATAATTGAAACGAAATACAATGAAAAATAATTTTCAAAGATTTTTTTTCGTAATTCGCGCCTTTCTTATTCAAAAGCCCGCGCTTTTCCTCCCGCTTGTGCAACCTTCAGAAAAAGAATTTCATTCTGCAACATTGAGATGAAGCTATATGGAGATGCCCCGATGTTCTATACATACATTTTGCTTATACAAATATGAGTCAAACATGAGACAGAGAGTGAAATATTTGTTTGTCTCTTTCCTTCTAATGCAGTAATCATATTTGACAAAAGAGACAACAATATTTCGGTTGTTGCTCAAAATGGAATATTTTGTTGGGATATTTCCCACAGTTACAGAAACGTGCCCATTTCGCCATTTTATGTGCCAATTTTCGTGGTAGTTCTGCTGTCAAACAGTTGTTTACTTTTTGTTGAATTTAGATTTTTGAGTAAATTACGGAGTGTTTTCTTTTAAAAGTGCGTGTTACCATTAAGAAACAGTAATTCAACATGCCTGGATGTTCCATTGTGTCTTGTCATGCCAGGAAAAAGAAAAATCAGCCTGAATTGACTTTGTACAGGTTAGTAACACGTTTTCATGCAAAACTACATGAAATAGAACAATTTCGGTAAAGAAATCGCTATGTGACCTTGTTTTCATGGTTAGAGTATTAATATTTGGGTTTATTTCCGTCCTACAGATAATATTTTTCATTTCTTATTTTCGTTTGTTTGTTTACAATAATAACAGTGTTGTACCGTTGCTGTAATAGTTCCCGATACTAGTCCTTCGTTACACTGAAACTGTTACCAAATGATATATTGATAAAAAAATACTAATCATTTATAGGTTTCCCAAAAATGAAAGATTGAAGAAAAAATGGTTGGACTCTATCAGTGACGAAAAAATTTGTTCTCGAAGTAAAGATTGGCTTATGTGTTCACTTCACTTTGTAGAAAAATGTTTTAACAGAACACTTGATGTTATTAGGTTACATGAGAACTCTGTACCTACAATATTTTCGGTAAGTGTGTATTAAAATGATTGTTAAATAACAGCCTGGTTTTTTAGCCTAAGTTATATGGATAGTAATGCATATTTCATTTTTTTTTTCAGACATCCAACAAAAAACAACTTCCAGAGTCATTTGTATTCTGTGAAACAAGCAACACTCAAGAATCTGATGTTTCTTGTACATCTACTGTAATAAAGCAACCATCTACCGTAATAGATGAACCATCTAGTGTAATGGAGGCACCATTGCAGTTGACCCATCAATTTGTGGGAACAGTGCACAAAGAGGTATGTAGATGTTGAATTTTTAACCGTTTTCTGACAAACAGACGGCAGCACATCAAGCGCCGCAATCTGTCAAAGACTTGTCAACTGTCACTTGAAAAGAACTTTTAGCAATAAAATGCAATATGCAAATTATTTTTTAACGGTGCATTGTTAAGTTATTGGTTAATAGTGCTGATACATTTGGCATGTTCGTGAAAAGGCGCTGTCAGATGGGACTGATCATCTCTTAGCTGCCACGGTCTATTTTAATTTTTCATTATTATTATTTTTTAATATTAGCTGTACACTTAACTTGCTACGTTGAGTGTTAAAAGAGTGTCCATGGAGTTTCTTGTCCGTTCTTTTCCATAGAGATCTTCGCTCTGGAATGGGCACCTACGGTACTTTCACAGTTATTATGTCTTGTGACTAGAACTGTAGCACCATAACAATTTTGTACTGATTTATTTTTATGTCTTTTGACCATTCAAAAGTGCCTGTAATTATTGGCCTAGTTGAAATAAAGGAGATGGTCCAAAAATGTATGGAGCCTGGGCCCAGTCTATGTACACCATATGTAAAAATAGCTTTTTAATACATAAACCGTTTTTAATTGTTAATTTTCTTTAATTTCACTTCGTTGAATTGTGCTTTTCAATTAACTTTGTCAAGGATAACAACACTCGACAAAAAATCAAACATGGTGGATCTGACAGTAAGAAGTGAAAGGGCATTTTGACAATGACATTGACATATGATTGATGTATATGTAGGTGTAAGCTGGGCTAAAGAGATCGCAGAAAACAATGATTGATCTCGAATATCTTTGGTTTTAATAAAAATAATAGAATAGTAACCGGCGGCACTTATATCATCTATCCTATATCTCAATGCCAAGAAACGAAACTTCACGATGCTCTTCATTCTGCCAAGGACAGAAACAGATGGCGAAGCATCTTCAAGCTGAAAGTAACTTCACATCGGGGGAATCACGTCCCTCAGCAATGAGGAATACGACGCGAGGAGGAGCAGTGGCATGTGCAGTACCTAACAACTTCAAGTTATTGTTATAGTACCTAGTTAACATGACACAGTAATAGCTAGGAAGAAGACAATAAATGTCTACTTTAGCATCAGCTGTGTTGGGAACATTATAAGCTGATACTTCTGCTAGGACATAGACCTCCATTCTGTGAAGGATTCCACACCCAATCCAACTGAGCACTTACAATATATGAAACAAGTTTTGTTATTTTACATCTATTACTAGCGACCCACCCCGGCTCCGCACGGGTACAATCTTTACTATATTATGCATGTTATCCTTCCTCTTTTATCACTATCTATTTAAAAAAACCACATAAAAATCCATTGCATGATTTTAAAGATCTAAGCGAACAACAGGGACACACAGCAGGAATCGACTTTATACTATGTAGTGACATTAAGGGTATACATTTAAATAAAACAACTTGTTGAGACTTATGATTTATTCATCATCCACATCATCCCTTATTAATATTCCATACAAGAATGACGCTGGTGCTTCTATGTTTTCTTGGTGCCGGGCCCAACCCAAAATACCACATGATGGTCATTATGTGAGCACAGCAACCCATTGTCCGTCGTCCAGAGATGCAACTACAATAATAACTAATTATAATATTATCATCCCAACATGATCCTTCCCTTGCCAGCAATATATAATGTATAATAGGTTCGTCCTGAGCTATGACTTGATTTTATTCTACCTCTTATTAGTAGAGGATTGTACGCTGAGTATGAGTCCAACAATTAAAACATAATAAGCCACCTTCAGGTATCTAAAACAAAAAACCCAGATTTATTTAAATAACAACATTTATAATAAATATAAACTTATCAAGATTTATGTAAGAGTATTTTAATATCACTTTTATAGACTTGTCCTAGGGCCCTAGGCAATGTTCTATGTCATATAATTATTGTTATATATGCACATTCCCAGAAATGATATAGTATCAGTTCTTTTTCTACTAGCAATGACATTGTCTTGCATCATAATTATGAAACATTCCATTTGTGCCTACCCCATCCATATTAATAAAAGAGGGGTACTTACCTCTCTTGGAGCAATTGTTGCAGCTATAAATTGTCTTTCTGCACCCTCCGCAATGGAATGAGTACGCCTCCTAAATAATGACATCCTACACCGGACACAGACATTGCTATCATGACAATGCTGAAGTTCATGATCTCCATGTGCACTATTATTTGACATCTCACACACATTATGACTCCAAAGCACTGTGAGCACATTATTTCATTTTCATTAATCTAAAACAATAAATGAAAAAGAGGTTATACAGTGTTTATCAATCCGTTTGGTTAAACAGTATTTAGATTAGATAAATGTTTCTTACCAGATGGCCAAGATTTCGCTCGATGATAGAAATTATTTCGGGACCTATATCATCGGCAGCGTAAGACTGGTCATTTTCATTTATTATAGACGTGCATTGTAGCCATGCCATTGTCAATAAACTGGAATAAGAATGAGTAAAATCTGTTAGAATATAACACAAGGGAAAAATAACTCGCATAGTAAAAGCATTAAAACAAAATACAAGTATAGGACATACCTGAAACTAACTCGTTCTTGTAAAATAACATGAAAAATCCGAATCACAGGCAAATCAAAAACCGTATAACAAAGCCGGGGTCAACAGGTAAGCAATCAATCAGTCCGTAGTAGTAATCTGGGTCGCAAAACTAAAACAATCACTAAAAATTCCAAAAAGTATCCAACTCAAGCTCAAAATGTGGCTCAATCAAAGCAAACACAGAGACTCGGGTGCGAGAAACGTCAAAGTCGACAAACGTCATGTCAAATGTCAAACATAACTGTCATGGCTGCCCTAAAGACAGGGTTAACTTATTAAAAAACTTTCCTGATTATCATTTTTTAACAGCTAAACCCGTCTTCAAATTATTTTTATAGTATTTTTGTGAAACTCTCCTATTTTTTCCCTATTTTTTGATGTGGTGTACATAGACTGGGCCCAGAATGAAACATCTCCTTTGATTTGATTTAACTATTTATCTTTTCTATTACAGGTTTTACAAACTGGAAAAATTAAAGCCTTTAAAGAAAAATACGTCAATCAACAGAAAACAATTAAACGCCTCAATGAAATAATACGAAGGAAAAAAAAATTGCTGATTTGAAGGCTGTTGTGATAGAAGACTTGACGGGACCAAAAGACTTTTTAAAAAGACAAATTAACAAGTCCAAAGGTTTACCTGTACAATCCGAATTAATCGTCAATTTTTTAAATTAACGCTAACACATAAATATATGTATAATACCTATTTACGAATTACGAATTTTTTGGTGGATTATGGCCCACTCCCTCTCACAGAGAGGAGGCCTGTGTCCCAACAGTGGGAACATTGAAGGCTGATGATGACCTATTTAATTACAAGCAATAGCGCAAATGTGAAAATTTTCATTTTTTTTACGTAACTACATGGATTATAATTTAATCATGGTATCTAGTCGTAATACTATTATGTAATCCTAAAAGTACTAGGGATACTAGTATCCATACTCGTTACAGTAACACTATGTTTCTTGATTGGCACAACGCTAGCATTGGCCGCCATTTTATGTGCCATGCGAACTTGTAGGTATCCACGTTTTTGGTGTAGGTATTTCCAGTCCATAGGATTATAATGTCTATGTTCTGCAATGGGGATGGCAACTGGGAAACGAATGGCGCTAGTATAGCTAGTTCCAAGCATCGTCATTGGTTCAAATCTTATAGGTACTTCAAAATAGTACTCCCTCATTGGTCGGATTAGGACTTAGCTATGGCCACATTTTCTTTGACTGGCCTTCCCCTTAGTTAAAGAAATCCCACCAAAAACATTTCATGTAAAATGTTGCCAGACGACCTCATAATGTTTAGCCTGTGAAAAAGTTAACAGATCTCATGTTAAGCCAAACTTCTGAATCTACACGGCCCAACTCTACCGACCCTAACTTCACAAATTCTACATAACAGTAAAAATGTGTGGCTTCGCCGTTTCGCTACGTGACGGTGATACAAATATTTAGTTTCTGAAGCAACGAAACAGCCAAGCGCTTTGCTATCAGAAGGTAGATGTTAATGATGAGTGGAGAATGAATAACTAAAAGTCCGAAATTGATAAAAGGAGAAATACATAAAAATGGCCGAAGAATACGTAAAATTATCAAAATTAACCAGCGAATCTGAATATTCTTTTTGGAAAGTAAAACTAATGTTAGTTTTGAGAGCAAAAGAGTTAAATTCTGTTTTGGATGATGGAGAAGAAAATAAAAAGGATTTTGGAAAAAGAGATTCGAAGGCAAAATTAATAATTTTATGTTCGATAAGCGAGAAATACATGGTATATGCAATTAATTGCAAAACAACTAGAGAAATTATTGAAAAATTTGACAACATTTTCCTGGGACACAAGGATATTTTTTTTTTTTTTTTTTTTTTTTTTAGGATGGCAAAATCATCAAATGAGTCCTCCCGCCCTGGGTGGGGCGGCAGGGACTGTCAGACTCTTACTGACTAAAATCCACCCGTGTTCCGTCGGATGCCCTTTACGTTCCGGGGCCACGGTATCCTGGATTAAGAAAAATCCGCGACCCCGGCAGGCATTTGGCCCCATAAGGGGCCCCGTCGGTGACGCGTGAAACACGACGCGCCACCGACCCGGGCTTGGTCCTTGGTCGGACGGCGAGCACACCCATTACTCACCGTCCGCAAGCCCGCTCCGCCGCTGTGCCCTCTGCTGTTCAGAGGGACACGCGTTGGAGCGTCCACCCGACAGGCTATTTGCATACGGGCAAAGAAACCCCTTAGGCACACAGTGCCTAAGGAGAGTTTTTGCCCGCATCCCAGGGTGCACCGGCCCGAAAAACTGGTCTTCCCCCCGGACGTATCCGAGAGGGAACTCCAGTCCACGGGCGCACGTGGAGGTTTCCTGTCTTAGCACCCCGGGACACAAGGATATACAAATTTTTTGAAAAAGATGATCTGATGTCTGACATAACTGAAATAGAAAACAAAGCAACAAAATTAAGAGGATTGGGATACAGTTTTGACGATAAACAAATTATAACTAAAATTTTAACAAATCTACCAGAAAAATTGAACCATTTTAGAACGGCTTGGGAAGCAACGTCATTAAATGACAAAACACTTACCAATTTAATTTCAAGAATAAGTCTAGAGATAAGAATAAGGTATAATAACAAAGTTGAGGAAACAAGACAAACAAGTTGAAGAAGGGACATATTGCAAGATTTTGCAGAACTCCGATATCGAGTGGTGACAACAGATAGAATATAACACAGCAGTGTTGTTTTAAATGTTTAAAAAGTGGACACAGATATGCGGAATGCAAGGTAAAATTCAACTGTAAGCATTGTAGTACGAATAGTCACTACACAAAACATTGCTTAAGCATGAAAAACGTGAGTAACTGTTTTACTAATAAAATGGATACTGAAGAAACAAGTATTGAATTCATTATTGATTCAGGTACCAGCAGACCCAGCAGTCATATTGTCAATTCAGAGAGTTATCTTATGGATAAAAGAAACATCAATTATAAGATCATGACAGCTGATAATAATAATAATAGAGTGGAGATTCGCAAGAGCAAACGTGCTCGGAGGAAGGAAGTATTCCAGTAAGTGTTTGTAGGGATCGACCATACTTCCGGGTTCCTGGTCGGTTCTGAGAACCGTGGAATACCTCTCCACTCCTCAAGCACCTCAGGATATGTTACTCCCTTGTCGCTACGTCACCTAGTGCTAGCGATATATCTGGGGGCCCATTTGTTGAGTGTGCAAGTCACCCCCTGCCATCTTATCCATGTATATAAAACATTGATTAGGCAGGGGCCATAGTTTTTCTATAGTTTTAGATACCCAGTCCACCAAACCCACAAAACGCTATAACCCTGTCTTTTGTTTCCATAGCCCGCAATAGTACAACTCCAGCCGGGGGTTGTCCTTGGATGTACTCGCATAGTTCATACAGGGATAACCGCCGGTTGGAGCCTCATTTCATTTGAAATGCGTAATGGGCCTCTGCAAGATGGCTTCGGCTCCTGGCACGCCTTTAAAAAGTCCGGGATCCCTTGATCCCGAGGTCTTTAAAGATATATAAAAATAATAATTTCTTTATTTTCTCCCACAAAGTAGATTGCAAGTACAATAATCTTATCGATATCTTATCAAAACTTTTGTGGGAGTTAGGAATCCAAACTAGGATACCCTGTGCTATGGACTCCTGGCCCCCCCACTCAGAGATTACAGATGTTACAAATTGTACATGTACGTACAATGATGGAAACATACATTATGTAAACATCATGGGAAATATCTATTCCAACAATATTACATTGAAAGATGTCCTTTTTGTTCCTGAACTCAAGAAAAACCTAATTTCTATAACTAGATTAACAGATGATAATTATATTCTTAAATTTTTCAGAAATAGATGGGATATACGTCGATCAGAGACTGAATGCATGTTGACAGCAGAACTAAGGCAGGACAAATTATGGTATATTATTATTAATATTAATACATTGCCAGTCATAACATCAAGACAATTAGACAAAAAGCTATTAAACCTTTAGAAATTATACATAGCGATATTTGTGGTCCTATTGAAACAGAAACATGGGATTGTTACAAATATTTTATAACTTTTTTGGACGACTATACACATTTTATTAAAGTATTTTTAATTGAAAATAAAAGCGAAGCTTTTTCAAAAATAATAAATTACATTAATTTGGCAGAAAATCATTTTCAAACAAAAGTTAAAACATTTAGATGCGATAATGGTGGTGAATACAATAGTAAACAATTTAAAATTTATTGCAATAGTAAAGGAACTAATTTTGACTATACATTTCCTTACACTCCACAGTTAAATGGTAAAGCTGAACGGTTAAATAGGTCATTAATGGAAAGAACTAGAGCGTTATTGTTTGATATGCAGTTACCACGCGTTTTATGGGGTGAAGCTGTTTTAACCTCTTTTTTTTTTTTAGGGTGGCAAAATCATCAAATGAGTCCTCCCGCCCTGGGCGGGGCGGGAGGGACTGTCAGACTCTTACTGACTAAAATCCACCCGTGTTCCGTCGGATGCCCTTTACGTTCCGGGGCCACGGTGTCCTGGATTAAGAAAAATCCGCGACCCCGGCAGGCATTTGGCCCCATAAGGGGCCCCGTCGGTGACGCGTGAAACACGACGCGCCACCGACCCGGGCTTGGTCCTTGGTCGGACGGCGAGCATACCCATTACTCACCGTCCGCAAGCCTGCTCCGCCGCTGTGCCCTCTGCTGTTCAGAGGGACACGCGTTGGAGCGTCCACCCGACAGGCTATTTGCATACGGGCAAAGAAACCCCTTAGGCACACAGTGCCTAAGGAGAGTTTTTGCCCGCATCCCAGGGTGCACCGGCCCGAAAAACTGTTCTTCCCCCCGGACGTATCCGAAAGGGAACTCCAGTCCACGGGCGCACGTGGAGGTTTCCTGTCTTAGCACCCCTGTTTTAACCTCTGCCTATTTAATTAACAGGAGTGCAAACACAATAAATAATAAAACACCGGCTGAAATGTGGTTTAATAGAATACCAAATTTAAAACATTTGAAAATTTTTGGATCTTTGGCTTATTATAAAAATAATTATCAATTAAAGAAACTTGACTCCAGGAGTAGCAAAGGGCTTTTAGTAGGGTTTACAAATAATGGTTATAAGATATGGGATCCTTCTGATTTTAGAATTGTTTATTCGAGAGATGTAGTGTTTAACAATAATAAGAGTGATGTTGCGGATTATTTAAAATTATGTAATCGTAAAGTGAAACAGTGTGAGTTAGACAATTTATTTAAAGAGGTGAGTGTTAATATTGGTGATGATGGTGATAATGGTTTTAGTAGTGAAGGTAATGGTGATATTTGTGGTGATATTAATAATGAAGTAAATGATGACGTAGTCTCTGATCCACGAATTGACGAATAAAATGCCGAAAACACAGTTGTTTGTTGACAATCAATCTGCTATTGTATTGATTAAGAATGGAATTTTAAATAGAAGGAGCAAACACATTGATGTTAAATATAATTTTATTAAGGAGAAGATAGATAAAAATTTGTTGGAAATTAATTACTGTTCTACTAAAAATAATTTGGCTGATATTTTAACTAAACCACTGGACAGAACAAAGTTCTTGAGATTGAGACAATGCTTAGTGAGTGATAATTAAAGGACATTCTTTAATGTGAAGAGTTATGTGTTGTGTTTGAAGTTTAATTAGGTGATAAAGCTGTTTGGGAATTAATTTGAAATTTTGTTGTAAGTTAGTTAAGTAAGGTGTTTAGATTAATTAATCCAAAAGTTTAGTTGTAGTTTTTAGTTAAGTTGGGTGGGTTTAATTAAGTTGGGTTTTAAATGAGTTGATGGGAGTTAGTTATAAGTTTGTTTTCAGTATGTTGTTCTGATTGTTATAAACATAAAATTCAGAGGGGATGTCGGAGAATTAATCTTTTAGGAATTTTATATAATTTATAACTAGTTAGTAATAAACTCTATGGTAGAGCTTTATGGTCAGTTCTAGCTTTGTTTAAAAGTTTCGGAATAGAATATCATTGTGAAAAAAAACAGAGGAATCGGTTTGATGGATTTAGTAATAGCATTCGATTAGAAAAATGTAAAAGTATTGAAAGTGATTTATTTTTATAACAGTTTATTTTAATACAGAAGATTAAAAGTATATATAAAAGTGACATGGGCTTTTATTGAAAAAGAATGTACAGAAGGATCTCATAGTAAGTAGTTTCCCCTCTCACCAAAAATAGTTTTACAAGAAAGGCAATTGGTCTGATAAACAGGTTATCCTTTTGACATATTATTACCCATATCGACCATTACCGATCACGCGTGATAATAATGTACCCGCTAGTCGGGTAAAAAGTTTGCAGTATGACAACACTCCCCATTTGTGACGTCAACATTCTCTATATCATGTGGCTACGCCAAACAACCATCTAGGGTTCCTTTATCTAAGGCGAAATGTTGTGGCTGGCCTTGAAAAAACTGGCTACGCGCTGAGAGATGGCGATAGCTATGCTCTGATCCTTTTCTTCTTACGCGATTTGTCGATTTGTTTTTCTTTCTTGAGGGAAAGAGAAGGAATTATCCCGCGTTCTATATTTTTTCTCTTTCTACGCCTTCCCCATTTCCAACAAAGTATGTAAGTACACCCAATCGATCTATTATGATTTTTTGTTGATCTTAAGAGCCCTATATAGTTCATGATCCTAAGCGCAGATGAAGGTTTCCACAAACAAAAAGATTTTCCATGATAAGTCTCAGATTGACTAATAAATTGGAAGTGTACAGCTTGGCAAAAAAGTCGTGAAAATAATGGTGGCGCCTCTATCGTACATATTGTAACCCTATATAGTACGGCAATAACGATCTTGATACTTTGGTTATTTTTTTCAAATATTTTTTAAAAAAATGTGTTTTGACGGGTTTTAGAAGAGCTCGGGGCTAAATAATAAAACAACCACTCGTGACAATCTTCAAGGTTAAGCCATGATTGAAGATTGTCTTGTATGTTATTTGTAGATTTTTATTGTGCGTCAGAAACTCAAAAATCTGAAAACGTGACTTTCCAAGTGGTATTGTATTACTCAATTGCTTGGTTGTGGAGGTCAGATATTCAGTCGCTCCATGTAACATACTAATGTTTACGCTGCATCCGGTTAGACTGGACCAACGACCATTTATATCTAGACGCCTCATGCACGATCTGACTAACGAAAATTATTCTGTCAAGTCGCTGAGGTACGACGTAAGCGAGGGGGACGGGGTACTGCGTTCTGATTGGCTAATACTGCGTTCTGATTGGCTAGCTCAAGGTCAATGCGACGAGGGGACTCACAGGAGTGGTCGAGTCACGACGGTTTTAAGACTTTTTTACCTAATGTATTGACAGACATCGGTCGCCTGTGATTAGGAGTCTAGATATAAATGGTCGTTGGACTGGACCGACCCCAAAATTTGTTGGGAAAAGACTAGGTATGGTGATGTCTTTGACGGGTTTTACATTACTTAAACTTAAATTAAACCAAATAAACAAATTTCTCTACTGATTTTCATTATGAGGAAAATAAAAGTCAATGATTCTTTTAAGTGGTTTTTATTAATAATAAAGTAAATGTGTCTAAAGACAAAAGGTAAGTTGTTGCTGAAGCAGCAATAGAAAATCAATTGTATCTTTTTAGGTATATATCATACTAGCTGTTGCCAGCGGTTTCACCCGCTACAACTCAAAAATCATCCCGTAGGAACATAAAATAGGGATAAAAACTATCCTATGTGTTAATCCAGGTTATAAACTATCTATGTACCGAATTTCAACAAAATCCATTCAGTAGTTTTTGCGTGAAAGAGGAACAAACATACATCCATCCAAACAAACTTTCACGTTTATAATATTAGTAGGATTAAATGGTTAAAAATTCGACTTACAATCTTTTTGTCAGTGTAATAGAATTGAACTTTTTGTCTGATCGCGCACAAGTCAAAATCATCCAACTGTTTTTTGGGTCGCCCTGCTTTATTTGTTTCCCTGGAGTGAAGAAAACGCCTTTGTTTGTTTGCCCTTCCTTAGCAATTCACCGTATGGCACTTACGGATTTACCTAGAAAAAAAAACTTAGTTATTTTTATTCTGGAAGTAACACAAAAAGTATCAAAATTATATGAGCGTCCATCTTTTGCAAATAAACATAACCTATAATTCATCAATATTTTTCAATGTAAATAACAGTTATAATAATGGGTTATACTATCTATTGCAAGTTTGAACAAACATATTATATCTAATCTACACTAATATTATAAAGAGGAAAACTTTGTATTTTTGTTTGTTTGTTTGTTTGTAATGGATAAACTCAAAAACTACTGGACCGATTTTAAAAATTCTTTCACCATTAGAAAGCTACATTATCTGCGAGTAACATAGGCTATATAACATCACGCTATTACTAATAGGAGCGGAGCAGCAATGAAAAATGTTTCAAAATCGGGAAAATGTATTCCTTTTCGAGAGCTTCCGTTGCGTGCGCTGCGTAAACGGTTAGAGTTACGCAAAAAATATGTATTACGGAATTATTCCTCATAAAAAGTCCTAAAATAAAGTCCGCGAGAGGATATATCTATCTTTTAAGGTTAAGTCACTATAACCTTTTTTATGGAAATCAAATTTGTTTTAAAATAATGCATTATTTGCGAAGGTATTTTCATTAACATGATATTAATCCTCATCCAAATAAATTCGTTAATCATCACAAGCATTTAATTTTGAACGAAATGTCCTTGACATCATTTGATTTCAATGAATATCTTAGGAGATACCTATCACAGTTTTAAAATATTACCGCAAAAAAAAAATTACGGGCTGGGCATGACACAATCGCTTGATGTGTTAATCCTTTCGTGGACACTACCAAGTTTGTTGTTGAGACACTTCACGACAGAAACAGGAGAGTATCCTGTGGACGTTTTTACAAACCTATTCATCTACATTACTCCTATTTTACAAATACTTCTATATAATTATATGTAAGTATCATCTGGGAATCATACTAAAATTGATTTATCGTGGGCTCTAACAAGATTTTTCATTTTTCTGACATAACTAATCAACAGCATTGGTTACTAGTGTGGTTACTAGGCAACAGGCCCATAGTTTTTTTTTGGTATCTTTCTTTGCTTCTTACGGAAAAGGCAAAGGGCTTAAGCCCATACAGCCTAAGCCCATAGACTTTCTACTATTTTGTCTTTTTGCTATGGCAAAATGAGGTACGTACTAAATAGTTCCAAAATTCGCGAAATATAAATCGCGGGGCATATCCAACCGCTTGCGGACGGGGTGTAATGGGCTCGCTGAGCTCGCCGTCCGACCAAGGACAAGGCCCAAGTCACGGCGCATCGCATCGTGTTCCACGCGCTCAAGGGAACTGATGGTGACGGGACCTTAGTGCCAAATTTAAAAATCTTGAATTTCTCTGGCCACCGTAGGTGCGGGCATGTGGACGGCGAGTAATGGGCGACTCACTGTCCGACCATGGACCATGCCCGGGTCGACGGCGCGTTATGTTCCACGCGCGCCTCACAGAGTGTCAGCACAATGACGGGGTCTCCCTTTAGAGGGCCAAAGCCTGCCGGGGTCGCGGGACTAACGAATACCATGACACTGAAACGTAAAGGGCTATTGAATTGGCTTTTAGTCAGTACAAGTCTGACAGTCCCTCCTACCCTGCCTGGGTGAGAGGACTCAATTGATGAATTTAACACGCTAAAAAAAAGATGCTCACTAAGACGCGACTTTGTTCTTCATAGTTAGGAGTTTCAAATTTTGCTTAGGGGTTTGTTTTAGTACGTAGGTGCTACCTCAGGCGGGATTTTGCGTAATTTGAACCTACGAGGGGTTGTTTTTGATTTGATAGAATTTTTTTTTGGATATTGATTTAGATTTTCCAAAAGTATCCCATAAGGAGGGTAGCCGGGAGTAGAAATTCACAGATAAAAAGTTCGAAATACGCGCAGACGAAGTCGCGGGCGAACTGCTAGTTACTTACATAAAATAACATATTACCTGTCATTTCAGCAGTTCTTTCATAAACATCGTTTATATTCGATTAAATTTGTCCGGCTTCAAATTCCGCCAAACATCTGGTATACACCTTATAAATTATCGCTCTAGCGGAGCTGCGAATGGTTTTTCTGTTCATTTTGAGCCCTTTGAGTCACCAAATTCAACACAATAATAAAAAATACACAAAAAACAGCCAGCGATAACATGAAATGACATTACATGTACTGACTAGACGTGACAGTGGGTGAAGTTGCCAACGATGAAATTTTTTAGTACCGTTTCAGGACATTTTTGCCAAGCTGTACTGGTGCTCTGAATTAACCTAAAAGCGTCGCGTAAAAACTTGTAGAAAACGATAAGCACGCACGAGGGCTTTTTTTTCAGCCGTTAAAAAACGTTTTTAACAGAAAGGTAAATTGAACTTGAACATCACCGCCCAGTACACAAATTCAAATACGGTTCGAAAAAACGACGCGTTTTAAAATCACTAACGTGTGAACAGATGGGGATGCGTTTGTTCTATTACCGGCGTTTTTATAACGAACGCCCAGAAAAAAACATTCGTGCGAATGGGGTCTGCAGCTAATTAGGCTGCGTTTCCACCAGAGATGAGCGATGAAAATGTGCCTACGAGGATGTGTAGCCGAGCTGTGAAAATGCGCATTAATGTGTGGTGCGAGGATGCGTTGCGAAGCTGTGAAATGTGTCGACGGGGTTGCGGTGACAAACTCCGTCTATGGACTGGCTGGTACAGTATGCGCAAACCTCGCAACACATCCTTCTCAACACATCCCTCCCAAGTTCGCAACACATCCCTCCCACACATTCCTCGTACACATCCCTCAGTTGTTTAGTATGTACAAATATCTAGCTCCGCTGAGCCGTTTCCACCAGAGCTGTGCTGACCGAGGCGAGGTAAATGAAGCGATTCTATTGGTTCTTTAAAAACACTTACCTCGCTACACATCTTCGCACATC
The DNA here is from genome assembly GCA_950005045.1 of Agrotis exclamationis. Classification (NCBI taxonomy): domain Eukaryota; kingdom Metazoa; phylum Arthropoda; class Insecta; order Lepidoptera; family Noctuidae; genus Agrotis; species Agrotis exclamationis. The sequence continues at coordinate 16,266,367 of OX465427.1, read as the reverse complement.
TCCGGTGGAGACGCAGCCTTATTGTCACTTTTTAACCGACTTCTCAGTACAGTAATTTACATACTTGTCTATGTAGTCTGTGGTACTCTGACACACTGACAGTAGTGACAGTGTCAGTGTCAACTGACAAGTCCAACTCCAAATTCTGTCATTTTTCACGTGCGTGGATCTTGTGCGTGTTGAATTCTTTTCCATTAACGCGTTAGTTTCGTTATTCCTATCTTTAAAAATGAAGATCAAGAAGCAGCACCGTAAAAAGAAGTATCTCCATAAACTGAACAGAAAAAGAATGCATATCAAGCAACGTAGCACCGGGGAAGTTACTTGGTTAGAATTCATTTGTTGTGTCAATAATTGTTGTTTACTAGTCTATATCTTGCCGTAAGTTAATAAAATCATACATTTACAGCAAACCATTAAAGGACGCTTGGGATTTTAAGAAGTCTTCTCTTCGCAACATGAAAGAAATGGGCCTTGCCAGTGATCCCAATAAAGTTATCAAGATACCTAATTTCAAACAAGCCAAAGTCAGAGAAGCTAAGAAAATTGTAAATCAAGAAGGATCCGATGAAGACAGTGAAGAAGAAGTTATTCAACCAGTAGTGAAAAAAGAAGTAGTTCAGATATTAGAGAAAGAGGCAAAAGCACCTCGGCCTAGACGGTTCATGTGAGTTTGCAATATATTCTGCATCTGCAGCAATGTTATTGTAGAAGTATCTCATTTAACATTTCCAATGATTGCACCACATTTTGTTAAAGCAGTTACTAATTTGAATTGTACTTTATTTTCAGGTTACCAAAACCACAAGTTGAATTCATAACATATTTACTAGACAAATATGGGCATGATTACAAAGCTATGGAAAGAGACAAGAAAAACTATTATCAAGAAACATGGAAACAGTTGCGGGCAAAGGTTAAAACATTTATGGGTATTCCCAAACAGTATGGTGAATATTTAGCATCAAAAGGCCTGTTGGACAAAGAGGAAGATGATGAAGAGCTGAAAAAAATAGCTAAAGCCTTGATCACAGATGATTAGATAGCAATGTTAGTTTATAAGTGGCAAGCATAATTGAATTCTCAATTAAGTTTGTTAAAACTATTTTAACTGAACTGTAAATAAAATTAATTTAAGGGAACTGTATTTGTTTTCTATCTTTCAGTACAATTCAGCTTACATTCCATACATCTTTTCTTTGGTCTCTTTCATACCTAACACTCTTTGTCACATGCATGTCATCCTTCCATAATACATGTCCATAACAATATCTTATCTATTTCCACCACTAAACTTGGGAGGGGAAATTCAAATAACAGAATCATTTTCTTATTTTATTGCGTTTTACAGTCATTAGGAATATCTTTTATAGGCTTCACTTTGACCAGCTCTTGATACCACTCTTTATCCATATCCAGTAGTTCCTGAGGCTTTTTATACTGAAAATAATAGAAAACATAAAGAGTGAAAGAACAGACTGCAATTACTAGAATTTACTGCAACTTCAATGAGCTGTCACCATATAGAGAAAGTAATTATGTAATGAAATAGATCTGCTTTGAGAAATATGCCTTCTTACTACAAAAAAAGTTGGAAATCTGTTGAACACTTGTCTAAAAATACTGTCACCTGCAAAACAGCATTTGACATTGATATAAAGGTTGTTTTTACAGTTTTTTTTTAAGACAAGTGTTCAACAGATGTTAAGCTTTTGTAGTAAGACTGTGTTTACATAATTAACACTGAATTTTGAAATCAGGTTTGTCAATTTAATTGACTCCTTAAGCTAAAGATTTGTCACAGGCATAGAAATAATCAAAACAAATTAAAAATGGCTATTAATAATACTGCAATACTGTTTGGGCCAGCAGTAACTAAGCCTGTCAAAGTAATATTAAATTGTTTTGAATAACAACTTACAGTAATAATCAAAGTATTGAATGTGTGGGTACACTGTATATTCGCTTGCTCTATTGGCAAATTAAGTCTATCCAGTTCAGGCACTTGAAGTCTTTTATAGTACTTTTTATTTGTTGTGCGGATGATAATACATTTTTCTTCATTGTTGGCACTAACAGAGTAGGTTTCAATAGGATATGGCAGGTTTCTGATTCTCCATTCCAAGTTTATTCTTGTGTTACGTCTTGTCAGTATTGGCTGTAATGAAAATTCATACATTAACTACAAATATTAATAGTCTTCCTTTTTCGTGATGTAGTGGGGGTCACTTAAGACGCGGACTGACTACGATTTTAATCGCTTATGACCGCGTAAACTATTGAGCGATTACACCACTATGGAGCGTCAATAAGATTGAAAATTGGAAAATGATATTTGTGTTGAAATGTGACGTAAGCTGCGAATGGGCATTTATTTTACTGCTTTTCTTTAGATTATTTAAAATATAGACATAAAATTAAATAATGGTTTGGTTAAAGTTTTAAAAAAATGGAAAACCTACTAAATTCTTAAAAAAAAAACTGTTGTTATCGCTGGAAATACAGAGATCTTCGACGTCAAAGTTTATTTTTGTGCTACAACTTCCAATTTTTTATTGGGAATATCAAACTATTATTTATTATTCTGTTCGGTTTAAATTCTTCTTTATACCCTTCTCTGTTCACTGTATTTCGCGTTACTTATTTTTATTACATTACGTCATACTCGACGTTCTAAGAAACCAATTTTTGGGAATATTGAGATAACACCGCGCCTTAAATATAATGTGTGTATGTGGTGACTTGTGAATAGTTCCAGAAAACATAGGTACCTGATCTTTACTCTCTATGATATCAGCCCTAGCACCGTCGATGTGAGGAGTAGCATCTGGAATCGGGTCACCTATCTCGACATCCCATTTACCCTCGCCGCCGATCTTTCCCTTCACTTTCCAGGCGCGGCGCAGTAACACTTGCGTGTCTACGTTGTACTCCTCCACCATTTCTTTTTCATCTTGAAACTTGTAGTGAATTTTCTTTAGTTTATCCTCCTTCATACACGATTTTTCTGCATCGAGTAGTGAGCGATACCAAACGGTGTTCCTGAACATTGTTAAATTACCAAGGGAAACTTTTATTCGTTTTTGGTTAAAATCAAAACCTAAGTCTTCGATCAAACAATTTCTTTTCATACTGTTTCTATGGTAACGAAGTAATGTGTTTGTTTATTGAAAAAACAAACTTCTTGGTAGATAACCTCTATGTAAACACATGACTAAAATTACTGACTGTATATCTATGTTATGATATCGAAGACACTGAATAAAGAAGACATGGTTTCGGGCTTGATTATATCTTATAAAGACAAGAAAGAAAAGAAGAATTGGAAGAAAAAGAAAACTAAATCAGACTTGGCTGTATGGGCTCAGCTCCCTTTGCCTGTCCCAAAGAGGGACAAAAAGGGATGGCAACTCAAAGCTATTCGTAGATGTCGCTACGATCGTTGTCCCATATGTCAGATTACTGTTTAGCTTGTTCAAAAAACAAACACGTATTTTGTTAAAAAATTTGAGTTTATTTTAAAAAACAAATATGGAAAAATATTAGTCAATGCAAATGCATACACTAAAACAAGAACTAAGACGCCGCGGTGGATCTACAAGAGGAAAAACATGTGATTTAGTTGAGAGGCTAGAAATTTGATTCTACTACATTAAACACACATTTACTTGTAGTTGGGATTTAAAATTGTATTTTTTAAGTAGGTATTACATGTGCTAGCCTCTACAAGGAATATAGTACTGCTTCTGACATTCTATATTGAGAAAAATGTCATCAAGTTTTGTGTTTGTCTTCTTCATCTAATTTTACATCTATTTTATAGATTGGAGCTATATGATAAGAATTTTAACTTTCTAACACCACAACTATCACAAATCTCGGTCCCGGTGATAATTCTTCCACCAGAAGAACCATTTCATGATATAAAGAGCGATGCAATACTTAACCTCTAATAGAAAACTAGATATTATTTTCAAAGGTGTATTCGATTGTTTAGTTATGGTATAATCATAGAATTTCATTAATAAATTCAACTAACGGCCTGTCCCGGCTTCGCAAGGGTACATTTTTGTTTATTGTATAGCTTTTCCTTAGTGATAATACAATTTTTGTTCTCATAGCAGTCTCAGTAGCTACCTATTATTTCTTGATAGTGTGAATTGTCGGAAATTTGTAGTTTCCATCATTTTTACAGCCTTTTACACAATATCTAGTCATTTTACATCAATAAAACGCTTTTTTTCAGAAAATTCCTTTGATTTGACAGTTCTTTTGGGACACAGATGTCACTTTTCACTTTGACACTTGCCTTCCCCATTGTTATGAAGTGAAGTCTTTGATTAATGGAAGGAAAGAAAAATACCAAAAAAAAAAGTCTTTGATTTGTAGTCTATGCAAGAATCAAAACCAAAACAAATCAGTTTGTCTATGGTTTTGATTTGCAGGATGTTGCACAAACCCACAAACCTTCCTTCCTACTACCTACTAACTGATTTGCATAACTATAAACATTGTTAAATTGTAAGGATGAGCAAGCCATGCCAAATATATTTACAACATAATATTTAAAATATATATGACTTTAGTTTTTGCCATCCGGCTACGGAACCGTATAAGTACGTGCAAAGGCTAATGTTTCAAAAGCGCAGGAGCCATGCCAAAAATAGTAGTTCGGCAAAGTGCGAGTTGGACTCGCCCATGAAGTGTTCCGTAGTAGCAAGCATAGATTAGGGATATTATAATTATATTGAGATTAGTAAGTAATATACACAAACAATAAAAAACTTTTTGAAAAAAACTTTTCTTTCGGAAATCGGTGGCCATAGTTAATAAAATAAAAAACAAAGCCACCGACTTCCGAAAGAAAAGTCATTTTACCCTTTCTTTGTGTTTGGTTTTGAAGTCGGTTCCCTTTTTTTCAAAAAGTTTTTTATTTTCCCCTTTTTCGTTTAGATATTCAACAAAAATCTTCATAATAATCGGCGTCTTTGAAAATCTACAATCCTAGTAAGCAACAAAAACGGATCTATGCGGGCAACTTCACGAGATATCTATTATTGTTATATACTAAAACCTTTCCCAGAATGTAACAAATACTTTGCTGAAAACCGCATCAAAATCGGTTCAGCCGAACGCGAGATAATCGCGGACAAACATGCAATGGTCACTGAAAATCTACAATCCAAGTAAGCAAAAAAACTTTTTGAAAAAAAGGGAACCGACTTCAAAACCAAACACAAAAAAACTGTAAAATAACTTTTCTTTCGGAAGTCGGTGGCTTTGTTTTTTATTTCAATGACTATGGCCACCGACTTCCGAAAGAAAAGTTATTTTACAGTTTTTTTGTGTTTGGTTTTGAAGTCGGTTCCCTTTTTTTCAAAAAGTTTTTTATTTTACCCTTTTTGGTTTAATATTCAACAAAAATCTTCATAATAATCGGCGTCTTTGAAAAACTGCAATCCTAGTAAGCAACAAAAACGGATCTATGCGGGCAACTTCACGAGATATCTATTATTGCTATATACTAAAATCTTCCTCAGAATGTAACAAATACTTTCCTGAAAACCGCATCAAAATCGGTTCAGCCAAACGCGAGATAATCGCGGACAAACATACATACATACATACAGGTCGAACTGAGAACCTACTTTTTTTTTGAAGTCGGTGAAAAATAACTTTGTTTTTGATAGTGTTTGTATGAATGGCAAAGTTATATTTGCGGTTTTTGAAAATGTACTATATCTTAAAAACTGCTAACTGTATCTCATCCAAACCATTTTCGTTGGAAGTTTTTGTTGAGGTCTACATTATGTATTTTTTTTAGTTTTATTATTCTCTTATTTTAGAAGTTACAGGGGGGGGGGGACACACATTTTACCACTTTGGAAGTGTCTCTCGCGCAAACTGTTCAGTTTAGATATGATTAAAAATGATATGAGTAACCTCAATATCATTTTTAAAGACCAATCCATAGGTTTGGTGAAAAAAAATAATTGAGTTTCAATTCTAAGTATGGGGGGCACCCCTTGTTTTGTTTTTAGTTTTGTGTGAAAATCCTAATGCGGTTCACATAATACATCTACCTACCAAGTTTCAATAGGATAGCTCTTATACTCTCGACAAAAAGTGGCTGTGACATACGGACGCACAGACAGACAGACAGACAGACATGACGAATCTATAAGGGTTCCGTTTTAGCCATTTGGCTATGGAACCCTAGTATCTTAGCAGATCATTCATACATAGCCAAGTAGACTGCCATAGACTAGGTAGATGTTTCGTTCGGAAAACAAAAAAATATTTTATTGTAATTTATATGGCTTTGATTTGACTATTTCGTTAAATTTATAAATGCTAGCGTGATAAATATTAGATTCAGTTACTTGAATCAAATTTTATTTTATTTTTTCATTATTCTAAAATAATAATGGAAACCACCAAAAAACTTCTTCACAGTTTACTGAAAAAAAAAACGTCAAGACAAGAGAACTCTACCAAATTTTATAGGTTATGTTTTGTAAATGAAACAATCGACGATATATTTCAGTTTCAAAAATTTTAGATTTACTGTAGCACTTATATCTATTGTATAAGTAAAAGAAGCTAAAACAAGATGCCGCCTGCTATTCCAGATAGGTTATTTGTTTTTGTATTTTAAATTCAATGCAGTCTTTGTAAATGTGTTGGCAAAGTTGTTAACAACTATATTTCTTTGAAATTATATTTCAGATGGATACCATATAAAGCATGTGGCAATGTTATCGAAGGTACCAGGTTTATCTGCTTCAAGGTGCCTCTAAAAAAAGTACGTATAACATTTCGTAAAGAACATTATTTTTGTGCTAATTGAGTTTGATAATAAAACTATGCCATGAATATTAAACAACATCATCAACACTGAGTTACCACCAGATGGCAAGCATTATGGTTGTTCTCTATAAATTAAACATGTGCAAAATTGGTTTACCCCTGCTTTCACATTTGGGAAATAAAAATATGATATTCAGTGGTGTAGCATGGCCAGAAGAGGCCCCTTATAAAAACTTGTTTGGGGCTCTTCTAATCTAAGTGTATAGTTTGGAGAATAAAGACAATAGCATCCTGATTCCTATAACTAATATAACTGCTATTACTGATGTCAGTAAGAGAATTTTAAGGGAGCTAAAAACTTGAGAATGCTGATCGACTGATCATAGCTCATTTATGACAACTACATTTATAGTCAACTTGGCGAAGACCGCATTGTGTGCCAAAATTGAGAACACAAACTAAAAATGCCTGTCTCAGACCAGTGCCGGCCGCACGCCTGTCTTAACCTTAAAATATGATTACATGTAAACTTGTAAAGCGACACCAGCAATTTATACTATGCTAACTCAAAAAACCGTACTTTACAGTAGAGGCGTTTAAAGGGAAAATCTGATAACTTTTACATGAATTAAGATACTTATTTGAAATTTGGTATGCTTCATAGTTTAGTTGTATTCACTGTAATATCACATTTTTATTTTTGGCTAATTATTTAATGTTTTTGATTTAGAGCGAGTTAGCTGTATATGAACATAATTCATCAATAAAATGCTACATGTTATACATATCTAACTAATATTAGCGTAGTGTGTGCGGGAGGTCGCAGTGCTAAAGAAGTGTTATTTTATTACATTGCAATAAAATTGAAACTGTATTAATTTTAAGTATTAATCATAACTTCAGGGTATTATATTTATACACCCACAAGATATATATTATTGTAATGATATCATGCTGATTAATAAGTTATTTAAGTTATCTTTTTATGAGTTAGCGTAGTGTTTCACGGAATTTGTCCAAAGTGGCTACAATTTTCAAAAAAACCTAGCGTATTACTATAAATCATATTTATATACTTTATCATATAATATAAACCAAAACAGCGCAATCACATCTAACACAGCGACAAGTGTTGTTAGACTAATGTAAACAAACAAGCGGTGCATACCCTCCCCGCGCACACTGCTAATAATAGTTGGTGTACTATAAATTGATTGATTTCAAAAAGTACATTTACTTAGCGTTTTATAAGATTTGTAACTTTCTTATTTTTGGATATTTCTTCACGATTTTTTTATGACAAATGTAAGAACATATTTTAAGCAGATTGGCATAAAAAAACGATTTTACGATTTTTCGAGTTAGCGTAGTATAAATTGCTGGTGTCGAAAGGTTCAGTTAATTTTTTTGTTGATCTTAGAATAATTTGGGAAAAGGCCAGCTAGATAATGATTTTTCTTCGAAATATTTTAAAATAACATTAGGAAGGTATATAGACATTGTAGAAATAATAAAATGAAGATTAATATAAAAAAAAAATATAAAAAGAATCAGATTAATATAAATCACCGCCATCTGTTGTCAACTTGTGACACATGTGCATTAGTTTCAAGCAGTTTACAATAGATGGCGCTACTAAACTATTTTATGTTATAACAATTTCTAAAATTAATGTTTATGATCTTAAAGACAAGTCTGCAAGTTAAATGAGGATATAATTTCCTGTTAAGCAAATGAACATTTAGTCCCAATATGTAAGTAATATAATAAATAAGGTATTTTTAATTTCCTTTTAACTAGAACAACGAACCTATCAACGGATAATAGTGGCATGGCTGTAGTTTAAAGTAAGAGACAGTATCAGTACCAAAAAAATTTACTTTAAGTGTTAGATAGAAAAACAGATGAATTTGTTTACATGGAATGAACATTAAAAAGATGTGACCGAGTTTCCTCATAGATGGGTCAAGCAGAGCCTTTATCACAGGATTGTACCGTATCTCCTAATATGTATTGTTGCGTACCTCCTAATATGTATTATAATTATAAATGTGAAAGTTTGTTTGGATGGATGTTTGTTACTCCTCGTAAAAACCACTGAACGGATTTGGTACATAGTAAAATATAGTTTAACACATAGGATAGTTTTTATCCCGATTTTATGTTCCCATGGGACCATAATCGAGTTGTAGCGGGTGAAACCGCTGACAACAGCTTGTTGTAGGTATATAAAATAAAAAAAACTGCACGAATAAGGAACTATTATTTTTCTATCAAACTAACGGAAACGTTTACGTCACAAAAACGTGAAGTCATGCTAGGGCTTCATAGCAGTTACTCAAAATTATACCTTGTAAAGTCGTAAGGGATGTTATAAACAAATCTGGTTTTAAAAATTCAAAAGGAACAAAATTGAATTCGAAAAGTAAGCATTACAACATTCAACTTGTTTTCGCATACAAAACGTTTCTTTTATTTTCCTGTCGATGGACCGTTTCTACTCAACTCTCAACGCATAAGTACAGGGATATAACTAAAATGGTAACATTTGCACCTGCATTAGCAGAGGCAAGCCGACAATGAAATGCATTATTGGTCCATAAGCGCGACGCACAATGCTTGTTTGTATAACTGTCCGTCTGCCTGGGCGTTCACTTGACCGTACCACAGTTAGATGGCAAACAGACTCTTGACGATCTGTGTTAATTTGTTCTGCATAGCACTTGCATCGTGGCGATATCAGCCGAGTGTTTGGCTTGCCTCTCGAGATCGCACGATAATCGATCGGGCGGGATATCGATTATTATTTGCGAGCTGAATCGTTTCAGTGGCCTAGTTTGATAGATTGTTTCTGTACTATGTATTTGCTTTATTGACGGAAGTCAATATTTTTTTAATTCGGACGAAAGTGCTGGGGTAAACTGCGCTAAAAAATTCTGAACAGTTTGGTAGGTTTTTGGTATTAAAAACTAGCACTCCGCCCGCGACTTCGTCTGCGCGTTTTTCTAACTTCAAACTCAGTGAAATTAATGCCCGGTAATGGAAATCTAAAAATGGTTTAGTAGTCCGATGTTCACCCCGCTAGTACCACCAGTAGACCAGTTTTGAGTTTATCGAAGCAAGCAGTAAAATCCCTCCCTTAAAAGTTAATCACCCCTTTTCACCAACTTAGGGGGTGATTTTCGAAAAACCGAAATACACGTGTTTAATTATTTTTGATATAATTTCAATAAACTGAGTTTCAAATTTATCGGTTAGCGCGTTATGATTTTCTCATACAAACTTTAACATCATCTAGATTACCAATAGAGGGTAGTTTAAAAAACTAATAATGCCCATCTTTTTTACTTACTCATGTTCGAATTCGTACCAAGTTTCAAGTTTATAAACCTAAGGGATAAGATTTTACATCCAAAGGTTATAGTATTTATGTATACTTACATACATTTTCATCCTATTTATCATCCTATTAAATCATCCTTTTATTGATATTTTTCTTGTGACACTTATGTCAAATGTCAAACTGTCAGTATCTTTAGTTTAGTCTATGATGCTACTTTTTGGTTTATATAATTTAGTTTATTTTTATCAAATTGATTTCGCTGAAATATTGTATTTAATTCTAATTTAATTTTATATTATGATTGTACTAAATAACTTAATTCTAAATTTTACTTATGAAATTTACGCACACGAAGGAGGTCTGATATGGTCGGGTTCCTCTACATTTGAAGAAACTAATTTGAAAATAGAAAAGAAGACTTATTTTGACAACGAGCTGATGGATATAAAAGCAGAGGCCGTTGGCAGAAGAGGGCTCTTCTATCTCAGACTGTGGAACAGTGGCTCTTTTCGATCTCAGACTTCTGTCCAGTGAATACTCTATCTTAATCTTTGTGCAGACGTCAGTCTACCTTAGCCTGCTTGGCAGAATATTGTAACTTGCTTGAGTCTATCTCAGCATTTGTGGAGTCGACGACCTACTTCAGTCTCCTCTCTACCTGCTGCTATCCTGCCTGTTGAGGCCAGTGCGTGCTGCATACCACCTGTCGGCGGCGGCGTTCTAACTCGGCCCTTTGTGCAGTCGACGGTCTACTTCAGTCTTCTCTCTACCTGCTGTGGTCCTGCCTGTTGGGGCCACTACCTGCTGCGGTCCTACCTGCGGACCTCTTGCTGGAGGTCATTACCGAGGCTTAACCTTCTGTGCGTGACAGTGAACTTTATAGTGCTGAACTGTGTAGTGCTGAACTGTGTTTTGATATCATTCTTGTATTTTATATTCTAAAATAAAGTTTAATTTGTTGTGTAAATATAAACTGTTACAAGGTCTTCACCCCTTTTCACCCCCTTATAGGTGGATTTTTGCAAAATCCCTTCTAAGTGCTCACCTACATTATAAATTGCAACTAACGACCAAAATTTAGGTTATACGCTTAGCGGTTAAAACTCTTCCCCTTTAAATTTGAATACCCCTTTTCACTAACTTGGGGGGTGATTTTCGAAAAATCCAAAAACACGTGTTTAATGATTTCTGATCTAGTGTATAAATACTGATTTTCACATTAATCACCTCACGCGTTATGATTTTCCCATACAAACTTTTGCATCGTCTAGATTACCAATGGAGGGTAGTTTTAAAAAAATAAAAGTGGTAATCTTTTTTATTTACTTGTGTTCTTATTCGTGGCAAGTTTCAAATTTATAAACCCAAGGAATAAGATTTTTCATACAAACGTTTTCACCCCTTTTCACCCCCTTAGAGGAGGATTTTCGCAAAATCCCGTCTTATTGCTTCCCTACATGGTAGACTGCAACTGCTGTCCAAAATTCAAGTTACTGCATTTAGCGGTTTCGGCTGTAGTCGAGTCTTAATAAAAAACCCTGTTCTTTTATATATATAGATTATGCGTATCTGCTAAAAATTCAATATTTGCCGAATCATAATTATTTTGATCATCGATAAAATTACTTTATCAGGGAGATTTGTTGAAGCCTTTGATTATAACTTGTAGCCTGATTTTTTGTTCCATTAATTTCTCATTCAATTCAGTCCTCACTAGAATACCTTAAAGTGCACTTGACCAGTAAGAGGACATAAAAAGAAAATCAGTCGAACAGCACTCTCTTCACTTTAATCGGCAGGAAGTTCCAGGTTTCGCCACTTGACACAAAATATTAATACTACGCCGTAGCCTCCATATTTGTTGAAACTGTGGGCTTAACTCGCCACATTATTGTTTCAGCCAACAAAACATGCTCAGTAAACTAAGTACCATGGTGCCTTAATCGAGGCGCTTGAGCAATGTTTCAAGAAAGAAATTATGAGAATTATGGTTAAGCATTTTTAAGTTTGCTTGCGCCAGTTGTATATCGTCTAGTTTGTGTCATAAGCTTAGTTTCGTGTTCTTTTTCACACGCTGTATCCTCAAAACCTCATGAGATCGTGAGATCGTGAAAGTGACAAAGAATTTGAGACTAGTCGTTGATCGTTTGAGAAGTCGTTAATGTTAAGCCAAAGTTTTTTAACTGTCATAAAAAGCAGTATTTAAAGAGAAGTTCATTACCGCGCCCCAATGCTTCAACAAAACTCGTAACCATGACAATTCAGGACAGATTGCGGAGGCAGTCTTAACTATGCCGGTCAAAGCTTGATGCGAGGATTGCGCGCGTGCCATTATGTACGCGGGCATCCCAACCACGGTTTCAACCTAAAAAGACATGTCCATTTCAACCACGCGGCCTACTCTTAAAACTTGATGAAACTTTGCCAGGAGTTAGTAACGATTTGTTACTACACACTCATCATTTCCTGTATTGGTTGCAAAAAAAACTAAGACGCTATGACCAAAAATATTTGGCCGCTAGAACCGCCACTTGCCGTAGTCACCGCCTGTGATAACACAGAAACTTGATAATGCAGATAGGCGAATGATATATCAAAAGAAAGGTCTTAATCACTTGTATTTGTTGCAAAAATAAAAAATATCAAAACGTAAATAAACAAAAAGTTATGCTATGTTAAGTTTCCAGGTTATGGGTAGGTAGGTATTTTACCATAAATATCGAATAAATAGAGGTTTATGCTTATGGACAGTTAGTTGCTGATTTGTTGCAGCGAATAAACAAGAAAAAAATACAAAAACTTGGTCCAATATTTTTTTATGATCGATTTTACTTGGCCGCTCGGACGGCTGTATGCCTAAAATACAATAGCGTTTATTTCGTTATTAAAAGTAAGTTCAAGCTTAGTTATAGTACTAATCGACAGGTAACGTAACCTAGATTGGATAAATATGGCCAAAATAACTGTAAAATTCATGTTTTAGGAGATATTGACTAAAATGTAGTAGTTTGAAACTGTATTAGTGTAGGGTGACCATGGTTACATAAATACGAAGACATGTTTTTAAATATGGGAGGTAGAAAAGTACACTATTTACATAGGGTACCTACTTAAATTAGTTTAAACTAGCTATTACATTACACGATTACGTGATTTTGACCGGTATGTATGTATGTTTGTCTGTTCCCTCATAACTTCTAAACTACTTATCATTACAATCATGACAAATGAGGTGTCGTTAGAAAAGTCTCAGTTGTCCGCTGGATATAGGGTAATAATCCAATATGGCGTCCTCTAGGGGATGTAAAGATGGTAACCGAAAAACAAAATTTTTGCGCGGTATCGACATCGGTATCAAATTAAAGGGCTTGATGAGCACATTTGAAATATACACCGTGACTTTTTAGTCGTCTTACAACGGGAGCCCAGTTCATGTATCCAATGACTAGAACACGTTTATAATAAAAAAATAGGGATTTATGAGATTTTAATAATTAAAAAAAAAATATTATTCATTACTAGCTTCTGCCCGCGACTTTGTACGCGGATCCTGTTGCTTATGCCAGCGACAACGGGGTCGTCAAAATCGAAGATCTGCAACTGGTCTGATGTCCAATACCAAGAGCCCGGGTAAAAAAAATGGGAGTTTTTGGCCAATAGAGTCAGATTTTTAATGATATATCATCGTCATCGAAAATCAGTCCTAAAGTCTTACCGCCTTCACCGCGTGGAGGTACTCCCAGCTTATGTTATTTTATAATTATACAGTGAAATTAGCGATAGCTTTGATTTCCACATCAGATGTTTCTGATCTTCGATTTTTATAGGTCAACAGGAAATGCCCATCAGACCGAGCAACTTTTGCTGAAACGTCATTCCCACATTTATGTTATAGTGTAGCTGGGCGCTTGGAATTCCACAACTGGTGTTCCAGATCTTCAATTTTTATACGTCAACAGAGAGTGCTCATCAGGCTGAACAACTCGTGCTAAGACGTCATTCCTATATATATGTTATAGTGTAGCTGGGCTCTTGGAGTTCCACAACAGGTGTTCCAGATCTTCGATTTTAATAGTCAACAGAGAGTGCACATCAGATTGAACAACTTTTGCTGAAACGTCATTCTTGTGTGTTAACGTTATAGTGTTAATGTTATAGTGTAGCTGGGCGCTTGTAGTTCCACATCAGGTGTTCCAGATCTTCAATTTTTATACGTCGACAGAGAGTGCTTATCAGGCTGAATAACTGTTGCTAAGACGTCATTCCTATAAATGTTATGGTTTAGCTGGGCTCTTGGAGTTCCACATCAGGTGTTCCAGATCTTAAATTTTTATACGTCAACAGAGAGTGCTCATCAGGCTGAACAACATTTGCTAAGACGTCATTCCTTTATATGTTATAGTTTAGCTGGGCTCTTGTAGTTCCACATCAGGTGTTCCAGATCTTCAATTTTTATACGAAGACAGAGAGTGCTCATCAGGCTGAAGAGCTCTTGCTAAGACGTCATTCTTTTATATGTTTTAGTTTAGCTGGGCTCTTGTAGTTCCACATCAGGTGTTCCAGATCTTCAAAATTATTTTCGCAGCAGAAAATGCTCATCACCTGGAACAATTTCTGCTATGGTGCCATTTTTGTATCTCTTATAGTTTAGCTGGTCTGTTGCGGTGTTGTATAGATTATGACGCAAGTTGTTAAAAACACCCTTGTCTCATAGAAAATGGAGATGGAATGATCTGCTCGACTCGTGCGCTGGGTAGGTATACTCTACAGTTTGATACGTATACATTTTTACAGGGTGTTTCATATTTCTAACGTACCTATTTATTAATGATAAAAATTATGATTAATGAAAAAAAAAAATAATCACGCCTAGAGGTATTTTATGTCGGATACATTAAGTGGACCTCTTTTGTAAGACGACTAAAAACTCAAGTGCTAGTAAAAGCTACAAAATTTATATACACCGTATATAAATTTTATAGCTTTTACTAGCAAATTTGCTGTTTCTAACAGTGTCAACATGAGTATCAAATGAGTTATATGTAGGTATAGTTTTTGAGTTGCGAATTTAAGATTTATCATTTGATATTTTTTCTCATTTTTATTTCTCATTTGATACTCATGTTGACACTGTTAGAAACAGCAAATTAGCTAGTAAAAGCTATATAATTTATATATGTATATTTCAAATATGCTCATCAAGCCCTTTAATTAGATACCGATGTCGTTAGCGCGCTAAAATTTTGTTTTTCGGTTACGTCTTTACATCCTCCCCTAGAGGACAGAGCCATATTGGATAATTACCCTATAACCAGCGGACAAATGAGACTTTTTTAACGACACCTCATTTGTCATGATTGTAATGATAAGTAGTTTAGAAGTTATGAGGGAACAGACAAACATACATACATACCGGTCAAAATCACAGTCCTCCTTTTGGCTTTGCCGTAGTCGGTAAAAAATAGGTTGATAAATAGATGCAAGTGTTGTGTAATGTAATAGCTAGTTTAAACTAATTTAAGTAGGTACCCTATGTAAATAGTGTACCTTTCTACCTCCCATATTTAAAAACATGTCTTCGTATTTATGTAATCATGGTCACCCTACACTAATACAGTTTCAAACTACTACATTTTAGTGAATATCTCCTAAAACATGAATTTTACAGTTATTTTGGCCATATATAACCAATCTAGGTTACGTTACCTGTCGATTAGTACTATAACTAAGCTTGAACTTACTTTTAATAACGAAATAAACGCCATTGTATTTTAGGCATATAGCCGTCCGAGCGGCCAATTAAAATCGATCATAAAAAAATATTGGACCAAGTTTTTGTATTTTTTTCTAGTTTATTCGCTGCAACAAATCAGCAACTGACTGTCTATAAGCATAAATCTTTATTTATTCGATATTTATGGTAAAATACCTACCTACCCATAACCTGGAAACTTAACATAGCATAACTTTTTGTTTATTTACGTTTTGATATTTTTTTTATTTTTGCAACAAATACAAGTGATTAAGACCTTTCTTTTGATATATCATTCGCCTATCTGCATTATCAAGTTTCTGTGTTATCACAGGCGGTGACTACGGCAAGTGGCGGTTCTAGCGGCCAAATATTTTTGGTCATAGCGTCTTAGTTTTTTTTGCAACAAATACAGGAAATGAGGAGTGTGTAGTAACAAATCGTTACTAACTCCTGGCAAAGTTTCATCAAGTTTTAAGAGTAGGCCGCGTGGTTGAACTGGACATAAAAAGACGAACTGATATCGAGACTATTTTATGAGAGGCTTGTCGTCGATTTGGATATACCTACTAATGGTGGCAGAATTCCATATCCAGGTTCTGACCCAACTCCATGTTGATTTTAACTGGTTGTTAAAAAATCTAAAGCAGTTTTCACCCTGTCACTAAACGATCGAGATAGCATGAAATATCATATCAATAGATTACAAGAGACTCCTTTAAGTTAATTTTCGGTTATTATTTCGGATACTCAGATATTATACATTTCAATAAACGTTTACCGGTTGATGAGCCTCTCAAGCGATATCGCGGAGAGTTTCTCTGATACGAGTGATACGTGCCCCTGTTCGTAGACATTCGGTCATGCAGTACGTCTTTTGATGTCACCCTCAGTCTTTATATCGATTATGTGGGACGATTAGAAGCTTTGTGAATGAGATTTGAGAATTTAACTGGTTCACTGCTTGTTTCGTCCTCTCATTATTTATATAGATGTGGATTGTTTCCAAATTCCTGTTCCAAAAACTTCATGTTTACTTTCGTCAAAATAAGCCCTAATCCCGAAATTCACGACGCATTTTGGCTTTGTTTGCCGAACCGCGTGTCATAATATTTGTGTGTTACAAAAGAAACGGGTCCCAACATCGAAAGGACTAATCCCGTATTTGATAAAGCAGCGGGTGCCTCGCACGCCGCTCTATGAATACTTGATTCTTTTTATCTATACATCTTTTGATTCTTTTTTAGAAATATGGCCTTTTATACGGTATCCCTGGCGCTTTGATTCCGTTTCTTTATTCAACGGTATCTGGTCATAAATTAAGATAGTTTTGTTCTCTTTGAATTATAAAGGGTATTACGTTAATGGCAATCGGTAGGTGTAATTTGATATCATTCATGGATCCACAACTGTTACTTTATTATGATTCAGTATAGACCTTTATTTTCTCATCGTTACTTTGAATTCCTTATCTTGGTCTAAAATCTATTTGAGAAACTCCACCTTGCTGCAGTTTAACTAATATGTAATTTTTGTATTCACATTAGTTTTTATGAGGACATTTAATATTTGACTTGAACGACCGCTACGCGTGCAAAATCTCTTCTATCATAGGAAACGCCTGTCATATCTGCCGCTTCTATGGACCATTTAGTCACATTTTTTTTCGGTTTCATTATAATTATGATGAATGATGACAGTTACAAGGGCGTTTGCTATTCATCCAGGTGGCAGATGGCACCTTTTCGGCTTATTTGGCTGTACGTTTTCGTGCTTGAGTCGACATTTGAGTGAGAGTTTATTAGAATGTTGAGAGATCTTTAATATTCGTCTGCACTGTTTTGATACTGTGATCAGTATTTCTTTTGATCTCGTGTCGTGTTTTGACTTTCATCAGTAAGAGCGATGTATTGAACAGATGCCAGACGTAACACATTGTATCAATCAGTCAAATATTTCAACGGACCAATATAACAATATTTTCTTTTCGCAATATATTTTTACGATATCTCCTCTAGGGCTGGCCGCCACAATTGGTCCGTGACTTTGACATACGCTCATGTGTTCATTATGCACACGAAGATATAAAGTTTTAAGTGACAGCCATTTCTTACTGCGCTCGCAGTAATTTTGTTTTGACCCAACTTATGAGCTGGACCAGAGAAGAATAAACCTGTCATTCTATATCTATTTATTTTTACGAAGTTTCTTTTGTGTTATATGGCGACACTTAGTAATGCTCTGTTATATTGATCAACCTCGGACCTCCCACACTTGATATAATATCTCTCAAACAATTAGAAAGAAACGATTAACTTCGATTTCAAGTGTGAAAGTGTCAATCGGTAATGCATTATCCGATTTAATGTTATTGACCGATATCTCACATCTTTAATCGATTTAATGGGTAATTGCTATGCCGTTGCCGCTACGAAACTAAATCGGTGTCAGTGTCGATACGTCTCCGGTTTAATGTGTAATGTGTGGTCCTGAGGACCTGTGAAATAATAATGTAGAAGAGAGCACTTTAAAGGTATTTGAGTCAGAAAAACCCCTGAGCACTGCGTGTGTTGCTTTCGAAATATATTGTACGTTGGTTTTTGTTTTACATTCCCACTATTATGACAGGACTCCATAACAAGACATGATTATTACAAAGTATCCGTTTCGGTATCGAATTTCAATTTTTGTCCTTTTATGATCTACATGGAGGCCATCAATTTTTATTACTTTGAGTTATCTAGTCTTGTTGCATTAATAATTTTTTCGTTAAATTACTAAGACAATTTTGATCGAGTCAGATATGAGCAATTTAATTCCTCCGGGATTGGTACAAAACGATTCATTTACCCATTTTATAGGAAACCACACTTTAGTATCGGTGTGGAAATCTGAATCGGGAATGGTGTTGCATTTCTCTGGCCATCAGGCCAAATAAAAAAGTCATAAAACGATGACAGGCTTGGGAACATGGGGTAGTAATGTAGGTCGATATCGGCCGTTTATTTTATTGAGCCGACAACAGCGAAAGCCCCAATACGTTGCACTTATCGTTTATCGGCATGTAATGATATAGCGTTACACGCTCGTAAAACATACTAAAAACTATTCCGACCTCCGCCGTATTAAGGTCGGGTTGAATTAGTTCTCGCACGGTGTTGAATGTTCATCAGGGTGTAAAGGATTCAGTAATTAATAAAGAAACCGATCGAGCGTCAGTAACGAAGGTGTTACGAGCGGACTTCAATCATTCTTCAGCGCTAGTTTGATCGACGTCCCATAACGGCATCCTTTGAAACACAACACAAGGTTCCGCACCACACCCGCCAAAACGACGCTTTTGTTAAATGATTTAGAAACGTTGAGCTCACCTTTACCGTCCATACTGGAGTCTGTTACGGCTCAATATTATTGTCGTGGATCCCGTGCCTGGATTGACGTAAATCATGCTCATCAGAAGACAGTTTGGACAAAAGATACTTTCTAATTCAGCTTTATTCGTTTTGTCCCCTACGTCGCGTTGCGCCACCGTTTCGATCGCTTGATTGTTTGGCATTGTCCGCGAAATTACACCTCAATTATACGTAGAAATTCAGAAAAAACGAGACTTCTTTGTATTTGGGTAAAGGGACGGCAATAATTTATTCTCCGTCTGGTTTCCGGCTGGCGTCAAACGGTGGGCTTGGGGGCTGTTTGGGAACCCATCGGTTTACTGTACTGTGTGTACGTATTTTTTTGAAGACATCGACTTCAGATGTATTAAACTCTTCATGTAATGTATAACAAATGGCAAAGGTTCAGTTTACTGCTCAATATCCGCTTGGATTGTCATTACACGAGTACTTAGGCAAATGTCTTGATCATGGTGCGTGGTAATTGGTAATTAGTATCGATGTGCTAAAATCAAGTTCGCCGCGGAGTCGATTAGCATCGTATTGATTGCGTCGCCGATAGCGGTGGGCAGTGTTAATGGCCTCTTATTTAGCGAGCTGTTTGATCTTAAAATAGTCGTTTGGGAACACTTTGTTTTTGTGATCTATGCATTTTTGGTGTGATAATGTGTAAGTTAAATATTGGTCGTCGTACATAGTCTGCAACGTACGTGATTGCGTCAAGTTTAACATACTTACTGTTGCTGTAGTGCTGTCATCGTTTCATTTTTGCTGGTTGTGTTATGATATTTTTTCTCATAAAGAATCATTACGGTGATGTCACCGACGGTTTCTGGACACGATAATCGTGATGGTAACGCCCTGTCTGCTATTACCATGTTAAGTTATGAGCTCATTTATTTAGCCAGTTTAAATTTTTTGATCGTTTTGTTAGTCATTGTTAAGGAGGGGTTGACATTAAGCGGTCTGTGGGAAATTGATATACGATTATTAGAGTCTGCAATTAATTAATGTGTGTATTATCTGGCGCCTTGCTGCAGCTGTGTAGGGATATACGCGTGGTAGGAGTGGAGGGACCCCTACGGCGACGGCACTGCGCTTCGACTCCTGCTAATCAATGCCTGTTGATTGCCAATTTGCGCCATGATATATCGCCGATTGCTGCATTTAATTGTCAGGGATATAAACCAACGACTGCACTGTAGACAAACTAGCGTGTGATTTCAATTAGTTCCTGATAAATCATTAAACCGCAAGCCAACCAAAAGAAAACTTTTCCTGAATAACTTCTAGGTGCGCATTAAATCAAGCATTCTAATTGTTTGAACACTCTGACATCCTCCAATTAGAGTTAATTAAAATTTATGGTATGTTACAAGTGAATTACGAATTGAACTCATATCTACGTACGTTCCCCATTGTAATTGACACAGTTTTGTTTATTGATTTATTTCAGTGTCTGGAATTTATGGAAGTCCCTGCACTACGGTAGTTTTGAGAAAGTGTAAGTTTTCATTACGCCTGGCCTTATTTTTGGTCGTATAAAGGGACCACCATGCGGCTACTACTGAGAAGATATCCTCTCTTTATTATGAACAACTGGTGTACAATGCAAATGACAGCCGGTGGGTGGCACAGTTTATGCGATCCTCAATCAGTGACGGTTGTTCGGCGCACGCGCCGGCTACGAATTATACCACGAATTATTATTGGCGCTATTTGTCGCAATACGCGTCATGGTGGCATTTCTTTTACGACGTTGCATTTATTATGGATCGATCACCAAGTTTGAGTGTGCATCAAAAATTGTACTTTAAGCTGTTTGCTTTTTATTAGAATCATTATTTCAAATGATTTGTTGTTCAGCTTTTAGTGTAGGGTACTCAAATTATGATTGTCTTTTTGATGTTATTGTTTAATAATGCCTTTCTCACAACTATATTCACTACAATTGTGTAAGCTTTATCTAATCCTACGCACAACTTTCTTCTATAAATATAAGCATTTTTCTGTAGGACAAATTGTCATTGATTAAGAATTATCTACGATTACCATTTAGCGTTCAAAGTAAACTGAATATTTATTTATGACCACAGTCTTAGAACCGTCAGAGCTGCGCCATGATTGTACCCGTATCAATTACGCAGATCGGCTGATAAACCAGCGATAAATTATCTGTAGCCATACGATAACATCTCCCACTTCTCCCAGTGATCGGGGCAGCCATCTTGAAAATTTTTGTTCTTTGTCGATGATTAACTGAAGGGGTTAAGAAGGCTACTGTCATTGATCAAAATAGGGTGCAGTCCGGAATTTAGGGAATTCGAAATATTTGGGGATTAGTGGAACTATTTATCCAAGCCGTAGAGTAACAAATTACTAAGCGTACTCGTAATCAATAATAATTTCACAAGGGTAGCGAATAGTTCAGATACTAAAATATCAAATAGAGAAGGATACGAAATAAGCAAAAAGCAAACTGCTTTTAAATATCATCAAGTACCTATGCAAAAATAGGTAATGTTTATGAGGCTAAGCTTCTTCATGACCAAAAATAACTTTCTCCAAACCACAACTGGACTCGAAGAAACAAAGTAATGACCCATCTGGTACCATCAGCTTATATAAAGGGACCTTAACACAGCGACCTATAAAAGTCAATTGTCCGCCACGTGGTACTAATTCTCGTGTCCAGACCGCGTGTTTGTAAAGGTGCACAGACAAGACCACACAGTAAGCAGGCAATCACCTGTACAATGTACATCGCTCACCCCGCTCCCACTCTCTGTAATCACGCCATCATTACTTCTAATGACGTGTTAACGTTGCTTTATGGGAATGCCAAACATGACGTTCACATTTCGGTCATTTACATTTGTTTGTCGACTATCTTCGTATTGTTTGCCTTCGTCTCTAGAACAGAGGGCGGCGTTTCGGCCAGCCACCGGTGTGTTTAAGGCATTTTTAAGTGCAATGCGGTTTCGGGTTATGTTTAGATTTTGTACTGTCGCTTCTGTCTTTGTGGCCTCAAATTACCTTCGTTTATTGGTTTTATTTGTTACTAGCTCTTGGATGGGGCTTCGTTGGTGCGCATGATTTACAACCTGGTTTTCTTTGACGCAAGCTTTGTAGGTAGTGTTTCCTGAATATACTAAAGTCTTAATCTTATTACAGATTATTCCGTGATTTGAAACAAAATCATTTCTAATTATCTGGTCGTTGGTGCAGACATCTTGGTCTCTAATACTTTCAAAACACATTCCTAAAACTTACCAAGTAAAACCATTTTAATTTTATTCTTAATTCTTTTATCTTCTAAAGTACTTCTTACTTAAATAGTGTGTGTGAGTATAATTTTATTAGTGTAACACTTAAACAAGTAAACATAAAAAGAGGACCGAAAAGGAACCGTTAGTCGGGCGACACAGGTGTAGAGTTATCATTCCGGGATAGTGTACCTCTCCCAAACCAAATTTCACTGAAATTGTTCTAAAACTTATTATGTTGTAGATAGATGTTTTCTATTACCAGTTGGTTAATAACTTATTAACTTCCAATTCATTGATGGGTCTATCGACAGCTTCATCAGAGTTAGGAATATTAACTGATGCTTTTTTCTTATTCACGTCTATTACCAAATATGCTTGCGGTAGTTAGTGTATACAAAAATACGACTGGTTAGGAACACCCACGGATTTCTACCTTCCGGCTGGTGTTAATACGTCCCTGTTGATTTTGTGGCTACACCACATTCTTTTCACGGTTGCCAAGAGCAATAATGCCCCTTATATTGAACGCAGTAAACGTTTCACTAGCTTTAAAGAAAGTTTGTTCGTTTGCAAGCCTTGCCTAATTCACACTATGTATTTAGCTGAACTTTGTGAAACACAACAAAGATGTAATCATGACTGTGGTAATGCATTCTTTTCGTGTACTTAAAGACATCCGTCGCAATGCAGATGTTAATCAAATTATCAATGCAGACTTCCGTGTTATTATTTAAAACAGGTTTATCTTCTCATTATAGGCTACGACATGTCCCCAAAACAAGAGTGTTAATTTTCAGAACAAGGTAAATTCTTTATTCATGTCTTTGATAGTGTTCGGTTTTATAAATGGAATTATTTAAGCTGTACGTACACGCACTTAAATGAATCGATTATGTATTCAAAAATCCATATTGAGTTGTCGGCGGTGTCCGTTAAACAGTACAGTCACGTTCCTTATAAAGCATATTGGAAAAAATCTATAAAAGCCGCAACTCATAATAGGTAGTGGTCACGAAGGTGCTTGGTATTGTCTGAGGCGCCAGCAGTTGATGCTACCCGCTGCGATACCTTGCCCTTACCAGATTAACATGAGCCTTTCTTCCTCCCCAGTCGTTCTTCTCAAATGGCTTAATAGGGAGTGTTGGTTTTTGTGCCAGAGATCTTATAAACTGGTCTCGTTTGCCCCGGGACATTGAAGCTCGCCGATTGAATTCACACCCGCAGTTCCCGTGTCCCCTCCTCGTTATAAATCAAACGCAGGTATGATTCCGTCTGGGGCAGTCGTGTGGAATGCTGCAAACCCTTGCGGGGGCGATTTCTGCAACGATGCCTGCTATTATGCTCATGTTTTGGGGATGTATTAATTAAGCACGCAACTCGACATTTTTTATGCGTATGTTTGGAGGAAAATGTCGTGTGGTAATATGATTTAGTCTTATTAGTTTTTAGTTATTTATTGTTCATACTTCCTCAATCAGTTTAAAAAAACGACCTTTGTAATGCTATTTGATCAATAAATTAAAAGATTAAACTAATAAAGATTTCAAATGTTTAACCGAATGTGCCATGACCGATTTTTTGAAGTTTGTTTTCATTATACAAGTCTTAGGAGCAATAAAAAAATTGGGTTATTTTTAACAACACATAAATTATTAGATTAACGTAGCGAATAATAGGATTGTATGATTATTTTACCCGGGCGTGTATAATGGTAGTTTTCAATAAACTAAATTCAACTTATTATACTGAAGTTTTTAAAGCCTTTTATTAGGGTCCAATATTAGTTTAACCTCGTTTCTTTTCTTTTTTAAATGTGTCACGTTCGTAATACATCGTGTTAGTGTCTCGGGGTCTCGGCTCGACAATGAACTTGCCAGTCAGGCGCTCGCCTGGCCGCGATGGCTTCTCACATAGACGCGACCAAGCCGTGAACCCTCCTCACGTGTGACGGGACTATGCATTTGTTTTGTCCGCAGCTGCGGTGCCGACAACATATTTATTGTGCTCATTAACCTTCAAGAACGCTATTTAATTGTTGGCCGTTTTTTATTCACTTCACCTCTGACCCGTCCGCGACTTATTGCTCCCCGGCCTTACTTTGAAAGCGAGAACTGGATGTTATTTATTATCCTGAGTTGAGGATGCGTGTCGCTCCTATCTTTGTGGCGCTTGTGAGCTCGTCTTTATGATTTATTGAGCTTATAAGGACGTAATTACGGCCACACGAATCGGAGTGCGGCTTGCTCTTCAAACACGTGAAATACGGTTAATGGAGAAAATTATTTCTCATATCAATCACTACTGACAATGTTTGGTTTCATTCAAACCTAAAGTACTTTCACAGTTATTATGTCTTGTGACTGTAGCACCATAATTATTTTTGTACTAGTTTGTGTATTTTATGTCTTCTGACAATTCAAAAGTGCCTGTAATTGGCCTAGTTGAAATAAATGATTTGATTTTGATTGATTGATTTTGATTCATAAAATGAAATCCATTATAGGATAGGCTTGAGAATTAACATTGATATAGATCAACAGAATACAATACTTAAAATAATCGTTCCTGAGAAATATATTATGCTAGGCAATTTAGGTTAACTTAACAGAATGTAAAACCCAAATAGCTGATGTTGGCCTCACAGCTGCAAGATTGAAGTGGAACTGGGCTGGCCATATCTGCCGCATGCCGGAGGAGCACTGGGCTAAAATAACCACTCTATGGAGCCCAACGGGCAGAAAACGTCAACGCGGCAGGCCCAGAAGGAGATGGCGAGATGAGCTAGACTCATTTTTAAAGGGTTGCTTGGCCTACAATCGCTTTACATCGCGAGAGATGGAAGGAGGGAAGGGAGGCCTTTGCCCTGCAGTGGGACAACGTAGGCTAATAATAATAACAGAATGACTTAGGTAATATGAGCAATGTACTAAGGGTTAAGAAATTTAGCTTGCGTGTAATCCTAGACGTTTTTATTTACCATCTGTACGAGCAGCAAACAGGATCTGTTCATTCACTAGTAGTTTGTAGTGAGGATCCGCCGGCACAAGATTATGATTATGAAGTCCTGGTAATTTAACGCGATGGAATATTGGCCGGGTAATGTAGATTATATTCCTAGCGACGATATTGTCAAATGACCGTCTATTTCTCACGCAGTATGAGTCTCTACTCGTGGGGGTCTAATATCTATAGCTAATGATCAAAAAACATGGTTCACAGGAATTTGTGTATATAAATGTGTTTATTGAATAATAAGCCTGTTGCGCAATTTAAAATGTTACTGCTTCTTGAGGATTATGACGGCACTCGTGTATATTTTATAGCGATGTAACGTCGCATTTTGCTGTGCCTCCCTGTGCGACTGTCTTTTGATGTTTTATTCACACTCGTAAACTGATCGTTTGATAACTTTTGTTATGGGTTCATGTTTAACTTTATTTTCTTTGGTGTTTCTGTGGCTGCGGCACCAGTGTTCGCATGCCACGAGCTATTTCTTTAAATTAAATTCTCTTTTGTTGACGCTAATGCGAGCTCCGTGATAGATCATCCCGCGTTTGCTTTACATTATATTGTTACAAGGGATTCATATCACAATGAAAATGTAGCTACCATTGTTCCGGAGCTTTCTATCTAAGCGTGTTATTCACTCTGGCTTTGACGTCTTCATATGTGCTATCGGCAACAGTAAATTGTGGTATCGTGTCGGTACCGTCGTCGGTATGGAACCGTTTATTGATTGGTATCGTAGTTTGTCCGCTGTTCACTTTGAATAAAATTCGAATTATAATTAATCACGGTTGTGCCGCGTGGGAGAGCGTCGTCGCACGCCCGACGATCTATCATATTTTGTGATAACGCCACTAGGACGCATCTCGTAAACGTATTGAGTCGATCTGGTTTGAAGCTAAGCTATGCGACAATAGTCGTGTGCAACGGTACAATGCTATTTCACACTGAGTAACCGTAAAATCATGCTTATTACTAAGATGTCTATGTGTACACGTGTCAATAATGTTATCAGTGGTTTCTGCTGCTAGGCGTGCTGTTACCAAGAGGTCAGCCTGTGTCGAAGCTGTTAAACGTTCAATTTTCCGGTCCATTTAAAGGATTCTACCGCAATGTTGCGGCGTTTATAAAGAGGACAGTGTCGATGACAACAATAAAATCGGATCATAAAGTTCCGATCGCATCCTTTGAGAGTTCCTATGCAATCTCGCCGCTCAATTTTATTTCCAATACCAGCGTAAATAGATAGGCGGGTGGATGTAAACGAGGGACACCCTGGGGCTCCGGCGGAGGCTCTTGTCAATTGAATTTGTCTGCAAGCGTTCGGTGCATTAATAGCGCACTAAACTACGTTGAATACTATTATTGATATTTTCATAAAAGCGCGCATCCATTGTGTGGTGACGACGCTCAATGCATGTCTAGTTTGACTATATTTTCGTTATGGTATTTTGATATTTTAGTGCTACTGTGGTGCACTGTGGTAGTCTGTTTTGTAGTTTTATTACCTCAGTTCGATTTTATTATTTAATCGATAGCTTCCGATGTTTTTCACTAAGTTTCCTACCTGTTTGCATTTTCACCTTCAGGTAAGTTTTCGTCGTTATTCCAAAAATAACTACGCATGCGGTGCTGCTGACACTCCACTTGCACACAATGAATTATCTCACACATGATCTCTTGAACAAGGATTGTAAAATGTTAACATCGCAGTCTATTTGTTTGTCGCAATAACTATTCCCTTTCATCGTTCTCTTTCTCTGTCTGTTCCCACGTTCTTGACGCTTAATCACGTCGGCTGTGCGCTCGCGCCTAATATTGCACTGTAATGTGTTTATTAAGCGCCGTTCCCTTTAATGGCCGACCATTTAACTACAATGTGCAGTGGTCCGATTTGCGTGTTGTCCCTTCGTGGATGCGACTGAGTATCCGTAATCTGAATATTAGTAACGATGTCTCGGCACGGAAATGGCGTCGGCTTTCTGTTGGGATCTTGGGAGCTTGAGTTGCTTCTGTTTTAACTGTTCTTTGGATTTAGTACAAGGATTATGTTATGTTTAAGATTGCCTTACTGTTCTCAGGTTGAAACTGATGGAATGCAAAATCATTTGGGTGAAAGGTAAATCGCCAACCGATGGAAATATCCTACAGAAAATAAAAAGGCATCTCCACATTATGATGCCGGTGTGTGAACAACAGTTTGCATCTTGCTTTCTTTGCGTTTCGTCATCGCTACCACGCCATGAATAACACTGTATTAATTATGCTGCGCTTGTTTGATGACTGACTTTATTCATGAGTTCGGCACTGATTCTCATGCGTGTTGGTTGACTTCTTTTTTCATGTTGACACTTCCATACACGGATAGTCTAGTGCTAATTTATGAGTGTTTTTTTTTTGTTTCTTTTTAGAATATTGCTATAATTAGTATTCTGATATCATCTGTCGCCTATTAATAGGTTTATGACTTCAAATGCTGTAGGAAGTGTCT
The DNA here is from genome assembly GCA_950005045.1 of Agrotis exclamationis. Classification (NCBI taxonomy): domain Eukaryota; kingdom Metazoa; phylum Arthropoda; class Insecta; order Lepidoptera; family Noctuidae; genus Agrotis; species Agrotis exclamationis. The sequence continues at coordinate 16,238,304 of OX465427.1, read as the reverse complement.
TATTTATTTAAGTTTAAAATAGTTACTAGATGAATAATTGTCTCGTGTAACTCCGTTTGCCCAGCTATTATGTCAACACGAATACCCTAATCACCGCGCATAAGTTGTGGATCGAAAGTGTTTGATAAATCTACCCGTGTCATCATTACCCGAATGTGATCTACGCCCCTCATTAGCTCCCTCCTAAATAAGATATCAACCATCGATTAAGTGCCAACGCACCGGTGATTATTTTATTGCATTCCGTCGTTAATAAACAATTCTATCGATTTATGTTTCATCCGTATTACGGTAATGTCAACGGTTGTTTCCTAATTACTACCAACGTAAACGTTTAACGGTGAAATTCCTAATTAGCATACAATCGCGAAATAATAAATTGTTTAGGGAAAGTTGCATTATTACTCATTTGCGTACGAAATACATAAAATTCACTCACGTCGGCTGCGTCTTAATTAACTCTAAAGACTCTATGATTGAAAATTAATGAACATAACATTAGCCACACGTATAAAATGTCTTTGCCGGTGTTTTTTGGGTTTTTAAATGAAGCTTTTGGGGACACAAAAATTGATAGTTCCATTCCGTTGTTTTCGTTAGTGGATCGTTAGTGTCACTGGTTGGCTCGCAGCGATGCAAATTAAGATGTTCGGTCGGAATTTGGTTTTGATTTATGACCTTATAAAGCCGTGGTACGACGCAGGTACTTCCTACTCGAATAATTCATGTAGGGCAATGTTTTTATCGTGTTATAGGTAATTGATCGCACGCTTTAAAGAGCTTTTTTGGATGTATTCTTCGGCATTATTTCTTACTTTAGTTTTTAGTGTTCTGGTGTAATTTACCAGTATGTAGTGAAATCTTTGTATGTATGTGTTAATAATGTCATCATCCACAGCAATTTTGAGCTTTTTGCAAGCTTCTATTAAGTGTACCAATTTCCGTTCTGGTTGATGCTGGTATGTCCTCAGTATCCGGGTAGCATTCCTTGAAGCCTTTTCAAGCTTATTTTAACAACTGATGTCATATCTGCGGCATCCATGTATTGTTGATCTAAGGTCTAGTGTACTTTTGATGCGGATATTACGTGTTAACTTTAGTTTACGATCAAAACAAGGTTAGACATTGTTCTGCAAATTCCTTAAATTCTATCATTTTATATCATATTATATTATATTAACTTTATAATTTATGGACTATACACATTTTATTGCCGCCACATCGTAAAAATTCTGTCATGTCTTATTATTTTCGTTTAGAAACTCCTATACATATTCATTATTAAGTTTGTCAGCTAATTTTTAACCATCGTGTTGATTGAACATCGTCGTCACATTATTAATTAATTAACGTATACATAATTGCGCCATTAATTTATATTTTAATGCTTTCTCATTTTTTTTATTTCTTTATTTAAACATGCATATTCGGTTCGTTGGGAAATAATCTTGGACTCGTAAATCATGGTATATTGGAATAAGTTATGTTGCGAGTGAGTTGTTATTGCTTAATAATTTAAATAAAGCTGATGAAGCATTGCCTGTTCTCGGGCAGTAGTTTAATGATTAATATATTATGTTTTCATTAAGAAGATAAATGGAGTTGCTCAAAATATTATGCACTTAAGAGCTTTATCTTGTCGTTTCCACATGCGTTTTACTTTTACGTTCTTTGAAATATTTCGGATTGTGATTTAATTCGGTATTGACTTTTGTTTATTATACAAAAGCCTTATATCCAACATTCTTAGGCCTATCTAAAGGATTTGGAGACAGATTATTTCATTCATTTTTCCAGAGACCATCGTTCTTCTTTTCTGCCCTCTTCAATTTATTTGGGATCAGATCAGAATGTTTAATCTTTTTAGTTATTTATTCTTCTGTACTTCATTTTATTTTCGAGCGCCATCTCTCACATTCTTTTTCATTGTACATCCATTGTATGTCCAATGTCCATCAATTGTTCCTTTGGCCTTCACAATCAAAACTTTCATTATCCTTACTGTTCTTGATGAAGCAGTAACTGTTCATCGAAAGTTATCGTTTATGCTTTCATTTTTTTTGCGCAAAAAGTACTCCAGTACTTTACCATTTGCTTGCCGGGGTTTCGGACTAACGAGTAACCGTGTCACCGGAACGTAAAGAGTTATTGGACACCGTGGATTTTAGTCAGTACAAGTCTGACAATCTCTGCCGCCCTGCCCTGGGCAAAACAAAAAGAGTACCTTAATATTTTCCTTATGTGCTGGTCAGCTTAAATTCCAGAGCATTCTTCGGATGCACGCAGTCGTCTTTAATCGCAAGTGTTATAAAATTTGCAGTACTTACTTATCTTTTAATTCAATTTACACGCGTGTGCCTTGTTGATCGGTAATTTATCGTTTGTAATTCGGTCTGTTATCTTGTATGGATCTCAATTTCTTTATCTGTCTGCACTCTGAAGTATTGTTTTAGTTGGTTCGCTCTTTTTGTTTGTAACCGATGATTTCTAATTTGTTGCTTTATTTGATTTCATATTTAGAATGCTTTATTAACACGCTTATATTAGCTTCACAGTTCACTTGTATGTATGTAAGAAAATCTTGGAATCTTAATTTGACCCACTTCCTGGTCTTCGATTAGGATGAAATTTTGCACACGCTCTGAGTTCTGAAGACAATACATGACTAGCTAAGAAACGTCATTACAATTCCAATATGGCGGCCTCCCCAAGATGGCGGACTGGCTGTTTGAAATCCACCCCCATGATATGGGTATCAAATGAAAGGGTTTGCTGTCAGGAATACGAAAAAAAATAGTCACGTGACTATTTGTAATGCATCCCCATGAATGTCATGGGGATGCATTACAAATCAAAAATGTGGGTATCAAATGAAAGGGTTTGCTGTCAGGAATACGAAAAAAGTAGTCACGTGACTTAAATCCAACATGGCGGACATCCAAGATGGCGGATGGGCTATTTGAAATGCACCACCAATGGGTATTAAACGAAACGGTTTGCTGAATGGGATACGAAAAAAAAAATCACATGACCTAAACCCAACGTGGCGGCCGTCCCAAGGTGGCGGATAAGTAGTAAATTAAGTTTGAATAATAAGAAGACTAAGGGCTGATTTTTCAATAGTCAGATAACTAAGTAGTATAATTTTAAGTGCGTGCTAAAAGCGTGTTTTTAGTTTTTTAAACTACGCGTATTTAAGAATTATTGATCGACAAGTTGCACAGACGTAACTACATTACAGAACCTTCTTTCTTTGTTTTCATCATTGTCTAACTATTTTATAAACCTTGCTGCCATATTACTTCAACAAGGTCGGGGTCGCCTTCCGTTTAACGAATTCAGCTGAATATCAGTATTTTATATGAAGCCACTGTATATCTGAGCTCCATAACCCAGTTAGTGTACCTATGCCTATCAGAATGTTTTCGAGTCGCATGATGAATTTGATCCGATCAGTAAAAATCTTCTGCTAATTAATAGGTTCCCAACAAGTAGGCTAATTTACTGTTTATACAACGTAGATGGATTTTAATGAAATGTACATACTAGGGCTACATAAGTACTAGGCAGGCTGTAGCGCCTGCGACGGGCACAGTAATAGAGAGGTGTGTCGCCACGCCTCGCCGCTGATGTGCCGACGACAAGCTCGCAACCTGGCAGTGTTGATTTTGTTCTACCATGTACTCCTATTATTAAGCGATAATTGAAATTTAAAAGTTGGTTATAATTTCTTGAAAAGAATAAGAAAATGGATGATGTAAAAAAAACTGATGCCACTGATGGAATTTCTCGACACAATTGAATTTAATCATTTGTAAATTAAATTCAAATTAAAAATGATTCAATTCTATTCATGGACCAGTCCTTTGGTAATTATCCTACAGAGTATTCTAGAAGACACAAAATTCTGACGAGATTATTTATGGGTATAGGAACTATGTAAAATATACTGATATAGCATTAAACCAGAATTACATTACAAGCACATATAGCAGAAGAAAATGATGGTCTCAGTATTTATCTAGTTATTAGAATATGTATATTTTTTAACCATTCTCCTGCCACATACAAAAAAAGAGACGATTTACCATCATCGTAATACTCATTGAAAATTGCAATTTGACATCGTTACACCTAAGTTTGCAATATAAACAATTCATCACTCCAACTTCTATACTATCAAGCCTCGTCTATTCAGTAAATAACAATTTGTCTTAAATATAATGCGTTGTTGACTTTCAAGTGGTCTCGAGTTAATTAGTCAATTCAATTTTTGTTGATGTCTTCGTTAAGTTTTGCGAGACGAGCTCGAGTGTTTGTTTTGCGGTTATGACTAACTTACTATATTTTGACTTGATGACTATTAATGTTTACACTTTTAAATTTACGGGTTTAACTGTTACCACATTTTACTGTAGCGATGTTTTCGTACATGGTGTCCAAGTGAACGCCAGTGGTGCAACGCTTTATGAAGTGTGATTTAAGCATACGATTGCAAATTCCGAGTATTGTACATACATTTCCGACGTGGATTCTTGAACGTGAGTCAGGATGGCCTGCTTTTCGAGGATTTACAAGTAATTTCGTGATGCAATGTACGATTAAGTGGCTTCAGTCATTTTTTGAATGCAATGTGCCTACAAATGGTGTATTACCTACACGTTTGTGGTTTTCGAGCATGTTATGCTAACATAACATCACATATTTCGGATCTTTCAGTTCTAAGAACGCTTGCAGTTTGTCGGGGCGTCAGATGCTGTGACACAGATTACTTCATCGAACAGAGGCGTCCGCGTCGTCAGTTAGAAATAAACATTGCGGTATTTGCATTTAGTTATTCAATTGTGGTGTGGTCCTGATTTTTGTTGACCTGCAACATGTCACCCTCATTATAATATTTCTTGTAAAAGTAATGAAATATCGTCAACGTGGCCATAATTTTAGAAAAGTAATTTTAAATGTTTAGCAATAGACATATTTTCAGAACTTCTTCATTTAAGGACGGTGGCCATTGTAAGGACTAGGGTAGTTAGCAAACAGTTTATTTATAGCTACAAAGGACTCGACATTAATATTTCAAGTAGTTTTATTATACGAACACAATATAAAATGTTGAGATATTTTACCTCGTCCAAACTGTAGCCGCATTATGAGAGTCGCCGGCGCCGCGTAGCTCTCACGAATTTCGCGGCGCGGCGCCTGCGCGTGGGCGGCCTATCTTGTACCGCCATCACACGTACACTTGCCACCACACCTGTAACATCTCCCCTACATGAAACCCTCACAAATAAGGCTCAGTTTCCTCTACCACAACCGAACAGTGAAATTCGTACGACGGCCCTTTGTTGCCCAGTACGTCTAATTAGTCAGCCTGTTTAGTACTCGCCGCAGGCATTTTACTATGCAATATGCAGTGTGAAATTGTGTGATTTATTGATATCTTATGCGTGCGATGGATTTTATATAAATTAATATCAAAAACCCACTTAGGATTGTACCACGTTTTGTTTGGATCTCCGATAAAGTATTTTTTGGCATTCATAGGAGTTAAGGCTCCATCGCTACGCCTACAACAATACAATAATATGTGACTGACTTTATATTGACTGTCTGGCCAGTGGAGACGTCGTATTTCAACAGTCGTGTACAGATTCATCTGCCAGTGCTTATTCATAAGAATATTCACAAGTGACATTAAAACTCCTTGTATGACGTTTTTGTTCAGTCTCGTTGTCGACGGATATCAAAGAATATATTTCGTTGGATTTATTGCGCTTGCCCGCGGTATCGTCTGCGTTGAATAGCTTGTATCGTGTGATATATTTTTCCTCAAACCGTCTTTTAACTGTTCGCCTTTTACTTTGGCGTCTCTTGTTTGCTCTTTGTATTGATATTGGCTGGATATTGGAAGTACTACGGACTTCTCCAATGCAACAATGCTACTTTCATTCCCGAGTAAGTTATAGTTGAAAGTTATCATTGGAGTTATTACGCCACTCGTTTGAGTCACGCGTGAGGTCCTGAATCAGAAATATGAGCTGAAAAACGGCGGCACGATGGCGCCTACGTTGAAATTAATCTGAATCGTGTATCAGCAACTTCCAGTTTAAAAACGTTTATTGGAATTAAATGAGAGCATTGTAAATATTGTGCTTATTGTGAGTAACGAATCTCTCATTACTTACTGTCGTTATGATAGACAAAATGACGATATTCATTTGAGAAATTGGGTTGTTGTCATGCAATAATTTGTTTATTTATTAGAATAATATTGATGGTATCGAACACCCACGTTACGGCTTGTGTAGGTATCGTTTCGCCGCCTAAAATTAACAAAGGTCCGTTGTTGCTACCGATTTGTCGCGAGCGGGTGATTTATCTTCAGTAAATTTATCGCTCAATCAACGTCGTCGAACGCGCAAGTTCGCGCCGCCGCTGATTGGATTTCTTCATAATTACATCTTTTGACACGTTCGCGTCAAGTTTCGTACTTCACAAGCCGGGCCATGAGATCGTGGGAGCACCGTGTAATCAGCTTTCTTGACTGTCTTGTTTTGATCTGATACCAAGGAAATATTGTTTAACAGAACTGATAGAATTAGCACTTCCAATTTTTTTTTCTGTCAAACATATTTTAGACACTCCTCACCGTTTACAGACATATTGTTCTAGTATTCCCTTGTTAAGAGATCCCTAATATTGCTGTTGTCTATCAATTTCCGAATCATTTGCATTTTCCAAACGTTCTTTATAACAACAATGCAGTTCCTCTAGGTGATCCAGAGCGAAGCGTATGCCCAACATGGACCTATCTTCTTCTTCTTCCTGCCCTTATCCCATTCTACTTGGGGTCGGCGCAACACGTTTTCTTTTCTTCTTCCATTCTCCCCTATCAGACATCACAGTATCATTTACTCCTTTTTCTTTCATATTATTCCTTAAACAATTCATCCATCTTTTCTTTGGCCTTCCTCTTCCTCTCCATCCATCAACATTCATACTCATCACTCTCTTAGTCATTCTCTCAGTCACCTCTTAGTCACATGGGTGTCATCCCTCCTCATCACATTTCCATACCAAGATAGACGATTCCCTTTCATTTTTTCTGTCACAGGCGCCACTTTCAAACTTCCCCTTATAAACTTCCTTACTTCATCCATTCTTGTCAATCCACACATCCATCTCAACATCCTCATCTCCGCTACATGCAATCGTTTCTCATCCATCTTTTTCACAGCCCAGCATTCCGATCCATACAATACGACAGGTCTAATCACTGATTTGTATATTTTCCCCTTTAACTTGAGGGTCATCCGTGGGTCGCAAGTTGTTCCGGTGACCTGTCGCCATTTCATCCATCCCGAGTTGATCCGGTGTTTTATGTCCCGGTCTACATCGCCGTCTCCTTGGATAAGCCACCCGAGGTACCGAAAGTCGGGGAAAGTCGGGCTGTATGGGCGTTCCTGCAAGAGTAATGGGCACAGGACTGGAGAGACCGCCAAAATCGCAAAACAGGTAATCTGTTTTGGTTCTGCTTAATTTCAGGCCCAGTTTCTCCAGTCTTTGCCACCACACATCCGATCTGCTCTGGACCTCTAGGCCGCTGTCGGCAATTAGCACAATGTCATCGGCAAACAGCATGCACTAGGAGGCCTCGTCCTGGATGTACGACGTCAGAGCATCCATTATCATCAGGAAGAGGTACGGGCTGAGAGCCGACCCTTGGTGCAAGCTAACCGCGACATTGAAGCTGCCAGTAGTGCCCGCTGTAGACCGGACTTGGGTACTGCATCGACTATACATTACACAGAGCAACTGTACCTACATACTTCCCAGGCACACTTTTCTCCTTAAGGGCCCACCACAGAACCTCACGGGGCACCCGGTCGTATGCCTTTTCCAGGTCGACGAACACCATGTGCAAGTTTTTATGCGCACCTCTGTAATTTCTCGCACAGTTGGCGGATAGCGAAGATGGCATCCGTCGTACCCCGACCAGGCATATAACCGAATTGGTTCTGTGAAATTTCGCTCTCCTCTCTCAGTTGCCTTTTAATAACTTAACATGTACCTATCTGCGTGATGACAATATGGTGCTCATACTACTGGTTCTTTAAATATTTTGAAAGAACCCGGGTATTTCTGGTTTTCACCTTGAAAACCAATTTAACAAAAGTAAACCCCATTTAAGCATATCCAGATTCTCTTTATTCTTCGTAAGTTGCATGCACCATGCATATTTAAAGCAACGCGTTGAAGGGCGGAGAGTTTTAGCATGATTTCGTTTACACGTCATTCGGTTGTCATGTCTGATAATATTTTGGTGGTTATTAACAGAGCCCCTGATAGTGGCCATATTACATTATTATGTACGCACTTAAAATTAAATGTTTAACGACAATAATTCGTGCTTTCATGCCCATTAATGGTTTTGGACGAATCCTTCTTGAAACTGCTTCGGATTTATATATACGAGTATATTTTTGGATTGCTGATGTGGATTTTAAATATGATTTAAGTTTTTTAATAGAGTCAGTTATTTTCTGGCACAATTTTTACTGAATCATTGATTTGTAAAGTTATTAAGGGTGGGTGTATCAATTTTAATTTCCTCACTTTTTAACCGACTTAAAAAAAGAAGGAGTTTATCAATTCGACGATATTTTTTATGTTTGTTACCTCATAACTTGCGACTGGGTGAACCGATTTTCATGATTCTTTTTTTGTTTGAAAGCTGGTGCTGGTGTCCCATTCCCATAGTCACCATGAAATGGTGACAATGGGACACACGGGAAGCTATATACAGGGTGATTTGTAATTCGATGCAGTCCTTGAAATGGGTGATACTAGACCTTATTTGCAACAATTTTAACTCCGACAACATGGGGTCTAAACTGACTGGTTTTTGAGATATCGAACTTTAAAGGTATTTCGAGAAATTTCTACCTCTCCATCATTATGTGCTTATTGTTAGAAAGTAATGATGGTCACCACTTTATAGAATTTATACTTTTCTGATAGAATATGAACGACTGAATCTAGTGAATACAAGTTTTTTATAAAACTAATCATATCTAGGGAAATAAAGTGTCATAAAGTTTCTGTTTTGAAGTTTTCTGAAAACTTCCTTTGTCTTTCAATGCATATTTAAAAAAATAAATGTATGACACTTGGTTTACAAATTACGGAGAAAACTTTCTTGTCTCATTACCTTTCTAAAATGGTGCCACAGTACCCACTTTTAGTTAGTGTCTGACCAGAAAATTAGGGTTGTTACTGACAAGGTAGTAAATCAACGAAAATCGGTTGCAATGTTTTTTCGACCCAACATTTTTTTCTGTGGTTTTTGTCCAAACTGCTATCTGATATTAGCTTTTTGAGTCAATGCGCTTAATCCTGGCCGTAATCACATAATCATATCAGGCAAATTCGGTTTTTATTTGGAGTATTTTACCTATGGACCAGATAGTCAAACTATCAATTCTCTTCCATTTAAAACAGCTACTACATAAGTACAATGACGGAATGTTTGTAAACTCTGGTTTCATAAAAAAACTAAACTGGCGTGCATTAAAGTTAGGTTACCCTACTGGTAGGACAGGTAAAAATACTCCAGACAAAGCGCGATTTTGCCTGATGTCATCTACCAGGATTTAGCGCATTGACTCAAAAAGCTAATATCAGATAACAGTTTGGACAAACCACAGAAAAAAAATGTTGGGTCGAAAAAACTTTACAACCAATTTTCGTTTATTTACTACCTTGTCAGTAACAACCCTAATTTTCTGATAAGACACTAACTAAAAGTGGTCACTGTGGCACCATTTTAGAAAGGTAATGAGACAAGAAATTTTTTCCTGTAATTTGTAAACCAAGTGTCATACATTTATTTTTTTAAATATGCACTGAAAGACAAGGGAAGTTTTCAGAAAACTTCAGAACAGAAACTTTATGACACTTAATTTCCCAAGATATGATTAGTTTTATAACAAACATGTATTCACTAGATTCAGTCATTCATATTCTATCAGAAAAGTATAAATTCTAAGTAGTGACCATCGTTACTTTCTAACAATAAGCACTTAATGATGGAGAGCTAGGAATTTTTCGAAAAAACCTTTAAAGTTCGATATCTCCAAAACCAGTCAGTTTAGACCCCATGTTGTCAGGGTTAAAAATGTTGCAAATAAGGTCTAGTATCACCCATTTCAAGGACCGCATCGAATTACAAATCACCCTGTATCTCTGAAGATTGGATCCTGGAGAAATCGAGGCCAACCCTCAAATTTTATAGGCCCACATATCGTTTTTCGCAAATATTATGAAGTAATTAAAGTACTTGGGTATGGTAATCATCATCTCATGTAGCTGAGCTGATGATGGAAGGTACAACTCCTTAACAGTAATGAGTAGGCATCGACTGATTTAGTAATTTTTTTTTTCATTAAGTATTTCAAAGCACTACAATTTAATAAAGGTCTGGAGTATATCTGATGATGGAGTCGAGAGACAGTCGAGGGAACTCCTCAACGATTCACAGCAGCTATCTTGTGTTTGAGCTTGATTAATTTGTATTGATAAGAACTTTACACCTAGATGAGTTGTAACTGTTATTAGGGGTCTGTTGACGAAGACGAACGAAGGACAGTTTAGGGAACTCCTCAACGGTTTATATATACTACTCAAAACAAAATAAGGGCCACCTGGTTTTTATCGATTTATTAAATAATGTTTAAATATTACTAGTTACAATGACTGAATCTGATTAATTTTAATGGTTTTAGATGGAAATACACAAAAATTAAATATGTATTCCAATAAATCGTTAAAATAAAACAAATTGAATGAAAAGTGAGGAATTGCAGGAATCTATCAAGTTCCATAAAACATTTAAAAAATCTAAAAAATAACGTCTTTAATGTTCCAAAGTGTTCTTTTAAGCTTCTCTTTTAACTCTGTTCTCTCTGTTCTGCTCATTTTATGGGAGGTGGAATGGTCTGGATTAAATACCGAACATTTTCTTTTGGGATACTCTACCAGCAAGTTTTCAGTCAATTTATGAGATCCAGTTAGGTGTTGATGAGAATTTTACTTTCTTTTTCACTCTTCTTTAACTCATCTCTTAAATGCTCAATAGAACTCAGATAAAAATCCTAAGTGTCCACTGTAACATCGTAATTCGAGCGTAAGGGAATGTGTGCACTGTTAGTCGCGTTGTCTTCGCTCGAGCATTATCCTGCTTCAAGAAGAACTCAGGTATTTCTTGCTGTGCAAATGGGATAATGTGGAGTTGCACCACATTCTCTACGCAATTTTGAGGAGTTACAGCACCCTCGTTAAGAAGTGCGAGCTCAGTTTTGCGTGATAGAGATAACCGCCCCAGAGCATTAACTCAGAATTCGCCAGAACAGTCTGTTTTAAGAGTGCAAGGATCTGAAACCTGTTGTTTAGATCTTCTCTACACTCTTATGAATCAGTTTTTATTGAAAAAAAATAACCCACCAGTCATCAATAAAAAGCAATGAAGCCCAGTCAAAACAGTTCAATAAATTTTCTCCTTCGCAAATGTTTCACGATTTGCACCATACGCTGCAGTTAACTGGAGGTGAACCAAGCATCTTCTTGAGTATTGTTAGTCTTTATGAAGTCGATTCGGAATAGTGTAGTCAATTATAGGGGTGCCTGTAGTTCGACGCAATGAAGTTTGTACGGTCCGCGCAGTAATTTTCGCTCTATTTGCGTGGTTAAACAAACTTAATGGTCTTCTTGGGCTTTACTTACTTACTTTCTTCCTTGATCAAGGCGTCTGGTGATATAACCCGTCTTTTAAGACCTGTTTTAAGCATTTTGAACCACTCGTTGGGAATATTTCACCATTAAACCTTTCTCTTCTGGCTACGGGCCCCCTGGATTAAGGTGACGCCCCAAGTGGCTGTTTTTGCGTCCATATGTCTCCGAATACATGACATTATGAGATTGAAAGATCATTATAACCTGCTTGCTGTATTAGTCAAAGAAAACTCCGTTAAAAGTTTGAAAATTAAAAAAACACCAAACCGTAAATTCTAAGTAATCTCAAATATCTAATTAAAAAAAAGTTATGAATTAACAATTATGCAGTAGAAACAATATTAATACTTTAAAGAAACCATGACAAGATATTTAGTATTTATTATGTACCCAGAATAAGAGCAATACTTGTTTAAAGTGCAATTTAAAAAGTGGCCCTTATTTTGTTTTGACGAGTATATATTATTTATTATGCTATCTTGTATTTGGACTTAATTCATTTATACAGATGAGAACTTTGCACCCATATGGGTTATTGTTCGATGCCGTATACCTGCCATTTGGTTCCTTAAAAAAACATTTATTTTGGTGTTCTTGCTTATTGGGTACATTGGGCGATGTTATAACCGGTACTACGGATAATAAAATTCTAGTGCATATGTAAGAAAATTATGTATTTGACAAGAATTTGGGTTGAATATTTAAACTAAAAAGGGTAAAAAAAAAAAAAAAAAAATCTATCAGACTTCTAAAAAAACAACCACGAAAAAGGGTAAAATAACTTACCAAATAACTTTTCTTTCGGAAGTCGGTGGCAAAAAAGTCAATGAAATAAAAAATCAAAGCATCGACTTCCGAACGAAAAGTTATTTGGTAGGTTATTTTACCCTTTTTCGTGGTTGTTTTTTTAGAAGTCAGTTTTTTTTTAACTTTTTAACGTTTTTGATCTCTATATGGCAAAGCTTACCATAAGCTATGTTTTATAAACTTCTTATAAATGTATGATGTGCTACCTCAGACGTCGTTCTTTAATCAACTTACGAGGTATCATCACCTGTTATTACCCCAGTAACATGCGGTAAATGATTTAGTTGAAATTGAACGTTCAAACACCGGTCTTGGTGGAGGCACTATGGATTTTTATGATTGCACCGTCATTGCTGCACAACGGGTGTAATTTCTCAACTAAGCCGACACACCTTCCAATAAAAATGTACGCAGTATGCAGCAAATCATCTCAAACGAGGCGTTTATTCCGTATATTTATTATTTGCAAAACAATCAAAAGGATAGAAAGTTTTCTGAAATGAAATTCACTTGTTCATTTAATCGGTTCACATGCCTTATTGGGATTAATATTCAGCACATTTTATCTCTTTTTAGGGTTCCGTAGCCAAATGGCAAAAAACGGAACCCTTATAGATTCGTCATGTCTGTCTGTCTGTCCGTCCGTATGTCACAGCCACTTTTCTACGAAACTATAAGAGCTATCCTGTTGAAACTTGGTAAGTAGATGTCTTATGTGAACCGCATTAAGATTTTCACACAAAAAAATCATATTTTGGGGGTTCCCCATACTTAGAATTTTATTGAATGACAGAAACTTTTCTTTCACCAAACCCATACGTATACGGGTATCTATGGGTAGGTCTTTAAAAATGATATTGAGGATACTAATATAATTTTTTTCTAAACTGAACAGTTTGCGCGAGAGACACTTCCAAAGTGGTAAAATGTGTGTATTAGAGACTGGGATAAGGTTGGAGGAAGAAAATACTTATTTGTAGTGCAACTGAAAAATATATAATTTTTATTTTTTGACTTTTAAGTTACTGTGGTTGCTAGGACACGTAAAGCAGTAGACAAGATGTAGTTTATAGTAAGCTTATAGGTTTACAACCTCTAACACCGCCCCTTAAACTTATCTTGTAAACATACATCAGTAGCCAAACCTAACTCGTTTACAAAATACTTATGTTTCTCTACCGACAAAGGTTTAGTTAAGACATCCGCCGTCATTTTGGACGTTGGTATGTAATTTATTTTTACTGCACCATTGCTGACCGCCTCCCGGACGAAATGATGACGTATGTCTATATGTTTTGACCTACCATGAAACATACTAATTTCAGTCAATTTCAAGGCCGACTGATTATCATTGAAAATAGTTATTTCAATGTTACTACCTATACATTCATGCAAGAAAGTTTTTATAAACAGTGCTTCTTTACAAGCATCGGAGAGCGACATGTACTCCGCCTCAGTACTTGATAACGCAACGGTACGCTGTTTCCTACTTTCCCAACAAGTAATAGAATTCCCAATTTTGAAAACATATCCCGTATAAGAACGTCTATCAATTTCATTAGAAGCCCAGTCTGCATCAGCAAAACCCGTCACAGATAAGCCAGTTTTTTTATAGTAGTATAAGATCCCGCTATAAAACGACCTTCACCGAGATGCTTATTTAATGAAACGTATTTTATATTTAATTTAATATGTCAATAAATATAATTCATATGGGTTGCCTAGCAAATTTCAGTCCAGAATATGTTTAATTAATAATTTAAAAATAATATTTTTTTAAACATTTCACCGGTATGATTATTAGATAAATTCTATACCAATCGAAAGTATGAAGCCCATAGAATATGCAAACGTTAGGTTGCCTATTCTTTTCCGGTCACAACTATCGGGTTGCCAGGTATAAACAGGTAAATCTGTACTAGCATTTTGCAACGGTCTGTTTATTTAATGGAATTTAAATGAAATTAAAGATTATTTTATTCTGAATACGGTGGTATAGGGTTGCCTGCGAAAAATCAGTCCAGAATTGCGGTTGTCGAATTTTAAAAAGTAAAATATTGCTCCGAGTGAATGTGTGCGACTGAAAATCTGTACTAGCATTTTGCAACGGTCTGTTTATTTAATGGAATTTAAATGAAATTAAAGATTATTTTATTCTGAATACGGTGGTATAGGGTTGCCTGCGAAAAATCAGTCCAGAATTGCGGTTGTCGAATTTTAAAAAGTAAAATATTGCTCCGAGTGAATGTGTGCGACTGAGAGGTCCCAACTGACCATCCCATGCGATAGAAGAGGACACAGCATAGCAGCTGTTTAAAGTCCGCCCACTTAAAGAAAGAGAGCGCGCATGCTATTTGGGCTTGGAAAAGAAAAGGATAGCGATAGACTCGTATATACTATGCATCATTTTGGAGTAGTTTATTATTTAAATAGAGAAATAGTTATTTTTTTTAATCAATTAATTATTTATGTGTATATTTACTATGTGACACTAAAGTATATATACATCTTTAGTAAAAAAGAAGGTTATAGTGATACATATATAATACTACCCTAATTAAAAATGTTGATTGAAAAAAATTAAAAAAATGTACTACATGCAAATTATAAATCAATAAATGTAAACAGAGAAATTGAAATCAATTGAAACTATTGGAAAAAATCAAAACCCATAAAAGTGATTTTTTTTAATCAGGGTAATCTTGCAAAATTTTTATTTTATAAGAAGACAAAATAAAAAAACAACAATTAAAAATTTAATTATTTATTCATTGTAGCACAGGAATCGACACGAGGGTTCAACTGTTTTGATTCTTCTTCAGTAGTAGATACATAGGTAAGCTCCTAAAAAAAATGCGATTAAATGAAAATGTTTGATATATAAATTTTATAAACTTCTTGATAAAAATAGTTGATTGAAAACATCCTCATTAATTGTTACAAAAAAAAGGAAATCAGATCATTTTCTTGTTTAATTTATAAATTGCGGTTTTTAAGTAAATTACAAAAAAAAAATGTGTTTCGAAAATTAACAAAACCATAGGTGAATTTTACTAACAACTAGCTTTTGCCCGCGGCTTCGCCCGCGTAATCAGTCGAAAATCTAAGAAGATTTATACAAACTTTCATCCCCTATTTTATCCCCTTAGGGGTGGAATTTATCAAAATCCTTTCTTAGCGGATGCCTACGACATAACATCTACCTGCATGCCAAATTTCAGCCCGATCCGTCCAGTGGTTTGGGCTGTGCGTTGATAGATCACTATATCAGTCACCTTTGAGTTTTATATATTTAGATTATTTAAACATGAACAAAATATAGAAGATGTAGGTATTAGCTAAGATAATTTTAAAGATTCAATTATTATGTACTTACTGTATATTCAGCACTAAAATTAAGAAATTCTTCGTTATATTTTTTATTCAAAACGGTCACTTTTTTGTAGCACGTGGTATGATAACCTACAAATTGAAGAGACGCACTGGGTAGCTCAACAAAATTGTATTTAAAGTGTTTTTTTTTACGAAAAGCTAACTTTAATACACAGTTTTTAAAAGTTTCATCATTAAAATCAATTATTTCATCATCCGATCCACATAAAAAACACTTTTTTGCCATTTTTTCCAACAATAAATAGTAGCACTTTTTTTTTTTAATGACATCTCGCAGGTCAACCTAGAGGAGGTTGTGTGCTGCTTAACCGGACTTTTCTGTGGATGCCATAGATGACTCTAGGGCCTCCAGCCAGAGCTTAAAACTAAAGAAAACTACAAACTAAGTGACCACACGCTAAGGGCACCCCCTGTGGGGTACGAACCTCGGCTTGGGGCGTCACTGAGGGAGGACAGCGCAAGGGACAGGCTGGATCGCAATGATATCATTATTTAGGGGCTGATTTAAAACTACAGGCTCAGCGACGCGGGCTGGCTCATGCAAGGGTCGGGGGGGGCATTGACTTGGACGTCGCGGCGGGCGACCTCAGCGGCGAGGACGGAATGACGTGGTCAGTCTGTGTCTGTGTTTATGAATCGTGCTGGTTTCCCTACGGCTCTCCTGGAGGAGAGTGATGGGGTCATCGGGGGTGACGAGGGTATGCCTGGGGCGGCGAATAGAACTGATACGCGATGGATCGTATCGGGCAGCCGATGCGATTAGCGTGTTGGGGTGCCTAGTGGCAGAGTCGAAGAAGCGGAAGTCACTCGGAGCAATATTTTACTTTTTAAAATTCGACAACCGCAATTCTGGACTGATTTTTCGCAGGCAACCCTATACCACCGTATTCAGAATAAAATAATCTTTAATTTCATTTAAATTTCATTAAATAAACAGACCGTTGCAAAATGCTAGTACAGATTTACCTGTTTATACCTGGCAACCCGATAGTTGTGACCGGAAAAGAATAGGCAACCTAACGTTTGCATATTCTATGGGCTTCATACTTTCGATTGGTATAGAATTTATCTAATAATCATACCGGTGAAATGTTTAAAAAAATATTATTTTTAAATTATTAATTAAACATACTCTGGACTGAAATTTGCTAGGCAACCCATATGGATTATATTTATTGACATATTAAATTAAATATAAAATACGTTTCATTAAATAAGCATCTCGGTGAAGGTCGTTCTATATCGGGATCTTAGACTATAGGTAATGCAGTAATCTACTGTACCTTTAAGATAACGCAACACACGTTTAGCTGCTTTCCAGTGGACATCGGAGAAACAATTATTGAATTGACTTAATACGCTTACAGCATGACATATATCAGGACGCGAACAGACCGCTACATACATAAGACAACCGATCAATTCTCGATACTCCAAACTGTCATCTTTTTCTTCAGCTTTGTTTAATTTTTGGCACTGCATTGGAGTTTCAACAGATTTGCAGTCTTGCATTTTGTATTTCTCTAATATCTTTTTAATATAGGCACTTTGATCTAGAGTGATCTTGCCATTCTCTTTCCTGATTCTTAATCCTAGAACTCTTTCTACAGGACCAAGATCTTTCATCACGAATTCTTTCATCAGCAATGATTTAGTTTTAGTTTTTTCCACATTACAATTGCTAAAAATGACTAAATCATCAACATACAATGCGATAATCACAAACTTGTCGCCATTTCGGTTTATATATACACATGGTTCAGAGACCAATCTCTTAAACTTGAGTTTGTTGACAAGAATATGATTGATCTTTTCATTCCATGATTTAGGCGCTTGTTTTAGACCATACACAGCTTTACGTAGTCGATACACCTTATTATTGCCTCTACCTTCTTCAAAACCTTCTGGTATTTCCATGAAAATGGTTTCTTTTAAATCACCGTTTAGAAAAGCTGTTTTTACGTCCATGTGGTCAATCTCCATGTCGTACTCCATAGACAAAGCTAATAACATTCTTATGGTTTCGTATCTCACTACAGGTGAAAAAGTTTCAAAATAGTCCACTCCATACTTTTGTGTAAATCCTTTTGCTACTAGACGTGCTTTGTATTGTATTAATTCACCGTTAAGCCCTCTTTTCTTCTTAAATATCCATTTGGTCTTTATTGGCTTTGCACCTTTCGGCAAATCGGTTAAGGTAAAGCACTTATTGTCCAAAAAGGACTGATACTCGTCTTTCATAGCAGCTCGCCACTGCCTGGCTTCAGGACTATTCAACGCTTCTTCAACTGTTCTTGGATCATCACTGCCACACGCTTCCCCCGTCAAAAAACCACACAGGAAGGAATTCTCATCAGCTTCCACGTATTCTGCTCTCGAGTCATCTGTCTCAAATGAAACATCCGGAACATAAGTAGCATCTGAGTGATGATCTGTGACCAAACTACTGGTCGAAGCCTCGCTATCATTAGCATCATCAGTCGTAACAGAAATTTGTTCTGACTCTGTTCTATTTTCGGATACACAAGGAGTCGTAAGTTCTATAACCACATCTGATTCTACTTTAGTGAAATTCAGATGCTTGAGGAATTGATTCTCAATGAACTTAACATTTCTCGCTATTGTTAGCTTATAGCTCTCAACATCCAAGAGTCTGTATCCTTTTGTGTTCTCACAATATCCCGCGAATATGTAAGGTTTAGATTTGCGATCCAGTTTATTACGATTATTTTGTACAGCATAATTATGCTAAACAACCAAACACACGTAAGTTATCTAAGTTTACCTTATGTCCCGTGTAAATTTCTTCTGGAGTTGCACCTCTAACTGCCTTTGTAGGTGAGCGATTTTTAATGTACACCGCAGTGTTCGCAGCCTCTGCCCAGAACCGTTGATCCAAACCTGCTTCCAGAAGCATACAGCGCACCGCCTCCATAATTGTTCGGTTTGCGCGTTCGGCAACTGCATTTTGCTGTGGACAGTGAGGAACAGTAGTATGATGCCGGATGCCACACTTACTCAAATACTGCTTAAATCTCGTATTGATGTACTCGCCACCATTGTCGCTTCTCAGGATTTTAATCTTTTTATTAGTCTCGTTCTCTACAAGAGCTTTAAAAATCAAAAAATACTCATAAACTTTGTCTTTCGATTCTATTGAATAACAAAATGTCTTCCTAGAAAAATCGTCAATAAATGTTAGCAAATATCTTGCACCGCCTATAGATTTCACTGGCATAGGGCCGCACACATCCGTGTGAACCAGTCCTAACACTTGCACGAGAAAAAGATTTCTTAGGGAAAGGTAAATTAGTAACCTTACCTTCAATACAAGCGATACATTGCTCATATGTGGATACATCATAGTCGATACCAGCCGCCATACCACTCTTGAGTAGGTTCATGCTGCGACTATTCAGATGTCCAAGCCGACGATGCCATAAACCCTGAGATTGAACCTCTACCTGGGTATTCAAGGAGACGCTTACTGGCATAATGTGTTCGCGCGAAACGGAATTTATAGACGCCTCCCCGGTTTCTAATTTATAAAGACCGCATGCATCCCGTTTTGCTACAGCTACTACCTTTCCGTTTTCGTAAATTTTACAAAAAATCGATATAAATTTTACTTCAAAACATTTTTGTGTCAAAATACTGACAGATAACAGATTACATGACAAGTTCGGTATAAAAACTACATTACTGACAGTTATCCATTGGTTTTGTAAAAAGAGTTTCACATTACCACGACCCGATGTAAAAAGTTTTTCACCGTTCGCAACGCTTATTTCTTTTGGCGTATCACACACAAAATCATGCAAAATGTCTCTATTATTGGTCATGTGGCAAGTTGCACCACTGTCGACGTACCACACATCTCGATCCAGTTTTACCGTCAGAGCCGACAACATAGTCGTCCTACCAGGAGTTTTCTGAACCTTCTCCTCCTCTTGACAACTGGAACTAGATGACTTATCCTTATGCGGAGCTTTCTGTCTGCAATCTCTAGCGTAATGACCGTTTTTTTTGCATCGAAAGCATTTGGGACGCTTCGAGATCGAAGTCGAAGTCGTTAGGGCATTCTGTTCCATAGCTTCTGCGTCACCTCGTCTCTGTGCCTCCTGGAGTAGTTTAGTTTTCACCAGTTCACTTGAGAGAGAAAGGCTACTATGCTCTAACGTCATAATGAGTGGGTCAAACTGCTTGGGGAGCCCACTAAGCATTAATATAGCAACAAACTCGTCTTCCAAAGAAGCATTTATGTCTTGCAGTTGTTGGGCTGTATCTATAATTTTTGTAACATACGCCTCCATACTCTCAAACTGCTCTAACTTTAAGCTAAATAGCATTCTGAGAAGACCTAATCTTCTACACAGACCTTTGTCCTCGAACGAATTCTGTATATTCTTCCAGGCATCAAACGCAGTATTGCAATTCCTGACAACGGAGTAAACAGATGGCTGAACACTGAGGCAGATTCGTGCTAGAGCTTTTTCCTGTTTCTTCTTGTCTTCGCATTCTGGTTTATTTTTCTTATCAACCTCGTTGACACATTCAAATAAGTCTTCATGAATAAGCAACATCCTCATTTGAAATTTCCAGGTAGCGTAATTATTTACCCCGGAGAGTTTTTCAATTGCGATGGATTGGTTACTCATTTTCGCGATTTCGTAATTATTACTTGATAATGTAATTAATTATATCATACTCGTCCTGCTTCCTCACGATATTCCTCACGCTCTGCTACCATATTAGAGACTGGGATAAGGTTGGAGGAAGAAAATACTTATTTGTAGTGCAACTGAAAAATATAATTTTTATTTTTAGACTTTTAAGTTACTACGGTTGCTAGGACACGTAAAGCAGTAGACAAGATGTAGTTTATAGTAAGCTTATAGGTTTACAACCTCTAACAGTGTGTCCCCCCTGTAACTTCTAAATTAAGAGAATGATTAAACTAAAAAAAATAAATGATGTACATTACCATGCAAACTACCAGCGAAAATTGGTTTGAACGAGATCAAGTAATTAGTTATTTTTTGAGTACGTCATAAATCGTAAACCGCAATTTACCGTTCAAAGTTACAACCATCTACAAGAACTTTTATGTTATGATACTTGCTGCTACGGAACCCTTTATGGCTGAGTCCGACTCGCACTAGGCCGGTTTTTTTCTAAACTGAACAGTTTGCGCGAGAGACACTTACAAAGTGGTAAAATGTGTAACTTCTAAAATAAGAGAATAATAAAACTAAAAAATATGTAATATGTACATTACCACATGCAAACTACCAGCGAAAATTGGTTTGAACAAGATCAAGTAATTGGTTAGTTTTTTTTAATACGTCATAAATCGTAAACCGCAATTTACCTTTCAAAGTTACAACCAACTACAAGAACTTTCGAAAAGTGCTAGAGTGGAGACCGCGGACTAGCAAGCGCAGCGTAGGACGTCCACCAACGAGATGGACAGACGACCTTATAAAGGTCGCCGGAAGACGCTGGATGCAGGTCGCTTCCAACCGGTATATGTGGAGATCTAAAGGGGAGGCCTATGTTCAGCAGTGGACGTCCTATGGCTGAGATGATGATGATGATGATGACGACAAGAACTTTTATGTTATGTTACTTGCTGCTACGGAACCCTTTATGGGCGAGTACGACTCGCACTTGGCCTGTTTTTTTTTTGGGTAAGTTCCCAATACGTTTACGTATTGTTCCGGATTCCGGAAGTACTAAAAATTCGTCAATATTTTGTCCTGTTCCGGTCAATCAGAAAGTTTCAATACCACTACTGGTAAAAGGTTCCTCCGTAATTCCGGACGTCCATTCTCTTCAATTGTCATAAAATACAATCTCGCGTGAGAGGTTTAAGCTCGTGCGCGGACGTACAAAAAGAATACAATTAACTCTTAATTTTGCAACACCCGAAAAGCGTTCTCTGGTAGGGTGACCATTAAAGTATTGAGTTATCTTGGGATATATGGTTATGACTCTCGTCCTTAGCAAGCACAAATATTGGCATTCCAAGACTTTACTCTACTTTAAGATATTTATTGCGTGAATTCTGAGAGCATTATCACACCGTTAAAAACGCTTTGAGGGCCAATTTAATTTTTTATCGCCGAATACCTATGGGTAGTTACGAGTCCGCTTCTGCAATGAAGTGATACTGGCGCCGGACTGACAGTAAATAATCAAGATACATTGAAAATAACTTCACGTACAACAAAATCGCATTTTGGGACGTAACGAACGCCTTTTTCGGATTGTTGTTTTATGTTTTTATAATTATGATTTATTGTAACTTCTTAATTTGTGCATTGTTATTCGTAAGGCCCTTCTTCGTTGGCAACTTTCTTTTTGAGAATGCACCATATTGAAAAAGAATGTTAAATTAATTGCATTTAAGAAAAGACATCCAATCCAGGGTTTTTCAACTGAACAGTTTCGTTTCGTGATCATGATTTCTATATAAAAAAGAAAAGAAGCATAATTTAGCAATTTATAAGACAAATTCTAAATCTATTCTAGAATCATATCGATAGATTGGAAAACAGAATTAACGGTACCGTAAGAAGGACATTATGATTATCCCCATGGTACGATAAAGGTCCACATGATTTTTATACACCGTCATAATCGATTTGAAGGTGTCTGGAAGGGATTTTGATTATCCCATAATTTACAAAACGTTGGGTTACACGAGGAGTATCATCGGTGCCCATCACGCCACCCAGTACGCTCTTAACAGAATTTCGGCGCGGTGGTCGCAATTAGGCGCGATAAATGCTCCCGACATACGATACGATACACCGGCTTTTCGTTCGATTAATCGTTCGAAACGAATACGGAATCCCATTTTAACAGGTCGTACCTTTTAGTTTTTTATGTAGCACCTCGTGCGATATTTCCATACTTATCTCAGCTTGTTCTCATATATGATCTTCGTAACCTCAGAAGCTTGAAGCCAGTTTTGACTTATTATTGCAATTAATTTTTGTTTGAAACCACTACTTAATGTTACGACGAATTATTTTAAGATTGAGAAGGTGTAAGTTTCGTTTATTGCTTCTTGTAAATCTTAAGTTAATTGGTCTTATTGAAACCCCTATGTTTCTTAATACATTCGGCATTTAAATTAGTTAACAGCTAGCAACATAAGTTTTTCCTGTATTGACAGAGCCCGCATTCGTAAGAAGTCAGCCACATATCAATTATTATGACACCAAATGCTTTTTTGATCATTACTCAATTACATTGTTAAATTTTATGTCTTACTCTCTATATTCGACCATAACGAGGGCCATATCGGTGACATCAATATCATTTGATTGTGGTTTATAATATGTATAAATCAACAACGTTTATTTTATAGTGTTTTGATTGTTGTTAGTGCACTAGGCATGTAAGAATTTTAAAACGACACATCACGACATCTTTGGGTACACGTGTTCCCATAATAACGAGAATATAATTAGTAAAGACACGAATAATTCTTAGACAGGTCACGAATTTGAATGAGTCAACTCCACCCTTTTTAAATCTACCGCAGCAGTCGACTCGGTGTCAAAAGAGAACAAGTCAGTAACGATTCATAAAACAATACAAAAAGCTCAACCATTACAAGGCGACAAAACTGTAATATCAATAGAACACAATGGGAACAATAGTTGCCCTCTGTCAATTATGCCATCATTACCATTGGAATAAACGACGTAACGGATCAGATGATTGTCAAAAAACAACATGATGACAACGCAATGCGGCCTCAACTGCATATCGCGACGATATACAAACAAAAATCATTCTTATACTCCAATAAATAAAATATCTAATTCCTCCCAAAAAAATTAGGATGATCTTGCATATTTTAAAATGTCGAAACAGTTACCCTATAAATGATTTATAGACCGCGGCCTGTGCCGCGGCGCGGCGCCGTCTTAATTTTTGTCACTTAACAATGTACAATGTATCTGCATAATTAAGTGTCGCACGCCGGTTAATAGGTTTCTTTGTGCATTATAATTAGGCGGCTAGGAAATTAGAAAGATGATGTGATTGAGCCTGTCCCACCGGCTTATTATACCTATTACTAGTTGAAGTTATGCCATCTGCAGCAAACCACTAACCAGGCATGATTATCCATACATGATTATGTTGTTCTATCTGCATGCTGTGCTAGTAGCACGTGAATTTCAAGTAGTAGTCGAGAGAAAGTCACAGAAGTGATTTGGTGTTTGTATCGTGATAAGCTGCTACAAGCTCTTTCTTGTAACCTCGTAAATTCTATTGGTATCGGTTCCGATTTGTACCCTGAAATTTAATACTCGAACTTTACGTTGACTCACCCAAAACGTTTCAATTTTGCGAAATGTCTACATGCTTTTGTGTATCTACTTTGTATTGTGTTGATATTGGTCAATTTGTGCTATTATTCATTTAATTCAAATCTCGACACTTGTGTTCCTTCCTTGACTTGATAGATTTACTGTCTACTATTTACTAGTGAGTCTACATCATTATTTTGCATATTCTGATCACTATCTTATGATTTGCAAAGGCTGCTGCCACGCTGTTTGGATTCTTATAACTTATTAATATAGGTTGGCTTTTTGTTGTATGGTCTCGAAATGTATTTGCGATTATTTGATCCTCGCATTTGTCAAATATGATCGAAGCGTGCGAAGGTGTTATTCGTTTTGTCGACACGCGATCGTGAGATAAGTCCGGAGCTTGCCACTTGTAATTTGATGGGAGGTCCTCGAGCTTTAACGTTTTATTTTTTATAAACCACTCGTACTGTTTATGCTGTGGTCTCTTTTTTATGATGAATTGATTTGAGCGATTTAAAATCTGGTTGGCAAATACTCATTGAATATGAATACGTTTTGCAATCATTGAGCATAAATTCAGGTAGGGACGCTTGAGCTACCGCCGTTATTTATACAGGTATTTTGCTGGATTCATTAATAAATCAAGACAGAGCCTGGCAACTGGGTACAGCCATTACAAGACCGGGGATAATTTATATCAATTTGATAATTTAATGTGATAAAAATCTTGTATGTTTCACTTTAAGATATGCTTATCTTCAAATGAATACATCTCAATACCGTCACTTCTCCGCAGGTGGTGATCCTCCCCCCTTTGGCTGTGCAAATGTACGTACATGTTGTACGTCGTAAAAATGACAATCTTACATTTATTGCCTTGTAGTACACATGTAAGTAATGTCTTGTCGTGTCGTATGGTTTTTGTCAGCGGGCAATCGGCGATTTATTGAATCGCATTGTTGATTATTTTATTAACGACTTCTTTCGATTGCATGAATGTTACTTGCAATCACGACTTGAATCGCCGCACCACATGTTGTTCTGTTGAGAGGCTTGACGAACCCAACTTTATCACGAGTTATAAATAGCTGTTACTTTTGCTAATGACGAAGCTGGACGATCGACTACTTTATGGATCATGGTTCAGTGGTCGCAATAACAATCACCAACAATTACATTTATAGTCTCTGTTACATGAGAGATCAATAAGGAGCGTCGACATAACTCCTCCTTGTCATCATTTATTTCACCTGCTGTAATGAAAAAAAGAAAATCTAATTAAAAATCTGCTATAGAACTTGTTTGATTCGAGCAATCCGACTGACAGGTCACTCTACACTGCATGCCAATCCACATTCGCATTTAAGCATTTGCTTGCAACAGCCATAAAATTGATTTCGGGTGGCCAATTCTCATTTTTGGGACCACACCATAAGATCAATATAACAATAATATCGCCAAAACCATCAACAAAATAAAATGTCATATTTAAATACCAATAAATAAATAAAATATTTTATTTTGTTGCCGTTAATCGAAGGAAGCGCCAATAATGTAGGTGCGTATCGGTGCGTGCAGATCCAACTTGTGATTGAGAGTTACGATTGTCATTAATATTGTAGCAATCGATTTATGATCGAGAATCATCTCATCGCTTTTATAGCTTGGTCTGTATTGCATTTAATTCTAAATACTATCGAAGGCAGCCTTATTACAGGTTGCTAATTTGTAATCATGTTTGCGATGCGCAATTAATTTTTGTTCGATGAGAATATCGATAGCTGAGTCTTGAGCTATAGTTTTTAATAACTAGATCACGGTTTTTCTATAGTCGATAACGAGGGAGTAAATAAAAAAGGTATTTTGCAGTCACTCTTTCAAAGCTCTCATTATAAGTGCTTCGCCACAGGGCAGTAAAATCAGAATTGCGTCGTTTTTCGAACGCTTGCAAGGAGTCAAGGTTTAATTTTGTGTGCCACCGCATTTTTTACATTGATATTCGCGGTTTCAATAAACTCCTTTGTCCAGACTGCGTTTTATTTGTTCCGGTCCTTTAATGTTAATTGAAAATCGCGGTAAATGCACCCGATGAGGTCGCGATTGTTTATAGTATTGTTGGTCGCTTGTTTTTGTTGTTTTGACAAATTCTTCTGATTTCTTTGCATGGTTAGAGCAGATGACAGATGAAGTAGTAGAGATAAGAGTATTACCTATCCCATTCATCTCTCATTAAGCTGATGGTAACAAATAAAATTTTACTCAAATACACAGTAGTCAGTAATATCATCAATAATTACAAAACCTCCAATGGTAGTACTGTTTATTTAAATTGTTAATTCAATGGTAAAAGATTAACTTGGTAAACCATCCCAAGTATTTTTATTTATTGCGCATATTTATGTACGTTCATATAATTGTCACATTGGTTAACAAGCAATTAATTATTTGCACGATGGCTTCTCGGTACCGCCAAAAAGAAGATGTCGGCGAATCATATTCGGCGACTTTCACATGTCACCGATTAATTTTAATCGATCACATAAAATAATCTGTATTCAATATTTATGTATATTTCTTCCTACCATAACTACATGGATTTATTTAAATTGCCGTCTCTTAATTTATAAAGGCCACCGGCGAATCCAAATTGAAAATTAACCCCATTTAGACACACCTCCTGGCGCTCACTTTTTTAAACATTCTTTTTATATCATGTCAACACCGTCGATAAATTATTGCCACTCTAACAAGCTATTATTATGGACCCTGACATTTTATTTAAGTTAATTTTGGGCAAAATTGAAAATTTTCACCCAAAATTTTGGCCCGCGGTGCAACAGGAATGAGTTTTTGAGATTTATGTCCAACGATTTTAGTTATTTACAATTCTAATTCATTGTGTGTACTATCGATACAAAATCTTATCGATTTCTTGGTATGGTTATCTGGCTCGATATAACTTAGTCTTAGACGGTGACGTTTTCACCGTTGTTATTAGCATACTCATTTTCTTAAGTTGTGTCATGTGTCGAAAAGTTCCAAAGTGGATCGAGTCAGGTGGCCCTCATTGGGCATAGTTCATTGACACCGGTCAGGTAGGGCCAGCAGATGATTGATCTGCTCCCTTATCACACGCCGTCGCCTACGTGCGGCTTTCTCAAAGACACATTGTCTACAAGCAGAGAAGCGTACGCTAATAGCACTACAACTTTACCCAAAACACAATCTAACATGTTGTTAATTTATTTTTACTCTATGCCTATATTCTCTATCATGCCTATTTTCGTTGTTACAGAGCGCACAGTCGTGGAACAAGGCGATTAAAGAAATGTAAGAAAGTTTTTTCATATTTTTATTTTTACAAGATCTGCGTATCGTGATTATTTATTTATTAGGGAAAGTGTGGACAGCACGGATGAAATAAATATTGAAAATTAGCGTCAAAACCGCAGCTCAGATCAATTTCATGGTTATCATTTTACGTTTCCAATTAACATTTGAATACAGTCCTTAATTCCGTTTAATTAAGATTCAATTTAAAACTTTAATAATCACGTTGTGTACGTGTGGCGCCATCTGAATGTGAGTGGACATTCTGTAAATTGAAAAACTGACAGTTTGCAATAAGTGACTCCAATCAGGAATGGTGAGGATTAAATTTTCCACATTTATAGTGTGACATCGAGCTTTTACCATAATTATTTCATTAATATAGTTTGTTTATTTTCATTGGAATGGAACTCCAGTTGTTATGCGACTATAGCCTCTAAGTTAGCAACAGACAAAAAACACAACGCTTGAATGATGAGTGCATTTCCAAGATTGATTGCAATTGAGGGCTGATAAGTGTGTTTTATTGTTTAAATAAAAACTTGTTAAAACACCATAATTATGTAAATGTTTGCCGACGCGTTCAGTAGGTATGCCGGCGCCGCAGCTAATTTAGAAAGTATTTTTATATTTAAACTGTTGCGTTGAACGATTTTCTTCAAGTTATTTATTTAACGCCGACGGGTACACTGTTTTCTGTAATTGGACATTATTTGGGTTCACTCCTACGTAGCAATTCGTCATAATTTCACGTATGATAGGTTCCCATTCGTTCACACGCGTTTGATAATAACAATGTTCTTTATTTGCAGATGGGACGTGCCCGCTCTATTGGAGAAAATTCCAACATTGGGAGCAGTCATAGATTTGACGAACACCGCCCGATACTACAATCCTGAGGTACGTTGACATCTTTCTACTATTTTAAATGCGAAAGAATGTAGGATAAATGGATCTGTGTATGGAAATCTGCTACTATTTCACGCAGAAACTACTGAACAGATTTGTATGTTTTTTATCCCAGTAGCACAATTCCGTGGGATAATTATTACCATAAATAAGATAATCTAGGAACCGAATTCCGCATACCATAAGCTAGTAATATTATTACCCTTTCAGAAAAAAAAAAACTCGTTAAAAATGACAATGCATTAAAGCAAAAAGAATACTCAGACACTTTCGCACATACCGCATACCGAAACGGACATCTTAGTTCCATAAACATTCCTCTGTAGGTTGTTAATAGTAATGAAAGGTAACAACCACTGCACTAACAAATGTAAGACAACGTGTAAGGCTGGTTACGACTCTTACTTGTACGGATAGCGCCCGTAGGAATCTCGGCCCGCCCGCCATGTGTTAGAATACCAAGAAGCTATAAAATTATGTTCAGTTTTACGATTGAAAGTCACATTTTCCAGTACGATGCTTTGTTCGTTCTTGCGTCTGATTGCCTTGCATTCATCTTCTAGCATAATCCGATCGTAAAACATGGTTTCCATGGAGCAGTTGACTCTTAGCCCGTTGTAGTCCAAGACGTCAAACGACATGCCCTAAGCTTAAGGCGTCACCAGCTCTTTATGCTCCTTAATTTATAGTTTGTGTACAAATTTCATAATGTTATGATGTAGGTGATAATTGAGTGATGATTCGTTAAGCTGGCTTTGGCTTCTGGCGAATTATAATCCTAGTTTACTTGATAGCTCGAAATAACTAGTTAGTAGAGTAAACATAGGTGTTGGTGAGTCGTTTAAAACTAGTGATTGAAAAGTGTGTCCAATTTTAATGCTAAGTTGTTTATCAGGTTGATTCTCATTCCAACTGGCGCCTTAAGCTCTAACATTATATCTTAGGCATAAAATAGTCACTATAATTTGTCTCAACCTCTAGTTTACAACAAACAAAACGGTACAAAATGAGTAAAATGCTACAACCGTCATAGAGACAAGTCAGCGAGTAGACAAGGCGGCAAATTCTATGAAGAATGTCCGTCGCCGTCGGATAGCTGTGAACGCAGTAAAGCTAGTTGTGACACACAATTGTGACTTGGCCCATTATCCACACCTCAACTTGCAATAAATGTTCAGGGCTCTCCTGATACATTCGTCGCCATTGTGATGGCCCATGCTGGTTTGCTAATGTGTATGACGAGTGAGCACCGTTATTCCACTGTCGTGTGTGAAATGCTGACCGTCAAAAGGTTAGTTGTAAGAACTTTATGCTTTTAGGTTTTTAAGTTAAAGGTCAGTCTTATGAGACGGATTTTTAATTTTATTTTATTTTGACACACAGTGTAGGTAGTAAATAGGGGTGTTCAGCAGGATCTGAATAAACTGAAAGCTCATGTCAAAAATCTTACGGTCTGTTTCTGATATTTGGAACCCATTTTTTTTATTATGTTGAAAATTTTGGTTGCGTTCCGTTTGTGCACAATTAGATAGTTTGACAAATAGTAAAAGTTTTTTAAAAGCGCATTATTGTGATATATTTACTCGCTCAATATCTAATATTGTACAAAATCACAAAAAATAAACTAGATAAAAAATGGAGTACTATTACTCGTAGACACCTCGAACAGGTACACATAATTATCACGAATTGATAGGAAGAGGCAGGTTAGCATCAGGCGTCTTGTCGCTTCGGGGCACGAGGCTACAACACCCTTCAATGTCGTGTCGACGCTTGACAGACGTGTCATATTGACGGCTACAAGGCTGGCACGTGACTAGTACACATTACAGTGACATTTGTCATTTTTGAGAATTTTGATGATCGGATACGTCAAATAGACCGATATGTGCCTTGTCACGGTAGTTTTTATAGATAGTGATTTAGGAGGCAATATACAGGGCCCGTTACGGTCAGCTCAGACCGAGACGTGACGCTGCTCGTACATATCAATAGAGCTATTCAAAATCTAACTCTATTTCCTACACGAAAAGATACACCTGTCACAACCCAGCGCGGCGTAGCGCGGCGCCGCGCTGCATTTTATTGGCGACTCAAAATCTAACTTTATCCACTACGTGATAAGATACACATTTGCAGTATCGTTGCGTCACGTCGCGTCGCTTCGCGTCTCGGTCTGTACTGACCCTTATTTAATCAGTAGTTATAAGTAAACTATTACCTAAAATCCTATGAAGTTTGAGTCATTTCTAACCTAACCTAACCAAAGAGTTAACCTAAATATTTCACTAGGTATATATGTATAAAAAAGATAATGTCTATGATGAGAATGAACAAAAGAAGATTCGTTACCATATATTTGGCTTATTGTAATCTTCATTAGATGTAGTGCAACTAATCGCTCTTAAATATGTCAGTGACATCATAAATTCTATACTGATGTGCTTATTCAAACATCTTATTCTAATACGTAAGAATTATGAAGTAATATTAAATAAGCTATTAATTAAGTCGCAGTGAAGTTGACTGGTTTAAATTTCGACATCTCTATAATCTGATTGGTAATTGTCATCAGTTGACGTCTAGTGACTCGTCGCTCACTTCATTATTATGAGCCACGGAGTAATAAGTAGATGGAGTGCTTACGGCTCATTCACACTACGTCCGTCATGACGATTCGTCAAAAAAGACGATACGTAATGACGGATGAACGTTCACATTGCATACGGAATCGACTTTTTTCACGATTCGTCTAAATATCCAAATTTATGTTCACACTGAATTCGTGATTTAGGCATAGTCGTCCCGACCGATCCGTCATAACGATTCGTTATTTAAAACATAAGGTTTTTAAAAAAAGACGAAACGTCATTTAAGACGTATCCGTCATTTTTCATGATTCCGTAATAGTGTGAACACGGGCAATTAAAATGTATAGCCGCCCATACAAATCAAAATAACGATTCGTGAAAACAGACGATTCGTCAAAAAACACGAATCGTCTTGACGGATTAGTGTGAATTACCACTCGTCTTATTTACCAATAACTTCGATATAATTATGCTATAAAATAACTTTTAAATAAAATCGAGTGTAACAACCAGCTTCTTAAGTAGTGGTCATAATTTAATGAGACACAAAACATCAGATGCGGAATGCCTGTATGTTGCGGTTAGGAGAGATTTATCAGATGGCTTTGATAGTGGCGTAGTTGTTATATGTTTGTTGACATTTAGGCCGGCTGTTCCGCACATTATTGCTCCATTCTTTAACTCATCCGTGTCACATAAACCATCGTCTGTTTCATGCTCTACTTACATTCTATAATCTCATTATTGAATACGTATCTTTAATATCACGACCATTTGAAACCGGCTTAAAGTAATATGTACTTTATTAACTTTTCATTTAAATTCTTGACCCATGTTTTGGCGGTACGTTTGTACTGCTGCACTTTATTTTACAAGTAAATTAAGGTTTATTGTTTTTTGGAATTTACGTTATTTATGCTGTGCTTCGCTAAAGTTGTTTTATTTTTCATGAATAATTTGCATTTTTTTTAAAATCTTTAATTATTTAAGTAAACGCATCGGTGTAAACAAAGTTCCGAAACTATATTGTAAATAATGATTGGTTTCTTTGTTACAGGAATTACAATCGAAGGGCGTACTGCACAAGAAAATTTTAATGCCAGGCCGCATAATACCTCCCGAGGACAAAGTGACAGAGTAAGTCCATCTTCCCCGGCGCTGTTTACGTGCGATTAATCGCGCTCTCTTGTAAGACGTCTTCACGACGCGACGCCGAGCCTTTTTAGCTCGCCCAAGTAGAAGATGTATCTCACACACATACATACATGTTCCAGACGTAATCTTTATCACATAAACCTTTGAAACTCAGGCATTGAGAAGTAACGTAGTATTTGTTGTGTTATTATCGAACCCCGACAATATTTCATGCTGAAATATAGTAGAGATTATGCGTATCGACATTCTTTTAAAGGCTCTAAAAACAATGGAGGATTGAACGTTCTTTCAGCTCTAAATCATTCAACAACAACAGCTGATCGCAGAACACTAAATACTAGTGATTGATATGGACTTGAATACGACATTTCGCCTAAGGATGATACGGCTTAACAAGTTTACACTCCCCATAAACGGTGGTGCGTAAATCAGAAACAGAACAGCTATCTATCAAAGCGCGGAGTTATCGTTTTGCATTCGCGGCGGATTTTAATTTGAAGCGTCGAATTGGCGCCATTCGTAGGCCGAATATGGGTAATGTTATAAATCTACGCGGGATGCGTGGGCGGTGCGGCGCGCGCGCCTAAGGGCCGCCGTCGACCCGACCGGTGTCGGTAGAGGTACATATTCTCGTATTCAATTGAAGTTGGTCACATCTAGCGCTTGTGTCGATGGCGTCTGCCTCCCACGCGGGATCCCATGCCTTTCGGAATTTGAAAGGCATTTGTCGCAGCAACGATGCGTGTGCTCATACGTAGCAGTTCTCCGGTTGTCCCCCTGCAACTAAAACACACGGCGTTTTATTATGTCGTAAACTTTGACACTATCGAAGTAGTCATATTACAGAATTTCTGTTAATTGATATGTTTATTAAAATGCTTAATAAATATCTTAATGTAGTCTTTTGAGACAGATTTATTAAGCTTAAGTAGAACTTGCATTTTAAAGGCACTATATTTAATTTTGTGGTATTGTCTTTCAAAAGGTCGTGTGGTTGTCATAATTCTTTTATTTTAGATGAACTATTCAGAAGTAATTTTATGCTCTTGCATTATAAACCACAAGTATTTATAAACAGTATATAATTTAGAACCGGCAAACACGTCTTCAGCAAATGAATCAAAATGAAATACGAGCAAATCAAACTACCTATCAATAAATATAATCATTTGCTCAGCTTTAACTCTTAGATTATCTCTATCATTTGTCTGGTCTTTTGTTCGACGCAGCGCCCCATCGTCGGCTGGCATGCACATAAATAACCATCGGCATTTCTAAGATAGTTCGCTGTTATCAAGGTGCGGACCTCGCATCTGTTTGACAGTTAACACTGGACAAATGCGCCACCCGTATAGCTACTTCGAATCTTAACTAAAAGGCACGTCGACTTAATGACACACTGAAAAAAAAATTTGTTTGCTTTAATAAACATCTTGTTTAATGTGATCACGCATCATGACTCCATACGAGCCTAACAAGATCTTGCCTTCTGCAGCTATGAGAACTTTGTTAAATTATCATAGTTCCGTCTACTAAGTAATGAATTGCGATAATTACGGGTAGTTATTTAATTTAGCTCAAATGTTGGCCAGTTTAAGGATGAGACATTGTCACATCCATACACTTAACTTGTAGATTCAACTAAGATCCTGCACGATACGTCTGTGCAACATTATAAAATCAATGAAATTCATAAGTTGTTTCAACTAAGATCTTGCATGAAGTAACCGTGATAAACTAATTAATTCAACTAACCTCATATTCGTCGCAGACATGAGCCTTTGTCATATGAACTACCTGTATTCGTCAATCTTATGTTGTTTCAACTAAGATCTTGCATGAAGTAACGGTGATGAACTAATTAATCAACTAACCACAGTTTCGTCATAGACATGAGCCGTTGTCATATGAACTACCTGTATTCGTTAATGCAAGTATGTTGCACATCCACAAAGTAACTTATTGTAGTTAATAAAAATTACAATAAGTTAGGTAGGTAGGTAATTTCTGGATGTGCAAAAGACACCGACTTGGATTGACGAATAAAGGTAGTTCTTATGACAACGGCTTAGTACAACGGCTTAGACTTAGTAAATAGGTACAAATAGTATAGCAATCAAACAACCATATTTTATTATAACTTTATTAATCACTTACATAACACAAAACACTTATTATAAGGCGCATCTAAGAGTTACATATTTTTTTGAATTGCTTAGAATATTTATATAGCACGGTAAAGGATGTGAAAAAGAATGAAGGAATTTGACAATATTTTGTTTAGCTTCGTATATGCGAAAAAATGTTCATCAAATTCTAATGTTTGCCATAATCAGTAGCAGTACCTAATGTTTTGATTTCGTTTAATGACTCACCAACAATAATTGTGTAAGGCTGTGATGTTGCCCCTTTATTCTCCAACGTTTTTAGCCGAAGTTCAATAGACTGACCGATTTCAGCGTCAGATCTTAAATGTTTGATGAAAGCATCCCGCGTTTCTGCCTTAGATGGTTTCCAGCTGCAGCTAGGCACAAGATTTTTGTTTTCTCTTCTGTTTAACATTCAAAAGATGGGGAATTGCCAAAAATGCTGCAAGATTTTTATCTTCTTCTTTAGGTGCTGAAATTAAAAAAAAAATATTTATTGACAATCCATTTTCCAATTCAATTTTTATGAGAGAGGCACTTATATTAGGTGAATAGCTTTAGTAGGTATACCGTGAAGTAGTAGGTATAGGTTACTGCATGATTTATCTTACCTGCAAATTTTGGGATGAGATCGAGCAGTTCCCATGTCTTTAATAATTCTGCCACTTCGTCCATGTTTATACCATTCACTAGTTAAGCAAATACTTATTTATTTTTCAAAAATTATCCCACAACAGCAAGCAACTCACGGTAGGTAGGCGTAGGTACGCGTTTACGATGACAATGACAAGATTGACAAGTTCGGCGGCGGCCGGCCGCCGCGTTTTGTTGACAAAACAAAGCGTTATTAGATGCGACCACTTATCTTGTTTGATTTAATTAAGCAGGCTTTCTAGTCAACCATGTTCGTTGTTAAAAACTACGATATAAATTTATATAATGCTAACAAGTTGCTTGTTACCATGAACTCAAATATTTATTTGATTTATAAAAGTAGAGAAGTAAAATCTAACAAAGCATGTGTGATGTAACAAAGCAAGTTGAATAAAATATACTGTTCATGTGCAAATTTGTCGACTTAAATAAAATTAATTTGTTCTGGCAACTAAGCTATATTGTATAAAGTAACAAAATAAATAATTATTCTAAACATTTTGATGCCAACTAAGAGAAAATGTATCTTAGTTAGTCTGCATTTCTTTCAGTGCAGGTCTGTGTATTTTGAGAATAGGGTACTTCGAGAAGGAAACGTTTTCAGTTAAACACTATCGTAGGACATTTTTCTGCGCACTTGTAGTTCTTTCAGTGGTTATTTTTGTCACAAGTTTACAAAAGTGGCAAACAATGAAATAAAAATCAGCTAAGCTTACATAGAAAATACTTTTTATGAGTAAACTTCAACGGAAAATACGCTTAGATCGCGCGAAAAATTTTCAACGTAAATTGCATCACACTGCAATTTAGTCTAGACAGGTAACATCGGGCAAACAAGTAAACTAATAAAATGGCGCTATTATTTTATTATTATAATAAATTGAGGATAATATATTGTCATGAGACCTTCGTTTATACGACCTTTTACTGGGCAGAGATGATCAGACGTTCGTAACTTCGTAATGATGCTCGCGTGCTCACTCGGTTCATTTATCACGGCTGTATTTTTACTTGTTTTCCATGTCGACTGTCGACAATCATGTCGTCATTACAAACCCGTTCGTGTACATATCACCCCGTCTATAAATTGTGAACACCGCCGGTGGTACCGATTGTCCGTTTAATAGATTTTTACTGCTCCGCTTTTAGGGGTTTTATTGTTCTGACGATTTATTCGCTGTTACCGATTCTTCTACGCCCATTACAGGCCTATTTCCCGGGAACTTGGTGATAAAGTTAATGTTTCACTCGAAAATAGGCGTATAGTCATTTATAGATTTTATTGTCTCCAAAAATGCACAAGATGTAATAAGAGACTTGGTACACCCACGGGCTAAAGTCATCGCTTGGTCCAATATTGATACGTCAGATTCTATGTCATCCATACTTGTTAAATCCGCTTCTAAGCTTTTTTCGCCTTTGTTTTTTGTTTGTGATAATATTAGCGCATGATTGAGACTTATAACGAGACAATTTAACATAGTATCGATTAAGTCATTTTTTTATTTTTAGTCTGTTCAATCACAGTTGGGAAAACCGAAAAAAAACAGACTCTGACCTGGCGTCTAATAGACCCAAGTGCTGTGACATCAACCATAGATACAACAACATAATTTGCATATTCGGTAATCAAACAATGTGCCTCGATACGTGTGCAAAAAGTTCATTTGACATCATCGCGACCATAGACAGCTTCAAAAAGTTTGTCTGTGATCTTTGCGATTCAGACAATAGATGCCATTACTGTAATGAATGATACCTCAATAAAGTATGTTCACGTACGTATCTTACGAGCTGTGAACTCGTTTATCGCACTAAAGGTGTTAAAAGTAAATTCTCACGTTGTTGACTGTTTGTCTAGTAAGAGGCCAGTGTAAATCAGAGTAAGATAGGAGACTTCCGAGCGTGATAACAAACACATAAATATACAGACCGCCAGCCATTGTCCAAATTTACTGTCACTAACCCATTCTACTAACACTGTGAACGGTTATTTTTCTCTAACCGTCCGACGATAATGTGGTGTTGAACGTTGAATTATTTTTGTTTTGATCAACTGCGACAGATGTAATTACTATGAAGTTTTTACGAAGAAGAATTTTCTTAAGAATTTTCAAATTTTCTGATTCACTAAAAATAAATGAGTTACACAAACAACAATGATTGGTAAAGCATGTATTTGAAACATTAAACTAAGGCTGGTTATTTCAATCTTACTATATTAATGAATGAGATAAAATCTTTCAAAAGCTATCGAAGCGCCAATTACACCTGGTATGAGATACCAACAATAAAACCAACAATAAAATAATTTCTCCTTTAATCAATATTAACTTTCATAGTAACTACGATATTCATAACTTGCTCAACTCTAATAACATAAATTCTATAGAAAGATGATGAAACGAACTGCCGATTTCTATAATGTCCATAATAATGCTAATAACTTGTCTATTACAAGTTGTTGTGCGTAATAGCTGATCTAAATATCGACAATTTTATAGTATTCTTTATTATAGTGTGTGGATAATGATTTGGACCACACAGAGTGGATATAATAAAATTGAGACATTGTATGTATTATTATATAGTTGTCCTGTTATTAAACCTACTTTTATCTACTTTGAGTTGTTACGAAAGTTCTTGGTTGCATCGTACTCTGAGTTAATTAAACGCTTGCGCAACCCAGTACATGATTTGATTAGAACGTGCCCTTGTTTTAATACAAGTAATTATTTTCTGGTCTCGCCGAGTAATGATGACAAGTTTGATGTATTTGAGCGACATTTTGTAGATTAAAATGTTCATTATACATACTGAACAAATGTAGTGTAGTGTTTTAGATAATTATTTACGTAATAAGTTTGATAATATTTATTTGAGTTTCTAAAGTGATGAATCTATGGGACTGTAGTTAAAAGTATGCTTGTTTTCAATATATGAACTAAAATTCCAATTTCATCAAACCTATCTTTAAACCGAAACTTGGGGATTTGGTGATTTAATTGTATGACTTCATGATAAAAATTTAATTATTTATCGTACTCGTAATTGGAATTTTGAAAATGACATAGGTACCGATTATGTTATTGGGTTTTTTTTCTGATTACGACAGTGCATGCTGATTCACTTCATTAATGTGGTTCGTACCCTACTTCCAACAAAATGATTGCAATCTAAAATATATCAAATGATCTCATCACGAATTATCTTTATTATGAATTATTCTCAATAAAGTCATGACTGTACTCCATAATAATTACGCTAATTATACAGTCACAGAAATTCTAATGAATATAACGCTTTCTAGGATTCGAGTCATGAAATCAATTATTTCATTAAGCCTGGGACACACGGGTCTAATTTTCAAAGTTAGGATAGCTTGAGAGCAATATGTACACATAATTCGATTTGATTCTATATAGTTTTGATAAAGCTAAGTTACAAGCCATAGTCGTGAAACTAAGGGTTAGTGGTGTTTAAAAAAAAGGTCTTCGTACTATTACTACTACTAGCTTACTCTCTTTATCACTCGTTTACTGGCCTAACCGTGATGCTATTTTTGTCTATGGCCTAACCATAGTGCTGGTCTTCACGGACCAGTGTCTACGCTCTTCGTCTGACATCGACAAAAATCAGATCTATGACCAGATTTTAGATCTAGGACTTGCTTGCTTATTTTGTGCTTGCTAGCTTACTATGCTTTCGAAACTTGTAGAACCAGGCTCGTGTATCTTCGCCTTATCACGCACGTGGTCAGTGTTTTACGTAAAACGAACATAATACGGTAGTTTTATGCGTCATTGGCGCCGTTTGTAATGATCTCGCTAATTAATTTGCACATCCTACATCTTTAATTGGTGACGAATCGCATTGTTGTGGTTTTATTGCTATTATACCGATTACCATATTAGGATGGACGGGTTTTCGTGTTTTGTTAGTTTTTTTTTAATGCTTTGGTTTTTAGTTTATTGTTGGCATTTTTACACATTTTCAATTTTATTTCATAATTAATAAATGTTTCAGGAAAAAATTATAGTAGGTAGGTAGTTTACCTTGTTGGTTGTGTTTGTTTATGAATCTAATATATAAAAAACAATGCCACTTTTCGTTGTAATGTTATAACTCAAGAACGGGCTCACCTATCCAAACCAAATGTTTGGGCTTTGTTCGAACTATTTAGTAGATGCTTTATGTGAAGTTTGCACAAAATCGGTCGAGCGGTTCTTAATATACCCGTGCGAAGCTGGGACGGACCACTAGTTAATTACATACAGTGGTGGTCACATAATTAAAGACACCCTTGATGTTGACCACATAAAACGATATAAATGATATTTAGAGAACCAAGATAGGTTTCAATTCCATTTTAATTGTCATTTTGTGTACACTGAAGTCGTATATTTTTAAATGAAAACAGTATATAAGTTATAATAACAAGAGTTTAGTCATAATTCCTGTTTCAAATGTAATACAAACTTTCTTGTACATTTTCCGCTGGTCACGTAATTAAAGACAGTGGGTATTTCAATAACTTTTTTTTAAAAGGAGCACTTATTTTTTACCATAATGCCACGAATTTTCGTCACAGCAAAAAATAACTCTATTTTGATCTTCCTTTAAGTTTCATTGTGAAATTTAAATTCAATTAGTATGTAAGATAAAACAGAAGTTATGATCCTTCTGCAAGCAAGATGATTCTCAATTTTTATGACAAACCTCGGTCATAAAATAAAATTGCAGATCACTTGCGATGTTCTAAAGAAATGGTTATGAACGCCATCCGGCATTTTAAGAAGTTCAATACTACGGGATATGTGCCTAGGAAACCTAGAACCCGAAAAACAACCCAAAGAGAAGACTCAAGAATAGCATTGTTGGCTAAAAAAGACCCTTTCAAAGGATCAGAAGTGAATTGCTTAGAAGTATTTGGTGCAGAGGGGTCTAAAGAAGTGTCTGCAAGAACGATTAGAAGGCGATTCTGTGAGCTAATCTTGTTTGGAAGAATTTCTCATAAGATCTCACTTTTGAAGTAAGAAAATATGAGAACAAGATTTCAATATGCCAAAAAATATGCATACTGGACAAAACGACAGTGGTAAAATATGCTTTTTTTGCGACGAAACTAAAATTAAAATGGATAACTCTGATGAAACAGTTTAAATGAGGTGACATCCTAAAAAAATTGATCCATAATGCACAAAGAGAACAGTCAAAGATGGAGGGGTAATATTGCAGTTTAGGAATATTTTTCTGGTCACAGTGTGGGACCTATAAAAAAAATATTAGGTAACATGGATACATTTCAATATAAGAATATTTTAGAACAAAGCATGATATTTTATGCCGAGGTTCATTTGCCAGTGATATGAACTTTTCAACATGATAACGATCCCAAGCACACTTCAGCAATGGTCAAAGAATTTCTTAGAAGCCAATCAGTAACAGTTTTAGATTAGCCACCGTACAGTCCCGAAATTAACCTGGTCGAAAACTTGTTGTCCCATGTGAAGAAAATAGTTGCATAAAACGTACAAGTATTGTACATCAACATAACACGGCATTTAAAAAAGCATGGGAGTAGATTTTGATTGAAACCTGCAATAATTTGATCGCTTCAATGCCTAAACGATGTCGGGCTGTTGTTGCTGCTAAAGGACATGCGACAAAATATTAAAAACATGGTTTTATGTTTTTATTATACTTCTAAAACTAATTATAATTAAGTTCATTCCAAGTTTTGTAATATTTATTTTTTTATACTTACATATTTTGTGTGTCTTTAATAAGATGGCCAAGTCTTTCTATTAGTTTGAACTGCTTGCAATAAACAAACTTGATAAAAATGTAAAATACGACATTTTGATCTCTTTACTTCATTTCAAACCTTTCACAATAACCGCTAGAATAATTTAAATTATATCGCGCAAGGTCCTATTGCATTATAATAAAAAATATAGGGTAGGTAACTTTGAAAAAATTATATCCTGTAAGTGTCTTTAATTATGTGACCACCACTGTATATAGTATTAAATGCTAGTTAATGAACAGTCGCACACGCGACGCAGGAGAAATTCCTACTGTGGGGCGTATATGTAATGTGTTTATTAAAAGGAAATATCAATTGTAACGTTATCTTGAAAGTAAGTACCTAATATTTGTTTTAAAGTAACGGTTCAGATTTAAACAGGAAAATATGCATATACATTATCATGACTATTTTGATTTCAATGTTCAAGCATCAAAGACGTATTCTTTATACTTTAGTCAATCTTTGTACAAAGACAAGCCTGCAATACAATATAACAACTAATAGCTTTAATAACAACTGTGGTTAACTCGAACGTCGCTAAACACAAACGACTCAATATCATTGACATTAAAGTAATAATGACCAGTTTGTTTGGTTTTAATCTTTGTATTGTTGTGCCGGCGGCAAATCGGCTAGACCACAAAGGAGGCAGGAGGAGGTATTCTCAGAGACGGTAACAATAATCGCAACAATTGTCGAGTTAGTGCTCGTCATAGCAGCAAACGCGGTGGCTTGAGCGGTAGCGAGCGCGATTTGACGAGAACGCTTCAATCTAATGGGCCTACCACCCTTACAAGCTGCACCACAGTTCTGCCTGCGCAAGCATTCTTGTCGAAATCGTCGGCGTGGAAGTTTGTTTATTGCTTATCGTTCAGCAAA
The DNA here is from genome assembly GCA_950005045.1 of Agrotis exclamationis. Lineage (NCBI taxonomy): Eukaryota > Metazoa > Arthropoda > Insecta > Lepidoptera > Noctuidae > Agrotis > Agrotis exclamationis. Next base: position 16,196,501 of record OX465427.1, on the reverse strand, counting down.
TGAGTGTAGGAATATGTATCGTAAAATGTAATAACTTCGTCGTCTTTTTATAAAGCTTGTCAGCTGACATTATATCGTGTATTCACTCTCCAGATATTCGGTAGTGCCTCCATTATTAATACTAAAGCTTAATTTAGGTAGTTTAAACTGTTTAAAGACAAATTAAAAGAAACAAGTCAGTAAAAGTTACTAAAAAGTGGCGTAAACTGAATGATTTTGGAGATGCCAATTTTGACAGTTAATCCGGCCTTGAAATGTCATTATGTAGCTTGTAATACGAAATTTCTACGCCATTTCCAGGCACAAGCACAGGCAGAAGTCGGTAAGAGGTCACGTGACCGTTTACTGGCCGTCAATGTGTGTTCGTAATACGACTAAGCAAGGCAGTTCACTTTAAGGCGTAAACTGACAGGACTTAAGAGATTGTAATACGCCCCCTGGACATTTTACAATCTAAGGGCACTCTCTCACCGCGAGCATTCACCTGTAATATAACGTTACAGATTCGAACATTCGAAGACAATAGAGCATCAAATTGCGCACTTTTTTGTTACATTACAGGTGAATGCTCGCGGTGAAGCAGCGCCTTTAGGCCACAAGCAAATAGTTGTAGCAGCGTTAAGAAGTATTCCTTTTTAGGTAGCGCTTTCGTTCCGCACTGTAATTGTGGCTACTACGGGTGTACAGAATCGTTTGAAAAGCACGGAAAATGCGTGCCTGGAAAATTCCTGTCATGTTAGTTGTCCGCTATCACCTCGGTATGGACTCTAACGGTATTTTCATATCTACCTTACCTATCCACAACTAAGTATGTTGACGTAGGTTTAATCTAACTAGTTGCAGCTAACTACCTGCTAAGACCTCTCTTTGCGTGAGCGCGGAGCGTACGTCTGACATAAAAATACCCGATACTTTTTCGTGATTGACGGTTTCATGTAGGTAAGATTTATGTTACCATGTTCGCGCCTGCTTACGCTCCTCAGTCAGACCAAGGCCTTAGATACGTTAAACCAACTGATTCACTATGCGTAATTAGGATAGTTTTTACGAGTACTAGAGTATTGCGGGACACGTAATGTGTGACTCAACTCTGTTATGGCAGATGTAGATGACTGTATGGGGCTTGCACGGGACGGATAATATGTTAATAATTTTAATTAAGGGCTTTTGTATTCGTGGTTTACTTAGTGGGTGCTATTTTTTTTGCGGGTAGAGTGAGTCATATGTTTACTGAAATTCAGTTCAGCTTTGTACATTATGAAGCCACGTTAGAAAGGATATTGAATAAGTCTTTTCATACGCTGAATTTGTTTCTGGAATAATCGTATATAGTAGAATATGAATACATATTTTTTTCAGAATTATTGGTTATCTATACTCCAGTCGTATTATTTATTACATAAGAAAGTAATCAGTTTTGTAAATAAATGACTCAATAAATATGAAAAACCTAAGATTTGATCTAACCAAATAAATGACTCAATAAATATAAAAAAGTCTCATGCTTAGCATTTGAGTAAACATGAAAGAAAGCTAATTCAGAAAAGTTGGGATCAGATAATACGCTCTTAGAATAAATCATATGCTCAAAGATGTTTTCATAGAAAGTTTATTTTCACAACCTGGACGAACTTGGTGAAACTAATCGTCTAAATCAAACATACGAATTAAAGAAAATACTTCTCGTTCAATAAAATAGAACTTATCTGACAAAGCTTAGTGTGACCACCTCAGAAATATATGATTTTCTTTATTTTTGTTGTGACCACCCTGTATTTGTGACTTTGTAAGTGTGGACTGTTTCCAGACCGTTTGCTGTCTCGCGAGACGTGAGACCGTCTTGAGTCTCGACTATTTTAAGAGACAATCCTTCGCACAAATAATGTTTATGACGTCACCGTTTTAAAAATAGCCCCCGTGACTTGTCTACGTCATCTTTCTTTATGTAGGTACTCGTATTTGCATAATGTCAAAACTTTTTGACATTGTTCTTTGGAAGAAAATGTTGATTTATGTACTTCCTGTCCTAGTTAAAAAGTTACCTAGTTTCGATACTATGTAATATATAAATAGTTCGTGAAGTTTGTCCAAAATATATTCTGAAAATTATCTATATAAAAGAACAGGGTTTTTTAATAAGACTCGACTACAGCCGAAACCGCTAAACGCAGTAACTTGAATTTTGGACAGCAGTTGCAGTCTACCGTGTAGGGAAGCAATAAGACGGGATTTTGGGAAAATCCTCCTCTAAGGGGGTGAAAAGGGGTGAAAACGTTTGTATGAAAAATCTTATTCCTTGGGTTTATAAATTTGAAACTTGCCACGAATAAGAACACAAGTAAATATAAAAGATTGGCACTATTGTTTTTTTAAAACTACCCTCCATTGGTAATCTAGGCGTTGTTAAAGTTTGTATGTGAAAATCATAACGCGTGAGTCGATTAATGTGAAAATCAGTATTTATATACTAGATCAGAAATAATTAAACACGTGTTTTTATATTTTTCGAAAATCACCCCCCAAGTTAGTGAAAAGGGGTATTCAAGTTTTAAGGGGAGGGTCTGTAACCGCTAAACGTATAACCTGCATTTTGGTCGGTAGTCGCAATTTATTATGTAGGTGAGCACTAAGAAGGGATTTTGCGAAAATCTACCTATAAGGGGGTGAAAAGGGGTGAAAACCTTTCTATGTAAAATCTTATCCCTTAGGTTTATAAACTTGAAACTTAGTACGAATATGAGTATAAGTAAATAAAAAAGACGGGCTTTATTAGTTTTCTAAAACTACCCTCCATTGGTAATCTAGACGATGTTAAAGTTTGTATGGGAAAATCATAACGCGCTAACCGATAAATTTGAAACTCAGTTTATAGAAATTTGATCAAAAATAAACAAACAAGTATTTTTGGGTTTTCCGAAAATCACCCCCTAAATTGGTGAAAAGGGGTGATTCAGTTTTAAGGAAAGGATTTTAGTGCTTGCTTCGATAAACGCAAAACTGGGCATAAAGTGTCTCTCAATCGAATAAAGGAAGCGTATTTATTTATATATTTCAAAAATCAACCCCTAGCGGGGTGAACATATGAAAATCAGTTTGTATTGAATAGACTCCGAAACTACTGGACCATTTTTAGATTTTCCAAAAGTATCCTAAAAGGACGGTGACCGGGCATCAAATTCACTGAGTTCGAAGTTAGAAACACGCGCAGACGAAGTCGCGGGCAGAGTGCTAGTGTTGTATGAAAGAATCAAAATACAGGGCTTGGAAACCGGAAAAAATTTCGAACCGGTTAACGCCTAAGTACATAGAGAACTTATGCTTTCGGTTTCGTTCTACCCTTAACCCAAATTAAACGGTTTGAAGTTAAAAAAGTTCGTAAATAGGTTTTGTTCAATTTACCGGTTTTAAACGGTTTGTATTGCCTACCTCCAATGCGCAGACGTGCTGAACTATTAGAACGATTCAGTTGTAAACAAGCACACTTTGGAAACTACCCTCCATTGGTAATCTAGACGATGTTAAAGTTTGTATGGGAAAATCATAACGCGCTGACCGATGAATTTGAAACTCAGTATATTGAAATAAGATCAAAAATAATCAAACCCGTATTTTGGGTTTTTCGAAAACCCCCTAAATTGTTGAAAAGGGTGATTAAGTTTTAAGGGGAAGATTTTACTGTTAGCTTCGATAAACTCAAAACATGGCAAAAAAATCTCTCAACCGAATGGGGGATACATAATTATCTTCATTTCAAAAACCAACCCCTAGCAGGGTGAAAATCGGAAAAATTATTTTGAATTTAACTTTTTCCGATTTTATTCGACCTGTTTGTTAGAATCTTTAAGCCAAACCAAAACTGTTTCTCTTTTAGTACTTAATAATTGATAAAGGTAATTAAATCATTAATTTTCCCTTGAAAGGGTTGTAGATGAATTATTGGACTTAATTATGAAAACCTTTATCAAATGAAGTCACAATGGTACAGAGGGTTTCTTCAATGTGAAAGGTTTTTTTTAAAGTTTCAATGTTAGTTGGATACATTTTTAGATCAAGAGTATCCAATAAGGAGGGTGACCGGGCATTTAAATGCACTAAGTTCGAAATTAGAAACACGCGCAGACGAAGTCGCGGGCAGAGTGCTAGTTTGGAATAAGATTACAAATTATTTTTTCAGTAATAGACAAACTTTTAATATTATAAGGAGTAGAAGTAATGTTGGGTTTATTTTCATTTCTCTTCTTCTATTTTTTTTTTCTGAGAATTATTTAGGTTTAACAAAACAAAGTCAAAAATACATGATATATTTATTTTGATTGCCTTTTTTGTTGGTCCATCTGTCCAGGTCGAGCAGTCATAATGGGTTTCCTTCAGGATTTTTTTAGTAACAGTAACGGCGCTGAATATTTGCTCAGTCGATAGCAATAAATTTTATGTGACTAACTTCATTCATTCAACTATATCGACTTGGCAATGTTCGGTTTAAATATGTCTGACATGAAATGTTAAACCTATCTATCATTTTATGCGAGTTTTATTTGAATTAAGTCAATATTCGCATTCGCATTCGCGAATATTGAAATTGAATATTCGCATCCGCATTTCGCATTCTTGCTTTGTTGAAGCACATATTTGACGCATGGGAAAACTACGAAAAGCAATTGGTGTTTTCTGCGATCTCTCTAAAGCCTTTGATTACTGCCACTACTCTAAAGCCACGATATACTGTTGCGCAAACTTTTTCATTACGGTGTTCAAAAGGAAGCCCTTAGTGTAATCGAGTCATATTTGCACGATAGGTTCCAATGTGTAGATGTTAACGGCGCGAAATCTTCTAGGTTACCTGTTCAGCTGGGTGTACCTCAAGGCTCAAAACTGGGTCCGTTTTTATTCGTGGTTTATATTAATGATCTACCATATTATTTAAAGAGTGTTTGTGACGTTGTACTGTTTGCGGATGACACCTCCCTGATCTTTAAAGTAGATAGGAATAGACAAGTTTTTGATGATGTAAACAGCGCACTTTCAATGGTCACAGATTGGTTCACTGCAAATAACCTTGTCCTTAATGCCAAGAAGACTAAATGCATAAAGTTCGCTTTGCCTAATGTTAGAAATCTCGGTCCCAACATTGTCCTTTGCAATGAAGAACTTGAAACTGTTGATTCAGCTGTGTTTCTTGGTATAACAATAGATTCGAAAATACATACAATGGGGCCAACACATATTAAACCTATCGGGAAGGCTTAGCTCGGCTGCCTACGCTTTCAGAAAAGTTAGACAATATACTGAAGTTGATACAGCACGATTAGTCTATTTTAGTTATTTTCACAGCGTCATGTCCTACGGTATTCTACTGTGGGGCAAAGCCGCTGATATCCAAAATATATTTGCTCCAGAAGCGAGCAGTTCGTGCAATTTACCAACTAGGTGCGCGAGTTTCACTAAAAGATGTTTTTAAAGAGATTGGTATTCTCACAGTGGCTTCACAATACATATTCGTATCGCCAACATTTTATTTATTAGGCAAAACATTCATATGTATAGTAAACACAGTGATATTCACAACTTTAACACTAGAAATAAGCACAAACTACGTGCACCCTTTCACCGGCTTCATAAGGTGCATAATTCATTTGCAGGGATCGGTACTTTTTATAACAAGTTACCGTCTTCTTTTCTAGACTTACTACTTTTTAATGCATTTAAAGCAAAATTAAAAGCCAACCTCTGTTCCAAGGCGTACTATTCTGTTAGCGATTATTTAGACGACAAGGATTGTTGGCCGCTATGTTGATCTCAAGACAATGATGTTCATGTTCTTTTACCAAGATTAGCTTACCGACAGGTTATATGTTTTCATATAATTCTGTATTATCCTTTATTCATTTTCTTAACCTTATTAAATACATTTTTAAATATTTTCACAAAAACAAAAAAAAAAATAATAAAAAAAAACATTTAGAAAAATATAAATAATAGTGGCCCACCGGTATCGGGAACAGGGTCCAAGCTACCGGCAGTCAGGGCTCCAGAGAAAGGAACCTCCTAACAATGCGCGCCGTGTCCAGAAGAACTGCTCTCTGAATCTGGCCCTTGATCCAGTTGCATAACGAGAGCCTCCTTAGATGTTGGTCGAGGCTCTTGGCAATTAAGCCATGGACCGACACGACTATCGGCACAATGATTGCTGAATCCACATCCCACATATCGACAACCTCGCGAGCCAAATCAATATACTTGATTTGCTTATCTTTTTCAGCTTTCACGAGGTTCTCGTCATGCGGGACGGTTATGTCAACAATCATTGTGCGCCGCTCTGATCGATCCACCACCACTATATCAGGTCTATTGGCTACAATAGTCCTGTCAGTGATGATGGATTGATCCCAGTACAGTGTGATATTGCCACTTTCGAGAACTGGGTCGGGCACATACCTGTAGTACGGCACTTCGGATTCCACAAGGCTGTACTTCAGAGCAAGTTGTTGACGGATTATCCTGGCTACAAGGTTATGTCTATGCAAGTATTCTCCGTTAGCCAGACGAGAACACCCGGAAATAATGTGACGGATTGATTCGCCAGGACGGTGGCATGCCCGACATAATATGTCAACCGTGCCATCCTTCACAATGAATCTCCGGTAGTTATTCGTCATCATAACTTCATCCATAATTGCACAGACAAAACCCTCGGTTTCACCAAAGAGATCCCCGGATTGTAGCCAGGCCACGGACGCTGACAAATCTACATCAGGCCCATGTAGAGCCCGGAAAAAGCGTCCGTGAAGCTCCTTGCTCTGCCATACCTCCATGCGACCATTAGTGTTAAGCACCGCAGGTTTGCGCCAGTTCTGTTTAGCCAAGGAGAGCGGGGTGAGGCCCTTGTCCACCGCTAATACATCTCGATGCATTCCCACGTCGGCTTTTAGGAAATATTCCCTGAGATTGCATATCTCGCGATTGTGGAGAGTCTTAGCGTTTAGAAAACCTCGACCTCCACATTTTCGCGGGATATACAATCTCATAACCGAAGACCGTGGGTGATGCATTCGATATGCAGTCAGCAATGTACGGACCCTCCTATCCAGGGCATCAAGTTCTGTTTGAGTCCATTTGAGTAAGCCAAAAGAGTACATCAAGACTGGCATGACCCAGCCGTTGAAGGCGCGCACCTTATTACCACCTGATAGAAGGCTATTAAATACTTTTTTCAGGCGGCCAAAGAAACGCTCCTTCAACGATTGTTTCATGCCAGTAACATTGATGCCCAAAGCTTCCGACATACCCAAATACATATAGGTTTCGGTTGCTGAGAGGGATCTAAGGCTTATGGAATCCGAGAGTTGGGTGCTCACAGATTCCACAATCTCCCCTCGCTTTACATGCATGACCGCACATTTGTCCACACCAAATTCCATCCTGATGGCGCCACTGAAGGTTTCAGTTACCTTCAGTAGCTTCATCAGTAATTCTGTATTATTATTAGTATACATATTTTTTACTATAGTTCTTAATTGTTTTTAGTACAGGTCGTAGAATATCATTATGTTACTATGATATGTGTATTAAACCAACATGTAAGCGGACATAGATAGCATTTTAAAACTATTGTCGGAGCTGATGAAGATTGTAAAACCACCTTTGCAATGTATAGATTCAATTTTCCTAGTATTATACACCGTGACTTTTTAGTCGTCTTACAAAAGCAGCCCAGTTCATGTATCCAATGACTAGAACACGTTTATAATAAAAAAATATGTATTTAAGAGATTTGAAAAATTTAATAATAAAACTTTAATTGGTTATTATGACACAAGGCGTAGTTAGAAACGCCCTTGTCTCATAGAAAATGGAAATTGAATGATCTACCCGACTATTGCGCTGGGTAGGTATACTCTACAGATTGATACGTAAACATTTTAACAGGGTGTTTCATATTTCTAATGTACCTATTTATTGAAAATAAAAATTATTATTAACGATTTAAAAAAAAATAAACTCGCCTAGAGGTATTTTAGGTCGGATACATTAAGTGGACGACTTTTGTAAGACGACTAAAAAGTCACGGTGTATAGCTGCATAACCGGCATTGTGTGAGTGCCATGTACTTTAGAGCCATTATTGATTAGATACCTACGTGCTTCACTTTATTGACTTGAATAACCCTGGCGGTTGAAAGTTATGTCATGCTCACTCGAATGTCTCGGTGATGGTGGCGCGTGTGTCGGATCATTTAGCTCCCTTCAAAATGGTTGAGCTGAATGGTGCTGATATAATGTGTCATGTTCGTGAACGGGCGCTGTCAGTTGAGACTGGTCATCTCTTAGCTGCCACGGTCTATTTTAATTATTAATAACTTTAATTTTGAATTGTCTTTTTATATTTACTACTATGGACACTAATTACTTGCCACATCGTTCTCACATAATGTACCATCTGATGATGAATGATGTAATAAAAGTTCTGTAATAATTTTGGCGATTGAAAAAGAGTGTCCATGGAGTTTTGCTCATTCTTCTCCATAGAGATCTACGCTTTGGAATGAGCACCTACGGTACTTTCACAGTTTTTATGTCTTGTGACTGGGACTGTAGCGCCATAACTATTTTAGTACTAGTTTTATTTTGTCTTTTGACAATTCAAAAGTGCCTGTAATGGCCTAATTGAAATAAACGCTTTGATTTTGATTCGCGAATGTGTAAAATCAGACATTCGCAACATCACTAGTACGGTACGGTGGTATCCGTGAGTACTGAGTAGTAGGTACCTAGAGTACCTACTGGTACTCTAGGTACCTACTACTCAGTACTCACCCGTAATACTTGTCCACAGTTTTCCATGCGGCACTTTGACGTTTTGGTAACTTCGTCATAATCGAAGTAATGGTAAACATTGTTTACTTTCTTTCGTCCCATCGTTTTGATTATTTTTTTCAACGTAAGCGTCAGGTGCGAAAGCAAGTCGGTGCGTGTCTATGATGTAGCGTAGAAAAAGACGCGTGATCGCTGTGATGTGAGCGCCGCACTACCCCCGCCCCGCGCGCGCCCTGCCGAAAACGGACGCCGCGCGTCACTCGGCTCTTGCGGATTAAACCGGTTAATAAGGGTTCGTAATAACGTTCTTTTAACGTTTCGACTCCGAACGAAATAAAAGATAAAACCGATTAATAACGTTTAATAACCGGTTATTTTTAAACCGGTTCCAAGCCTTGTCAAAATATGGTTTCATTTTCTTTTTATTGTACAGTATAGTTTATTTGTTATCTTCATATACAGGACCAGACCATAGTTATTGTCAAAGAAAGACTTAGGTTATTATATTTCTAGTCTTAACATGAATAGAAGTGATTCGATTTTATTGTTATTTGTACTGTTGTCGCCATGATGGATTTTCTTTGTGTAATTCTTAGTGGTTTTTCTTTTGAAAAGAACTGTGCACAATGGGTGATTTTCAAAATGTTCCTTGTCCAGAAATTGTATAGAGAAATGTAATGTTATTGTAGAATACTTTGTGCTGGTAATAATGTCATTGTTATGGTTTAATTAATTAGATACATTTGTAATTTTGTATCCACATTTTAACGGGTGGAAAATTATTATACTTCTTGAATGTACGTTGCTATCGGTTTACACTACTGAATTTGTGACATTCAGATTCGAGTTCAAAAATGCCCCATGAGAGGCAAAAACTAAGCAGAAAATGAATTTAATTTTGTCCTGTTACTATTTCGTCATCCCACTGACTGCTGGGCGAAATTCTCTCCCCACGACTTCGAACATTCAAATCCAGGGCCAGTGTGCGCCAATGGTCTTTAAGAACAGATAAAAAATAATTATGATCAATTATTATTAAACTTTTCTCATATTGTTATTCTAAGAACACACCTTTACTCCCACAATCCATACTCTGAAAGTCATGGAGGTTACTCTGAGGCTATTCTGAAACTTTCCCGACGTAAACATTTAAGGAATGGGGTGTCATGGCTTTTGTGCTGATTGAATGGCGTTAGTTTTGACAATCACTCTCTTGTATTTATCTAGGGTTGCCACGACTCCCATTTACAATATACTTTTCAAACAAAACGTTCGTAGGAAGACGCTATCTACTCGTAGACACGAACGAAATCTTTCTAACTCGGGACGTTTGTCATTTGTCATTTTTAATGTTTCCGCAAAACTTCCCATAGCTTTTGTTTATCACAGAAATATAACTCAAAAAGTTAGTAGAAATCGATGTTTTATACTTTATGTAAGTTAAGATATTCTGAAAAGAAACTTTCTATTACACTAGACAGATTTGGATATATCCCAAAATTATTTTTTAATGATACTTCTCCAAAAGTACAGCTGGTAACTTGGATTGTATCCAGATTTTAAGAGACAGATGACAACCCTAGATTCAGGGTTGTGGACAATAGTGTGACTAATGTCTGTGGTGATATAGCTCATCTATTGTACTCGTAAAATTTTCAGACAGTTTTGCTATAAATATACACCGAAAGTACCATACTAATAATAAAATATTACAACTTCTTACTGAATGCAAAAATAACTTCTATACAACCCGTCCTTAAGATAAAATTATTATTTATTACTTTTATAAGCTTCGTCATTCTTAACTGTGGTTTTAATAACACTTAAAATGTATTTTTAACTAGCGATCCGGCTCGAACGAGTCCAATTTAAAAGTGAGAAGAGAAAACGTAAATAATAATTTAATTCATATACCTAACCTTGTCCAAATAAATAAAGAGTCAATTAGCCAAATTGGTTCAGCCATTCTCGAGTTTTGCATTTAGTTAACAACATATTTTTAGCCATAGCCAAACATTTATTATTTACTAGCTTCTGCCCGCGACTTCGTACGCGGATCCTGTTGCTTATGCCAGCGACAACGGGGTCGTCAAAATCGAAAATCTGCAACTGGTCTGATGTCCAATACCAAGGGCCCGGGTAAAAAAATGAATGGCAGTTTTGGCCAGTAGAGTCAGATTTTTAATGACATACCATCGTCATTGAAAATCAGTCCTAAAATCTTACCGCTGTCACTGCGTGGAGATACTCCCAGCTTATGTTATTTTATAATTATATTTATATACACCGTGTTCCGGACGATATACATAAACTTCGACCAGATGTTCAAACCACGGAAGTAAGCATTTTTCATTATGGACACATTAATAAATTCTTATTTTTTATTTTTTGTTAATTTTCATACAAACTAAATACCTAGACGTAAATAACCCGATATGCATGCCTCTTTATCCGAATTGGCAACGTCGTATTTTCATTCATAACATTTGGCGGGCTGAAACAAATGAAATGCAAATAGTATTTGATAGATTTCAAATTAAGATACTTTCTCACTGCATAGCTCAATTAAATTTCATTAAATGAAATTACAAATATCTTTGTAACGAAGCCTTTTTAAGTACTACTTCCTTTGTTGGATTTGATTTGTAAAAGCCATAGAAGTATTTGCTAAAGTTTATGGATAACGTGAAGAACACGGTGTATATTATATTTATATTTCCACATCAGATGTTTCTGGTCTTCGATTTTTATAGGTCAACAGGAAATGCTCATACGACCGAGCAACTTTTGCTGAAACGTCATTCCTACATAATTATGTTATAGTGCAGCTGGTAGCTTGGAATTCCACAACAGGTGTTCCAGATCTTCAATTTTTGTACGTCAACAGAGAGTGCTCATCGGGCTGAACAACTCGTGCTAAAACATCATTCCTATATACATATGTTATAGTGTAGCTTGGCGCTTGGAATTCCACCACAGGTGTTCCAGATCTACAATTTTTATTCGTCAACAGAGAGTTCTCATCAGGCTGAACAACTCTTGCTAAGACGTTATTCCTATATGTGTTATGGTGTAACGGGGCTCTTGGAGTTCCACAACAGGTGTTCCAGATCTTCGATTTTTATAAGTCAACAGAGAGTGCACATCAGATTGAACAACTTTTGCTGAAACGTCATTCCTTCATATGTTATAGTGTAGCTGGGCGCTTGGAATTCCACAACAGGTGTTCCAGATCTTCAATTTTTATACGTCAACAGAGGGTGCTCATCAGGCTGAATAACTCTTGCTAAGACGTCATTCCTATAAATGTTATAGTTAAGCTGGGCTCTTGGAGTTCCACATCAGGTGTTCTAGATCTTCAATTTTTATACGTCAACAGAGAGTGCTCATCAGGCTGAACAACTCTTGCTAAGACGTCATTCCTTTATATGTTATAGTTTAGCTGGGCTCTTGGAGTTCCACATCAGGTGTTCCAGATCTTCAATTTTTATACGTCGACAGAGAGTGCTTATCAGGCTGAATAACTGTTGCTAAGACGTCATTCCTATAAATGTTATGGTTTAGCTGGGCTCTTGGAGTTCCACATCAGGTGTTCCAGATCTTCAATTTTTATACGTTGACAGAGAGTGCTTATCAGGCTGAATAACTGTTGCTAAGACGTCATTCCTATAAATGTTATGGTTTAGCTGGGCTCTTGGAGTTCCACATCAGGTGTTCCAGATCTTCAAATTTATTCTCGCAGCAGAAAATGCTCATCACGTGGAACAATTTTTGCTATGGTGCCATTTTTGTATCTCTTATCGTTTAGCTGGTCTGTTGCGGTTCTGCATCAGGTGTTCAAGTTTCCAAGATAAATTGTAGCCTATGTGTTGCTCCGACTTAATATCTATACAACAAAAAAATAAAAATTCAAATCCGTCCAGAAGTTCCGAAGATTAGCGTGTACAAACAAACAGACACACAGACAAACAGATAAACAGAGAAACAGACAGAATTTTTTTTTGGATTCGTGCTCTATTACTGTTTCTAAACCCCCCTCATTTATAATTTTTTTTAATATATTCAATGTACAGACACAGTTTTTTTACTGTTTTATTATATGTATAGATTAGATTAACAATCATTTCTCTTTAGTTTTTTTTTGTTTGATTTACTTAAACGGATTACTAAAGTTGCCATCAGGAAAAGCCTTCAAAAATATTGTTATGACAGTTTCTTCAGTAGGTATTTAAATTTTTGGTACATCAATAAATATTGCCATTATCGTTCCTTCGCATCACCCTAAATAAGAAACAATGTTTACTGATACTATCAATTGGTAATCAAGAAACATCGGAGAACTCCACCAGCTCCTGAGATGTCATAATAAAATTATTTCTTTAGAGGTTTGACACCACTTGAATGGTGTCATTATTGGTGTTATTTCGTAACTCTCATAAAATTTCCATTAATATTATATGTATCAAAGAATCAATTGGTTTTTGGTGCGAAATATGCTATTAAATTAAATCTTGTTATAACACTTATAGCCAATTTACGATTTTATGCGTAACCTTTAGCATTATTTGTATTAATTTTACACTTTAATGCTATATTTTTTACTAAATTACGGATTTGTTTTAAATTAGGTTTGGGATTATCATTTCTGTCTCATTCCTTCTGTCATTTTTATTATAGGTTCTTTTATTTCTCTTTATAGTATTATTTAACTAAGTGACATTGATTTGTACTTTTAACTATCACGCACATCACATAAAACTGTCAATATAAACCGACTCTAAATTATTAACCCAATCTTTTTATAAACTTTCCTTTTAACTTCCCAGATTTTTTATAGTCTTTTAAAGTACCTTGATATTCATAGCCATTAAATAATTTCATAGTAACTTTTACTAATATGCTATACGACGGTTTTAATGTGGGCAAAACTATTTCAATGACTAAAGTATTTGAATTATAATCAGATGAAACTTTACTCATTTAGCTTTGTAGGAATTTGCTATTGAATTTACGGTCACAGAGGGGACCTAATATTTATTTGCTTAAGTCCTTAAAATTATTTTCATATTTCACTAACAGACTTATAGGAGCAACTAAAAATATCACGTTAAATATTCTTCTTATGGAATTCTGTAGCAGCTTCTAAATCGTTTATGTTTTATTCTGGAGTGATACATAAAGCCTCTTCTGAAACCGCGGCGCTAGTAACATGTAATCCCTTAATTCAAACGACTGTCTACAGTTTTCTGCCTAGAGGCGCAACCACTACTTGTCGATAACTCAAGATCTTCGACTGAAACGTGCAATTTATTAAAACCGATAGTTGCAAAATACTAGAACTATTAATTAGATTCAAAACATCAGTGTTTAAACATTCATTATATAACCATATATTACCTAAAGGACAGACAAGTTGTTGGGAAACGTAGTATTAGTAGAACAGGATCGCGTGCGCATCTCGGATCAAGGCGATGTATCACTGGGTAATTACTTCGCGACGGCAGTCTGCCACCGACCGTCGAGCCGTTTGCACGCCGTAAACACGAACCTGATGACGTGCCTTCGATACTACTGCAGCATAAATTATATTCCAACTACACACAACGCTAAAGCTTCATTAAGTTTATGTTCAAATCATTAAAATAGTTTTGATAGGCTCGTAGTCCTTCGCGTCTTCATCTTACATGTTTAATAACTTTGTAATATTAATGATCGGTACGACCTCACTGTCTTCACCGTGCATAATGAACCCATAAATCTCTCAATTACTCTCTTATTTGTAGCAGGATCCAGCTTTTAACTTCGGAAGGTCCTGCTTTCCTGCTTTATTTGTCACCGGATGCATATTTTCTGCTTGTATTTAATCCACGTCTGACCTTTGGTCTGTTGTTTTTCAACTTGTTCTTAGTTGTGAGGACGCCCTGGATCGCATGGGAACCTCCTTACTTCTTATCTCGCTTTGTATCAAAATGTCGCCTATTATCTCTGTTTGGGGCACTTTCGGCGCTTGTTGGGTACCGACACATAACGACATGTACGCTCCTACCATGATGGATGCGTTCGCGTCGCGTATGTGAGGTCCGGTGTCTTGTGAAAGCATATTTGTCATTTTCTATTCTACGCAGTAACTGGATTACTTGATGGAATTTACCAAATTGAATAGTTGTATAATAAAGGAGTTTAATAGGTTGCAGAAAAATCAGTTGACTTTGGGGTCAGCTGTGCCTAAATACAATGACATTATAATACCAGGAACAAGTTTGAAATGTTGAAATTATAATAAATGTCATAATTAATTCGCAATATAATTATTACACAGTTTATATGCATAATTTATGATAGTATGTCGTCAAACTCGTGTAATGGTCTTGTAAATTTGTCATTTTATGGACTACAAAATTTTAAAGCTTATGATCTTTTTCATTAAAACCACGGCTTATCGATTATGTTCGAGTTTATTATTTACTTCAAGCAGTCAGATATCATCAGGAGATTAATCAATTTAATCCGTGGAATTAGCATATTTATGTCAATTTATGGATTAAAATTAATGCATAATAATTAAAATTGATTATGCTTTGGTGATTGGTAAACATAGTGGAGTAGCGTTGTTAGTTGTAATCCTGTGTATCTCTAAGTCATCTTCACGAATATTCTCAGTTAGTGTCGGAGGGGCAATAATAATTGCAGCGATGCCTCCTGGTAGTTACATAAATTTTCCAATAAGGCAGGGGCACGGCAGTGGCACCGCAGTCGGTGTGCCATGAAAAATACCCGGATTATAACTCGGGAGCGATCTTACCGTACAGATAACACCGCTAGATATAAATTATCTCACAAACGCAAGACGCTACTAATATTAAATAAGAAAGCATGTAATTCACGTAGCTTCGATCTGCCGCCCGAGTAATAAAATACACAATTTTGACAGATTTTAAATAATGACGTCCGTGTTGGTCAGGAAATGCTTAGAAAGTTTGTATGTTACAATGTACAGCTTTGAAGTCGTTCAGTGATCATGTCGACCTTGCATGTGATTAATTATAGCCATTTGTAGAACATTTCGTGTTTTGTCGTTAACACAAGTTTGTTACGTTAGTTGTGAGCATAAATAAAAAAATGACGTGCCATTATAGGATTAATAAGGATTATAGCTAAGCCGAAAATTATATCATGTTTATATTTATATGTAATAAAGTCATCCTTGCTGTTTCAATGATTATTAATTTTATTGTGATGTGAATTTTATAATACCTATTTACAATACTTACCTACTAGCCTGTTTAAGTCACTTAACCTGAATCTACTAACAACATTTTAATGAAGATTTAAAAAAAAATCCTTCAAATAATTTGATATTGTTATAAAAGGTTTCCTATAATATTATTTTCCTGTATTATTTTATTATAGTATATCACCATCTTCGTGACAAATTGTAATGTGTTGTTAAACTAATTATCTTAGATAGTCAAAAAAAGTATTGATCCTTGTTCAAGTTTAATTTTATATTATTTTAATTGATCTGTCACAAAATGTATTTTTATGTATCTAAGGCCAACAGGTTAAAGCATAGAACTGAGCCTAAAACACGAGAAGAAAAAAAATATGTCGGTAATTCCGTACTAAAAATTCGATGCGTCTTTACCTTATTCGGTGTTGAAATTTGAACATGAAGCTGTGTTGACTGTGAAGATACTACAGATGAAAAAACACGTCAAAAGCAAAATTCACGTAAGGACCTTGATGGGGATATATTCTTCGAATTTGTTGAATCGTGACTTTATACACAATTAAACTGTTTACTCTTTGGCGCCACACGTCGCGGCTAGTTTCATTTGTAAATGTTATTGGAGTACAGATTAAATTCCACAGAATCACCTTGTTAACATAGTTCTATTTGAGTTTTAACAGCCATCGTTTTTAATTACTGTTTCATGGGTCATTATTTAGTTGTTTCATGTTTCAACAACTACCATTGGTAGTTGTTTTTCCCCTCGTACTTGTTTTTATGATAGTGACATAGATATAAACCTTCAGTTAACAGCCCCCATTTCAAGGCATAAAATATTTGTGAAACAGCCATCGCCGCCTTCCAATAACTCATCCACGTGCTAAATGAAGAGCTCGTTTGCACCGTTTTAGATGTTAATATTGATGATGATGATAAACTGAATTGTAAATTTCGTTTGAATGCAACTAGTCGCGGCGCCGCTGTCGCCTCCCGTGTCGCTCGAGGGGAGTCTCTAGAATAATTAGAAAATGATGGCGCTTAGTAAACGCCTGCAATTTTGCATGACAAGACTTAATCACCACGAACCCTCCTGTGCGCAGAATTTCTTCTTATATCAAAACTTATACTTTATGCGACACATTTATTTGTCTGTGAAAAGAAAATTCTGAGTCGAAATATCAACATTGGACCACCCTTGCAAGTTATTTAAGAAAACATTCCAATAATGCCAACTTGGGGTTTGTCGGCGCCCCCTCCCAGCAAATATTAAAAGACATTTGTTATGATGAAAACAAACATATTTCACCAAATAGGTCGAACTGGCAGTCCGGTCGGCAAAACGCCTTGTAATTCTGAACGCCCACGGTTCGTGCGGTTTTAGGTGTAAAAAAATCGATTAAAGTATGGCGACACGCTGCGATCGATACATGATAATATTTCATCTGGTTCTTGACGGGTGCCGTAGATTCTATATTTTTGTGAAATTCAATTAAATGTTTTATGGCGGAATAACTGTTGCTACGTATCACTTTACATCGCTTTTAACTTTTATAGTTTATTGTATTAGGAACTACTGTTGGAATGTTGAGAATTTACGTTGTAGTCCGACTAGAGATTTGTTACAACATTACCATGTCCAGGTTTACCACTGAGAGCAGCCGCACATAAGATAGCTAATGTAAAGGCTTCGTTCACTCAAAGATAATTGACCCTTTATTATGTGTTCCACATTCCTTGGCCGTGTAAGCATTCTTTAAAAAATTAACTAGCGTTATCCTTGGTTCTATCAGTATTATATGATTTTAAGGCTCAAGCTGTATGAGCTAATACATCTTCACCATGAATGACACCTAACCCAAAACACATATTACTCAGAACACTGCTCATGTGATTGTTTTTTTTATTATTAAATCAGTTTTGTTTTCTTTCAGATTTATGGATACCGTTGACGAGTTCTTGGGAAAAGATTGTGGTGAGTCAAAATTCTGTTTGCCCTATACGTTAGCACATTTGATTATTTTTGGCCGTGGTCAGTGACGGCTCTTATGTGCGGACTTAAATTGCTGTTGCGGTTTTCTCTTTAGTGGCCGTTCAAGTAAAGAGAGCCAGTCTCGGTTTGTCGACCACAGGTAAGATCCGTTCATACATTAAATCTAAACAAACGGTCACAATTGGGTGTGTTGTTAGCTCGGCGCACTGCAAACGCTCATGTAGGTTAAAGTCATGAGTCGGAACAAGTACACTCATTTCGCGTGGGTGAAAACTTTGTAGTGAGGTGTTAATGCACGCCCATCTCTTAATTGTATTGCTTTACGAGAAGACCATTTTGAGCGGATGGTTGTACTCACTGTTTATAGCCGCTAATTGTTATTCTATTTTGTGATTCCACAATGATTTTGAAAAAATAGCGTAAAATTCAATTATGCCTCCAAATCTGGTTGCCCGTACAAACTTACCAGAAAATTCTGCCTTGTTTAAACTTTTACATTCAATACGGAAACATTTCTCATTCTGTCAAGTATATCTTTCACTGCGATTAGTGAAAATAAAGTTGTTCGAATAAAATTTGGTCATATATGTCGAGGCTATCAAAGCACTATTTTGAGTGTAGCTATAAAATGTTAAACGAATTAAGTAGCACCATATCAATTTGTTGTTTGTACAGTTAAGACCACTGCTGTTAGTAAAGTCAAATTAATACAAGATTGAGCTAGTGTAGGCATTGAATTTATTTAAATTATCTTTAGAACGTTCAAAGCTTTCACTCTCAATTAAATGAATGCAAACACAGTGTATGAATCATCACAAATTATTTATGTACGTATCGAAATTAATAAAAGGTAATTTAAATTTCATTGCATCTCAATTTGCATCACCGGTCAGTTACGTCATCGCGTCAACAGAACCGAATACGGCTTTATCAGTGACGTTCGACACAACATACGATTTCAATTAAAGGCCGCTTCGATTTTAACGAGAATTTTGATTCGTGTTCACTCTTCAAAGAACTCATATTCCTTTTCCGTTACACCTGTCTTGTACGGGACGCAAGTATCAGAGAGGCCCTCAATCTCTGGTTGACCGACGCAGTCAAAACTAGTAAGTTCAGTCTACACGTCCAGTTTATCGGCAGCTATGCTTTTAATTACAGTGACACAAATCGTAGTTATCGTCGGACTTCTCACGGTGCCGAACTCAATATTCCGAATGTTCATTAAGTTCTAATTACGAATGGGCGCCCTTGTTTGTCTTGCTCACAAAAACTAGCTTTTATTAGATTACGTGGGCAGTTTCAATTAATTGTGAGCATGCGACTATCTGTCGGCGTTTTCATTGGTAATGGCCGGTTATCGGTGTCGCTGAGTAGATTGAGTGAGATGTATATTATACTGGTTTGCTAAGGCTGGCGCCAGATTCTTGAAGAATGTAAGTTGATCCGTGCGGTTTGATCCGTTTTCTCAATTGCGATTAACTGTTTCTGTTACAAATAAATTAGGATTTATTGAAGGTTGGATTGTTATCTTTAAAATAAGATGATTGTGCGGAACGTTCAAGTAAATGACACTATTGGCAGCGTTCGGTGTGCCGCGTGGAAATGCGACGATATTCGTATTTCACTCGCTATCTGCGGCGAAATCGCGCTCGCGTCCTGATTTACACGATATGGCATGCGCGGGGAATGTTGTTACAGTTGCTACTGTTTGTGCACCCCGTGGTGGTCGTTATCATGTTTAAAGTTTAAGCAAATTATCAGATTATTGTTTTTTGATCTTCATAATGTAGGTACGTTTATCAGCACACATAAGTTCGTGATTGTCTCGGTGTATTTATTTCAATAAAATCCCACCTATTTTGTTTCATATTACTGGTATTTCATCAAAGTACATAAGAAACTTTATTATCATTTCATACGTCACATTTACATCGTTATGCATAACTTATAGTGCTCGCTTCGAATTAAAAATCAATTTTATCATCGACCACTTTTATCGATGTTTCTAACAGATGGATAGTACTGAAATCAATTATACAAGTTATCGCTATTATAAATGTTTTACAAGAAATTATTTGACGTGTTGCAGATGTCCCACTGCCGGTTGTCGCATGCTTGATGGATGGATTTATTTTACTGCTACATAGATGACTTGCTACTTTCGACGTTGCCTTGATAAACGATGGGGTATTTGCTTACTTTTTGTGTTAGTAGTAGGAAAATTACTAGACATTACGAACTCTGTATAAATAATTCTACTAGAGATTCGTTCTATGACGTAGCTTTGATTTGACTTTTAATGATTCCATTTGGATTGATAGAAAGACAAAGTCTTCAGCAGTAAAAGGTTTTCTATCAAGATTTTATGTTTGTTGTATGTCTTGCATCGTAAAGAGGACACTGATAAAATACGCTTTCTTTTTATATTATTGGGATGGCATCACGTAAAAATGAATTTGTCCGAAAGTTAGTTTCCAAGTTTGTTGATATGGGAGCTGGATATATCGTTGCGCTTCAAGCAGTTTACTTACTCCAAGATAGTTGTAGACAAAGTTGCACTTTTGGAATAGAACCAGTCGCAGTGACAAATGTTGCTGAGGAATCTGTTTGTCCGTCTATTTGTGGAGTGATAACGTACTTTAACAGTTGCTAATAATATATTGCAATAGTTATGTATTTGATAAATTATTGTGTTACTTTTAAATTATTCTTTTGAAACACTATCTTTATTTATTGTTTTGTTGAACTCTGCGGTATTGTCTTCTTTGCGGTTTATTTAAAGAGTAATAAAATTTAGTTCCGATAAGTTTGCATTGTGTACGAAATATTCCATATGTGTTAGTATCTATTGTTCATCTCTTGTAACACAAGAGCCGCTTCTTCTGCAGTCATAATTAGCGTTTTCTTTAAGTGTATGTGTCGCTTAAAGATTTATTTATTGTTTTATTGTTGTATTTTATTCCGCAGGCCTCCAGGATACGACTACTTAGGGATGTAATTATTCATAAACATCATTTTATTACATTTTAGTATTCTTTGTTTCGTTCAAAATGTTTCTTTGTCACTGTTTTCAGCTCATACCTGTACTGTCAGCTGTTAAGCTTCATCGTTTTCAACAGCTACTTGAAATTGAAGTTTAGCTAAATGTTCGATTATAAATTCTTGAAAATACATATATTCATGAATCGTTTTTTAATAAGATTTAAGTATCCTTTGTTTTTTGTTAGAAATATGTCTTCTTGGCCTACCACACGCACAAGCTTCACCACAGTTTTGGCTGCGCAAGCCCGGCCTGCGCCTACTTGCCTGTGCGTGTGGTTGGGCGTTCAGTGTTGCCGTCCGTGTACAGTTTTTTCATGCGAGAAACTTGCGCAGGCAAAACTGTGGTGAAGTTTGTGCGTGTGGTAGGCCCATTAGTCACAATTTTTAACCGACTTCAAAAAAAGGAGGAGGTTCTCAATTCGGTCGGTATGTTTTTTTTTTTTTATGTATGTACACCAATTACTCCGAGGTTTCTGGTCCGATTAGTATAATTCTTTTTTCGTTCGATGCAGTATACTTGCAGTTTGGTCCCATAAAAATTTCATCATATTTGGTTCAGTACTTTTTATTTTGTGAGCATTTTTACTGATGGATGATGTGATGATCTTCACTTTTTTGAGTGTTTGTTACGCGATTACTCCGCCAATTCTTTTTTTGTTGTACGAGGAATATTTCACTTTAGGGAACACTGCAAGTTTCATCAAAATCGGTTCAGCAGTTATTGATTTTTTTTTTTTTTGGTGTGGCAAAATCATCAAATGAGTCCTCCCGCACTGGGTGGGGCGGAAGGGACTGTCAGACTCTTACTGACTAAAATCCACCCGTGTTTCTTCGGATGCCCTTTACGTTCCGGGGCCACGGTATCCTGGATTAAGAAAAATCCGCGACCCCGGGAGGCATTTGGCCCCATAAGGGGCCCCGTCGGTGACGCGTGAAACACGACGCGCCACCGACCCGGGCTTGGTCCTTGGTCGGACGGCGAGCATACCCATTACTCACCGTCCGCAAGCCCGCTCCGGCGCTGTGCCCTCTGCTGTTCAGAGGGACACGCGTTGGAGCGTCCACCCGACAGGCTATTCGCATACGGGCAAAGAAACCCCTTAGGCACAGTGCCTAAGAAGAGTTTTTGCCCGCATCCCAGGGCGCACCGGCCCAAAAAACTGGTCTTCCCCCCGGACGTATCCGAGAGGGAACTCCAGTCCACGGGCGCACGTGGAGGTTTCCTGTCTTAGCACCCCAGCAGTTTTTGATAGGGAATTTTATTAGCTTATTGTATACATGAGCGATGTTAATACCAGTGCTAAGGATTACCAAATTCTAGTGCACATGTAAGAAATGATGTATTTGACAAGAATTTGGGTTGAATATTTAAACTAAAAAGAGTAAAATAAAAAACTTAAAAAAAAAAAATTGAACCGCCTTTAGAAACAACCACAAAAAAGGGTAAAATAATCTACAAAATAACTTTTCTTTCGGAAGTCGGTGGCATAAAAGACAACGAAATAAAAAAAAACTAAGCCACCTACTTCCGAAAGAAAAGTTATTTTGTAGATTATTTTACCCTTTTTTGTGGTTGTTTTTGAAGGCGGTTAAATTTAAAAAAAAGACAGTTTTTTCCATCAGTCAGTCATCAATCGTTAGCCTTTTTCAAACAGGAAAGAGATAGCCAAACAATTGACTTGACCAAATGACCATGTCTGATTGTGTCTTATACACCGTGTTCCGGACGATATACATAAACTTCGACCAGATGTTCAAACCACGGAAGTAAGCATTTTTCATTATGGACACATTAATAAATTCTTATTTTTTATTTTTTGTTAATTTTCATACAAACTAAATACCTAGACGTAAATAACCCGATATGCATGCCTCTTTATCCGAATTGGCAACGTCGTATTTTCGGTTGCGGTGACAACTCGTCTCATTAGCTATTTCGTCTTTTTCCCTATTACGTCACTTTCACTAATTCGTCACCTTGTGCATCTGGTCATTTTTATTAACTCGTCTCATGCTCTATTTCGTCTCTTTCCCAACTCGTACGACACATATGGCAACGTACAGTCAACGTCGATAATATCGGGATGATCAGACTATACAATACCGATACCGATGCGTCGCGGTGGATTGGGGAAAAATAAATTTCATGCGGACGAAGTCGGGGGCAAAAACTATCCTAACTAATATTTTATTATATTCGCGTTCTCAGGTTAAAACGACTGTACGGATTTGAATGGGCACATCAGTAAACCATGGCCGAAAAGGACTAGGTTTTTTTTATTTATTTAGCGTGGTAAAATCATCAAATGAGTCCTTCCACCCAGGGCAGAGCGGGAGGGACTGTCAGACTCGAACTGACTAAAATCCACGGTGTCCTTCAATAGCCCTTCACTCACGTCGCGGTAATTCGTTAGTCCCGCGACCCCGGCAGGCTTTGGCCCCGTCATAAGCTCTTTGAGGCTCGCGTGGATCACAACGCGCCGTCGACCCGGGCATGGTCCATGGTCGGACAGCGAGTCGCCCATTACTCGCCGCCCGCATGCCCGCGCCTACGGTGGCCGGAGATCGTCTTGCGACGTCCGTCACCGTGGGTGTCTACCACTGTAGCTGGGATGGAGAGAGGACGCTGTCCTCTCCCTCTCGCGGCGCGCCTCTTCCTTTGCGAGCATGACTGCTTCGCAGAAGGAGGCCACCGCTTCCCACTCCGTCTCGCCCCGCAGCATGACCTCGACCAATGCCGGGCGCGAGAGGTCTCCGCCTATCGCCGTCGTGAGGACACGGTGGTGCTCTGCCCAAGCGGGGTAGACCTGCACCGTATGGTCCACCGTGTCCTCCAGGCGATCCTCGCAGTGGTGACACCCAGGGGGTTTCTTCCTTCCTCATCAGACACAGGTACCTCTCGAAACATCCGTCCGTTGAGGACCTGCGTCATGCGGTAGGTCAGGACGCCGTGACGTCTATCCAGCCACTCCTCAAAGAGGGGTCTTAGCACTGCGATTGCGGCGTGCCTAAGGACATAGGATAACTTTATCCTGTCAATATGTCCCCGTGGGATCATATATGCCCACCACACCGGTGAAGCCACGGGCAGAAACTCGTTTGTGATAAAGATGAAATCTATTAAAGTTGACAACTTGGGGTAGATCGATATGCTGACGTCTGTACTTTTGCTTCGGACGAGTTGGGAAAGAGACGAAATAGAGCATGAGACGAGTTAATAAAAATGACCAGATGCACAAGGTGACGAATTAGTGAAAGTGACGTAATAGGGAAAAAGACGAAATGGCTAATGAGACGAGTTGTCACCGCAACCGTATTTTCATTCATAACATTTGGCGGGCTGAAACAAATGAAATGCAAATAGTATTTGATAGATTTCAAATTAAGATACTTTCTCACTGCATAGCTCAATTAAATTTCATTAAATGAAATTACAAATATCTTTGTAACGAAGCCTTTTTAAGTACTACTTCCTTTGTTGGATTTGATTTGTAAAAGCCATAGAAGTATTTGCTAAAGTTTATGGATAACGTGAAGAACACGGTGTATATGTACATTCATATATGTTCTGTTCTGCAATGTTTTATATGTGACCGCTTCTCAATCAATAGCAACTTCTGGAATTTTCTGTGGTTCGTGTTCGATAAAAATTCCAAGAGAAGAATGTGGAGCTGTTGCGACAATTAATATTCTTAAATACCTAATCAGTCATCTGATCATCACATCACAACCCACGCGTGGCGCCGTGGACGATGTGGCAACACGCAACAAGTTCTTAGATACGGTTTTTTGGGATGAGGTTTCATTACAAGCGATTTGATAAGTTGAACGTAAATCTTATAGGCTGGAAGAAGGTAGCCGAGAAATGAACTGTCGTTTTTTGCTATAAGCGGGCGACATTGTTTTACCCTCTCACCTGAATTTTAGGCTGTGTTTCCTTTAGAACCATCAGATAAGTGCTAAGCGGGCGAGCGAAAAAATAGCTCCGAAAAGACTAGAAGAAAACAAAAACATCCTCCAAGAGGTACTTCATTTTAGTTCAAAATGAAGTACCTCTTGGAGGATGTTTTTCTCGCCCATCGCTCTGCTTACTTGCACAGCTGTTATTGAAAGCGTTAAGAGCCTGTCTAACTTCGTATCTTCATAAACTGTTATCATAAAAATATCAATGTATTAATACGTAATAAGGCCTTTACCGTCCGAAAAATGTTGTTTGCGTCAAGTGGCGTCTCAAATGAAGGCAACATTTTTGTAGTGTCCCGCGGCGCTTTTGGCTTGTTTTACTACTCATATCTGTAATAGCATAGTTTAAATGTATGTTTATTTGCTTATCGTGATTCCTAAGTATCTATTAGCGAGTTTATAGCTAACTTTGTTATTGGTCCGGTACACTCGCACGAGCGACCAGCAATTATGAATATTTTTCTTTTTGGAAAAAATCTGTGCTATAAAATTCTTTGCGCTGACTCCAAATTTTTGGACGAAAACATTTCAGAAGTTTGAGTGAATAGATTACTACTTTGCCATCATTTATTCAGTTTTTTTTTGTGTTCTACGCTCCCCTGATATATTTACCTTCGCGTAAGTCACTTTCCATCTGAGCGGGATTAATCGACCATAGAGCCATATTTATTGTAGGTAGTAACGCAATTTTGAAGTGCAATGTAATAGGATATAGCACAATAAAGAGATACCTAGGTCGACATCGTAACATTGTTAACACACCGCAGTCACATGGATGCGTGTGGTAAAATCCTAATAAGCCGATTACGATGTAAGGGGGTCGCGCGTAGGCGAACTATCGCGTATCGATATCGACTCGTTGCGTTCACAATGCATCGATTGTCGACAATCGATATGAAACGCGATGCGCACACCTATTCGTCTCGGTTAAGACATATATCATAGTTGATGTAACTTTTGTTGTGAAACTGCCAACTTTAACGTAAAATATCTGATGATTTTGGAAAGACTGTTTCTTAGGAAGTTAGTAGTAGCTGAAGTTTAGCTTATTCAAAGTTCTAATAATTAAACTTGTTTATTAATGAGTGTCTCAAAAACATCGTGAGGAAACCGGCATGTCCTAAAACCAAAAATTCGAAGAAATGTGACATCTACGAACACGCACTAGGCCCGCGTGGTGGATTATAGCCCATTTCCTCTCACCGATAGGAGGCCTGTGTCCCAGCAGTGGGAACATTATAGGCTGATGATGATTAATGAGTGTAGTAGTTTTGAGAGCGTAGAATTTGTTATTGACGTCAAATAAATGTACTTACTGCTAACTAAAATATTACAGTTCAAACATCTTTAGCACACAGAAACATTTTAGCATTGTGTGCGATGTTAATTTTGTTGAGTTTTCTTATTAAGGTGCGCTAGAAGAGTTTACTTTGGACTAATCTGTGAGATTTTTGACTGCGGTGGGTCTTTTTATTACGCAATAATAAGTATTCATCAATGCATCGTTATTATAATTACGTAACGCCCTCTTTTGATACCTTTTGTCTGTTTGTTTGGTCCGTACGTCGGAATACCACCGTTGTTTATTTTCTATCAAGTTTATTACATTACAAATACAGTACAAGCTTTCTATGCTAAGTGACTTGCAAGTGGTAACATGTTTTTGGACTATTGGGTTGTTGTATTGTCAGCTGCGATTTGCATGTGAATCGGTGCAACGTGACGTAATAGTTCACGTTTGAAATGTCACCGAGTGCTACTTTGTAAACCTGGAACGGCAGCACTAGTGTGTAAGCAACATAATAGAGAAATAGCAGCTGCCTGTATTAGTTAGAGAACAGACGAAAGTATGGAAGAAAGTTGGTAAGACTGAAATAATCGATCTAAACAATTGTAAATGAAAAGAATTGGGGAGGAATTTGTTCAGTAGTGGGATAGAATAGGCTAAGAAAAAAAGTTAGCAATTTTTATTGATTCAGTACGAGCAAGTTAGTCAAGTACAGAGTAGATAAAGTCTTATCACTGTCCATACCCACGTCCAACTTTAAACGAGACGGTATTAACTCAAAAGATTTAACTAGTTGAGCCTACGTCGTTCATCTCCCTCATAAATATTATCTCATGAAGATAACTCCGAGTGAGTTCTCATAATTATCATTGCATTGTTTGTTTCTGTAATTGAAAACATGTACAAATGTTAATTAAGTTGCTGGCTAAAGCTCGTCTTGATGGATTGTTTTAAATGAAATTGTTTTTTTGTCTGTCCCGACTTGGCATGAATTTGCATGTGTAATGCCTCAAATGCATTACCCCTTGGCCGCTCTGCGTGGGAATTTTGCATCGACAATAAGATTTTTGCTCGTTTTTTGTCTCGTGCTAAGGAACTTACGAGGTGCATATGTAGCGGACAAAGTCAGGTCGTAATGTCTGTATTATGCTAGCGTACGCTTCGCGAGTTTATGATTCTGTTCGCCAAAGGTTGTAACGTAGTCTCAGTATGTCAAAAATGTCGGGTTATAAATTACGACTTTGTAGACTTTTCTTAAGAATTTTAAGAATCTGAGAAACTACACACTGTCATATCGTAGCTTTGAATGTAACGTTAAACATTTCAAAAGTAATATTTAAAAAGTCGGCTTTGTGCAATTGTGTAGGATGTGAAGGTACATCTTGGTTGCTACTTCAAAGGTCTTCCTGAGGAAGTGTCAAACCGCGGCCACGACTTCCTCTCCCCGGCGCCACCCCGTTGCACCGCCCTCGCTTAGCGATGGGGTGCGATGGGGCGGGAGTCAACGACCTCCGGCCGATGTTTGCCATGCGATTTTGAAGACACAAACATGAGGTTTTCGTTTATTTCCCGCGGTGCGCTTTAGTGGCTATCGATCGTGATTGCATTACTGTTTGTCTTTTTGTATGATTGTTTTTCGGTGGTTTTAGGGAAAAGTCGGTTTTCATTGCGTAATACATGTTTTCTTGTTATGTTGTGTAAGAGCTCTTCCTACATTAAATACAAGATGCATCTCCTCCACGGACTTTGCCAGTACGATTCCATTAACTCCAAGTATTTTTAAAATTAGATTTCATGAATAAATACAATTATGAGTATGACATAGTTCATTCTATCACTAAACGCACTGTCGTGAACAAAATACAAAAGTGTGTCATTTGTTACAGAAAGTCTGATCGGCGTCCATTGCACGCACGGTCTGAACCGCACCGGCTACATGGTCTGCCGCTACATGCGCGACCGCCTCGGGGTCCCCGCCAAGGACGCTATTAAGAGTTAGTTATTGTCTATAAATATTATCACATGAACTGTTTATAGCTTTACTAGTGCAATGTTCGCACGCTCCGTCACTGAAGTTTGTTATATTGAGTTTGCAATAGAGACAGGTGAAATCCTCATATATCTTTGCCTTGTTTTATATTTCTGTACTGTTCAGTATTTTTAAAAGATTGGGTATAACACCCACAAATAATAACGGTACTTAACCAAATAACCTTGTTGCAGAATTTGAAAAAGCCCGTGGATATCAGATAGAACGGGAAAACTATATAGCTGATTTGCTAGGGACAACACCACCACCGCCTGATGTAGGCAAAGAAACAGACATAAAAACTGTAAGTAAACAACAGATTCCTTACAAACGATCACCACTCGTCGAAGATGAGGACATTGAAGAAGAAAATCGAAACAGGGATCGATATAACAGAGTAAACAATAGATATAACGATAGATATAACAGTAGGGGAGGTTCTGGTTACAATAGCAGTAGTCGGAGAAGTACCGGTCACGATAGTGATAATCGGAGAGATACCGGTAACGATAGCGATAATCGAAGAGATACCGGTAACGATAGCGGTAATAGAAGAAGTACCGGTAACGATAGCAGTAATCGGAGAAGTACCGGTAATGATAGCGATAACCAAAGAAGTAGAGCAGATAAATATACTTTTTGGAGAAGCAGAGAGAAACATTCAAAAAGTGGTAGCTCTAAAGACTACAAACATGATAAATGAAATTTTAATGTGAATACATGTTTTGATACTTTTTGAGTACCTATGTTTTGTGAAATTGAACTTTGATTTTTTAACTTAATAGGTTTATTTACAAATTTTTGTGCATTTTGTTTTTGTATAGATGGTAATAACATTTTTTTTTAAGGCTCGATTCAAGTCTTGAATATGATATAATGACTGCATTATATACTCATTGCATAATCAAATAGAATTAGTCAATTTTACTCTTGAGAAAAACTTTTGTGTTACATGGCAATATTTAAACTTCTTAAAATAAAATTGATTTATAGTGATGGGTAACATTACAATAATTTAATTTCCTAGATTTACAAACCAGCTGTTGTACAATACATGGACTGAATAACCGTCGTTTTATTTTAAAGTACCGTCAAATAATATAAAAAAAAAAACTACAAAAAATATGCATGTTGTAAAAAGCACTAGAACGACTTAAACTGTTTTTCTTTTCTTCTACGAATTGTACTGATTTTTATTTGATTTCTTTCACAGTACACATAGGATGTTTTTGTCTGTAAGTACCAATCAGTTTCATTACACTCATTCCGGTCCAATTTTGCTAATCGTGGTTGAGGTCCGTCATCTTCTCGTATCATAGAAACATTATGTATGTTATCTGTCTGTGAGAGTGATCAATCAAATCTGTCTAATTATATGTTGCATGAACTTATATGGCCGTGGGATACCGGCAGAGTAGAATAGTATCCCCCTTCGTACCAGGTGTCGTAAGAGCCGACTGAGGTACCACAACCGAGTAATGGCGGTATAACCATTCTAACTGACGTAGCTAAAATGGCACAGGGCGAGGATGGGCAGCAGCATCCTCGTCGCGAAGCGCTACGTCTCTGCGATCGCCACCACGCCTGCCCAGCGTGGCGATTATGGGCAAACCCCCCCCTTAAATGACTGACACCGAAAAGACCAGGCCCCCAGTTCCCAGCAGCTCCGCTATTCCTGGTTACGGTAGCGGCCACGGTAACGGCGGAGCAGGGGGTGCGAAGAATCACCGGCAGACGCCCGGCTACCACCCCAAACGAAAACTGGCCCTGGTAACACACAATATACGCACTTTGAGGGTAGACGAGAAAATTGTTGAGCTGGAAGAGGAATTGAGTAGGTTACACTGGGATATAGTGGGGTTAGCTGAAGTCCGTAGAGAGGGCGAGGACACGATAACCCTAAAATCAGGTAACCTACTCTACTACCGGGAGGGCGACCATCTGTCTCAAGGTGGTGTCGGCTTTCTCGTCCACAAGTCCCTCGTTAACAACATAATTACCATCGAAAGTGTTTCGAGCAGGGTCGTATACCTAATACTCAGAGTATCCAAGAGATACTCGCTGAAGGTCATTCAGGTGTACGCACCGACCTCGTCACACCCAGATGATGAAGTGGAGACTATGTATGAGGACGTCAGTAGAGCCATACATACGTCCGAAACCCACTTCACTGTTGTAATGGGGGACTTCAACGCAAAGCTGGGCAGCAGAAGCGATGATGAGCTGAAGGTGGGGCAATTTGGATATGGGCAACGGAACCCCCGGGGACAGAGACTGGCTGATTTCCTGGAGAAAGAGGGACTCTTTATGATGAACTCTTTCTTTCAGAAGCCGCCTCACAGGAAATGGACCTGGATAAGTCCCGATGGTTCCACGAGAAATGAGATAGACTTTATCATGACCAACAAGAAACGAATATTCAATGATGTCTCAGTGATTCACAGGATAAAAACCGGAAGCGATCACCGAATGGTCAGAGGCACGTTGAATATTAACGTAAAACTTGAAAGGTCCAATCTGATAAAGTCCACGCTCCGACCTACTCGCGCCTCTATCCAAAACCCCGAAGGCTTTCAACTCGAGTTGTCTAACCGCTTCGACTGCCTTGAAAATTCTGCGTCGGTGGACGAGATCAATAATAGGTTCGTAGAAACTGTCCAAACGGTGGGCTCTAAGTACTTTAGACCCCGTCGTGCAAATAGACCTCAAAAACTCTCCGATCATACTCTAAACCTCATGGCTGAACGACGCTCTTTAAGACTGCAGACTTCCGGTGACGCCGAGTCATATAGGCAGCTCAATAGACAAATTTCTAAATCCTTGCGGCACGATGTACGCCTCTTTAATGCTAACCACATTAAAGAGACGATTGAGCGTAACAAGGGCTCCAAAGTGTTTGCAAGAGATATGTCTATTGGGCAAAGCCAGCTGACAAAGCTGAAACGAGAAGATGGTAGTACAGCGTCGACCAAAGCTGAGGTATTGGAGGAGGTCGAAAGGTTCTATGGACAGCTATACGCTTCGGTCACAAAACCTGTTAGCAGCGCGGCCAAAGACCCAAGAGCCAAGCTGACCCGACACTATACCGAAGACATCCCGGACATCAGCCTGTACGAGATTAGGATGGCCCTTAATCAGCTTAAAAACATAAGGCGCCGGGTGAAGATGGAATCACTTCAGAGCTTCTGAAAGCGGGTGGAACACCGGTACTTAAAGTCCTTCAGAAGCTCTTCAACTCCGTCTTGCTCGAGGGTACAACGCCAGAAGCATGGAACAAGAGCGTGGTGGTTCTATTCTTCAAGAAGGGTGACAACACCTTATTGAAGAATTACAGACCCATCTCGCTCTTGAGCCATGTTTATAAGTTGTTTTCGAGGGTCATCACGAACCGTCTCGACCGCAGGTTTGATGACTTCCAGCCTCCCGAACAAGCCGGTTTCCGAAAAGGCTACAGTACCATAGACCACATACACACGCTGCGGCAAGTTATACAGAAGACCGAAGAGTATAACTTGCCCGTATGTTTAGCGTTTGTGGACTATGAGAAAGCCTTTGATTCGGTGGAGACATGGGCAGTGCTTGAATCTCTCCAACGATGCCGGATTGACTATCGGTACATCGAAGTGCTTAGGTGCTTGTACAATAATGCCACTATGTCGGTCCGAGTACAGGAGCAGAGTTCGAAGGCGATTCCTTTGAAAAGAGGCGTAAGACAGGGAGATGTGATATCTCCGAAACTGTTTACTGCCACTTTGGAAAACGCCTTCAAGCTCCTGGAATGGAAAGGACTCGGCATCAATATTAATGGCGAGTACATCACCCACCTTCGATTTGCCGACGATATTGTTGTCATGGCAAAATCTATGGAAGATCTCAGCACGATGCTCGGCGACCTCAATCGAGTTTCCCAACAGGTGGGTCTTAAAATGAACATGGACAAGACAAAGGTAATGTGCAATGGCCATGTCGTGCCCACCCCATTGTCGGTTGGGAACTCGGTTCTAGAAGTTGTTGACTCGTATGTCTACCTGGGACAAACCGTCGCACTAGGTAGGTCCAACTTCAAGAAGGAGGTCAACCGCCGAATCCAACTCGGCTGGGCAGCGTTCGGGAAACTGCGTAACGTTTTCTCGTCCAAAATACCTCAGTGCCTCAAGTCGAAAGTTTTCGACCAATGTGTGTTACCAGTGATGACGTATGGTGCCGAAACGTGGTCCTTTACTGTAGGCCTCATTAGTAAGCTCAGTATAGTCCAACGAGCTATGGAGAGGGCTATGCTTGGAGTCTCTCTGCGCGATCGACTCAGAAATGAGGAGATTCGTAGACGAACCAAAGTAACCGACATAGCCCAACGAATTAGCAAGTTGAAATGGCAGTGGGCAGGCCACATAGCACGCAGAACTGATGGCCGATGGGGCCGTAAGGTTCTCGAATGGAGACCACGCACCGGCAAGCGCAGCGTAGGACGTCCACCCACTAGGTGGGCAGACGATCTTATGAAGGCCACAGGATCACGCTGGATGCAGGCCGCTTACAACCGGTCCTATTGGAAGTCTAAAGGGGAGGCCTATGTTCAGCAGTGGACGTCTTACGGCTGATATGATGATGATGATGATGAACTTGTGGATTTGGCCCTTCGTACACAACGCGACAAAGTCTCCGACATCCATTGACGACGCATGCCTGTTTTGAGCAATGTCAGCAATTGTTCCTTTGAATGATTTTTTTTTGTCTTTAATGGAAAGGTCATATATTTATTTCTTAACAAACTGTTTTATAGGTTATTTTTTGCTATAATTAAGAAGTTATGTTAAATTCAAAATCATTATTTGAATTCCGAGCCGAAAAAATGCCGACAGTACCCGACGGGGCGGTGTGGCGTCACTTAGACCATTTCTATACATCGATAATACGTGTTCTAACTTTGAAATCGTTATTGTGGAAGCCAGTTGACACAGTGTTATGGAAATTCTCAAAGTGTCGTCACAACCGAGGCGAGCAATTGGGGCGCGGTTTTATCACTTATAAATTGGTCATAATAAATTATTAAAAAAGAATTAAGATTTTTTCTCTTCCATTAATGTCCTTATTTGATTTTTTGACTTACTAATTACATTCAAAAATAAATATTTTTTCTAAATTGAAATACCTAATTATAAGCACCCACGATACAGGAGAAATTTCTAGTGTAGGGCGACGTTGTTTTAAAAAGAAAAGAAAGAGAGAAATGCCTGTGTACGAACCTCTATGGATTTGTAATGCGATAATCGCCTTGAGACTAAAGTCCTAAGGTATCGGAGACTTGCGTTCCGTTGGGTCCGAAAGGGCGCGGCGCTAGTGTGTTTGTCATTGCATCACATCGCAGAGACGCGGGTCTTCTTTCGTGGTGCGATCTCTAATGATGAAAACCTGCAAAATGTTACGTATATTTTTAAATGAAAGTGATCGAAAATCTATCAATCAGTCTCTCCAATGGGTATGGTGTTAGTAAGGACTAACTGGGTTGTGGAGAGGAGATACGGACTCACACGATATAAATAGTGGTTTACTGTGGTAGAATGGAAGCCGAAAACAGAGCTGGGAAAAGGATGGACAGGTGATGATGATAATTTGCATGTCATATGCGACTACGGTATGATCAAATCTGGGGTTAAGCCATGTTGTGACGTCAAATTCTTTGCTAACGCTTACATTATGAAAATAACATTAACAAGATAATAGAGATAGTTAAAGCCATTTAAAATTATGCATATATCTACCTTTTACACTTTAAATACACAAAACCAACCATGAACTACTCAAAGCCCGACCAGCACACGATCCATTTTCCATTTCACCCCAAGAACAATTAAAATAAATATTATTATCCGTTTTTTTATCTCTTGGAATTCCGTTTGTTTTAGATTCGAAACTTGTATATTAAATATCGCAAATAATTTATAAAATTATAGATGTACACTCTGTAAAAACCTTTTGGAATAAAATATATTTATCTTGATGTACTTCAGTTTTTTATTTATCATTTAAAAACCCACTACTTTCATTTTAGAGTATGATCATTGTTAACACAAAAACTTTAATAGATTTATATGTTTTTGAATTACGATTCTATTTTTTTAACATAATTAAATAGTAGAATGTGTTTGTTATTATACACATAGGTATATCGTCAATCCACTGTAAATAAATTACAATATACACCGTGTTCCGGACGATATAATAGGTTGGGGAAAAAGTTTCTTCGCATTTTTTAAGAAAATTCAAAACATTTTTTAATAAAGTTTATTTACATTTAACTAAAGTATGTAGGTACCATTTTGTTCGATAACTTTTTGCCATCTTGTAGGTAGGGACATGATCCCATTGCTATAGAAATTTTGGGACTTCTGGTCAAAATACCGCGACAAGTGGTTTTGGCAGTCCTCTCGTGATGTTAACCTGACACTGCCTAAAGAATTCTGAAGAGACCGAAACAGGTGGAAATCTGAAGGTGCAAGGTCAGGACTATACGGCGGATGCATTAACACCTCCCAGCCAAACTCTCTTAATTTTTGTTGGGTGGCTAAAGATGTGTGAGGTCTAGCGTTATCATGATGAAAAACCACACCCCTTCTGTTGATTAATTCCGGCCGCTTTCTTTCAACTTCTTGCTTTAATCTCATCAGTTGTTCGCAGTAGAGTTCAGAATCGATGGTCCTGCCTGGTGGTAACAGCTCATAATGAATAATGCCCTTCCAATCCCACCACACACACAGCATCACCTTGTTGCGAGTTAACCCGGGTTTCCCCACAGTCTGTGAAGCCTGACCGGCCTTTGACCATGACCATTTTCGCACGTTCTTGTCATACGTGATCCACTTTTCATCACCAGTTATCAGCTTCTTCAAAAATGGTTCGGTTTCATTACGTCGTAATAAAGAATCACAAATGAGTAGACGGTTCATTAGGTTTCTTTCAGTGACCTCGTGAGGTACCCAAATGTCGAGATTTTTTGTGTACCCAGTTTTTTTCAAATGCGCCTAAACTGTTTTGTGGTCAATTTCCAGTTCTTCAGCTACGTCGTAACTACTGGTATGCCGAACTTGCACCACTTTTTCAAAAATGGCATTCATTTTATCCGTAATAGGGCGACCAGAGCGACGTGCATCTTTGACATCAAAATTTCCGGATTGAAAACGCTTAAACCAAATTTGTGCTACTCTCACAGACACTACACTAGGCCCATAAACATCGCAAATTTTTTTCGCGGCTTGCGTTTCATTTTTACCTTTTTTGTAGTAAAATTTTAAAATGTATCGAATTTCTTCATTAGATTCACTCATCTTGATGGTACGAAAAACAAACGAAAATCACACATTTTCCTAATTTGAATTTGGAATTATATTCTTTAAAATTTAAACTTTCAATGATACCAAAACCAGCCAGATACAAATAGTATAGCCAAAGAGATTTTATTACAAGTTCATACATACTATAATGCGAAAAGACTTTTTCCCCAACCTAATACATAAACTTCGACCAGATGATCAAACCACGGAAGTAAGCATTTTTCATTATGGACACATTAATAAATTCTTATTTTTTATTTTTGTTAATTTTCATACAAACTAAATACCTAGACGTAAATAACCCGATATGCATGCCTCTTTATCCGAATTGGCAACGTCATTCATAACATTTGGCGGGCTGAAACAAATGAAATGCAAATAGTATTTGATAGATTTCAAATTAAGATACTTTCTCACTGCATAGCTCAATTAAATTTCATTAAATGAAATTACAAATATCTTTGTAACGAAGCCTTTTTAAGTACTACTTCCTTTGTTGGATTTGATTTGTAAAAGCCATAGAAGTATTTGCTAAAGTTTATGGATAACGTGAAGAACACGGTGTATACAGAACAAAAACTATTTTTTTTCGAATTTTTGCGTATTATGTTGTTTTAAACATTTACAAGACAAGGGTGTTTAACCAGTGTGTGTTGCCAGTGATGACATATGGCTCTGAAACGTGGTCTCTGACTGCTGGCCTTTTAGAGAGACTAAGAGTCACTCAACGAGCGATGGAAAGAGCTATGCTCGGAGTTTCTTTGCGGGATAAAATCCGGAACATGGATATTCGGCGAAGAACCAAAGTCACCGACATAGCTCATAAAATTTGCAAGTTGAAGTGGCAATGGGCAGGCCACATCGCTCGTAGAACTGACAACCGATGGGGAAGAAAAGTTCTCGAGTGGCGACCACGGACCGGAAGACGCAGCGTAGGTAGGCCTCCCACTAGGTGGACCGACGACATCGTGAGGGTCGCGGGCAACCGATGGATGCAAGTGGCGAATTGTCGTTCGGCGTGGCGGTCTAAGGGGGAGGCCTATGTTCAGCAGCGGACGTTTTCCGGCTGATGATGATGATGATGATGAAACATTTAAATGATTTTTTTTAAATCTTTGGTAAAATCTATTGCTACTTTCATAACTATGCTATCGAACCGTTTCTAGATAAACATTTCGACAAGAAGTCAATATGTTACAGACGAAACTCTTAACCAGTCAAAACTACTATTGACTAGCAAAACCAGTCAAAACTACTTTTGACCGATGTTTTAGTCAATAATACTTTTGACTAAAATAACAGTCAAAACTACTTTTGCCCAATAGAGCTGGTCAAAAGTATTTTTAGTTGACAATTACTAGATATATAATAGTCAAAAAGCAGGTCGACGGAGCCCCGCTACTTCTGGGTAGTTTACAAAAAACCTAAATTGAAAAACTCTTCTAACCTAAATTGTCCGAGTCGGGGTGCCAGCAAGTCCCGAGCTCGCTTCGCTCGCTCTTAAAAGTGCAGTCCAT
This sequence comes from Agrotis exclamationis, assembly GCA_950005045.1. NCBI lineage: Eukaryota > Metazoa > Arthropoda > Insecta > Lepidoptera > Noctuidae > Agrotis > Agrotis exclamationis. The sequence goes on along the minus strand of OX465427.1, from coordinate 16,159,297 downwards.
CAATTACTTAATTGATATTAGATAAAACTCTCATTTCCTTTTAATAAATATCTTTTTTATTCACATCTAACGAGTTAATAGTGCTTTTGACTGATGCTTTATTGCAGTTAAAACTACTTTTGACGAAGAGCGTCAGTCAAAAGTACTTTTGACTGACGCTCACTGTAACTAGACCAACTGGCCTGTTGGTCTAGTGGTTAGTGACCCTGACTGCTATGCCGGAGGTTGTGGGTTCGATTCCCACCCAGGACAAATGTCTGTGTGATGAGCACGATCATTTGTTCTGTGTCTGGGTGTAATTTATCTATAATATGTATGTATTTAGAAATATATAAGTATGTTTATCAGTTGTCTAGTACCCATAACACAAGCTCTGCTTAGCTTGGGACTGGATGGCGTTGTGTGATAGTTGTGGAATATTATTATATTATAACTAGTCAAAAGTATTAATAACCAATAATTTTCAGTCAAAACCACTTTTGACCAACCTTGCTAGTCAATAGTGGTTTTGACTGGTTAAGAGTTTTGACTGTAACAAATATACTGAACATTATGGTTTTACTATACGCACCTTTCCTGCGAGGCTGTTTGAAATTAAAATGCAAGTAACCAACAATGGGTGAACTTGATTCATCGAAGTTTTTCTAACATTATTGTTCAAATTGAGGCAGATCAAGATACTCATGAGAACAAGTCTTGTTACGGTGAAATTGGTCTCATCACGTAGACGAAACGTGGTTTTGATCCTATCAGATTGCTGTGAAGATTGGGTGGTAGAACGAGTGCATCCGACGCCGTGGATCGTTCATTCATGTTTCTACCTTTGAATGATATTTATGGAATACTAGCAACATTGTAGGCTTCATTGTCTTTTTGGCATTGGGCCTATTGTATCACCACAATAAACACACTTCTTCCTTTCAGTATAACATATGGCCATATTTAGGGCGTGGTACACCATCAAACTGAATAATGTCCTCCATAGGAACAACATCGTAATCGCGAATAAATAATCAACTGTCCCATACTTTCATCCACTCGACTCAAATGTATGTTCTGTTCTAGATGGATGGCCCTTTGTGGAAAGTTTCTTAAGTAGGTATTTTGTGTGACTGCTCTCTCAATTATGTCAAAGAGTCACTAAACTGGAACCGCATCGAGAATTGTCTTTAGTATTAGCAGTAACTTTGAGTTAGATATAATTGTCGTTTTTATCTAATATTATAATGAGATGATTTCGTCAGCGTTTGTTGTCTTTTACTTAGATGACAAAGGAAAGGTGAGTTGATAAAATCAACAGTATTTTTTTATGAAAACTGCTGTAATTGTTAATGTCGTGAAGCAATGCAACTATGTTGATTTCCCCTCCATTTGCTCCGATGCCCTTAAGATTATTTAATCTTGTTTACGAAATATACCGTGGAGGAATTCCAGCTATTCATGTATGTATGTACGTACATATTTGGATAATTGTGCCGAAATTTTATTGCTGTTTATGTGACATCTCCGACCGTAAACATAATGTGATATGCGGCGGTCGAATTTGCGCTTTATTCTGTTGTGACCAGTGTAAACTTTTTAGTTTTATTTATATCAAGTCAAGGTTTCTGATTATCGTGTTGTCATATTAGGCCGTTTCAATTTCCGACGTGTGTTTATTTACGGCTAATATACTTAATGCCTTTTTATACATTTTGTTTTTGCTAAATACTTTTAACTTATCAAGTATTCTTTGGATATTTGCCCTAAACTAAATTGATTCACTTCAGTCCGCTTTCTACCAGTATCAC